>OV656841.1:1250000-2500000 GCA_927399475.2 Acleris emargana
ATTAAAATCCACGTATGGATTCTAGTACGATTTTTTTTAATGTGGTTACTACACTGTAGTTTTTGTAGTTAGCTGTCTTCTTTCGTAATACGGTAGAATATTCGAGATGTCTTCGAGTATCCTGATTCGCCATGTTTTGTGCAGGTGTCTCTGTACCTTCAGTCGACGAATAAGAAGGGCAAGATAGAACGCAGTGAGCGAGCAGTCGTCGAGTACATTGATGACTCTAAATACAGAAAAGAACGTAAGTCCATTGACAGATAGACAGCCTTTATGCCCCAGTCAGGCCAGGGTTTGCCATGACTGGGGTTAGTCGAATTAACCCTGGGTTAAAAGTAACCTAACAAAAACCGCGCAGAGCATGCAAACAAACACAGAAGCAAACAAAAATTTACAGCATTTGGTGAGCTGGTTTTTACATTTTTATAAGGTAGTTTAGAACGTAATATTGTTGATCTAAATTATCCAAGGTGCCTAAAAAATACCGATAACCCGATTAGGTACTATAAGCCCTTAGTCTTAATCTATTTTTTTTAATTTCAGCGAAAAACTACTTGAGTTCGATCTTGCAGAAGCCACTGATACAAGTTCAAGGACTTTTGGAGATGGTGAGTTGACTTTTTAATGGCATGGGGGGTGGGGGGGAGCACACACGCCACCTGATGTTAAGTGGGACCTGTGACAATTCCAATCTCAAGACTAAAATCTTAAGACTGCAATCCTGACACCGCAAATGCGTTGCCGGCACTGAGGCCTAAGATGGAATGCCTCTATGTCAGGAATTTCACCGGTTGTTCTTTCCCCACGCGGGAACACAACGATTCGAATTACAAAAATTTAATCGCTGGTATTAAAGGTGTTTTTCAACGAGATAACCATTTAAATCTCCCCGGCCAGGTAAAAATTGCCATGCTTGCCAACATTAATAGACATGGCAAGCTGTATAATATAGTTTTGTACTTGCGGGAGGACCTTGTGCAGGGTCCGTCCGGGTTGGTACCACCATCTTATCCATTAACCTACCGCCAAGCAGCAGTGTTCGCATTGCTGTGTTCCGGTTTGGGGATTAGACAGCCGGTGAAATGACTAGCATAGAGTCATTCCATCTCAGTCCTCAGGGTTGGCAACGCATTTGCAGTCTTGTGAATGCGAATGTCTATGGGTCACAGTTTCCACTTACCATCAGGTGGCCTGTGTGCTCGTTTGCCTTCCTATGCCATAAAGAAAAGAAAAAAAGAAGGAGTTACTAGCGACCCGCCCTCGCGTCTTCTTCTGTAACACCCGTACAAAAAACACAATTTATTATACATAAAAACTTTTCTCTTGAATCACTATATTGATGAGAACCGCATTTAAATCTGTTGCGTAGTTTTAAAGATCAAAGCGACTTTGTTTTTAAATACTTTGTTTAATAATAATCGAAAGGAAAGTTTTTTTTACTCAAATTCTTCGACATACCTAAAACAAAAGAAGTTCAGTTTCAGGAGTAGAAACGTTCCATGAATTTAAAGCCCCAAGGTCAGAGACACCCTGTATTTATATTTCTAGGGTAACAATTTGGCTTGAGAAATAGAATGGGCCGCTGGGCGGTAAAACGATATCGTAGTTAATCTGTTACGGCATGGCCTCCCAACAGTCCCAACTCGAACAACGTATAATTATTAGATACTATTATTGTTATCTGTGGTTACGGTATGGTTTTGACGTCAGCCGCCATTGCTGTCAAGTAAATAAGAGCTAACAAAACGAGACAATACGAGCACGATAACAGCTCAAACACGAAATGGTTTTTACCCTGTCAAATAGAGGCCTAATTATGATCAAAATATGTATTCCTATTTTCCAGGATCCAGCGTTTGCTGCCGCCAACAATAACATGGAGTGGTTTCCACAACCCTCGACATCTGCCGCGAGCCAACGACCACCTCAATGTGCCCGAACTAACGACCCTCACGCAATTTCCGACATGTTCTCACACGGGGATATGAATGCAGTGGATCCTCGCTTAGTCTGTGGTCAGCCTGGACGCACCGTTCAAAACGATTCATTTTACCCAATTGAAACCCCACCACCGTTCTCTAATAATGGCGTAGTATCACCAGAACTGAATCCACCGCACAATGAGTCAATATATCCGCCAATTGACAATTTACCAGGTCAATTCCCAGAATTCGACATGGATAAGTATGCATTGTCGTCAGGATCTTCCATAATGTCATTTTAAATAAGACTTCGAATATAGACTAATGCATAGGCATCGGAGTTTTTGTCGCACGGTAAGACTAATAGCAAGCTAAGCTACGGAGTAGTCATTTGAAATAAATCTAAACTCTTATTCATAATTCATACTCATTTTTTTTATTTATCTTAAAATATCTCTATAGCGGTCGGTCGTGTATAAAGTAAGTGTGTGTGTGTGTGTGTGTGTGTGTTAGTAAAGTTATATAAAAAAAAAACTACTAGATTATAAATACATAACTTGAACTATTTTAACATACAATTCGCCACTAGTGTGAACTAAAACATTCCCTTCTGCCGTGTTTGAATGTATCGTTTGTTAGTTTATAAATTTTCGTAATTAAATTAGTATAAAAATGTTTTTTTTTTTTTGTAATATTTATTTTCCAAATATAACATTAAATAATCGTTTCTGAACTCGTCAACGTTGTAGTCCTTGATTATAAAAAAAACCTAAATAATTAAATAAATAAATGAGTATGAATATGAATAAGTGTTTAGATTTATGGCAAATGACGACTCCATAGCTTGCTATTAGTCTTACCGTGCGACAAAAACTCCGATGCCTACTAATGCATTTTCAGCCCTGGCTTGTCAGTTAGGTATATTATCTCCTGGTATTTTAACTGAACGTTGCAAACATCCCATCCGATCTTTTGTTTTGTGATGAAATAATTTAATAATGCAGGCAAAAAAGCCTTTAGGAAACGTTTTAGCTTGAGGTTGGAACGTCCATTCACGGTTTTAAGAATGCTTTAGCAGGCGAGTACTTCGCCGCGCCAAATCGTTAATCTATTTCGGTTGGCTAACCTGACACGCAGGTCTTACGGTTTCTGTTCGTCTGGGTGGTAATTATCTTAAAAACTTGACTAATGGCTAAGCATTCGTGCGGGTCCAGGGAAAAAAAACTTAAAGGGATAAGTGGCCGCCATAGTGCCACCTAGGGATGGGCAAAGGGATAAAAAATATCGATATATATCGTATCGATATTTCTCAAATATATCGATATAAATTTACAAAAAATATCGATATTTCGATATATCGATATTTTTTCCCGAAGCGGTTACTTATAATACACTGTGGAAAATTTGATATTAAATAAATTAAATACACAATCTGCCATATTTATTATTTATTAAAAACACTCCTCAGGTTGGTTGCACTGCACAAACAGTCATAGATTATAGATATTTTTTTTTATTTATGTCGAGGCCAGGCGATTGAGACTCATAAAGTCTACCAAGCCTTTTCGTTAGATAGATACATGACGCGAAGCTTTATAAGAGCTGTTGAAAAAATATCGTTTCTGATATCAGGAAATAAATATCGAAAATCGATATATCGAAAAAAATAAAATCGCCGATATATATCGATTATTTTCTGAAAAAATATCGATATTTTGATATATCGATTTTTTTTACCCAAGCCTAGTGCCACCCCGTCAGCAATTCATTTTGTATTGGTTTTTATATAATTTTAATGCTATAGAGTTGTAACTATTTACTTAAAATAAAAAGTATTTTTATTTTTAATATGATAAAATTATCATTACATTTTCTTTGCTCAAACATGAAGTTTACATTTCCAGAAAGGGTGAAATAAATATCGCACTGCTAGTAGGTAACTCAAAATAAAACTGTATTTTAAAATCAACTTTATTACTACTTCTATGAACTTGAAACTAAACTAGCAAGGATTTTGAGTTGATACTGTATTGATTTAGCAGTGCGATGTGGTAAAATTATTTAATGTGAGATTTATTAGTTACACGAACGTTCATTAAAAAAAGCGCCTTAGGTGCGCGCTGACGACTTTTTTAGTAGTTTTAGGGGATTAGTGCTAACGAACGTTTGTGCAACTGGTAGATAGATATTGTATGTACCTGTTCTCTACCTCAATTTTATTGTTTAACTACACATAATTATACCGAATTACTTTTCAACCGACTTCAAACAAGGAGAAGGTTCTTAGTTTGCTTGTATTTTTTTTCGCGTACTTGATTTTCCACAAATTTGTCAACGTCTTTTAATGTTTTTTTTTCATTTGTGGTAGGTACTTAAATTATATCTCATGGGGGTAGTCCTGGGATCCATGGTTAGGCAACCGTTTGGAGTCGGTTCATTGTAATTTTATTTAATTAACTTTTATAATTTACGTGTGGTTGCCGGGTTAGAATAGAGCCACTCCATGTCATCCCGTGGATGTCGTAAGAGGCGACTAAGGGAATAAAGGCTTGTAGTACTGTTAGGCGATGGGCTTGCTACCTGTCACTAATACGCTGGAAAACATCTTAGCCTATTTGTGCAAAATGTAGTGACAGAATTTATCACCAAGTTTTTAAAGTTGTTGGTAATTCTGTAGCTCTGCCTACCCCACTCTGGGATTACAGGCGTGAAGGTATGTATGTATGTATGTATAATTTAATTAATATATATTTTTTACTTATTATGAAAGGGCCTACCTATGTATTTTATACAAGTATTTTAGGTACCTATACAATTTAATAATTATAATGTTTTACAACCTTGGAGATTTCATACTGTTTAAATCTAAAACGGGACTTATTGATCT
This sequence comes from Acleris emargana, assembly GCA_927399475.2. Lineage (NCBI taxonomy): Eukaryota > Metazoa > Arthropoda > Insecta > Lepidoptera > Tortricidae > Acleris > Acleris emargana. The sequence continues at coordinate 1,254,810 of OV656841.1, forward strand.
TGAAATATTATAGATACCTCGACGTTTCGATCGTGTTGCAATGGTCTCTCTCGAGCGGATAACAACACGACACAGTTTATAACAGCAGTTATTATGAAATAATTTACTTAGTTTATACTTAGTTACTTTTTAGTTAGGTAATAAACATCTTTGAAATGTAATTGGGTCAATCAACTATTCTTTGTACATTTTAGTATGTCTTAATTATACAACACTGTGAAACCATAGCCCGGTATAAACTATTTTTTTAAATCAATACTATCATTGTCAGCACAAGGGAAAATAAGCTATCTAAATCAGAATAACATTTTTGCCAAAAATACTGGTAACTTAGGGGACAAATCACTATTTTCATACAAAACTGGGGACAACATGGTCCACTAAGTTACCAGTGAAACAAGATATTTTAATTGTTTAATAAATATATCTACCGGGTCATAGAATTCACTGTTTATCTGTGTAATAAAATCACGCAATATTTTAAAGAAAATCCATTTAGTTTTTCTTTATACTTAAAAACCTTACAAACTTGAAAAAAATTGTGTACAAAGAATAGTTGATTGACCCAATTCTTAGTCATTTAAGAGTTTATTGATTTATTTCACAAGAATTCAGTTCGTGTTTAAGTCGGTACAGTACTCCCAGCATCCTAATAGCTTTCGGCTAGCTATTGCTATCACGCTTGCACTCGTCATCATCATCATCATGTCAGCCGAAAGACGTCCACTGCTGGACACAGGCCTCCCCCAAGGCTCTCCACTCAGACCGGTCTTGTGCTTTTCTCATCCACCGCGTTCCCGCGATCCTTACAACGTCGTCACTCCATCTTGTTGGAGGCCTACCTACAGCTCATCTCCCGGTTCGCGGACGCCACTCAATAACCTTCTGACCCCATCGGCCATCAGTCCTGCGTGCGATGTGCCCCGCCCACTGCCACTCGTAACTGACAATATATCTGTCACTCGTGTTTCATAGAAAATACGAAGATTGCCGAAGTTGATCGTTATTACGAAACTGCGTCGCTATTGCCTAACGCAATCGCGATCGGCTTCAAAGTGGAAGAAATGTTTTCATGTATGCAAACTCGCCTTCGGACTGTCAAAATGTAAACGATTGCGAGTGCGTTAGGCAATAATCCATTAACTTACCGCCAAGCAGCAGTGTTCGCATTGTTGTGTTCCGGTTTGGGGATAAGACAGCCGGGGAAATGACTAGCATAGAGGCATAGCTGGGCATTAACTCGTTAATCTGTTAATCGTTAATTAACGAAGTTAACATTTTGATTAACGGATTAACTTTTAAGTTAACTTTTTAAAATGTTAACGGACACGTTAACTTCCGTTAATATGCAGAAGTCCGTTAATCGTTAATCTAATGCCTACTATTTACCGAACGGCACCGCGGCGCGGCAAGAAAAACAGGTTCAGACAAGTATGAAACGACAAGTGCAGGGCGGCGCGTAGCAGCGAGTGTGTAGTGTGAGAAACAACGATGATGACATGGAAGACTTTTTCAATTCTGTCACTCAGTCTATAGAAAAACCAAAGAGCTCCAACTCTTTAAAGAGTAAAGCGCAGTCTCGTTAAAATGTGGCTGGACATGAAATCAAAAGACTCGTTCAACGATGCTGCATTCCTCGGGGAACAGATATTCATAAATCTATTCATTAAATACAATACTGCTATAACCCTCAAGCGCTGCAATTAAACGTCTGTTTTCCACGGCCCCACGGGTAAAGACATTTTAACTCCTAAACGAGCCTCGCTTTCTGACGAGAACTTCAACATGTTAATGTTCATGAAAGGGAATATGCACCTTATGGCCTTTTGTATTTTGTTTTGTTCCTATCCTGTTAACTTCCAGAATCCAAACCAACAGGTTTTATAAGTTCACTAACGCAACGATATAAAAATGCATATGGATTAACGATTAACGTTAACTTGCGTTAATTCTTCCGAAATGTAACGCTTTAACGTTTAACGAAGCTAACTTTTTTTGTAGCGGATTAACGATTAACAAAGTTAACTAATTGATTAACGGTGCCCAGCTATGCATAGAGGCATTCCATCTTAGTCCTCAGGGTTGGCAACGCATTTGCAGTCTTAGGATTGCGGTCTTGTGAATGCGAATGTCTATGGGTCTCAGTTTCCACTTACCATCAGGTGGCCTGAGTGCTCGTTTGCCTTCCTATGCGATAAAAAAAAAAACCCTCAGTACCCTACCCTTACCATGAGTTACAATTAACGTACTCGCTAGCGAGTCGAATGCTCTGTCCCTCGCAGACCTCACAGTATTCTTATAGAGTGCGAGAGACATAGCAGTAGGGGTACTTGGTGTTGTACTGTACTTTGTTTTTTGGATCCGGTGATTTAGGTAAATTGCGTGGCTTGCATAATATGTGCGTGCCTCAACGGTACAAAACCGTCGGTGCGCGAGTTTGCGTCTCATGTTTGTTTCTCGGTTTCCTTAAAATAGCTAACTACCCCTATATTGTTTTTATTAAGTAACAAATATGTGCCTTATTAGAAATTAAAACTTTAATTAGAGTATATTTGTACAAAGTACAAGATACAACAAGTATATTACAAATATGCGTTTATATTTATATTGTGATATTATTTTACGTCATATTAAATGTGTTATAAACAAAAATGAGTATTATTTACCAAGAGAACTATCAAACTTATTATGAATGTCATTAAAAAAAAAGTATTAATGAAAAAACTTTATGGCTGTGACTTGATTACATACGAGCCTAACAAGACGATACATCGACTAAGATGTTATTTGAATAACTAAAGATCTTGCTGTTGTTACTAACTATCTTTGGCCTCTATTCAACATGGTAAAGACAATGTGTTTGAGCTGTTAATTAATATCAATGTCTCAGATAATTTTCGTGGGTATAAACACTTTAGTCGCCTTGTATCTCAGGAACCATTCAAGAGTCTACTTACTCGTGATAGTTTTCCTTTAAAATTCGTTAATGTGCTTTATTAGGATTTGTAGTTTTGGCTGTATGGGACACACTGATTTTATTTTACCCCTTTGTCGGCGCGACTATTCATGCTAAATAACAGCTTTCTAGAACTAAGTCTCTGAGCTAAGCTGTGGACGAACTGACGGATATGGCGAAACTATAAGGGTTCTTAGTTTGACTCCGGAATCCTAAAAATTACGGATGATTGATGTTAAGTACTAGGCAGAATGACCAAATTTCTTTCGTCTTATCGAAAACTCGTGTTGACGTTGACATTGACACTGACAGATGATAAACAAAAAACATCGATTGATGTCGGTTTGTTAGCATGCACAGCAATTTCGAATTTATTTTTAAAATAAAAAGGTAATATAAAATTATTCAAATTAACGATGAATGAAAGTTTCGAAGCTGATGCTCCGGAGCCTAAAAAAGTAGGTGTATGGACAGAAGGCGCCCGTATTGAACCCAAGTAAGTTTTGTTTGAAGTTCGCGATCCTTTCCATTTTCTACCTAATTTATGCTTTCTACAACAGTAGGTACAATCCACTTACTGTTCTACATTAGAATCCATTTATTGTGATTCCGCCCATATTGACCAACCGCTTAATATGAAGCAATTTTGCAGCACAAAATTTGTTTTTACATTCAATATTTTATAGTAAGTATAGTTTGGATATAATGACTTCACTTATATAGTGTCATGTCGCTTATTATTACTAAAGAAAAAACAAAAGCAGACATTTTCTTTAATTGTTTGTAATATTTGCTTTGTTTCAGTTAATGTCTCTCTTTTTATTAATATACACCGTGGGCCCGAATAACCCGAGGGATTTTAACCATCGATTTTAGAGCCCAATTGGAGTATATAAAGTAGTATAACATGTAGTCCAATAACGCACGATTCCCGAGATTTTTATTATTTAAAAATCAATTCCATAGTTAATTTAATTTGAACTCTTGTCACCTTAGCTTAAAGCATTATTTACTAAGAAAGATTCATGTTGTAAGTAGCACTATCATCAACATACAACATAAATTAATTAATCGATTTCTTAGTAAATAATGCTTTAGGTTAAGGTGACAGAGTTCAAATTAAATTAACTATGGAATTCATTTTTAAATAATAAAAATCTCGGGAATCGTGCGTTATTGGACTACATGTTACACTACTTTATATACTCCAATTGGGCTCTAAAATCGATGGTTAAAATCCCTCAGGTTATTCGGGCCCACGGTGTATATATACACGCTAGCATACTGAACGTGTTAAGCATCACCAATGAGCAGTATTTCAGTTGTAATCAAAAAACTAATACATATATCCTTTTCATTGAAAATATACCTATTGCTTGTGTTGAATGTGTAAATTATATACTTTTATTAATTGCAGAGAATTTATCATTCCAAAAAATTCTCCCGCCTCCAGTGATGACATCCCCACCATACCAGACCTAGATGATCTTCAAGATATTTTGGAGAAAGAAATATCTAAACCCCCTCCGTAAGTGTTCAAATTCAAAGCGCAGTAACCCATACAAACTTACAATGTCGAAAAAAGTTCAGTTGTGCGACAAAAAGTGTCCCTACACGGCATAGGGTATGGCTATTTTTCGTGTCACAACAGTAAAGTTTCATGGAAAATTTAATTGACTGAGTTAGCGTGGCCAAATTTTTGGTCCTTACCCATAAATCAATTAATTAAATTAATAGTAAAACATAATGATAAATTATGTATTATGTATGACTTTAAGAGGCCGTACACGAAATTTTGCCGATATCGCTGATTTACGTGATTTTCCAGACGTGATTTTACAGTTGAAATATGGTATTTCTACAAGTTTTAATACACAACACGAAAGATAAATTCTAATTTTATCGAATGTATGAGCTACTTTTCTGTTTTCATTATTTTATTTTGATTAATTGACCTGACACTGGCGACTGTTATGTGAATTTTGCTGGAAGAGGTTTAGAATGTCACATATTCATGAACCGTTTTGACGTCTAAACGGTATGGAAAATTTACAATGTATTGCTGTGAAAGTCGTCTAAAGAATGTATGAATTACTTTTTACCACTTTCAAATAAGTTTTTCGAGTAAAAAAATAAATAAACTTGGTAATTTTTTATAGAAAACGGGCAAAAAATATTTTTTATTTCGGCTACTCAGAACTCTTGTTTATAAAATTAAAACAATAGAAATAAACTTTAGTTCATAATCAATCCATTACCTAAAAAAAATATCCAAAAAGTTCAAAAGAATTGGCAATAAATAATGTTTTAAAACAACCTAAATCTCGCATTTTGATAGGGGAGAGGGGGGCTAGTTTTAACAGGGGTAGGTATTAACAAGCTTGTAGGTGCTAAACTATACGCGTTGAAAAGCCGAATTCGTTCGAAGTCGCTTCGGATGAGGCCCCCGAACGTGCCGAGACACGCCAGGTGTCGGTTGACCGCCGCGTTGGAGAGGTGTGGGCCAGGCGTGAAAAAACACGGGTGAGCGAAGATTTTTACCGCGTCAATTTTTTGATTGATTCTTCAATTCATTGGAGTAGAAATTGCAAATGTATGGTAAACGAATATTTATTTTATTGTCTGTTATATTTGCGTATCATTTTACTAAATCGATGCGTGTTTTTTTTTTTTAAATATTTGTAGTTGAAAGGTATCTACGGGGCTTGTTTTAACAAAACACACGGGGTAAGTATTAACAAGTTAATACTTGCCCCCGAAGTATGAGTGAGGTTGAAGAATAAAAGTGTGTTATTTTTTAGAATGAGGACATACGTGCGAAAATCGTCGCGAGGAACAACTCCAAAAGAGGTGTACGAGCAGGCGGTCGAAGTTATTATGACCACAGAACTTAAATATAGGGATGTTGCAACAGAGTTAAACATATGTCACGTAACACTTTATAATTATGTTCAAAAGACTAGAGCAGGTATGGAGTTAAATGTAGGGTTCAAAAAGCCTAGAATGGTTTTTACAGAAGAACAAGAAATAGCTATTGCTGACTATTTAAAACAGAGTGCAAGTATATATTTTGGACTACTTCCCGAACAAGTAAGGACCTTAGCGTACGAAATAGCTGTTCATCTTAACATAACGACTCCTGAGTTGGAAAAAGAACAAGCCGGCATCAATTGGTTTAAATCGTTTATGAAACGAAATACAGATTTGGCTATTCGAAGTCCCGAAGCTACCAGTTTGAGCCGTTGTACCTCTTTCAATCGTACTAACATCAGTTCGTTTTTTGAAAAGTACATGAATGTTTTGCAACGGTACCATTTAACTCCAAGCAGGATTTGGAACGTGGACCGAAGTTTCGATTTGGTTTTTCAATTTATATGCTAAATGTTACTGTATTTGGCACGTTAAACCTGTTTATTAGATAATAAATATAATACAACAAAGTCTGTTAGTTATAAGAACAAATATGTTGCCTGATTGTGATTAGTAGGATTAGTAGGCAGGTCCTTACTTGTAAGGAAACATGTTCACAAGCCATATTATATTATTATAATGAGAAAAAGACTGTTCTAGGAATACTTGCGACGCATTTATTAAGTTAATTATAATGAAAAGATCTCAGTTTCTGTAATAATGAACGCAGTGTGGTTTAACTATGCTAATCAATAAAGTAATTGTTACTTTTCTTAATAAAAATAATATAAAATATAGTTTATGTTTTTATTTTCATTAAATTCAACACATATGTAGTAAAAAAAAACTGTTAAACCTTACCCCCGTCCTGTTAAAATTTACCCCTTAAAGGGGCAAGTTTTAACAACGGGTCTATTTAAAAAAAAAAATATGTTTCTAGCCGAAATACAGCCCTCAAGGCGGTTTTTTTTTCTGAATATGATATTTGAATAAATTACCTTTAATTTGTTACTAATAGACTAACACAAAACAATACACTTTTAGAGATATAGCCAAATGTTTGAAATTTGTTAATACTAGCCCCCCTCTCCCCTACTCGACAAAAATAAAAAAGTGGGTCATTTATTAGTAGCTCATTTATTCGATCATAACTTAAATGATATTTAATGTTGAGCATTTAAACTTATAGATAAGCAGTATTTTAACTGTTAAATCACAAAAATAAGCAAAACGGTCAAAAAATCGTGTACGGCCTCTTAAACATTATGGTAAAGTGAACATTTTACAGGAGTGCAAGCCATTAATTCAAATTTAGAATTAGATTGATGCACACCGCTACCATATTGTCTTATACCTGTATTGTACTGTCAACGTTTTGATAGCTTATTAACTTGTCAGTCATGGCGGCCGAGTTATAAACAATACCATAGCAGGTAAAATACGATTTGGATTTTACTGCCGAGAATAGAGGTGCTGGACACTCATGGGTGAATCAACTTCTAAGGTAGTTCCCATTTTTCGACATGTTTCACAAATTATATGTTTTTAGAAAAACTATATATTTGCCAACGACGTGGCTTACACGCTTATTAAATCAGACAATTAGGCTAGCATTTGAAATGATTTGATTTTAAAATAGTACAGTTTGAAATAATAATATAGTTGGTAACGCAGCGGACGATGTTGTCCCTAGGTTTTGTATGGAAAATGTGCATTTTCCCCTGAGTTACCAGGTTTTTTCGAAGATTAAATAATATTTGAGGTGTTTAACGTGTAAGGTCTGTAAATTTGGTGGTCTGATATTAATATTCATACATTATTATTAATGATAAGTCACCAGGAAAGTTTTGATACCGCAAAAGAAAAGGAGTACACACAACATCACACCTAACTAACCATTAAAGACAGAGCAGAGAGAAAAAGAAAGAGATGTATATATGTGTATTATGTCAACTTCTATGCATTCTAGTGCGACTCTCTTTCATGCAATATTTCAGATTTCTGAAGTGTATAGCTAGATGTGTTGCTGTGTGTACCTTAAAAGTTGATTCACCCTCATGTGGCAGGTTTTCATGGACTGTTGTAATGACAATATTTGCAGTATGCTTATATCCAGCTGACGTCTTTTGTTTTTACTTTTTGTTGGTGTTCTAAACCAATTAAAAAACCGTGTCCAAATCAGTATCAGTGCCACAGACAGACACAGAATCACGCGTTACAATTTATAACATCTCTCTTTTTTCTTCGGGGGGTAAAAGGATAAATAAATAAATAAAATAAATAAATATGGGGGGGACAATGTCACACCAATTGACCTAGTCCCAAACTAAGCTCTAGGCTTGTACTATGGGTACTAGACAACGATATAAATACTTATATAGAGAAATACATACTTAAATACATAGAAAACATCCATGACTCAGGAACAAATATTCGCGCTCATCACACAAATATCTGCCCTTACCGGGATTTGAACCCAGGACCGCTAGCTTCGTAGGCAGGGTCACTACCAACTAGGCCAGCGCGTCGTCAAATGATATACGGTGATGTCCCTTCCAGCCCCACCCGCCAAGACACTGAAACAGCGAACACCCTGGCAGAGGTGGAGGGCTACTCGGGCGCCGTGGCCGGCCTGGAGGCGGCGGCGGCGGCGCTCCGGGCGCGCGTGCCGCCCGTGGCCCGCGAGCCCGACGTCGTGTGGACCGTCGACTCGCTGCTGGCTCAGTTGTTGGAAGAGAAAGTGGATGAGTAGACAACTATAGTTTTATAGATGCTTTTGAATCTAAGCACCTCGTCCAATCGTCGCGAACTGTACAATATTGCACCGCCTACAATTTTCTGATTTGGCCATAGGTCAACTGCTAGAGAATGCCATTAGGCATTAAGTTTACCTCTTGTACTCAAATTTTTATTTTTGTGCAAGTTTAAAATAAAAAGTAACTGCTAGAGTTTTCGATACTGACACACATCTCCGCCGGGTAATGGGTATAAATAAACCATAATAAATGTCCAGTTAAAGAAGAGTTTTGTCACCGTAACGAAACTGTCGGTTATCGTCAAACTGTAAGTTAGACATCATTTGAGTGACATTTGAATAGCTTCTTTAACTATGTACATTTATTTTGGTTTTTACCCTAATAAACCCCCTGCAAATAGAGGTCAATGTACGAAATTCTTCGTCGTCGGCGTCCGCGCATCACCCGAGCTCGAACCAGATAAGGGCAAGTATTTGTGTGATCACGAAGATGATATATTGAATATGAACTCACGAAGTTTCAAGTTTTATGTACGGTCGAACTCATAAGTAGCTGAACACTTAAGTACCTTGTCACAGCTATTGATGTACTACATTCAAAACACTGTTTAATACGTTATTGCGACAAGGTGCTAAAAAAATAATCCCAAACTAAGCTCTACTATGGGTACTAGACAACGATATAAATACTTATATATAGAGAAATATATACTTAAATACATAGAAAACACCCATGACTCAGAAACAACCGGGATTTGAACACAGGACCGCTAGCTTCGAAGGCAGTGTCACTACTAACTAGGCCAGCGCGTCGTCAAATTGTACAGCTATTTACGAGTTCGACTGTACTCAGTGAGTTTTCCTATAGATGATTTGTTCCACGTATTTCATACAAATAGGAAGAGGAAATGGAAATAAGCGCCCTGGTTATCTTTGCTCTACATAAAAATATATTTTCATTGATAAATAAATTATGTCCATCCATTGGAGTGGCCGTTATTACTGCCGTTTGTCCTTTAACCCTTTTCCAGACCATGCTAAAGTAAGGACACAAGCAAGAAATGGAATAGAGCCACGAATTCGGGACTTCCTGAAGGATACCGATCCATGAAGTCATATTTTAGGAAAGTTCAATTAAATTTGAGTCATAAAATGTAGGTAGTCAATTTTGAGCGACATGAATGTGGTCGATGAAATGTACTATGCCTGGAAAACGGTTAAAAATATGAGCCTGTTGTGCCTTTGATTTGTTAGATGATTTTCCCAAACGCATTTTTTCTTTGAAGATAATTTTCTTTTCGTGTTTTTTCCCGAAAGTGATAATTGACAACAATTCATTTTGTGCTAAGGTAGTAAAATAAAATACCGTTTCTAGATTTTACACTGCTGATTACAGTAAAAATATCTTTGGATTTTTTTATGCAGTAGTTTTTTTTTATATTTAGGAAAAACAGTAAAAAAAGTTGGATTGTGAATGTTAGGAATACACTTATAGTGCCCTTAGTCCATTTATTACCAAAGGAATTCAAAAAAATATACAACTGTCATGTTCATTGTTTATCTGTCTCACGGATTACTTGATTCTGACACGCTTTCAATTCTACGCAAAATAGTTTATTTATTTTAATGGCGTCTACAATTTACGTAATTAATTAAATTACGCAAAATAGCAAATTTGTGAACGAACGGCAGCGAATGATTGACATGACATGACAGTCAGTTTTGTTTACTGTTTAAAGTCACTTTTTTAAATTTTATATCAGGCTAAGATCACGACATCAGTATTCCTAACTTTGTATATACGGTCTTTTTAATGACTATTTCTTTAATAAATTATTAACGGCGAATTTAAGTTAAATAAAGAAAAACCAAGAAATACGGGTAGTCTAATTTTTAATCAGCTATTATAAACGCGAAAAAACAATTATGCTTTTTTTTTTTAAATGTTGTCAATTAACAGTCGCTTTTATTCCGGCGGTTTATTTTCACATTCGAGTTTTTACCCTTGCGAGTTTTATCCAGTCGCGTCATTTCCTAGCATTATATATTCACAGTAGTGTGTTACCCACTCCAAACATTTAATTAGACAGAGTCGACGGAGCTCCGCTATCGCGGAGCTCCTATTTCTAGATTATTTGGCCCTCCAGGCCTGCTGCAAAACTAACATAACCTAAACCTACCTACATTACGTTACGATGTAATTACTTTTGGGAATGAGAGAGACTGGGATAGAAATCGATCGGGAAAAAATACGACCGGGAAATAAGTCGACCGTGAACAAAAGCGACGGTAGTAAAATTGACTGGGTAAAAACAAAGTTGGCTTAAATTAAGAAAGGGAAAAAATGCAAAAAGAAATATCGCTTCACAGAAATAATGATTATGTGAAATTTATCTAACAAGTCGTGCCTTTGTACCTCAAGAAAAAATGAAAGTCAAAGTAGTATTTTACAATTTATTAAAAAAAGCTGTATTTCATTTGTGATAAACACCCGTCCATGTTTAGAAATAATCTAGATTAAGAGTTTATTTTTACAATAAAATAAATAAATTACCTAAGCCTTTTGATTTCTACCTATCGTCGGTGAGTGTGCAAAAGTGCGTATGTAACAAATTAAATAAGGACCAAAATGTACTTTACTTAAGAAATTCTTATTTATTTTTTTAGATACGCGGAACCGCAATCATTATTGTCTGTACGTTTGCAAACGTAACCTTAATATAATTGTTAAAAAAAAAACAGTCAAGTGCGAGTCGGATTAGTACACGAATGGTTCCGTGGCATTCTAGTATTTTCAATTTTATTTCATTTTGTATCATTTATTGTTATAGCGGCAATGGGGACAACCATTAGCCTCTTGCCGTCGGGCTATTACCATTATAGCTAGACTAGACACTTTGTTTTTTTTACAGAGTCTGTATTACTGTAGCTTCTATAACAAATAATAAACATAAAGAGCCGTAACAGGTAGACCAATGCCTTTCTTATAATTAAGTTATACAATAGGCTATTTGACAGGTTTTTGAAAACCATCTCAGATTATTTGTTGGTGTTTATTGAGTACTCCAAAAGTGGTAATTTTAAATTCTTTTATATATTTCGTCTAAAAAAAGGAAATAAAAATTCACTTTTAAAATATGCCGCCAAAACGCTTTCTTGGGCAAGATGGCGTCGCACAGGAATCAGTGACGTCAGTGGTCAATACATAAACAAACTGACATTGGCTAATCATAGCAAAGCCAGAAAAACAAACAAACGTCAACTGTCTGCGGTAACCGCAAGAACCAATGAACGTAAGAACAGAACGACAACGAAATGAACGACAGATGCAATATTTACAGACATCACAGATTACAGGATATACAGACATCCTATAATCTGTGATATTTACCGACCCTTGACGTCATCATGGATTCGGCGCCGTTTTCGATAAAATGGCTACAGATAAAAAATTATTGTTTATTGTTTATTGTTTATTAAGAAACAAACGGTTGTATACATTTAGCGTTACACAAAATATGAGTAAACTTAAACCTATAGTTTCCTTAATTAGTTATAGATAAGACATCTATGGCCTACTATTTAACAAACATAAACTAAAAAGTTGAGGAAAAAAGAACATATTGATTCTTACAATATGATACATCGTGTAGTGAATACTAATATAATTACTATACAAAAACTTGCACTAAATATATGACCATTTTGGTCCAGTCGAAGTCACAAACATAGTTGCGCTCCAGTCCCTCGTCACTTTAATCCGTGTGCAATTTCATTATATAGCAGTAGAAACATACCCTTAGGTGGACAAGGTACAAAAGCGCAAAGATATTCCCGTCCTCGACCGAAGGTACAAACGGTCATCATAAGCCGAGCGCCTATAATGTTTGAGGTAAGATGAACTAAAATGTAAATGCTTTTTTAATATTACCTAATTTACAGTTAAAAATGTCAACATCGATCAATTTAACATTATCATTAAGTAGCCTGCACACACGCCTTAGGTAATTGTTACGTGCATAACATGTTCTGGCTTTGGGTATTGCAAATAGTTCCTTTTTGCGACACTGGCGCTGACGAGCGCGAGGGACCTTGAAATTGATATTATGAAGAAGTGAGGGAGCATCGAGCTGGCAGTGAATTATTTTATAAAGGATGACGGCGTCTACACAATCGCGTCGAGCACTTAATGTTATCATATTGTGATATCTTAAAGAGGTATTATAATCTATGTAAGCTCGACCAGTTCTGAAATCCAGCGATTTAACGAATTTTTTCTGTACCCGTTCCACTCTGTCGACATGGACGGCGTAGTAAGGGTGCCATACGGCACATGCGAATTCAAGGTGACTGCGGACAAAGCTGTTAAATAATATTTTGTAAGTCAATGGGTTCCGGAAGGGCTTCCCTACACGCAAAATAAAACCTAATTGTTTGTAGCATTTAATTAATACTTTGTCAATATGCGGAGTGAAAGTCATTCCGGAATCCATGATGACACCGAGATCACGAATTTGTGATACTCTGTTAAGGATGACATTAGACAATTTGTAATTATAATCGATATTGTTCTTTTTTTTAGAGAAGGTTATAACATGACATTTATCATAGTTAAGAAATAGATTATTTTCTACGCAGTACCTTTCTACATTTAACAAGTCTTCCTGTAATAACTCACAATCTTTAGGAGATTTAATAACTCTGAATAGTTTGGTGTCATCTGCATACAATAAAATATTAGAGTGTCGTATAATGTCAGTTATATCATTGATATACAACGTAAACAGCAAGGGACCAAGGTGGGAGCCCTGGGGGACACCAGAACTGATCGATCTGCTTTGGGATGTAAATCCAGATAGAACTACGGCCTGACACCTATTTTCGACATAGGATTTTATCCACCGAAAGAGACAGCCGTGTATACCGAGACGCCAAAGCTTGACTAGAAGTGTATTATGACAGATTTTATCAAAAGCCTTGGCAAAATCGGTATACACTGCATCCACGCTAAATCCTTCATCCATTGCATCTATAATTTCATTCGTAAAGGCAAGTAGATTGCTGTCGACAGAGCGCCCCTTATAGAACCCATGCTGATGATGTGTAATGTGGCGGCGAGATGCATTAAATAATTGGTGAGTAACGATCTGCTCAAGAATTTTACCGAATTGGCATAACTTGGATATAGGGCGATATTTCTCAATATCACTACTAACTGGACCCTTTGGTATGGGGGTTATCCAAGCCTGTTTCCAAATTGTTGGAACGCACCCTTCGTGTAGTGATTTAGAAAAAAGCATTGCGATTGGTACGACTAAAGACGAGGAACAGTTTTTAATTAAAAGAGGGTGTATTCCATCCGGCCCAGCACTTTTATGAATGTTTACGGAGTTAAGATACTTTAAAACAACGTTGCGGTTAATTTCTATGAAATTTAAGTCAATAGGGGGATCATGAGGTGATATTAAGCTAGCAATGTCTAAGGAGTCGACGTTTGATTTTTCAAATACTGAGTGAAAATGCTCATTAAATAAATTACAAATTTGTGGAATATCTGAAGTAATATTATCTTTATAATGCATAGATTGTGGAAATTTATTTTTAGTAAATATAGATTTAATATAAGTCCAAAAGAAGTTAGGATTTGATTTAATTTTATATTCTGAAAATGATATGTAGGTCTTATAACAGTTAATTTCCATTTTTTCAGCTCGCTTACGTAGAATTTTGAAACTGTTATAGTCGAGAGGATTACCGTATAGTTTCCACAGTTTATGGTACTTACGCTTCTCATTTAAAATCTTACGGAGGGCCCGGCTATGCCAGACCGGCGTCGATGACGACGAACGTAAGATACGACGCGGCACATGTATTTGAATTAAGCTAAGTAAGATTTCATAAAATTTTGTAGTACTCTCCTCCATAGTCATATTATTAAAGAAACAGATCCAATTAATTTTAGATAGTTCAATGTTTATACTTTTAAAATCTGCGGCGTGAAAATTATACGACAAATTTGGAGGTAGCTTAGGGCTTTGAGTATAGACGATTTGTAATTCAAGTGTCAACGATTTATGATGAGAGTCTTCCTGCGTTAATGGGTGGTCGCAAACGGCCACGCTACAATCAGAACTACTAAATATCAAGTCCAAAGTCCGATTATTAGTGTTAGGACAGCAATTATATTGCTTTAAACAAGTGAAAGACATAAATTCCTGTAACAATTGCGTTGGGTAACTACAGATTGTAGACAATTGCATATTCAGTGACGATGAAGGCACCCAGTTAGCTTCCGGTATATTGAAATCCCCAGTAATTAAAAATAGGTCATTTGGGCGATCTATTATGATTTGACCGCAATTATCAAAAAATGACATTAAAGCTTCTCTAAGATGCACACCCGGGGGAATATATATACAAGCAATATTAAAGAAACGTTGATTACAAGTAACACCGCGCGTCAATCGGCAATTATCGGGCTCGAGCGGCAGGGATGCCCACACGCATTCACAATGCGAGCGCGGCGGCACAGGCCAGTCGCGTCCGATCGGTCTATACTCAGAGTTAACTGCTATAGCCACCCCGCCCCCCCGCGTCGCCCCGCTATCTATTACAGATCGATCACACCTAAAAACAGCATATCTACCATCAAAATACTCACCATTATAGAAATCAGGAGAAAGCCATGTCTCAGTTAGGCAGATAAAATCAAAGTTTGATTGTGATACCCCTGAAAAGACCTCGAGAGATTTTGTACGCAAGCCCCTCACGTTTTGGTAATAACCGGTAAAAGTTCTAGGTAACATGGAAATAAGTGATTAGAAATGTGATATTGTTATTATGAAAAGCATATAAGGAACTACTTACAAACAAAGTATTATGATGTAACGCAGGGATAAAGACCAGAACACTTGTAATTAATATTATTATTAAAATTATAAGAAGAGTGCAACTATCACTCATTATATTCCAATACCTATAAACATACGTGCGGCGTGATATAGTAAAGAAGTTAGGAGTAAACTGAGCTAAAAAAAGTTGGCAATCGCAACAAAACATTCGGGTTAGTCACTTTAAGTGTTGTAGGACTGACTCACTATAGATATGTATTAGTTTACTCGTTTCATTTTTACGCATGAATATTTTACAGTCTCTGACCCACAAGAATGAATAGTTCAGTTCAATTTTAAGTTGTCTAGCACGTTTCAGCAAAAGCTTATTGGGTGGAGTGAGGTGGTCGCCGAGGTAGACAGTGGCGGCGGGGCCCGGCAGCTCGAGGTCGGCCGTCGTGAGCCCGCGCCGAGCGCGCGCCGCGGCCAGGAGGCCGTCCTTACGCTTACGCTGAGTGAACCGTGCGATGATGGCCGGGGGCCGGATATTACGCTGCGAGGAACTCTGGTCGGCTTGAAAGCGCCGGACACGATATATTGTATCGACATCACTCTCTGATAGCGTATACCCCACGCGTGCACATATATTAGCGAGAAGACTCATCAGATTTTCCCCTTTGTGAAACGGAACGCCCGATATATCGACATTATTAAGCAATGCAAATTGCTTATTTTTGTTGTTTTCGTCAACCAAACTCTTGATCATATCTTTGGCCTCACTGAGATTCTTTGGCAGAACTGACAGTGCGTCATTTTTCATTTCCACGGAAGTGACTCTGTCCTTGAGGTCTGATAACTCAGTTTTTATGATGCTTTGTTCAGTCATTATTTTTTCTGCCAAAGCCGTAACACTGCTTACTTGATCCTTAATATCTGCGCTTAAAGCGCGATGCCAGTTTTCAATCCTCTCATCTTGAGCAGCGCTAGATGAGGCAAGATAAGATAAAATATCTTTTCTAAAATCTGCCAGGCATTGCCGGATATCACTGTCTTGTTCGGGCTGCTTCCGCTTTCTGGTGGTTATGTTGAAGCTATCATCCTCTCTGGCACATAACTTAGAAAGATCTGGTTGTGATCCTCCAGTAGGTAAAGGAGTCTTTGTGGGAGTACGGGGTAAACTCATCCTTCAAAACAATATTAGCAGGTAGAAAAATGATGAACCGAATTCCTTAGTTAACTGCTCCACGCACCGACTAAACCGTAAACAAGTCGCGCGTACAAGTAGAATGCAACGGTAAATAAGGTGCAATAGGGTCTTGTTTACTTAGAGCGACAGCTTGCACAGAGATAAGGAACGGGTTACACTTCACGCGGCAAGAACGTCACAACTGCAATGTTTTGCAAACAAAGTTCAAATTTACGTCTTTGGTCACTACTTCACAATTTCAATTTCGCATACAATAACGTCAATAATAATCAAATAATTAATATTAATAGTGGCACACGTCTGTTTTAGAACGACTATCACGAACGACAGTGAAGCATGAATTATCAAGTTTTATCGTGGTTTTTTGGATAAAAGATCCATTTTTTTAAGTAAGAATACCTTAAATCGATTTTAAAACTCATAATTTATATGAATATACATAATTATTACGTTTTTTTCACCTTGTCAAATAGCCTATTGCTGCTATAACAAAAATAATGGTACGGAACCCTCCGTGTGCGAGGCCGATTCACACTTGACCGGTTTCTTCATTAAAACTTATTGTTGTATAGGTAAACATGCGTGCCCAACTGATCCTGCCACTTGGTTTTAGATTATGCCGCCATTTTAGTGTTACTATGATAAAAAAATACATTTTATTGAAATCTCAGTTACAGATACAACTAAAACTATAAATTTAATACACGTTAATGGTCGTTTGGAATGATTAATTAATTTACACAGTTAATACTGTACACACGATATTAATTTGGAAAACAGGTTTCATTTCGACAGAAAATACTATCTGTTATCTAAAAAAATATTGCAAAGGAAGACAACGGTATGTATGTTTCCACTTAAATCAAACATTACAAACGTACTTAGTATTACAAACATTAGTCTCCTCTTTGAACGTATAGTTTGGAAAAAAAAGACGAGAGAGAGAATAGTTCCGTACCATTCTTTAATTTTTTTCATTTATTATTTGTTACTATAGCCGAGATACGTATAAATACACACTGGAAATTTAAACAACCTGGTCTACTTACTGGTACAGTCACGAACCGGGATTGTTGAGCTACTTACCCATGTTTCTAGTTTGGCTATGTAATGCAAATCGAATAGCTGTCAGCCAGTCGTTGACATCGGTTATTGAATACAGATGTAGTGCATAATTGTTTTCCTTCGTATTTTCACGGAAACGTACGAACGTGTCTTGCTATTTCAGTTGGTCACAGTACAAAAGTACTGAGGTTGACTGAAGAAGCATGACCGATACGAACGTTTCCGACAAAATACGAAGGAAAACAATTATGCACTACATCTGTACACGGCTAAATTACGAACAATGCCAAGTGGCTTAACGATCCGGGTTCGTGACTGTACGTCTGGTTTTACGATTCATAAGATACAGTACAATCGCCCACACCTGACTGACCAATGAAAATAAACACAGAGAAACTGTCTCTGTCGTGCACATGAGATTCTTATGTAAAATCTATATTTATCTCTTTCTTCATTTTCTCAATTCTGTCTTTAATGGGCAGTTAAGTGTGTGGCTGTATGAACAGTGCTTGTAAGCTTGGTACGGAACCCTAATTAAGTTGATGTTTGCAGTGTAACTAGCAAATGATCTAATTATCCAAAAATTGCTGTTCTGTGAACTCTCCGGGTTAAGGTAAGATGGGGCAAGTACGTCAAACCAACAATATCTCCTAAAAAATAAATGTTATCGTATAGTTTGTCGCACTTTAACCTACCTAACCTTATATCTCTTCTTTTACCAAACTATTAAGCCCTATTAATAACTCTGCAGTTTCCTTAAACGGCTGTATTTACAATTTTAATCGTGGTATAATAGTCTATATCACATTGGATTCATCAACCTAGTTATTAGTTAACAATACGTTTAGTAACCTTACTTGTATAAAACTGACAAATTTACAAACAGTATAAAGTCGGCTACACATATGTAATATTGCAGTGACTGAAGTTTGGACAGGACTTCTAAGAGCAGATAGTAAAACATCGTCTATTTAGAAAAATCCTCCAACAGGAGTATTCGTTAGCATTTACGTGATAACTTTGTCTTCAATGACTCCCGAATACATAATTAACTTCAATATCTATTTTATTTGGGAACACCATAAAATTAGTTTATTTCCGAATTTATTTTTTTCCCAAATTTTCCATTACGCTGTTTTAGATTGAATGCGTAATGTAATTACTATACGTAGGTTAGGCTAGGTTTCATTTATAAATTACATACATACATAACTTCACGCCTGTCTCCCAATGGGGTAGGCAGACTATGGAACGCCAGGTGCACCGATCTAACCATACAACTTTCGCTTCCTCTACATTCATCAATCTCTTCATGCACGTACGTCGGTTTCGCGTGCTTTTTATTTGGCCCTTATTAAGTACATCGCGAATCTGATCATCGTACGTCCGTCTAGGGGCCTACCGACATCTCCGCTCACTCTCGCTCGCCATATCTCTTTCGTAACTCCTCTTTCATCCATACTTTCTAAATGACCAAACCATCTTAGCATACCCTTATCGATTTTAGTCACTACATCTTCTTCCAATCTACATCGTTCTCGGATCTCGCTATTTCTTACTCTATTCATTAAATAATTAATAATTCGTTAAAGCGGGCGCTGTCACAGACAAGTAAAAATTGAAATGAAAACTTTTTGTAATGCTGTAAAAATGACGCGAACCGCATGTGCGTTCCATTATAAAAAAATAATTGATATGGAACCTCGTTGGTGACATTAACTTTTTGGATTAACTTTTATCATAATGGTAAAAAATAGTACATTGTTGCCTAGGCGCGGAAAGTAAGGGTTTTCCTGACGAGGTGGTTAGCAGGCCGAGCAACAGCGAGGCCTGCTAAAATACGAGTCAGGAAATCCTCGTTTCCGCCGAGGCGTACATAATGCTTTTCTCAAACATGTGAGGAAATAATACAAATACATTTCTAAAAAGCAAGTAATTTAATTTCCTTAGATTTAGCGGGAAGCAGGTTTTGCCTAACCGAGGTAGCTTCAGATTTTAATATAGGCGGTGTGGTACCTATTTCGTCGCTTTCGTCGCTTGAGCTCATTTTTTATAGTAAGTATTTCACACAACAAATAGTTTAATATTCGGTTTCACAATTATATTATGCAGAATGAACGAATGTTACCGACTGTCAATTGTTTTTAAATACTAACCTAGACATTGGAATGCAAATTCAAAAAGAAACACACGCACTGTGCTAAAAAAGCGAGCAGTTTGGCTGTTTGGAATTTTTGTCTTGGTCCTTTTGATTTTGTATGCAAATTGACAGCATTTTTAAGAAATATATGGACATGGACGGAAAGTGTTTTCATATGGTTTTTTTACTCCTAGGAGTAAAATGAGGCACTTACCGTCCTTGTGTTTCAATCGGAAAACCGTTTTTTCCGAGCATGTTTGAGAAAAATACTTTATAACATTATTTTGTTAGAGAAATAATGTTATAAATTGTTTTTTATTTTTTATTTCGGTATTGTGTTTATAAAGTATGCCAATATCCTATTCCTTTTTAAGTTTATAATTCGAGCTTTACGATATGAGAGTAGATAAAATATAGTGTTTAATTGTGTAGTGTAGCGTATTAAGAATGACCCAGGTCAGGAGACTGTAGTACCCTAAACCGACCCACGTGTATGGAGGAGGCGAGGGAAGTTTGTCTGGATCGTAGCAAGCGGAAGGAAGTCTCTGCCTACCCCTACGGGAGAGGAGTGATTGTATTTATGTATGTATGCATGTGTGTGTATACATATAGTGTACCCATTTTATTTGTATTTATAATGCCTAGATTGGTGGGGCCTGCTTAAGGGCTAAAGTGGATATGGTGTGCACGACCTTAAGTTTAGTTTACATTCAAAGGAAGAACGAAAATGACCAATCAGATCTATTAAATAATCTGCGTGTGACGCTGAATCCGTTCTTTAATTTGATTGGTAATTTTTACTCCTATTCGCTCCACTCCATTTGAAAACGCACACATATTTAGCGGTACAAATAATAAACAAATTGACAACAAACTTTTTTAAAAGGCGTGCAAAAGTTCAAGTACATTTAAACCCCTCCCCCTTTTCTCAGCAAAAGTTAACAAAGAGAATACTCTTGGGGGTATAGATCTGACGAAATACTGAAATGACCCTTACACGGCTAGCATTCGAGCATGGACTTTGGTCAATGAACGTTACAGCGAGCGAACCATCAAAAGTTCGATGGAATATTCGCCATCATTCGTTGCTCGACTGCGATTGTTTGTTCACGAATGCTGCCCTTATCAAGGCAGAGGTATTTTATTCACTATATACGATTGGTTAAAATATCAGTCTTGGTACCTTGACAAAGTTTAAACCAGAATGCATTTACTTTAAAATTGTTTTGTCTTAATTTACTTTCCAATACAGCTAACTTGAATATGTATGTTATTTGTAGTTATAATATCTAGATTGGGCTTTGATATTAATACAATAAATTTTACACACACATATGCAATAGGTACAAACGTAACGTAAAAAACTAGAAATGTCATGTACGCTTACTCTATCGTAGTAAACAATTCAAAACGTACGATCTTCAAATATAAAAGAATACTACCAGCAAAAACAGGTGAAATATAAAAATAAGGAACTCTGTTCTTGGCAACACTGTCTTAGCCCTTAAACGCATTATTTAATGTTTTTAGTCGCTAAATTAGTTGTTTTACTTGTGGGAGGACCTTGTGCAGGGTCCGTCCGGGTTGGTACCACCATCTTATCCATTAACCTACCGCCAAGCAGCAGTGTTCGCATCGTTGTGTTCCGGTTTGGGGATAAGACAGCCGGTGAAATGACTAGCGTAGAGGCATTCCATCTTAGTCCTCAGGGTTGGCAACACATTTGCAGTCTTGTGAATGCGAATGTCTATGGGTCACAGTTTCCACTTACCATCAGGTGCGTTATGTGTGCTCGTTTGCCTTCCCATGCTATAAAAAAAAAAAAAAAAACTCGTAGAGTGCTTTATAGCTTTTATTACAGGTATTTTCTTGACTTTTTAGGGTTCCGTAGTCAAACTAGGAACCCTTATAGTTTCGCCACGTCCGTCCGTCCGTCCGTCCGCAGCCTAGCTCAGAGACTCTTAGTACTAAGAAGCTGTAATTCGGCATGGATATAGATATTAGTCACGTCAACGAAGTGGTTAATTAAAATATTGAAAAAAATATTTTTTTTGGTGTACTACCACTACACGTAACGTAGGGATGTATTTTGATTTCCATGATATTAATATATTCCTCTTTTTAATATCCTGCATTAATATTTTATTCTTTTTAATATGGTTTACCAGAAACACTGACAGAGTGGCCGTTTTCAGCCGAGACCAAGTATTAGATGACCACAGTGTCACGTCATTCTACGGAAAACAATATAATTAAAAAAAAATCAACATAAATAAAAGTATGGACGTATATTAAAAACACGAAAAACATAATTATCCATACTCTAATGAGACGTTTAATAAGATGAGAGACAGGCTATTGTTGGTAAAAAAGAAGAACGACCCAAATACAATTTAAACAAAATCTATCATTTTGGTGCTCCTTGCGCGCCTAGAGCACCTGCTCCTCTCGCTCCACCGGCCCGGCGTCCGTCACCTCGGTCGCACTCGACTTAAAACTCCCAATAAAACTCTCATTCGTACCGCCAGCACACCTAAACGCTGCATAGGCACTTAGTACCAACACAATATACGACGGTATGATACTCGCAGCATACTGTTCATACCTGTTCAAAAAACTTAGGCCGGAGACAAAGAAATGGGACGCAACCACCCAGAGTACCTTTGCAATGCTTTTGCTGTCAAATCCATTGAAGAAGATTATGTTCCAGAAGACATTGAGAAGAATCATGCAGAGTGTCATGGCAGCGCTGGTGACGAAGAAGTATTCTGTTCCGGAGTTGAGGCCGAGTGTTCCAGGACCCACCTGAAAATGTTAAGACGAAGGTCAGGCTGTTACACAAATCCTGACTTTACTTAGGCGTTTAGCTTAGTTGGTAGTGACGCTGTCTACGAAGCTAGCCTAGCTTGATTCTCAGTGTTGATAAATATTTCCGCTTGTTAGATTATTATCCCCCTTTTTTTCTTTGACAGTTTTTTTTCTGCATATTTCTCCAGTTGCATATTTACTGACCTGGATTTTTCCCGATCCCATAATTTCCCCTCTTAACTTTAGGACAAAATAGGTAGATAGGATTCGTTTATTTATTATTACTTAAAGCAGACCCAAAGGGCCAAACCACACAGAAATAGGAGCAGAATAAATGCGATTGGTAATTTGGCTTCTAGAAAAATAACGATTTAAGGACACTGATCACAGTAGCAGGATCTCTATTTGCATTTCTTCCCAAATTAAGGTTTTCCACTAATGCATTTGATCCTGTCGCATTTTTTCCCATTCCAAAAATAAACTAGATGGAGGTCTGCAATATTTCTGGGTAGTTTTTTGTAGTTTAATTTTGAGTTGCTGTTTATGTTGTTTTAGGGTGAAATAGCCCTGAACAAAAATGATCTAAAACTGACCACTTTCAAAGCCCTCCAATTTTTTTTATATTCAAGTTTAATCAGCTAGTCAGCCAGCCAGCCAGAGACAGACAGTTAAATGATTCTATAAGGGTATGGGTTCCTTTTTCCATTTTGAATTACAAAACCTAGGAAATAGTAAAAAATATATTAATCTTAATTACTCACCGAGTCAGCTAGAACATTGACGAGAGCAAAGGCCCCGCTCATAACACCAAAGCCGAACCCCGACACATATGCAGTCGTATACTTATGCTTGCCAAGCTCATTGTTATTGAAGATCTGCTTTAGACCCATTTCAGTGCTCCGGACTACTCGGTAAATCACGTAGCGGAAGAGCTCCTGGAAATTAATTTTAAGTTCTCAAATTTACATGGCAATCTGCATTGCAAGTTATCATAAATAGGAAGCTAGAAGTCCCTATGTTTGTTTTATTTCTCTACGATTATTGTTACAAGCCTAGAACTTAGTTTGGTACTCCGTCAATTTGTGAAAGAGAGTCCCTCAATATTTCTTAGTTTTTTCTTACATGATCTAAAATATTTATTATTCATATTGAAAATTACATGCTCGATGCTCCCTTGACAAGCAGTTTCATATGGTGCAGTACTCAAGAACTCAAGCTGAAAAGAAAATCTTGTCACAGTAATGTAGTAAAGTGAGAAGTTTTGGATTTAGAATATCATTCGCTGCGACAAGGTACTAAAATGTGCTACTTCTTTTAATCGTACCAGGATGCAGGTATTCCACTATACTAAACTGCTCTTTCGTATGCACTCTGAGTATCTATGTTTTGTGCAATAACTCATCTAACAAGCTCAAATTTGCGAAATTGCATGTATTATCATGATTTGTTCTTCATCTTCATAAGGGCATCAGGTAATGTAATGTATGTAGAAAACTTATTTGTACAATGCAATATCTGGGGTTTAAACTTATTGCCTTACAAACACAAGTTGACAGCACTCGACCACTGACACTCTATTTCATAAACATAGAAAAAACATTGCATTTGACATGGTTGTAGGTTTATCATAGGAAATACAGAGAATTTCACATGACTTGACATGTTAAGGAAATAGAGGGTAGTACTAGGAAACGCACTTATCTTATCCTATAACTAAAGCACTAAGTTACCTGGAATATAATCGCAAAAACCATCCCAAACACAAGATAAGTCCTCAATGGCACCACCGCGAACCACACTATTGACGCCAATAAAAACGACACCAACCAACCAAATGCCGCCGCAATCATCATTATTATCCGTATAGGATCATTGGCAATCGTCATTATAAACATCACCGCAGGGGCTCCAAAAGCCAGCAAAGTGCAGCCGCAAAATTCAGCAAACGTCATCTTGATTAGCTTTTTTGACGAGTATTATCGGTACAAAACTATTTACACTTATATTTAAGGTTATTTATAATGGAGGCAAGATATAGTTTGTAACATTGAGCAGTTTACGTAGTTAATACAATAGAAAAGTTAGTCATGAATTATGGCATCAAGCGACTATGCAGCTTTCTTTTGATGTCAAAACTGTCAAACTAAACTGTCCAAGTAATGTCATATTGACAGATGCATTTTTTTCGTTTTCTAATTTTTCTATGAATGTAGGCTTTGGCTTTATCGATTTCGTTTCATCCTCTATACGAATGATAATCGCCATGCAAGTTAACTGAGAAGAATAAAATAAATTAGGGCAGTTCCCCAACTGCAAGCAAGTTTGTTATTTTCATAATTATTATTTCAGATTAACTCGCTTTGAGTAACAAACCACGGTTCACGATTTTGACAGCTGAGTATTTCCTTACTTTACTAGTAATTTAATACGAAACGAAACGCAGTGTTTTGGTATAATGTGACGTTTGGCGAACTATTTTTACTTTTCAATTCCAGCATTATAAATAAAACTGTACCGCATGCAGAAAATTAACATAACCAAGACCTAAAAATGCCACCGAAGCAAGCTAAGAAGTCCTTATGGGTCGAATGCGAGGTTTGCGGACGGAGTATAACCTCCAATGATAACATTACTCACGTGGAGTCAAAGTGTGACAAAAATCAAGTTAAATGTCCTTATGTCGAGAATGGGAGGTTGTATACCTGGTTGGAGAGAGCAGGGACGCCGCCAGAGGGTGCTCCAAGGGACGCAGTGCTTATACATCCTTCGGCTGGGACGCTTATTGGAGCTGTTATTGGCGGACCCTTAGAGCTGAGTAGAGATGGAGCGCCGAAACTAGTGAAGCGAATGTGGCCGTCGAAGGCTTCTGCTCCTGCCGCGGTTATACTGCCGGCTGCTGGTATGTTAAATAACGACAGAGGCTTTTAAATAAAATAATAAACTTATATTTAGATAAACAAGTAAAAAGTAAAGATGACTATTTCAAGAATTCAGAACACAGACGTTGTAATAGTTATTGTCCATCTCTGAACTTGTTATCTTTCCTGCCTAATTCTAATATGAATAGATTATTATTTGTAATTTACTAACCTATTCTTAAGATTTATATCTAAACAATATACTGGCATTAAAAACCGAGTGGAGACAATTATCTAGAATATAAGTTGATAAAGTTAAACAAATTAATCCATTTATTTATTTACATTATTGGAGATAAAACACAAAGAAACAATGCATTACTTATGAACTAATTTACAAAGTAGTTTAAATACAGTTGTTTCCTTTATACTATTTATTTCAATACTGTTAACAATTGACAACATTTCAAAAAAAAAGCATTATTGTTTTTTCGCGTTTATAATACCTGGTTAAAAATTAGACTACCGGTATTTCTTTATTTAACTTAAAATCGTCGTTACTAATTTATTAAAGTAATAGTCATTAAAAAGATCGTATATACAAAGTTAGGAATACTGATGTCGTGATCTTAGCCTGATATAAAATAAAAAAAGTAACTTTAAACAGAAACAAAACTGACTGTCATGTCATGTCACTCAATCGCTGCCGTTCGTTCACAAATTTGCTATTTTGCGTAATTTAATTAGTTACGTAATTTGTAGACGCCATTAAAATAAATAAACTATTTTGCGTAGAATCGAAAGCGTGTCGTTAGAATAGGATTACTTGAGTCAGACAGATAAAAAATGAACATGACAGTTGTATATTTTTTTGAATTCTTTTGGTAATAAATGGACTAAGGGCACTATAAGTGTATTCCTAACATTCACAATCCAACTTTTTTTACTGTTTTTCCTAAATATAAAAAAACTACTGCATAAAAAAATCCAAAGATATTTTTACTGTAATCAGCAGTGGAAAATCTAGAAACGGTATTTTATTTTACTACCTTAGCACAAAATGAATTGTTGTCAATTAAAAGTTAAAACTAAACTTATTTAAATTAAAATAAACTTAAGCTACTCAAATATTAAAGATGTAAATAATAATCACCACTATAAAAATAACACCCCCTCTAGCAGGTCCGCTCCCGGCATGGTCCCTATGACACTGGCTGCATTACCTCTCTGGATAGCTAGCCCAATCCTTTGGGAGAGGTAAGCGCCAGCTCTAGGATCAAATTTAAGCAAATTAAAAATACATTATTATTATTATATTTTATTATAAAAGCTTTAAGTGCCAAATAAATTTAATTTCATTTCATTTCATTTGTATGGTGTTTTGATATACTAAATAAACCTATTTAATTAATTCATTCATTCTATTACATTGCAGTCTGACATCTTCAGGTTTTGAATATATTCCTTCTATACTTGCTCTCCTACTAAGGGAATATTCCAACCTGTTACCACCGTTTTGATACTACTGGGAATAAAATTCCCATCTGTTACTATCAATTAAAAATAAAAACACAGTAGTAACCACATCACTTGTAACATGGAAATAATAATTACTAGTGTTAACCATTACTTTCTTTTTAAATTGAATATCAATAAAAAAAATGCATAAATTTAGGGATAATCCTTTTTGAATGTGATCAATATGATCATGTTCAATATGGTATTCTACTGAATGACCTGTGGAGACATTAAAAGAGGTTTTTCCCTTTTTCATATATTATTTAACCTCCTGAGGTGAGTTAAGGAAGTAAAGTGGAATTTCTTTTGTTTTTGTTGCTACTGATCAAATTATAAAATTGACTTTATTTCATTCACAATAGACAAATTTCAATAGGCTTTAGGAGGCTAAAAGAAAGTGGTGGTAACTACTGGGAGTATTTTTTCTCAGTAACAAAGGTGGGAAAAAATTATCAGCTGTTATTCAGTGGGAACAAATTGGTGACAACAGATGGGAATATCCCCTAATAGGAATTATCTGCTCTGAACCGGATCTTATTTAACCTTTTCGTGGTTAGAGGCTTTTTATCAACCACATAATAATGCATAATAATATGTTAGTATCTATTTTTTTATTCTCATTTCAGATTTGTCTGGTGCCTGGTGTAAGGACAGCATCAAGGACATCACGGTCTCTGTTCTTGAGGGACGGATCCCTAATGCAAGCTTTGTATCGGTCAGAATAAAAAATCACAAAACAGACACAGATATCAGTGGTATACTAAAACACCATTTTTATAACAATTTCGTTTGTGTAGGCAGCATTTTAGTATACTATTATTTTGGGAAGAAGTTACAAATAGAAATATTAAGCGTAAAGACTAATGAGAATGATCAGAGTTATAATACTGATTGGTATGTCTTAAAAGATAACACTGTATGGGCTATGGAGAGAGATGTCATACAGAAAGTTAAGAAAAAAATGTATCCTTTAGGGGGGGTTGATGATATTTTAGAAGAAATCCAAACATTTATTAAGATATCATTTAACACAGATGGTTTTGCATCTAACTTCCAGCCTACCAGAGGTCTTTTGATCTATGGTCATTCAGGAATAGGAAAAACGGCGATGTGTAAATATTTAATAGAAACTATGAATTGTTTTCACATAGAAATAAATGGTCCCGCTATATTTAGTAAATATTTTGGTGAAACTGAAAGCACAATGAAGTCTTTGTTTGATAAAGCTATACAAAATGAACCAAGTATAGTTTTTGTAGATGAGATAGAGACTATATGTCCTCGACGGTCATCAGGCAGCACTGAACAGGAACGAAGAGTTACTTCAGCCTTTGTATCTTTACTTGACAGTCTCCATGAAGAGAGCAGCAGAGTATTTATATTAGCAACTACGAGAAAACCTGAAGCTATTGACCCTATGCTACGTAGATTTGGTCGATTGGATAAAGAAATAGAAATACCCGTTCCGGATAGGGTCAGAAGAAAAGACATGCTCCGAAATATGCTTATTAATTTACCGAATAGAGTGTCTTCAAATGATATAGAATCAATTTCTGATCTAGCACATGGTTATGTTGCTGCTGATTTAGTTAATCTATGTACTCAAGCATCAATGAAGTGTATTAAGAGGTCTAGTGATGCTATACAGAAGATTGATTTGGTAGCGGCACTGACTATAGTAAGACCAAGTGCTATGAGAGAGTTACTAATAGAAGTACCAAACGTGAGATGGACAGATATTGGGGGACAAGATGATTTGAAGCTTAAATTGCGTCAAGCAGTAGAATGGCCTTTAAAACACGCTGAAAGTTTCCGCCGACTAGGAATTCGACCACCCGGAGGAGTGCTATTATACGGACCGCCAGGTTGCTCTAAAACTATGATCGCAAAAGCCTTAGCGACTGAAAGTGGACTCAACTTCTTATCGATAAAAGGTCCAGAATTGTTTTCTAAATGGGTTGGAGAATCCGAACGCGCTGTAAGAGATTTATTTACTAAGGCGCGTCAAGTTGCTCCGTCTATTATATTCTTTGATGAAATGGACGCTATTGGTGGTGAGAGAGGCGCAGGAGAGGGGGTCCATGAGAGAGTTCTAGCTCAGTTATTAACTGAGTTAGATGGTGTCGTGCCTTTGAATTCTGTGACCATTCTAGCGGCTACGAATCGCCCGGATAGAATGGACAGGGCGTTGCTTCGACCTGGCCGACTGGATCGATTAATATATGTGCCGCTGCCTGACTTTGAGACACGATTGCAAATAATCGAGTTGAAGATAGAAAAGATGAGTACAAGTGAAGTGAACACGCACAGCTTAGCGGTGAGAACGGAAGGTTACTCCGGCGCTGAGCTTCAGGCGTTATGCCATGAAGCTGCGTTAAAAGCTTTGGAGAAAGATCTAGACTGTCCAGCTGTCACTATGGAGTATTTCGAGATTGTTCTTAAAGATTTTAGGCCAAGAACACCTGAATCGCTGTTGAAGGTGTATGATGAGTTTGCTCTGGGACAAAAGTCTGGGTGATTCGTTGTATAGTCGAGTTCATAAATATGTTTACAATTTAAAACCTTGTAGTGACCAAGATTGAAAAGGGCATGCTTCGATGGTTCGGTCATTTGGATAGGATGGATGAAAGAAGATTGACTAAAGAGATATACAGATCGAAAATGAGTGGAAGGGTCGGAAGGGGCCGCCCTAGGCGTACTTTTTCAAAAATCAAATCGGTGAAATACTGGAAAAGGGCCGAATCTTAAGTACCCGAAACCGACGTGCGTGCAAGACTCGATGTATGAATGTTGAAGAAGCGAAAGAAGTTTGTCAAGATCGTGGCAAGTGGAAGGAAGTGGTCTGCCTACCCCTCTGGGAAGCAGGCGTGATTTAATGTATGTATGTATGTTAAAACCTTGTCTATTTAATGTCATGCTTAAACTGCCATATATGAATTGTTACGGCGATTAAAGTGACAAGGTACAAAAGTGTACCTACACATATAACTCAACTGTACACTGGCTGTGCTGGGATCTCTAACATTTGAGGTTTAGGCAAAAAGTTAATTACTTAACAGAAAAAGTGTGAAGGCACGAATTTAAAAGCATGGCCATGTGTAACAATGTTTTTAACATCATAATTTTTTGTAGAAGTTTTTCATAGGTTTTACCTACAGATTAGCAGTAACCAGTTTAGAAGAACTGGGTGCAATGTTCGAAGTATATGGCATGATTACGCGTAGTTGAGTGGATACACATGAAACATTGATTTTGGTCGGAAAATATCGTATTTATCTTGCTTTCTCAGTCAGCTTTAAGTACCTACGCTTATTGAGATAGCAACACGAATACGAACTTATATGACAAAATACGATGTCGTATGATTATGCAGTACTTCTGTACCTATCTATAATCCGTTCGCGTTCAGAATGTAGTAAATCATTGTTGTCCGCCGTAGCCACGCCTAACCAATTAAGTCGCTCAAAATTAGGTTTATTTTTATCCATTAAACTGAATCTTTTTGAAAACCTATAAGTTCTGTCACAAAGGTTTTGTCAAATAAAACTAACTTCTGATTCTTTTTTAAAATTTTAAAATATATAAAAAATAAAAGCTTAGTTAATGTACATTTTGAGGAACTAATCATCATTTCTCATAGTTGCCGCAATTTCCGATTAGATACTTTACCATTCACGGCCGGGACCAATTAAAATACGCTCGAGTTTTCTGAAATTTCATTTTTTTTACACGTTTTAAAGGTTAGTCTTTGTTAACGAGGAAACTTTTTTCATTTAATATTGCGAAGCCTCTCATCTCCGGGTATGTTCAGAGCCCAGAATTATTTTCTTAACGACACTCAAAAACCAGCTTATGAAGCACGAAATTTGGTGTTTTCGTATTCCTGCAAATTGAAGTGAAATCATAAGGTCAATTTAATGAGACATGAAGATTGACCGGTGTATAAGCAGAACTTTAGTTGCTTAGAATACATTTGTAGCAGAATTTAAAGATAAATACGAGAACTCCCCCAAAAGTTGTAGTTGTTATCAGCATCGTGGTCGTGCGTGTTTTGACCCATGCTTTCTTGCCCCGAATGGGAATGCTTATTGCAACAGTAATGAACACAAATATATATATTTTTTATCTTCTTTCTTCTTTTTTTATATATATAATTCTTCTGTACGTGTGTTGACAGTGAACTCCTCCTTGAATGATTTTTTGTGTGTGTGTTAAAGTGGATTCGAGGATGGTTTAGATTCACAAATAAACCTGGCAGATGGAGCTGCAGTCGGTATCTAGGTTAATCTAATCGCTTGGTATATCATGCAGGACAACGTCTGTTGGGTCCGCTAGTTCTATATAAAATAAGGTTTTTATTGATGTACAGTCAGCGTCAAAAGAAACTGATCACTTAAATACCTTGTCGCTTTACTGTCACACAAGAAGCAATGTCAAACAAGAATGTCTAGTGTGTTAATGCGATAAAGTACAAAAGTAGCTTGAAGTGACCAGTTACTTTTGACGCTGACTGTACTACAGGATTACTACTCTTTAATAAAAAAAAATGTAATAAACCTTTGTGACAGAACTTAAGGACCGACTATGTACATTTTAATTTTGGGTACTCTTCAGTTGCACTGATGAGTCACTGAGGCTGTCCTTTGAAAATCGAACCTCGAAGTTACGCTAGCTCCATCCCTGTTACTCGTCATTCGAGACTAAATCGAGAGAAAGGGAGCTAACGTAACTTCGAACTACGATTTTCCAAGTAGAGCCTCTGCATTGTTATCGCGAACAGACTATAAACTGGTTGCTGCCTGTGGTGTTGCCACTTGAGAATATTTTACTTTCACGTTTTGTTGCGATAAACCTTTTTTTGCCATGTAGGCATGTCGATTTATTTACTAATAAATCTTTATATAATGTTAACAAGTTGAAATTAAATTAAAATCTATTTACTATAAATAAAATATATTTTCATATGCCCTGTCCTATTTGTTCAGAAACTACCATAACCACCACCAGTGGTAATCAAAAATACATAAACCTGAATACGACTCACTTTTTAACTCAGATCAATAAGATCAGCCTTGTTCCAGAAAAAAAAGACCAGTTCTATGGGTACCTAAGGACCAAAAAGTTGGCCACCCTAACTCACACAATAAAAATTTCTATAAAACGTTTCCGTTGTGACACGAAAGCTAGCCATACAATTGTAGGGATAATTTTCGTCGCACAATAGACCATTTTTTGACTTCGTTGTTTTTATGGTTAACTGCCCAACCAACTTTTTGGTCCTTATCCATATGAAAAAAAAACCACGGGCAGTTGGTAAAATAGTATTTCGGCAAAGAAGCAAAAGTACAAAAACTAAAGTTTCGGTTCGCAAAAGAGTGAAAGAAAGTGTTTGATAGATATATTATGTACTGCGTGGTGAGACTTCTATAAGATACTTACAGAATGCTCCTATTGTCAATTGAACAGCTGAAATTTGTCGAAGTCCTTACCAATCTTCAAAAATTCTAAGGGAATTAGGGCGTTGCATTATTATTATTACTATATGAAATAACTACGGTTTTATAAATTTAAAATAAAATAAATAACTACTATCAAATAATTTATTTTAACATGTACGAAATCTTAACAACTACTTATTTATATTATATTAAATAATTTGAATATTACTAACGTACTTCCTCGAAAAGGTAAAAAAGTACGTTAATAACATTCGGGTACTTAAAAAAATTAATCACATGATCTCGCCTGCCAATCACTTTAAAAAGAGACAGGTATATGTCTGTCTTCCTCTTACTTATAGCAGTATCTCTTTTCATCAAGTGAGTAGCAGGCGTCTTAAGGATACCGGGAAACCTGGGCTACTTTAATAAAACCTCCCTAGAAAAAAGGTTGTATCTTTCAAAGAACACCACATGTATTAGTAACCTTATTTCTTAGGACGGGAGGTAAATTTACTTCGGCAAAAAAATAACGAATAAATAAAAGACGTTCTGCTCCTATTGGCGGCTCCTAATGGGTTATTCTCACCTGTTACCATCAATTTGTTACCACTGGTAACAGCTGGGATTTTTTTCCCACCTGTTACCACTAAAGTACTCGGTGGTAACAAGTGGGAATATTTTTCCCATTTGTTACCACTAAAATATTTGGTGATAACTACACTTAAAACATTTGGTGGTAACAGCTGGGAATTTTTATTCCCAGTAGCAAGTAGTAACAGGTGGGAAAAAAAATCTCAGATGTTACCAGTGTTAACAAATTGGTGGTAACAGGTGGGAATAACCCAAAAGAATTACCTTATAAATTCCTTTTTTTCATAGTGTCACTTTTGGATTTCACGTGATAAAAAATATTAACTTGAAATTGAGTTTTTTCTAACTGAACAGTGAAACTAGTTTATAATAAAATTCAATGTTGCTAGCCTAAAACCCAAGTAACCCATGTTCCCGGCTCCCAATACAAGAGGGTAATCTTAACCTTTTTCTACTCATTTTAGACAAACCGACAACAATCCTACAATTCGGATTCATTTGGTAGGGTGCTTATTAAAATAATTTAAATGCGAATTAAGTCATTTATAATTTTGACAACTAAACTCGTTTTATATCAACTTGAGAGATTATATCACAAATGCCGCGGGAAATTTTGAAACTTACCGATTTTACACATTTTTAAATTAATCCAACAGTGCAGGTTATGCGAATAAATACGTTGTGAACAACAAATGAAGTACACAATTTATTATGGAAGTCATGAAGTTTTCTTCAACATACAATCAGTCCATCTGTTTCAAGGGCCTCTGTTTGACTCTTTTATTATATTGTTGTCGTAAGGGCAATATAGCTTTCAAAACAAGATGTGTTAAAACTAACTGGAATAGGGCTCAGTTATTTTTTACAGGATTTAATTTAGTTTTCAGGCTTTATGAGTCACGTTTTTTTTATAAAACAGTCTTCAACAAATACAATAGGCAAAAAACCTTAGTAATTAAAATATTTTTATAAAATCTTGTCAACAAGACAATTGCACAATCATGAAGTTTCTGAATTTTATAATGTCATACATTCTGGATTATGAAGGGGTGTCACAGAAAACTCACAGAATAAGATGCAAAGCCAGGGCGGGTTGCTAAAATAAGGTGTCGTTGCGTAAACAAAACACGGGATCATAGTAACAACATGGCGCCATTTTTGACGCACCGTAATATACGCACCGTAAAGGTGCGACCCCACTGCTGCGTAAAATACGGTGTTGCTGCGTAAACAAAACACGGGGTCATAGTAACAACATGGCGCCATTTTTGACGCACCGTAATATACGCACCGTAAAGGTGCGACCCCACTGCTGCGTAAAATACGGTGTTGCTGCGTAAACAAAACACGGGGTCATAGTAACAACATGGCGCCATTTTTGACGCACCGTAATATACGCACCGTAAAGGTGCGACCCCACTGCTGCGTAAAATACGGTGTTGCTGCGTAAACAAAACACGGGGTCATAGTAACAACATGGCGCCGTGTTTGAATCTCCGTTAAGCAGAGGTGCGGTCGAACCTTTAATTGCATCAATATTCTGCCAGTCGAAACACATCCACTAATGGATATAGTTGAGTAATTTTTTTCTACTTTAATTTCCTTATAATTACCGTTTGAAAAATGTTCCAGGGTTATATAAAAAAAGGGATTTTCATTTTTTTTAAAGAGTTGTCTCTCGTATTGTGGCCAAAATGTATTTAAATCATAAACTTACAATACGGGAGGTACTTCGTAAGGCCAAACATCTTAAGAAATTTATGATGGCTGTTAGCTATAAGTTTATGATTTAAAATAAATATTTGGTAGTTAAATAATATTCAACAAGAAAATGTTTTAAACAGAAAAATTGCACAGTTCCCGAAGGAATATAAGAATTTAAAAAGAGGCCTAATAGAGATACATACAAAATACTAACCTCAAAGATCCATTTTCTTCACATCAATCACTTTTATCGACCTAGCTTGTAGCTTCAATGAAAGAGGCTTGAATTTTTTCTCAAATTTGGTTGTCCTTTTTTTCTTATACTAGTATAAGGGTGGCAAGGTCCTAATTAAGCTAGGCGCTAATTGCCAATCTGCTTGACCTTTTTCTCTGATGGTCGCCTATACAAGGCAGGGTTCCTGTTAGTTTAGACGTGCCAATCCAACCCTTTCCACCTTTCTCACGGCCGTGTATACAAAGCGGGGGGGTCCTTTTGAGAAGCTTATAAGAAAAGAGTCGGCAATGTCACATTTTAGTTTTTTTAAAGCGAAATTGAGTGAAAATATTTGCAGGCCTATTAAGCCAAGATTACACTACGGCGCACGCCACGTTCACAGAGTGGACCAATTCTGCCCTCCTAAGCTGATACGCAGTAAGTCAGATAAAACTCCTGTAGCAATTTCAACCTTATTACTATCGGAATAGAATTCAAACTGCATTGGTTATTGAATTTGAGATACTGTTTTTTTGCTTAGGAGGGCAGAATTGTTCAAGGCTTGTCACTCAGGGCTCGGTAACCGTTTAACATTTAAACCGGTTTCAGTCATTGACAACAAACCTGAATCGATTACGGTTCAGGTGAACCGGTTCATTGAAAAACCGGTTTTTCACAAATTTCGTTCTGCTGATAGAAATTAACCGGTTAATTTGAACTTGACACTGCAGTATATTAAGGCAGAGCTACGTACACACTAGCTCCGGTTTTAGTGATTTTTCTGGGTGTCACTTGAAGGTCAAGGTCGGCGAGGTGTAACGGTGTTAGTCTGAGTTTAATCGGTTAATACAGGTTCATAGCAGTTCTTCAATTTCGATCTTCCTATTTACCGCTATCTTTTTTTACCAGTTAAGGGACGAACGAAATTATACGGGTTTAAAGATAGCTAAAAAAACCGGTTCAGAGCCCTGGTGTCACAGACGTCACTTCGTGCGTGCCGGTGTAGATGTATCTAGATACATATTGATAATGTCACTGTTTGACTGGTATGTAATTTCAAGAGTGACCGTAATACAAGCATTTTTGCGTGTAGTGCCCGCTTTCTACTGCGAGCGGAGCTGGCCCCGTATGGACTCTGTTTGGCTTGCAACTTTGACTTCTAATTTTTCTAACGTGAGGTAACCTCTTGTAACAGTTGTAAGCCAAACGGAGTCCGTATGGAACTTGCAGTGGAAAGTGGGCATAATGCTGTATTTATCAATCAGTTGCTTAATTCTACTCATTGCTTTTCACATGTTATCGTGATGTCAACGCTATGATGGCTTTTATCCACTTAACAGTAACGGTGGCTAAGTTAAGATTGTGAAACTGACAATGACCATACAAAATACGTTATGTTCCCTCCCTCCCTTCTCCTCCTCTACCTTTTTGAATATTTTGTAAATATTATGAAAAGCTAGATCTGATTGTTTCCTTTCCAAGAAAATATTTCTTGAGAAAATAAACATAAAAAAGAAAAAGAAACGGAAACATACAAACCTAGTTTTTCATTGTTTTTACTCTTTTTTATAATATCTACAATATACAGGGTGCCTCTGACCTTGGGGCTTTATAGACATGGATCGTTTCTACTCCAGAAACTGAACTTCTTTTGTTCTGCAAGTTGCCAAAAGTAAGTCCAACTTAAATTTTATTTTTTCCATAGAAGTTAAATGTAATTTTCAATGTACGCGATACAATTCTCAATTTTCCTTTAGCCCTCGTACCAAGGAAACATCGCCCCCGTACCATGAGATAGTGATTATATGGCCATGATTGAATACACTGATTTTATAATAAGACTTTAACATCAATTAGTTATCTAAACTGAATTTATTTTTTAATGTTGCAGAACAAAAGTAGTTCAGTTTAGCGAGTAGAATCGATCGTTGCATTTAAAGACCCAAGGTCGGAGGCACCCTGTATAAAAAAATCGTAGAAATCAGATTTGATTTATGGGGTGAGAAACGTTATCCCCTGGAGCTAAATTTGTATGGGTTTTTTGACAGCTATACAATTGAGGCATCGCTTCACAAAACGCTTAAAAACAATACGATAACATGTCAAAAGCAATATGCTTATACCAGGTAGAATAGAACCCTATCGTTAATTTCACTTCACTTTCACTTTAAAAACTCATTGCACAACTCTTCACCGGCTTCCAAGTTAAACACTAGCTTCTGATTCAACATCCAGTGCTACGTGACCTCTCCCGCCGCGCACGTTGTATACAGGGCGGGGGTCTATTAGACGCGCAGGATCTCGGCGTGCCGGTTGTAGCAGATGGCGATCCAGTCGGGCTGCGTGGCGCCCCACTGGATCTGGTTGACCTCGCCCTCGGCCGCCGTGTACGCCAGGATTGGATCCTCGATGGCGCGCGGCATCTGCTGGATGTCCCAGATGAGCGCCTGGTGGTCGTCGCCGGCCGTGCAGATGTGGCACGAGCTGGGTGATAGACAAGGATGGTGTCAATACTCATTGTTACATAATGAGGCCTGTTATGATACAAGTGGTGCTCCATGAGTATTGGGGGAGCTAAATATGAGCTGAGATAAAAGTAATAATTTCGTTTCGTTTTTCGTGTGCTGTGTTGACGCACGCGCGGTGGTTGCTTATACAATTGCCACATAATGAAGCCTCTTATGATATGAGTGGTAAATTTAGAATACAAAGCGTAACAAGTGTTTTTATAATAGTACGAGAATCGGGAGAGCTAATCATGTGCTATAATAATGGAGATTAAAGCAATGTATAAGAATAGGAATGACCATTTTGCTATATATTGGAAAACAGCCTCACCATTTTTTTCCTATTATTATTTCTTTTAAAGTCCCTGTTATTGTAATAAATTCTATATTGTTCGTATTTTCACACATTTCAATACCGGTTTTGACAAATATAATATAAAAATTGAAATGCTGATAATGACAATGCTGTAATAATTATAAAAGAACTGTTATTACCATGGCAACTCATTATAGAATTGTTTTCACAATTT
Organism: Acleris emargana; assembly: GCA_927399475.2. Lineage (NCBI taxonomy): Eukaryota > Metazoa > Arthropoda > Insecta > Lepidoptera > Tortricidae > Acleris > Acleris emargana. Next base: position 1,292,844 of record OV656841.1, read on the forward strand.
GCTTACACTAAAGGTGGTTTTCTGAATATTCTGATACTGTTAACGGTTTATAGATCGCGGGTAGATAAAAAAAAAACGTGTTACCTGTGCGGCGCCCACGCGATGCCGTTGACGCACGCGCGGTGGTTGTTGAGCCGCGCCACGGGCGTGCAGGGCACGCGCACGTCCAGGATCACCACCTCGCACGCGTCCATGGCCACCGTGGCCAGGTAGTTCGGGTCCTGCTTGTTCCACGCCAGGCGCAGCAGCGGCGTGTGCGCAGGGTCCTAGGGGAAACAAATACATGTTTCTAAACGTTTCCTTACAGATTAGATTACACTTCCAAGTTTCTTGCTACCGACGTGCAAGTTTCTTGTAAGTGACGTGTACAGGATCCACCATACCGAAGCTTATACAGCTACTGTGCTGGTTGAGTCATCATCATCATCATCATCATGTCAGCCGAAAGACGTCCACTGGTGGACTGGTCTTATTGTGCTTTTCGCATCCACCGGGTTCCCGCGATCCTTACAAGGTCGTCACTCCATCTTGTTGGAGGCCTACCTACAGCTCGCCTCCCGGTCCACGGACGCCAGTCAAGAACCTTCTGACCCCATCGGCCATCAGTCCTGCGAGCGATGTGCCCCGCCCACTGCCACTTCAGTTTAGCTATTCTTCGGGCTATGTCGGTAACCTTAGTTCTCCTGCGGATATCACCATTTCTAATTCTATCACGCAGAGAAACCCCGAGCATAGCCCTCTCCATAGCCCTCTGAGTGACCTTGAGCTTTCTTATGAGGCCCATTGTTAGCGCCCCCGTCTCGGATCCGGAGGTCATCACTGGCAACACAAACTGGTCAAAGACTTGACTTAAAACACTGCGGTAATTTGGACGAAAAGGTACTGCGAAGCTTTCCGAACGCTGCTCAGCCGAGTCGGATTCGACGAGTGACCTCTTTCTCAAAGTTGGACCTACCTAACTGGACCGTTTGTCCCAGGTAAATATAGTCGTCAACAACTTAGAGCGCAGAGCCTCCGACTATCACGGGAGGTGGCGCGACATGGACATTGGACATGAGTTTCGTCTGGCTGGTCGGGTGGTCCCGCTCACCTCGTAGATGATGGTGGAGTGCTCGAGGTGGCGCAGGTCGAACATGCGCACGGAGCCGTCGGCGCCCACCGACGCGAACATGTCGCGCCCGCCGCCCGCGCGGCTGAATGCGATGTCATACACTTCCTGTAAACCGTGTAGCATGAAGTATAAAGGGCGTGAGACCGAAATGTTTCATTAATTGAAGGTTTTAAGGTTGTCAAAACCTGGTACTCATGAAAATCTAACAACATTTCGACCGTCAAAATCGATCTACGTAACAAAAAACCATACAGATCAAAAACATCCCCCTTGTCGGAGGACCTTGTGCAGGGTCCGTCCGGGTTGGTACCACCATCTTATCCATTAACCTACTGCCAAGCAGCATTGTTCGCTTGTTGTGTTCCGGTTTGGGGATAAGACAGTCGGTAAAATGACTAGCATAGAAGCATTCCATCTTAGTCCTCAGGGTTGGCAGTGCATTTGCAGCCTTGTGAATGCGAATGTCGATGGATCACAGTTTCCACTTACCATCAGGTGGCCTGTGTGCTCATTTGCCTTCCTATGCCATAGAAATAGGAAAAAAAAAACCTGGTACCCATGACAATCGAGACAGTAGGAGGAAGAATCTAACAACATTTCAACCGTTAAAATCGTAAATTTCATCGAACAGTACACTATTCATTCTAATATTGATCGTGCCTTTTAATGTGATATTCGGCATAACCTCTCACCCTAACCTAAATTCAACAGTCGTATCACAAGCTCCGTTCCTTAAACTACTGCAAGACAAGACATACCTTATCATGCGCAATCAGCTGTGTCTTAACATGCCCGGTCACTTCATTAACCCTCCCAAGCACTTGACCCGTTTCTAACCCCCAAATGGTACATGTAGTGTCGATACTACTGGTGCCGATGAGGTTGGGGTCCACTTCGTTCCAATCAAAAGAGGTCAGAGGGGCGCAGAAGTCCGAGTTCTTGTTGTTGTTGAGGACACACTCAAATAGAGTGTAGGGTTCGCCAGCACGCCATATTCTGAGGTAATCGCCTGGTGACAAACAAGAAAACAGCTAAACAAAAACAAAACAAATGCTTTTGCACGGGTTTTTGAAGTACCGTACCGATTTTCAGTTCATCATGTCAGTCGAAAGACGTCCACGGCTGGACATAGGTTTCCCCAAGTTGGAGGGGTTGGCGACCGCAGTTATACCATGTAGTTCGCGGAGGACGCTGCTATCCGGTTTCTTAGTCACCCCTTACGACACCCACGGGAAGAGATGGGGTGGTGCTATTCTCGGCCGGCACCAACACGGCAACCCTTACCAATATGGGTTATAACTTATAATTTTTGTGAGGACTTTTACTGTACCAACGCCAGTTTCCTCTAAAAAGACCTAGTTCTAGTTATCAAACTGAAAGGATTTGGCAGTTTTGGCACACAGGTTTAAAATTTAATGTATTACCAAACTAATCCTTTGTCTACTATAATTATTGCTGTGAGCCATTTTCTTTGGTATTACGGCAGCATTGGAGAATTTTATTATTTTATTTTTATTTATTTATATCTCGCTATCCAAACAGCCAATATCTACTCACCACTGGTAGCCAGCAGATCCGGGTACTGTCCCTTGCTGTCCGGTATCCACATGATCTTGGTGGTGGGATATGGGTGGTCAAATGTAGATTTTGCGCTGAACTCACTTGTCTCCTCATCTAACGAGATAATTTGAACCTGGAATGCCAAAAAGCATACATTTAAAACAAACAGATCAGTAATTTAACCTAAAAGTGTCTAACACCAGTAGTTACCATCTCTAAACAAGCAATTATATTACAAGTTTTGTAATCCTATTAGGAGGGCTTTTAGCTGGGTTTGTAGAAATCATTTGGGCCATATAAAATTACTCAGATGTTAGGGGTTTTTAGTCAATTAAATCTTACGTCTATTAGCTTAGCATTAGCTTATTATTATTAGGGATTATTTTGATATTTACCTTGTTATTGTATTCCTCTACAAAGCTGCCCAATGCCAATCGGAACCTCTTGTCTGGTCGCACAGACCAGTTCATAGAGTACAGTGGCCATGGTGCTTGATACCTGAAGACATTTCACAAATTATGATCAAAAATATCACCTATAAATAGAAATAAATTCATATTAAATTAAAAAAAAAACGCAATACGACGGCACACAAGCACACAGGCCACCTGATTGTAAGTGGGATCTCACAACTGCAATCCTAAGACCCCAAATGCGTTGGCAATGGCACTGGCCCTGAGGACTCAGATAGAATGCCCCTATGCCAGTAATTTCACTGTTTGTCATATACCCACACCAATACAACTTGTCGCTATATTTTCAGCTGATATAGTAGCAGTGCCATAGCCCTTAAATAGGCTTTTGGGTTTGTTTCTCTTTCTTATTCACTCTCTTATACTCATACGTGAGTCTAAATGACTTTAGTTTACCCTGAAAGACATTTTGAGAACTCCGGCGCTGAATATAGCAGTTATTTCACCAATCTTTATTTTTTATTGATAATGGGGACCAACTTGACCAACTCTTGGCCATAGAGGACGAAGATTTTGTCGACGATGAAATTAACCGACTCATAGACAATCTTGATATTAAAGCAAATTAGAATACAGACTACAGAGGAACATGCTAAGGAAAATAGGTTCAGTGCCTGTCATTTCAATTACAAGAAAATATGGTGCCAGCAGTAACTTTTTGGCACTGTATTTATAAAGCCAATATACTAAAGAGAAGCATAAATAACTTTTCCTGAGCATGCTTTATGTCCACATGCAAATTGCATCTACCAAATGAGGTCAACAAAAATAAACTGAGCAGGTTATGTTGAGATACTTACTTGTATATTTCTTTTCGTTTTGTGCTTGAACTCGTTGTGCTAGAGCTGCTATGAGGCATCGACATCTTGGAATCGATGTCTGATGCTTATCATGAAACAGAAAACACTAAAAAAGTTGCACTTGGTTTCTTTAAAGTAAAATAATCCACACGTAACTCGTTTTGAAATTTAATGTGGTTAAACGACAACGTAGTTTCTCGGGAAAATACACTTTATCTCAAACAAATGCGTAAATAATTAGCAAAATACTTGGAAATGTTAACGATACACAATTATTATGATGCTTTCCCGATTTCCGATACGTTTTAACTTGAACACTTACCGAGTGTTCAGTTTTGTATATGTCAGTAACAGTTAACTCACTTAAGTTATTATTTACAAGTTAATTCACGCGGAAAATAAACAAGCATTTGATTAAAATCTGTCGATAATGCAACGCGATTGCAAGAATTGTACTGCTTGGCTTGATGCTAAACTGAGTTAAAAACATTTACAGTAAGAAATAAAAATTGAGTAAAATTGAGCTTTATTGGTATGTATTACGGCTTAGTTAAGTTTGACGCTTATAGCACATTGCTTAAGAAAGTAGAGTTTATCAGCAGCAGCGTAAGCAAATGCCACTGACACTTTAAAATGTTGTCGCAGCAAAAAACATTAGGCTAAGTATCATAGAGTAAAGAACTTTAACAGTTACAAGGATTACAGGCGTGAAGGTATGTATGTGTACACATAACATATCGGTGAAAAGGTCGTGTATGTTCCAAGCCTAAAACTAGCCAGACCACAGACAAGACTAAAAATAAATTCGCGCTCATTTTGAAATATGCGAATCACAGTTCTTATTTCTCGGAAGTTTACTTGAAGTTTTCTTTTCGTAGTAACATGGCGAAGCCCTCGCAAGCAATTGTAGAAAATGAGGGAAGTGGGTGAGTAACATCACCACTGAAACCTACCTACCTACCTAAAACTTATTTAAGTACCTATTTTACGTTTTGGCTAAGAATGAACACTAATGTTTTACGGATGTATAATAATCAGTCACAGACTTCCAAGTAAGTAAGTAAGGTAGATATACGAGGTACATACCAATGATATTTTATATTTAGATACCTTCGTATGCTCATGATGAGTTCATGACATACTAAACGCATTTAAAACCCGTCGCCAATTACTGACAGTTGCTACGTTACCATATTTCTACAGACAAAGACGGCAATTAATAGCGAGCGCTATTGTTACAAAGAGATAAAATAGTTGTTTCAAATTGCTCACCCCTCTCGCCAAGACAAGTGTCATAACTCATAATAACTACCCGTAAACAAAATATAAATAGTAGTTTATGAAATTGTTGCATAAAGAGGGGTATTAAAACAGTGTGTGTTTAAGAACCGAGCCGCTAGGCGAAGTTTTTAATACTATCACACGAGTGTTTTAATATCTAGTTATGTGCAGTTTCATACACTACTTTATCTACTCTCATGCATTGCATAAAACGTCCTTTCTTCCTTTTACAGTTACAGTATAATTTAGGCAGCCTCGAAAAACACAAGACGGAATTATTTACGAAATACATTTTGTTACTATTCGGTGGTAAGTAAAATTTGATTGTCTGTGATGTGATGCGTCAAATATAGTAAATTACCTTCCTTTTGAGGAACGCTTTTGCGCGCAGATGATGTATCCAAATATAAAATGTCATTGGTACTAACTAGACCAGCGTCCTGTGTTAAGAAATTAAGGGTACAGTCAACAGCATAAATAAGTGATCATTTATGTACCTTGTCGCTTTCAATCGTTTCACTATTTTGTATAGCATTTCACGTTAAACTGACAAGGTACATAAATTATCACTTATTTATGCTGTTGACTGTGCCTAGTAGCAATACATGGAGGTCTTTGGTATCAATTGGCATCAATGCCAATTTTTTTGTGGACTCATGAAGACTAATCACTTAATCAGCATGGCACATAATAAAAATCAAGCACAACAAAGACTTGCAACCATCAATGATAATTTAATTACCGAAATACAATTTTTAAATTACCGTCAAAATGGTCTCCGTTAAGCTTTATATTTCTCTGAATACATTCAGCAACAGTTGATCCATTCAGAAGATACCTAATGCTGTTTTAAGTGAGACCAAGATGGTTACCACGAACCACTACATTCTTAACTTCGGGTCACTGTCACTCGTCACTCGAGACTAAATCGAAAGAAAGGGATGAAGATAGCGTAACTTCGAAATTCGATTTTCAAACGTTTTTACTTTTTTTCTCAAATTCTGATAAATTCCAAATTTAAAACAGAAGCGTTTTCAAAACTTAATGTTTTTTATTTGCATGTCTAAGGGCCTGTTGTTTGATCAGTAGTTATAGTAACTAATTGTAAAAAATCGTAACCAATAATGGTTAAATCTCAAGGAAATGTATCAAATTTTCCATTCCTTTTTCGAATTTTAACAATTAGTTGAGTTAACTACTGATCAAACAACAGGCCCTAAGGTGTATTAAATCAAATGTAACCAGTCCCAAAGGACAACAGGCATAATAAAAACTCCCCACGAGCGATTGATACGCAAGGCGACCCAGTTAAGACGCGCAAGCAGCATTCCTGCAAGTGATTACAAATGTATCGTGCCGGTGGACATGGAGCTAAAGTCACATGCCAATCTCTATGTCATATCAATTTCTGCGTCACGAATATTAGGGGCCGGATTATCCATTAGGCTTGTTTCACACAGCAGGATAGTGAGGCAGAACAGAGGACAGCATAAGGCAGTGTACGCACCTGCCAAGTTCCTCCGCATCGGCTAGGGGCACTGCGTACCGAATGTTTGGTATGTTGTTATTGAAGATGTTCGAATAAGGTAAACGGAGACCCAACATAGTCGATCCGGCCCTGTGAATAATACATAGGGACAAATTAAATGAACAGTGGTGGTAGGACCTTTAGCAAGATCCGTTCGGATCGCAAGCAACAGTGTTCGCATTGTTGTGTTCCGGTGTGCAGATATGACAACCGGTGTAATACGAGTAGTCTTCAGGATAGGGAACGCAATTGCGGTCTTAGGTTCGCAGCCCTAAGATTCTAAAAAAATAAATTTACTATCCCTCGGCACATTAGACGGGGGCTCTGTATTCTATTTGGTAAAACCATATTGCTTTTGAGATGTAATCGTATTGTCAAAGTAGTTCGGTAGTCAAACTAGGACCCTTATAGTTACGCCATGTCCATCCGTCCATCCGTCCATCCCGTCCGCAGCTTAGCTCAGAGACTCTTAGTTCTAGAACGCTGTTATTATGGCCGTCACGCCTGTAAAGTCGTATAATAAAACTAGTTGACCCGGCAAACGTTGTTTTGCCTTATAAAGACAAATAATAAAGACAAATAATTTGCAATAAAATAATATTGCGACTATAAATTGAAATGTAAGCTATCCTATCTTTCAAGTTGGCTCGAATTGCACACGGTGTGCAAATCAAATTTAAAATCGGTTCAGTAGTTTAGGAGTTCATCGCGGACAAACAACGTGACACGTAATTTTTATATATATAGAAGATAGAAGATAATGAAACATTTTTTTTAAGTCCCTCCTCTCCTACACTACACATAACGTGTATATTGAGTATTGAGTATTGAATAAGTTTCTGTCAAAAAAATCATTTTTGAGACAAGCTTTTGTTGCCGACTGTACATATTTTTGCAAATTCTTTATCGGCTTATGTAGACCAAAATATTGAGTCCTAACACGGTGGGTCTACGTTAAGAATAGCGGATATCCGGTAGCAACCTTCCGGCTCCATTATCAGATCACCGCTTTGATATCATAATATTGCATTGTCATCGGGTTTCCATAATGTGGTCCAAATTTCAGCCTATTCCGCTACCGGGAAGTGGGTCAAATTTAACTTGCAAGATTTGACCCGTACATACATACATACATACATACATACATTGCAATTTAAATAAAAACTTGTAAAATGACTTATTACAGGACCAAATAGCAAATAACAGTTCATATCTAGGCACTTACTAGTTATTTTTTGAGATAGTTTTTGTGTAGTTGCTGTAGGGCTTCGGAACGCTACACTGAGGATGGTCAGAGGTATGCTCTTGCCCGGTTTTTTTTCTATTTTGTTCCTTTTTGGTCGTCTGTTTTTCTTCTTTTTAATCTACGACCAAATGAGCCAAGGAACTAGCATAGCTGTATATCGCAAGCATCGCCAACTTTACTAAGACCTTATCAATTCCACTCATGCGCACACCGTGCACCGGTTAAGGACATAGCTTTCTTTCTTACGTCAACGCTTAATCACACGTTTAACTAAAAAGAAACAACTGTCAACAGCTACTTAACGTAAATTAAACCTTGATGACACTCAACAAGGTTTACAGTGAGTCTGTGTTAAGTTTGGAGTTGTTCCTTATCGGTTTTGATATTGTTGTAGTATGATATAATTACTTGTGCAACTGTACTTGTTTTAAATGTAATGCTGTTATTTTAATGTGATCTGGGTTAACTAAGGGTAATCCTGTGATACCTACTTGCTTATTGGACTTTATTGGTTGAAATTACATTTAAAAAAAACACTTTAAAGGACCAACTAAGGACTTTTATTTAAGTGGTCATAAGCCTGTAGGTAAGAAGTTCGGTCAATATTGAGGCTAGCGTTCGAAATCACGGCATTTGAAAAAATAATACCAGTATGGTGATTTGGGAAAATTTTAAATGTGTGCCAAAAATCAATACCTAAGACGAGGTCTATGTTGACGTCTGGCACAATAAAAGCCTTAATGACATGGAACGTGTCTTCGAATTTAATAGGCAAGTTCATAAATCCTACACTAGACATAGAATGACCTCCAGCAGCTGTGACAGTGATAATTTGGCCCTGTTGAATTTCTAGGCCCTGTTGTTCTAAATTATGATGACTGTTATTACCCAATATAGTGACGGCCGAGCCAGAATCCAAAAGACCTAGCATAGCGAAATCATAAATTTGTATAGATGCGTAAGGCCGAGGGTCGTTAACTATTTGGTTCTGCAGAATTGTGTCAATTTTATATGATTTAAAAAAAAAACTAATGGATTGGAGCCATTTTGTCCAATCTTCGCCATCGAAGTTACTGGGCTGTTGATTGGTATCACAATTCTGCAGGTCCACTAGTTTTTTGACGGACCTGGTTTACCTTTACTGCAGTTAGGACATTGAGGCGTTTTGACACCCTCATGCCCACAAACGAAACAGAATATTTCGTCCTTTACTGCCGTGCATTGCCGTAAATTATGGGTGTTGTTACGACACCGGGGGCAAAATAACGTTTTGGCATTCGATGTCTGCACTGAATGTACATATTTATTACTATTGTTATTGGTTTTATTTGCATTAAAGTTGTTATTAGGATAAGTTTTATTTCTATTGTAATTGTTATTATAAGTATTTTGACTATAATTTTGATTTGTATTTAATGGCTTATATGTTGAATGACTATCATAAGCGAATTCTGGTGCCAAAGTATCAGATGTTCTTTTGGGAGGTTCACGAAAACCAGCAAGACGTGCTTGTATGTTCTCGTAATTACGGCATAAGGATCTCAAGGTGTCAATATCAGGGATATCTGTGGCTGAAGCCAGAGTGCTCGCGTAACATGGTCTGATGTTATGAAGGAGTATTTCCAATTTATCTTTGTTTGATAAAGCTTCAGACAACCGCGAAAACAGCCCTGTCATTATCGATAGGTAAATGGTGATATTTTCTGATTCACCTTGAGTCCTGGCACGTATTTCCGAGACCAGCCGATAGTCAAAATCAGCTTGAACAAAATCCCTCATAAGATGCGTAACTAATTGGTCCCAATCTAATACCTGTTCACGATCTTGGATACCACGGTACCAGTGTAAAGCATCGCCAGTGAAGATCTCTGTAGCGAATGTAAGCAGCTTGGATGACGAGATATTCCTGGCTTTACTAAATTCATTGATGCGCTGAATAAAAGATAGGACGCATGTCTTTCCGTCAAACCTAATTTTTGTGAGCTCACCATTCACGCCGCGGTCGCAAGTGACGTTAATATTAAATGGGGAAGCAGTTGATTGCTGTTCAGCATTGCTGTTAGCGATAGGCGCTATTAATTTGTCAACGACAGCAGTGTCTTTAACGGAATTAAACCGATCAAATAAATTTTGAAACTCCTTTATACAGGTTTCATGTGCATTCTGTGTCTGGTCATCAAAAATTAACCGATTAAGTCGGTGATAAAGGTGATGTAAATAATTTTGAACGCGCAGCAATGCATTCCTGTCCAAAGGAGAATCAAAGAGTGTGTTAACCTTAGTGAGTACATCCGATACGCCTCTCAAGTCATCAGCAATATCAAATGGACTCTCCAAAATGTCCTCAGAAGGAAATAATGGGCCCAATTTGGCAATTTGCTTCCGCAAATCCTGGACAGTGGCAGCGGGATTACTTCCCCTTATTTGCACTTCATATTCCAGCTCTGCTTTTTGTAATGACAAAAATTTAATTGGATACGCCATATTTATTTACCAATATATATATGTATATGGTAATAAAATAACAATAATATTCGTCAAAAGCCACAAATAAATTAAATGTACCGCAATGTTGGAAGTGTTGAACAAGGTTTACTTATCTACTCCGTTCTGTCACAAAGCATCCTACGCAAGCGCAACGTTATGGTTGACGAAATAAAAACCAAATCATATAAAAAAAACAATCACAGAAATAAAAAAAATAAGCGTTAAAACAATTGCAACTTATGTGTACACCTTGTAAAAATTTAAATATAAAATAATATTAACACTTTTGTACTCGACTGTAACCCGATAACAAGTAATGTGCCAAAGATGCAGTTTGCACGTACAGAGTGTCCTATAATTTTAAAGTAACTACAAATTACAAACAAAAATATATTATCACTTTAATTTTATTATTTTTTTAACTGTTTTTTTTTTTTACGAGCCTTATTAAATGTATATAAAAGATGTATATACAGATGTACACCTAAGTTACAGGCAACCAAAAAAAAAACAAAATAACGTTTCACAAAAATAAAAATAACACAGAACACACAACTACTTCTACGAAGCAAAACCAGACCTTACTAAAACCACGTTTGAGGCGCCAGTGTGACGCTCGGTCCAGGGTTTTCATAAAAAAAACAACCGGGGTCAACAACAAAGAAACTATTTATTTTAAAATGGGTCGTAAGGAAGAAGGCCCGTCTGGTTTTGCCGTCGTAGTTCGGTACTCCCCTGACGGTGACGGCGGCTGCGAGGTCTTCGGGATGGCAGCGGCTATGGAGCTGTGAGGTACGGTACGGCTCGGGGAGCGCCAGGGCAGCCGGCGGAAAGTGCTGTTCCCACGGTTATGTGCAGGCAGGACCGGCGCGACACATTCACGACCGATGGAGTATTGTAGCCGTAAAATAGCACCCTGTGAATAACGTCCACAGTTAAAATATATTCAAGCTTCTCCGCCGTTAGTGAACCCCATGATTTCGTGCGCCTAATATTTAGGGAGAAGCCGTAAGCAGTTGGTGTAGTGTTCACTATCAGAACGGAGTTAAATTAATTAAGAAGATGGAAGAACAAAAGAAATGACTTGCATAATAAAGTTAGAAGAGGGTAATTAAATAAATGGCTCTGCAGTACAGTATTGTTTAAATAGCTGGCTTATAACTCTTAGGCCAGGCATAAGCACTAACAAGCGGCTTGAGCTAAGCATAGAATGTTCTGTGCATGATAACGGTGACAATGGTGACATTAATTACAGCCGTTTTATAAGTATAATGTTCCGCTTGTGAACAATAATATAGCCGTGAGTACAGTTACTGTTACATAACTTAAGCAGACTCAAAGGAAATTAAGTTACGTTAAAATAAAACACTTTAGGGTTTAAGATGAGCACTAACTTAGGTCTAAGCACTGATATAGTAACTCTTGTTCAACACTTACCCAATTGGGGTGCGAGACGACACTTAACTCTGTTAAATATAAATAGACTCCTTCCAAATAAGTCGGAAGGACAATTACAAAGTTTATTCGTAAACACCGATTTATTAGTTTAATAATGTCAGCGCGTAAGACGACACGTAGCGGAGCTAGTGAACGCTGCTGGCATAGATCAGTCGTCAACAAGGCGAGGGCTCGTACTGCGCTGCCCGGGCGCATCGAGAATGTTCCGTCTCTCTAGACAAAAGATGCGCACCGGCCGTCGAGCGCGCATGCGCAAGATCACGCCACCCAAGCGGTTTATCATCGCGCACACAACTGTTACATATTATTGTTAGATGTTTTTTATCATTTATTTTCATAATGATATTTTATATGTGCGATTTATTATTAAGTTAGGCTTGTATAATATTATGTTTATAATAGTGATTTAGTTAGTAACGTAAGTTTTAATTTTAGGATGTAAGTGTTTATTTTAAATAGTTGTCTGTAAAATTACATTGTTTTTAATGTTTTAATAATAATGATAAAACGTGCACGTCCAACGTTACAATCTCCAACAAATTGACCTAGTCCCAAACTAACTACACTTGTGTGAAATTTAGCCTTAGTTGAGGCCATCCCTGTTTTTGCGACTTTTGGATACACGTTAACCAAAAATAAGTTAAATATAAAACTCACGTGGCTTTAAGCATCATAGTTTTTGAAATAGTCAAAAAAAAAGAGAAAAGTCCTGAGAAACCATAGAATCGCATTTTTTGCTCTGTTGAAGCAGATTAATCAATGAATGCTCCATGTGGGAGGGAGGACCTTGTGCAGGGTCCGTCCGTGTTGGTACCACCATCTTATCAATTAACCTACCGCCAAGCAGCAGTGTTTGCATTGTTGTGTTCCGGTTTGGGGATAAGACAGCCTGTGAAATGACTAGCATAGAGGCATTCCATCTTAATCCTCAGGGATGGCAGTGCATTTGCAGCCTTTGAATGCGAATGTCTATGAGTCACAGTTTCCACATACCATCAGGTGGTCTGTGTGCTCGTTGCCTTCCAATGCCATGAAAAAAAAAATGTATGCTGGACATTATTGAATAGCACCAATATACCCATTTAAATATAAAAAAATACTATTCTGTAGGCGTCATTTTATTAATTTACATGATATTCTAATTATTATTTTTCGGCAAATCTCTACACGGTCGCGTTATTTTTCTGTGCCCAACTGTTAAGTAAGATAATAACTATTAACACAAAAACAAACAAACGCAATCAACACAGGAACACGGAGGCAAAACAGGTTAACCTCAAATATAAAGCGGAAGGTTACCAAAATATTTTCCAACATGTCACAACATGTCAGAGGGTTGACCCGTAACCTCTGACCAATCAGAATTCAACAACACAATAGAACTCAACCTTGACATAAGGTCAATTAATAAAAGCCTGACCATTCCGCCGTGATTGTGCGGCAAATTATTAGTTACGCGGCGTGGTAACTTGATTTCAGTGCCAGACAGTTATAATTACACGTAATATGAATGTAGTGGGGAGCTTTTGGCGCTGAATTGATAGGTACCTACATTTCCTTTGAAACAGTTTGAAACTTAGTATCTTAACATAGCGTCGGTGAAACTGCAAAACCGCGTAAGTAACATTTTAAATAAGGAGCAACATGCACCTTTTTAATAAGAAAATACGGTTTATTTTGCTCTATCATAAATGTGTTACTTACGCGGTTTTGCAGTATCACCGACGATAGTACAAAACCAAGTCACTTCCGTCCGTCTGTCCGTCTGTATGTACGCTTAGATCTTTCAAACTACGCAACGGATTTTGATTCCGTTTTCATCAATAAATAGAGCGATTTAAGGGAAAGGTTTATTTACGAGTGATACAGAAAACTTACATAGTAAAATGCCGAAGCAAAGTGCGGGCAGGTCGTTAGTATATTCATATACTGCTAATTTTGGAAGGCCTTTGTTGAAGTCTAAGGTCGTCCTGCACTGCGTTTGGACTTTGGCGTGGGTTGGCCAAACATGGTCTCCATTCAAGAACACGCTGACTCCAACTGTTTTTTGAACAATAATAGTTTTGCGTTTGTCCTCAGTCTCGAGTTATCGGTCCTGCGGCTTATGTGGCCTGCCCCTTGCCACATCAGCTGGGTAATTCGATGAGCTACTTCGATGACTTTAGTTCTCCTTCAGAGAGTCTATTTAATTAAATAATAAATCCCAAACTAAGTTATAGACTTGCACTATGGGTATTAAACAGAATTATAAAAATACTTATAAAGAGAAAAAAATACTATTTCATAGAATACCCGGTGAAATTACTAGCATAGAGGCATTCCATCTTCGTCCTCAGGGTTGGCAACGCACTTGCAGTCTTAGGATTGCGGTCTTGTGAATGCGAATATCTATGGGTCACAGTTTCCACTTACCATCAGGTGGCCTGTGCGCTCGTTTGCCTTCCTATGATAAAAAAAAAAAAAAAAACATCCAAGACTCAGAAACGAATACTCGAATCAAACCCGGGACCGCTAGCTTCGTAGGCAGGGTCACTTGGCCAACGCGTCGTCACTGGCCACAGTGGCATCATATATTTCTTAAACTGAATTATTGACGGAACATATCCAAGACACTAAAAAAACACTATGTACCGACTCGGCCGTTGCTTGCCTAATCCAACAATCGTTTACCAAAATCAATTAATTCAAACTGATAAAAACTTAATACCAATCGTTAACCTTTAAGAACAAAAGCTCCCCGTCAATTGTCAAAACATGACGAATGGTAGATCAGACCAACGGACAGAGATAATGCTATAATATAATATGATATAGGCCTTGACCTACCAGTGGGTTACTCATTGGCCTGGTCGGTTCCTTGTAGACAGTTCTAGGAAAGGCATTAAATTAAGGTCAGTTTTAGAAGGGGCTCAGCATGCGAAATGTTTCCAGCGAAAGTATGATTACATATCATGATTCTTACAGGATACGTGACCTAATATTACTGTATGGAAATTTAGAACTAAGTACTTGTGGCTTGGTAACAAAAGTGTTTTAATAGAAAACGTATAACTAAAATTACGTTCTTGTTGCATAATCTACTATTATACAACACTCATTTTCTTCTTTTTTAGGGTTCGGTACCTATAATGAAAAAACGGAACTGCCTGTCCGTCTGTCACAGCCAATTTGCTCCGAAACGACTTGGCCATTGACTTGAAATTTGGTACACATATGTAAGTTGATGACCCAAAATTTACCATTCCCCCCTGATCTCCAAAACTACTGAAACAATTTTTTTTTTTTTAATCTACCTATGTACGGAACCCTCTCCACGCGAGTTCAACTCGCACTTGGCCGGTTTTTATTAATGGTGGTCCACCGCGGTAATCTGCAGTGATTTCACCAGTGTCAAGTGAGTTGAGTAAATGAGTACATACATACATACCTTCACGCCTTCATTCCCAGAGTGGGGTAGGCAGAGCTACAGAATTACCAACAACTCCAAAAACTTGTTGATAACTCTGTAACCACAATTTGCACAATTAGACATGGAGTGGCACTATTCTAACCCGGCAACCACACGGGCAAAATAAATGAGTAAATAGAATAAATCAAAAGTAAAAAGACGGGCTTTTTTCGGTCTATTCCGACTAGTTACATTGTTAGTGTTACATTGTTAGTTCCATTGATGTAACTAGATGGATTTTTTTTTCCTAGTAGTTACATTGAACGAAGATGGTTTCCGTAATGGAACTACATGGACTTTTTTTTCCGAGTAGTTACATTAATAATATGATAATAATATTATACAGACTTAGACATCTTCCGTCCCCGAAGGTTACGGGAAGCCGAACACTCCTCTTTTCATGTTGGGGGTTTATAACGCGGTAGTTTTTGACGTGAAAACGTGTTCTTATTTATTTATTTATTTATTTATTTATTTAATGGCAACCGATTGCAATAGCGACCAACCATTTCTGCCAATGTCAAGTTTATATTTTACAATTATTATTACATATCAAAAGAAAATCATAAGGCAACATTGTAGGGTGTTCCTCTAGCCGCCGTGAAGCGATGAAAAAATGATTTTTTTTTTATTTTTGTTAGGAATTACGGTTACAAAACTTGAAAGGGTTGAGACCTCCTAGTAAGTATAGTAATACATGTGACAGAAGGCCTCGCTCTTCTATAATAAGCGATGTAGATAGAACTTTACGAAGACCAGATGGGATTTTCTTGGAGCAATCCTTCCAAAGGCGATACGTTTTCAAACTTGAATTCTTCATGATACTACACATTTGAATGTTAATTTACTGTATATTAATACAACATTACTATCCATAAAACAACAAAATATGCAAAAATGGAAACAATAAAGAAAGCGACACCATCTTGTCGAAAACCCCAAGAGAAATCCAAACGTGTTCTTACAAGGTTCTTACGATAGTCATGTTCATGTCGGTATTGTCCATGATTATTTCACTCCGAAAGACACCAACCTAACAACCTCCATAGGAGATTCTTTCTTAAAAAACTTGGCAGAAGTGTCTATGGCTATTCGTTTTCTTTTGATTGACATTGAAGTAAATAGAAAACCAGAAAACCCTCCAACCTCAAACAACCCACCCACAATGAAGCAATTAAAATAATGTAGGAAATATAAAGCACGCAAATCATGAGCATAGCAAGTGACCAATCAACGTATTCAAATTTAAACTGTTTTGCTACCTGGTGTCTTCACTGGGTTCCCAAATATAAACCCTTTCGTAAACCTGGTTAGTAATATTTGTATACTTATTTTGTTATTTTTTTATGGCAAGTGTCATCATGATCTCAAACCCACAACCATTTTGCAATCGGAATTCAACAATAATACAATTAAAAATTAAAACTAAACGTAGGTAAATATTAAAGATATAAATAATAATCACCACCATCGTCCGCTCGCGGCATGTTCCCTATGACACTGGCTGCATTACCTCTCTGGATAGCTATCCCAATCCTTTGGGAGAGGTAAGCGCCAGCTCTAGGATCTCCGGAGGAGTCTATGAGCCGGGATGACAGAGCCTGTATAAAGCTTTTTATATCAGCTGACCAAGGTCCCATGGTCTCCACTGCAAGCGCCACAAATTCGTAATTATTTAATAATGAAGAATATTTGCGGCACTTGAGGGTTTGGGCCTGATCAGCTGCTGCACCGGCCCGATTACGGGTTAACTGGACGTAGGAAAGGGCGAATGTGTTAACTCACGTCGCGTCCCACACCACACCAGTGCCCTACCAAGTTTCCACGGTAATAACATTTCTATAATAATGATTTATAGCATTGTTATTACCGTGGTTACGGTCATTCCGGATAATCAGTCTTGGCGATTAGTGAACACGTCAATCCTAATTTGTATAAAAAACCGTAAAAAATATTTTAACACCAATTAAATTTCCTATATATAAAAAAACGAGGCTAATTATTTGTTTAAAGCAGGGACCCGACCACTCATTCCCCGATAAAAGCCTTTAAAACACTTAGGTACCTCTCGATTTCTCGAAGTAATAAATAACCAATTAAAGGAATAACCGCTTTTGAAGAAATATATGACTTACTCGTAGTTGTTAAACTAACCATTCACATAAGGGAAACCTAAAGAGCTAAAGCTCAGATCGTCTCCAGTAAATTGATATCCCTATCTTATTGCATAACCAAATATAAGGGCAACCCTTATAAATAGCACTTAAAAAGCCAATCAAACGGCTTTTTCTAATAACCCCATTTTATGGTAACCCCATGCTCACGAAAAATAGATGTTTTAAAAACAAAAAACCGCCTTCAAAATTGCTAAAAAATTAACTTCTTTTAAAATGGTAGGTAAAATAGCTCAGTCCAACTGAAGTCTGCTTTTGGTTAGACATATTGTGAGTCGCCGACTTCAGTTGGACTGACCTTAACCCTCTGCAACTGTGGTGACTTTTTTAGAAAAATTCTACTGAGGTGGAGTCTGTCAGACGTCATTTTTTATAAAATATATAAAAAAACGAATGGTTCAATGATAAGTATTGTTTAATAAGGTAAAAAAATCTGGTATTTTTCACAAAGATTAACTTACAATGCTGCGAGTCGTTAGAAGAAGGTTTTGAGCGATACAGAGCTAATATCACGGTATACGGCGTTTTTTGTTTGGCGACGTCTAATAGACGTCACGTCAGTCGCAGAGGGTTAAAAGAAGTTATTTTTTGCGTATTAGAAGACGGCTTTTTTTTTAAAACATTGAGAATCTAAAGCGGGTTACCTTCACGCTTTAATCGCCATCGGTTTTGTATGTCAAGCTTATTATTACAGCATCACACTGTCATTATTTGGGCGGTTGGTATACCGAGGGACTGGCTCAGCTGGCCGCGTGGACCGGCGCGCTGGTGGTGACCGCTGTCATCTTCCGATCCCTGTACCTGATGTGGATGGACAACTGTTGAGGTCAGGGCATGTCTGATTCTACCATCGCACTTCATTGTTTGTTCATCCCATAGAAATAGGAATAGAGGAGAGCGGCCCAGTTCCAGTGTCTCCAGGTTTCTCCCACCGTAGCTCTCTCACACATATCTACTGGTGCTGTCAGAGAGCCTATTGTCGGTGGTACTGCAAAACGGCGTAACTAACAAATTTATGATAGAGCAAAATAAACCTTACCGTCTTATTAAAAAGGTGCATTTTGCTCTTTATTTTGTCATAGCATAGTCATAGTCATAGCATTTATTGCAAACCATAGTTGTACAGATCTGAAAGCTAATAGCAGTACATTTAGATAAATATAGGCCCTGGCAGGGCGTAGCAATTACTTAATTCTAGTGAACAATTACCTACATTATTTCGAGTTAATATTTGCGATCGTATTTTCATTATACTTTTACATTGTCGAATTACAGGTCTTATTCTAAATAAGAGGAGGGTTCCAAAGTAATATTAAGTATGTTATTTGATTAAAATAGCCAATTATTACGTCGATACATTAAGATTAGGTTACAAGTTCTAGTAAATCTGGTTATTATAAGTCTATCAATTGGTAAGAGTTAGCACTTTATAAGTCAGCATCGTCCAGGAATTCGTTAATTGTGTAGTAGGTACCCTTTTTTGTTAAGAATACTTTTAGCTTATTTTTAAACAAATGGTCTTGCTTTTCGTCTTTAATACTCGCAGGTGCCTTGTTACATCACTACATAGTATAAAACAAAGTCGCTTGCGCTGTCTGTCCCTATGTATGCTTAAATCTTTAAAACTACGCAACGGATTTTGATGCGGTTTTTTTTAATAGATAGAGTGATTCTTAAGGAAGGTTTATATGTATAATACATTCCACGCGGGCGAAGCCGCGGGCGGGTCGCTAGTATTTTTATAAATATCACATATGGGCTGTCTCTATGAATCGCTAGGTTTGATTTTGGTAATTTGAGTCTATTTTCGTGTCGAGCAAGATAAACCTTACAATGTTATTAAAAAGGTGCATTTTGCTCTTTATTTAAAATGTCACTTACGTTTTGCAGTTTCACCGACGCGACGCTAAGACATGCAAGAAGCACACTGCCTAAGCTAATACGCAGTACGTCAGATAAAACTCCTGTAGCAATATCAATCTTATTCCTAAGAGAAGAGAACTTATACTGCTTTGGTTATTGATTCTGGGATACTGTTTATTTGCTAAGGACGGCAGCACACTAGTGCTGTGATTCGGTTTCGGTAAACGGTTAGATAGTGTTGGTAAATAATCAAGGGCCTTGGAGTCTATAGTTCTAAGACTTGACTTAGATTTTAATACTCTGGTCATTGAATCGGAGCTTGAGTTCTTTTAAACTTGAGTCTTCTATAACAATTTGACTGATTTGTTTTACGCTCAAGGCTTTTGTTACGTAGTTATTATTAGAACCCAACAAGACTGTATCCATTTCTTGCCTGTTCCGATCAAGCTTAATCCAATAAGAAAAATAAATATTTCACAACAAAAAAAAAAACTGTAATTTACAACCATAATGTCGGCATTACTATTTATTGTTTAAAACATTTTTTTTATAACAGGTTAAATAAACCGGCGAGTTTAAGTAGGCACGTCAGAGCGTACAGAACACATTTTAGCGCGTGCATTCTCAATTAGGCAGCAGGGCTTCTGTCGAATGATTGAACGTTTAAGGCTGCATAATTAAGATTCCACACGCTAAAATAAAATGTACACTTATGGTGCGTTCCTATATTCAAAATAGTGTCTCGTTAAAAATTTACACATTTTGTAGGTAGCAAATGTCATATCATAACGCTACTGCCCGTTAGGAAAATGCTTCGTTTCTTGAATATAGGAACCGGGCATTAAACGTAACTAAGTTCAAGTGAAAACTTTTTTATTCCACTTAACAAAACTTCTTGAATAGTATCTTGCTCTTTAGATTTTAATGACACTGGCTGGTTTTCTACATACTACATTTGACAGATTTACTGTCATTAGCAGGGATCGGAAATTCGGATCGATATTTACCTAAAGTTGGCAAAATCTCGGAAAAAGATAGGCAAACATGGCGTCGGCTTCTTAAAAATGTTATTTTAATAATATAAGTTCCGGGATTCTTGGATTCTACAAAATGTTAATATAATTATTCCTTTACATGTAGGATAAAACATTAATTTTTGCTCCTGTAAATTCGTTAGGTTAATGAGTTACAAGTAAATTAAATAACATTTGGTAAATCTATACATGAAAAATAACTTCAAACAGTTACTATAAATCATTGATTATGAATTAATGCCTGTGCAATTTATTTTTTACACGGCTTCACAAAATAAAAAACTCTTTCATGGGTAATTGTATAAGGTTCTATAATAAGCTCCCAAGTAGTGTTACTCATTTATCAGTAAATAAATTTAAGAGTTACGTTAAACGTCAACTAATTTCTAAAGCGTATTATAGTATTAAAGATTATATAAATGATGACAATGCTTGGGACTGAATTATTTGTATTACAATTATTAATGACCGTGGAGACTATATACATCTCCTTGTATGCTTATTATTTTAATTTGACATCTGGAGACTCTTTACATCTCCAAAATTGACCGTGGAGACTTTCTACATCTCCCTTGTTTGTGTTTGTTGTTTTGTTTTTTTGTTTAATTACCTACTTACCTATATTTAATTTTAATTTGACATTTGGAGACTCTTTACATCTCCGGAATTGTATTATTATTTTAACCTGACATTTTTATTAATTTAATTATTATTACTACTGGGACCTGTACATCCCTGTGACATTTAAATTAGATAGCTTATGTTTAGTATTGTAATAAGTTCTTTATTTAAAAAAATGGCTTACTGTTGAGTTTCTTGCGGTGCTTCTTCTCAACAATGGTCTCTTGAAGCGCTGGTAGATGGTAGATTCAGACTTGTAAAAGTGCCTACAGGGCCTACTTACAGAATAAATTTTTTTTTTTTTTTTTTTTTTTTGAAATCCCAGAAATTTTAGTAATGAATTCTATGATTGAGTCCGCCTCCATACAACTGAACAACAAAGCCGGTGCGAAAGTATAGGTAAATATCGATCCGAATTTCCGATCCCTGGTCATTAGGTACAAATGGAAAATCGTCCACTTGAAAGTATTCGTCCAATTACAAAAAATACAATTTGAAATACATCCTAAAGGAAAATTGTCCAACCAGAATAATGTTGAAAATAGAATTATGTCCCAGAAATTGTCAAATAAGATATACATACATACATACATACCTTCACGCCTGTAATCCCAGAGTGGGGTAGGCAGAGCTACAGAATTACCTACAACTTTAAAAACTTGTTGATAATTCTGTAACCAATAAATAAGATATAGGTCCAAAAAATATTATAATAATTCATATAGGACTATATTCAATACCATTTGAGGGTATCATCTTGGGTCGTCCCATTCATTTTTTGTCAAGTTCTTAGTTCGTCCCATTCTGCTTTCGTCCTCCATTCTTAATTCGTCCCTTTCGCTGGTAGTCTTTGTCGTCTTTGGTCCAATTTGTTGTTTGTCTTGTTCTTATTCAGGCTCATTCGGTGTTCGTCACTTTTTTTTCGACACGTTCGTTTTTGGTCCCATTTGCAATAAGTCACTATCGTTTTTAGGTCCATTCGCAATTCGTCTTATTCTGCTTTCGTCTCCCGTTTTAGTTATACAACCTCCGCCTTTAGTTTGCTATTTAAGGCGACGGGGCGGGCAATTGACCTTGCTCATTCGGCCAGACGAGTAAAGTTTTAATTCCCGCGCCATCTAACAAGTAAGCTCTGCGATCGACCGCATAATGCTGTTTGTCAAACAGTCAGGCATGCATTTACCGTTAGATGGCGCTTGATTTGATCGACCAATATTATACACTTGTGTTTTTCTAAATACTATCTCAAATTCAGTAACGAATGTCCAAAATAGCTTTTAAACAAGTAAGTAAATACATAAATAGTTAATTATTTAACACGTAAAGGTTTTTTCATGAATAGCTGGCACGAATAGATCAATGAAAACTTTGGTCTACTAGGATTGTGTGAGTGCTATCAGTTACAGTTTATATTTCGAACCAAAAATTTAATTAATAATAAAGCATAGGGATTAAATAAATTGTTTCAATAATACTACTTTAAATGTATTAAATTTTGACGTGGTCTACGACAAGGCGGCGATTAATCGAGAATATCGGGTTGGGGTATAGGTAGCAAAGGGGGCGCAATACTTAATTTTGTTTTGATGGAAGTCGTGTCATTATAACACCTATTTTTTATGATGCTATCGTATAGACGCTTAAATAAGCATGTTTTGTATAGGCAACTTTTCTCTAAACTTGATATTTACCGAGATATTAGGTTAGGGGTTCAAATGTCAGTCATTTTGAAGTGATCTATCTGGGACATAATAAATTTTTGGAGTGGTGAAATTGATGTCAATAGGGTAAGATGGGGGAATAGCGGTCACTTAAGCAATTATTATTATTTTTTTTTTTTTTTTTATGATTTACGGTATCGGAAATTAACTTTTTACATAGCTTATATAGTAGTTTATTGATATATATGAAATACATTATCAATATATTACGGGTTTCTTATTTATTGATCATTTTGTGAAACCCTTCGCTGACCGGTATTACCCGCAAATGCGGGTAATACCGGTCTACTGTTGGGGTATTACCGGTATTTTTTTGCTTAGTCACGAAAAATGTAAATAACTTTCATAAAATCCAACAAGTACATACAATACACTTGCAAACGTACATTAGTTAACTTTAAGAAAGATATTAATTGGTATAAATCACTTTAAGCTTACCTTTCATCAAATTTTCGATTTTATTACAACAAAACACGTCCGAACCTGTACACAGCTGTCACACTCACTGCGCGCGAAAGACAATGGCGCCGCTCGGTAAATTAGTTTACTCGGCCGCATACTAGATGGTGACACTAGTAGCGATTGCATAATGTTGTTGGAAGTTTTATAATAATATTATTATACATAATTATACGCAATTTACATTGTGAAATATAATTATTAAGATGGCACCGCCAAAAAGCAGAGCCGGCGAAAAAGAGGACCTGGACAAAAGGTTAGTGGGTGTCATTTTGAGTTTAGAAGAAGAAATGAAGGAAATAAAAAGTAAACTGACCGATTGCTATGACCTGATCATATTGCAAAAGCAAGAAATGACCCTACAGAAAAACCAAATTGAGGGATTGATTAAAATTGTCAAAAATGTACCTGGTGACGAACACGACCCACCACTACATATTGCACACGCGATTCCTCACAGATTCCACTGCACAAACCACAATGTCTCCCTGAACGAGTCCGGGCCCCAAGGTCTTGAATACTTGGGCAGCACCAGCTGTGATCACACCAGCCAGCCTCAAGAACCCGTCAAGCGGGACGCGATCAGTTGCGTCGCAAAGCCGACCACATCGTCGACGCCATTAACACCGAAGGAGTCTGCTGAGCCTGTTCTGAAGCTGCGCCGTGGCCGGCCGCGCCGAGCTGCCGCACCATCAATGCCTAAAGGCGATGTTGGTGCGCAGCAAAAGCAGAGTGTGGTTGCCGCGAATGATCCTGCTGCGTCGGTGTCCGCGGAGACGCCTTCAGCAGGGACGCCAGCGCCGAGCGGAACACCCCGCGGGGCCCTCCGTGCCGCCGCGCCGCGTCATGCAAGCCTGCACGTTTTTAACCTCAGCAAAGACACCTCCGTAGACGACGTCCTCCAACATGTGCAGTCCGTGATGAACGTGAAAAACGCACAATGTGAGAAGCTAGTAGTTACCAGGGGACACTATTCGTCGTTCAGGCTTGACGTGCCGGCTGACCAGGCAAACCTGGTAAGGAACACGAAGTATTGGCCCGACGGCGTATCAATAAGGCATTTCAACTTTGTTACTCCAAAAAACTCGACAAGTCCCGTAACAAAGTTAAGACCACGCTAACCTCTGCCTTTAAAATTATCCACCAAAATGTTCGCTCCATATGTGGTAAAACTGCGTTGCTGGACTTGGTTTTGAATTCAGAAAACCCGGATGTACTGGCCTGTAGCGAGACCTGGTGCAAGCAATCTGAGATTGAGCGAGTTAGGTTATGTGGGTACGAGCTGGCGAATAGCTACTGCCGCACGCGCATCGCGCACGGCGGCGTCGCGCTATTCACACGGGCCGATATTCAATATCGCCAGCGAAACGACTTGCAAAGCCTGGCCGTTCAATTTCATTTTGAATTTTCTGCCATTGAAATAAGTCAATGTAATTTAATTATTATTGTTATGTATCGAACCGGGAATGGTGATTTTGACATTTATTTAAAAAATCTTGAAATACTGTTAGGTAAGCTTACAGATGAAAACAAAAGATTTATTTTAGTCGGTGACCAAAATGTAGATTTTCTCTCCGAAAATAGTTCACGACGACGGGTTAACGAAATTTTAAAAAGTTTTTACTGTATAAATTGTATTAATTTTCCGACTCGTGTGTCCGCGCACAGCTCGAGCTCCATAGACTGCGGAGTTGTTCCCTGCGGCCGCGGTGACGTCACGGCGGCGCCCCTGGACACCGTCGTGAGCGACCACAACGCTCAGCTGTTTACGTTAGCTATGCAGCCACTGAGCCGTGCCAAACAAAACTCTTTCATTCAAAAGAGATTATTTAAAGATGAATTTATATTTGCATTTCATACTGACATTAATAATTATGATTGGAATTTTATTTATAATAACTCAATTGACATTAATGATAGATTTACCAAATTATTTAATATACTGACTTATTACATTGACATACATTTTCCAATTAAAAATATATTATTAAAAAAGAAAAAACATCTACCGTGGATGACAAATACCCTATCAAAATGTATTATCAATTATAATGATTTAACAGATATGAAACGTCAATACCCTGACAATTCTGTATTAACGGACTCCATTTCTCGCTATTGTTCGCTTATTAAATCGGAAACGATAACTGCACGTCAGAACTATACCGAGCGGCGTATTATCGACAGCACAAACCCATCCAAGGAAATGTGGCGTGTAGTCAGCGAGGAGGTATCCACAAAGCCAAGGAATCATATTATATCTCTAAATGATACAATTGGTAACCAAATACCACATAGCAAAGTCCCTGAACACCTCAACCAGCATTTTCTTACGGTCGCGTCGAAGATTGTGGTGCAAACGGATAAACGTAGCAGTATGCGTTACCTCGAAAGTTTCCTACAGGACGCCGATGTTCCTGACTTCGAGCTGCCCGCGGTCTCGCTCGCGGACTTGGACCGCGCGCTGCGCTCCATGATGAGTGCGCGCGCCACGCTTGACGTGTACGACATGTCCTTGGACTTACTCATGTGTGTCTGGCCAGTCATGTCGGGGTTATTGGTCGAACTTATAAACTCCATGTTCAAAACCGGCGTGTATCCCGACGTACTGAAAAGCACACGGGTATGTCCAGTTTATAAGGGAAAGGGAGAAAAGTGTTCTGTGGATAATTATAGACCCATAACGATAGTGCCCAATATTTCAAAAATTATTGAATCGATTTTGTCAAACCGTTTAATGCGACATCTTGAAACAAATGACTTACTGTCTGACAAACAATATGCCTACAGACGCAATAGGTCCACTACTGCGGCAGCCCGTGAAATCTACGACTGTATTGCTACAGCTCTAGATGACAAGTACAAGGTGGCAGGGATCTTTTGCGACTTGTCAAAAGCATTTGACATTATTAATAACGATTTGCTCCTAGAGAAAATTCAAAAATACGGTATTAGAAACGAATGCTATAAATTATTTAAATCATTCTTAAGAGGCAGAAGGCAGACCGTTCAGGTTAAAATAGACGGGAAAAACTTGAAATCGATAGCAGGGAACGTAGAAGTTGGCATTCCGCAGGGATCGGCGCTAGGGAATACCCTATTTTCAATGTTTATTAATGACCTCCCATCCTCGGTCGCAGAAGGTCTGACGGTGCTGTTCGCCGATGACACCACGGTGGTCGTGAACGCGTGCACGTACGAGCAGCTCGAACAGAGAATAGCTAGCGTGTGCGCGCACCTTCACAGTTGGTTCTCTGCGAATGGCCTCGTCGTCAACGTTACGAAGTCCAGCGTGATGCTGTTCACAGCCGGAAACACCAAAGCCACCCCGTCGTTCCAAAGCCCACTACCACATTGCGCGTCATGTACTCTTCTCGGGTTTACATTAGATGCTAAGCTAAATTGGAAAAACCACGTGTCTAATCTGTGCGGAAAACTTGGTAGTGCAGTATTTGCACTACGCAAGCTCAAACCAATAGTTTCTGATGATGCACTGCTTAAAGTATATTTTGCCTATTTTCATTCAATTTTGTCATATGGTATAATTCTATGGGGTAATTCTACGGACTCTAAACACGTTCTTACCTTGCAGAAGAGAGCTATCCGTACACTGGCAGGTGTCAAACCGAGACATTCGTGTAGGGAACTATTTAAAAAATATGGAATAATGACGCACTATTCACAGTATGTTTTTGACATTATAATGTACACTCATCACAACATTAATAAATTTAAACGTGTGAATATGCCCGGCAGGGTCACCCGGCAAACGGGCCGCCTCCAACGTGTGCCGCGGCGGCTGGCGCTGCTCGACAAAAACCCGCGCGTAATAGGGCCCGCTTTCTATGAGCGTCTACCCGCGGACATAAGAAATGAATCTTCGGATAAAAAATTTGGTCACCGACTTAAAAGTCTGTTATTAACGAAATCACTATATTCCGTTAAAGAATATAGTGACGATTAGATTATGGTTTTATTTTTATTTTTATTTTTTACACTATTATTGACATTTTATGACTGTAGCATTTGAGCTATATTTCTTTGTTTTATTACTGTTTTTATTTTGATTCATTATTATTATTACTTTTGTACACATTGACATTATTTGATTTTTACTTTTTTATATTATTACTTTTTTTGTACACTGACGATCTTATTGTGAATTTATTATAAATATGCGACATATAATAATGTAATTTCCAGTATGAAATAAATGACTACTACTACTACTACTACTACTATATTTTGACGTGACCGGCATTGCCCGCTGACTGCCATTCCCCCATCTTACCCTATAACCCTCATTTTTGTTAATAAATCCTATAAAACATGGTAAAATAAGCATGTTTTGTTATATAAACTTTTTTTCTTCGACCAATATTTACCGAGATATTGGGGTTCAAAGGTCAGTAATTTTGAAGGGCTAAAATTTTGGAGTCGTGTAATTGATGTCAATATAACCCCTCATTTTTGTTAATAAATCCTATAAAACATGGTAAAATAAGCATGTTTTTTTGTTATATAAACTTTTTTTCTCCGACCAATATTTACCAAGATATTGGGGTTTGAGTGAAGTGGTCTTATTATAACACGAAGTTTTTATGATGCTATCGTATAGAGGACGCAAAAATACTGATCATTACCGAGATATTAGCTCCTAAATGGACATTTTTACACAAGTCCGAATTTAGGGCTCTCGCTGGTTAGGAGTGTTAGGACGCGTGCCGACACTGCGCGCCCTAGAGTGTTTTTATAGAGCCGGAGATACGGAAAATATGGATCGTAGGAAAAAAAGTGAAAGAGCAAAATATGTTTCTTTTAGCATGATTTACTGGATTCATTCATAAAAATGTACTTAGTGTTATATTGACCTAAATTTCGCGACACCGAAAATTTTCTAAGTACCAGTGAAAAAAAAAATTTTTTTTACCCTCTCGAAACCACTCCCCCTATCACCCCCAACACCCCCTCCCCCCCCCCCAAATACCTATATATAGTTGCGCCCCCTTTGCTATACTCGTATAACCGTATAACCGTATCTCACCGCATAAAACACGAAGTTCAATGTCAATAACAATAGGTATAGTATGAATCTTCTCAAATGAACTTTTCGCTTCGAGCCCTAATCTTCCAAACAAAGGCCATTGTTTCTATTATCGCAAAACCGCTAGCTACCGAGTTAGCACGTGCTACTACAACATTGATATTGAAAAACAAACGGGTATCGTCATAGTATTAAGGTTCAAATTGAATGTCACTGACATTCTAGATGTTACGTTTTGGTATTTGCCGTATTGCCTCGGGGCGGTATCGTCCTACACTACCAAAACGTAACATCTAGAATGTCAGTGACATTCAATTTGAACCTTAATACTATGACGATACCGTTTGTTTTTCAATATCAATGTTGTAGTAGCACGTGCTAACTCGGTAGCTAGCGGTTTTGCGATAATAGAAACAATGGCCTTTGTTTGGAAGATTAGGGCTCGAAGCGAAAAGTTCATTTGAGAAGATTCATACTATAACAGGATATTATAATAACAAAACAAATAATTAACACAACAGAAACAAAACAACAACGCCAAGGCCGAATTATAAAACAACTGCAGTAGGTAGTTACTTGTTCGCACGGAATAGTAGAAACGCAACTGATTCAATTCAACTGAAATGACAGTGTCTGACCGTTGGGTGGGAGTCAAAACAAAGTTCGAAACATTCGAACTATCAACCAAACCAACCCAACGGTCTGGCAACGCCGCGGTCGGCCGCCACACGCCAAAACCCAAACCGAGCACGCAACGTCGCTTTCATCGCTCTGTAGTTTTGAGTACCTACCTAGTTATAACTACACAACTTTTATGATTTTTTACTGATCCAACGTGAATGCAAGTTCAAATCCATTATCTAACACTAAAATCAACTTTTATTCGAAACAATTTGTTTTTTTTCTTTATATAGTTTTGTTTATTTTTTGAGTATTTTAAATTCTTATTTTAGTTTGTGTATATTTTTTTGGCCACATTCAACAAAAAGCTTCAAAACGCCTAGTCATAGTTCAAGAGCAAACATTTAGTTCATCGTTTCACTAGGAGCACATAGGTTTTGAGTCTATAATCTGTAAATTCTTATTAAAGCTAATATATTCAAGTTCACGCAACACATTAAATCCGTAAAAAGAAGTGTGGTAAGTTTGGCTGCAAACTAAATCGCCCAGCCGGAATAAAACGAATACGAACTTTTTAAAAACGGTTCATTTAAAGTGGTATATAGAGCTTACTATCAGTTAGATAACTATATTAATGAGTCAGAGCAAGACTTGAGGATATATGTCTTCAGATTATCATCATTTAAAACTGCCACTTCCTATATTTTTCCCAAAAAAATTATCCAAAAACACCTCCATTTCGTAATTTTGCCCTACCCTTCGCCTTAAGCGTTTTGTCTAGATCACTAGGAGCCGAATTTGCCCGTATCTAGGAATGAAAACCCCCTGAATAACTATATTAGGTATTTTTATACTTCGTAATTTTCTAGTCACCTGAAAAAAAGGGTAAATATTGAATGTGTTCAATAAAGAATGAGACCAATTTCTAAAGAGGCCATATAAGAAAAAAACGAACTTAGAAAAATACCAAAGACGATAGGACGAATAACGAATGAGACTAAAAAATAAAGAGACTAACACCGAACATGTCAAAAGAGGAAATGACGAACACCGAATGAGCCTGAATAAGAACAAGACAAACAACAAATAGGACCAAAGACGACAAAGACTACCGGCGAAAGGGACGAATTAAGAATGGAGGACGAAAGCAGAATGGGACGAACTAAGAACTTGACAAAAAATGAATGGGACGACCCAAGATGATACCAATTTGAGCAGACTTATATCGGTACAATAATTTATAGTTTGGCCTTAATTCATATAAGACTACATTCACTTGGTGCGTATTTAATTTTTCTCAAAAAATATAATGGACAAAATCCCATTCGGGCTGAATTAATTTACAACGAAAATAAATTTGGTCATATATATTTTTCAGCATAATTACATTTTGACTAAATTGTCTTTGGACACTATTACTTTTGGCCCAACTTCAGAATGGTTATTTCACGTGGACGATTTTCCATTTGTACCTAATGACAGTAAATCATTTGACATTAAAATTTAACACCATGTCAAATAACATCATCAATATTTGTGCCGTGTCCAAACTATCTTGACCTCTGACCTACAAATCACCGTACAACGTTGCCCCCAATCTTCCTAGAGAAGATTGGATTGTGTTTTATTGCTATATTGATTTATACTCGTATATACCTTGACACTGGCGAAATCACTTCACGTGGAATAGTTATTTGTTCAACAAGAGAGCAAAGTTGATTTAAGCTGCGAGTGATGATTCAAAGATACGAGACGTAAAAAACTTTGGTCTCGTGTGAGACGTACAACTTTTCACCTCAGCAGCGAGAACAACACAGCGTGAAGCTGGTAGGGCCAACGCAGGTCTTCCGTTGTGACCATTTGGTGAATACACGACTAAATAACGACACGATCGCATATGCATCCATCACAAGCATTTTTGCAAAATACTAATAAAATAAAAAGTGGAAAAGATAAACATGAAACAGATAAAATCTGTCACTCAACTTGATAATGCCGTAGTGCAAACACAACTTTATAAAGCTTTATGTAGTCTGTGGCTTTAAAAAAAACCTAACTAGGCCTTGTCTATGGCTATTGGCTACAATAATCCCGCTATTTTTGAAATGCGTTCTGAAACTGCCCCCGCGGTTTATGTCACGAAATTAAAGATTGTTAAAACGATAACAAAATTATGTAGATACAATGATAAACTTCTTATTTGTCATTAATTTTGTCTTCAAAACATTAAATAAAAAAAATGACTGTATAAAATAGTTATAATAAACACATTTCAAACTTTAACAGATAGTTTTATTTGCAATTTTACGGTTATGTGTGCATCCGAACGTGCGTTTCTTTTTGGGCCTACTATGTGTGGAATTTGAAAATCGAACTTCGAATCAAGTTGTTTCTATCTCTCGCTTTTTTCCTATCGAAGTGAAAGTGACAGAACAAAGTGAAGTTCAATTTTTTCGAATGTTGTGAGTAGCCCCAGCACTGCTCACGGCATTTAAAAAAAATAATTAAAAAGCTACTTTGCCTCTCGCTCGCAGCAAAATTGAATTTTGCTCACTGTTTTTAAGCAGCAAAACCTGCTTGTTTTATCTGTTTCATGTTTATTTCTTCCACTTTTTATTTTATTAGTATTCTGCAAAAATGCTTGTGATTGATGCATATGCGATCGTGTCGTTATTTAGTCGTGTATTCACCAAATGGTCACAACTGAAGACCTGCGTTGGCCCTACCAGCTTCACGCTGTGTTGTTCTCGCTGCTGAGCTGAAAAGTTGTATGCCTCACACGAGACCAAAGTTTTTTACGTCTCGTATCTTTGAATCCCTCGCTACGCTCAGGATTCTAACCTAGAATCACTCGCTACGCTCGTGATTCAATAATAGAATCCTTCGCTTACTCGGGATTCAAAATCATCACTCGCAGCAAAAACCAACTTTGCTCTCTTGTTGAACAAATAACTATTTGTAAATCTGAACAAGCATAATTTAAACATCTTGTAACGGGTTACGTTCATCGCACCAACCAAGATATGGAGGAAATCATTATTCATTAAGGTACTTTTAATTAATTAGATTTGTTTATCTTTTATTTAAAAACAATGTAAGTAACCAAAACAAAGCCCCAAGGAAGTTTATATTCATTGTTTTATAATAATGCTAGGTTAAGTGTAATCAGTCCTAAGCAATATTTAAAAATAACTGATTGTTGAGTTTCTTGCGGCGTTTCTTCAGCACAGTGGTCTCCTCTTGGGAAGCGCTAGTAGATTTTTGATATGAAAATATCTATGTAGCTATTAAATAAGGTTAGGTTTGCTTTATAAAAACCCGGGAATAAAAACCGTTTCAGTAAAAAACCCTTGACTTGCGATGATTATGAATAAAATTCGGACTACAAGTTTTTATGTGAGCCAATAAAAAATAACCGCTATGCTACACCGTCTTTTTAAAATGTTATTTTTTTTACGGTTAAATTAAACCCATATTCGTCAATTTTTTAATGAGTCTTCCGGTCCTCACCCGTCGTGACACAAGAAAGTGTCGTCCAAACATAGTACGGTATTCCGAAGGCCTCGGGAGAGTCTCTTCCATAATTTTCTGAAACTTTTCAGGAACACAACTAAGCCCATAAGGTGTGCGTTTAAAAACATAAGTTCTCTTATGGGTTGAGATAGCCGTGGCCTTCTGGGAGTCTTCAACAAGGGGTGCCTGCATGTATAATAAATAGCCTGACGTAGTTTTGAAGTTACCCTTTCGAGCAGTTAAGAATTACTTGAAAAAGTCGTTAATGTCTAAAGCGTTTTATAGGATCGAGGGCTATCTAATTTATAGGTAGAAACCACAAGTTAGAAACGGAGAATTTTGTTTGTAGTAACGTCGACGTCGACGAAACTCTACAATGCTCGTTGAAGCGTGTTCACCAAAAAAATACAATTCGTGTTGATACATCCCCTTCTCTTCATTGGCCGTCGGTTCTACCCATGTCAAACCATGTATGATTGCAGGATAACCACATCAGGACAAGTGGTACCCGTCGGCGTACAATTTAGTCAGCTGGCCGTGTTGACAGGTGCGCTGGTGGTCACCGCTGTGATCTTCCGTTCACTGTATCTGATGTGGGCCACTGTGAACACACTGTGAGGTCAGTCCATCTTTCACTACCATCGCCCCTCTCGTCGGCTAATAGTTAAAAGTATGGCCGATGAGACGAGATAAAGAATGAAAACCAACTGACCGTTACTGTGTTATACTGCAATTATTATTATATCTGTCCTTAATTCTCGTCATCATCATCGTCATCATGTCAGCCGAAAGACGTCCACTGCTGGATATAGGCCTCCCCCAAGGCTCTCCACTCAGACCGGTCTTGTGCTTTTCGCATCCACCGCTTTCCCGCGATCTTTACAAGGTCGTCACTCCATCTTGTTGGAGGCCTACCTACAGCTCGTCTCCCGGTCCGCGGACGCCACTCAAGAATCTTCTGGCCCCATCGGCCATCAGTCCTGCGAGCGATGTGCCCCGCCCACTGCCACTTCAGTTTAGCTATTCTTCGGGCTATCTCGGTAACCTTAGTTCTACTGCGGATATCATCATTTCTGGTTCTATCACGCAGAGAAACCCCGAGCATAGCCCTCTCCATAGCCCTCTGAGTGACTTTGAGCTTATTTCTCGTACGCAAATGATTGGACCGGGAGACGAGCTGTTGGTAGGCCTCCAACAAGATGGAGTTACGACCTTGTAAGGATCGCGGGAACGCGGTGGATGCAAAAAGCACAAGACCGGTCTGAGTGGAGAGCCTTCGGAGAGGCCTATGTCCAGCAGCGGACGTCTTTCTGCTGACATGATGACTATCATATTATTTTATATAAAATACGAGACATCTTTCGCTAAAAACTAAATTAATTGGGAAATAAACACTAAACTTGTTCTTTTAGATTAATTACGAGTGTCACAGTGTGCGGCGAAAAATGCCTTTGAATAAAATCCATCTGCGAAACAATACCATTTAATAAAATGTATGTATAAAAACAAATCAAATAGTTTTATTTACGTTTCACGTATCAAGTAGGTATTATTTATTCCACGTGTAAATAGAGTACTATTGAAGTCATTTGTACATGATTAAAATGATTGACGACTAATGATTAATAATTTACAATAAAACTATTTGGGATCACCCTATATGGAGCGTGACGTCAAATTGATGTCATCGGCATGAAAATTACGGGCCCTGGGAATAAGCTTCTCTACCCTATTTTGTTTCAGATATGCGATTAAAGAAAAACCGACTCAACAAGATAAAGCGGTGCGTCTGTTTTGGCTCGGTGCACAGGAGTTGGGACTTTGGCAGGTACTCGCTGCTCGGCGGGGTCCGGCTTGTCTTGTCGTCGCTCTTCAGGAGTCTGCGCCGCAAGGTGACCAGGTGGCCGGAGAGGCATTCTGTCTTTGATAAACATTGTTGTTGGCACTGGTTATATGTGTTTTACTGTAGATTTAGTTCACGGAGGAGTTAGGTTTTCAACGATTACACCGGTATAGGTGAAAAACTTAAGTAAGTTACCTGTTGTACAGTCAGGATCATATAGTACGTAGCAGTCAAGATCACCAAATAGTTGGAAACATCCAGAATACTCATTAACATCGACGCAGCCTAAGTAATCAAATTGTTCAGGTCATCCACAGTGCTCAAATATTCCGGAGCACACACAACGGCAAATACTTGATTTCATTCAAGACACCGCTCGTACCGTCACAACCACACCGCCGCTGGTATCGTAGCATCCGAAGTAACCAAAAGTACGGACCAACCCGGACGGACCCTGCACAAGGTTCTCCCACAAGTAAATAGTTGAAATCATTGTACTGAACATTATAATAAGTTCAATCCCACACACTCTTATTTCAATAAGACCGTGTCGATGGAGCTCCGCTAACGCGGAGCTCCTATTTCTAGGTGGTTTGGCCCTCCGGGCCTGCTGCAAAACTAACGTAACCTAAACCTACCTAGGTTTTGGTTAATAAAAATATTATGATTGAACTTGTGGTAAGTTTCAGTCCAAGTACATAGTTCAACTAATATTTAAAGTTGAAAAAAATGGAGGAAATTTGTTGTTTGTAGTTGAACATATTGGAGTAAACTCGAGGGACAGAGCGTTTGACTCGCTAGCGAGTAGGGTAATTGTAACTCATGGTAAGGGCACAGAGCTCAAAATACGCTGTCCTACCGTAAACGTCTCCGTCTAATCGCTGTAATAAACATTATTAGCAGGTTTTTTTCACTCTTGGTGATCTCTTACGGTTTGTTCAAATTTTGTTGAGAAATGTTATTTAAAAAATCCATGCATATTCCCTTACGTCGATGGTGTGCTCACATGCTTACTCTATCGGAAAGCTTCCGAAAAGGTTGGCTACGAGGAGCGTCCCCGCTGAGAGCATTCGCGTGTCATGACGTCATTAGCATTCGGCGCGAACATCGAGTGGTGTGTAAGCTTTGTAACGCTCGGCTCGACGTCCACGGCACTCGAATATTCACGCGAATGCTATTAGTGGAAGATCCGAACCTAAATCGACCTTCACCGAGCTGATAATAGAACGAAACATATTTTATCATGAATTTAGTATATTAGAAAACATATTAAAAGTGGGTTCGCTAAAAAAATCCTGGGCAGACTATTTTTAATTATTTTTCAAAAAATGATTTTTAATTAAATGTTGCAACATCAGGATAATAAAAAAAAAAAGTCCTGACTGAAAGTATAAAACATATAGAATGTGCAGCCGTTGGGTTGTCCACTATTTACCTGGGCGAACTACTGGGTTGTCAGGTATAAACAGGTACATCGATGCCAGTTACTTTCACTGGATTGGATAATTAAAAAAAAATTATATCATCATAAGCGCTGTTTTATTGCGAACACGTTGATATAGGGTTGTCTGCGAAAATTCCGGTCCTATTAGGGGTTTGCGAATTTTAAAGATTTTAATTTCAACGCGCGTGGAAATGTGTGACAGAGAGATCCGAGGTAAGTATACTGTGTAATAATAAAGGACCCAACATCGCAGTCGCTTGTGATGGGACCTTGAATAGTAGAAAGTGCGCATGCTCGGTGTGTAAACTATGGAGGGTAGAAGTACCTCTACTACCCTTCATATAGTAAACAGTGCGTTTTATTTCGGAGCAACTGATATTTCAGTTGCAAAAAAAATAATTAATTAATTACATAATAATTAAATATATTTAATATAAAACAATATAATATCAATATATTGAGTTATAACCATAATAATATATCTATAATCTATAATCTATAATAGACAATAAAAATATCAATTACTTACTTTGAAGTATTTTTGCTCTTTCTGGAAATAGAAACAGTGGACAGCCGAAAATTCAAATTAAAAAATAACAAAAAAGATAGACTAGACATCTTATATATACGCTTTAAAATTTTATTACAAAACAGTATAAATACAAAAATAACATTAATGAAAAATATATTCTAATAAACATTTTCTATTCAATATCTGATTCATCAGAAGTATCATTTTGACTCTCGAATTCGTCTGATTCATTAGATTCCTCCTCAAATCTTTAAAATTCGCAAACCCCTAATAGGACCGGAATTTTCACAGACAACCCTATATCAACGTGTTCGCAATAAAACAGCGCTTATGATGATATAAATTTTTTTTAATTATCCAATCCAGTGAAAGTAACTGGCATCGATATACCTGTTTATACCTGACAACCCAGTAGTTCGCCCAGGTAAATAGTGGACAACCCAACGGCTGCACATTCTATATGTTTTATACTTTCAGTCAGGACATATTTTTTTTTTATTATCCTGATGTTGCAACATTTAATTAAAAATAATTTTTTGAAAAATAATTAAAAATAGTCTGCCCAGGATTTTTTTAGCGAACCCACTTTTAATATGTTTTCTAATATACTAAATTCATGATAAAATATGTTTCGTTCTATTATCAGCTCGGTGAAGGTCGATTTAGGTTCGGATCTTAGACTATATGTGGGGACGCTCCTGTAGACGCATACGAGCACACGATCGACACTAAAGCAGTCGCCTTGATTGAAATGGCTGTTTTCTCGTCATCCCATTATATTTGTCCCATTGACTTTCGATGGAGCCCCGCCGGCGGGGCTCATGCTTCTGGGAAGTTTTGCCCTTCGGGCATCTGAAGATACCTAATGAACCTAACCTACCTACTTTTACAATCATAATGAGTATTTGGTGATCAAATCTTGTGCACTTTTTACACTTTTTGTGCAATGGGACAAATACATAAATAATGGGACCATTTCGTAAGCTTTGTAACGCTCGGCTCAACGTCCACACCACTCGAATATTCACGCGAATGCTCTCAGGGGGGACGCTCCTGTAGACATGCGAGCACACGATCGACACTGAAGCCTCGTGGATTGAAATCGGCTGGATATATCATCCATCAAACATCATCTAGGGTTCTGAGTTTTCAAAGCAAGGGAATAAAGATATGGAGTCGACATTAACATTAAAACTCACTCGTACTCATACTCATACTTAATTATTTATTTATATTAGCTTGCTACGGTTATATTATTAATATATAAGATATAAGATCGTTTTAAATGTGTTTATTTAAGTATGGGATTAATAAAACATTTAAGTAAATAAAACATTTTTTTAAATAAAATTAATATGATCATAACCATCTTAGTGCCAAGTGCCAATATCCATAAAGCACGTAACTCCTTATTTTTTTTTTTATTTACATTGTTAAATAATGATAATAAATATATTGAGGAATGTCATATAATTCATAAATGATTGAAGATGGTATGTGAATGGGAATAAGAGTTTTAATATGAATGTCGACTCCATATCTCTTTTTAGTCTTACAGTGATATAAAAACTCCGATCCCTAATTGATCTATACTTGGAATCTAAATAAGTACAGTTGAGTTCATAAATATGTGTACACTTCAGTACCTTGCCTATTTAATGTCATGTTTAAACTGCCTTTATGAATTGTTACAATGATTAAAGTGACAAGGTACTAAAGTATACAATTTATGATTGATTCCTTTTTCGTCACATTCCTTTTTGGACATATTCTGTTTTCGGCGTATTCTTGTTTCGGAACATTCCGTTTTCGGCAGAAATCATTATATACAACAAATAAAATGAATCCTAGGCATAATTATTTTTATTTTCAAGACATAAAATATAATATAAGCATATGAATTTAGATACCTAGTTGGTTATCATTAGTTAGTTGCCCAATTATTTTATGTAATCAGTACCTACTGTTTAATTTTTGTCTTTTATTTTTATTGATTTAAATATCATATTTTACTATTAAATATTATTTTATTTTATTACGCAAGAATAGTCACAAGTATTTCATAGTATAATTTATTTACTAAAATTTGCCGAAACAAGAATATGCCGAAAACGGATTATGTCCAAAAAGGAATGTGCCGAAAAAGGAATCAATCATATTTATGAATTCGACGGTAGGTACCTGAGCTAACTCCACGGCTATAACGCCGGCACGATTTTTCTTCTCCGGTTGTGACCGTGTCCAAATTTCTGCACTTGTTGCAAGCCTTGCCAATTTACATATTATAAGGACACGTATATTGAAACGGAGTATTTTTACAAAATGGTCCTTGACACATCTGGAACGAACCAAAACATTGTAGCAACATTGCATTTTGACTTTACAATTACAATAATAAACTTGCATTTTAGATAACCTTTATTCTTAACTCGGTAGAGTTGTGAATGAGATTTCGGACTGCATGAAGAATTAGATGTATTTTCGTTTGAGATTCTGTTGGCGGCTAAGCCAGCGTCTCGGGTTTTGAATGCATTGTAATAATATGCTGGCTGAATAGTCAATACCGGTGCCTCGATTAGATTGGATAGGATTTGGCGCGAAATGGAAGTTGCTGGATAATGCTAAGCGCATAGTTAAAAAAATGGCAGCGGCATTCAAAACTGTTTTGAGGATTTAGGTTTATGGATCCACAGTTAATCTTTCAAGGATCCGTTATAGGATCACTTTGTCGTGCGTCTCTCTGTCCGTCTGTCTGTCAAGACCCTTTATCTCGGGAACGCGTGGAGGTATCGAGTTGAAATTAACACCATATACTCAAGTCCTTGAATCTGTGTAAAAATCAAATTTCTAAGTTAACGTAAAAATAATATGCGGCCGTTTATGCCGCAAAAAAAGTATATTTTGAGTTTTCGACACTCTCAAGACAATAAAAATTTATAGGGTATTTTCCGTTGACCTAGAACTATGAAATGTGGGTAGTAATACCGTGTTATACTATCAATATAGGAAAAAATCTTGTTAAATATTTCCTAGAAAGGAAAAAGGGATTATCATTCTAATTCTTTGGAGAAATAAAATTAAAATGGTCTATAATAAAACTCATTTTTTTAAAATAGTTTATTTAATTAACTGTACATCATTCAAGTAAGGTATAAATGGTGTAGACTGTACACGTTTTTTTTGCTGTCGTGTAATAAGCGACAATCGAATACACGGCCTTGAGCGCTTACTATCGATTTACGTAATATTAATCCAATTGTACGTAATCGATATTAAGTATCGATTTGAAATAGGGTTTTTAAGGTGTTGGATAATAGGATGTAAGTAGTACTTTGATATCGTCGATGGTACTGCAAATCCTCGTAACTAACAAATTTATGATAGAGCAAAATAAACCTTACAATCTTATTAAAAATGTTCATTTTGCACCTTATTAAAAAATGTTACTTACGCGGTTTTGCAGTTTCACCGGCGATTTATTTAATTTGATATTTAAGGTTAAATAAGAAAGGTTTAAAAGAGGTCAAAGAGAACTGAGGTTCGATTCTACTTGGGTTAAACTCTATTTCTTTCGACTTGTCATCGAATTGTCAGCGTTATGATAGCTCTTATTTTATAGTAGTAAACAGGGGTCGGACAAAAAGTGCGGATGACGTAAAAATGACGTAATCTTGCTCACAGGATGATGTTTAAGTTTGTATTTAGACTTCCGTGTGACATGTAGTAACAAAGTAGTATTAATGAAACATAACAAAATAATCGTAAAAAAAAAATCCATGCAATTAATAATACAGATGTGATGATGAGACAGAGAGGGTGATGTAGTGAATAATAGTATATTACACCACTAGGGAGATAAAACAAAGAAAGTCCGAGATCGCAGATGTTTGCGGCTTTTTCCGTACGCGTAGCGGGCGTAAAAAGCGACTTTATGGGCAGGTGTGACATAAACTTGTTACCATAAGGTATAATTATTTGAAATTAGAACAAGTCTGTGGGAACCTCAGATAAATAGGTTTAATACTCAAAAGTGGGAACAGTTGGTAAGATAAGTAAAAATAAAAAAAAGATCATTTGGTGTTATTTTATTATACTTATTATTTAATGAAATTATGCATTTCTAACAAGTCTATTATTGTTGTCACAGACTTAAAATATGCTTGAATGATTTTTTTTCCTCAATTGGTTGACCGGGGGAAAAAAAAATTAGCCAACAATTTCGCGGTATCCATAACAATCGCAGTACTTGATTGCTCAGTTTGTGTAGAGATATCTTTGCCTTGTCCTGTAGTCTGCGTTCCTACGGATATTAAAATATCAGTTGTAGAATATATATACATATATATATATATTGCCACAATATTCGAGTAAAGATGACATTTTACAGCGTTTTTTATACATTAGTAAATATAATTTTTAGCTAAATATAATCGTGAAGATACAATAGCTAAACAATAACGAAGTCAATTTATTGTTCATCTGATTGACAATATGTCAGTCAAAACCGTACTTACTCATTTCAAGTGGCGATATCGTTTAATAAAGAGGTTGATAAATGATAAGTGATAATTGTTTATGAAAATCAAAAATACTATTTGAAATCATCCTATAAGTGGTTTGACGTCATCTGCACTTTTTGTCCGACCCC
The DNA here is from genome assembly GCA_927399475.2 of Acleris emargana. Classification (NCBI taxonomy): domain Eukaryota; kingdom Metazoa; phylum Arthropoda; class Insecta; order Lepidoptera; family Tortricidae; genus Acleris; species Acleris emargana. Next base: position 1,333,753 of record OV656841.1, read on the forward strand.
TGGTAGTAAACAAAAGACGGGGTCATAGTATCAACATGGCGCCGTTTTTGACGCACCTTAATATACGCACCGTTAAGCAGCGATGTGGCCGCACCTTAAAACCAGATATTTTTCCGTAGTGACACAAAAAATGCCATACAATTGTAGGGATACTTTTCGTCGCACAACTGAACTTTTTTCGACTTCGTTGTTTGTATGGTTAACTGCGCTTAACTTTGGTCCAACTTTTTGGTCCTTACCCGTTATCGTATTGTTTTTACTCGGGCATCATTACTGTCAAGTAAATAAGAGCTATAGTAAAGTGATAATAATAATAATATGTCAAAATCATTATGGATTTCCCGAGAAGAAGAGAGGCCCCTGATCTCTTACACTGGAATCTCAGCCATGATGATTTTTATAATCACCTTAGGGTTACAGTCTTATATAACATAACACTAGAGGGTGCCGGCGATTTCGTACGCATATAATTAGTTTCCCGCTACTCAAAACGGTAATAGGGACATCATGTCAGCCGAAAGACGTCCACTGCTGGACATAGGCCTCCCCCAAGGCTCTCCACTCAGACCGGTCTTGTGCTTTTCGCATCCACCGCTTTCCCGCGATCCTTACAAGGTCGACACAGACGTCTTACCGACATAGCCCGAAGAATAGCTAAACTGAAGTGGCAGTGAGCGGGGCACATCACACGCAGGACTGATGGCCGATGGGGTCAGAAGGTTCTTGAATAGGGACCATACACTGGATTGACGGGGGCAAAAATGTACCAGTGCTAGTGATTCATTAAATATTGACAAAGTTTATCGACAACTTTTGTCGTGACATATGGATCTTACATTTCTTGCAAAAGTTAGTCGTACCTTTATCTTCTATATCCGAATGATCAGCTTTCCATGAAGATAAACAATATTTTTTGTTTCGAGGCGTTTTTAACCGACAAAAAACACCAAAAGGTTCTCAAGTCGTCGGAATGCTAAAGAATATTGTTGTAGTGAATGAATTGGTTATTCAACGTAATTTCAATGATTGTCAAAAGTGACTCGAGTACAGGGTCACTATCAGATACCAGTTGTCAGTGGCGAAGCGTCACGTAAATAAATAGGCAAGCCGGAGCAAAAAAAAGGTGTATGGCGTGTGTGCTTGTTTGCCCCTTCCGTGACATAAAAAAAACATACCTTAAAAAATGGATGTCGTCTTTCTAGTTCTCAAAAAGCAGTGCTGAAGTGTCGCGTGCGTTAAAAGTGCGCGGAAAGGCAATTCTTGCTTTCCAAGTAGTACTACCGTATCAATTAAACGTTTCAATAAATTTCGATTACGTTCCAGTTACGATTGTGGGCCTCAAAATGATTACCAAAAAAAGTTTAAATTCTACTGTTACCAAACTCATGTAATAATATACAACTCCGTATATGTTTCTCGCTTTGAGCATGTTTTCTAGCTGAATTACTTATAGAAAATAGAATAAGTTTTTTTTTCTTGCCTTTTTCGTGCTTATTAAGATTAAATCTTAGAAAAAATACAAATTTATTTCCCTATTTCTGGGCGGTTTGCCCTTCTACTTGATTTTAGAGAAAAGTTTGTTTAAAAAAATATGCTTGTTTTAGTATATTCTAAACAATTAAATCATCATAAATAGACCTTATATTGACATAATTTTCAAGCATCAAAATTTTCTAAGTCCCTGACGCCTTGAAAATGACCAACATTTGAACCCCTATAACTCGGCCAATTTTGATTTTAGAGAAAAGTTTTTCAAGTAAAACATGCTTATTTTAACGTGTTCTATACGATAAAATCATTTAAATTAGGTGTCATAATGATACAGTCCTGCGTCCCCTAACTGAATTATATAAATTGTGAATATCTGCAAAACCTGTTCGATTCCAAACACTGCTAGAATTGGAAAACAGCAAAGATGAATAGCAAAATAATTTGTTTAATTTGCAGCTGCCAGTCAGCCAATCGTATTTGTAATTCGCTGTGGAAATGTTTGAAGAATCCATCTCTACGCCTATAATCAATTTTTATGTCTGGGCGAGCGCGTCCTAATCCTAACTTAATGACATGTTTCTTATTTCCAAAGGATAACTTTGAAAAACATGTTTGTTCATTAAGTAGGTAATCTGTAAGATAACACTCAATTTGCACCAATGCGGCCGTTTGTACTTTGAGTACAGGCAAAAATATTTAAAAACCAAACCACGAATATAACCTAAAATAGATCGAAGCAAAAATAACAATATTTAGGTACTTAACGAAATATAAACAAACCTCCGTTGTCGCCACGAATCTGCAAATAACACAATCCAAACAGAAAAACATTCACAGAACACTAAACAAGCTAAATTTCACTAGTTGAGTCTTATAAAACACAATAAGTTAAGTAATAACACAAATTTAACTATAAATCAAAACAAAACACCGCGTATTAGCGCGAGGACGCGAAAGTAATGGCGTAATGAAAAAGCTAAAAAGTAGTTGAAGGTCGTGAGGCCAGGGGGGAGAGAGACGGTTGTTGAGTTGAGTGTCCTTGGGAAAAGAAAGTTAACGCATGCACTTTAAGTTCAAAATTGGATGCAATAAGCCGTAGTTCGTCGGCCGGACTTGCGTGCTTCTCCCTCTTGCGTGCTCACACAGGTGCCGCTGTGTCTGTGTGCGAGTTTAAAGCTAATGTAGCGCTATAATATTATACCATTTGGTTTGAATTTGTTAGTGAGGTCCGGCGCCGAGTCACCGGCTTGTATGGCGGTTTTAATTGTGGGTGTAAGTTCGAGCGCGCGTAGTGAAAGGTAACTGAGCATGTGTGCGTGTATACGAAAATATTGTTCTTGTTTCTTTCTAGTAATATAGGTTAGTGAATGGGTGCGAGCGAGTGATAGATTTCGGCTTGGTAAATAAATAAATTTGAATTGCGGCGTTAGTGCGTGTTCATTCATCGTATTATGAAGCAAGGTAAAGCTATAGTACACCGGGTTACTTTCGGTTTTACGTTTTGTTGTTTGTATACCTAGTAGGTACCTACTCTATGCATAGGAATTTTTAGGGAAGCCGCTGGGAATCGGGTTGTATGGACGCTTCGCTACTGCCAGTTGTATAAAGTTGCGATAAGTATGAATAAAAGAGGTTTGCACATAATTAAAATGTATTCAAACTTGGCCATTACTTATGATAATGATGGATGATTAAAAATTGTTTTTTATCGATGTCGATAAACTAAGTCGATATTTAATGAATCACTAGCACAGGTACATTTTTGCCCCCGTCAATCCGGTGTTTGATAGGGACATAACAAGCGTCAAATTAGGTGTGATTATAATGTAAACGCTAAAAACTTAACAGATATTAAGAACCGGCCAAAGCGTGAGTTGAGAGGTACGGAACCCTCAGTGCGCAAGTCCAACTCTGACTTGACCGGTTTTTATGTTACTTTAATAAACTTGTCAAGTTTTTATTGGAATCTAATCACTGCCTTAATGATTTGCAGTTTCGCGGTCCGGTGAGCTTCCCACGTCGAATCTAATGATTTATTGAATCGAAGTGGATTGTCGTGACGTTGCTTTTAGTTTAGTTTTTGTTGTAGTTTTAATTTTCATTCAATTCGCCAGACTCAAGCAGGACTAGGCTGGACGTATTTGTCGGATGCCGGATATCAATTGGGCAAAAACACACACTACTGGATGGCGTCTTCCACTCCGATCAATTAAACTGACCAAGCAGTTGTACAGAATGGAACTCCGAGGAGCCATTTATTCCTATCGAATCAACCAAACAGATCGCTTTTCCAGTCTCATAGCATAAATATGAGGTAGGTTTAGGTTATGTTAGTTCTTCAGCAGGCCCGAAGGGCCAAACTACCCAGAAATAGGAGCTCCGCGGTAGCGGAGCTCCGTCGACTCTGTTCAATTTGATATAGTTGACACGTTGGGAAAGAAAAAAAGTTGAACTGTTTTAGTTGGTCAGTTTAGTTGATCGGAGTGGAAGAACAGTACTGGATCCCACACGACAGAATTCGGCGAATTCGGAATCGCGGATGGCGAGATCTGCTTGACGCTTTCAGAAGGGACTGGCAGGAGGCTGCACAGGAATGCGTGGAAGGAGGAGAGGGAGGCCATTGTCCAGCAGTGGGATACTTTGGCTAGCAAATAATAATGCAATAAAGCATTTATAAAATTTTAGATAACCCTGTTATTTTTGTGAATTGACTCAAAGCTCTCTCTCTCTCTTTGGATTCATGAGTCCATTTATTGTATTAACCCTTTTCCAGGCCTTTCTAAAGTAAGGACACAAGCAAGAAATGGAATAGAGCCACGAATTCGGTACTTCCTGAAGGATACTGATCCATGAAGTCATATTTTAGGAAAGTTCAATTAAATTTGTGTCATAAAATGTAGGCAGGTATGTTAAATTTTGAGCGACATGAATGTGGTCGATGAAATGTACTATTCCTGGAAAAGGGTTAAAGCATAAAAGAATATGTCCATGGCTATAAGCACCAATGAGGTTCAGGGCGATTGATATTATTCAATGTGGCCCCACCTTTACACTGCAAACACTAATCCTTCCTAACGCCGTATCCTATTGCAGTTAAAACAATTACGCTATCGGATATCGCGTCCACTGACGGACGGACAGCCGGACTTGTGTGACCTTGCCTTTGTTATAGTATACTTGTTCTGTAAGCCCATTTGAGTTAGCTACGACGTGTGACCCAAATCCTCTATAAAAAATATATCTCTGTAGTTAACCGTAGAAAAATAATACCCTCACCCTAATATTATTGTATGTCGTGTCTAATAGGTACTATCAGCCCAATATGACCCTGACCAACCACAGAACTGTGTCACAGTGACGTTATGATTGAAGTCGTAAGACTTACGACTTGTTTTATAATGTCACTGTGACACCGTTCTATGGTGGGTTAGGGTTCTATTGGGCTGATGATAGTACCTATTAGAATTACATTATATCCGAGACTTCCTTGCATAGAAGGCCACCTGAAATCCCTAGATTTAAAACAAAAGCAGATCTATCAATATTGCTAAGGTTGACACTGGTTACTGTCATCTTTTCTTCTTGTATATAATTAAATTGAATCGCTAAATGTGTTGCTAAGCGCAAAACTCGAGAATGGCTGAACCAAAGTGGCTGATTTTTTTTTTGTTGTGTTTGTCTATGCAAGGTTTTTATGAAAGAAAACAATTGAAAAATCCACCGGGAAAGTCAGGAATTTGCAGCGGGGCGAAGCCGCTGTTGGGCCGCTAGTATCATAATACACTCGCGGTCAAATAATACGGGTCAGAGTGCGTTTTTCATACTAAAGAGGCTATTTCAAACCCTTGGTTCCTCGCCAGGGGATGCTTTTAGTGAAATCTGATGATGGACACCCCGAGCATGGATCCAGGACTTCCAGAGTGCCTAGGACACCCAACTGATTGAATCTGCGGTTAACGCCGGAATTGTGCATGTTCAGGAAAAACCTATAAAATGGCAAACAGACAAACTCTCTCGCTGTGGTGTTACCTGATTGTGCGATCAGTTAGGTATCTTAAGCACTTTTGACCTCCTCTATTGAACCTCAGAGTATCCACTATTAAACCTCACTCAAAACAACCAATGCCCTAGAACCAAGGCTTCAAAATAGCCTCGTTTGTATGAAAAACGCACTCTGACCCGTATTATTTGAACGCGAGTGTATTATTGCAAGGGAAAATCGAACTTGTTGTATATTGACGTGCAAATGATCTTCAACCTTAGGGCGGGTGACCATAATTATTAAGTGGCCGACTGTACCCTAAAAAAGCATAATGTGTTTCATGCTCGAAAAAAAAACTGTATCGACTGAATGATCAAATTTTCCAATCCCAATCATCCAATGCAAAAAGGACAAGACCAAGACCGGTCTGAGTGGAGAGCCTTGGGGGAGGCCTATGTCCCGCAGTGGACGTCTTTCGGCTGACATGATGATGATGATTCATCCACAACCGATCCGTAGTCACACCAATTTGCTACACTGGTGTGACTATGGTTCATTTTATTTACCCGTAGTCACACCAAGACCGAATTTGCGTCTATTTCTCTTTCAAAATCAAAATCCACAGAGTCGACGGAGCTCCGCTACCGCGGAGCTCCTATTTCTGGGTAGTTTGGCCCTCCGGGCCTGCTAAAGAACTAACATAACCTAAACCTACCTCCTACTTGGTGTGACTACGGATAAATAAAATGAACCATAGTCACACCAGTGTAGCAAATTGGTGTGACTACGGATCGGTTGCTGATTCATCCAATCTACCCACTGTTCGTAGTTGGGTAGCCGGTGTCGACAACTTTGTATAAGTAGGCAACTAATACATTGTAATTAATTACAAAAACTAGGTATCCATTGCAGTGTCTTGTTATTGCATCGTGGAATATTAAAGTGCTCAAACCGATATCTGTAAAAACTGACAATGTTTTTATTAGGAACTTAATGTTTTAAAGCAAGTTTTTTGTCGAATACTTACCAAGGAACCATTACGTTAGCAATATATCAATCCATACTAATATATATGAAAGCAACTTTGACGGTTTGCTGTCTTTCACGGCTAAACCACTGAACCGATTTTGATGAAATTTGGTATGGAGATAGCTTGAATCCCCGAGGAACGACATAGAGTATTTTTTCCGCGAGTAGCGATAAACGTCTCCTACGCGAACGGAGTAGCTGGTAACAGCTAGTATGGTATAAAATAAAGTTAGTAGGTTATAGCTAAACTGAAGTGGCAGTGGGCGGGGTACATCGCACGCAGGACTGATGGCCGATGGGGTCAGAAGGTTCTTGAGTGGCGTCCACGGACCGGGAGACGAGCTGTGGGTAGGCCTCCAACAAGATGGAGTGACGACCTTGTAAGGATCGCGGGAAAGCGGTGGATGCGAAAAGCACAAGACCGGTCTGAGTGGAGAGCCTTGGGGGAGGCCTATGTCCAGCTGTGGACGTCTTTCGGCTGACATGATGATGATGAGTAGGTTATGGGCGATGGTGATTACTTCCCATTCGGTAACCTACATGATCTTTTGCCTCCCCCGGTTTAAAAAAAAGGAGCATCGTATGACAGCGACAATCCCGAAGATTATTTAACCTCGCGGGGGCTCAATATAGACTTGGAATTACGAATCTTGTATCAGACAATTAAGGTTAAAATCGCCTATGCTAATGTCATAAGCGTTCGACGCAACGGTCCGGCTTATGTCTATACATTTTCGATAACGAAAAACGTTCAAGGCATTCTCAAAATGCATCTGTCTAGGGACACAGACTGACATTACTATCAGCTAAATAGAATCTTACTCTAAGCTTTATTGTTACAACGCTATTGACATTTTGATAATCCTTTCAACAATGCATCTGTTATTTAATACTTAAAGTCAGCTTATGACATAACGAACCAGTGAGGTTAGACGAGCTGCTTAACGCTAACGTAAATAGTTTTCGAAAACTGACAAAATGTAGGGAATCGACGTAGACGCTCGATAACACCGTATGACAGCTTACATCAACCCTATACATTTTTGATTACGATAAGGAACGCCAAATTTACCTTGTCTCGGGCCTGTCCAGTAAAAGACATACTATGAAAACCAGACTACTTTGTACACTACGGCTAATTTATTCTAAATCATTATTAGCATTGAGGCGTTGAACAGTTGAAAATTGTTTAATTATCCGTATGTTATGTATTACCGCTTGTTTCACAATCGACAAGTAAAACATATTTGACAGACACACTTAGCCCTTTCTCTTTCCTACCCTTAAAAATAGACAAGCAGAGAGCCAACTTTAAGTGGCAGATAAATTTACTCGTGGAATGTGAAACAGGCCCTTAGTCTAATAATATTAATATAATGGACCTGATTCTACAGTGGCCTCTAAATTTCCTAATTTTATTTAGGTGTAGCTAAACTAAAACACTTTGCTATTCTATGAGCAGCTGTCATAATCAAATGACACCGCCATGACAGCGCTAATTTGAATCTGACGCTTCTTATTTAAGGCGGTCTTATACATTGTCAGCTGGACATTCTGGAATAGCACTGGTCAAATCTGCTATCTAAACTATGTCTAAAAATTAGAAAATTTAGTTTTAGGCTATTTAAGCGATGTGCACGTGGAATCGGGTCCATTGTCTCATTACAAAGGAGACAAAACCCTAATATTATTAGGCTAATACGCTTTGAGAAACGGGGCCCAGATGGTACCTAAGTAGGATCCAAGACCCAAAACAAATAGTATTCTAAAGACTGCAATCACAGGACTTCAATTCTAAGACTGCAAATTAGGAACCCTGAAGACTCTCAATGCTAGTAATTGCACTGGTTTGTCTTATCCACACACCAATGCGAACACTGCTGCCTTGTGTTAGGTTAGAGAAGTGGTATGGATGCAGACGGACCCTGCACAAGGTACTACCACCACAACTTAAAGCAGCGGCACCGAGTGATGTGCTAGTTTAATGAAATTAATATTTTATTTGTTAATGGTGGCTTTACATAAAGGTCCTAAAATTATACAGCCCTAAGATCGCCACATTGTTACTTATGCGATTACATTTATTTTTATTTTTTATGGCGTAGTAAGGCAAACGAGCACACAGCCCACCTGATGGTAAGTGGAAACTGTGACCTATAGACATTCGCATTCACAAGACTGCAATGCAATCCTAAGACTGCAAATGCGTTGCCAACCCTGAGGACTAAGATGGAATGCCTCTATGCTACCATGCTAGTCATTTCACCGGCTGTCTTATCCCCAAACCGGAACACAACAATGCAAACACTGCTGATTGGAGGTAGGTTAATGGATAAGATGGTGGTACCAACCCGGACGGACCCTGCACAAGGTCCTCCCACAAGTAAACACACAAGTTGACATGTGTCAAGTAACGATCCAGCGTTACTAGATTCCATCGCTCGGTCGATCGACTGGATCAATGTAAACCCGCCTTAACAGGAGCTGAAAATTAGGTCGTTATGCGACCAATACGCAACAGCTAGTCGGCGTGACTCTATAAATAATGTATATGCTATTAGCATGTTGGTAGCGTGTCGTAATTCAATGAGTAATGAGTGCATGCATTTGTTTATATGAGTTTGACAAGGTCTTTTCAGCACCTAAGCACCCAATAGTTGGCCTAGGTTTGTTGTTTGATGCGTGTGCGATCGTGGCGTCAGTGCGCCGTGACTTCACCAAATGGTCGCAACGAAAGACCAGAGCTAGCTCTGCCAGCATCATACTGAGTTGTGACCATTTCGTGACAAACTGTCACTGTTTTTTTATGTGTTAATTATGGTTTGTCACGAATATTTTTTTTAGTTGGTAGTGAAGCTACGAACCTATCGGTTCTGGGTTCGATTTGCGGTAAACGAGTATTTGCTTCTTTTTACTATAAGTATTTAAATCTCTGTATACTGCATAGGTATGTCATATACTTGTCTAGAACCCGTAGTACAAGCCTAGAGCTTAGTTTGGGACTAGGTCAATTTGTGTGACATAGTCACCTGATATTTAATATATTTTATTTTATTAACGTCTCTGGTAAATCATAATCCTACCTCAAGAATAAACTTTTTGCTACTATCGATTAAGTAACAACGTGACGTCTTTGAAAAAAGTCTAGTAAAAAGGAAACTGAAACAATGTCTGGATTATCAGATCTTTCTCCTGGACAGCGCTACGTGTGCTACGACAATCGTTACGGCGTAGCTAAAGAAAGGATCATATTTTTGCGATAAAATCGGTGATACTGCAAAATCGCGTAACTAACAAATTTACGATAGAGCAAAATAAACCTTACGCCCTTATAAAAAAGGTGCATTTTGCTCCTTATTTAAAATTTTACTTACGTGGTTTTGCTGTTTCACCGACGAAGCAATTATGATGGTTTTTAACCGGTTGTCTTACCTTCACGTCCGGAACACAACAATACAAACACTGCTGCTTGATGGCAGATAAATGAGTTGGTGACAGTGGTGGTAGGAGTGGGTATGGTTTTAAACTCATACATATGTTGGTTCTAGTTTGAGGTTACTTTGACAAACTAAGCTCTAGGCTTGTACTATGGGTGCTAGGCAAGGACTAAAATACTAATCTCTCTTTTAAGAGATGTATCCAATTTTAGACATCATTACAATACAATAATTGTATACATCTCTTTGTAGCCGACAGCACAAATGTAGTTAATTTTCCTTTCCCGCTGTTTTTTGTCGGAAAAGTTTGTATTCATCTTGCTTTCTCAATTAGCTTCAGCATCCATCAATAAGTCAAATGAGAAAGCAAGATAAATACGAACTAATCCGTCAAAAACGATGCAAAAGGATTATTCAATATATCGAGAAATAGATTGATCAGCTTCGTAGGCTGGGTCGCCGCTAAATGGGTTGTGAGTACATATTTAAAATTTCTTTCTAAGTTTCCCAGGCGTGTATTTTAACGATATCCGCTGTTCAAGCCGCGTATGGCCACACTTCCGCCATCATAACAATCATTATTTTAATTAGAATTCGGAACTTACTTAAAGAATTCTGAGCAATTAATTACGTAATACATAACTTGCATTTTACAGTCAACGTTATCAGATGATTAATTTAGAACCTTGTCGGTTTAACTCTGTATATATGTGAATGGCAGTCCAAATGAACCTAAATGGATTGTTCATGAGTAAAGAAAACTCATCAGATGATTTTTTTTCTCAAAGTTAAGCAAACACGATTTCTTTTAAACGCGTCTAAAGATTTTTATAACTCCCTCATCATAATTTAGATAATTTATGCGTTGATTTTTTTGGTGTATAATTTTAAATACTATCACAATATGCACGCGACAGTAAAGGAAAAGCAGGGGAAAAAAATCTCGGCTCCTTAGACTTCTTACCTTATTTTTGAACGACTACAGCGAAGGAAAGGATTACTATGAATGTATGGATGTTTCCACTTCTTTCCACTTGCTACGATCTTGACAGATTTCATTCGCTTCTTCCACATTCATACATCGAGTTATGCTCGCACGTCCCTTTTCCAGTATTTCTCCGATTTGATTCGAAAAAGTACGCCTAGGGCGGCCCCTTCCGACTCTTACACTCACTTTCGATCTGTATATCCATCCTTTCCAAATGACCGAACCATCGAAGCATGCCCTTTTGAATCTTAGTCACTACATCTTATTTTCTCTCTGACTTTTCAGGCAGAATATGTTTTGGATTTTCCTAAATTTAACCTCTATGCTATCATACAAGGAATAGAAGTGGTACTATTGTAAATCTTGGCGAATTCCACATGGTGGTAAATAGTGTAAAACATTGCAAAGGTCCAAACTTGTTTCGTTGTTTTTTGCAGTCGGGTTTTGTTTTTTAATTACTGTAAGATACTATTGGCTTAGAAGAGTAGTATTTTTGGTTTAAAGCGATATAGTACTTCAGTGAACACTTACTTATGACAGTTATGACAATGTCTAGTCCGGTGTTAACTAAGTTCAATGCTTATGATTAAAAATTTCACGCAATAGTTGTCTTTGTGAAAAGTACTCTAGTAATTGTTTTAATTACTGTAATTACCTAATTACCGTTATAATTTGAATAATTGTTAATTAAATGCATTATACGAGCATAAATTTGTTTTGTTATGTCTTATGTATGACAAACAAAATAAAAAAGTTGGAGAATTTATTGCCAAAAATCCTACTGTAGATGGGTTCAATGCAACTTAACTCGTAATAAAAAAGAGTAGCTATGTATATGAACGGAGTATACTATACACTTAAACCTTTTTTCACTTGATCTTCAGAATTATTCCCAATTCAGCAATCCATTTTTTGACACTTGCTCTCATCCGGTTGAGTTGAAATATCGTTACTACTTTAGAAAAAACTTCATGTTTAAGTATCAAATCGTTCTTGACGAAATATGAGATATGAGGTATTGTCAAAGCAATGGCGATAGCATAGCATTTCTGTAAGCGAAGTTATTGTTTTTTATAGCACAGAGAAGGCTAACGAGCACATGGACACCTGGTGGTAAGTAGGATCTGTGACCATAGACATTTGCTTTCTCAAGACTACAATGTTAAAGCTGCTGAAACCGCAAATGCGTTGCCAACCCTGAGATGAAATGCCTCTATGCTAGTAAATTCACCGGTTGTTTTATCCACTGGAACACAACATTGCGGACACTGCTGGTTGGCGTTACAGAGTTTGAACCTTATAGATTGTATTTTCAATGATTGTTGTGTAAAAAGTACGATAGCAAATGTTATGCTTGTCGAAAATAGATGTATGTACTTCTTAATACTTGGAGGAACAAGGTTAGTATATAGAATTCCAGAATGCTCATGTGGCTTTTATATAATAGAAATGCCCCCTCGTGCCTACATCCTTCCTTTGGAATGACATAAGAAACTAAACAAAATAAGCCCTAAGGTATATAATCTTAAAGTTTCAAAAATATATTCCATAAAAAGTACCCCACGTAGGCACGGGGTGCTTGTCTAACAATGAGATTAACGGCTGCACTCAGAGTCAGTTATGTAATGACGTTCCTTACTGACGATTTTTCACAAGTTTGAAAAAGGAACGAGTAAATTGTTTCTAAAATGTCTCCTAGTTCGGCGGTGTGACGTAGCATTTTACAATAAAATAAACTAGGGCCAGGATCTGTATCTCAAATTATTTAAATCCTGGACAAGGAAGCACTTGTATTAAATCGATCGGCCAGTGAAAACGTAATTAATATAATAATAGTTTGGGGGGGAGGTTATAAAGAAGGCGCCAGCCGCTTGGCGCCATTCGCCGCGCGTAACCTCCGCGCATGTGCCCGTGTTAGTGACAGTGACAGTTTTACAATCATGGCGCTGAAATTCTACGTAAGTGTCAAAAGTGTATTTAAAAAAGATTTGTGGTTTGGAACGCACCCCGGATTAAAAATACAAATAGTGTTTGTGGTCTAAGTGTTTTTTTGTGTGGTTCCGGTGGTGGTTCGAAACCACAATTCTATGGGTATTGTTGCGTGTGATTCTAATTGGGATTGTGTTCTTGTGTAGATTGTAACAGGCATTGTGGGACAGTTTACCATGTACATTTTTTGGTGTTTGTACTTACAACACTTTACTGGAATTATAAAGTAACATTATACGTGCTTTAGTCGCTGTTTTCTGCCTTTATAATATCAGTTAATTAAAATGTTTTTTTTTTTTATTTATAATTTCTAACGTAACGGTTATTTAATTTTAAAATACGTAATAATAATCAAAAATCATTTATTTTATAATTCTATTATTACTTAATTTATTAATTACAATATAAACAATTACACCAATTTTAATTAAACAACAATCGCAAATCGTTTGGAATCAAAACGTCGTCAAAAACTGAAAACACAAATGTCGTCCATCTCTACCAATCAACGGTCCGTATTGTACCATTTTGAAAAAGCTTTTAAATAGTTTTAAATCGGTTTGTCAGTGAATTGGCACACATCGAATGGTGTTAGGCAACGCGGATAATGCCTAGGTCTTAGAAAGGACAATACGGGCTCCGGGTCGTTCACCCCGCAGCCCTTTGGAAATGTATCGATTAATGCAATCAGTGCCAATGTACCCATTTGGAGTCGATTAGGTATGGTCATTTGTTCGCTATGGTAATTAGATTAAGCGTGGGAAAATATAAAAAAATACATTTATACAACAATAACGGTTAATTAAAGTTTGACAGGATACTAGACGTAAAATAAAGTGGAAACAATGTATACAACACAATTTCATTTCTTTTTTTTGTGTACGGTGCAGTAGGTTACATTGCAGACCAAGTATAAAGAAATACTTACAAAGAAAATACATTTATGAAATCATTTAAAAAGAGACCATTCTGTTGATGACTGTCTGAAACCAGTCTAAAACTTATTCATAAATGCAATTTAGTCAAAATATTCCGATTCACTTTCTATTAAAACTAAATTTCCCGATGAAAGACAAGGTCAAACCATATTTTGAGCATACTTTTATAATATTATGCACTTCCAATTCGGACCCAAAACAAGAGGAAAGGAAAAAAACCAAACGTCAAATTCTTACCGCCAATTGTCCGAGTTGTGCTAACGAGATGGGTTCTCGTATCGAAAGTGAAAACCCAAGTGAAACCGCGGAGGAAGTAGAAATAATTATGTGAAGCCGGCCAGTCACCCTAGTCTAGTAATGTTTGAAATCGAGAGTTAAACCTTGCTCAAACGAGTTTGCTTTAGTACCAGTGCTTATTTTTTTTTTAATACGTAACACGGGGTCTTACCTGCCTGGGGGAAGCTAAAGTAAAATTCTCCCTATTGTTACATACGAGTAATAAAATATAGAATGTTCTTAATCTATTTAATAAATGGGATGTCATTTATATTTTTTTAAACTGTATGAGTGGTAAAATTTATAAGGGTGCTAAATACCAGGCCCGTGTATTGTTTATTTTTAAAATAATAGTTCAATAACCATTATTTGAAGTCGAAAGCAAGTACTTTTTAAGTGTCTTTTTCATTATATAATAGTATGCAAACAATGGAGCACAAACACACTTATCTTTACGCTTGCACAGACATAGCTTTTATTATAACCACTTCCGGCTGCAAGTTTCTTTTCAAATAAGGAAAAATCAAAAATATTGTTTCTCGTTGGTGTTTACTTTTAATATGGCGTTAGCAACAGTATAATGCTTAAGTCCTTTCCCGAATCATTTTAATATTTTTAACTGAATATGTTAACATATCGTTGACATTTAAGACTCATGGTTATCTTTTTCTGGAATAGATACCTTTCTTTAAACGCATACTTAATTATCCCGATAGATCTTCTTATACTATCTTATCAAGCCGTTTCTGTTTCGAATGCCCATGATTTCGCATAATTATTTATTGTTAATAGGTAGGTAATGTAAAGTTTTGCCTAACCATCTTCTTGCATAATTTATTTATCGCTGAATCTTAAAAAAATAAACTTTTACGTACAATGTACATGAGGATAGGTATGATTAAGTCACCACTCTCATCTAAAGGACTAAAGGTGCCTAGAGCGGGAGCGAGAAAATAATCTTAGCTCGCTCCCAATACGCCGCAGAAGACCAGACAGGCGGCGGTTGGCCCATGTCAACCGCATGGTCAAAAAAAAAGGTTAACATTTACGTGCAAGCGGGCCTTAGCATTATTAAAACAAATTACAATGATTACTTTAACGTTAAAATACGTATCGGAGAAATACTGGAAAAGGGCCGAATCTTAAGTACCCGAAACCGAAGTGCGTGCATGACTCGATGTATGAATGTTAAAGAAGCGAAAGAAATTTGTCAAGATCGTAAAGAAGTGGTCTCTGCCTACCCCTCTGGAAAACAGGCGTGATTTAATGTATGTATGTACTTTAACGTAATTAACGCGGCCATCGTGTGAGATCGTCTACACAATGTCCGCTTTTTATAACAGAAGGTTAGTTAAAACAATATTATGCATTATGATTGGTAGGTAAATAGACGAGCAAAAAGTGCTCAAGGTTTGTTTTCATGCGCGTTATTAGCTTATTAGCTCATTAGGTTGCTGATTATGATTAATTTGTTATTAATCTAATTTTAATCAGCCATTGGTGTTAAGATACATGTTATGTCGAGCTTCACATCTTACTTAATTATTGTTTAATTTTTTATGTTAACCACAATTTGCACAAATGGGCTAAGATGTTTACCAGCGTATTAGTGACAGGTTGCAAGCGCATCGCCTAACAGTACTACAAGCCTATATTCCCTTAGTCGCCTCTTACGACATCCACGGGAAGATATGGAGTGGCACTATTCTAACCTGGCAACCACACGGGGTTACTGAATGAATGGGGGTGTGCAAATTGTGGTTACTGAATTGTCAACAACTTTTTGAAGTTGTAACTCTGTAGCTCTGCCTACCCCACTCTGGGATTACAGGCGTGAAGGTATGTTTGTGTATGTATGTTTTTATGTTACCGTATTTAATTTTTCCTTTGCTTTCACTACAAAGGAACTGGAGAGTGTATAGAGCAAGACGGGGTATTTATGTTAGTGTAGAAAGTGGTATCTTCTTGAAGAAAATGGTATGAAGTGTGCATAACAGTATGAAATAACAACCTATTTTTATGGTTCCGTACCCAAAGGGTAAAATAGGATCCTAGCACTAAGACTCCGCTATCCGTCTGTCTGTCACCAGGCTGTATCACACGAACCGTGATAGCTAGACAGTTGAAATTTTCACAGATGATGTAATTCTGTAGCCGCTATTACAACAAATTCTAAAAACAGCGAAAAAATGGTATGGAAGTGTAGTGGTCCCATACACCAGACGTGATTTTTTATAGATGGTGCGGAATCCGTCGAGCGTGAGTCGGACTTGCACTTGGCCGTTTTTTTTTTCATAAGTATGTGTCTATAGAAACATATTATTTAAGCAATTTCTTCACATTATAAACTCTAGTTAACTTGACTGAGCTATACTTACACAGCCTACGCATGACTCACAAAACTCTTTCAGTGCCGTCCCGCTCGACTTTAATACAACTTTGACTCCATTATGAAGCATTTTAAACGGTTGGGCTTCGTTGTTCCGCGCGTAGGCTAACTGGTTCCGGTTCGGCCATTATTAAATTACTGGTGTAATTCAATAAATTATTCAGATTTAAGACAACGGGTGGGAAATTGGTTTGTTCATGCTCAAATCTGATAATTCATGGAGGTTTCGATTAAATTTCTTGAATATTTCAATTCCAAGAGATTACTATTACCTCCTTACTCCTTTTTTTTCGCCAAGCAGCATGTTAGCATCGTTGTATTCCGATGTGTAAAACGACAAGTATAGAGACATTCTATTCTATTCTATTTATTTTTCATATTAAGCCAGTGACACTGCTAAACCGCGTAACTAACACATTTAAGTACCGCAAAATAAACCTTAAAGTCTTATTAAAAAGGTGCATTTTACTCCATATTAAAAATTTATTACTATTTTATTACTTAGGCGGATTTTCTGTTTCACCAACGATTTATATCGTTGACTGGTACTCATAGTACAAGCCTAGACCTTAGTTTGGGAATCTGCCCTAACCAGGATTTGAGCCCAGGACCGCTAGCTTCGTAGACAGGGTCACTACCAACTAGGCTAACGCGTCACCAATACGTACCTACGTAAATAAAAAAAAGTAAGTTTACAAAAAACGACCACAAGATTCAAACAACTCCTCCTTTGTGCGATGACGAAAAAAGCCAACTACTAATAGTAAACATTAACTGTATGCACATGAACTCCTGCGCAGAAGATCGACGCACCTTCCGCGTGCGTGGGAACCGGGTCGCTTGCGCATACGCGGCACCGGCACGATCTCGCCAACGACTGTCGACGACTAACGACGCCGACTGTACTTCAAAATTATTGGAGGAACATCGCTTTTTAGTACATCCCTGTTATATTCCTATTTTTGTCTTTTATAATTTGTTACGTCATTTTTTTATTTTTTTTTATATCATATGAAGGCAATCGAGCACACAGGCCACCTGATGGTAAGTGGAAACTGTGACCCATAGACATTCGCATTCACAAGACCGCAATCCTAAGACTGCAAATGCGTTGCCAACCCCGAGGACTAAGATGGAATGCCTCTATGATAGTCATTTCACCGGCTGTCTTATCCCCTAACCGGAACACAACAATGCGAACACTGCTGCTTGGCGGTAGGTTAATGGATAAGATGGTGGTACCAACCCGGACGGACCCTGCACAAGGTCCTCCCACAAATAAGTTGTATTTGTTGTACAATAGAGTTTTTACATAAATGGGTCAATCAACTTTTCTTTGTAGCTCGTTGCCATGTTGACGTCTCCTGGGTCACTCTTTAAAACTATGATTTCAAAGGATATAAGTCCACTAAAAAACTGTTTTATTGGCAATTACACACCTTTTATGGCCTTTCTCCTGAGTGTGCTGGAAGTATATTATCTAATATTTCTAAGAAACTCTATCACTGTTGTCTACTGGCTTACTGGACTGAATAACAACAACTAAAAGTTGATCCACCCAAATACACAAAATCATACATAATCGCGGCACCCCCCGACGTAAAGAGAGGGGTGTAATAGATTTACCCTGTGTGTTTATCGAATTTCACTTCGACGATTGTGTTCATTTCATTGAATTTGATATCATCGAACGCTATTTTCTGCTAAAACCATGTGATAAATATCTTTCCATGAAATAAAAAATCTGCGTACAAAATGATATCGGAGCTCCCAAGTGCATGAAAATATCTCGATTTTTTAAATCTCGTCTGACCATCGCATGCGTATAATCATCTAATGCCCGGTTCCTATATTCAAGGAACGTTTCCCTTACGGGCAGTAGCGTTATGAGTGTTATGACTAGGGTTAGGACTTTTGCTGGCATATCGTGGTTCTAGAATCCATGGCGTCGCTATTTCCTATTTATTATAATATATACCACTTTGATTTTGACCTTCAGTACTTTAACATTTCAAAATTCATTATTTCATTAAACCGCTGCTGTGCCAATTTAATTGAATTTTGGTACGGAGGATATATCTGCTCTGTGAAAGCGTTACAAACAAGCAACTATTAGTAGGTATGGATAAACTAAACTAAAAATATATTTAGTTAATTTTGAAATATGACCATACTGAAGGTCAAAATCAAAGTGTCATGTTTTATAATAATCAGGAAATAGCGACTCCATGGATTCTAGAACCACGATATGCCACCAAAAGTCCTAACCCTAGTTATGACATTTGCTACATACAAAATGTGTCAAATTTTAACGAGACGTCACAACTCAACTAACGGTTTTGAATATAGGAACGCACCATTAAACACTAACAAATATAATAACAATTCGTATGTATAAATATAATATGAACAGTTTTTACATAATTGCTAAGCAAAAACCAACTAACACAAACACTTTCTTATTTATAACGTCAATGCATTAGAAATCCGAAATAGCGTAAAATTTCTACAAAATAAACAATTCCTACACTTGTTAATGAGACAATGCTTGCGCTGCGGTTTCGCTTCCCACGACTAAAAAACGTTGACGTTATTATAGTCTTTATGGAGGCTTAAGTTTAGTTTTAGTTCGTATAATAAGTACGTATTTGAACGTTGGGATGAACTCTACCTAGGTAAGGCATCTTACCTTTGACTGTATTGTTTTTAAATTTTGGACTATACTGTCAAGTAAAAGAGCTATTGTATCGATGAAATTACGATAACATGTCGGAAGGAATGTGATTTTATCCAATAGAATAGAGCCCTAGATGTAATGAATAATAGATTAGTTCACTAATATGCATAAGCGTTATAGAGCCCATAATAGCCCTTTACGGGTTTGTTCTGCGCGGGTGGCTACTTGTTTCGCATTATTTTAGATGGTGATAATGATAAGAAAAAGTGTTTTTTTTTTGGGAAAAACTTACGGCTGACTGTACTAGTTTTGTACTATCTTCATTTACTTTTCGAGTTCAAACGGTCTACAGCTCAGCTCTTGTTGCCACCTTCTGACTCCTTCCGATCCCGATTCCGAAATAAAAGATATTAGATCAAAAGGATTATAATCTGTTTCTTTCCTTAAGTATTACATTAGAGATTTAATTTTTGGACTTAGTGTAGATATTAAGAATTAGCTTATCCATGCGATTTTTAGGTAATTGATATTTTGCAAGTTATTCATCTTTGAATTACTAATTTAATACAACCAAGCCATACCATAACTAACAAAATGAAAACAAACATTGTATTTTATTATTATTTATTTATTTAAACTATATTCCACAATTTACCAAGGAAGCACAAATGACAGACCTGATGCCTTAAAGCATTCTCTGCCAGTCACCCGATGAACCAAACAGAAACTATTTATATTTAAGTGGGAGAAATCATGCAAATTAATTTGTCATCAATGCAAAAAACCTACTTAAGTGATATAGTAATAAAACATATTACTTAAAACTGGTTTTTAATACATATATACTTATTAATCATTAAGATATTAAAATCTTTAATGATAATGATAATGATAATGATAATAATTTATTTGTAAAGCCAATTTACAAGTCATTAGATTTAAATAATTATACATAAAAAGTTAATTATGTCAACAATTACAACAGTAATAGTTACAAGTGTACAAGCACTAACAATTTCAGTTATTCTAAAAATACGATAGAGCATGTCAATTTCAATTTTTCGCGTTATATTAATTAAGAATATATATTACTTAACAATAACAACATTATATATCTCACTTAGATAGAATGCCCTAGCTGACTATGACTTCAGCGCAACGAACTCGTCGAAGGTATAGAACGAATGCTCAACGAGCCAGCGTGTTAGGCGTTTCTTTTTCCCAAAAATGTAATTTTTTATTGATTACATTTTTGGGCAGCTTGTTATAGACTGTTGGGCCCATGACATGGGTGAGGTTGGAAGATTTAACAAGCTTATTTGCATTTCGGGTGTTGTGCGTATTTAACATTTTATATGTTTTAAAAGACTCTTTGTGGACCCTCGTGTAGACTGCCACTTGCATTATGACTATTGCAGGCAACGTCAAAATACCTAGTCGTTTGAACAGAGGTCTTGCAGAAGTATCGAGTGGGGCCCGAGCGATAGATCGGAATGCGCGTTTTTGAAGGCGAAACACTCGCTCCCACTCCGCACACCGTCCCCAGAGCTCAGCGCCGTACTGCAGCAGGGAATGCACAGTGGCGAAGTAGCACGTTCGAGCTACTTCTTCAGACACCGTCCTGGCGACTCTGCTTAAGGCGAAACAAGCACTTCCCAATTTTCCACAAAGTTTATCAATATGTAGGTTCCATTTTAAGCCCGCATCAATCTCAAAACCCAGGAAGGTCGAACTAACCGTTTGTATCAGTGGCGTGTCTTTTGCTACAACATTCAGGGGTTTAGTAATACGCCCTGAAAGATTAAAACAAAGGTAATGCGTCTTCCCCAGATTCAAAGCAAGCCCATTCGCATCAAACCAGTTGACTAGCTGCGCCACTGTTTCGTTTAGTTTTTGCTCGACACAGTCGACAGAGGGCGCAGTCAGTTACTATAGCAGCAACGTCATCTGCGTACATTAAGATTTCTGCAGAACTTATGGATTGAGGCAGGTCATTAATGAGCAAAGAAAAGAGCAAATTGGAGACGGACGATCCCTGCGGTACTCCCATCGTTGGTGCTAGGGGGTCAGACTTTACCTTTCCCATACTACCGACCACAATTTGGAACCTACTACGAAGAATGCTTTTAAAAAGTGATAACGGCACGCCATGTAGTCCGTAGTGCATCAATTTTGTGGTGATCACGGCATGGTCTGCAACGTCGAACGCTTTCGAGAGGTCGCAGCATATTACAGCAACTTCTTGTTTGCTCTCTCTGGCGTCCACGATGCGCCGGACCAGCTAATAATACCACCACCAGGACCAGATAATGTTAATTTATTTATATTTATAATGCTAATTTAAATGATTATCTAGGTCATTCACCTGTTGACCTACGGCTTAAAGTGAATTTAGATATAAAGTTTTGTATATCGTTTTCTAGTAACTGTAGTTCAAGCTTAAAGCTTAGTTTGTGTGAGATTGTCCCCTCATATTGATTTATTTATGATTTTGAATATTCTAACCCCTCAAAGTATAAAGGGGGGTGTTATTTTATAAGTTTAAGAGGCCACACATGTTGCCACGCCCATACAAGAATTAAAAGGGATGGCTTTATGTGCTTGTGTGTGAAGAACGTGAGATGGAGTTTGAATGCGCCTTAATTGCAGCGAAAAATTATAATAATTGCTGTTTACTTTAGAACTACAACATTTATTAAGAAAGAGATAGAGATTTACAAGTATTCAACTATTGAATCAAAAATCATCGATAAAGATCGTAGGGTTTTGAAAGGTGCGTAAAATAAAACTGTATTAATAATACAGGAAATGCGAATATCTTGACGACGCGTTGGCTTAGTTGGTAGTGACCCTGCCTACGACGCTAGCGGTCCCGGGTTCGATCCCGGAACGGGCAAATATTTGTAAGATGAGAGCGAGTATTTGTTCCTGAGTCTTGGGTGTTTTCTATGTATTTAAGTATGTATTTATCTATATAAGTAAGTTCATCATTGCCTAGTACACATAGTATAAACGTTGAGTTTAGTTTGTGCCCATCTTTAGAGGGTAAACAAGTGTATCTGTTTATCTTGCTATGGCATCGTATCTCTGTATAAATGGATGGACCCATTCAGTCGCCTCTATAAACGAAGCGTTGTCATTAGGCACTGGTCCCACCGCCGGCTACAGACTATAAGCTAGTAGAACTATAAACTACAAAAGAGTGGGCGAGCGGCGAGAAGCGAGTAAAGTTTTGATAGTTTTGACGCTCGGCTATAAAGCTGAGTACCGCTGAGCTAGTTTTATAGTCGATAGCTTTTACCGCTGCGGTCAACTAGTAAACAGCGGTCCCACCGCCAGATATCGGCGAGCTCGGCGAGCAACTAGTAAAATGATGTACTAGAAACAGTTGACAATCAGCGGGAGGCTAGTAAAAATTCTATGGGATTATCGCTTACTCGCCGGGCGGTGGGAGAGTGTCCTCGCCGGCGGTGTGAACAGCCAGCTATAAACTATAAATATATATCTCTCACTTTTATTTACACGAAATCGATTATCTTTTGTTCGTTTCTTGAGCTAGAAAATAGCCGATAGCT
This sequence comes from Acleris emargana, assembly GCA_927399475.2. Lineage (NCBI taxonomy): Eukaryota > Metazoa > Arthropoda > Insecta > Lepidoptera > Tortricidae > Acleris > Acleris emargana. The sequence continues at coordinate 1,356,524 of OV656841.1, forward strand.
CATAGCTTACTCGCTCGCGGTGGGACCAGTGCCTAAATCGGAGGTTTTGATCTATTTCATAGATATGTTACGAGTATTATAATTATGTAGCTACATTGTGGTCGGTAAGTGTCTTTCCCAAAAAAAAAACTGTTACTCGAACGACTCGAACATTGCGTTGTAATACGAACGAGCACAATTATCGAGTTGTATAATATTAATCGGTTCATCGATTGTGCAATTATCAAGAATTGAGAATTGCTACAGTTCGCCAAATGTTGGCTACATGGAAGAATAGTTATGTAAATTGGTGCACTTTGCTTACGCAAAAAAGGTCTCATTAAAATTGCGTCGAGCTGAAAGCATAGTCTGAATTACTCATTGGCAGCGACATGCAGGTTCTATCTGGAGACAGAGGAGACAACAATCCACATCCTCTGTTCTTGCGGACCACTAATGCGCAACAGAAGTATCTACCTAGGGCGACATGTAATGGACCCACAAGAGATACAACTCCTCACTGCGCAAAGCATCTGGAAATTCCTGGACGCAACGGGCCTTTGCGGTGAGCTCTAAAACAAAGGGCTGCTACAAAAGACCAGCAATGGTCGAATTGGCATCTCAAACCCCCAATAATAATAAATACTCATTGGCATATGACAAAGAAAATTAAGTATAAGGCAGGTACTAACAAATTAAATAAGGTTCATTTTGCAACTTATCGAATTTGTTACTTACGACCTTACGAGATATTGCAGTATCACCGACGATTTGAAGTCTAATGGGCACCTTCCACTGCAAGCGGAGCGGACTCCGTTTGCTTACAACGGTGTCTACTCAAGAGATTTGCGCAAACATTTGCAGCCACCGTTGTAAGCTAAAGCGAGTCCGTAAGTGGCTCGCTCCGCTCGTAGTGACAGGTGGGCATTAGGATTGAGGAAGATTGTAGTCTTGAGAGTGCAACTGTCTGATTTCTTCTTTCTGTGCCTCTCCAACTGGTAAAGGTTAAAGTATGCCGAGCTGACTCCGCATACTACTCCCGGTCTTTCGCGAGGGAGAACAGCTCCAAGGTTCTCGTGATTCCGGTCTATTCCGAGATATTAGGCAGCTACGATATTTTCCTACAGCCAACAGTTTTTTCAGTATTTCTCCGACATTATTAGTTGCAATAGTTCATCTGGAGTGCCTAAACAACTTTCCTTTTTTTATGGCTTTCGCGCTTCTCAGCTCGACATAGCACTTCAACATTAGTCACCCGCCGAGCCTGGCTAATGGCTAACATTTTTTAGAACATAGGCGTTTTTTATAACATAAAAAAAAACCTCATTCAATCTTAAACAAGAGAAGGATCATAAAATTGATAAATATTACGATCCCAAAGTAAAGTAAAATTTGCGAGCAGATTTATAGCGACAAAGAAAGCTGTTTTTCAATCTCATCTTTGCTCTCGTTGACAAGTGAACAGCCAGCCTTATTTAAGTTGACGACCTTAAAAATAAACCCATTAATAAATCTAATTAATACTAAAATTCTAACAACCTTCAAATATAGATACATTTCTCGACAGGAAATTAGCAAAATTAACCCAAATAAGCTTACGTCAAGGATGAGTCTTTCCCACGATTCGCATACGTAAAACCTTTTTACTCGGGTTTGTTATATTACCACAGATAAGGTTGCGTTGATCTTTCGTAATCAATATTGTTCTAGTCTGTGGTTACGTTAATGGGTGCGATAAAGTAGATGAGATGGCTGTGTGGTTTAGGGCCTTTGCCTTATTCGTTTGGCATGATGATTGGTTAAAATATTATAATTTAAATCAATTGCTTTGCAATCTATCTTTATTACCGTTCGGTTCAAACTAAGCAGGGTCGATACAAAAATATAGTATGACCTTCATATTTTTTTAGCAACGTATCGAACGTTATTTCTGTTTTTGTGTAGTTTTGGTACCTACTGTTATCATCACGTAACTTCGCTAAAACCTCCAAACAGTTGGCACGATCGTTCTTTGAAAAGTGTATTTAGGTCAATAATTGGAAAGTTAGTATTAAACTTATAGTATAGGTAGTCATATTTTTTATTAAATGAAGTGACAGTGGTTTTTTTGGTTAAACGAAGATAAAATTAATTTAATAACCCTGTTTCAGTATAATGAAACAAAAACGATGTTAACATTAAACTGTACAGAATCAATACCCAAGTCCATCATCTTAAAAAAAAAACGATTATGCCAGAGTCAACAGGTGACGTATGAAACCGCAAAATGGCGCGACCCGCGTTGTAATCGGTTGAGGAGGTCGCGAGCGGAAAGGTCCTTCCTGGTGTGATGACCTGGCTGTATCGTCAAAACCTTTGCCTTTTGAGAGGGTAATAAAAAATAATCGAGGAAGAATGTTGATTATACAGTAGTTCGAAAACTTTTTAAATGGACACGAAGACCTTTACGTTTTGTAGTAATTGAGGCTTTTGGTTATAATGGAAAAAGCCAAAGCTAAGGACAAATAGGTAACTCTACGAGTATAAATAAATTAGCCTCGACTGATCTTGCTTATGTTTTAGCTCAAAAAGTGTATTTGCCTCAACTTCTTTTTTACCAAAATTCATAAAAATCGAGTCAACAATACTCAATTTATAGTCGGACAAACACACTTACAAACATACGAATACCATGTAAGTTGACTTGGGCCGCACTTCATTTGGTTAATGGGCGACTCTATTTCAATGATGTTATGGTCCAAACGTGACAAACCTTTTCATGCCGCGACTATACTTAATTCCATACAAAAAGCATGACTCAAACCTGTGGAACAAGAATACCTTTGTCGACTGCATCACTGTATCCCGTATCAGAGGAAGTCTTAAACAAAATATCTTATTGTATACTGTGCAACTAATTTAATTGTTGACGGTAAATTTCCGTATTTGTTTAATTCCTTCAGTTTAAAGAAACATTTACTTAATACTCAGGGTTTTGCGAGGAAGCGGAGTAGTGCGCGGAGAACACATACTCAGCCCTATTAGATGCGTTTATTATGATCGTCATTTCAGCCCGTTGTCGTCCACTGCTGAAGATATCCTCACTCTTTGATTGCTAGTGAGAACGATCTAGTAAGGCCTGTTCACCGACTTCCTAACACCTTTATTAGGTCATATTTCCCACGCTGCGCTCGCCAGGTCGTGCTCTCCACTCAAGAACCTTTCTGCCACAACGGCCGTTGGTTCTTCGAGCTATCTGCCCATTGCCACTTCATTACAGTGCGGTAGCCCTGAGAAGGTGCTTCGGGTTTGTATTTTCTCACTCGGTCTCATACGATCTTATGAAGAGCGAGTGAGAAGTACAAAACAGACAGAGAAGTGTAGATTATTTGCGAGATCGTTATTGCTATCGAAAATGTACAGAATCGAAGTAAGCTGCAGGTCGGTAGACGGTAAAATCACTTCTATACATTTTGAAAGTTTTCTAAAATCGTTTAGCGCTTCTCTAAGGCTTTTAGGGATTAGGATTAGGGATCGACTTTATATCGGGATTTTTAATTCATTCAATATTTATCATATTGTATAATATGTTACGAGTGTGTACACGGTTTGTATGGAGCGTGGCAGCCATTTTGTTTTGATTAAGTAGTTTAAAATGAAAGCTTTTATCCAAGTTAATTAAGCGTGGACGCATGATAAATAATGAAACAACAACATAATTATGACATTAATTCACATAATATATCATAGTGCTAATTATACTAATCTTTACTGATGTAGGATGTCCTGAGATACGTATGGCAGACTGTCAGTCCGTCACTCTCTAATAACCGTGAGACCTAATCAGTTTCTCTTTCTTTCACATTCGCACATTATGATGTGAGATATGCTTATGTGTATGGTTGATGTGTCAAAAGATACAATGAAAAGTAAAAGTGAATGAATTAGATTTTCTACAAAAAAATAACGTGCCTATAGCTTTTTCTTAAATAGCCTGTTACTGTGTGTGTACAGAGGCCTTAATCTACAAGATAAAACCATATTACTTTTCTTTGAAATTAGAATAGAATAGAAAAACGTTTATTCAACAAACACATCAACACAGGGGGGTTTACTCATCAAGTTAAACGAGTCTTAATCATAAATAGAATACCATCACGTCGTACCATACCATAGCCATATTATAGGGATAGGATAGGATAAATAAATAAATATCAGGGGACAATGTCACACCAATTGACCTAGTCCCAAACTAAGCTCTAGGCTTGTACTATGGGTACTAGACAACGATATAAATACTTATATAGATAAATATATACTTAAATACATAGAAAACATCCATGGCTCAGAAACAAATATTCGCGCTCACACATCTGCCCGTACCGGGATTTGAACCCAGGACCGCTAGCTTCGCAGGCCTGCTTTGTGGGTACCTACTGAATTTGACTTTAGAATTCCGATATACATACATACATAAACTCACGCCTTCATTCCCAGAGTGGGGTAGGCAGAGCTAAAGAATTACCAATATATAAGAATTCCGATATATAAACCATGAAACAGCGCCATATTTAACTTACGAAGCTACGCCTATATTCTAGGCGGTAAAACTATATCGTATTTGACCTGTTATGGTATGGTATTGTTTTTAACTGAGCCGCCATTACTGTCAAGTAAATAAGAGCTATCAAATCGGTAACAATACGAAAACGGAGCCAAGACAATATGGTATTTACCTCCTAGAATCTCGTCCCTGGTTCCTTGAGGGTTGGCTCATACCTTCTTCTTGTTCTCGAGGCGAGATTCCTCAAAGACATGATGTCCAATAAGCAGCGGTGTTGACGGCCCTGGCCGTCGTGTGCCCCAGGTCGTGCTCCGAGCGGGTGCGCCATAGTTTGCGGTGCTGAGTCGCAGATGAATTGCGTTGAGCGGTGGCCGAGCAGTCCCCATCTGGCCATGTTTTACTTGCAGTGTCCTCGGCTCATACCTGATAAAATAAGATAAATACGTACTCTCACTTACCACAGAAACATTTGGGAATATCGGGAATCGAACCCAGTATCGCTAGCTTCGTAGGTAGGTTCTCTACCTACTAGGCTAACGACGTAATATAGAATGTGAGTATTAATTATGGTCTATGTACATGATTATATCCTTACGTAAACAAAAGCAAAGCAAAAGTGTTCACATTGACGTGTTCCAGTTTTGGGGTGAGAAAACCGTTGAAATGACTAGCATAGCGTTCCATTTAAGTCCCGTGTTTATAAAGTATTTGCATCATGCGGGTCACCATCTTATCCATTAACCTACCGCCAAACAGCAATGTTCGCATTGTTGTGTTCCGGTTTGGGGATAAGACAGCCGGTGAAATGACTAGCATAGAGGCATTCCATCTTAGTCCTCAGGGTTGGCAACGCATTTGCAGTCTTAGGATTGCATTGCAGTCTTGTGAATGCGAATGTCTATGGGTCACAGTTTCCACTTACCATCAGGTGGCCTGTGTGCTCGTTTGTCTTCTAAATGCCATAAAAAAAAAATGAGATTGTCATCGTATGACTGCAATCTTACGATTACCTACCCGTGTCTATGGGCTTCCGAGTCCACTTACAATCAGTAGGTTTTTCCTTCTCCAAAAAAAACCATTTAACAATGAAATATACTTCTATAAAGGTGTAACAAAACCACCACTATACTAATGTTTCACAGACAATCCAAAAATCTTAGTGGAGGCATAAACTTGACGGAGAGAATCATATCTAAGATCTCTCTAACCGCGGGAAAAACGTATTTTGCAAATGATTTATGCAACTTGGTATTATCGGAATTACGTCCTGTTGGGTCACACGGACAATGCCGCCATTTTGTCTGCTTCGCCATCTTGTTTTCAAGGTTATGTAATGCGAGTTGAAGTTTATTGTTTCGATTTTTGGATTTAGTTAATTCTATGGATATTTTGGACCTTATTTCAATGTCGAATTGTAGCCTTTGCGGTATTTTGGAATGTAGTAAATTATTCGTAACATTCCGTTACTAGTAAAAAATGGCCATGTCCTGTGATTGAGTCCTCATAATTATCTCTCTCTTACTTTTTTGTGATAAAATCGTAAACTTATTAATTTCTTGCAATGGCCTTTCAATACTTTAGATCTTGTTAGATCATGATCGGTAGTTTATTTGTTCACAAAGTAAAGTAAGTAGACAAGTTCTACGTGAACAAGTCATGAAGTGTATTATACGAAAAATATAACGAGAGTAAATATGCAGTTCGTTACTAGGTATACTTTCTAATATGATTGATTCATCAGACCACCGACCGATTCCGATTAATCGTATCGATACGGACAATCGAATAGTAACGATTGTAAATCGTAACGGTGCGTTTTTTAAAGTCGTGACGGCAATTTAATTAAATTATCGCCATATATTTTATGTAGTTCCGGCTTAGATATTGGAGTTCCGTAGTCTCTTGTTATATTCGCGATGTTCCGGTTTGGCGGAAGACAGCCAGTCTGATGGGGCGTTCTCGAGAATTCTCGGGAACGATGCTTCTTTTTGTAAGGAGAATTTCGATTCCCAAGAATTCAAGAGAACAGACACTTGTAATGATTAGCTTAGAAGTATTCCATTTTAGTCCGCATTTGCGTGAACCACCATCCTGACAATGACAGCTGAGAGTTGACATTTCAATGTACATGGCGTAGCCAATACGAATCCCATTGATGTGGAAGCTTGTTAACTTTGCAATGAATAGCGAATTGTCATCTTTGATTCTCGAATTGATCTTTTGAATTTGTTTGCTCGTTTGCCTTCTGGCCACATCAAATAAAATAAATAAATAAATATCAGGGGGACAATATCACACCAATTGACCCAGTCCCAATCTAAGCTCTATGCTTGTACTATGGGTATAGGTACAAGACAACGATGTAAATACTTATATAGAGAAATACATACTTAAATACATAGAAAATACCCAAGACTCAGGAACAAATAATCGCGCTCATCACACAAATAACTGCCTTTACTGGGATTTGAACCCAGGACCGCTAGCTTCGTAGGCATGGTCTCTACCAACTAGGCCACCTTTTGACCTTATCGGATATCTGTTCTGCGAGCGATGTCCGCCGACGCAATTCTGGAGTATACTTTTTGATATCAATCTGATTTTTTCTCAATGATTTCAAATATCTTTATCTAGTAGGTAAGTCTTTATCATAGTATAATGCAAGTGATGACCTTAGTTTGATATTAGGTCAAAATTTGAGCGAGATTGTCCCCTGAATTTAAGTAGGTACTTTGTATCTTTCCGAGAATCGTGAAATGCTACCCATATGTTAATTGTAAATCGTGGGTAGTGTTATTGCGACTTTTAATAAGATGTGACATTTAAAAAAGGTCAGATAATCGTTGATCTAGTTGTCAGTGAGTCATTTCAACATCACGTTTGTACGTTCTTTTCATTTAAACACCGTTCTCAGGTTTTGAAAGAATCTTTTAAGCAACTGGACCTCTATCCTACTCGGTAAACGGTGTTATGGTATAATTTTTAACTCTACTGTCATTATTGTCAAGTAAATAAGAGCTATCTATATGTTGACAATAAGGAAACCCGTCAAAGGCAATAAGGTTTTACCGTGTACTGCTCGTACGGGGTAAAGGCACAAGTGCAATTAATTCATAGAAGCATATTCAACTCTCAGTGGTTATAATAAGGTTGGAATTGCAATACAATCCGAACATCAGATGTCCCTTTTTTCTGTAGCAGGGCAGTTTTTTACACTATTCCTGGGGCATAGTGTAGTTGCGTTTATCGTGTGATAAAATGTGAATAAAGCATCTGTCACTCTCGTATTTACATACATACATACATACATACATACATACCTTCACGTCTTCATTCCCAGAGTGGGGCAGGCAGAGCTACAGAATTATTCTCGTATTTGTATACGTGTCAAATACTGTTCTAAATAGGTAGACAAAAGTACAAGGTCATGACTCAAGGTCATCGCCACTGTCAGTGACTGTCAATATCACCCAGTTATAAAGAGCATACCTAAGTCGCACTGTGTGTATGTCATAATACAAAACGTCTATACAATTTCGAAGACCCAATGTCACTCTTTCAACAATTAGTCATCGCATCCCGTTTAATTGTATTCAGCGTTTAAAAGACATTGGCACTGAATTTGGAACAAGAAAATTTATTGTTTTTTTCGATGTTTGTGTGTAAAGGCTATAAGCCTTAGAACAGAACCTTATTGACGTATTCGCTAGGCTCTTTAATTGGGATGGCTCTTAGCTAAGTTTCATGAAGGGGCCATTTGCAACGTTAAAAGATGGCGGACGTGTAATTGGTTTTAGACTTTAATTTTTGGGTAATTAGGTGTTCAAAGTTCTTTTCTGATAGTGATTTGTACTTTTTATGCCTTTGTGTCGCACAGTGATTGAAGACTTGGACTTATTTCGTGTATCTGGCATCTTTCTTCTCGTTTCAAGTGGACTCGCAGTGGTGCAGAGGTTAAAACTATCTTGACCTCTGACCTACAAATCACCGTACAACGTTGCCCCCAATATTCCTAGAGAAGATTGGATTGTGTTTTATTGCTATATTGATTTATACTTATATATACTTGTCACTGGCGAAATCACTTCACGTGGAAACGCCATATCCCCGCGGTAGTAGCTGTTCAAGTCGCCGCGGGGGCAAAGAAAGAAGAAGAAGAAGAAGTTTCATGAAGATCGGTTGAGTCGATTAAGAGATATCAACTCTGAAAGAGTGGGTTGGCATGATACGGATTTTGACTACTACATAGTTTTTTAAGTCAAGCAAGAGCATGGAAGAATTAACCAAGTTAGCTATGTTACATTCAGGACCAGTGACACTGTATTGAGTTAAAATAACATTCAATTGCCACATGGTGGCACTGACGTGTGACAAACGTGTAACGAATTTCATAAAGATGTCGAGGCCAGTGAGATGGTAATTTCTTTTCTTCTCTTGTGGCATTGTGTTGAATGAACAGCCTACGAAGACTAGTTTGGACATAGACAATATTAATTAAATTCCGGGGCTTTTTTTCTACACTGTTAAGCAATATTACTTTTGACATGTTCTCGTATTTTTGTCTCGGTAATTACTGTCAAGTAAATAAAAGTTATCTTAAAGTTGACAATACTATACTCCTTGGAAAAAAGGGCGTATATCTCATAGTAGCCGGCTTAGAATTGTGCCACTCCATGTCTTCCCGTGGAAGTCGTAAGAGGCGACTAAGGGAATAAAGGCGTGTAGTACTGTTAGGCGATGGGCTTGCTGTCACTAATATACACTGTTAAATATCTTAGCCTAATTGTGCAAATTTTGGTTACAGAGTTATAACAAGTTTTTAGTTGTTGGTAATTCTGTAACTCTGCCTACCCCACTCTGGGAATGAAGGCGTGAAGGTATGTTATGTATGTATCTCATAGAACTGCGTAGTGTAGTGACCTTAATTGTTAAGATAGGGGGTAATATTAACTTTGTCTATCAAATTGCTTATGCATCCTTTTATTAAAGTAAAAGTAAGTCTCTTTTGCGTAGAACTTGCTTATTCCAATATTTAAGACAGTTGCCTTCCATATGGCGTTGGTTTTTTCCACCCGTTACATTTGACGGGACTTTACAATAGATGCACGATTGACCTAAACTCGAAGCTAACCAAAAGCAAAAGGTATGAACGAGTATGAACTCCATAGCGCATACAGCCTTATTACCTTTTTAAAAACTGGTGCGGAGACGTTTGTCGTTAGATTTACTTAACGTTAACCAGTTCGTGGCATAATACAAGTTACAACGGTACAAGGAATGGTCTACATAACGCCCTTAGACCAGTCCGTTGCGTAACGCACTAGTTATACCTGCGGTTTTGTCCGCGGTTGGCGAGCCTCGAATTCCTTGCCACTTGATTATTGAATGAGAATGCGTTACGGGTTTTCGTGATATGAGTCAGGTTGTGTGTTGGAGCGAAGGTTGTTATAGTTTTTGGTGTTGATTTGTTTAGTTTGTTTTATTAATTCACTGATTACATTCATTTGTCGTGTGGTTGCCGAGTTAGAATAGTGCCACTCCATGTCTTCCCGTGGATGTCGTAAGAGGCGACTAAGGGAATAAAGGCTTGTAGTACTGTTAGGCGACGGGCTTGCCACCTGTCACTAGTACACTGGGAAAAATCTTAGCCTACTTGTGCAAAATGTGGTAACAGAATTATCAAGAAGTTTTAAGACTTGTTGGTAATTCTTTAGCTTTGCCTAGCCCACTCTGGGAATGAAGGCGTGAGTTTATGTATGTATGTATGATTAGGATTACATTCATTAGACACATTTTTAGGGTTCCCTAGTCAAACTAGGAACCCTCACAGTTTCGCCATGTCCGACCTTCCACAGCCTATCCGTTTATCAAATATTTAGCTTTATAGAGCTAATTTTTGTTAGAGTCAAGTGTCCCCCCCCTACAGCCAAAACTACAAACACAAAAAATCTGAAAAATATCTTAAATGAAAGCATATATAATAAATTTAATAGGACAACTATCACTAGTAAGTAGACTTCAGTGGTTCTTGAGTTACAAACGGTTTAAATGTTTATGCCTACCGAAAACTTATTTGCGGTGTTGGTAAACTGACCGCGACCTGTGTCGACGTATGGAGGTAACAATTTTCCAAGTGCCGTTAGCCTAAGTTAAGTTTGTCGCGAGGTCTAATTCGTTTGTAGTAACGGCTTCGGAACCCTACACTGAGCATGGTTCGACATGCTCTTGCCCGGTTTAATACAACCTGTATACAGTTGATTTATTTAAACTAGGTATATCTTTAATGTGTTTACAGAATTATCAAAAAGTTTTAAGACTTGTTGGTAATTCTTTAGCTCTGCCTACCCCACTCTGGGAATGAAGGCGTGAGTTTATGTGTGTATGCATGTATATCTTTAATTTTAGCGTTTTTTTATAAAGTTTGTAGTTTGTAATTTAGAGTTATTGCATCAAGAGTTTATTTCTTGTTTTACTGAAAAAAAGTTCGGTTTATTTTTAAAACTTGGCCGTAGCCTTCCGTCCGCCAACACATTTACTGATTCTTTTAAGTTCGTAATAATTTTACGTTATCGAAAAAAGTATCGTATTCGACAATAAAAACTTAAAAACTACACTTTGACAATAAAAAATATCCGACACAACCAGGCCCTAGTTATGATGCAAACACTACTATCGTCATTATTTTCTACAGCTCAAAAACGTGGTCAACTGTCATCCCACACTTAGCGATAGAATAGAAAAACGTCAGTAACGTTTGCTTTTAAGGACCCTGTCCGCATCCCTAGTCCATCGTATTTTGTTCGCGTCCATTCAAACACATAACCGCCTGTATATGGCGCGGTTGGGTAACAAATAGGACAATGAGCGCTAACACGTACGGTGTCGACAGTGCTTGCGAAAGGTTCAAGACGGACTGTGATTGAATCGAAGACAAATAAAAATATAGGGGGTTTGGTAGGGTTTTTGTATTAAAAGGGGTAGGGTTTTTGTATTAAAAGCGGTAGGGTTTTTGTATTAAAAGCGGTAGGGTTTTTGTATTAAAACCAGTAGTGTTTTTATTTCTGACTGGATCATAAGTTACCTATTAACGGGTTTAGCCTAGTTGGTAGTGTATATATGTACTTTGTTATACGAATCACAGAAATTAATTTTAAATTTTATAGTTTACTAGCGGACCCGAAAGACGTTGTCCTGCATGATATCTGCCATGCAGGACAACGCCACCTGCCGGGTTGATTTGTGAATCTAAACCATTCTCGAATCCACTTGAACACACACAAAAAAACATTCAAATCGGTACAGCCGTTTACGAGGAGTTCACTGTCAACACACGGACAGAAGAATTATATATATATAAAGATTAAGACTATAATTAGAAGATGATATGTACCTAATACACAGAGTTCATTTAAAATAGTTACAGAATTAGAATGTACAAAGGCGCTATCCCTTTCAGGGTTCTCTTCTAGCAAACCTTGCCTAAAAAGACCGCCCCGACCGGTCCCGGTTTTAGCATTAAAATTCGTCTCTGTTCATAAATGTATAAATAATGTTTCTACATACATATCTATACATACACGTCATAAACATTATGCTCCTATGTCAGTCGGATGTAACGCCTTTCAAAATACAAACCACTTCGCACTTGACTGCTTAAAATAGCCAATTTGCTTCCAGCAAATTCAAGATCAAATCTCCTCCACGCCTCGTTTTTAGCTCATTCCTAACCTTATGTGTAAGAGAATAAGGTTGTTAGCATTGTATGCAGTTATCAGTTGCATCATAATGGTCGAACAGATTTGTTTGACCTTTGCGTATTGAAGATATTAGCATTTATTGTTTGAATGCTAGTTGAGACATTTGGTTGTATTACTTCTTTAAGGCGTTTGATAGTTTTTTGTTCTTCTATGTTTTACGTAAGTAAATATTTGAGTGATGAGTGCGAGTATTTGCTTCTGATTCTTGGATGTTTTCTATGTATTTATTTATCTATATAAGTATTTAAATCGTTGCTTAGTATCCATAGTATAAGCTTAAAGCTTAGGTTGGGTCTAGTTCAATTTGTGTGACACTTCCCCCTTGTATTTATTTATTTATCACTATTTAGCAGCTTTATTAAGGCTTCCTTACTACCCTCTAAAACGGGAAACTTCACAGCAAGCATGTTCATAGAATATCCGTTTTATTTTGACGTGTGGTTGCCGGCTTAGAATTGTGCCACTCCATGTCTTCCCGTGGAAGTCGTAAGAGGCGGCTAAGGGAATAAAGGCTTGTAGTACTGTTAGGCGATGGGCTTGCTACCTGTCACTAATATAAACTGTTAAACATCTTAGCCTAATTGTGCAAATTGTGGTTGCAGAGTTCAACAAGTTTTTAGAGTTGTCGGTAATTCTGTAGCTCTGCCTACCCCACTCTGGGAATGAAGGCGTGAAGGTATGTATGTATGTATGTATGTAAAAAAATTACAAATATCGCAGTGAGTAAAGCATCTGTTACTCTCACACTTACATACCGGGCAGAAAGTGACAGACGTTTTATCCACATTTATACACATGATTATGGCAAACGAGCGTATACGCCACCGAGGGCTCTTTTTCTTTAGGTAAAACCATATTGGTTTTGACATTATATCGTATTGTTAACTTTATTTACTTGACGGTAATGGCCAAGCCAAAATTAAAAACGATAGTATGTAAAAAACAAAATGGTTTTATCGAGTAGAATAGAGCCCAGCGGGACTATAGCTGCCACTTTCTTACAAGTATGTAAGTGCGAAAGTGACAGATGCTTTTTCAACAGCGATAAAGGCAACCATAATACTGCCCTCCTACGGAAAAAAGGCACATCTACTATAATAATTGCATAGCACTTCCAACCTTATTGTAACCACTGAGAGTTCCATTTGCTTCGTTGAATTAAGTGCACCTGTGTCTTTTCTCCGTAGTACGGGTCCAGTTGTAAATAGTAGAAAGTTTTCACAAGTTATTCGTATTTTCGTATTTGACGGTTTGTTTGATCTTTTACCTTCTTTCAAGCCAAAAAACCTCTCAAATATAACCTTTATCTTACTTAAAGCCGAAACAATAACGTTAAGTCTTGTATGTATAATAAAATGAGATTTCATTGAGCTTTGGGAAGGTCTCGGTTGGGAAATGATACAAGTACCATCAACAAGGTCCAGTAGAGTCTAAAAACGTGTGAATAATGTTTAAGTAAGGCTAAGGGAAATATTTACGAAAGGTGTATTTGTTACAGTATTTTTTTAATGAAACAATTAAAGGACTATACAGGTTGTTTTCTGTCTCTTGGAAAGGAACTAACACTTGACGTTCTCAATATTAAGTTAAATCAACAATTTGAAGCCAGACGGCATGAACACATATATATTTTCCTGTTAATAGGAACAACCAAATACTAATAATTATTTTTTTATTTACAGGTAAGTACCATCAACAAAACGTGCTTCATAACTGCAGCCAACAAAATTCACTTCCTATTCGATTACCGATAAGTATAATTATTTAAGAAAATTGTTTTAAGACTAAACAATAATTATTTACCAATAATCGATAAAATAATCAAAGGTCGTATAACAAAGAGATTTGAAAAACATCAGTTATGTTTTAGTTTAAGAGTGGGCTTAATTATTTATAACTTAGGCTGCCGGAAACATTTAACGACTTATCAATAATCTATGGATATGCAAAAATAATAGCAAGCAATTAGTCGATACAGGAAGTGCGAGGTTTATCTAAAGTACAATTTTAGAGTAATTAAGTAAAGAAATCATTACTTACCTTTTCATGGATAAAGCGTCAAGTTAGGTGCAAAGTTAACCTATTACGTTTCCTCAAATAGATACATAGATTAGTAATTCAAAGTATAAAATATTATAAAATAGAGGTAAAATTGACAATTGTAAAATAAATGTTGGTAAGCTCTAGGATGATGCTTTTGTTCATGTTTATTTAGGAGGTATGACTGAAAAAGAAACAATCTTTATAAGCATGAGCCACTTTATAAAATCACACATGAAAAAAATATTTGCAGAATTTATAACAATTTAATATTTATACATGGTGCTACAAAACTTAATTTCACAGAGACCTTAATTAGTTTGACCATTTTAGATAAGTAAACCTTAAGAACTAAGCTGGATAGGTATATCATCAAGGATCGGAAATTCGGATCGATATTTACCTAAAGTTGGCAAAATCCCGGAAAAAGATAGGCAAACATGGCGTCGGCTTCTTAAATTTTATTTTTATAATTTAATTTCTGGGATTCTGGGATTCTACAAAACGTTAATATAATAATTACTTTACATGTAGGATAAAACATTCTGTTTTGCTCCTATAAATTCGTTAGGTTAATAAGTTACAGGTAAATTAAATAAAATTTGGTTAAACATATACATGGAAATTAACTTCAAACAGTTAATATAAATAAATAATTATGAATTAATGCCTGTGTAATTTATTTATTTTGAAATCCCGCAAATTTTATTATGAATTATATGATTGAGTCCACCTCCATACAACTGAACAACAAAGCCGGCGCGAAAGTATAGGTAAATATCGATCCGAATTTCCGATCCCTGTATATCATACACAGTTACGAGTATGCCTATGAGTCATAGGTTCAGAAGCGAGACCTTTGGCCGATTTCCGGTGATATTTCAAAACCTGTTCTAAAGGTCGCTAGCGTAAGGTAAAAATAGAGGGCTCTGATAACGTTCGGAAAGGAACTCCAGGTGTGAAATAGTGCTTTTAGACGAAAACCAAAACACAATTGTATCAAAAAGCATAGCATCATTGATAGTATATATTTTAAAAATTACAATGCGTGTTTAACTTACAAAGTTTAATTACATTAGGGTGGATCAACTTTTTGTTGTTGTTATTCTGTCCCGTAAGCCAGGAGACAACAGTGATAGAGTTTCTTAGAAAAAAATTATAATATATACTTCCAGCACACTCAGCAGAAAGGCCATAAAATAATGGGTGTGTAATTGCCAATAAAACAGTTTTTTAGTGGACTTATATCCCTTGAAATCATAGTTTAAAAGAGTGACCCAGGAGACGTCACCATGGCAACGAGCTACAAAGAAAAGTTGATTGACCCATTAACATTACATTAGGTTATGTTATACCATTGATTATTTTGACAATCAATGATTAACCAGCTAAATAATTTATTACCTCAACAGATTTTAACGTTAACTTTTACATCTGTTTTAGCAATTACTTGTTAATTTATAAGTCATTTCTGGAACGCTTTTTTAAGCAAGCAAGCTATTTTTTATGAAGTCTTACACTTTTAAGTCTTTATAACATGTTTTGCATGCTTAGTTGAAAATCATGGGTACTATACGCACGGACCACCATCTTAGTCTTAAGTCATTATTGTCCATCCTCCAACTTTCTCTGGACTCCTAAGATAAATTCTAAGGTGATTTTTGGAATCCACTGGTCATTTACTATCAAAACGAAAATCATATTTTTTACTAAATAAACAATATTTGTATATTATCTTTATAAGACTTGTAAATTAGCTTACTTCAATCCCATACACGTTAATAATCTTGATATGTATGATTACCGAGAACTGACCACAAGCCACCAGACAACTACGTACCATATCCCCCTGTACATGGGGGCAACCTTGCGCGTGTCCCTTTCTAATGCCATTCCTCGGATATTCTCCGATCTACTATTTCATTCATTATTCATTACCTAACATAGAGCACATACAGGCCCTTGGATCTTTGTGTGAGCTATGGTCAATGCGCAGTGCGGTAGTCAACTGAGCTTCGTATGTTAGCTTGACGATAACTTAAGTATTGGTGATGTGTTTTTTACCCGACTTCCGAAGGAGAAGGGTAATGTGTTTATCAGCCTATATACTTGTGGGAGGACCTTGTGCAGGGTCCGTCCGGGTTGGTACCACCATCTTATCCATTAACCTACCGCCAAGCAGCAGTGTTCGCATTGTTGTATTCCGGTTTGGGGATAAGACAGCCGGTGAAATGACTAGCATAGAGGCATTCCATCTTCGGCCTCAGGGTTGGCAACGCATTTGCAGTCTTGGGATTGCGGTCTTGTGAATGCGAATGTCTATGGGTCACGGTTTCCACTTACCATCAGGTGGCCTGTGTGCTCGTTTGCCTTCCTATGATATAAAAAAAAAAAAAAAAAAGTATGTTTGTTCCTCTGTCGCCCTCTAGAAACTAAACGCATGGACCGATTTTGATGATTCTTATGGCAATTGATTTAGGTATTTTCATCTTGTGAGCGTCATCTCACTGGCGACGCGTTCATACTAAATTTAAGAGATTTGTATGCACTCGTCAGTTTTTTAAATACATTATTTTTTACTGGGTTATGTACAAACATTTGTTATACACCATTTTGAACCTTATTTAATCTGGTAACAAATTGAATAATAGCAATACAATTGGTCAACTAGTTCTAGATTGGTTGTCTATTGAGGTGAGTAAAATTTGTAGGTAATCGTATGAGATGTAAGTACAAATATGATTTATTATTTGCCGGTATTGTATATTAATCGTTATTTAGTACCCATAGTTACACGTTAGATCGATATGTGTGAATTGTCCTTTGATATTTATTTATTTGAATTTGCGACACGCCTTCGCTTCTGTTTGAGCTTTCTGTAACACCCATACATAAACCAGAATGTATGATACATAAAAACATTCCGTGAAAAATGTCTGACTTGTTGCGTTGCGTGCTTTAAGAAGAGTTAGCCAATAGTCAGACTGAAAGACAGAAAGACGGTTAACGCGAAAAGCGACTTTGCTTTATTTATAGTTTAAAAAACATATGATAAAGAAATAATAAATTATAACCATTTGAAGATTTAAATTACTCAACCTCTTTTAACATGTTATGCATGAATGCACTTCTAGATATACATGAGAGATTGTGTCTGCACTTCTACATATTGGACATGATAATTGCAATACTGCTTGCGTGTACCTAGTTATGCGGAACGTTTCAAAGTTTAATCTCCTAACTAAATGAGGTTTAAATTATATTTTTTAAACCAGACGCACTTTACGAGTCTTTGATTGATTTATGATATATTATATTGCGCATTGCAAATTTGCGTTTTGTTATTACTGTGTTTTTTTTCATGGAAAACATTATTTTAATTACGACTCGTTATAACAATATTTTATTTTGAGTACTTGAATTACTAAAACCATATCGAAAATTACCTCTTAAAGGGTTTTTTTCACGTTAGAGAAGGTCATAAAAGGGTAACCCTGCTTACTATTGGGTACCCATTGGAATAGGTTAGGTTACCCTGATGATTTTTTCCTCGTTGACTGTTATATACAGGCTGATTGACTTCTACGTGCCTTTTTTACAACCCGAACTAAATTTATGAGTTTCCCATGCGACGCACGCGATTGTTACGTAACGCGCAGGCGCGTGGATCTAATTGCGCACACGACGTATCATTGCTATGATTTAGGGGCGGTCAAGCGCGAATCGGTTAATCGTCGTGCGTAATGTAACGCGTAATACACTGGTTGGTAGCTTAGAATTCAGCTAAAAAAAAAGTTGTTTTGTGGTTTACTCTGTTAATCAGCTGTAAATCGTCTGAGTTTTGCGTCATACCATTAAATGAATGCTGCCAAATTTTTGGGTCTTCTTTTTAACATAGCATAGATTCCGTCCTTAAGAGGACTAATTAAATAGTTCATCTCCTTTTAATCTTTATCAACTAAGAAGAGTATCAAATTATACTTTTACATCTACATATCGTGATACGAGGTTCAGGATTCTCTTCTCAAGATTTGTCTTAATGAAATCATAGTCTGAAGACGACTCTTAAAACAGGCAACTCAACCAAAAATGGTGGCAATTATACAGCCCTTTGCGTCATTGACCATGACGTTATATAGCGTGATTCAGAAATCATAATCTCCCAACATGAACCACATGTGCGTAACACACGCAACTTTCCAAAACATAACAATGAAAGTTAAACAAAGGAATTTGCATCTTATTTTTACTTTCGCCGAAATCAGCCGAGTTGCGCAAGAGATTTAGTTTTAATAACTGTAACCAGAGTACTTCCGTGTAAGTTATACGTTATAATCGTGGCCTTGGGGCTTGTTTGTAACTAGCATTTTCCTTACTTGTTTAAAGTAAGAAAAATACTTACTTGTGGGAGGACCTTGTGCAGGGTCCGTCCGGGTTGGTACCACCATCTTATCCATTAAGCTACCGCCACGCAGCAGTGTTCGCATTGTTGTGTTCCGGTTTGGGGATAAGACAGCCGGTGAAATGACTAGCATAGAGGCATTCCATCTTAGTCCTCAGGGTTGGCAACGCATTTGCAGTTTTGTGAATGTGAATGTCTATGGATCACAGTTTCCACTTACCATCAGGTGGCCTGGGTGCTCGTTTGCCATCCCATGCCATAAAAAAAAGTAATTTCTTAGCACTAAAACTGTAATAGGTTTTATTTTAGATTTTACGATACCGTGAAGGCACGAGCTCGAACAGTATTAACCTAGAAGCTTGAGGTACCAAGTTCAGCCTCCTGTGACATTCGTGTACCAATGAGTTTGTCTACCTTAAGAGGATTATAAAGCAACGCTAGGTTCTCAAAAAAATATATACAAATTTAGCTCCGGGCAATAACGTTTCTCACTCCCCAAATCAATCAATAAGTCCGATTTCAACGAATTTTAATATACTGTAGTCACTATGATAAACTGGGGTTTAAATATCTACGAAATATTCATTAATAGTAAAAATTGGACTAGGTTTAACAGGATAGAAACGTTAACCTAGTTTTTATGGAAGTTTTTAACGTCATAATGCAAGGATTTTCTTAGTAGCTTACCTTCTGTGGTAACCATTGCACGTGCCACGAATAAAAACCGGAAAATCCACTTTTACTGCTAACTGAATGTGTACGAAGCCTAATGGAACTAAACATCCCACACGGTCAGAGTGCATTCGAGAGAGCTCACCTAAGATGAAATTAACCTTACACGTTACACGTCACTTGTTGGCAAGTAAGGCCTAACTCATGATTGTAAATGTGTTGATAACCTGGCCCACACGAGACGAAAATCCTGTATCTCTAAACACCCTGTAAACGACGACATCAGGTGAAGCTAAATCTAATGTATGTTTTTAAAAATGAGAAGGCAGGGGGTCTTCTAATACTTGCCAACTACACAGGTTTCTTTGACGTCTAGACTCTCGGTTAAAGCTCCTCATTAGTGCAACCGGTACAAAGCGCGCGCGCAGTTAAGGTTGGAACTGGTTGTGCGAGGTCAAGATTAGTGAAAGTCTTTGTGTACTTGTGTAAGATAATTATATGTGAACTGGCGTAATACTGGTCATAAAGAAATTACGAGCAAAGTACCTGTAGTTAAGAACCAGTTAGCGGTTTCGTTTTCATTTTTACACATAATATTACATGAACACCCTGTGTATTAAAGTATTTACTTAGTTGCTTGGTGTGACTTTAATTTTGTTACTATGTAAGTAGGTATCTTATTTTATAAGAAAAAAATATAAATAAGTATCCTAATTGCAAAGAAAAAAAATGCTATGTTTCTGTAGATAATGCGAACATTTCACACTGTCTAAGCGATATTTTTTTAAATAACTCGCTTTTATCTCACTAATATGACAAAATCTAGCAACAACAGATAGGCCCGGATACTTTGCCTCCTTAAATTAATGACCTTAACCTATTTCAGGCCCCATTGGAGTGCTAAAATCCAAAACAAAATTAATAACTAATTAAAAATCCATGCCAAACTTGACCCGCATCAAAATCCATTCACGTTCTGTCAAAACAATGGCATAACGCCGGCAGCACTAAACAACTGTCACAACTGACAGCTGACAGTTCACGTAACATATGCGAATTCGAACCAAGGGCAAGCGGTCACGCAGAACAAAATGGCGGGTAATTAACGTAATTAAAGATGGCGGTGTCAAGGTCGAGCGAAAGCGCGGTAAGGAATTGTGATCGGGTATCGATTGTGATTGTTACAATCGATTAAAATGAATGATATAAATCAACGCATTTAGATTTAAAGGTTAGAAATCAGTTGATTTTATTGTTTCAGTGTAGTTGATTTATGTCACGCCATTAGGCCATTTTTATTTATAGATAATTTAAATATAATAAATACAGTTTCCTTGAACCGGTTAAAGAAATACTTACCTAAATAAGTTAGTACTGATTCCTTTACTTAAATTATTTGTACGAATTACTTTTTTACGATAATAGGGTCGTAAAACTAGTAATGGACAAGACCCAATTATAGACACTTGATTCTTGTTTTACAGAAAATAAGTGCTATTCATTTGTTTCGCAACAATCGATTTAGGACCGTATGAAATTTGAATTAAGAGTTAAGTGCCCATTACTGGTGCCTGTCATCTAAAAGTGTCCACCATTGGTACCGTCACCGTACAATGGTCTTCAGGTTTCAATTTAGACTACGGCTAAAACGACACGTTTATGGTAGCTAACGTTTTCTACTATAAAAATAAACTATAGCGTAGTTGATACAATTTTATTCCTACACTGTCTCAATATTCCTTCTGTTCTGTGACTCATGACATTTCACATAGAATTGCTAACAGCTATTAAATTAAGTACGATACGGGGTCTTAATAAGTAGCTTCTAGAGTAATGTCCACATTAACCTTTTCTTGCGTGATTCACCTCAGCTGTTCGTAAAGTTCAGACCCATATCACTATGATTGATGATCTTAGAGATGATGAGACCACTTTTAATAAGTCATAATGTGGACATAGCCTCCTGGCTTCCTAATAGCGTTGGGTAGGCTAATGCTACCATACTTGATAGCAACTGACAATATAAATGATTGACATGTATATAACAATAATAAAAAGCACGCTTTAAAAAACCCGACTGTTGCTAAGTAACAAACTTTGAATCGTTATAAATTCTAAATGATCATTAATAATGAAAAATGATGAAAAGAACCTAATGATGATTTTTAAATACCTATTCGACGATACCTCACTTGTTATAGTTCGTCGATTTATTCTTTTCTTTTCCCGCCATATTGAATTTTGATTACTGTCGTATCTTTAGTGTCACTCACTAGATTAGACAAATCAATTGACGTAAGAAACACAATAATAGATCCACGAGTTTAGTTTCTAGAGCGCCACAAAGGAGCAAACAAACATATATGTGAGGACCATTAAACTGAACTGAAATCAACTGAATTTATATTCCGGAAACGTAAGGTTAAAAAGTTATATTTTCCTAACAAAACTCCCCACGCAATGTATGAAGTTTCAACACAGTAATGTATAGGCTGATGAACACATTACACTTCTCCTTCGGCAGTTGGGTAAAAAACATGGAGAGTTTCGTGATACCATAGAGTATTAAACACGTTACTTGTTTATTTAATAACGACCCTTGGGTTTATGTGAGTTTTCTGTAAATAAACCAGAATTTACGTCACATAGAAATCTTCCGTAAAAATATCGAACCGATGGTGAAAACTGCATCAAAATCGGTTGCATAGTTAAGGAGTCAGCGGATATGCAGACAGACCGACGCGAAAAACTTGGTTTTATATTATGTAGAGATTGTTATAGAGGCAATAGAAATACACGCTTTGTGATGTTTTCAACTGACTATCTTATCTGTGTACTTATTACGGTTGATAGGTAACCCATCAATCTCGTCAATATGCCGTTCAATCAATTTAAGTCTCACATCAAGCGCTGCTTGTTGGGTGGGGCATATTATTATACTGTAAATGACTTCATTGGTGACCGAGATGTGTTTTAGTAATGTCAATGTGACATAGCCTTCAGGCCAATTGGGGATCACCTAAAAAAAAAACTACTTGTTTTTATATTTTTATTCGAAAGAATAGACTTTTATGCGCGAATAAAAAAAATATCAGATTTTTCGGTTGCGTCATATAATTATAAAAAATAAAAACAATTTATTAAATTTGGGACGGATTAAGATGGACACTACCTTAGTCCGCCATGTAATTAAAAAAACAATGACAGACGTGCCATTGACAGCTACCCTGTCATAAATTAAAACAAACAACATAACCTTCGCTTGTGATTTTACGCCCGCTTCTTTCTCTAAGTTTTCAGTATTTTCTCTGATTTTCTTTTAATTTTTCGACTGCTTACCCACACCGGACTTTTGATATTGCCTGCTGCGACGATAACTCTTGCTTTGTACCCTGGACTGAACTTCTGTTCGTGGCATTGAACACATAAGAAGGATTAACAATAAGCCTAAAATGTATATAGGTGTGCCTAAGAACTTTTGGTGGATACTAGACTTTATTGCACAACAATATTCATGTGTGGCATTACACATTATCATGACATTATTTAAGTTAAAAAATAATGACACATTTGCAAGAATGAGTGAAGAATTTGAAATGGCTCAATCCTCTGTCAGATTGTTATTTCAAAAGAATGTTGTTGTATTAGCTACATATTTTCAAAATTTTATATATTTACCAACACAAATAGAAATTAAAAAAAATCTGCCACTTGTATTTAAAATAAGGTACTCAAATGTACAATGCATAATTGATTGTTTTGAGATTCAAATTCAAAAACCTAGTGATCCCATTAGACAAGCACATACTTGGTCACAATATAAATCTTGTAATACCGTTAAATATTTAATTGGTTGCACTCCCGCCCGATTTATATCCTTTATATCGGAGGGTTATGGTGGAAGAATATCTGATAATAATAATTATAATAATAATAATAATAATAATAATAATAGAAACGAAACTCGTAAGTACATTTTAGCAATTGAATACCTCAAAAATAAAGATGTATACTGAGGAAAAGACGCGATTAGGTTGAGCTCAGTACTTACATTAAGGCTTTAGCACCTCTGATTTCAGCGACGTTATACTTGTCACTAGTGTTCATAAACTCCATAAGCATAATCGTATCTACTTTTGGCAGATTTGATGTGTCCGCTCTAACAAAATCAGTGGTTCTATTCATATTTTGCAGTGTTCGAATTCCAGTATCAGTTCCAAGTCGTCGTAGCAGCTATCAAGGTCAGGTTCAGGGTACAAGGCAAGAGTTATCGTCGAAGCAGGCAATATCGAAAGTCCGGTGTGGGTAAACAGTCGAAAAATTAAAAGAAAATCAGAGAAAATACCGAAAACTTAGGGAAAGAAGCGGGCGTAAAATCACAAGCGAAGGTTATGTTGTTTGTTTTTTTTTATGACAGGATAGCTGTCAATGGCACGTCTGTCATTGTTTTTTTAATTACATGACGGACTAAGGTAGTGTCCATCTTAATCCGTCCCAAATTTAATAAATTGTTTTTATTTTTTATAATTATATGACGCAACCAAAAAATCTGATATTTTTTTTATTCGCGTATAAAAGTCTATTCTTTCGAATAAAAATATAAAAACAAGTAGTTTTTTTTTTAGGTGATCCCCAATCAAGCACTGACTCAGTCAGTCGACTGTGATTTACTATTTGTATTTTGTATCTTTTCTAGTCTTGTGTGTACAAGAAGTTTTTAAATGAGAACACACTGTGATGTTTCTCGCCGGACAGCTGTTTTCCACAATATTACTCTTATTGTCCGGCAGCTTGAGCATGTCATGCTCGCTCAAGGGTCTTTGCTTACGGCGGCGTCGTTGATCGGGTCGCCACTTTCCCGATCACATGGTTGAGAGAGGCGATGGCTGAGATACGCGTCATACTCGTGAACGGGTGCTGTTTGTGGGGTCCGGTCTGTTCACGCTTGCAAGGACTTTTGTTCAATTTAATATCCTAGTTATATGGCTTTTGACGTAGAGACCTCGTCGTGTTGTTCTCATAGTCATTATTATATGTTATGTTAATGTTTATTGACCTTACATTTGTAACATTTTTTTTTGCTAGTTTTAAGAATTTATTGTTTATTACTTTATTGCCTTATTATTACTTAATGTAACTTACTTTTAAGTATAATTATGTTTTTATGATTGAAAAAATGACCTTCTGCTGGAGTTTCTTGCGGCGCTTCTTCTCCGCAATGATGGTCTTGTCCGAAGCGCTGGTAGATTCACTGTACATTACCGACGTGTAAAAGAGCCCGCATGTGGCCAATTTACCGAATAAATATTTTGAATTTTGAATTTGAATCATTTAATTGAATTTCTCTTAATCAATTAGTATCATGAGTCTTCCACCGTTACATCCGTTGAAAGGTGTTATGATAAATTAATAGGTAACCCATTCGATGAGATACAGCCAGCTGACAGACAGACGGACAGACGAACGGATGGACAACGGAGGGTCAGTGAAAGGGTCCCAACTTTTTCTCTTTATGTCATAGAGAAGGCAAACGAGCACACAGACCACCTGATGTTAAGTGAATCTGTGACCCATAGACATTCGCATTCACAAGACCGCAATCCTAAGACTGCAAATGCACTGCCAACCCTGAGGACTAAGATGGAATGCCTCTATGCTAGTCATTTCACCGGCTGTCTTATCCCCAAACCGGAACACAGTTATGCGAACACTGCTGATTGGCGGTAGGTTAATGGATAAGATGGTGGTACCAACCCGGACGGACCCTGCACAAGGTCCTCCCACAAGTAAAACTTCCGTCCCGTTTGACAACCTTCGCGTATGGCACTCTAAAAGCTATAAATACCGATAATAATTAAAGACCTGTGTGATTCCAAAGGAAAGAGATGCAATTCATGCGCATAATTCAAGATTATATTTTCTAACCTCAATCCAAAGTTTGCTCTGTATTCTAACTAGAACATACGCTTCATGTAAATATTACTCGTTACGCCATCTATATTTCGCAACTGATAACTCGGTGAGAACCCGCAACGGTCAAATTCACATGAATTAATCGCTGCGAAGGAAAACTACTAAAACGTTTATAGCACTTGAAGCACTTGTAATGAAAACTGGTTAGTTTTATGGCCTTCTATAAAGTTTAGAAGAGAATATAAATAGTTAATAGAAGCGGGCCGCGAGTTCAAAACCAAATATGATATGTGTATGCCTTTGAGCTCGTGGCTTTAAATGTACGTTTTGATTCTTCGTCCCAAATGGAAGTCCCTTCATTCTCTAACCTTAATTTTTTTTTCAAGTTGAGTATAAAATAAAATACGATAACATTAACATTACAGTACAGATTATACCTACGACCACAGACAAGAAAGTTCTTATAGTAAAATTGGTTGTAATAATGCTGGTCATTTCCTACGGGTTTTGAATGCATAATATAGGACTTACGATATGCGTGCCATTACTGTCAAGTAAATAAGAGCTATTGAAATGGTGACAATACGATAACAGCTCAAACATGATATGGTTTTTATCGTGGACATCGTGGTGAATAGAGGCCTAGTAGAGACATTTTAGAGATAATAAGTCGTTCCTTTTTCAAACTTGTTTAATTACCTATATGAAAACTCGTCACTAAGGAACGACCTTTAAGCGTCATTATACGTAACTGAGTCTGAGTGTTAATCTTTTAACTTAAGTATATAAGTTTTTAATGGCGTGAAGCAGTCAAACCACCTTATGCTATATAGGCTATATATGCTAAATGCTTCTATCTATGCTGGTCATTTCACCGATGGCACACCGGAACAGTACAGTGGAAATTCTATTGGTTGGCGGGATACGAACAGACTCTGCACGAGATCCTACCAACGTTCAATAATTGTATGTGGTCATACATACAAAAGCTTGGAGAATCCGCCAGACCCCTTTAAACACTTAGGGGATGAATTTCCAAAAATCAGTTCTTAGTCAATAAATCCATAGGCTTTTTTTTATGGCATAGCAAGGGAAACGAGCACACAGGCAACCTGATGGTAAGAAGCAACTGTGACCCATAGGCATTCGCATTCACAAGACTGCAAATGCACTACCAACCCTGAGGACTAAGATGGAATGTCTCTATGCTAGTCATTTCACCGGCTGTCTTATCCCCAAACCGGAACACTGCTGCATGGCGGTAGGTTAATGGATAAGATGGTGGTACCAACCCGGACGGAACCCTGCACATGGTCCTCACACAAGTAACAGCAACCACAAGTAAATATCCAGCAGTTTCGGTTGTGCGCTGATCGATCATTCAGACAGTTTCTTCTTTTTATAATATACAGAGTGACTTTGTTACTTTCTTTGTATGTATAGAGTGACGCCGCCATTAGTAAAGATACTTTAACGGTTCGGATAATATTCCTGAATCTCTTCTAGCTTAATTACAGAACTATCAGCATATCTTTATAGCTTTAAATACTAGTATTATTGCAAAGTGGCCAGTTACCGGAGGCTATCGGGCTTTCTCATTCTAACTAATAGCTACGTCTACCCGTATCTACCCTACTGACAGCCGTCAGTCCGAGTGACGGACTATGGAAGCCTTTATTCTCAATACGGTCAGGTAAACGATAACATATTAAACTAGGTAGTATTAGTATATTATTCTTGCTAAATTATAAATGAGAAAGTTTGGATGTTTGTTACTCTATCACGCTTCAGCCATTAAACAGATCAGGATGAAACTTGGCACACATATAGGTTAGGTCTGGGAATAGGAAAGGATAGTTTATCCTCATAAGGTCTAACGTCCTAAATTTAGGACATTTGTCAAAGTGACTTTTGACTTTAGTTGACCAATACAAGGTTCTTTTTCAAACTAACGAAATTTTACATGGACCTTACGAGGTTAAATCCCGGAAATTTTGACAGTTCGTGAGGGAAAAGTCGCGGGCAGAAGCTAGTTGAGAATAAGGCCATATTACCACATTAAGATAGGCAATATGGAAGCCTTACTCTACCACGGAACTGCTACCGAAGTCAAAGCTAAAAGTTTCAACATTTCGATTAACCAATGTGAGCTTTTATCGATAATCGGTTTTTAATCGAGCTTTAGAGTCGTGCAGCGATTATTGTTCTGTGGTGCAATCGCTTTAAGCTTTATGCTTACTTATAACTGTTTTTACCTGACCATGCTAATCTGGAGGGTGATTGTTACCTATCTTACTTGTAACAACGAATTTACGTTACCCAGTGGTTTCATAATCCGAAATGTCATTCAGGATTGTCTTATTAACATATCTTACCTAACTTTAAGGATCTATAAGGTGTCTTTTTAAAGCCTGAAATAAACAGTGACAGGTCACATATTTCTAACTTATGGAGTATTATGTAACAGTTGGGAAGCGAAAATTACTGGTAACCAATCCCCTAAACCTCCCCTTTGACCTTACCCTCCTTGCCATTGATGGCATTTTCGTGGTAGGACCATGTACAAAATCTGTCTGGGTCACTTCCACCATGTCATCCTTAACCCTATCACCAAGCAAAAGTGTTCGCATTGTTGTGTCAGTGTAGGGATAAGACATCCGTTGAAATTACTAATATAGAGGTATTCCATAGTCGTCACAGTTGGCAAAGCATTTGTAGTCTAAGAATTGGAGTTTCTAGATTGTCTTGAAAATGCTAGTCATCGGTGATCCAGGTGATACTGCAATACCCATAAGTAACAAATTCAATAAGTTGGAAAATGTACCTTAGTCACTTACGCTAAGGTGTATTTTGCACCTTGTTTAATTTGTTACTTACGCGGTATTTCAATATCACCGACGTAGTGTCTGAGTTCGCTTATCAGTTGGTTAGGGGCACTATTCTACTCTGTAAAACGATATAGCTTTTGTCCAAGTTACGATAGCTAGCTCCTATACGAGTTAAAAACAATACGATAACATGTCTAAATCAATATGGGTTTGATGACTAGAATAGAGCCCCTATTTGTTTAACTACCCCGTGCCATAAAAAAGTGAATTATAGCCTCATAGGGCCCAACGTCCTAAATTTTGGAAAATTGTCAAAGTAACTTTAGACTTTAGCTGACTGACACAAGATTATTTTTGGAACTAACGAAATTTGTTGTGGGCCTTTCGAGAATAGACAAAGTATAGAGCTTCACAAGGTTCGCGCGGTCAGTTGCCTGTGAAAAGCGACGCAGGCGCAGGCTTTCTAGCGCTCGCCGCGCATGCGTAATGGCTCGTCGCGATGTGTCACGCAGTGAAAGCTATACGATTTTATTGAGCCATACAATTACCTAATGTTCGCTAACTCTTACTTGCTATAAGTGCTTGCGCATGGCGTCTGATCTGGAGAACAGGGACATTTTGTGATAGACATCCGTATGTTGATTACTTTAGGGGTGTAATTTCAGTAAAAAAAATGTTATTTATTTTAGAACTGCTCTTAAGGTAAAGATAAATAGATACCCACTGCTTTGGCCGAGCTGTTTTAGTCACGATAATTGCGACCAAATCATAAACATGCACGCACTGACATGTAATTAATACGCACAATTCAAGCACGCTGGTTATTATTTCGTTGGCGAATTAAAAATAGAGTTGTTTAGTTAGTGGTAAATTGGTAATGCAGGTGGGGCAAAAGTAGACAAACATAAATAAAATAAAAAATAAAATAGTTCCTTATAATTTCTTTTATTTTTATTAAAAGGTGGAGTGCAGTGGTTATTTTGACCGTAATTATTTATTCCAAGTTTACATTCTTAATTCCATTACAAAACTACTTAGTTTTTTAAGGCCAACTCAGTTTTGAAACGTCGAAATAAATCGCACGTCATCGATGTCCGATATCGATTACAATCGATATATCGATATTCGGCTCGATCATTACCGGACACTTGCGAAATGATCTATCATTAATAATCATTTCTTTTATTGTTATTTTGCTTGTTGGGTTTTGTAATGCGATTCGTTTATCTATTTTAAGATTTTGAAGGATCTCACTCAAATAATTTGAGTGTTCCTAAATTTAAGGTTATCTTTTATATATCACCTTTACCTTAGTTCATTCTTACGTATCAGTTTTACTGACAAGTAAGTCAGCTGGTAAACGTCTTGGCCTATTTGTGCAAAATGTGGTTATTGAATTAGCAACAACTTTTTAAAGTTGTAGATAATTCTGTAGCTCTGCCTACCCCACTCTGGGATTAGAGGCGTGAAGGTATGTATGTATGTAAGTCAGTTTTAGTTCATGTACACGTATTTGTTCATTTCCATAAAAAAAACCCTTAAATTTAATTAAATGTTGCTCATTAAAAATGAAAAATGTGAAAGATAATTTCATTTCATTTAGTTGGAATATGGTCAAGACTGACATCCATCACACACAACATTGACATTTGCCACAGATCTACCTACATAATAAGCTAAATTCTGTCTACTTTTGATATAGCCGTTTCATTCAGTCGATTTAGTTGTTTTATTCGTTGTCTATGGTCATTTTCAAATGGTATTGATTTTGTTATTCGCTGACTATGTATGTTTTTTATGTTCAAATTGGCATGAAAATTATACTTACGATCATAATCGTATAATAATTATATATTCCAATTAGTACAACCTATTTTTCATAATAAACTTAAACAAATTTGAATTTCGAAAGTGTAAAACAATGCTTCATAAAAAAATCGTAAAAACGTTGTGCAAGCGCTTATCTACAGCTAGTGTGTATAAATAACATTGTATGTAAAGCTTACGATTACGATTACTGATTATTATCGCGATCGTGATCCGTTGCCGTTTCGATTTCGACAGCGATCGTTGAGGCGATGTCACTATAATACTAATGGTTGAAATAACTATCACATTTATTGAAATTATTTATTTATTGAATTTTGCCGTGTGGTTGCCGGGTTAGAATAGTGCCACTCCATGTCTTCCCGTGGAAGTCGTAAGAGGCGACTAAGGGAATAAAGGATTATAGTACTGTTAGGCGATGGGCTTGCTACCTGTCACTAATATACACTGTTAAAACATCTTAGCCTAATTGTGCAAATTGTGGTTACAGAGTTATCAACAAGTTTTTAGAGTTGTTGGTAATTCTGTAGCTCTGCCTACCCCACTCTGGGAATGAAGGCGTGAAAGTATGTATGACATGTATGTATGTATTTATTGAAATCTGTACATAGTATAAAACAAAGTCTCTTCCCGCCGTCTGTCTGTAAGTATCCTTAGATCGTTTAAACACCGCATCGGATTTTAATGCGAAGGTTTATATTAGTAAGAAACCTCACATAAACCGAGAGCGGGTTGCTAGTATAGATATACAAATATAGCCTGAAAAAACCGTTTTCATCAAGCTCATCCATATACAAAAGTGACAAATTAGTTGTAAGTGACAGTATAATATTAATTTGTTAGGTACGGTCGGTCTTTTAAGAAGCTGCACGCTCTAGTGCTTTGTCAAATAGCCTCCCGAGTTCCCAGGCTTGAGGACATAATACGAAACATAAAAGGCACCCTATAGTTAAATACAACAAGGTTGTAATTACAATGTTACTAAAATGGGTATTGGGTCTTAAGAGGATTGGTGCACTAATCAGTCAAAGGCGTTAAAGCGACAATTTACTAAAGTGTGCTTTATGCTCGCTACCGCTATCTCACCCGTTGATCTGCCGCCAAGCAGTAGTGTTCGCATCACTGTGTTCTGGTATAGCGATAAGACAACTGGTGAAATTACCAGCTTAAAGGCTTTTTATCTTGGTCCTCATAGCAACAGCATTCTCAGAATCGCGGCCTTAAGATTGTAGTCTTGAGATTGCCAATGTCGATGGATCTCAGACTTACTTACGATCAAGTGAACTGGGTGTCTATTCTAATCGTTAAAACCATATCGTCGGTGAAACTACAAAACGGACTAAGTAACATTTTAAATAAAGAGCAAAATGCACCTTTTTAATAAGATAGTAAGGTTTATTTTGCTCTATCATCAATTTGTTAGTTACGCGGTTTTACAGTACCACCGACGATATCGCCTTTGATCTAATATGGTATTGTCTTAAACTCTGCCGCCATTACTGTCAAGTCAATAAGAGCTATAATAGCGTTGACAGAACTATAACCAGTCAAAAGTAAAGCAAAGTATGACTCCCCACGAGAAGAGGCAGACTTTAATATCTATAACTAAGAGCGTCGTGAACCGACTCCGGCGCAGCCTCTATAAATCAGTAGCGAGTCGTGGCCTCAACTACCGGCGCGTGAGACATTTAAGGGGAAATACCGTAAGGTTTACGACCTGAGCAATTTTAGTTAGTTACAGTTTAGTTAATACTTCGCACTGCCAGATCAAAAGTGTAGTAACTCAAAATACAACTGTATTTTAAAATAAACTTTAATGCAACATCTATAGAGATTGAAACAAAACTAACAATGATTTTGAGTGCGACTTTAAAATACCCTTTGTTTGAGGGAGGTAAGGTTTTATAGTAACTAGGGACATAATAATGGCTGCCTTTATCGCGAAACAAAACGTGGATAAGGCATCTGTCACTCTCGTACTCATATACGTCTATACGTGTCAGAAAGTCACGCGATAAATGCAACTATACCAGAACCTGGCCTAGGCTTTGTCGCTACCGTCATGTTGCTGCGTGTGGACTGTGGAGCTAACCTCATTGGCCGAGACCCTAGGCAGTAAAAACCATATCCTCTTTAAAGATAAAGATAAAGACATGTATTCAGTAAGTAGGCCGCACGGGCACTTTTACACGTCAAGAATCTACCAGCGCTTCACAAGAGGAGACCACTGCTGAGAAGAAACGCCGCAAGAAACTCGGCAGTCAGTCATTATTTAAATATATTTAATATTACAATGGTATACTTACGGCCAAACCCTATATTCAATCCGCGGACAGATAGGCTGACTTCGGATTAAAATTTGACACATTTTGTATGGGCAAATGTCAAATTTTAACCCGAGGTAAGCCTTACCTATCCTCGGATTGAATATAGGGTTCGGCCGTCAGTCTAGCATTATAAAAATCTATAAATATTATATTAAAAAATATATAAATAACCTGCTTAGTTTCCGCAGGAAAACACACCAAAATCTTGCGAGAGAGATAGAGATAGAAAATGAAAAAAAGATCACCTACCTAGGTGTAAGTATATAAGACGGTGCAAGACGATCAAATAAGATTGATATGTTTTCCTATATCAACGGTGTCCCCTAGACAAGATAAAGCTTTGGAATTATAGTAACTGGGGGCCTAATTTGGCTGCTTTTATCGCGAGACAAAACATGGATAAAGCATCCGTCACTCTCGCACTCATATACGTCTATACGTGTCAGAAAGTCACGCGATAAATGCAACTATACCAGAACCTGGCCTAGGCTTTGTCGCTACCGTCACGTTACTGCGTGTGGACTGTGGAGCTAACCTCATTTGCCGAGATCCTAGGCAGTAAAAACCATATCCTCTTTGAATTCGTATCTCCCCAAAATATCTATGAATACTAGAATAGAGACCCTGTTCAATTTTGGCAGCTGTTCCAAATTTAAACTCGTTACAAAAATCTATAGATACCAGGTCTATAGTAAAATTGGTTGCAATAATGTTAATCATTTCCTACGGGTTTTGAAAGCATAATAGAGGACTTATGTATGTGTATGTGTGAAAAATAAAAGATATCCGAGGACACTGTCACACCAATCGACCTAGTCCCAAACTAAGGCTTGTACTATGGGTACTAGACAACGATATAAATACTTATATAGAGAAATGGATACGATCCTTGACTCGGGAACAAATATTCGCGCTCACACACAAATAACTTCGTTATTTCAACCGAATACTGTTTTACGAAAATCATAATGCCCTAGAAACAAAACATTATGAATTATGATACCTATGACAGACGTACGTTTTCGCTCAACGCTTTTTATTAAATTTCGCTGCACATTTGTTTGAAATATTTCACATGATCTGCCTTATTTTCTACATTTGGTAAGATTCCACAATTCATCATATATGTGACAAAACTTGAACCAACTTATACTTGCCGTCAAATTGGCCAAGGATTACAATAACTATACAAGCTCCAGAGTTTCCTAGACGCAAAAACAACTTTGTACATCTTTCGCAAAGAAAACGCAAATGACATACAAATGACTACAATCAAATGACAATTTGTGTTTCCGCCGTGCTTTCGATTTTATAAATCTGTGACAGCGTAAGGGACATTTCTTTACAAAACATTTGAGACTCTGTAGCGCTGAAGTAGGGCACAAATTTGCGTAATAACATGAGGCCTTGAGTCTTTTAGATTTTGCTTTTACCTTTTCTCTGGTATATAGTGTGGGTAAGTGGTGATTCTGAAATGTTCCAAGGTTAGGTATTGATGAAATCGGAAAGTCTTGTGATATTTGACTGCGAAAAGTATAAGGACGGTTTTTGTTACAATATTATTTACTTTATTATTGTAGATACCTATCATAATCATTTGATACATAGGTCAACTAATAATATATCTAGGGCCCGGAACACCGCTGTTTATCGATATTATCGACAAATCGATAAGTTGTTTTTGTCTTTATTAAATAAAACTTCGAATTTTCCGATGATACGTACTTTTTTTAGCTTTTTAGTTTAATCCGCTTCAATGTCTTTATTGAAATCAGTATAATAGGAAAACCTTTATACCTTATAGCTTGAGAATAGATCCCTCTGAGACCACTTAACGTTTGGTGGCTTGTTTATGTAGGTACCCTTTGATATAATAAAACAGAAATCATTATACTTAAACGAGTTACACAGCAACTGAAACTCAACTCTCCCTATGTTCCGGTAAAGGGGTGAAACAACCGGTAAAATAACCAGCTTAATAGTGGCATTCAGTCTTAGTCATCTTAGGGGTTATTATGACCTAACTTGGCAGTTCAGTTTACGCTGAGAGAGAAAGACAGAGCTATATAACTGCTATAGCTCTGTCCTTTACGCTCGCCGTAAAATGAATTGCATAGCCACGTCATAATAACCCCAAAGGGTTGACAAATGGGTACCTATGTACGTATCAAGTTAGTCTTGAGATGTTAATGTCTTTGGGCCTCACTTACCTTTAGGTCTATGTTCTCGTTTGCTTTCTTCATGTCATTAAAAAAATAACCTTTTTTACTACCTAAGGTTACATTTTATATTTTCCCAAATTTTAGGAATAAAAAACAAAAATCTTGCAAACCGCGACCAAAACAAATATACTAAAATAATCTTCACAACACTCAAATATTTAACAATATATAATTAACCCTTCAACCGCTGAACCGCAGTTTTAAATGTTGCAAAAACAGTAATCAGCTGATGCAATCGGTATGCGAGGTTGCTGGCTAATGAGCCGATGCTATTAGCTACTGGTAATACGTATACTGTGAAATAAAAACTTTTTCTGTGGCAAAGGGTGATGGGCAATTTTGTATGTACCCCGTCCCCACCCTCCAACAGTCACGGGATGCATGTTTATTATGTTCGTTAGGACCCAAAACGAGACAAAATAACTATTTTAGTAGCTAAATCGATGGGATTTTTTCTATAAAAAAAACCTTTCAAGAGTCATGCAATGCAAGAATGTGTTCATTTTTAAACCAATTCCATACGATATGATAATGGTTTTCCAAGAAAACCCCATACATAGGACGATCGTCGTCATAGTAAAAAATCATCAGGTTGCCAAGATCTATCAAACGAGATATGTTTCGTTCCTGTTGGTGGGTGGGGACATTTTGCCCATTGTCCATACGTATTTATTTCAAAAAAGTTAAGCTTAGATATATTTTTATTAATAAATATATAAGTAAATATCTTACATCATTTTAAGAAACTGCCAGTGTCATAGGGACCATGCCGCGAGCGGACCTGCTAGAGGGGGTGTTCTTTTTATAGTGATGATTATTATTTACATCTTTAATATTTGGGAGCTTAGTTTTATTTGAATTTAAATAAGTTTTAGTTTTAACTTTTAATTTTAGTAAGTACCTCTATTACATAAAATAAAAATTAATAAACTGAATAAAAGTATCAATTTTAAAACTATTTAATTAGTTTTGTATTTTAACGAGTTCCGGTTTTTTTTTCTACGTAAAGTACAAAATGTTTCGAAAAATTCAGACGCATAGAGGTTTTTTTGATTAAAAACTATAACGGTTAAATAAATGATTTAAGTATGTCCTTTCACCCCCCAATCCAATTTTTGAACCTCACTCATCATCATAATTTTTTTTTCTTCATTGTGTATTTCAGAATTACTGTCCCATTTAATATTAAAAGTAAACGATCAGAATTTGTTCCAATTTTTCGGGCGTTAAATTTATAGATACGTATCGACTGACGAATCCATTCCATGGCCAAAAGGCTTTTCACTTTCCGTGGAAGTAATACAAAAACAAAACAAAACACACTTACAAACAAAGCTGTCATTAATTTTTGCCCAGTAGGTATATTCCGAGGTCTTGCTGATGACTGATGAGAGTAAGTAGATTCAAAATCAATGTAAACCAGAACCTCACCTAAAAACGTTTATTTTATTACCAAGGCCTTTTGAATGCCAAACTGTTCGATTTCCATAAAAAAATACCCCAATTATCAAGTTCTAGACAACCCGTTAATAGCAACTAGTAACAACTATTTGGCAACTAACACTGATTTATAATTAAATCAATTCAACTATTGGAGCAGTTGATCTATTTAGCAATAAAACAAATTAACATACATGATTCACAAGTGTAAATTACAAAATTATGTTTGCGGTTAAAAGTGACGCTGTCATCGCAAAGGTTAAAAGAAATTTGTTTGAGCTGACTTAAGTTAAAAAAAATTACAACGTTGCAGGTACATTTGTAATAATTAATTTTGGCGTTTTGAGGTTAACTTGGGTATTTGGATTTAATTAAGTAATTTAGGTTGTTAAATTGCGCTGTTTAATTAATTTTATGTGGTAATTAATGCGAAATTGAGATAATTTTGTTGTTTTGACATATGCATGTTAAATTAAGTAGGTAAACGAAGGTTAGCTTCTTCAAGATTTTATTCACAGAAATGAGAGGGAAATTATATTTAATGCTTATTTAGTGACGTCTTATTCTATTGCTATAGCAGAGAAAGTAACAACAGCAACTTTAACCATGCATTAAATTTAATTGATGTCTCCCAGTGCGACAGTTAGATACTAAAATTTTAGACTTAGGAAATAGGAAATTTACATATATGGTACAAAATGTATATTTCACGCTATGGTTTACCTACCCTAACACATCATAATAGGATGTAAATTCTCGGGTCATTCGAGATGCATCTCGACCATGAATCGAATCTCGAATAGGAATTCATCTCGATCGCGACCGAGAATCGCCACACGCCTAGTGACGGTACTACCACAAGATCTGTGGGAGGACTTTGTGCAGGGTCCGTCCGGGTTGGTACCACCATCATATCCATTAACCTACCGCCAAGCAGCAGAGTTTGCATTGTTGTGTTCCGGTTTGGGTATAAGACAGCCGGTGAAATGACTAGCATAGAGGCATTCCATCTTAGTCCTCAGGGTTGACAGTGCATTTGCATTCTTGTGAATGCGAATGTCTATGGGTCACAGTTGCCACTTACCGTCAGGTGGCCTGTGTGCTCGTTTGACTTCTTATGCCATAAAAAAAAAAAAATAGGATGCAAATTCGCGGGTCATTGGAGATGAATCTCGATCGTGAATCGAATCTCGATTAGGAGTTCATCTCGATCTCGACCGAGAATCGCCACACGTCTGGTGACGGTACTACCACAAGATCACATGTCACTTTCCCCAACAACGATCGACCTTGCGACAGTTGCCAGTGTTACCACAACACGATACGTGTGTGGTAACACCTGTCTGCGTTACCACATCCCGCCCGAGGTACGGTCACGGACCGCAATTACTTTTTATGGTGGGTGGTCATTGCCCGAAGGTAGTGCGTTTTCAATGGAGTTACAACAGCAGCGTCCTTTTTAAAGTACAGTACAAGTTTTTTTTAGAGAAGCCAAACAAGCATAGGTACAGGTCACGTGATTGTAAGTGAGATATCGTCGGTGAAACTGCAAAACCGCGTAAGTAACATTTTAAATAAAGAGCAAAATGCACCTTTTTAATAAGACTGTAAGGTTTCTTTTGTTCTATCATAGATTTGTTAGTTACCCATAGACATTTGCAGTCTCAACTCTTCAATCTTAAGATTGCCAATGAGTTAGCCTCTATGCTAGTAATTTCACCGTTGGTCATATCCCCACTGTCACACCGGAGCACTGTTACTAAACTTGGCGGTCGGTATAAGAGCCTGCATGGTCCTACTACCAGTAAAGTGTTGCTAGTGTCTAAATAAATAAATATCTGTAGACAAACTTACACAAATCGCTCGTCGTAAAATAAACTTTAGGCTTTGTACAATGACTACTAGACATGTAATTAAATACGAAATTACTTTATCCACAATCAAAGAATGATGATAAGAAAAATGTTTATCATATGCATTGTCTTTAAGAATAATCCAACCCGTTTGATATGTAGGCACGGTCACTACCACAGAACAGAAAAAAACGCTTTTTTTGTGTTCTGTGGTCACTACCAACTAACATCTCGTTCCTTTTTCAAACGTATTCTAATGAAATAGGAAATATGTGCTCGAGTGCGATTGGCACTTGCTCAATTGGTTTTTGTTACATTTGCTAACAAGTTTTCAAATGTAAAAATATAGGTACATACATACATAAACTTACGCCTTCATTCCCAGAGTGGGGTTGGCAGAGCTAAAGAATTACCAACAAGTCTTAAAACTTGTTGACAATTCTTTAATCACATTTTGCACAAGTAGGCTAAGATGTTTCCCAGTGTATTAGTGACAGGTGGCAAGCCATCGCCTAACAGTACTATAAGCTTTTATTCCCGTAGTCGCCTCTTACGACGTCCACGGGAAGACATGGAGTGGCACTATTCTAACCCGGCAACCACACGGGGACAAAAATGGCATATTTAACATTAACCGCCTTAAAAACCATAATAATTTGCGTTTAATGATACTATAAACATAGAAAGTCGTCAAGTAA
Source organism: Acleris emargana (assembly GCA_927399475.2). Lineage (NCBI taxonomy): Eukaryota > Metazoa > Arthropoda > Insecta > Lepidoptera > Tortricidae > Acleris > Acleris emargana. Next base: position 1,395,025 of record OV656841.1, read on the forward strand.
ACGGCGGTAGCTCTAATACGAGATAATGTCCGGGAAAGCTGTTTGAGTCATTACGTTTTATGACACATTGTTTCGGCTTTTATTGGGTAACTAAACTGCTTAGTTACGTCAGAAAAAGTAGTATAAAATGACAAATTTTGTTTCGTTTACACATTTCGTTTTACCTTAAAACGAAAACGTACCTTAAACGCACTCAGAGTCCGTTAATGACGTTTAAGTAGTATCTTAGTGACGTTTTTCATACGCAAGTTTGAAAAAGGAACGAGTTTACTGTCTCGAAAAATGTCTCTGGTAAGATAGAACGCCTCTATGAAAATAATTAGATCAACTGCTCTCAAAAAGTCTTAATCACTCAAGGCCCACCAAACAATGCCAATGCCAAATTAATATATTATGAACCTATTACAAATATAGTTCAATATGAATTGTCTGTCTGTTATCTACTTTGCGATATTTGTTTCTGCGTTAAGACTTACTGGACCTGACCTTAACCTTAACGAACCCACTACTGTTTGAAGAACGTGTTACCTTTTGTTTGATCTTAACAAAAAGATCTTAGTGAAGATTCAAATTCAAATTGAAATTGTACATTTCAAAAACACAGGTGGGAAAGCAGGTAGGTACGTGTTCATGTGACACCCTGCAAGGGCACAGCAATATAAATCTAGAAGGGCTAACTATATTAAATCAACCTAAGAACATTTATATCGAATTCTACCAACAACTCAACGGACGACCAGAGTGTCAACAGCTGTCAAAATGTATGAACTAACACTCGATTAACACTTAACAAGGGGGGCCATTTGCAACGTTAAAAGATGGCGGACGTGTAATTTGTTTTAGACTTTAATTTTTGGGTAATTAGGTGTTCAAAGTTCTTTTCTGATAGTGATTTGTACTTTTTATGCCTTTGTGTCGCACAGTGATTGAAGACTTGGACTTATTTCGTGTATCTGGCATCTTTCTTCTCGTTTCAAGTGGACTCGCAGTGGTGCAGAGGTTAAAACTATCTTGACCTCTGACCTACAAATCACCGTACAACGTTGCCCCCAATCTTCCTAGAGAAGATTGGATTGTGTTTTATTGCTATATTGATTGATACTCATATATACCTTGACACTGGCGAAATCACTTCACGTGGAAACGCCATTATCCTCGCGGTAGTAGCTGTTCAAGTCGCCGCGGGGGCAAAAAAAAAAAAAAAAAAACACTTAACAACGTGATGATTACAGAATTTCCTGAACTATACCATATAACCAATTCTCTAATTCGACTATCAGTCATGAAACCAAAAGAAAATCCATATTATCTCCTTTGCGTTAGATCATTTCCAAAGACCGTATTATGTATATATAATTTTGTACGGGGGCCTGCCGAGGTAATTTTCCTGGAATGTCAATATTACGCATCAACCAGTACTTTCCACATTTCTCTCTTAAACACCAATATCCATAATAAAGTAACTAGTCTACGTTATGTCATGCTCTGGAATGCGGCCAATCAGTTAGGTTACGGAGATACGAGCGAACAGACGAACACGTAACGGTTCTCATTGGTAATAAAAAGTTAACGTGTTTATTTTGATTGTTGAGTAATGGATGCCAGGGGCGTTTTTAATAGAAATGTATAACAAGCTATTGAATTTAAATGGACTACATTTGTTTGCGAAAGGCGGTTACATTCTTATATTTTTGCTACTTAAGTTATGTAATTTTGTTTGTAGAAGTACTGGGGCCATAGACATGATACAATCTGCGAACGTTATCGCTATCGAAAATGGAATGGATTGACGTGAGCTACCGGACCGTCGCGTCAAGCGCTTATAGCAATTCCACCCGCGTACATTTTTACACCGCCGTCACCACCACCACCATCTGGTCATAGGCCTCCAACAAGACGGTGTGACGACCTTGTAAGGATTGCGGGAACGCGGTGGATGCGAGAAGCACAAGACCGGTCTGCGCAGACCTATGCCCATCAGTGGACGTCTTTCGGCTGACATGATGATGATGATGATGACATTTAGACAGTTGTCGACATTAGTTTAAGTTACCGATACGCATATAGCTAGGTAGACCCTATTTTTCTGAACGTATTATCAAGTGAGTGAAACGAGGTCGAAGGAATAACTGAGACAGCATTTGTATAACTTAAGTTCATGTAAATTGGTGGTATTAAGCTTGACCATAAGCAGCAAGAAATCGAGCTCTCGAATGTAGAAAAAAAAACGCTTGCAAAGGATCGTCACAACCAGCCCCGGACTTTAAGACTTACGAATTTTCGAATGAAATTATCTATTGTAATATTCGATTGTTATATTGTACAACTAACTTCGTCTGATTGCATGAACCCAGATGAAAGACGGAGTGACAGGCAAATAGCTAGTCTTCTATAGTATTACTCATTCATTTCTCAAACAAATCCATTCATAATAGAGTTTCTTGATATCAAAACATTACATAACCAGTTGAACGACCGACGGACGACCTTAAATCCTTGACCGAGCATCAAATATACTATTAATGTATGCTAACGTCTATGATGACACCATTATACGGAAATAATAACATATGAAATGCCTCGCCAATAGATATTCTGTTCTATGTGTAGAAGAATAGGAATGCAAATTCAAATGTGGTTTTGAAGCAGTTACAACTTTATGTCTTGTACCTTAACTTGAACGTTAAAGAGAGATGTAAGGTTGTTGAGAACAAGGTACAGGCAAGTAAATAATATAAGTAAATACTTCTTGGAAAGAAACAAAAAAAACGGAAGCATATAAACCTATCATAATAGCTACAACGTATTCATCGTGGAAATCGGACTTGATTCAGGGGGAGAGAAACGTTATCGCCCGGAGTTAAAGGACTATGGGCAAAATGGCCCTAAAACCAACAGAGATGAGACTTAGATAATTAAATGTGTCATTTTCTCTGCTTCATTTTCTTGTATGGGTACCAAGTCGAAATCCATTGCAGAACTGAGACATTCATATTTTAGTCAGAATAAATACGAGCTATGAACATCTTGTGCACACATTATTTCCATTATATGGTATTTAGGGTTAGGCAGGCACATGCCATTTAATTCTGCCGCAGAAGATAATGACTTGCTGTAAATAATAATTGTATTAATAAAACCAATTATTAGCTAGAAAAATATGTTTATTTAACACACTTCGGTACCCTAATGATAAATGATCGGTATTCTCTACAAGAAAACCGTTTTCTATGATAGATCGTATTCATGCTGACTAAATTATGAATATCAGTTTTGCAATGGAATTCAATTTGGTGCTTTTAGAACGAAATGAAGTAGCTTTAAAGACCTATTTAATGACCTAACTCTCAGGTGTGTAGGTTTTAGGGCCAAGCTCCATACAAAGTTGCCCATGGTCCTTTGTAAGGTAAAATTTTGACAGCCACACGATTAAGGCTTTATTTCCTCATACGCTGTCATCGGTCGCTGACGTCGGTCGAGCGTACCGACGTATGATAAATCTGCCGCGGACGTCAGCGTCGCTGTACGGTGTCTCATAGAACATGGTGTATGTACGAGTATATTTCGTCGGTGATACTGCGAAACCGCGTAACTAACAAATTTGTGATAGAGCAAAATAAACCTTACGGTGTTATTAAAAAGGTGCATTTTACTCTTTATTTAAAATATTACTTACGCGGTTTTGCATAGATTTGTAAGCTCGACCGACACGTCAGCGACCGACATGAGCGTAGGAGGAAATCAAGCCTTAAGCCTCGCCTCACAATCCTCCTTATCTACATTTCTGTAATAGATTGAGACGTCCGTGTTGACGGGCTATTATTGCTTAAGCATTGCCCGTGTAATTATAAAGTATACACGTTTAAATGAGGTGGAAAGCGTCCCCAGTAGTTTCTTGAAAATACTTTCAAAGCTTTGGTAATGTTCTACGACTTGGAAATTGGTCGTCACAATAGGGAATATTCATGACATTATTAACAACTTCATTACATTCTTTTTTGTAAAGTAACTAAGATATAAACCAACAAAAAATGGTTCCTATCTCTTTCTGGCTAAACAAAATTTAACATGAAGCTCATAAGGCCGACCTTTTATATGACGTCAGGCCATATCGGATCTCTGTGTAATCCCTGTCTCATTAGCAGATTAAAATGCTTGTATCGTCCGTATGTCTTGGCCGATTTTGTAATTTCACTAATAGTGATCTCTTTTACGTTATTTACCTATTTTGTTAAAAATACAATTTAAGAAATCCATGCATATTCCCTAGGGGGGGGGGGTATGGTGGGAATATGAAGTGCATCTATTTAGTTTTTGTTCAAATACACGTCATGATTTGGTGCCGGGGTAGTCTTCGGACCCGATTCTACAGTGGCCTCTAAACTTCCTAATTTTATTTAGGTGTCGCTAAAACACTTTGCTATTCCATGAGCAGCTGATTTGAATCTGGCGCTTCTTATTTTAGGCGGTCTTATACATTGTCAGCTTGACATTCTGGAATGGCACTGGTTTAAATCTGCCTAAACTATGTCATTAAATTAAACAATTTAGTTTTAGGCTATTTAAGCGATGTGCACGTAGAATCGGGTCCTTCGTATCAGTAGGGAGAGGGCTTTAAAAAGTTGCCTAAGGCGGAAAACAAACTAGCGTAACTTACTCACTTAAACTCACGCCTTCATTCCCAGAGTGGGTAGGCAGAGCTAAAGAATTACCAACAAGTCTTAAAACTTCTTGATAATTCTGTAACCACATTTTGCACAAGTAGGCTGAGATGGTTCCCAGTGTATTAGTGACAGGTTGCAAGCCCATCGCCTAACAGTACTACAAGCCTTTATTCCTATAGTCGCCTCTTACGACATCCACGGGAAGACATGGAGTGGCACTAATCTAACCCGGCAACTACACGGGAAAGTAGCGTAACTTAACTTGCTTTATTACTATTCCACTCAGTAACAGTTGTTAATTTGTTTGTACATTGTAATTATGATTATGCTTGGGCATTCGTTGCAAATTATTTGGAAAGCACTGACGTAACCATTACGTGCTATTACCACAAGATAAATATTTATGTCGTTTTCCTTGCTTATTATGCGAATTAAGCATTGTTTATATATTGAATAGTTTCGTATTAAATACATTTATAAAACAATAAAGATTTCCGAAACTTACCTATTATTTTAACTAGTAGGTACTTTCAACATCTTCAGAACAATAGCACAGTATAAGAACAGTAGAACGTCTTCAAACAAAGGTACATCGCGCGGCTCGCGGCGGTGGGCGGGGCTAAACTCCCACTTTATACTAAATCTCAGGATACTACGAGTGTACATTAGTCGGGGCTGCGGCGTCCTTGCGCTCGGTTACGTTTTGTTGGTAGTGCGCGTACTTGCGCGAAAGCGGCATTATCAAAAGGTCAAAAAGGAATTTACATATCACATCCATCACATACCTATAAATATATAATTTAGTGTCAACAGATAAAATTATATAAGTAAAATAATTTAAATTTGGTACTTAGGTACAGTCACCCAATAAAAATGTTGAGTATACTTAGAACCTTGTCATTGTGAATGTCATAGTCATTGTCATGTGTGTCATTTGATGTTCTGTTTGAAATTTACTATGACAACGCACTAAAGTGCTTAACATTTTCGTTGGGGTACTGTACCTAACAATATTTATACTTACTTACTTTAAGTTTGTGTAATTTATGAAAATTAATATTCTTATAAATCATAGAAAGTATGGCCAAGTAGGTGACTTAAATTGAAAAACAAGTTTGGACAACCCTGACGCCCGAGCGACAATTGTTATCAGAATCTCCAGGGCCGGAGTAGAGCTACTTTTCTATTTTATACTATGACAATAGTGACCTAATTCAAAAATGCATTAGCATTGCTGTTCAACGAGGAAATCCTGCCAGCATTTTTAGTTTTAATTTAATTCGTTTTACTTTTAATAATTAAGTTTTTATTTACGTGACAATGTTTTTAATTTAGTTTTATCGTAATAGGAAGAGTCGGCATTTTGTTTTATTTAACGATTCTATAATATTTAAGTTAAATAACATAATTGCGAACACATTAAATCTACATCTCATTGTCATCAGTTACGCCATTTGTTAAATTATGTACTACTACAAATTGAAATAAATAAATTAAAACAGAAAAAATAATAATATATAAGACACACAAGCTCAGCGTGGCAAGGCCGCGCCATCATCAAAATCAAATAATTTAGCAAGTGGTTTAAATTTATGTCGCGTAGGTACCTCGAAAACACATGCTGGCGGCCCGGATTATTGAAATAATGATACGAGATCTTAGCCATCCCATAACTGAGCTAAGGGATCTATCCCAGCGATCGGCAATAGCTTCTCCAAGGTGTTTTACAAAAGCGGACATTTGTGGAGCGAATACTCCGTCAACTGTTGCTACAAGTGGTGTGAAAGTGGCATGTCGCATTTCGCAAGCGTTAGAATATTTCCTATATTTTTCATATTCAGCAGATTTTAGTACATAAATGACAGGATTATTGTAGTTGTATTAATACTAGGGAATGCAAACCGGTAAACCGCTTTACCGGTTAACCGGTAATACCGGCCCAATCTGGTGTCGGTAAATTACCGGTAAATTTTGGAGATTACCGGTAATTTACCGAATGGTGTTAAAAGGAAAAAAAACGCAAAACAACGTTGTACGTGCAAATTCTATTGCAAATCTCAGAATAAAACTAACTATTTCTACTTACTTATACTGAGTTATGAATTATTAGTGTTATCGCTCTCCTCGTGGTATTTTTCATTTCGTTGATGTTTTGTTTACTTACCTCCACTAACGGCACTAACCTTATCTAAGTAGACAGACAGCCGCAGCAGGGTGAGCCCTTTGTTTTAGTGTGCTACAATTGCTACCTGCTCTAGCTCTAGCCCCCTAAACCGTTACTCCTGTTTTTACCTCCCAGCTCTTATCAGTTGAGCCCTATTGATGCTAAGGTAAGTAAGTTAGTTAAAAAGTCCCTGGAAAAAAGGATAAATGAGAGATACCAATTGATCCAAGGTGTTCTACAATATTTGGATAATCCAAACGATTTTTATAGTGACGCACAACGTGACGCCGTTTTTGTACGTCCATCTCAAGACGAAATCGTTTCAATAATTATGAAGATATTGACTCAAGCGGGCGAGGAAAATGAATCCACCCTCCAACAACTGAACCACAGGCATCTTCCAGTAATACTGGCGTAGAGATCATGGAGCCGGTACCATCAACATCAAAATCCATAAAAGAAACGCTGAGAATGGAAATGAACAAGAAGGCTATGATCACCGCCAGTACCAGTGACCCAACTGTTCAAAAATCATTGTGTCCAAATGTCATTCGCTTTGAGATGGCACTTTATGACAACGGAGGAACGAGAGGACGTTTTCTAGAAACTGCATATAAACATCTTTTATGTATAAAACCGACTAGTGTGGATTGTGAACGAACCTTTTCTACAGCTGGTTACATGTGTTCGAAATTTCGATCTCGAATGAATGACGGAACAATTAATGCTCTAATTGTTCTTAAAAATCATTTACTGTCCAAACCAAATAGCATGTAGCTTAGCTGAAAGGATAGAATTTTTTGTGTTTAATAGTACATTGTGTATTAAGGTCGGTAAGTAAGGAATTACGATCGAGGCTCTAGTAGAAGCCCGAAGTCGAAGACTGAGGGCTTTCTGAGTCGAGGTTCGTAATTCCCGTACCGCCCGTGAAACATACAATGTTTTTCATCACATTTGCGAGTAAAATAATTACAAAAGTCAGCACAACTATTATTACGAATTACTTGAACTTTTTTTAAGCGGATGGCGAGCGGACTCCACAGATTATACAAATTTTTCGTTCAGAAACGTTAAGGGCAAATACTTACGTAGATATACATACAGCCCTGAAGGAGTGTAAAAAAAAAAACGACGTTTTGATACAGAAAACTATTAAAATCGATTATTAGGAACATTAATTGAGTATTTAAGTAACATGTAGCGAGATTGCAATGAAATTCCTGTTTAAATAATATTTTAAGACAATTTTTCAATTGCGTGTAAACTCTTTGCTTGAACTTGCATGACCTGTGTGCTATGCTATAAATTAAAAAAAAATTACTTACCGACCTTGGGTTTCATGGTAAAAAGAAAGGTCGAGGGTTTTATATGGGGCATTGCGGCCAAGTTAACCTGTATGTTTAGATACTGTTTACGTGCAAGTGTGATGAAAAATTTATTGAAATAACTATTGGAGTATTTTTTAATTCAATGTAGATATGTAAAAAACCATTTTTATATTATACATGTTTTCTTATTTTTGTTGATTATTGTTTGATTTTAATATAAGAAGAGTTTGTTTTGTGTTGGTTTTGGTTGTAGCAAGTTGTTAATTTTAAGTTTAAAAGTTGGTTGTTGAGTTGATTCAGTGATTTAATTAAATTATCAAGACTTTTTATGTGATATAATTTAAGATTTTAATATAAGTAGGTAGAGGTATTTTGTAGTAAAGCAAATCGTTTATTTAATATTTTAAAGTTGATTGTTGACCTGTAATTTACATTATCAAGACTTTTTATCTTGATGTAGGTACTAATGATAAATAATGATTTTAATAAAAGTACATTTTTGTGGTGTTTATATAGAAGTAGAAGCGATTATTTTATATTTTAAAGTTGATTGTTTAAAATTAAGTTTAACGTTGCCTTGATTACTAGATAGGTAGTTATAAAAACAATTTAATGAATAAAAGACTGATTGATATTTTAAATTGTGTTTTAAAGGTGTTTTTGGTTACAAAATATAAGATTTCGAATATTTTTTTGTATTATTATTTTATCCTCGTGATTACCGGTAATTTACCGGTATTACCGGTAAAAATGTACAGAGACCGGTAATTTACCGGTTTTCAAATTTGGCCGGTAATTGCATTCCCTAATTAATACACGTTACGTCTCTTTAATAATAAATGTATGACTTGAAGTTTGAAAGCCTAAAATTTAAATGAGGTCACTATAGTTCTGAAGTTGTAGTGATAACACTTCCTGTTTACTATGTTTTTTTACATTATTTACCACAATTGTAAATAGCTATGGTTAAAAAAGTTCTATGTCCAGCAGTAGATGTTCTATTAGGCCATTTGAGTCCAAAAAACCTAAACATCATATTACCGACCTTCACACACCTTCAATTTTGAATGGCAATCACTAATCCATCAATCAAAACTGATCATCTAATTATCTTAAGCGGTGTGACCACAATGTTAATGAACTTTACTAAGTCTGATCCGACCACGAACTGCCATTAGGTACGTAATTATTAATTAAGACCGAGGGCAATGTCTGTGGTTGTGTTATGATTGGATAATTTCATATAAGGGCAAACTAGATTACGCTCTTTTGTTTTGTGTGGCAACTCATAAGAGATTTGATGAGGTATTTTTGTGCTCGGACGCCATGTTTGGTTTTTGTCTAAAAATAACTGTCTGTTTATGGCAGTGCTTTTTCTTAGCCGTCTTGGGAAGTGGGGGTAGATTTGAGGCGCCCTATTTATTGAATAAACATTTTGTTCTTTATGGTATCTTTGCCGGATTCATATTTAATTATGGAATGACCGAATGACACTTTCAAAGTTGACTGATGGAAAGCATTTTTTTTCTAACTAATAATAATGCAAGAGGAACGTAGTTTAAGTGGGTAACTATTTGTATTACCCTGCCAATTTTTTTACGAATAAACATTTTTTTTATTAACAAGTAGACATTATATGGTGAATGTATTATATATGTTATTAAGCAAAAAAAAAACCTTATGGTGAAGCCTTTCGATCGGTATAATAAAGCTACAGGGTTAATATTCTCGTGTAACGGTCTCGTGTAATTATTTAAATATCTATGAATGTAGTTTTTTTTTTATTTAAATAATGTCTTCTTTCAGTAAAATGATCCATCTACAATATTCAAGGTACTTTCCTTCCATGTGTCATAGCCGTGGGACGCCCTGTATGTAGATAAATAACGACAACGAACAATTTTTGTCTAAATCAGAATCATAATAACCAGTTCTATCTTGTTTCCAGGTGATATGCCTTCTAGCGACGGGTCTGGCGGCGGCCGCTCGTCCGCGAGCTCGTCTGCAGCCGCAGGATCAGTACGAGTACGAGCCGCAAGCGCAGGAGAGAGCTTCGGGAGACCAGGTACACCAACCCAGAGATCATCATCATATCTGAGCCTTTGGCACTTGTCCCAGTTGGGGAGCGATGAGACTATTTGCTCGCTCAAGAAACGAAGAAATGGTATAAGATCCCGGGTCAATAAAAGAGGATCATGATAGTTAATAGTTGATCGCTGCCTGTTCCACTAGTTTGTCGGAACAAAGTATATAGATCCCGTGTCATTGAAAGAGACACAAATATTAATAGTTGATCGCTGGCTTTACTCGCTTCCCTCATCGTCGGCGGTGGGACAAGTGCACACAAAGGTTGCCGTACTCACTCTATAATAATTCAACGTTTGCCTATCAACGTATAGGCACTTGCACACTGACAGACAAATGAATAGACGGATGAACAGCGGAGGCTTAGTATGGAGTACCGTTGACATTTTTTTATGGAAACTTCCTTTTTTTACCGAATACGTATGAATTTCGGCAACAAAACTTCCCAAGTTTCCCAAGTAATGAGGTTCTGACTTTTGGAAGCGTCCTCAATGAACGCATGCCATGAGTTAGATAACGTGAGATACCTTTCCCGCCATCATGCATATAACAATATGACCTAGCAATTGTTGTTATCCGTCAGCCAAGAAGGTTTATTCATATGAACTGTTATATTAATCAGTTTCAATATTATTCCAGGTCGTGCTAGTATCAGCTGACGAGTACGACGCTCTGTACCGCGCCGACGACCGTCTGGACGAGTACGAGCCACGAGCCATCCACCGGCCCGCGCCGCGCGCGAAGGCCCAGCCCGAGGCTCCGAAGCAGCCGCCTGTGCAGACCATACGGAACTACAATAAGGTGAGACTAGTTCACAGACCTTTATTTTTTATTTTTTATGGCATAGGAAGGCAAACAAGCACACAGGCCACCTGATGGCAAGTGGGAACTGTGACCCATAGACATTCGCATTCACAAGACCGCAATCCTAAGACTGTTGATGCGTTGCCAACCCTGAGGACTAAGATGGAATGCCTCTATGCTAGTAACTTCACCGGCTGTCTTATCCCCAAACCGGAACACAACAATGCAAACACTGCTGCTTGGCGGTAGGTTAATGGATAAGATGGTGGTACCAACCCGGACGGACCCTGCACAAGGTCCTCCCACCTATAGGTAGGAGTAGCAAGAAAGAACGAAAAGAAATGTATCGACACAAAAACGACGTAAGTTTGTTAGAACTATACCTCAAAATCATACTTTTCTTATAGCGATTCACCGGTTTGCATTTTACCTTGGTTGAACTAAATCTTAAAAGCTTTTATACTTAAATTATCCACCAAGACCAAGACCAAACGATACCATACAATAAACGACCGAGGTGAAATGCGACTTAAAAAGCTATTCGCGAAAAAAATACATTACCACTCTGACACAATGCGAAAATAAAACACACGATCGAGGTGAAATGCGAACTTGTGAATTGCTACAAGAAATGTATGAGGGCGTACATACGACGTAAGCTCGGCGCAGTCTTAAATTCTGCTCTATGTACGGGAGTTATAGAAAGCTCGCATAAAGCAAAGAGAAGTGAGAAGCAATAAAGTTACCAAAAATATGAAAGGGAATGCACATAGGAATGGTGTCAGTGGGTGTAATTAAAGCATGCATTGTTTAAAGCTGTTGTAGGAACGACTGCATCATACGCTTTACCCGTTCGCCCACGAGATAAATATTTCTGAACTCGTTTGTTTGTATGGAGAACTGAATGCGTAGCTCAGACCTTAGGAGGATAACGACCTTAAAACGCATGGCTCTGGACGACCTTGGAGCAAGAGTATTGTGTTTTAATTCGTACGAAACGATAGTTTTAAAATTATTTTTAATAATTATAAGGGACAATAAATAAATAAATAAATATCAGGGGACAATGTTACACCAATTGACCTGGTCCCAATTTAAGCTCTAGGCTTGTATTATGGCTACTAGACATCGATATAAAATACTTACATAGAGAAATATATACTTAAATACATAGTAAACATCCATGACTGAGGAACAAATATTCGCGCTCATCACACAAATATCTGCCCTTACCGGGATTTGAACCCAGAACCGCTAGCTTCGTATGCAGGGTCATTACCAACTAGGCCAGCTTGTCGTCAAAAAGAACAAACAATTGTCGACAATGTCACACAAACTGTCCTAGTTGCAAACTAAGCTCTTGGCTTGTACTATGGGTAGGTATTAGAAAAAGACAAGTGTACTTATATTTATAATAAAATATCCAAGACTCAGGAACAAATCCTCGCGCTCATCACACAAATACCTGCACTAACCGGGATTTGAACCCGGGACCGCTAGCTTCGTAGGCAGGGTCACTACCAACTAGGCTATGGTGTCGTCAAAATCAGATAGACTTGCATTTTGCAAACTACAAGGAATATGTATGTGATCCAAAGTTTATGCCTCGAATTCGCTTCACGTTTTTACCAAATCATCATTTGAGAAATTATATCATTTTACAAGCTTTCATTTCGCAAAGAGATACCTTCTACTTCCCGCCGCATTATTAAAAAAAAAATTGTGGTCGAAAGTTTAACCTAACCTAATTTATTTAACACTAGCGACCCGCCCGCGGCTTCGCCCGCGTGGAATGTATTATACATATAAACCTTCCTTAAGAATCACTCTATCTATTAAAAAAAACCGCATCAAAATCCGTTGCGTAGTTTTAAAGATTTAAGCATACATAGGGACAGACAGCGCAAGCGACTTTGTTTTATACTATGTAGTGAAGCCTATGTATCCATTGTAATATGTAGGTAATGGTTTGAAAACAATCACCTTTTTGCGAAATGAAAGTCCGTCAAATGATGATTTGGAAAAAAGTCAGGATACCCTCGAATTCACCCATGGACTATTACGAACATAGTTTTTTCTCTTTCCAGGTAAACGATGACGGCAGCTTCACCTTCGGCTATGAGGCCGCCGATGGCTCCTTCAAAGAAGAAACTCGGGGCACCGATTGCGTCGTGCGCGGCAAATACGGCTACGTGGACCCTGACGGCAACAAGCGAGAGTTCACATACGTCTCCGGCAACCCCTGCGACCCTAACAAGCCCAACGAGGAAGAGGAACCAGAAGCACCCTCTCCAGACTCTGCAGAAAGAGACGACGGAGTACCGAACTACCCGACCAGACCAGCCCACCGTCCAACCACCACTCGACCAACGACAACCTACTTCCAGAACGACTTCAGAGACGCTGATGAAGATGAAGTTGAAGAAGAACCTCTCCAGCACATCAGACAACGAGTCGTGCAACGCCCTACTCCTAGACGACCTGCATATCAATCACAGATCGCAATCACCCCCAGGCCTGTACCAGTTACCACCCCGCGTCCTCTTCCACCTGCAACTACCTTCCGTCCTCAATTGATCCAGGTCACATCCAAGCCCCAGTACAGTCCTAGTCCTGAATCTTACTCTCCATCCCCAGTGCCTAACTACTCAGCGTCACCTGTGCCAAACTACTCACCTTCCCCAGCCCCTGCGCTACTCACCACTGCTAGACCTGGTGCAGGACAGATAGATTTCGCTGCTGAATTTGCCAAGTTCCATCGCGAGCAGCAGCAGTCTAATCCCACAACTGGCGCCACGAATGCACCCATCAAAGCCGGAGCTCCATCACCAAGCGGTAATCCTCTTTACTCCACCGAGCTGGTGTACGACCCATCCAGTGGAAGCTACAACACTCAGCTCTTCCAATCGCTGCCTCAAACTAAAGGAGAATTAAACCTCAACCAGCGTCTCCAACCTTACGTTGCCCAGCAACAGCAACCGCAGCGTTTTATCCCGTCTCCTCAGCTCCAATCGAACCCATCATCCCCGGCTTCAACACCTTTGTTCAGACATCAGATTCAGCACGCGAACCCTCAAGAGTTATACCAGAGACAGCAGAATGAGGCTCAATTCCAGAACTCTCAGCAGCTGTTTGCCCAGCAGCAGCAGTTGCAGCAGACTCAGTTGCAGAGGGATAGGCAAGCAGCAAGAGCCCAGGCTCAGAGGCTATCGGTATCCCAAGGTCCACAGGCGCAGAGAGCCGCGGCTGGTCCCCAGTATTACTACGTAGCTCCCCGCGGAGAGGCCCCCTCCTCCGGCCAGATCGACGCGTTTCTCAGAGGGCACGGCATCCAGTTCTAGGTTCTCTAGAAGTAGAATACATTTGAGCTAGGTAAATCAAGATATCGACCAATTTCGGCCTAGATTACACGCTAATCCGAAAATTCACTGTTAAATGTTAGTCTGGAATTTGAGTCATCTTACAGATTTAGAACATCTTGTTTTCACATTAAGTTATAGGCTAAAACATGTTAAGGGCGAAAATGTAGAAAGCATAAAAAAAAATTGACATCTTACAAACCGATTTTTTAAAGCACGTTAACTTAGGTACATTTCACATAAAAGTTAATAACATGTTAAGAGGCGAAAATATAGAAAGCATAAAAAATAGTCATTTTACAAATTGATTTTTAACGATTTTGGTTCATGTTAAGTATTATTTTAAATGACAGCTAAAAATATGTTAAAGGGTGAAAATGTAGAAAACAAAAAAAAAGTCAATTTAATTAGCAAATCCCTCACTAAGTTTTATGATAGATGGCTCATACATACTTCACGACTGATATTTTAATTCTTACTCCAAATCTTCGAATGGCCATATCCGACGAACAACTGTTTGGTCGATAAAGTCGAAGTGTTCATATCTAGACGCCCTGTTGATCCAAAAAGACGTATGTAATAGGGATAGAGGCGCATACGACCTTTTGGGTCAGCCCGGCAGCATTGTACATAGGAAATGCTGAGTCGTATCAGTCCTTATAAGTAGTAAATAGTCGTATAAGTGTATAATGTAAACGTGCGGAGAGATTGTAAAAACTTTGTAATTTTGTAATGTTTGTTTTAATAATAAATTATATTTTTATAATTATTGTTATGTTTTATTTTATTACTAGCTTTTGTCGTAACTCTATCTGCTTTAAGTACCCAAGTAGGTACCCAACACTTGAGACAATAAAACGAATCTAACGTTACCGGTTTGTTGTAATCGAGACATCGGGCATGATGATGGGGGGACACCTTGACTCTAACAAAAATTAGCACTTTAAAGCTTACTATTTCGTCTGTGAAACTGCAAAACCGCGTAAGTAACATTTTAAATAAAGAGCAGAATACACTTTTTTAATAAGAAAGAAAGGTTTATTTCGCTGTATCATAATTTTGTTAGTTACGCGGTTTTACAGTATCACCGACGATTTCATTAACGGATTCTTGGATCGAAAAATTGTTTCCACAAACCCGCAATATTTTTGAAACACCTATCCAAAGACACCCCACATTATTGGATAGACGACAAAAATAATACATCCCCACGTTACGTGAAGGGGAGGTAAATAAAAAATATTATTTTTCAAGATTTGATGTTACATTACAACTTTGTTGGTGTGACTAATACCTATATTCATGCCAAATTGCAGCTTTCTAGTACTAAGAGTCTCTGAGCTAGGCTGCGAACGGACGGACAGACGGGAATTCCGGACATGTCGAAACTATAAGGGTCTAGTGTGACTACGGAACCCTAAAAGCGTGTACATTATCTCACTTAATTAACATAATATCAGCAATCTATAGTAATAATATAAACTAAAGTCGCTTCCCGCCGGCTGTCCCTGTGTATCTAGTAAAGTTGACATTACTAACTCCATACTGAGACGCGAAGTACATAGTTTACAGACAGTTCCCAAATTAAAAAAAAATTACATTGCGTGCTCGCTACACAAGCCCGCAATGTTGCATACAAATTTCATTGTTATCTAGTTTGTAACTTTTTAAAAAGTGAAAACGGCCATAATAAAATGAGGGCACAAGTCTTATACATCCATATTTTATTCGAAACGTAACTTTTTCCTCTATTACCAACCGACCAACCACTCTGTCCACCTAGGTGGACGGTTAGTAAGTTTTTTTCTTAACCAACAACCTAGTTGGTCGGTTAGAACTATTTTTTCTTAACTGCCAACCTAGTTGGTCGGTTAGAACATTTTTTACTTAACTGCCAACCTAGTTAGTCGGTTAGAACATTTTTTTCCCAACTGCCAACCTAGTTGGGGGGTGGTTAATAAGTTTTTTCAAAATCGACAACTCAGTTGGTCAGATAATGGTCTAGCTACCCACCCACACTAACCGAATTTGACAGCTAAATATTTAATTCGTGAGTTTGTCGTTTATACAACGAAATGGTCAAGCATAATGGTTATAAGTACATACATAAATCAGTGAGTTATATGCACACATCATCTCTCATATTTCTCAAGAACCAGATTGATTGTGATTCTTATCTGGGACTTAATGAAGTACTTGACTATTATCAATAAATAATTACGTACCTCTTTCCTTTGCGACTATTATGATTACCTTTTTGTGCAACATATATGATTTGGATATACGTTCTTTATTTTGAAAATACAGAATTCTTTTTGCTGCATGCTTTTGTTTTGGTTCATTGTCAAAATAACATTGTTTGCTTTTTATATTGTGTGCAATAAATATAATACGAAAAATGAATGAATTACAATATATATCTAGAAACGGTTTGGGGATAAGACAGCCGGTGAAATGACTAGCATAGAGGCATTCCATCTTCGGCCTCAGGGTTGGCAACGCATTTGCAGTCTTAGGATTGCGGTCTTGTGAATGCGAATGTCTATGGGTCACAGTTTCCACTTACCATCAGGTGGCCTGTGTGCTCGTTTGCCTTCCTATGATATAAAAAAAAAAAAAAAAAAAAAAAAAAAAAAACGGTGGCAGAGTATTACTTTGTGATGGCTACCAATACTTCAAACAAAAGGTTTATAAAAACCAAAGTACGTTTTGGATGTGTGCCTAGCGAAAAAAAATTAAATGTTTGGGAAATATTACAACTATGGTAAGTTATAACTTTAACATCTTTTGTTATCGATACATTTCTCTCCCTTTGACACTCTGAAACAAACATAGTTATTTACAGGGTGAAACCATCACACGGAGAAATGCACATACTTGTATTCAAGATTTCAACAAGAATGAACTGGACTTACAACTAGATTTGTGTGTAAAACGATGTAAACAATCTGATGATGTCCCTATACCCCAAATTTATCAAAATGCAGTCGGTTCTCTTCAGGATAGAGGTATAAACCTATTATGCAATGTCCCTCCATTTCGTAATATAAAGTCAAGGATGTATTATAATAAGAATAAAGAAGCGGGAGTGTCAAAAATAGTATGTAAAACTGTAATGGATGTTGAAGTACCTAAGAAATTCAAGTATCTCTTATTGGCTGACTACCAGGACCATGACGAAGGAGTTCGCATATTATTTTTTTGTTCAGAAGAAGCGAAAGTTATTATGGGTAAAATAACCTCTTATTTTAGTGACGGCACCTTTAAAAGTAGTCCGCAACCATTTGCACAATTGTACGTATTACACGGAGATTTAGGGAGCACAGACAAGAGTACAAATATAATTCCACTTGCTTATGCCTTACTATCCGACAAAACAAAACGTACCTATGAGATATTATTTCAATTGATTAAAACAACAGCACCAAATTGGAACCCTTCAAAATATAAAACTGATTTTGAGGAAGCTGCTATGCAAGCTGTGCTAAATATTTTTCCAGGAATTGATCTGCATGGGTGCTACTACCACTTCAATAAATCCATATGGAAGAAAGGGAAAGAATTAAAGCTTACATCAAAAAAACTCACTAGAACTATTATCGCTCTGTCTGCTGTGCTCCCTTTATTGCCCGATAATAAAGTATTAGAAGGTTGGGACTATATAAAAGCAGAATCAATCGGAATGGAGAATGACAACCGCTTAGTAAACTTCTTCAGTTACTTCGAAAATTACTGGCTCCGTAGCGAAGAATTTATAAAGATATGGTCAGTTTTCGGAGAACGGCATCGTACGACAAAGGTTATAGCCGTGTTTCTATACAAAATTTGCCTTTCTGTCAAATGTTCTAGTAATTTTATTTTTAGATACTCCTTGTAGGCAAAGGTCTGTTCCCCAAAGAAGAGCCATGTACACTTGTCAGTTTTCGTAATATGGCGGTTTGTTTTTTTTCACTTTTTAATTTTTTTCTTGAATTCGGTCTTTGCGATTAATTTGATTTTTTGGTAAACTATACTACATAATAAAACCCATCACTACAAAAAATATTGCTTGAAACTTTAGTACAAATATATGTCAAAATAATGGAAACTATAAATTGTTTTTTTTTTTTTTTGGTGTTCTGGTGTAGCGGCACCTACAGTTTTTATTTCATAAATTGCCCATCTATAGACCTACTACATATATTAAATTCAAATTATTAGCTTTGGTACTTCATGCCAAAAACTAACTACAAATTAAATTATTCCTTACTAGAACACTTTTTTATTTTTTAGATAATGTTTAAATAAATGTCAAAAACGAAACAAACTTCCAAAAATGACAAAATACAAAAATAGGATGTATACGATTTCATTCATACAAGTAATTAAAGCAATCCTGTAAAAACATTGAAACAAGGAAGGAATAATTTTATTTGTAGTTAGTTTTTGGCATGAAGTACCAAAGCTAATAATTTGAATTTAATATATGTAGTAGGTCTATAGATGTGCAATTTATGAAATAAAAACTGTAGGTGCCGCTACACCAGAACACCAAAAAAAAGAAAACAATTTATAGTTTCCAATTTTTTGACATATATTTGTACTAAAGTTTCAAGCAATATTTTTTGTAGTGATGGGTTTTATTATGTAGTATAGTTTACCAAAAAATCAAATTAATCGCAAAGACCGAATTCAAGAAAAAAATTAAAAAGTGAAAAAAAAACAAACCGCCATATTACGAAAACTGACAAGTGTACATGGCTCTTCTTTGGGGAACAGACCTTTGCCTACAAGGAATATCTAAAAATAAAATTACTAGAACATTTGACAGAAAGGCAAATTTTGTATAGAAACACGGCTATAGCCTTTTCTAGAAGGCTGGAACTTTAAGCTCAACAGTAACCTAGGAAAGAAAAAGGTTAACATTCTCCAGCTACTCAATTTCTTGCAACGAGATATGGCATATTACACCGTCTGCAGTATGCAAATTCATGAAGGTAGAGCCCCTACAACGCGACAAATTTCTGACATTAAAAAAGACGCATATATATTAAGAAGTCAGATGCAACTTTTGAATGGGGAAATTACTGTAGGGCATTTTTTACACAAAGTTAGGTAAAAAAAGTATTGTATAAATGAAATGTACATATATAAATAAATTGTATATATTAACAGAAACTTCTTTATTTTTACCTAAAGACAGTATGGTTTGCCGGTAGAACCAGATGGTTAGTCGGTTGATAATAGACGCGTATCAACTGACAAACCATTAATTAATTTAAAAGAAGTTTGTCGGTTAGGGCTAGTTATGTATGTATATTACTAACCAACAAACTAGGCGGGTTGTTGGTTAAGAAAAAAACTTACTAACCGTCCACCTAGGTGGACAGAGTGGTTGGTCGGTTGGTAATAGAGGAACTTTTTTATCTGTGTCTGGAATAGCTTGAGTTTTTTTTCTAAAAAAAAGCTTGCGTTTCTCCTTGTCATAAACATAAAGGCGGTAAAGATTGATGTTATTTCACGTGAAGTTTATGTTTATATGCGATTTGTATCTTGCGATTTTTGAGAAAAGCACTATACTCGTATATGCCTCGGCAGGAACGGCAATTGCGGGCCTAGTATTTTTAAACGGACTCGCAAGCTCGTCCGTTTAAACCAATACTCGGCCCGCAATTGCCTGCTTCACTGCCTAGGCAATAAATAATGTACTATTAATACGGTTTTCACTTATAGATAGAGTAATTCAAGACGAAGGTTTTGATGTATCATACATTCTGGATTATGTATGACTGCTACCGAAAACTCACATGAAGGTGGGTTTAGACCAAACAAACAAAGAGCTAGAGCCAGAGAAGAGCATTCATTCTTGATCTTTTAGTGTAAACAAAAGTTCGTTTTCAGAGTTTACACCACGCGAATATGAACGAGCAAGAATCGAGCACTAGAACTAGATTAAACGGCATATGCGCTAGAGATGTTTAGATCAGGCGAACGATTGCTCATTCGTCGGGGGTCGTCTGTGGACTGTGTGGACTATGTCTGACTCTGAGACTGATATTGTAATTACAAGTCCTGCATTTAAGTATCATCCTCATTCAATTGCTCAAAAAGAAAAGAAGGACGTTGGTGGGTGACGAATTTAATTCAAAGAAGGACAAACTACTTTGACTTGCAATTCAATTAATTCTTTGTTTATGTACCCTACTAGTTCTGATAATATTCAACGTACAATTAACCAATTACGGAATACCAATAGCACTGGTTATGATGATATAAGCACGAAAGTAATAAAAAGAGTGTCTCATACTGTTGCCCCAATAATAAGTAATATTGTAAATGTATGCATCGAAAATGGTGTTTATCCAGACAGACTGAAAATTGCATCGTAAAACCCCTTTACAAAAGAGAGGATAAACACAACATGAGCAATTACTTAAAGTGAAACAGGTAGGTCTACTACTGGAGTTTATGATCTAGAACGCTTTGAAAAGATCGCCCCGGGAGCGAGCCCGTTCGAACACGAAAGAACGCTCTAGGCGACTGTTCGCACGCTCGACCGTCGTTTACATCAAGCGAGCGAGCATTCTTAGAATCTTCGCAAATAAAGGGAGAACAACGAAAGAATGCTCTGTGTCTGTTTACACAAAATGAATTTGGTAGAGAGGGGATGGAATGAACATTCGCTCGTTTGGTCTAAACCCACCTTTAAACGAAGCGAAGTGAGGATCGCTAGTTAAATATATTATCGTTACACAATCCTTGATTAACGTCGTGTAACCAATTATATTTTAACACTCATTTTGGTGTCAAATTCGTTTGTCGTCATGAAATCAGGCACTGTATTGTACAGGGAAAGAAACTGAATAATTATAAATTGCGTCCGCATTAGTGTATAGACCAGTGTGGGCAGTTACAGCATGAAGCGAAACTACTTTAAGTATTATGATCATAGAATGACTCTTGCAGAAAAATATTCAATTAAAGAAAGATAGAAAGACGAAAAACAGATTTATTCACTACACACATAAGACACACAGAAAAAAATAAAATCAGAAAACAGCAATAAAAAGAGTAGTGTCTTCGCAGCAGTGAATCGGACACTGGCTCAGCATAACGCTGAGGTGTTAAACACCTACAGCGTTGATTTTCAGCCAGCTCCGTGACAGACGGACGGTACGCTAAACAAAAAATAAAATAAAAATGGGTAGCTAGGCGAGGTAGACATTCATCATGACTTCATGACATAGTCTTAACATACAAACACACAGTATTATGGACACCATTCCCGGTGGCAGTGCTGCGTGGCTGAGGGGACATTTGTACATCATATTAAAGTTACTTATAATAAGTTTATTTATGTTAGTATTTAGTTTTAGTTATGTTTTTAGATTTTTTCTATTTTTAGGTGTTTGTACGGGTACGGAAAAGGTTAAAATCCTACAAAGACTCCGCTGTCCGTCTGTCCGTCTAGACGAGGTAGACATTCATCATGACACAGTCTTAACATAAAAACACACAGTATTATGGCCACCATTCCCGGTGACAGTGGCTTAGGGGACATTTGTACATATTATTGCTAAGACTCCGCTGTCCGTCTGTCCGTCTGTCTGTCATCAGGCTGTATCTCACGAACCGTGATAGCTAGACAGTCAAAATTTTCACAGATGATGTATTTCTGTTGCCGCTATAACAACAAATACTAAAAACAGAATAAAATTAATATAAAAAACGATTTATTCCTTTTTCGGCACATTCCTTTTTGGACATATTCCGTTTTCGGCATATTCTTGTTTCGGCACAGTTTAGTAAATAAATTATACTATGAAATACTTGTGACTTTGCTTGCGTAATAAAATAAAATAATATTTATTAGTAAAATATTATATTTTAATCAATAAAAATAAAAGACAAAAATTAAACTGTTTTAGCAAGTCAGATAACATTGCACATAGTTTTACGTTAGCTTCCCTTATTGACAATGACATTAAATTGGTTTAGATTTATCAAATGTTGTTATAAGTGGACAGTGCTATTATGCTGTTCAATTGATACGATCCTCATTACAAAAATTACATTACTATTTCACTGCCATCTTACCTTGTATTAGGTATCTGTTGTGGGTAAGTGTATTACAAAATAGCCCAAGGCATTTTAAAATTTCAGATTAATGATGCTTTCGGAATTATGACTCTTCGGGATGTTCCCATCCACGGGTGTGGTGGTTGATGTTTCATGTAATGTTTGTCGGGAAAGTTCGTAGTTATCTCTATGACAAGCAAAGCGAGCGAGCGTGATAACAGGAACTTACATCAAAATACGATGTCAAAACATTATTTACTACATCTGATAAATATTACTTCAAGCAATACATATTTATTCGATGAGGTATTTGTAGTATTCACCATTGGAAAATATTTTATTGTATTTCTTTCTTGCACGCTATTTATATATACTTATGTCTTGAAAATAAAAATAACTATACCTAGGATTAATTTCATTTGTTGTATATAATGATTTATGCCAAAAACGGAATGTGCCGAAACAAGAATATGCCGAAAACGGAATATGTCCAAAAAGGAATGTGCCGAAAAAGGAATAAATCTAAAAAACACATACAAAAAACGTGTTTTTTTATAGATAAGGGTACAGAACCCTTCGTGCGCGAGTGCGACTCGCACTTGGCCGGTTTTTTGTTTGTCTTCTGTATCATTAAAGTTCTGTCTTTATAAAAAAAAATCAGTAATCGTTTACGTCAGCTTTAAACATCTTGTCCGGGGACCTTTGTTTAGGCTTTATAATCTAATACATACATACATACATAAACTCACGCCTTCATCCCAGAGTGGGGTAGGCAGAGCTAAAGAATTACCAACACCACATTTTGCACAAGTAGGCTAAGATGTTTTCCAGTCTATTAGTGACAGGTGGCAAGCCCATCGCCTAACAGTACTGCAAGCCTTTATTCCCTTAGTCGCCTCTTACGATATCCACGGGAAGACATGGAGTGGTACTATTCTAACCCGACAACCACACGGGTTTATAATCTAATAACATGGCAATTAAAAAATGTATTTTTTCTACGGAACCAAACAACGAAATCACGGTGCACGTATAACCAGTTACAATTTTAAAGGTCTTCCATGGTCATCAACAATCCCATCAACGCAAAAAACTGGTCAATTTATCATCGATCTATCATTGATCCATAGATCAGCGAGCCATGTATGCGTTGGCGTTGATATTGCAACCAAATCGAACCACTTTTGTTGACCACGTTTTGACTTTTGACTAATGAAATGATTTAGTTTGACCTTCGCATTTGAGTCCAATATTAGATCGAAAGTAATTTATCGTTATACTAGTTCATGATGACTTGCAGTAATTTTGGTTTTAAACTATTTGATATTGACCAGAATATAAAGAAAGATAGATATAAACATTTATTGCCACAGATAAAAAAATTGTGCCAATATAAAAAAAGCTTATAGTTGGTGCGTATACGTAAAACTTCTTGAGAATTGAGCTATAAACTTATAACGTCACTTTGACAAAGCTCTATAACATGTATGTAAAGTGGTATTATTGTTACTGTAGTAACAATAAAATAGAGAATTAGTAAAACTAATAATTTTGCCAGTGAGCTTTATTAATATCGTAAATTTGCTAAATTTGTGGTCTAATTTATAGGTTTCAACAATGATGGTAGGATTAAATTCACTGTAAAATGTGTGTAGGTATTGTTAATTTGTGTGTGTGTTTGTATTCGTGTTTTTTTTAAATTCAAAAGTTTTTCTAAACTAAGGTTTCATAAAAATCTACAATGTGAGCGATGACTGCAGGGGAACTCATACTTGGGATTCTTGACGCCATTTACATTTACCTGATGTATGAGGGGCTTAGGTGAAAATGTTAAAAAAATATATAGCGCAGATAATAAGAACACGCCATCAAAAAAAAAAAAATGAAAAATGATTTATTAAAGTTATTTCAGGGGTTACGTAATAAAAAAATTATAACGGAATAGTTATAGGAATACTTTTTTGTCCACCTGTCAGTCTGTCTATTAATATCTCTCTCTTTAAAGTTGTTAAGATTAACAAAAATACTGACAACGGTTTTCCTTTTAAAAAAACTAACTCACAAATAACAGTGACATCTAACGTATAGATCACGAACTAACATAGAACCTTCATACATTAAATGAGGCTTGTTAGCGGTATAGGTTCTTGTGGTCGTAAACTTTCACTTTCAGTTTTAAACGTTTGCTCTAGATGGCGCTCTTACAGAACTAATACAATGAAGTACGAAATATATTATAACTAAGTAATTTATTTTTGCAAACGACATTTAAGGTGCCGTCAAATATTCTAGACCATCCTAATCATAGTGACGCATCACTACATAGTATAAAACAAAGTCGCTTGCGCTGTCTGTCCCTATGTATGCTTAAATCTTTAAAACTACGCAACGGATTTTGATGCGGTTTTTTTTAATAGATAGAGTGATTCTTAAGGAAGGTTTATATGTATAATACATTCCACGCGGGCGAAACCGCGGGCGGGTCGCTAGTAAAAATATAATCGTAAGTAGTCTACCACGAATTGATTTAATATTTGACTTTTGCCACGGTTTCAGTAATAGTATTTTGCATACTTTTAAATGTGTGTATTGAAAGGGGTTAAGGTGGAGTTTTGTAATTGCAACTGAGTTTAATAACTCCTTCGAGGATCACTGTTTTGAACAAAAACAGGAACAAAAAAAGAGGATATTGTAAATCTTAGTATAGATGACATGAACATTATCACGTCTATCATTGTGACTCCACTTTATCTGACGACGCGCTGGCCTAGTTGGTAGTGACCCTGCCTACGAAGCTAGCGGTCCTGGGTTCAAATCCCGGTAAGGGCAGATATTTGTGTGATGAGCGCGAATATTTGTTTCTGAGTCATGGATGTTTTCTATGTATTTAAGTATATATTTCTCTATATAAGTATTTATGTCGTTGTCTAGTACCCATAGTACAAGCCTAGAGCTTAGTTTGGGTCTAGGTCAATTGGTGTGAGATTGTCCCCTGATATTTAGGTAGGTAGGTAGGTACGCTTCCATCACAGATCCCTAAATTAACAGGTCCCACCCCTATGCTATATTAGACAATAATCTTGCAAAGAACTCCACGACAACGCTCTATTTGGTGCTATAAACTGGTTTACCCCACTCGGGTTATACTTATTAAGTGAATCATACCAAAAGTTCATTAAGTATACCAAATGAAGACGCAGATAATTATCTCACCTAAAACCTTTTCATTGTGAGAAGAGTTCCCATAATCTTACCTTAGCAAACCTAATTAAACCTTTTTACCTAATCATGCAACGATGCGATAATGTGCATAGCGTGCCATCTGCTTCATGGATTACGTAATGATAGAAATTTGGAATGTGGAATGAGAGAGTAATTCAACTTTAAATATTTCAAAGCCGGTTGGTACGTGTATCGGGGTTACTTTGATCAAATTCAAAGTTTAACACGAGTTTTAAAAGAAACTAAAAGACAAAATAATAACATAAAAATATTCAATAATCGGGTTTTCTTGTTTTGTTAACTTGAGTAATAAGAAAAAAAATTAGACCTTTAGTTTCCCGTAAACAAAATAATAAAACTATGATCAAAGTTAAACTACGAATTTATTACTTTGAAAATACAAAATATTTGAGTGACTATCTCAAGTAAACCCGCTGAAAATCACGTAAAATCTAAAGAAATATAGAATATATGTTGTTCTTTACCGATATCACTAATTAGATTTGCTTAATATATGACACCATTCAAATAACATGCGTTTTTGCATAACATAGGTACATTTGAAGTTTTTTTACCTCAAAAATCAAGACAAAAAGCACGCTAACTGTTCATATTTTTTTCTATATGAAAATAGACAGTAAAATGCGCACTACTTTAACTTTCGGAAGGAGTAACTATCGACGCTACCAGTAGTCGCGAAAAAAATATTATGGAGGCGTATTCCAACTCCTCAAAAAATACATGTTTATGTAGAATGGTAGTTGCTATCAAAGTCACCCCGTAAATTAAAGTACCAAGTCCAACTGGTATTGTAGATAGGCAAGAAGTTGAAGTTAATCACGTTATTATTATTATACCCTTATTGTATGATAATACGTACGAATTTACGACGCGCTGGCCTAGTTGGTAGTGCCCCTGCCTATGAAGCTAGCGGTCTTGGGTTTAAAACCCGGTAAGGACAGATATTTGTGTGATGAGTGCGAATATTTGTTCCTGAGTCATGGATGTTTTCTAAGTATATTTATCTATATAAGTATTTATATCGTTGTCTAGTACAAGCCTAGAGCTTAGTTTGGGACTAGGTCGATTGGTGTGACATAGTCACCTGATATTTATTTATTACATTTATATTTTTATTTTCTTTCTTAGTACAAACTGGGGTTTTAAATCCACACAAACTGAACAATGGTCCGAAATAAATTAAGATGTTTATTTTATTTAGGTAAGTGTACGTTTTTTGTGGTTTGGTATTCAAGGTCGAAAATATAAAGTATTTTCTAGGCCAATATTCGTACCCCAAAACTCAATCCGGTACCGGCTCATACGCAAGTTTATACTTCCCTATTACGGAATCATGGTAACTATAATACGTTCTGTATTTCCAAATACCTATAACATAAATTAATAACTCATTTTGAATATTCGTCGACATAGTATTAAAAGTACATTTGGATTCAAGCCAACAATACAAGCTTTGTCCATTGTGAGTTCGGCGTTGCCTGGGAAACGAATAAATTAAGGAGCAGGTACGAGAACTAACCTAAGTATTGTGATACAATAGTGACCTACAAATATAAGTTATTAGACTTTTATAATAGTTATTTATGTACCTAATAATGAAGCTTCTTAAGGTACAAGTGCCGAGGTTCTAATTACAGGTACACACAGCAACACATCTAGCTATACACTTCAGAAATCTGAAATATTGCATGAAAGAGAGTCGCACTAGAATGCATAGAAGTTGACATAATACACATATATACATCTCTTTCTTTTTCTCTCTGCTCTGTCTTTAATGGTTAGTTAGGTGTGATGTTGTGTACATACGAGTAGCTTAAGAGATGTATGTACCGTTGCATCATAACTTTTTCTACAAGTTTAAAATAATAATGATAAAAATAAACGTTCGCTTACATTTCTTGTACACTTTTCCTCGAATTTTCTGCCAACAAATTACTTGTAAGCAGATTACATTTCATTACTTCGATTGGCGTTACGACTGTGTGATTTTTTAAATAAATGTTTACAAATTTCATGCAAATTTTAATAGTTATTAAAACAGTTCTGACGATTTATCATAAAAGTTGGAATAACGTATTGAACGTTACCATGGTTACCAAATAACAGATCGATGGATTTTAATCAGCTGTTTTTTGTAATTTAATAAATATGTAATTAGAAAACAAATAATTAGTCTCAAAATACATTTTATTTGTAATATATGTAATTTTAATTAGTATATAAATATTTTATTACGAAATAGGATGTCAAATGTTCACTAAACGCCAGGACTGATACCCGGAATGACCGTAATCATGGTGATAACAATGGTAACATAAATATTATAGAACTGTTATTACCATGGCAACGCTCATTATATAATTGTTTTCACGCTTCGGTTACGCTATAGATAATATTCTGATACCATTAACGATATCAATATTAGGGATTACGCGATTACTACATACATACATAGATACCTTCACGCCTTCATTCCCAGAGTGGGGTAGGCAGAGCTACAGAATTACCAACAACTCTAAAAACTTGTTGATAACTCTGTAACCACAATTTGCACAATTAGGCTAAGATGTTTAACAGTGTATATTAGTGACAGGTAGCAAGCCCATCGCCTAACAGTACTACAAGCCCTTATTCCCTTAGTCGCCTCTTACGACATCCACGGGAAGACATGGAGTGGCACTATTCTAAACCGGCAACCACGCGGCAATTACTTTAGTAGTACAACGCGATTACTATAGTTACTATTATAATTAACCTAGTCCCAAACTAAGCCCTAGGCTATGATAAACATACTAGTACTTGTAAATAGAGAAATAAATACTCTCAAGACAAAAAACCCATACGATTATTTATCCATACCGGGATTCGAACCCGGTACGTTTAGTTTCGTAGGCACGGTCTCTATCAATATGACTCATTAAAACACCTATATAGTTTAGCTCTTTCCCGCGCAAATCTATTATATTACCATATCTGAATCTACCGCAGAATTAGCATTCCGTCTCACCGTGTACTTTTATGCCCAAACTTATTTAATATAAATAATGTTAATGTGATTGCCGGGTTAGAATAGTGCCACTCCATGTCTTCCCGTGGATGTCGTAAGAGGCGACTAAGGGAATAAAGGCTTGTTAGGCGATGGACTTGCAACCTGTCACTAATACGCTGGTAAACATCTTAGCCTAATTATGCAAAATGTGGATACAGAATTATCAACAAGGTTTTAGAGTTGCTGATAATTCTGTAGCTCTGCCTACCCCACTTCGGGAATGAAGGCGTGAGTTTATGTATGTGTATGTATGTTAACAAAATTAAATTTGAGTCTGTACTCAACCTTTAAAACGAAAATAAATGAAATAATTTCGGGGACAATGTTACAAAAAACGGTCACCGAGGGTTCGGTGCCACAGCGCCGTAGTTAAGTATAGTATTATAAGATAAGATAAAAGATACGAGATGTCCATTTAGTAAGTTGCCGCACGGGCACTTTTACACGTCAAAAATCTACCAGCGCTTCGCAAGTCACTCGTTTTTAGGGTTCCGTACCCAAAGGGTAAAAATGGGACCCTAATACTAAGACTCCACTGTCCGTCTGTCTGTCACCAGGCTGTATCACACGAACCATGACAGCTAGACATTTGAAATTTTTACAGAAGATATTGACCCGTGTGGTTGCCGGGTTAGAATAGTGCCACTCCATGTCTTCCCGTGGATGTCGTAAGAGGCGACGAAGGGAATAAAGGCTTGTAGTACTGTTAGGCGATGGGCTTGCCACCTGTCACTAATACACTGGGAAACATCTTTGTTAGCCTACTTGTGCAAAAAGTGGTTACAGAATTATCAAGAAGTTTTAAGACTTGTTGGTAATTCTTTAGCTCTGCCTACCCCACTCTGGGAATGAAGGCGTGAGTTAAAGATAAGATAAAGATAAAGACATTTATTCAGTAAGTAGGGCGCACGGGCACTTTTACACGTCAAGAATCTACCAGCGCTTCACAAGAGGAGACCACTGCTGAGAAGAAGCGCCGCAAGAAACTCAGCAGTTTATGTATGTATGTATGTAAAAATACTTTTACATATAGAAAACGACCACGACTCAGTAACAAAATACATGCCCCTATCGGGAACCAAACCTGGGACAAGCTTCGTCGAACTAGGCTACCCCCATCGTTAGTTTAGTGACCTATTCCTCTACTTTACTTTACTTGTGGGAGGACCTTGTGCAGAGTCCATCCGAGTTGGTACCACCATCTTATCCATTAACCTACCGCCAAGCAAAAGTGTTTGCATTGTTGTGTTCCGGTTTGGAAATAAGACAGCCGGTAAAATGACTAGCATAGAGGCATTCCATCTTATTCCGGGTTGGCAGTGCATTTGCAGTCTTGTGAATGCGAATGTCTATGGGTCACAGTTTCCACTTACCATCCGGTGGCCTGTGTGCTCGTTTGCCTTCCAGTGCCATAAAAAAAACTTTGTTTACGAAACACAGCTAAATATGTACGCACTCAGTTCGGGTGTAAAACAATACAACTCGTGACATTGGCTGCCGTGGGAAGCCGCGCGGGTTATAATTAACTAATATAAGACAATCGCCAATTAACCAGACGATGGTTGCAGCCATTAACCGAACAACTAAAATGGTGTTATT
Organism: Acleris emargana; assembly: GCA_927399475.2. Classification (NCBI taxonomy): domain Eukaryota; kingdom Metazoa; phylum Arthropoda; class Insecta; order Lepidoptera; family Tortricidae; genus Acleris; species Acleris emargana. The sequence continues at coordinate 1,425,378 of OV656841.1, forward strand.
TGCTGCGATAACGAATGAGCATGAAGCGATGTGTTTGTTGCTGTCACCTTTGTAATTTTTCCTTATCTACTGCTCTAACTAAGGCGTCCTCCCGGGAATTCCCGGTTCTGTAATTCAAGGGAAATCGAACAACAAAATTTTCTAATATTTTATAATCGTTTTATTTCTCATAATGTCCACTCATGTAATTTGAGGTAAAAAAAAGATTCGGGAGACCCGGAAATCCCGGTACCGTCCCTGCCTAGAACTGGGAAATGGAATTCTCGGAACCAGGCCCGGTACTGCATGCGCTAGCTCTGACGTCCGGGATAAAGAGCCCCATTGAAAATCAGCGCGGTGGCTTGCCTCGGCTTACGTGTAGTTCTGGGTTCCCGTATTGCCCCCGCAACTTTCGGCACAGATGAAAATAAGATATCGTTTTAATTCTTGTTTATTGAAAACCGTGTCGTTTTTGTGTCAGTAAATTTATTTCTTCTTCTTCTTTACACCACGGATACCTATATTTCAGGGCTGACTGCTCCTTTCTTGCGGCGCTTCTTTTTTGCAGCGATGCTCTTGTCCGAAGCGCTAGTAGATTAACTACATATTACCAAAGAGTAGAGCTCTTATGTGGTTAATTTACTGAACATAATAAATATAACCTTTGGGCAAAGAATCCCGGCCTACCGGATCCCCTTTTGCATTCAGAACACAGTCGTCCATAATTAAAAGATTAGAGAAAAGTTCCTACGCCGGCCCCATATGAGAACTTAAATTAGAATGCCAGCATCTTTGGTACAATGCCGCAGGGGCCATTCTTAGATTTAATGTCATTACTTTGGACTAATGTCAGTAAATGTAATATAAACTTTGAATTCAGCCCTGTAAATTCAGATTCAATAGTCAAAGTATTTAAATCGCTTAGTTTGAAAAAGACTGAGGATTTGTGGGGTACATCAGTTAGTGTACTTTTTCATATAATAGATGTAATTGCATCCCATCTAGCATTAATATACAATAATTGCATATCAGAGGGGATCTTTCCAGATCTAATGAAATATAGTAAAGTCATTCCTCTTTTTAAATCGGGTGAGATGAGTGATATAACGAACTTCCGTCCCATTTCCATACTGCCCGTTTTAAGTAAAGTATTTGAGAAACTAATTTTGAATGATATGTTAGGTCACTTTAATAGAAATAAACTACTTAGCAATAAACAATTCGGCTTTACCAGAGGTCGATCAACTATTGATGCGGCTTCTGTACTCATTAAATATATATATAACAGTTGGGAGAAATCTTGCGATGCAGTAGGAATATTTTGTGATCTTTCTAAAGCTTTTGACTGCGTTGTTCACACAACCCTTATTTTAAAATTAGAACATTATGGATTGTCCAATAAAGCTATAAGTCTTATGTCTTCTTATCTAAGTGATAGAACTCAAACAGTTGTTGTAAACAAAACGTAATCTGATGGAGCTACAGTAAAAATAGGTGTGCCTCAAGGCTCTATTTTAGGTCCTTTTCTATTTTTAGTTTACATAAATGACTTACCACCAACAGTAGATAAACTTTGTGATATTGTACTTTTTGCTGATGATACTTCATTAATTTTCAAGGTAGACAGAAAATCCATAGACTACAGTAGGATAAACACCACTTTAATTAAAGTACTTAATTGGTTTACTAGCAACAATTTGCTACTAAATGCTAAGAAGACTAAATGTGTTAGGTTCGCTTTGCCTAATGTTAAACCGTTAGATTCTAGTATTTTTATAAATGACGAGTGTTTGCAAATCGTAGAAAAGGCAGTTTTCCTAGGCATAACTATAGATAAAAATTTGCAATGGAGTCCCCATATAGCTGTACTGGCAGGTAAACTAAGTTCGGCAGCTTACGCCGTTAGGAAAATTAGACATCTAACCAATATTGAGACAGCTCGCCTAGTTTATTATAGTTATTTCCATAGTGTCATGTCGTACGGTATTCTGGTTTGGGGTAAGGCAGCTGACATACAAACTATATTTGTGTTACAAAAAAGGGCCATTCGTTCTATTTACAACTTAAATTCCCGTGACTCGCTGAGAGAACTTTTTAAGGAAATTAATATCTTAACTGTAGCGTCTCAATTTATTTATGAGAATATTATTTATGTTATTAAAAATTTAGATTCTTTCACAAAAAATTCTGATGTACATAATTTCAATACTAGAAATAAAAATAAAATCGCTATTCGCAAATTCCGCGTTCGTAAAGTATATAAATCATTTGTTGGTCAATGCATTCATTTCTATAATAAATTACCTGACATAGCTTTAAAGCTACCCTTTCCAGCACTTAAAAATTACTTGAAAAAGTCGTTAATGTCTAAAGCGTATTATAGGATCGAGGACTATCTAATAGACAAAAATGCTTGGCCTAAACCCGAAACTTAATATTTTTTATTTTTTTTTGAAATTCAGTAACTTTGTCTTGTCTAGGGGACACCGTTGATGTAGGAAAACATATCAATCTTATGTGGTCGTCTTGCAACGTCTTATATACTTACACCTAGGTAGGTGTTCTCTTTTTTTTCTTCTCCCTCTATCTCTCGCAAGATTTTGGTGTGTTTTCCTGCTGAAACTACGCAGCTTATTTAATATATATTTTTAATTTAATATTTATAGATTTATATAATGCTAGACTAAGTATACCATTGTAACATTAAATATATTTAAAAAATGACTGACTGCCGAGTTTCTTGCGGCGTTTCTTCTCAGCAGTGGTCTCCTCTTGTGAAGCGCTGGTAGATTCTTGACGTGTAAAAGTGCCCGTGTGGCCTACTTACTGAATAAATGTCTTTTATCTTTTATCTTATCTTAATGTTTTAGTTAATTTATATATTTAGAGTTAGTCTTATTTAATTTTAGTCTTATTTAGTTATGGTTGTATTATTTTATGTCGTTTTACAATAAAGTATTTAGTTTAATTAGAATACACATTAAATATATTTTCGGTCCCGGGTTCGATTCGAAAATATATTTAGGTATCTAATTATCTTATTTTTATGGGTGTCCCATATTGTATATTGTCTGATTATTTGATGATTTACCCAATGCAAAGATTTAGCAGTGTTCGCATTGTTGTGTTCCGATTTGGCGACAAGATAGCCGGTGAAATGACTAGCATAGAGACATTCCATCTTGGTCCTCAGGGTTGGCAGTGCATTTGCGTGTGAATGCGAATGGGTCACAGTTTCCACTTACCATCAGGTGGCCTGTGTGCTCGATTGCCTTCCTATGCCATAAAAAAAACACATGGGCAGACATTATAATAGTTAATTATGTACCTACCTGGTACATAATGAAGCTCGTAATTTCGCGCTCTAACCTCGGCACTCGTACCTTAAGAGCTTATGTATGTACCGTTGCATGACAAAAATAAACAATCGCTAACTTTTCTCGTATACCTTGCTCCATTTTTCTCCTAGCGATTTACTTGTCAGCAAAGTCATTTTCATTATTCCGATTGATGTTAATAGTTAGTGAATTTTATTGATAAATGTTAACAAATTTCATGCACATTCTAATATAATTATGTATGTATACTAAAAAGAGTTTTGACAATTTATCATAATCGTTGGAATGCCAAATGAATCGCCATTTTGTTGATATCCGTAATGAACGTAACCATGGTAACCAAATAACAAAGCGATGGATATTAACCATCTATTTTTAGTAATTTAATATTAACGTAATTTTGAATGATTTTAAATACTTACGTAATTGTACTTGGTATTAAAATATTTTTAACGGTATTATAATAAAAATAAGGATGTCAAGTGGTCACTAAACGCCAAGACTGGTATCCGGAATGACCGTAACCATGGTGATAACAATAGTATGATAATTATTATAGAACTGTTACTGCCATGGCAACGCTCATTATAGAATTGTTTCCCCGCTTCGGTTACGCTATGTGGTATTCTGATACCGTTAATGATATCAATATTAGCGGTTTATATAGTACGCGTTCGACTAATTATCACATTATAATGTTTCTTATCACATTTCAGATCATACTCCATACGGTGAGAATTATTTTTCAATCTCATTTGTACAATGTATATGTCTCTACTCTTTACATCATACTAACTTGCACAAAAGTTAACTAGACGAGATCGCCTAATTGATAAGTTCCCCTTTGCACTTACGAAGTTTTATGGGAGTAAAATATAAGTGTAATAAGTACAACGTTCTTTTGAGTTTGAAACCATATGTGTACTCGTTTGTCTTCTCTATGCCATAAAATATATATATATATATATATATATTTACCGAATTAACAAATTGTTTACCGATACAATAATTTATCCTCTCCAATAACCACTTGAAACATGCACCTCCATTTTAACTATTAAAAGAAGGTTATAATGAGTTGGTACCTAGTCAAATTGTAGTCCTTAATTTTATTTTATTCCGAAAATAATAAACAAAAAAAATTACGACATTTTTGGATTTTGATTCACCGCAATGTTGTCTTCAAATAAAAAGACAAAATATAAGATAAAGAACCCTTATTTTTCGAAAGTATCAGGGGGGCACTATAAATAAATATCAGGGGGGGGGGGGGGGGGGACAAATCTCACACAAATTGACCTAGTCCCAAACAAAGCTCTAGGCTTGTAGTATTGGTACTAGACAACGATAAACTTACATATTTAGAGAAATACATACTTAAATATATAAAAAACATCCAAGTATCAGGAACAAATACTCACAAGAATATCTGCCCTTACCGGGATTTGAACACGGGACCGCTAGCTTCGTAGGCAGGGTCACTACCCACTAGGCTAGGCTAAAGAGTTATCTATAAAGATACTATAGACTAACGTTATACGATGACTTAAGATTAATGAATTAAATCGAAAACCCTTTTATAAGAAAGTTTCTATAATCATATGTATATGTAGGTACTATGTAGCTACATAGGTTGTCAGGGAGAGATCGCTATTTAGCGACAAGACCTGTGAAAATTAATTTTTCCGGCTTTTTTTTTTGCGATGTTGAATTAAGTATTTATAAGTGCTTCCCAAATGCTTTGGGACTAGGCCCTGTGGTGTAAATTGTCCCCGGATATTTTATCTAAAATTTTATTAAAATAAGAACATGGTTCAGTGAGCAAGCTTGTCAGTAATATTTATAAAAAACGCTTTACGTGCCACGGTGGGAGCGTGTTTATTATTTTTTCGTTGGCCTAGTGACAGGGCACCTACCTATGAAGCTAGTGGTCTCGGGTTCGATTCACGGTATTGGCAAATATTTGTGTGATGAGCACGACTATTTATTTCTAAGTTTTGGATGTTATCTATGTATTTAAGTATAAGTATTGACATCGTTGTCTAGTGCCCAAAGTAAAAGCCTAGAGCTTGATTTGGGACTAGGTCGCCACTTTCCCGATCACATGGTTGAGAGAGGCGATGGCTGAAACGGGTGCTGTTTGTGGGGTCCGGTCTGTTCACGTTTGCAAGGACTTGTTGTTCAATTTATTATCCTAGTTACATGGCTTTTGACGTAGAGACCTCGTCATGTTGTTCTAATAGTCAATTTTTTTAAATGTTTATTGACCTTAAATTAGTAATAATTTTATAATTGCTAGTTATAAGAATTTATTGTTTATTACTTTATTACCTTATAATTCCTTAATGTAACTTACTTTTAAGTATAATTATGTTTTAATGATTGAAAATATGAGCTACTGCTGGAGTTTCTTGCGGCGCTTCCTCTCCGAAATGATGGTCTTATCCGAAACGCTGGTAGATCCACTGTACAGTACTGACATGTAAAAGAATCCGCATGTGGCCAATTTACAGAATAATTATTTTAAATTTTGATTTTAAATTTTGATCAATTTGTTTGAGATTGGTCCCTGATATTTATTTTATTTTAATCAAAACGATTGACGCTAAACACCAGCCATTACCAGGAATGCCAGGTCTGACCACACCGCACCTGCCGCAATTAAACAATTGAGATCTTACAACAAGACGCGAAAAAAGATTTTCCGTTTCAGATAATGAAATGACAACAATGGCGTTTCGCAAACGCTCACACGCGGCGAGTGGGGCACTATTTTATATAGGGGACACGCCGGCGCCCGCGCAGCCTAGCTCCGTCATGCCTCTATTAGTGTTCTAACGATGCTCCTCCTCGTACTCTTCGTGCTCACCACCGCTGCAGCCACTAATCCAAATGCGACCACTACAGAATCTGCCACAACAACCAAAGAGATATTAAAAGCGAGTGAAACTGCGGATCCATCTAAAGTAGAAATAGTTAAGCAAATACGAAGACTTAACGATGATGGATCATATACCATCGGATATGAAGCTGATGATGGAACTTTTAAGATCGAAAGCAGAGACGTCCGCGGTAATGTTAAAGGGACGTTTGGATATATAGACCAGGATGGAGAAATTAAACGTGTGACTTATTCTTCGTCGAGTGATAGTACACCTGTACCAGTGACTACTAGCACTACCCCTAGTATGCCTCCGATGGTTGTGAGAGTGAATAAGACAGTGTCTACAACTAGAAGACCTTTGGCTACCGTTGTCTATCCAACTAGAAGCAGCTACACTACAAGAGGAACTGTTATACAGCCTATACCAAAAAGAAGGCTACCTTTAACATCTCGAGCCAACGCCGATGCTACAACAGATAAGGAAAAGCCAGAAGAAACTACAAGCAGTATTCTCAATCTATACAAGCCTAAAGAAGAAAGTGATAGTAAAGTTAGAACTGTGTTAAAGCCTCATACACCGAAAGATGATTTGGTGACAAAACAAACGACGACCAAGTTACCTTCAACAGTGAAACCAGTATACGAAAACACCAACGAGAAAGAAGACATTGACCATATGAAACCGAATACTTTTAGAAGAGAATTGACTGGCACAAGCCCTAATCCTCACATGATGAACTTGCAGCAGTCAGCTGGTGATGATTCCACTGATGTCTATGGTGGCCACCTGTCTCTTGGAACTGCCAGACCTCTCTTCACCACAACAACTCCTCGACCTCGCTTGATCCCTATACATTCCTTGGTAGCAGCAAGACAGAAGATACAAGAACAATACCAACAGTTCCCAGAACATGAAACCACCATAGAAGCAAGTACAGGACGCGTGTTTGACCAGCAAAATGTAGTGACATCTAATCCAGTGCCTGTAGTTCATATACCTCGAGAAGACGATAGGATATACCAGCCTATATACAGAAGACCTGAAGCCACAGTGCAGTTCCGTACAAGAGAATATTTAAGAGACAATCCAGGTTCTGCAGTGCCTATTGGAAATCAGCGGCCCTTTCTCCAATACGAATACCAGAACAAAATACTGGAGCCTCAATTTGTGAAGGATTCCACAACAAATGCGCAGACCAAAGGAACAGTACCTGAAGCGGCTACAGCGTCTCCTTATGATGTTCGTCCAGTGACAAGGATCATACCAATAGCAGTGGATGAAAGAGGTGTTCCAATCCAGCAGTATCAGCCGAGGTTTGTAAATACATACCGCCCGACACAGCAACCGGTCTACCAACAGCGATACGAACCAATCGACGAAATGCAGTCCATATCTGCCCCAGTAAGCACTAGAGACTTAAAAAGGTTGCTCCAAGTTCTGATATCCAGGCAGAACCGATTGCAATCCTTGATGGATCAGATCGTCGCCCCTGGACCTCCGTATCAGCCCCTCTTCCGTCAAGAACAGCAGTACGATTATAGATATCAAAACCCACGTCAATATCAAGAAGATGACCGCTATGACTATAGATATGATCAGCAGAAATACAGACAGCAAGAGGTCTATTCGAATCAGGTGACAAACTACGAGAACCCGCAATATGAAAGCCAGCGTTATGTACCAAGAAGAAGGCTGTATACACGGCCTTATGACACTGATGGCAGCTCTTCAAACAGGGTAGAAGAAGCACCAGAATACCTCCCCCCAGATATAAGAGAAGCTTTGTTGTTGAAGATGCTCATGTTAGCTATTAGCCCTGACTTCATGCCTACAGCAGCACCAGCTACTGAACTCACGACTGCAGCACCAACTAGAAAACAAGTGAGGAACGTTCAGATTTTAGGAGAAGAGGGCTCTATGGATGATATGAAGAGGTCTATGAGACATTAACTTTGGAAGGACTGGGATTAGTTCAGAATAAGATGTTATAAAAGATCCAGGCACCAATAAATTGGTATCTCAAGATCAAGCACCAGAAAATACTTCAGCCCTGGTTGGTTTATGTTTAGTATAATTTATGATAATACTCAGATAATGTAAATAATTTTTAACGTTTTGTACTTACTTAAATGATTTTAATTATAACGCTGTTTGATTTAAACCTTTCGTTAAATTGCACAATTGCACCTTAATTAATGTGACAAACCTCCAACTAATTAAGCTAAAAACAAAACACTAACAAAGATAACACTTTAATCTAACTACAAAAATTAGAAATATCTCAGATCAATAAAATTCCTAAAGTTATTTTGGTATTCTAAACTTTATCATAATCTAATAAGTCACCGCAATATTCAAAATGTAACCGTCAAAATGGGTTTAAATCTAGGGTCCATAGCAAAAATATGGTAGACAACGGAGAAACATTTATAATGAGAAACACATGCAGAAATATATAGAAAACATACAAGGCCTAGGAACAAACACTCATACTCATCACTAAAGTATTTGCCCATACTGAGAATCGAACTTGGGGACCGCTAGCTTCGCAGGCAGTCACTATCAACTAGGCGTACCGTATCGAACCAAACAGTAACCACTAAACCCACAGAACTGTATAAAAACCCACTATTGTAGTATTTGTATAAATAAATATTTCCTGTAGGCGTCTAAAACAAAGACTTATGACAGAGACAAAAGATAAGAGATCCTATTTTAAATTTAAAATAGCCATTGTTGCTTCATATACAGTCACACACATATGAGGACAGCTGAGTGCATTTCCACATACATACTTTAAGCGCCCAATGACTCCAAATTGTGTCAAATTCTAAGGTAATAGTGAACCTTCGGTAGCAAGTATTAGGGTCAAAATCAAACAATTGAAGTTAAAAGTGGGCCTTAAAATACGAAGTGGACAAGTCAAATTTGAAGATGGATTGAACTAGAATTATGCAACAAGTACACGTTAAAATAGGTTTTAATACGTTATATTAAGGTTGCCTGTCATTATTCATAAAAATGGTAAATCGTAAACTACATAATGATATTACTTTATAGGGTTCCGTACCCAGATTAGGGATTCCAACACTGTAAAAAAGAAGATACATTGACGAAATTTAAAATATTTAATTAATAATCTATAAAGTTATTGTTTACTTAATGAAAATTATGTAAGGATTCAAAAAGTCGGCCTAGCTAACTGACTCCATGAAATTTTCTGAAACTTTTCCGTTGTGACACGAAAATTAGCAATACAACTGTAGGGATACTTATCGTCGCACAACGGAATTTTTTTCGACTTCGTTATTTGTATGGTTAACTGCGCTTAACTATGGTCTAACTTTTTGGTCCTTAAACAAATAGGTTATTTGGGTCAATCAACTTTTCTTTGTAGCTCGTTGCCATGGTGACGTCTCCTGGGTCACTCTTTAAAACTATGATTTCAAAGGATATAAGTCCACTAAAAAACTGTTTTATTGGCAATTACACACCCATTCTTTTATTGCCTTTCTCCTGAGTGTGCTGGAAGTATATATTTTAACATTTTTTCTAAGAAACTCTATCACTGTTGTCTCCTGGCTTACGGGACAGAATAACAACAAGAAAAAGTTGATCCACCCATTTACAGTGAGAAAGTTCAGTTTAAATTAAAACACATTAAATAATGAAATATGGAATGAAAGATGATAAAACTAAATTCATAACACTAAAACTATTATTTAATTCGTATGTTTAGTAAACTTTGTTTATAAATGTTTATTTTTCGTAACCGTCACTATATTAAAATGTAGTTCAAATGTAACGTCACTATAATATTATGAAGTAGATAAGTTAAAAAAACGCAATCAAAACCTTAAAGATATTTAAAAAAAGAAGAAAAGACATGTTTTTAAACAGATTTAGTCGTTAATTAAAACGGTTAATTATTTGTAAATGCCGACGCGGTAAGCCCACGTGTTAAATTCTGCCCTCTTAAGATAATACGCAGTATGTCAGATAAAATTCCTGTAGAAATATCAACCTTATAACTAAGAAAGTAGAACTAAAACTGCTTTGGTTATTGATTTTGGGATACTGCTATTTGCGATTATAAGAGGGCATAATTGTTGTCTAGTACCCATAGGAGCTTATTGTGTGATATCGTTCCCTGATATTTATTTATTTACTAGCGGCCCGCCAGAGGCTTCGCTCCGCTGCAAATTCCTGACTTTCCCGGTGGATTTTTCAATTTTTCTCGCCGTAAAAACCATCCTTGAACTTCAACGAACATAAAAAAAAAGAATTGGCCAAATTGGTCCAGGCGTTGTTGAGTTATGCGCTTAGCAACACATTTAGCGATTCATTTTTATTATATAGACTAGCGGCCCGCCAGCGGCTTTGCCGCGCTGCAAATTCCTGACTTTTCCGGTGGATTTTTCAATTATTTTCTTTCATAAAAACCTTGTCCTGCCATTGACAAACACAACAAAAAAGAAATCAGCCAAATCGGTTCAGCCGTTCTCGAGTTTTGCGCTTACCAACACATTTAGCGATTCATATATTTTTTTTTTTTTATTAGATTTATGTAACCGTAAGGAACCCTTTACATGCAAACACCTCTCGCTCTTGGCCAATTTTATAGTCGCGTTACGGTACTCAATGATACGTAATGCCACTTTAGAATGGCAGCTTCTTACATCTCCACATAATTATAGCCAATTGAATCATTATCGTTATTCAGCCGTAAAGAACGCTTGACGTCATTGTCACTTTTATTGGATCGCTAACTTTTGTCTGGGCCATTTGCAACGTTAAAAGATGGCGGACGTGTAATTTGTTTTAGACTTTAATTTTTGGGTAATTAGGTGTTCAAAGTTCTTTTCTGATAGTGATTTGTACTTTTTATGCCTTTGTGTCGCACAGTGATTGAAGACTTGGACTTATTTCGTGTATCTGGCATCTTTCTTCTCGTTTCAAGTGGACTCGCAGTGGTGCAGAGGTTAAAACTATCTTGACCTCTGACCTACAAATCACCGTACAACGTTGCCCCCAATCTTCCTAGAGAAGATTGGATTGTGTTTTATTGCTATATTGATTTATACTCATATAAACCTTGACACTGGCGAAATCACTTCACGTGGAAACGCCATAATATCCCTGCGGTAGTAGCTGTTAAAGTCGCCGCGGGGGCAAAAAAAAAAAAACTTTTGTCTGCGACTTCTTTCGGGTAAAATGACTTTGTCGCGGACTGTCAATTTGTCTAAAATGTTTCTCAACTCTACAGGGCCGATATAAACGATATCGTAGTTAATCTGTTATGGTATTGTTATGACGTCAGCCGCCAATACTGTCATGTAAATAAGTGCTATCAAAACGGTGACAGCTCAAACGCGATATAAATAAATAAAAAAGACGTGTGGCACTCGGGGACTGCCGCGGTAAAGCTTATTGCATGTCGTACAAACGCACACAACGCCGTGTCGAAGACTGCCGAACTGAAACGACGTTAGACGATGCACGGCCTTCAAGCCACACCTCCTTGCCCGTCGGAGTGGGGAGCGTGAGGTTTTTTCGTTACGGAATTTCTGGATTCGGTCCCCGCGCTCAAGGCCCGCGATAGAAGCTATGCAATAGCTTAATAAATAAATATCAGGGGACAATGTCACACCAATTGACCTAGTCCCAAACTAAGCTCTAGGCTTGTACTATGGGTACTAGACAACGATATAAATACTTATATAGAGAAATATATGTTTAAATACATAGAAAACATCCATGACGCAGGAACAAATATTCGATATGGATTTACCGAGTTGCATAAATAAAGGCGCAGTATGGCTAGCACAAGTTGGATTTCTGGCTTGTCGCTCAGTGCGTCTCTATCAGTACAGATTAGATAGAAAGGGAGATCTTATCTTATCTTGGTTTCTTAGAGAGCTTATCCATTGATATCGAAGCTCAGACACATTTAAGGGACGAATAACTCGTTTCTTTTTCAAACTTGTTCAAACTACTTAAAACAAGTAATAAAGTAAAATAAATACAAATGTGCGATACAAAGTTGGTTTTTCCATACTAAGTGAACCCCATGTTTGTTTTACATCTAGTATGGAAAAACCAACTTTGTATGATTACACGAAAAGTTGACATGAAAAAACGGGGATGTAGCTTTCAAAAAATCTTAAGTTCATAATGATTCCAACAATGTAAGAAAAGACTGAAAAAACATTGAAATAATACAGGAGCCTAAGGGTTTTTCGTACGATGGACACAAGGAAAAATTGCAAAAAATCCGATTAAAATAATCAATATCTCTGAAAATACTAAAAATCGCTGAACATACATGGGGATGTTTTTGGTAGCTCTCAAGATGAACTATTTCAATTTTTCATTTGGACCACAAAAAACCTGACATCCTGTATAAGTAAGTTTATTGTTGCCTAGTACCTACAGAACAAGCCTAGAGCTTAGTTTGGGGTTAAGTCAATTTGTGTGATAATTGTCCCTTGATATATATATTATTATTATAACTACCCGAACGACGTAATACAATCGTGAAACATTGGACGATCAAAATTAAGAACAAATCTCGACCAAAAAGAAAAAGCAAAATTTAAGACACCAATTGAAGTCAATTTTTTTTTTTTTTTTAATAACTTGCAAAGTTTGTTAGTATTTAAAGTATGTCAATTATTTAGGTCAAATCTTGAAAACCAGATTTGAACCAGTTCCCTTCGATGGAACGGGCTGTTTGAGGGTATTCCCTTGGTTGATATAATAACTTTTCTTCTATTTTCGGTTTGCCTAATATTGTTTGGAATATTTAAACATTTGTCAAACATCACTTTTCATATTTTTTATTTAGTATAATGATTTGTTGATCGAACCATGTTAACTCTAACAGACGTTTTGCACCATTTTTGTATAGTCTAATATTCTTATACCTAATGATTAAGTTACCTAACTATCGTTTAGTATAACTTATATTTAATCTAAATGATCATACTGATAATTTCAAATATTTTTTATTACATCGATTAAACCGATATTTCATGCAAGTCAAGTCGAATTCTATTTAAAAACCGACTTCAGGGCACCCCGTATCCACGTGGTCTTGTCTGCCCTACCCCTAGAGTGTTTTTGCAAAACGCGGAGCCAGAAGCTCGCGAGGAGGGGCCCGCGGAGCGAGCATGCGGAGGCTGGAGCGTAGCGAGCGAAGGTCTCGCATGCGAGTGTAGGGTGGGCCCTTCGAGCGAGAGTTCTGGCGGGAGCCTACTAATTTCCAATATCTGCCCCGTTGATTCATTTTTATATAAAATAAAAAATGATTATATAAAAAATATTATTTTACCAAGTGATTATTAGGCAATAAGAGTATTATACTAACTTATATTATGCACTACAAAAATTATACAAACCGAAATTATATAGTTTAAGTGTTTATGAAAAATAATATTATATTAAAGGATTATAAGGCGAAGTGAATGTTTATGGCAAGTGATTTTAGACAAACTGAAATTAGGCCAATGGCAAATAGATCAAAAGTTGTTATCATTAGACAACCCTGTTTGAGCCACATATGTAATATGACATGTAACAGCTGATCTGATGATGGAGTCGGAAGGTGGAGACAGGATCTCCGCTATACTTAACGTAGACTCACCGTGTTGAGACTCATAAAATTGATCTTTTTAAGCAGATAATGTCCTGAACACCTGCTTTCAAATAAAAAAAACCGCATCAAAATCGATTCACCCGTTTAAGAGCTAAGTGCCACAAACAAACACACACACACACACACACGTCAAATTTATAACACCCCTCTTTTTGTGTCGGGGGTTAAAAACAACAGACGGTAACAAAAGATAACCCCAATAAAAAAAAAGATGTTTCTTTTGTCAGCTCCACTCACTCACCATAAGGTTCATGTTTGCTCGTTGTCTTCTCTATGCTATTAAAAAAAAACTCCCCTGTTAATAATTTATCCGTCGAGTTTGAAAGTAAGTTCCTTAAGATGATAGCGACTGGGTCTATTAGCCTTATTCCACCGGTCCGTCATGTTACGTAGTTTTTAGGTATTTTGTCCATCCGTCCGACTGTAGACGCTATTACAGTGAGGTAAGTGACATGTCTTAGAGCGTATAAATGGTGTCATCAAGGTCGAAAAGTGTAACAATGGCCGGCCTTCACGGCACGGATTCGAGACAGGTGAATTAAATAGCCAATTTGCGGTTCAAGCCGTCAAATTATTAACAAAAACCACCGGAAAAGTCGAAAAATAACACAGATTAATTTGGTTAGAAATTGGAAAATGTTTTGATTTTACGCGATTTTTAGGGTTCCGTACAATAAAATGAAAAAACATAACCCTTATAGGACCACTAGTGCGTTTGTATGTCTGTTCGTCTGTCACAGCCAATTTGGTCCGAAACTACTGTACCGATTGAGTTGAAATAAACACATATGTAAATTGATGACCCAAACACAGATGTGCAAAGTATTTTTTTTTTAATAAGGTTCGAAAGGGTGCTCTACAGAACTGGTATTGCTGAAGTTGGGGTGAAGACCGCAAATAAAGTGGGACTGGGCTGGCCATATCTACGGCATGCACGATGGGAGATCGGCCAAAAATACCACCCATATTGGCTGCCACGCGATGGACATCGTAGCAGAGGTAGAACCATAAGGAGATGGGAGATGACCTAGATTCGTTTGCGAGGGATTGGCAGGTATGCGCTCTGGATAGGGACGAGGGGCGAAAGACAGGGGAGGCCTTTGCCCGGCAGTGAGACACCAAAACAGGCTAGTAAAAAAAAAAGGTCATCAATGCATTACTAACCCTGAGGACTAAGGACTACCCCTATAATAGGTATACTAGTCATGTCACCGATTGTTTTATCCCCACACCGACACATAACGAATACTGGCTTAGCGGTTCATTTTAAAGGACAAGATATACCGCTAAGCCAGTATTGGCATTGTTGTTTCGGTGGTAGCGCTCCAAAAGGACCCTGCACAAGGTCCCACCACCACTCAACTTTACAAACAGCAGTGTTCGCATTGTTGTGTTTCGGTTTGGGGATAAGACAGCCGGTGAAATTACTAGCATAGAGGCATTCCGTCTTAGTCCTCCGAGTTGGCAGTACATTTGCAGTCTTAGGATTGCAGTCTTGTGAATGCGAATGTCTATGGGTCACAGTTTCCACTTACCATCAGATGGGCTGTGTGCTCGTTTGCCTTCCCTATGACAAAAAAAAAACTGACACCCTAGATTGTTCCAAACCCTAGGCATATTACCGTCAAAGACACATAACACTTGCACAATACCCTGGGAAGCTGTAACAGGGCATTGTTCCAATATCCCACGGCCTTACACAAAAACACAATACATGTGCGTTATTAAGGAATCCGTTGTGAAATATGTGCCGTGTTAATGCGGCTTGATGAGATTCCGGGTGTTGGAGAATATGACTGTTGACATTGTTATATTAATACTTAAGTATTTTGTTTCAATCAAACTTTAATAACACAGGTACTACAATATAAATTAATCTTCACATGTAATACTTTGATATTATGTTATAGTTTGATCATGCGCTCCCGACTTGGCCCCAAGTTGGCCCTATGCAATTTATTTTATTATTATTTTCATCGTTAATTTCAACTACTAACATTACAAGCTTTTATTTACCTAACATTGTATGTATGTATGTATGGCTTCAAAATATGCCTAATAACAAGCGGTAAGTAGGCCGCATGGGCACTTTTACACGTCAAAAATCTACCAGCGCTTCGTAAGAAACCACTGCTGAGAAGAAACGCCATAAGATTCTCAACAATCAGTAGTTTTTTAAATATTGCTTATGATATTATACAATAATAAACTTGACCTAGCATTATATTTTAAAAAACTCACATTAAACAAAAAATAATTTATTAATGCGTAGTTGAGCAGGAAATTGTGTCAGTTTCACAAAAACTAATAAGTATAGTAATAAAAAATAAATAAGTTATACAAATTATGCAAAGACCACCCAAATTCTCGTTATTGGAAACGGACCGAAAGGACCAGATGTAAATCCAATCATAAAGCAGTATTATGGTTTTAAGAGCTTATTTTATGATGGAGTCGAAAGGTAGCAACTCCATTCTACTTCAAGTAGACCCACCGTTTTGGTGTTAATAAGCAGAATATGACTTTGGAAACATATAGTATGAACAATGGAACAAAAACTTGTTTCACAAATGTTTTTTTAGAGGACCTTATTATCCTTATTATCGCACAGTTCCAGGATGCTGACGTGTTCGCCGGCAATTGGCTAGCTCTAAAAAATGCTTTACAACGCTATATTAACATTTTTTTTGTGTTATTTTGCCGTGTGGTTGCCGGCTTAGAATTGTGCCACTCCATGTCTTCCCGTGGAAGTCGTAAGAGGCGACTAAGGGATTAAAGGCTTGTAGTACTGTTAGGCGATGGGCTTGCTACCTGTCACTAATACGCTGGGAAACATCTTAGCCTAATTGTGCAAAATGTGGTTACAGAATTATAAACAAGTTTTTAGAGTTGTAGGTAATTGACAAGATTTCATATTTTCAAGACTTTAATTTTATTCGTTTTATAGATACTGTTTGGAAGGAGGAAGACACTAATAGTTTAATTTTTTCCCTAGGATGTATAATTATTTTATTATTTATTTATTAAGATGTTCTTATTCTAAAAGGGCGTAACTTCATTTCTACGACACAATGGACATATTACGTTAGTCCAATCTGTATAAAAAAAAAAGTTTTTCTTTTTAATAATGGCGGTCAAACAATCTCAAGTATCTATCCATCTGTCAATAGTATCAATGTCAAACTTGAAGTATGACAGCTTTTTTTCTCGTGAAAAAGGCAATGGTATTATATCTAATCAGGCATAGTATTGGTAAAACTCGATTTTTTTTAACTTACTTGTAATTTTGTCAATAAAGAAAAATAAATCTAAATAAATATTTTGCCGTGTTCAGGAGGCAAAACCCTTGCGATTCGTATAGTAATTTGCAGGTGTCACCAAAATGAAATGTTGTCAATTCTGTAGCCCTGCCGACCCCACTCTGGGAACGAAGGCATGAGTTTATGTATGTATGTTTCACAAGCTGCATCTGTAAAACGGTTAGAAATATTAATATAGTTAATTGGTGAAAAATAAAGTACAAGACCTGAAAAATTCCCCGTTTCTTAAAAGTCCCTCGTTTTGTTCCACCCGGTATGTACTTATAGATAAGGGCGGGGCCTGTACACATAACTGCGAATTCGCATCGCATCGCAAATATCTGCGAAATTTCCGTATAAATCCGTATAATCGCGGCGTCGCACCGCATCGCATCGCAGTTATGTGTACAGGCCCTAAGGGTATCCATGATAAAATTAAGCAACAAAATCCAAATTTATATTTTTTTAATTGTTAACATTATCCTAAGTATGTACAATTGGTATATCTAGTAGGATCCGAAGGTGATGTCGTGCAGGGGCGCGGCGCCTCCCGGCGGCAGGGAGAACTCCTTGAGCAGCTGGTCCAGCATCGAGAAGGGCTGGCTGCTGCTCCGGGGCTGCTGGAACTGGTTCTGGTTGTATCTGGATGAGGAGAGGAAGGTTTAATGAAGTAAAGCGAACCAGGGTACAAATAACGGTCGGCCTTTAGTGCTTTGTCACTTTAAAGTTATGTTTGAACTGCTGCACTAATCTGTCAGAGGCGTTAAAGGCTGACTGTACTAAGTTGTCAAAAATTAATTATTTTCATATGCATAGAAAACGGCAAGCACCTAGTGGAGACATCGATTAATAAATGAAACAGAGCAATTGAGAACTTCCTGTTTTGAAATCGGTTAAAAAGGCAGCCAATTATCGTATTGACTGTTTATGTTTGAGTAATTATTTTTCAAAATCACTTTCCACCCTAGGGATAGAAATTATATTTTCATCCCGCTAAAGGAATTCTTATTCATAGAAATCTTTACTTTTCGAACATGAACGATGATAATAATATAGTATATTGTTAACCAGTGGATGAAAGTGATCAATTGATATTAGATATTGAAGTGATATTTACGCATCTATTTACAGTTCGAGGGTGCAATTCATATTTTCATCCGAGAAACATGTTACTGTCACAAACTTTGTCTTTAGATATCGTCATACAAAATTGTTTGGATACAATTTCAAAACGAGTTTGCAAAAAAGTTTTTTCGTTTTGGCTGTATTAGATTTATTTATTTCATAATATAAGATACAGTTATATTGCACACATGTCAATTATACAGAATTCATATTATGATCGTCAAAGAAGTAAAAACAAAAAAAGTAATGTAGCAAAAACCAATGTCAAAAATGAATGGCATTGGCATTGATTCTGCTATGGCCTAGAGAAGGGTAAGAGTCAAAAATGGAGTGTTGGACCAATTCTTTATTCTAAATCAAAATTATTTATTTTAGGTTTCCCCATAGAATAGCTAGTAAAGTTCCTTATTGCATATATCAGTACACTACATTACTCAAATCACTTTCCGCCCTAGGGATGGAAATGTCATTTTCACCCGGCTGTTGACATATACAAATCCTTACTTTTCGAACAGCCAAAAATAGCCATGATCTTTACCTGGGCTCTGCAGGAGCTGGTGCGAAGTCTTGCGCGTACTCCACCTGGGGTTTGGGCGTGAAGGACTGGAACTGAGGCGCCGGCCGGAAGTCGGGCTGTCTCTGGGGCGCGGGCCGCTGCGGCTGGGGCTGGGGGGCGGGGTTGAAGAAGCTCTCGCGGTCGGGGACAGGGGCTGCTCCGGAGAAGAAAGCTGGCTGGAATTTAAAAAAAGGATTTAAAAAAAAAAAAAGGAAGTTTTAAAAAGCCCGACCGTTGTTCCCAATCAACAACCAAAAAAATGATTCAAGGGACCAAAATAAGTTTTTTAAATACCTATTCAATTATACCTCACTTGTATTACTGTCATATCTGCTGTGACTCCCACAAGATTAAGACAAATTGATTGACATAAGAATCATCAAAATAGGTTTAAGTACACGTTTAGTTTCAAGAGCGCGATAAAGGAAAAACATACATACGTAATAGGGAACACCTTAAAATTCTGAATTACTTTTTTCCGAATATTCATTTGTCAGTTTTTTTTTTTTTTGGAAAAAAACTCCATAACTACACTGGCTTTATGTCTGTTAATTAATATGTATTAGTTAAGTATTAATTATTTAAATAAAAACAAAAAACCCGACTGCAGTAAAAAAAACAACTGAAAAGCGAGAAACAAGCTACCGTAAAATGTGCCTACTTTGCTCCCCCATGGGTAACTATGCTCCATAGTGACTTTTTTGTATGTTACTTATAAGACAAGGCCGATGACAAATTTTCTAAAAATAATTGATGTATACATGCAGCTGCGCAGTGAATGAAAGCACTAGAATGATTTACAATACAGAATACCTCAATATAACGATGGAGCAAGATTACCCGTGGGGGAGCAAAGTAGGCACATTTTACGGTATATTATCTTTTTTGTTTGTTTAATAAAGTGTTTACATTCAGACATACATAGGTAAATACTTATAATGTACCATGCAATGATTTTTTGTTTGTTACCTCGTTAACAAGTTATGCAATTTATACCAATATACATACAACTTGAATAGTGGAAAAGGTTTTCCAGGCGGGGACAAGCTATTAATCCAAATGTTTTTTGTTTCAAGAAAATACTTACATTTTATAATTCATTGCTTGTCCCCGCCTGCAATACCTTTTCCACTATTCAAGTTGTATGTATATTGGTATTAATTGCATTACTTGTTAACGAGGTATCAAACAAAAAATCATTGCATGGTACCTACATTATAAGTATTTACCTATGTATGTTTGAATGTAAACACTTTATTATACAAACAAAAAAGATAATATAGCTTGTTTCTCGCTTTTCAGTTGTTTTTTTTACTGCAGTCGGGTTTTTTGTTTTTATTTAAATAATTTAGTTTATTTCACATTTTTTTGGCTGTAGGTAGTAAGAAATATTTATTACTTAACATTTAACGTGCTTTTTGATTTCCCTGTCTAAATGGTAGCATCAAAGTATTATAATGTATATATATTTGGAATGGGCTATTTACTAGCTTTCATTTGAGATCCATATTGCTAAAATAAACAAATTTTTTTTTAAAACCCCTCTTTTTTTTTGCAGACGCCACTTTGAAATATTATATACCCTATGTCACTTCGGCAATTAAGACGAATCGAATGACACCTAGTATGTTAAAAACGGTCAAGCCGTTTAGGCTGCAGAGCGTGCCCAGAAATAGACATACATACATACATACATACATACATACATACATACATACGCTCGAAAAACATAACCCTTCTTCTGACGCAGTCGGGTAAAAATACACATTTTATGAATTTCAAACGAAAACGCATTGTCAATCCCAACCCAGCTTAGACAGGGGTAATGCTACTCGTAGGTATCCCGGCAATATTTTATATGATTTGTATACAGGGTGGTCCAAAGACTGACGTCTAAAAAAAAAATTTAGATGCCTCACATCCGGGGCTATCCGCCCCATGTATGTTGGCCGATTTTTTGTTGTTTTCGAGTAATTAATTTTTAAAGATTTTTTCAAGAATTTTCGGGCCGAGCCGTTTATTAACATGTAACTTTTTTTGGTTACGTTTTTTCTGGATGTTTTATTTTGCGACATTATCCTCACAAACTGTACTTTCACACATACAATAATCAGCTTCGCAACCTTAACGCAAGTTACAATAAAATTGACCGAAAGTGAAAGTTTTACCTTTGAGCAAATCGAAGAATGATTTTGTAAATTAAAAAAAACCTAAAAATCTTAGAATTCAAAGACCAGAAGTAATTTTAAAAACTTTGCCAGTCTCTAAACTTTCAGAATAATACAAAAAAAGTGCCACTTAATAGGTCATAATTTGCTGGATTCGACTTTCAAATGTACTAAGGTAGAATGTGTAATAAAGAGTCTGTAACATAAAAACTGATTTTTATTTGGTCGAACCTAATTTGGTACTGGCCATCAATAAAGCCATGTAATATTTTTTATGAAAAAATAAATTTGTTCTTCCTTTGTCTAAAGAAAGGAATCACGTCTTTTATTGTGTAATAACTAATAGTTACTTCTGCTCTCGTTACGTTTAATTTCTGAATTCTTCTCGCTTTGTTAACTGGACTCTGATTGATTTGCCTTACGACCGACCTGTGCTTGTGTTTTGGACTTTTGAACTTAGCCTAGTGATTGAATTTACTTTCGGGTAGCAACATGAACTACACTCTTATGCCCTTATTAATAAACGTGGAGTAACTGTGGGGTAGCTAAACCATGTTTTATCCTTATCTGTCATTGTGACATTTGAATATGACAGATAAGGACAAAGCATGGTTTAGCTACTCGACGGTTACTCCACGTTTATTAATAAGGGCATTAGTGATTGACCAAGAATTGTCAGGAACTGGAGAAGTTTTTATGATGTTGGAAGATCTGAGGAGCTTCTACTTTTTTTTTAATTGTGCCGTAAAGTTGACCGTGAAGATTTTATTTTTCTGTCCTTCACACTTTGTTGGCTAATATTTTTTTATTTGTTTACTATATGAATAAAAATAACATTTCATTCGAATGCGCAAACATTAAAGATAAAAAAACTATAAGTACTTTTGTGCTGTCACATTTAAAAAAAAAAGATAGGTGAACAAAATGGTTAATTTTTGGAAGATTCCGAGATTTTTTCAAAAAAAATATGTAAAAAACACCGTGGGTAGGATAAGTGTTAATTGGCCCAAAACGTGTTGCAAGTGACCTTAGCTACCCACCCTATTCATTTGGCACACGACTTGCAATACACCCTGTATAGTGCTTTTCTCAAAAATCGCAAGATACAAATCGAATATAAACAGAAACTTCACGTGAAATAACATCAATCTTTACCGCCTTTATGTTTATGACAAGGAGAAACGCAAGCTTTTTTTAGAAAAAAAACTCAAGCTATTCCAGACACAGATAAAAAAGTTACGTTTCGAATAAAATATGGATGTATAAGACTTGTGCCCTCATTTTATTATGGCCGTTTTCACTTTTTAAAAAGTTACAAACTAGATAACAATGAAAGGAAAATGCCCATCTCTCCTACAAAAAAATGCCTGAGGTGTACAAGAACCAATTATACACCAAAATATGCTACGAAATTGTAAGTTCCGAAAACTCTTTTAGTGATTACTCAAAAAGTTGGTGAAACGCTGTTATTTTTATGCAAATAGACAAAGACAATTTTCATCTCAAACTCTTTCAAAACGAATTAAGACGTTTAGTATGTTTACAAACAAAGTAGTTACACATAGGTAAGGAACATGAAAATAGTGGTTTCATGACTGGTTTAGGGTGAGGGCGATGACGGCGTAAGTCCACGGACTGGACGAGAGCGGGCGGTGGAGGTGGCAAGCGATTTCCCATACATTACGTGTTATCTCAATTCACCGCCGTGCGGTGAGCGTCTCGACCATGCAATCAAGAAAGAAATTCGCTCACTGCCCCGCCGCCGACTGTCGTCCAGGACGCGGCCTTGGTTAAGTAAATAAACAAAGTCATTTTACAATTCTAATCATTTTCAATAGTTACAAGTACATCGTCCAAAAACTGTGCAGGAGGATAGATATTACTTTGGTACAGTAGGGCGTATCAGTGATAGCTCTAATCGCCAATCTAAGACATGCATCACAAACAAGGATATGCTGATCAGCCTGTAGAAAAAAAGAACAATCTATATTAGATCAGAATAAATACACTTGGCCACCAAAAATGTTGAGCACTTTAGTGCCTTGTCATAATTAACTTCAAACTGAAAACTAAATGACAGGCATGGCAATGACAATGACAAGGTTCTAAGTGTGCTCAAGTCATTGGCCGACTATAACTATACCAATATTTATTACGTAAGAAAAGCATTTGAGCTTATGTTTAGTTTATTGCATAAATAAATAGTTTAAAGAAATACAAGTATAAATGGTAGGCTGCCACTTGTTTACCGTTTGTGGTGCTATCCACTCCTGTATTAGTTGACGCACTTCATTATTTTGCAATAATAAATGATGACGCGATAATTGCGTAACATTAATATTGCAATTAATGCAATGCTGAGCACTGCTCATTATTTAAACAAAACGAAAACAATATAGGTATAACGTCTACCAGCACCTTAGCATCATAGTGTTATTTATATGGAAGTGACGTCTCACGCCATTTATAATATTGCAGATACGAGTAAACATGAGGGTAGGTCGAAATAAAATCGGTTGAGCGATGACTGTTCAAGTAAAAGTCTATAAATAATGTGCATATTACTCCCATCATTATTAGACTTCAATTTAATGAGTATATTTATATTTAATTATAACATGTTTTTTGGCATATAGGTTATCTCTGTACATTCCAGGCATTATATGGGCATTCTCCTTTGTATGCAACATTGCGGGCTTGTGTAGCGAGCACGCAATGTAATATTTTTTTCATCACACTTGCACGTAAACAGTATCTAAACATACAGGTTAACTTGGCCGCAATGCCCCATATAAAACCCTCGACCTTTCTTTTTACCATGAAACCCAAGGTCGGTAAGTAATTTTTTTTTAATTTATAGCACAGCACACTGGTCATCCAAGTTCAAGCAAAGAGTTTACACGCAATTGAAAAAATGTCTTAAAATGTTATTTAAACAGGAATTTCATTGCAATCTCGCTACATGTTACTTAAATACTCAATTAATGTTCTTAATAATCGATTTTAATAGTTTTCTGTATCAAAACGTCGTTTTTTTTTACACTCCTTCAGGGCTGTATGTATACCTACGTAAATATTTGCCCTTAACGTTTCTGAACGAAACATTTGTATAATCTGTGGAGTCCGCCCGCCATCCACTTAAAAAAAGTTCAAGTAATTCGTAATAATAGTTGTGCTGACTTGTGTATTTATTGACTCGCAAATGTGATGAAAAACATTGTATGTTTCACGGCCGGTACGGGAATTACGAACCTCGACTCAGAAAGCCCTCAGTCTTCGACTTCGGGCTTCTACTAGAGCCTCGATCGTAATTCCTTACTTACCGACCTTAATACACAATGTACTATTTAATTTGGGAACTGTCTGTTAACTATGTACTTCGCGTCTCAGTATGGAGTTAGTAATGTGAACTTTTCCGGTCATTTTAGAGAAAAATTTGTTACGTTACCCGAGGCGGCGTCGGCGCAGCAGATTGTTGCGGCCTATACTGCGGCTGCTCCCTCTGCGGCTGTGGCGCTCTATACTGTTGCTGTGGCTGTGGCGCCCGGTACTGTTGCTGCTGCTGCGGCGCCCTGTACTGGGGCTGCGGCTGCGGGCGGGGCGCGGGGCGCGGGGCGGGCTCCTCGTAGTCGTAGTCGATGGCTTGAGCTGGGGCGCGGTTTCGGCCACCCTGCGGAGATGGGATAGTAAAATAGATAAGTTTTGTTTTTTCTAATAATTGTTTTTATGATGAGTGTAATCATAGACAAGTTGCTGGGGGTCTCCGCAGTTTTATGCTGAGCCAGCGCCTTTTTTTCGCAGCATCACATGGCTCTTTTTCAAACGTAATGGATTACTTACTTTGCTTTATAAATTATTTTTTAGTTTTATGTTATTTATTGATTAATTGCATTTTTTGTAATTTTGATTTGGCTTTATCAGCCATGTGCATGTTTGTGGAAAATAAAGATGTTTATCTATCTATCTATCTATCTATTATACGACAGTATTTCGGCTAAAAACCATCATCATTAGCTTGCTCATACCCCAATTACTTGGAGTCGGCGCAACACGTCTTTAACCTATTCTGCCCTCCTAAACAAATAATTAGTATCCCAAAATCAATAACCAAAGCAGTTTTAGCTCTCTTCTCTTAGTAATAAGGTTGATGTTGCTACAGGAGTTTTATTGACTTACTGCGTATTAGCTTAGGAGGGCAGTATTAAGCTGCCAACCCCACCTTGGGCTCGTCTCAATGACAGAATAATGTAATGTCAAAGGATCCGTAGTCGCTTTTTACGATGTACGTGGTTAGTTAGGGGTGGTGCTATACTACCACGAAAGCCACACAGGATGGAAATAAAGACGAACTTATTGCAATAGAGAAGTTATGATCTAAACTATCGAGACTCGATTTATAACAAGAATATATTTCGTTAGCCGTTAATTTTACTAAACGGTTATTAATTGTTATTCTTAATATTTTAATCTTTATTATTTTTTAGCGTGTGTCGGATTAGGGTGCTCCTGTGCTCCTGACCTGGACCTTTTTTTTATTGGTGTTTTATAACTAGAGTTAGGACTTTTGGTGGCAAATCGTGGTTCTAGAATACATGGAGTCACTATTTCCTATTTATTGTAATACATACCACTTTGATTTTGACCTTCAGTATTTTAATATTTCAAAATTAATTTATTAATCAAACCGCTAAACCAATTTAAATGAATTTTAGTATCGAGGATATCTCTGCTGTGAAAGCGTTACAAACTAGCAAATATTAGTAGGTATGGAAAAACCGAACTAAAAATGTATTTAGTTCATTTTGAAATATACTGAACTGAAGGTCAAAATCAAAGTGTCATGTATTATAATAATTAGGAAAAAGCGACTCCATGGATCCTAAAACCACGATTTGCCACCAAAATCCCAACCCTATTTATAACTAGCAAAGGTGATTGACAAGTGTTTAAATCTCCAAAAAAATATTGTCGTTTTCTTACGCTGTTTACCGAAATTTCTGATGACTTGTTAATTTTCCTTCAAATAACTACCTGTGATTTCTGGGGCGGGTCGCGGGTAGACTCATCCACGAGGGTAGGGGGCGCCACTGTGATACCTTCGCCGGAGGGTTGGAAGCCATACTTGTTGGCACCGTACTCGACTACTCGCACCTGAAATGAGCAGGATAGACTATATGTTTAGATGTCAGTTTAATTGAATATTTTGAGCCATCCGTGTTCATAGTTATGTGTGTAAGCTTAAAGTCATATGAGGGTAAGGATCAGACCTAGGAATATACGGGGCAAAATTAAATGACAGCTAGGGATTGCCTATATCGATAAACTCACGGTCGAGATGTAACGATAGTCTCAAAAAATACAGTTTTCTATAACTTCATGTTAACTTTGACGTATCTTGTGACAGGCTTCTCAGCTGATACGACCCTTACGATTGCAGTCTTGAGATTGTCAATTTATCATAAAAGTCCTTATTCTTACCAAAACAAGCTGGCATAACGTTGAAAATGCTATAGCCATAAGGGTAAAGACAAAGTAGACCTGAGGCTCATTCTACTCGGTAAAACAATATTGCTTTTGACATGTAAATATATTATCAACGTTACGATAGCTCTTATTTACTAGGCAGTAAGGTTGTATCCAGAAGAAGAGATCCTCTGTCTACTAGATTGCCTTGTCCATGACTTAAAAGAAGATAGTTTACCTTGCCAGTGTCGTCCTTGTAACCATATTTGCCCTTGACCTCTCCGTTCTGAGCCTTGGTCTCGATCTTGAAGGAGCCATCAGCTGCCTCGTACCCATATGTGTAGGAGCCATCTTCGTTGTGCCTGAAACAGGTGTTAAAATCAATCAGCATTTTAGTTGTCATTATGCAACTGTTTCATAATGAAGTCTGTTAAGATTCGAGTGGTTATCGCTGTCTGTAGTATTTATTCGTATAAATCTTTCCATTAGGGCTTCTACCAATAAAACCTTCTGTCTCAATAAAACCATTTTGCCTGACGTGTTATGGTAAGAAATAAAAGATAATGTTAACGGAAAATTAACATGTTTTTTTTTATATCATCGTGTAATTTATATCAATAATGTGTGGTTGTCTGTCGCCGGCCTTATAACCATAGTCTAGGAATCTAGTTTATGTATAGATTTAAAAAGCTATGATTGGTTTTTGTTTTGAGGTACTAGCTCACTTCCGCGCTGTCAATTCACGAGCGTGCGGACGCATATTTTCATATTATTACTGTATATCGTGATAAGTGTTTACTGTGGATTAAATCAGTTCAAGTCAACAGTTGTTCATATTTCACGTCTCAAGAGCCATCAGCGACGCTTCGAACCCGCCGTCGGCGGCTCTTGAGAGAACCACCATCATCACCCACCAGCGTGTCGTAATATAGCCCGTCAGGACCACGGCTGCCGAATATTGCGCACAGATAAAGATAGGTAAGTTAATTGACTAACCAAGCACAACAAAAGGAAGGTATGTAATTCGGATTAACTTTTAAAAAACAACAGTGTAACATGCATAAATTATTACATTAAATACAAGACATCGGAACGCTGACAATATGGAAACACGCCTGAAACAATTTTTAGAAAAAACAACTTTCTGATTATATATAAAAAAAATGATTTATTTACAAACCTAACCTTGTCAACCTTGTTGGCTGTGGCGTTTCGGTCGCTCAATAGGGTCACAGTTCTACCTAACACTCCTCCTCGCTTCGCTCGTCGTCGTATCTAACCTAACCGAAATCTGACCTGCCTGAAAATTCTGACTTCACTTCACGCCTACAATAGTTTAGTAGCCAATTTAATAATAGGCAAAATAATTCTTAGGACAATTCATGTTAGGAATATTATGCTTTAGGTAATTAGATTTTAGAGTTATCAATATTAGGACAAACTTGATTTAGGACTTTGAATGAGTATGCGCAAAAATTATTAGGACAAACGAGTAGTATGCCATTCATTTTTAGGACAAAAAACGTTATGCGATACGACAGGCACCCCATACGAGCTCGCTCACTTGGCAGGTAATGCGCCGAGTTCAAGCTTGAGTTATTTAAAGGCATCATCGACCGCGGGAATATAATTGTTACCTGTTGATCTGCTTGAGTATCGGCACCGGAGTGGGGGCTACTTTGGGCTGGGACGCGATGTACCGCGGCGCGCGCTCCTCTTCATACTGCGCAGAGACGTACGCGCATGCGCACAGCGCTAGGATCGACTGGAATGGGAAATATAAATGAAAATATATTTATTGGTTTCTGCTTACATAATATCACAGCCATGGCTGAAGTCTTCTTTTAAGTAAAAATATACTTGTGCTAGGAGACCCCGCTCTTCTACAGCATATATTATGTTACATGTAATTTAGGAACAACTAGATAATAGAGAAAAACGATTAAAAATTAGTCTGAAAGTAAACAATAAACATATTCTTACACAAACAAAAATAAATATACACATTAGTCTATCTCTATGTACGTATGTGTTTATTTTAATTTATTTTATAAGGGAAAAGATATTGATTTACAACTCTGTCGGCATAATTTTTGCCAAATAACCGCTTTGTAGTACAGTCAACAGCATAAATAAGTGATAATTTATGTATACCTTGTCACTTTAACGTTGTTTATGAAATTATATACGAAATTGTAAATGATTGAAAACGACAAGGTACAGAAATGATCACTTATTTATGCTGTTGGCTGTACCAAAAGTGTCTAAGTTAACCTGCGGACAGACGGACAGAAGGACATGGCGAAACTATATATAAGCAATAACATCCTCGTTTATTATAATAGGCATTCTGTGCGTACCCGTTGTCCGATATCGAAATCATAACATAACACATATATATTTGTAATCGACTTAAAACACTTAACCGATTTACAAAATGGCCGCTACAAATACTTAAAATACCTTAAACAACAGCCGTTTAGCTACCTATAAGGTAATAACCCCCAAATTCGTTAAATAACGAAACAATACAAAGCATTTCGTGTCGTAATTTCAATCTAGTTCAATTCGAGTTCAATATAGCGATTGTAAATTTCAATCCAAAGTGACCCATGTCCAAATTTGTCCATTCCATCCCAGAACGTACATCGCTAGCAAGTAGTGCCATAATCCTGTGTCGTGTTAGTGGAGTTGAATCGCTTTGTACAGTTGTGTAATAAGCCTTGGCACTGTGGCACAAAAAGATCTAATAAAAGTAAAAAGTTGCGGTTCAAGTCATAAGCGCCTGATTTGAAACTGGTACTTTTTGATTTAGTAAATGGAAATAAGCATAGTGTATTGTTATGCCAAACAATACAAGCTTTTTGTTATTAATTTAAATCTAAGTCTAAACAACAATAACCAAGAGCTAAATGACATAAGGACATTTTATGGAATTCCGTACCAGTCAAAAACTTCGGTTTTGTGTTTAAAGAAATGGAGACAGTTTGAATTTTTTTATTACTATAGTATTATCAACTTTGGAAGTTGCGCTCTACTCTTAACTTTACACTGCATGGCGTGATTAAAATATTTGCAAAATTAAACAAATATTACCAGCCTTCTTGTGCCCTTTGTGGTCAGCTAAATCTATCTACTCGTATCTTGGTAAAGTGGACAACGAAATTAAGCGAGAAGTAATGACGATGTACTTTCATTAGTTCAGTGTATTTCCCTTCGATGACTGACATTTAAAACCCCATTAGTATTACATATTTTGATATGCATCTAAAACACGGTATTATAAAGCTTCTAAAACTATAAGTCATTTCGTCATTACTTTGAAAAAACTTCGTATCTCATATTTCGTAGCGTAGGATTTTAAACTTAAATGTGAAGAGAATTAAGTGCAAACTCATAAGTCTCGTTATATCAGATACGTTTTTTTTCCAAAGTAGTAACGATTTGTAACCATTACAGATGAAAAAATGTCACGACCATATTAAGTCAAATAAATTTAATGAATAACCAAGATTGCAATGCAAACAAGTCTTGCGCCTTAATAACTTTTTCTGACATTTATTTGCATAATCCTGTTCAGGTTTAAAAATGTCACTACCGGGTTCCAATAGCTATTAAAAGAGAACGGTAAGCTTTTAGGGAAACTTGGTTATAAAAACTTTTAGCCTACTTCTTTTCTTAATTTTAGCACTAGTTTATTTTGTCCGGTCCTATTAAAAAATATAATATGTGATCTAGGTACCAAACGTTCTTTAGCTCAATAAAATTGTCAGATATACAGATTGAATGTGAGTGGGAGGGTCGGAAAAGGCCGCCCTAGGCGTACTTTTTCGAATGAAATCGGAGAAATACTAGAAAAGGGCCGAATCTTAAATACCCGAAACCGACGTGCGTGCTTGACTCGATGTATGAATGTTGAAGAAGCGAAAGAAATTTGTCAAGATCGTAGTAAGTGGAAAGAAGTGGTCTCTGCCTATCCCTCTGGGAAACAGGCGTGATTTAATGTATGTACGAGGGTGCATTGAAAAGTTCTGAGCCTAAGGTTGAATATAATAAAAAAAAAACAAATAAATACTGGCAGGTCAAAGTGCCATATTTAGTCGCCATTATGCACTATCTTTTGTTTTTTTCCTGTCACAATTTTGCATTTTATGCTCGAACTGCTACATAAGGTCACTGATTTTTCAAGTAATGGATAAAATTGAGCAGCGTTCTGTCATAAAATGTTTGCAAAAGAAGGGGTTAACACCAAAACAAATATTTGAAGATATGAATCAAACATAAGGGCAATCTGCTCCATCGTATGCTACCATAAAAAGATGGGTAGCTGGTTTCAAACGTGGCCGGGAGACTGTTCAAGGCGAGCCTAGGAGTGGGCGGCCGTTGACGGCTACTACGGACGAAAATGTCAATAATATATGAGATGCGATAATGAAGGATAGGCGATTGAAGATTGTGGAGATAGCGGAAGCAATGGGTATTTCTTA
Source organism: Acleris emargana (assembly GCA_927399475.2). Classification (NCBI taxonomy): domain Eukaryota; kingdom Metazoa; phylum Arthropoda; class Insecta; order Lepidoptera; family Tortricidae; genus Acleris; species Acleris emargana. The sequence goes on from OV656841.1 coordinate 1,456,335, forward strand.
TGAGCGGGCACAGAACATCATCACCGATGTTCTTGGATTTTCTAAGGTGTCAACCAGGTGGGTGCTTAGACTGCTTTCAGTCGAGAACAAACGAGTACGTGTTACAATTTCCCAAGATTGTTTATGTATGTTTCAACGTGACTCCGACGATTTTTTCAATCGTTTTATAACTATGGACGAGACATGGGTCCACCACAGTACACCAGAATCGAAAGAACAATCCAGGCAATGGAAAAGACCAGGTTCACCACCACCCAAAAAAGCCAAGGTCATTTTGTCAGTTAATAAGGTAATGGCCTCAGTTTTCTGGGATTGCAGGGGGGTTATCATGAATATCATGATAGACTATCTCGAAAAGGGCAAAGCAATAAATTCGGACTACTATTGTGCTCTTTTACGTCGTCTGCGTGAGGAAATTAAAACAAAGAGACCTGGAATGCTGTCGAAAAAAGTACTGTTTCACCAAGACAACGCTCGCGTTCACACTTCGGCGAAATCAATGGCACAAATATATGATTGTGGATTTGTAGTGCTGCCGCATGACCCTTACTCGCCGGATCTAGCTCCTCCCGATTATCATCTCTTCCCAAACCTCAAAAAACACTTGGGAGGACAAATATTTTCGACAAATATGGAGGTACAAGAAGCAGTAGACTCATATTTTAACGACCTCAGCGATTCTTTTTTTTTTGATGGGATAATGAAGTCGGAGGCGAGGTGGACTAAGTGCATTGACCTTCATGGAGAATATGTCGAAAAATAAAATTGTTATAAAAAGTGAGCCCGTTACTTTTTTTTACCAGGCTCAGAACTTTTCAATCCACCCTCGTATGTACAAAATTGTCTAACTCTTGACACAGAATACATCTTGTTTATATTAGAGATTTGAAATCTATCTATAAAATGATCCATAATAAGAACAATAATTGGTATAGTGTGGAAGAAAACGTGTTTGGATACCGTAGTGTATAGAGGTGAAAAAATTAACGAAAAAAATATAGGTCTTAAGATTGATGCAGGTCAATTAAGCTGGGCTTAACATTTGAGTGAATTTCTGGGACATCCTGTATACCCTTTCTTGCTTTCCTTACTTTTTCTTCGAAACAAATGTCGCACAAAGTTAACACCTGGTGAAGGCTTCCTTTTAAAGGTTACCTTTTAAACTAAGACACACTCAAAGTTATTTGACACTACACTGCAACACTGTTGTGTTGCACGCTTTTGTTCTTGTACCATTATAATATTCTGTGGTTTTAATAGACTGCACCGCGTCCGCTTCAGCCTTTGCGTTTGCAGCTCGTCTCATCGCTTGTACCACACACAAACTGACGAAAGTTTACGCATTGGTGACTTTATTTTTTTACTTATCTGAATAAAGATATTTAGCAAAAGCCTTGTTTAGATGTTTAATTTAGCTTGTTTCCGGCGAGTTTTGCAAGGATTATACAAACGTGCATTTAACAATGTTAAAAAAAAAAACAATTTGTTAAACGGGCTGTGTTTAAAAAAAATGGCGCCCCGCCCTCGCTTCGCGTTCATAGTTCTGAATTTATTTTACGTAATAACGTTCTTCTTGAATCACTCTATCTATTGATAAACCGCATAAAAATCTGTTGCGTAGATTGAAAGATCTAAGCGAACATACAGACGGACAGACGGAAAGCGGCTTTGATTTATACCATGTAAAAATTAGGGTCCGTTCCATCCAAATTGGAGAGTCAGAACAATAACATCCCGTCGATATTTTACGACGATATTTTGATGACGCGCTGCTGGCCTAGTTGATAGTGACCCTGCCTACGAAGCTAGCGGTCCTGGGTTCGAATCTTTTTCCGAAACCATGCATTTTTTTCTATATATTTATTATATTTCCCTGCATAAATAGTTATAGTTCAAATCTAGAGCTTAGTTTATATGACTAGGTCAATTGGTGTGACATTGTCCCCTGATAATTTTACGTATTATTATCAAACCCCGGATTGACGAGGGCAAAAATGTACCTGTGCTAGTGATTCATTAAATGTCGACTTAGTTTATCGACATCGATAAAAAACAATTTTTTATCATCCATCATTATCATAAGTAATGGCCAAGTTTGAATACCTTTTAATTATGTGCAAACCTCTTTTATTCATACTTATTGCAACTTTAAACAATTGGTATCTGTTAGTGACCCTGCACTCGAGTCACTTTTGACAACCATTGAAATTATGTTGAATAAAAAAATCATTTACTACAACAATATTCTTTAGCATTCCGACGAATTGAGAACCTTTTTCTTTTTTAAGTCGGTTAAAAATGCCTCAAAAGAAAAAATATTGTTTATCATTATGGAAAGCTGATCATTCAGATATAGAAGATAAAGGTACGACTTACTTTTGCTAGAAATGTAAGATCCATATGTCACGACAAAAGTTGTCGATAAACTTTGTCGATATTTAATTAATCACTAGCACTGGTACATTTTTGCCCCCGTCAATCCGGTGTATGATTATTATTTGTTTGTTACTCTAAACGTCTAAACCCAAATTGTTTTTGACATGTTATCGTACCCGTATTAAGAACGTGATGATAATATTTACTTTACAGTAATGGCGGCTGGTTTAACAATACGATACCAATACGTTTAGACAAAATGGAACAAGGCCCCGGTGGGATATTAATTATACAAAAAATATTAGTTTGAACTTAAAAACATTTTTGCAAGCAAACAAGGATACGGATTTGTCATAAAATTGATAAAACAGGTCGTTCAACTTTTAAACAAAATAGCAACCTTAAATCACACAGCAATCTTTCGCAAATTCCAAAAGCCTATAATAATTACAACGACTAAACAAAAAAGCTTAAGTTTAAAGACATTTTTAACAATTTTATACCAAATGTATCAGTGATAAGTTTGCTTTTACAATGTTCTTATCATTTGAGTTACCGCACTTTTGTGAATTTCATCTGGAGCGTATGGCAGCACCCACAACCAAAAGACTGTAAGTCAAAAATAAATTGTATTAATTGTAGACTTAGTTTTGTAGGCTTAAGGTTGCTTTTTAAATGGATGTTATTGCGAGTTAAGTTGTTTTATAAGTGACATTTCATCGAGTCCGGTAGTGAATGTGGACCGGTGCTCGACCTCGGACGCCATTTCTGCCCTTTGTCTGTACAAATGGGATACAATAAATCTTTTATATATTGGCAAAAATACAAGTCACATACATCCGTAAGAAACACAGAATACACAATAAGCTGCCAATAGAACTGGTGACTATTTATAATGACAAACGGTTCAAAAGCTCACTATTTAAGTTCCTCGTAAGTAAGACCTATTATTCGATAAATGATTACCTAACTGACAAACTAATTATATAAATAAAAAAATTGAATTATTATTATTATTGTTTTGTAAATTTTATATTTTAATTTTGTAAATTTTATATGTGATGACATTATACATACCTGTTTTTTGGTAAATGAGCACTGCATGCTATAATGCACTCTATTTGTACGTCGTTAAGACCTTTGTAAACATATGTTTGACAAATAAATAATTACTTACTTACTTACTTACTTAAAGACAAGGAACTTTGATATAACGAAAGGCTCAGAGTATTTTATTTAGGCAAACCTACTCAAAATGCATAATGTCGCCATAAACTTTATTGATCATTAAGAAGATTGTGAAGCTAAAAATTTCCATACAAAATGCGAAAACGTTTCTCTCCCCTTAATAATTACTTACCTAGTCCGACTTTTACGATTTTTGAATATGTTGTAGATATCATGAAAAACTATGTCTGTGCGTTTTCCTTTCTACGAATGTACTTTTTAGGATGAAAACAAATTTAAAAAACAAATAACAGAAAGTACAGACCTACATACATACATACATAAAGTCACGCCTTCATTCCCAGAGTGGGGTAGGCAGAGCTAAAGAATTTCCAACAAGTCTTAAAACTTCTTGATAATTCTGTAACCACATTTTGCACAAGTAGGCTAAGATGTTTCCCAGTGTATATTAGTGACAGGTAGCAAGCCCATCGCCTAATAGTACTACAAGCCTTTATTCCCTTAGTCGCCTCTTACGACTTCCACGGGAAGACATGGAGTGGCACAATTCTAAGCCGGCAACCACACGGCTTTATAATAATTACAACATATTCAAAAATCGTGGAAATCGGACTTGAGTTAGGGGGTGAGAAACGTTAACGGCCGGAGCTAAATTTGTATGGATTCTTTTGACAGCTACGCGATTTTAGCGGCGCTATCCTCTTAAGTCGATACTAAAACATCGACCTTTTCTCATTACTATAAATTTTATAACATAATCTGGCAACACTTTATCTGACAAACTATTTATTACCTACGTCTAAATAAAAAGTGTAGTTAGTTTAAAATAGTTACTAACAATGGGTAAGATAGACAGGGCATAACTAATAAGGCGGCCCCAACGGAAGACCAGCGTTGGCTTCACAGCCAGCACATCGCACTGCTAGATCAAGACAGTATCAACTCAAAATCATTGTTAGTTTTATTTCAAGCTCATAGACGTTGTATTAAAGCTTATTTTAAAATACAGTTGTATTTTGAGTTACTACACTTTTGATCTGGCAGTGCGACATGCTGAGTTGGGACCGTTTCAAAGCATTAGCACATCTGTTCTCTTGTATAATTTTCTTATTTTTTATTGCTACTTTTATTTTTTGTTGTGTTATTGTTGTGAATAAATATTTTACTTACTTACTTACTTACTTACATTGACTAAGTAATTGACATCGCAAGCAATTTCAATACTTTATAGTAATTTGATTAGTAACAGTTTCTTGACGGCAGAGGCCAACATATTGTTGACAAGCAATATGGCTTTAAGAAGTAAAATACACTCAGGCAGGGGCAAAACTAACGGGTCAGAGTGCGTTTTTCATACAAGAGAGGCTATTTCGAAGCCTTGGTTCCTCGCCAGGGGATGCTTTTAGGGAAATCTGATGATGGATGCCCTGAGCGTTTTTTTGCCCCTGAGTGTACGTAGAGTTTAAGAGAAAAAATAATAAAGGCTTTTTTAAGAGACAATAATTATAATCAAAAATAATTATTTTAAAAATATCTTAGGAAATTTGGATAAATCATACATACATACATAAACTCACGCCTCTATTCCCAGAGTGGGGTAGGCAGAGCTAAAGAATTACCAACAAGTCTTAAAACTTCTTGGTAATTCTGTAACCACATTTTGCACAAGTAGGCTAAGATGTTTACCAGCGTATTAGTGACAGGTTGCAAGCCCATCGCCTAATAGTACTACAAGCCTTTATTCCCTTAGTCGCCTCTTACGACATCCACGGGAAGACATGGAGTGGCACTATTCTAACCCGGCAACCACACGGGCACGGGCAGGTTTGGATAAATCATTAAGTAATATAAATAAATCAAGTTTATCCCAAGAAGCAAACCAATTAATTTTAAATTAAAAAACTTATTGTTACAATGTAGTTTAAAAATATCGATACGTAAGTTTATCGATACATAAATCACTACTAATAAAAAAATGATTTTAAAAATTCCGATAATACTTAAAAATGATAGTGAAGCTCATGTAGGTTAATATTCGAGTGAATCATCAAAACTTTACTTCCAATATCACACGCTTTATTAATAGTAAAAAACACTTCCTAGTAGCTATTGGAAACTAGCACGCGAACAATACCTCTTAATTATCCGCCAGTTAACAATGAGACTGGTTCACCGTGACTATCTGAAGCACTTTCATTTTTATCATAAGACTAGTGGCCCGCCAGCGGCTTCGCCCCGCTGCAAATTTCTGACTTTCCCGGTGATTTTTTCAATTATTTCCTTTCATACATTTTCCTGACAATGACGATTTTTTTTTTATGGCGTAGGAAGGCAATCGAGCACACAGGCCACTTGATGGTAAGTGGAAACTGTGACCCATAGACATTCGCATTCACAAGACTGCAAATGCACTGCCAACCCTGAGGACTAAGATGGAATGCCTCTATGCTAGTCATTTCACCGGCTGTCTTATCCCCAAACCGGAACACAATGCGAACACTGCTGTTTGGCGGTAGGTTAATGGATAAGATGGTGGTACCGACCCGGACGGACCCTGCACAAGGTTCCACGGTCCCACAAACACAACAAAAAAGAAATCAGCCAAATCAGTCCAGCCGTTCTCGAGTTTTGCGCTTAGCAACACATTTAGCGATTAATTTTTATTTTATAGAAGATATGGCTGGTGCAAAAGCTGTTGATATACTATAGTTACTTCATCATTATTTACTTAAGAGCTAAGCTCTTGTCGGGGGAGTACATACTATACTTAATAAGTAATCAATAAATATCAGGGATATCTAATTAACGTTCAAATCTGAAGAATTTGTAAAAAGAGACGTAAAATCGAATTTTATAACACTGTTTAACCTCGTAACGCCCAGTGTGTAATTTGATGTATATTAAAGGCAATTTAATTAGAACTGTACATAAATTACCATTTAAAGTTTATTTTCCTTTCTTCATAAATTGACTATGGCATTTTCGAACCAACATATTTGAACTTTATTGCCTTGTTGGTAGATTCAAAGTCCCAAGGCATATTTCTGGTGATAACTTTATTTTTTTTCTTTTTTTGCGTCCAGGGACAATCTCACATAAATTGATCTACTTAGTCCAAAATAAAGCTCTAGGCTTACACTATGGGTATCAGACAACGATAATCATACTTATGTAAATAATTAACTACTTATCGATTTTAACAAACTGGAATAAGACTTATTAAAAAACATCCAACACTGGGGAACAAATATTTGCCTTGCCAGGGACCGAACACGGGACGGCAAGATTCAGACGAGGTTAGCTTAATTGGTAGCAAAATCATATAGGTAAATCGCTTAAGGTCCAATTATTTGATCAGAGATTAACTGAACAAACGGGTAAAATTCGAAATTCGAATCAAAAATGTGACATATCGTTGGTGAAACTGCAAAACCGCGTAAGTAACATTTTAAATAAGAAGCAAAATGCACCTTTTTAATAATTCAGTAAGGTTTATTTTGCTCTGTCATAAATTTGGTAGTGACGCCGTTTTGCAGAATCACCGACGATATTCGTTTCTTTAACAAACAACTTAGCGATGCGTTTGCGTGTGATGTTCAATATCACTTAAAAGAGAAGTTTTTGCGTCGCAATATTTTGTATCTGAATCATTGGTAATTGGCTCAGCCACTCCAAACACACACCAAAGTCGCAATACTCAATTGGTTTACTTAATAACTGATACAAGATGTTCAGAAACTTGTGAACAAAAATAGATCAGAGGGGTTATTATGACATAGCTATGCAGTTAATTTAAAGTTGAGCGTAAAGGACAGAGCTTTAGCAGTTATATAGCTCTATCCTTTTCTCTCAGCGTAAACAGAACTACATTTGCTAGGTATGTCATAATAACCCCCAAGACCCAAACTAAGCTCCTAGCTAATATACATTCATATAAAGATTAAAGATAAGTTAAAAGACAAAAGACATTTATTCAGTAAGTAGGCCGCAGGGGCACTTTTACACGTCAAGAATCTACGAGCGAATCACAAGCGGAGACCGCCGCAAGAAACTCAGCAGTCGTCATTTTTAAACATATTTAATGTTACAATGGTACTACTAAGTCTAGCATTCTATAAAGCTACTAGCTGACCCGGCAAACGTTGTTTTGCCATATATGTAAAATTTAGGGGTGGACCACCCTTAACATTTAGGGGGGTGAAAAATAGATGTTGTTCGATTCGCAGACCTAACTGATATGCACACAAAATTTCACGAAAATCAGTCGAGCCATTCCGGAGGAGTTTAATTACAAACACCGTGACACGAGAATTTTATTTATTAGAAGATAAATATTAAATTAAAGTAATATCAAATAAGCTGCGCAGTTTCAGAAGGAAAGCGTCCCAAAATGTTATGAGAGAGATAGAAAGAGAAAGGGAAAATAAACAACTACTTATGTATGTAAGACGGTGCAAGACGACCATAAGTTTCGATATGTTTTCTTACATCAACGGTGTTCCCTAGACAAGATAATGCTTTTGCATTTGAACAAATTATTATTGACTAATTTTCAGGTTTAGGCCAAGAAGTTTTGCCTGTTAGATAGTCCTCGACCCTATAATACGCTTTAGACATTGGCGACTTTTTCAAGTAATTTTTAAGTGCTGCAAGGGTGGATTAGAATAGGCCACTCCATGTCTTCCCGTGGATGTCGTAAGAGGCGACTAAGGGAATAAAGTCTTGTAGTACTGTTAAGCGATGGGCTTGCAACCTGCCACTAATACACTGGTAAACATATTACTTAGCCTACTTGTGCAAAATGTGGTTTCAGAATTATTAAGAAGTTTTAAGACTTGTTGGTAATTCTGTAGCTCTGCCTACTCCACTCTGGGAATGAAGGCGTGAGTTTATGTATGTATGTTTTAAGTACTGGAAAGGGGTAAGACAAACGATTAAGTACTTGTGCTTATCACACAAATACTTGCTAATACCGTGGATCAATCTTAGGGCCACTAGCGTCATAGGCAGTGTCACTGCTAGGGACTTCATGAATAAGGGCGAATAGGAGAAAAAAGGCAACCATTTTCCCAGCATTGGGACCCTTAAATAGGCAACAAATCAAACAAGTTGCTAATTTATAAGAGTTACAAAGTACCAAAGTAGCTAAGCTTGTTAAACGTATTTCTTTATTAAGTTTTTGCGTAACACTTGCAATTCGTGCGTATAGATAACAGACGCCCATTACAGCTAGAGTATTGAATAAGAACAAGTATCTATATTTAGCGGAGAGTAAGGTAGGTATTCTAAGCCTCTACCTACATTAGGCTCAGTTTACACGGACTTAGTTCTTGTCATTAGCTTAGCGCTAAGCTGTTTAGTGGCAAGTGGCAAAGGCCTTCATTCCATTCTGTTAAATCTCATCTTTCTATATCGTAATCATATTGCTAACTTAATATTAGCAAATTTTTGCTTCATTGTAAAAAATAACTACAACTAGCCATTCGCCCTCGCTTCACTTCGGTTTATATTTGTCAGCAACACCTGTATATGTGTACATAAACCAGAATAATTTGATATACATAAAAACGTTTCGTGAAAAATTATCTAACTCGCGTACGAAGTCACGGGCGTCATCTAGTTAAAGATAAGTGACCCGTTTTCCTAGCTCGTTTAATTTGAAATTTACGCGTGGGTACAAGTGACAAGTAGAAAGGAGTTTTACTAACAACAACTAAGGTCGTGTTAACGAGGCATTATACAACATTTGCTTTAGATATTTGACCTAATTTGATAGTGTTTCAAATGACATTTTGAATTTAATTTAATGTACTTTAAAATTATAGGCGTGGTGAACTGGTGACTGAGAAATATGTTCTTATAAATATTTATAATACAGATTTGCCGTAGATAAGCTAGATAAAAGTAAATGGTTTATTTTTAATTTCCTGAATTAAAAAGATATACGGATTGTAAAATTACTGTAACCTCAAAATAACTGTACTTATTATCAAACTATACAAGTAACATTAAAAAAATAAAATCTAAAATCTAAATACGGTACGGAATCTCCTAAACCACATCAATCCACATCATCATCAAAATAAGCACATAGCTTTAATCTCTCTTCTTATACACGACTGCCCAAAGAACTTATTACACAAATAAATCCATTGATATCACACGCAAGGACAATTGTTCCGTAAAGCATTAACTCTGGTAGACTAAACAGAAGTACCTACATCTATTGGTTCTCTAAACATTCCTACAGTTTCAATAAGTATTCTTCTTCTTCTTTCTTTGCCCCCGCGGCGACTTGAACAGCTACTACCGCGGGGATATGGCGTTTCCACGTGAAGTGATTTCGCCAGTGTCAAGTATATATAAGTATAAATCAATATAGCAATAAAACACAATCCAATCTTCTCTAGGAAGATTGGGGGCAACGTTGTACGGTGATTTGTAGGTCAGAGGTCAAGATAGTTTTAACCTCTGCACCACTGCGAGACCACTTGAAACGAGAAGAAAGATGCCAGATACACGAAATAAGTCCAAGTCTTCAATCACTGTGCGACACAAAGGCATAAAAAGTACAAATCACTATCAGAAAAGAACTTTGAACACCTAATTACCCAAAAATTTAAGTCTAAAACAAATTACACGTCCGCCATCTTTTAACGTTGCAAATGGATCCCCCAATAAGTATTATAAACCAAAATGATAAATCATTGACAGACGTCAAAAACAGCTGGAATCCCTGCACTAACGCCATCTATAGTCAACTAAAACGTAACATTCCGCCAAATTACGACACAACGCCAACTTTAATTTAGCAGTTCTAGTCATTTGAATGTCTTTGTCACTTAATAATTCACTTAATAAAAACCTTTCATTTAATATATTCACTTGAAAAATCAAATTATTTATGCCTGAGGAACTTTAAATCTTACTTACTGTTTCAATTCATTAAAACAATCACTTTAAACACAAAAAAAAACAATCGATAACAAATACCAAACGCCCATCTCTAGTATTTTTAAATTCAAATTAAGAACGGAATGAACGTACCAATCGCACTAGAGCCGCCATCTTGCAAATAGTGGGTGCGCGGGCGACGGTTTGCTTTTATACGGAGTGTAGGGCGGCCTTTCACTGCGCGGCCATTTTTTTTTATAGAGGGTGAATTTATTGAGCGTTGATGGGGTAATTAATTGTGACAGCCTGTTTTTTTTTATAAAATGTATTTTCTTACTTCGTCCCTGATGTCGTCAAATAATTATTACTTGATCCGTGCACTCGTAGGCATTGTACCACGTTAGGTACCTACAAACTTAATTGACCTGCAAAGCACAGCGAAGATCGAGATACGCATGAACATGTACCTTTAATAACTTACTTTAAATGCTAAGACCGTGTATGTTTTACTTCCGCGAGGACACACATTTTTAACTTTTCTGTTATCAGCTTATTTATGTTTATTTATGTTATATATTTATATATGTATTACTTTTGTTATATTTGTATTATGTGAGTTCATAATATATTTTACCACAATGTACTAATAGTCGGATTAACTTGAAATTTTGCATATTTATGCAGTTTTATTGATAACTAGCGGCTTCGCCCCGCTGCAAATTTCTGACTTTCTCAGTGGGTTTTTCAATTATCTTCTGTCGTACAAGTCTTGTCCTGACAACGACGAACACAACAAAAGAGAATTCAGCCAAATCGGTCCAGCCGTTCTCGAGTTTTGCGCTTCGCAACACATTTAGCGATGATTTTTTATTATATAGCATAGGTACCATTTAACTAGCATTGTACAGAAAAGTTACTTCTCAAATTGTGAAAGTTTCTCATGCGAAATTCTCGGAAAATTCTATGATTATTCTTAAATTTTGTATGGAAAGAGAACATATGAACAAATGTTTCCGATAACATTCTCCGCAAATTTCTTGAGAACATTTCTTAACTTCTGAGTATGCTCTGCAACTTAAACATTGCTTCATTGAACTGGTACATGATGGAGACGGAAGGTGCCCAAAGGAACTCCTCGATGGCTCATTGAACTTAGCTATCCATCAAGTACAGACTCACCGGACTTATCTCTTAATTAATAAATATTTCCCGTGTGGTTGCCGGGTTAGAATAGTGCCACTCCATGTCATTCCGTGGAAGTCGTAACGACTAATGTCCGGTTCCTATATTCAATCCGCGGACAGATAGGCTTACTTCAGATTAAAATTTGACACATTTTGTATGGGCAAATGTCAAATTTTAACCCGAGGTAAGCCTTATCTATCCTCGGATTGAATATAGGAACCCGACATAAGAGAATATAGGCTTGTAGTACTGTTAGGCGATGGGCTTGCAACCTGTCACTAATACACTGGAGAACATCTTAGCCTACTTGTGCAAAATGTGGTTACAGAATTATCAACAAGTTTTAAGACTTGTTGGTAATTCTTTAGCTCTGCCTACCCCACTCTGGGAATGAAGGCGTGAGTTTATGTATGTAATAAATAATTAAGAAATAAATGTAGGGTTTATCTCACACAAATTGACCTAGTCCCAAATTAAGCTCTAGGCTTGTAATAGTTATACCCTAGCTTCAGAAACAAATACCCGCACTCATCACATGAACATTTGCCCTGGCCGGGAATCGAACCCGGTACCGCTAGCATCGTATAGTCGAGTCCGGAATTAGGCGAACTAACTTGACAGTTCATTGTACACTAATGTTGCCACAGTTTGGCTAGTGCTGTTAATATCGATATTTAAAAAGTCTAGTTTATCATTATTATTGTGTTTGGAATCTAACTAATAATTTGGAAGCCACCTAAAAGGATCACAATGGCCTGTTGTAATGTCAGCATTATTTTTATATTTTATTCCTAATTTGAGAAGTTAGTATCGTAAATATCTTCTTTAAACCGTACATCCTTCAGATCATATTATATCGTAAAAATTGCTGTAGTTTTTCCCTATTGGGCAAGTATGTATGAGTGTGAAAGTTTCGACGACATTTACTTGATAAAATATAAATAATAATCAGATTTATAGAAGGCACAAGGTTATATCGACATATTTGTGTCGACATAAACCTATCACTATTTATTTTTTCCTATGTCTGGCAACATTTTCGGCTGTCAAGTTAGTTCGCCTAATTCCGGACTCGACTTTAGGCAGGATCGCTAAGGGCCAGTACACACGGACAGCATTTCAACTGCACAATTGTGCAGTCCGCTTGCAGGTGTCGTGCAGTTGGTTTGCAGTTTCGATGCAGTGAGTTTATTATGTCAGATTCTTTCTCTTAAGTAACGGCTTTCGCTCCTTGTTTAAACAAGGTGTATATACCTAATGTTTTGTTTTGTACAATCAGCATGTAATTATTTATTAGACAAATAAGTCCATGGATATCACACGCGATGATAATGAGGGTTTCCGCGCATCAGTTTTTTCACTAGATGGCGCCTGTGAAGTGAGGTCTTTTTGACAGTTGATGTTAAAATATATGCCTAGAAGAAGACCAAACTAGTGACAATTTACTTTTTCACTTGATACTCGTATATACACATTTCAAATGGGGGAGGCCTATGTCCAGCAGTGGACGTCTTTCGGCTGACATGATGATGATGCTTCTGCCAAGTCGAGCGTTAGACTTATTGCCCCTAATTATAACCTATTACCCCCCTCTATTACCCTTGAACCTAGGTCCTGCCCAGCATTAATAACTGGTCAACTTTTTCATTTAAATCCGGGACCGCTTTTTATTGACATAAGTCGTAACTACCGCGTTGTCAATATCGCTATAGTAGCTCTTACTGTAATATGAACAAGCTCCATCAACAATATGGTAAGAATACGTAAGCAATATGTAATAACACCTAATCGTTATTTTATTATTAATTGACGACGCGCTGGCTGGCCTAGTTGGTAGTGACCCTGCCTACGGAGGTCCTGGGTTCAAATCCCGGTAAGGGCAGATATTTGTGTGATAAGCGGAAATATTTGTTTCTGCGTCATGGATGTTTTCTATGTATTTAAGTATTTATATCGTTGTCTAGTACCCATAGTACAAGCCTAGAGCTTAGTTTGGGGCTAATTCAATTGGTGTGACATAGTCCCCCGAATCCCCGATATTTATTTATTTTATTATGGAGTTCTGATTTTAAAATAACGTACTGTGTTATTTTAAACGCTATTTATACTTTTTCTGTACTTACGTGTAAATGTATTAGTATAACAAACGTGTAACTCTGTTTGTCTGTTGACTAATTTGACTATGCTTTCACAGTTAAGCCGCTGCCGCTGAACCGATTTCGAATAAATTTGGTATGTAAATAGCATCAATCCCGAGGCTATACAGAGTACTTTTAATACCAAGAAAAAGTAATAAACAACTTGAACGCATACGGAGTCGCGGGCAACGGGTAGTCTTCTCATTCAAACAAATTTAAAAAAAATCCTCAAAGCCTAATTTTAACTCGGTTAATAACAAAAACGGTTAAATATATTTCTGATGAAACTGGTTCTCTCGTTATTTGGCCAACCTTGACCTCCTTACCTGACCTGGGACAATACTGAACGGATTGACGCCGCGTGCGCATCTCTACGCATCAATATAGTTCTACGAGTGCTACAGTTGCTACGGCGTAGCTGTATAGCATGTTAGGAATGGCGAAACAGGGCCTAACGGGAGTTTGTATAGCTTTCCTAACCTTTGTTTTTTTAATGCTTGCTGTTAAAAAAACAACATGGTGGCTTTTGTTGTTAAGTTACTAAAAGATACCATATCGTAGCTATATAATTTAGTCAAAATTATAAACACACAGAAAATTATTTTATAAGACGTTGTATATAGGGTGACTGCTTAATCAGTAGTTAACTCAACTAATTATTAAAATTCGAAAAAGGAATCGAATATTTGACAGATTTCCTTGAAATTTAACCATTAGTTATGATTTTTAACAATTAGTTACTTTAACTACTGATCAAACAACAGGCCCTAAAATTTACTACACCATTAGGAACATAACGTTATAGATTTAAATCGTTAATATAATTACTTTGTTTTTTATCCAAAAAAACATTGAATTAATTCATTTTATTCGGAATCATGGCCACACTGCATACTGAATTTCTACTCGTCTGATCGTTCGATATTCAAATACGTTTTAAGTTTTTAACATGAAACCGTAAGGTGACCATAGTTTTAGTAATAACTAGGGCAACATAGGGACGAATTCATAAACTTATCTTGGCTAAGAGGCTCGGATACGTCAAAGTAAACGTCAAGCCATAGAAAACTGTCATTATTATTGACGCACGGGAGGCCATTTGCAACGTTAAAAGATGGCGGACGTGTAATTTGTTTTAGACTTTAATTTTTGGGTAATTAGGTATTCAAAGTTCTTTTCTGATAGTGATTTGTACTTTTTATGCCTTTGTGTCGCACAGTGATTGAAGACTTGGACTTATTTCGTGTATCTGGCATCTTTCTTCTCGATTCAAGTGGACTCGCAGTGGTGCAGAGGTTAAAACTATCTTGACCTCTGACCTACAAATCACCGTACAACGTTGCCCCCAATCTTCCTAGAGAAGATTGGATTGTGTTTTATTGCTATATTGATTTATACTCATATATACCTTGACACTGGCGAAATCACTTCACGTGGAAACGCCATATCCCTGCGGTAGTAGCTGTTCAAGTCGCCGCGGGGGCAAAAAAAAAATAAATTGACGCATCTTGAGACGAGTGCTACCGTCGAGATCAATTTATACGGTACATAGTATTATTTTAATAAAATGCTAAACTTCAATTGTTTCGAAAACCACTCTACTTGTGACCACACTAATATAATCTAAACCATTTAATAAGTTGGGACAATTCAGATAGGATCACGACCTCTAGTCGCCTTGTATATCCCTTATAAGGAATGCAAATAACCGGTTTTAACCGGTTATTTTCATACAAAATCGGTTAATAACCGGTTAAATTGCATTCCCTACCCTTAGTGGCAAGGGTAATCGAAATCTTCACGGACTAAGTTGCGGGAAAACGCCTCCCTAATATCCATTTAAAAAGAACCCAATACTTCTGCAACTGAATGTGTCAATGTTTATAATGCAGTAAAATCCAGTGCATGCCTTTGTTTTACTACGTGCTGTGAATGTTTTTGAACATGCAATTCGGTCCGGCGTGAACAGAATCTATTGTTGTTTCACACACAGTGGTGTTATTCTTTCGTTTCTTGTCTAATTGTCGATCGGGTGACAGTCATACAAGCTAGTTTTAAGTTAAATTACACAGTATAGTTGTATGCCTGCTTGTATGTGGCCTGCATGTGTGCGTTCTTCGACGTACGCGCCGCGAGCCACCACAAGCTTACTCAACAGGACGGATAAAGCCGGTTTAGGCGGAGCCGCACCTTCGCAGCGCTTAAGGGTCTCCCCAGACCTATCGACGCCGAATCGGCTTGAGCCGGTAAGAAAAAGTTTTACGTCCATGCAATAAGACCGTCGTTCCCTTCGCAACGCCGAATCGAGCCGAGCCGAGTCGAGCGACGTCGTTTTCGCTCTTATTGCATGGACATAAAAAAAAAACATACCGGCTCAAGCCGATTCGGAGTCGATAGGTCTGGGGAGACCCTAAGCTGGACATTCACTGACACGCCGTTTGTCTCGTCGACAGATGGAGAGTACACAAGTGGATGGGCGTAATATTTTGACTACATTAACGCGCGCGCCACGCCATTTAGTTTCCGCTCCTTTACGTTCTCAGAGGTGCGGTGCATAACGGAACAGACTGATTAGAAAATGTCAGCCAGGGAACGCATTCACGACGATGTCTTCAGCTTGGTGCTGTGGCGTGGCGTGACGTGCTCCAAAGTTGAATTTCGACATTCATAATAGTCCCATTCGGCCCGTCCATTCCATTCCATTTTCTGTCAATTTGGAAATCGAACAGACTGCGCCAAGTACTTTTAAACGCTACAGTTTTGCCATTCACGGATCGATTTTAGCGCTGCGCTGCTCCATTCGGCTTGTTGGAGTGGTCGTGAATGCCCATCTTTAGTTGCGTATTAAGCGACGCTCATCGAAACAACCCTAGAGCTCTAGCGGGAATAGAATATACCTTTGTTTGAAGACGTAGGTGACCTTGTCTAAATGTTGTTGTGAATATTTGTATAATATACGTGATTATTTCTTGTTAGTCCTTAAAGTTTTTAATTTATTTAAGTTTTTTTTGCTATCTAGTACCCATAGGGCATACTTAAGTTTTTTGAGTTGAATAAATGTTGTTGTTTAATATATAATATATTATATATTACCTATGTAACTTGATTTATTTTCGACTGTTGAGTGTTATGGATGATAGTATGATTGCTTGTTTGACTTGTAATTTTCTTTGTACATTATGTAGGTAAGTGGTTTGTAACCGTACTAGTTAATTAAATAAATAAATAAATAAAATAGTGCACGCCTAGACCTTAGCTTGATGTGTCAAAGATTGTCCGCTGATGTTTAATTTACTTATTAGCTTATGCCCGCGACTTTGTCTATGTAGATTTCGATTATCGTTATTTCCTCGGGAATTTTTAAAATTTCAGAGGCGTAAAGTAGCCTATGTGTTAATCTAGGGTATAAGCTATCTCCATTTTAAATTTCATCCAAATCTGTCCAGCCGTTGCAGTGTGAAGGAGTAACAAACTGACACACGCACACACAAACTCTCGCATTTATAATATGAAGTAGGATTAAGTAGAATTTATTTATTCCGTGTGGTTGCCGGGTTAGAATAGTACCATTCCATGTCTTCCCGTGGATGTCGTAAGAGGCGACTAAGGGAGTAAAGGCTTGTAGTACTGTTAGGCGATGGGCTTGCAACCTGTCACTAATACGCTGGTAAACATCTTAGCCTATTTGTGCAAAATGTGGTTACAGAATTATCAACAAGTTTTTAAAGTTGTAGGTAATTCTGTAGCTCTGCCTAGCCCTCTCTGGGATTACAGGTGTGAAGGTATGTATGTATGTATTTACTAAATTAAATATGCATGCTTCAAACGGTTGTTTGTACGTTCTGACAGGATAATGTAACTTTACCGGTTAATAATACACCCGTCAAGTTGAAAAGTGCCTTACTTAAGAACAAGGTGGCAGGTTTGCTTAGGTCATCTACTTACGTTTCAAGGCTTTGATTACGAAATAACCTAAAAGAGTAGGTTTAGTGCTAACTGGCCTTTTATGGTAATACTAAAATATGTCAGGTCGGTGACGTAACCAAACAGAAAGTGCACTGAAATAAAAATAAAATATGGATTTATTCAATCTACGCTAAGTAATATTATAAAACGTAATGATTTGTATTTTTGTATGTTTCTAACGAATAAAATCAAAAACTACTGGACCGATTTTAAAATTTATTTCACCATTAGAATGCTAAATTATCCCTGAGTCCGTATCAGTTTATTCGGTTAGAAGCTACGACGGTACAGATAGATAACCGATACACAGACACACACATACACACATACACACGTAAAATTTATAACACCCTTCTTTTTTTGTCTGGTTTTTATAAATATTTAAAGCAAACGAAACTCTACTCAACTGGAAATTTGAAAGAGTGGAGTCTACATTATTCGACATTTATACAATAAAAAATAAAAAGTAAACGTAATAAAAATAAAACCAAGCTACTCAAATATTAAAGGATATAAATAATAATCACCACTATAAAAAGAACACCCAGCAGGTCCGCTCGCGGCATGGTCC
The DNA here is from genome assembly GCA_927399475.2 of Acleris emargana. Lineage (NCBI taxonomy): Eukaryota > Metazoa > Arthropoda > Insecta > Lepidoptera > Tortricidae > Acleris > Acleris emargana. The sequence goes on from OV656841.1 coordinate 1,474,653, forward strand.
CTATGACACTGGCTGCATTACCTCTCTGGATAGCTAACCCAATCCTTTGGGAGAGGTAAGCACCAGCTCTAGGATTTCCGGAGGTTTCTATGAGCCATGCATGATGAAAGATCCTTAATAAAACTTATATTATTGTTCTTAGATGAGGGCACTTACGACAGTTTGACGCGAAAAAAGAACCTGTATGTTTTTAGAATTAGTTATTTTAAATAATAGTATTTTATATTTCAATCATACGACCTAAAAATATTTTGTATTTCATATTTTAATTAGGTACATGCCTAAAAGTACTTTGTAATTTGTATTTAAAATTTTGCCCAGCCGTGATTTTAAATATAAAGAACCTGAGCTTGTTAGTTTTAATAATAGCAATATGACAAAATCTTAGTTAACATTGATTCATTCAACATAGTATGTTGAAGTAACAAGACCGATTTTTAAGGTCGCCTACAATACTACATTCCATTAGAGATAGACTAGCTCGGTCCAACTCAGATTGAAGGTAAAACATATTAGTTGAGACCGAACTATTCGAGGTGCAACTTAACTAAATAAATATGTGACATAATTAAAATTAATTACCCATTGCGTATGCCCGTAGCTTCGTTTTGGGTCTATATGAACTTGGGTGAGATTGTCTTTTGTTTTTTTTTATGGTATAGAGAAGACAAAAGAGCACACAGGCCAGTAAGTGGAAACTGTGACCCATATACATTCGCAGTCACAAGACTGCAATGCAATCCTAAGACTGCAAATGCGTTGCCAACCCTGAGGACTAAAATGGAATGCCTCTATGCTAGTAATTTCACCGGCTGTCTTATCCCCAAACCGGAACACAACAATGCGAACACTGTTGTTTGGCGGTAGGTTTATGGATAAGATGGTGGTAGCGATCCGGACGGACCCTGCACAAGGTCCTACCACCCGCAATATTTATTTATTTATACTTTTTCGCTAATCGCTTCGAAATTCACCCTAAATTGGACTCCACAAAATGGCCACCGAAAGCTAAATTTGAATTCATTTAAATAATATCCTCGTAAGTGTCAACGTAAATTTTATTTTTTGTAATACTTTTCTTGTTTCAAATTGTCTTGTTATTACAATAAAATAATACTAGAAATAGTAAGATTTAAGGACAGGATAAGCAGAATAAGTTTTTTTACGCGTTTTAAGCTGGTATTATACAGCTATTAATAATCTAAAACTAACCTATCTAACCTAACCTAACTACAATAACGGCCAAACCCTATATTCAATCCGCGGACAGATTAAATTAAGATGTTTTAGGTTAAAATTTGACATATTTCCAATAGCGAATATAAAAATTTAACGCAAAGTAATTAACATAAATAAATAAAGAAATATCGCGGTACAATTTCACACAAATTGACCTATTCACAAAGTAAGCTCTAGGCTTGTCTTATGGGCACTAGGCAAACATCAACAAACATACTTATAAAGAGAAATAAATACTTATATAGATTAAAACCTCCAAAACTCAGAAACAAACAGTACACAAATATTTATTCTATACCGGGAATCAAAGCCAAGACCACTAGCTTCATAGGCAGGGTCACTAGTTCACTACCAACTAGACAAAATATACTATCACGACTAGAATTGTAGACTCTCTCATCTTATCCATTAACCTACCGCCAAGCAGCAGTGTTCGCATTGTTGTGTTCCGGTTTGGGGATAAGACAGCCGGTGGAATTACTAGCATAGAGGCATTCCATCTTAGTCCTTAGGGTTGGCAGTGCATGGGTAACAGTTACCACTTACCATCAGGTGGCCTGTGTGCTCGTTTGCCATAAAAAAAAGAAAAGACTGACTGAAATCATATAAACCTTTGCTTTTCTTTACAGGAGGATTATTATGACATATCTATTCAGTTCAGTTTACACTGAGAGAAAAGGACAGAGCTATATAACTACTATAGCTCTGTCCTTTACGCTCGCCGTAAAAAGATCTGACACACATCGTTACATTTTTAACATAGCTCATGACCAAACACCGGATTGACGGGGGCAAAAATGTACCGGTGCTAGTGATTCATTAAATGTCGACTTAGTTTATCGACAACTGTATCGACACAATTTTTTATCATCCATCATTATCATAAGTAATGGCCAAGTTTGAATACCTTTTAATTATGTGCAAACCTCTTTTATTCATACTTATTGCAACTTTAAACAACTGGTATCTGTTAGTGACCCTGTACTCGAGTCACTTTTGACAACCATTGAAATTATGTTGAATAAAAAAATCATTTAAGTACTACAACAATATTCTTTAGCATTCCGACGAATTGGGAACCTTTTTCTTTTTTAAGTCGGTTAAAAATGCCTCAAAAGAAAAAATATTGTTTATCATTATGGAAAGCTGATCATTCAGATATAGAAGATAAAGGTACGACTTACTTTTGCTAGAAATGTAAGATCCATATGTCACGACAAAAGTTGTCGATAAACTTTGTCGATATTTAATTAATCACTAGCACTGGTACATTTTTGCCCCCGTCAATCCGGTGTATGCTCATGATGACATAATATTAACTTGCATCACGACACGCCGCATGCACATTGCAGCCCTGCCGAGGCCGCAGGGCTCAATTGACGGCTCGAGAAACTGACAAGGCCTCGGAAATAGGGCCACTCGATACGCTCTGTGATGAAGACTGATTTATATGTGTCGCCAGTAAATGACCTTTTGATGCAACTGCAGTTGAGTGTTCCGTTAGGTTGCCGGGTTAGAGTCGTGCCACTCCATGTCTTCCCGTGGATGCCTTAAGAGGCGACTAAGGGAATAAAGGCTTGTAGAGTTAGGCGATGGGTTTGCAACCTGCCACTATTACACTGGTAAATAAAGCCTGATTGTGTAGAATGTTGTTACAGAATTGTCAACAAGTTTTTAGAGTTGTTGGTAATTCTGTAGCTCTGCCTACCCCACTCTGGGAATGAAGGCGTGAGTATATGTATGTATGAGGCAAGTGCGGATAGTATGTAACTTTACACGAGCCCCGAGCTGCAAGTGACAAGACTCGGAACATGTCAAAATGACAGTTCCACACGTGTAACAACCATCGTTTTGAAAAAATATAAAAATATAAAACTAACATGAGACATTAAGTAATTATAAGTATAAGAGATGCTGTCACTTAATTCTTGGTCTGATTAATCATGAAATGATAACGACAGTGTTCTTGTTGTTGAATATGTACCTGAGATCCAGAGCAAATTGGCTGGCTTGAAAATCAGCAGAATCAAAACCGAGTATTTGACTGTCTCTCTAGTCCCGGGGCCATATGGCCATAGCACTTGATGGCGCGCTTTTCCCTTTCTGCTCAGACTTCCAGTATCTCGGTTCACTTGTGCAAAGCGATGGCACAGTACATAGGCTGTTAAGCATAGAATGAACGCAAGTTGACCCCAAATGTCAATATGGCGGCTGCCACTAGAAGGGCTATCAACTAGGCTTACCGTGTCGTCAATGGCTCAGGGGCTCTGTGCTCGGTAAAACCATATTGCTCGTAAAACCATGTTATCGTATTGCCAATGACACTGTGGCGATCTAGCGAAATCTTGTATCAACCAACTCGCTAGCGCCACCAGCGTCAGACAGCGGAACTAAGGGTTCTACATCGCGCTAACGAAGTTTCCACAGTCGGCTGACATATATACCACTTCCAACTTCATCCCAATGGACTTCGGTTCCCTGGCATAACACCCGCCTGGGGAGAGATCTCTATTGTTCTCTCATCTACAATACGATACCTCTTATTTACTTAACAGTAAATGGGGGCGAATGTATTTTGTAATTAATATTTGAAATACTATTTAGCTACTTGTACCGAGTATTTTGCCCAACTCTGAGTCATGATGATAAAACCTTTGTATTTGACTGTTAGGCGATGGACTTGCTACGTCACTAATATACACTATTAAACATCTTAGCCTAATTATGCAAATTGTGGTTACAGAGTTATTAACAAGTTTTTAGAGTTGTTGGTAATTCTGTAGCTCTGCCTACCCCACTCTGGGAATGAAGGCGTGAAGATATGTGTGTATGTATGTATTTGACTGGTCTTTAACGGTATATGGCCGCAGGTGATTTATCGAGTGCCAGATCAAGTGCAGCGCACGCGTTCGCATCGCGGAAGCGCCCGCGCAGCCTTCGATTGACGAATAGAATAGTGCATTCTTAACTGACGTAGAGAGTGCCACAGAATATAAAATAGATCGTACAGAAGGCGCTCTATTTAAAATAACAGCGTTTTATGCTTTATATGCGGAGCCCGTATTTTGCATGCCGTTGACGCAATAATGACGTCACGTTACATAGAGTATGATTCCAAATGGTTTTATTGTCAAGATCGTAGCAAGTGGAAGGAAGTGGTCTCTGCCTACCCCTCTGGGAAGCAGGCGTGATTTATGTATGTATGTATGTATGTATTAATCATTAGTCGTCAATCATTTAATTATGTACAAATGAGTTAAGTAATGTATTGACGCGTGGAAAAATAAATACCTACTTCGAACTTAAAACGTTAATGAAACTATTTGATTGAGAAGGATAGCGGTAATAAAATTTTAAATGATTAAATAGTCATAAAACTATTTTTACTATTTTTATTTGAACTTAAAAAAAAAACGTAATTTTGTCGTCATCGACATCAAAATTTCGACCCCAGTTTATATGTTTTTTTTAAGGGTCAAACATTGACGTTTGTTACCGTACGTAAATCTGAAGACTGCAATCCTAAGAACGCAAATGCGTTGCCAACCCTGAGGACTAAGATGGAATGCCTCTACGCTAGTAAGCAGTGATACGCAGAGTAATATAAGTAAAGTATTAGGAAATAACATTTTTACCAGCCACTTTAATGGCAGTCTAAACAATTAATGGACCATTAAAAACATGTTTAATTCATCGGTTTTATAGACTCCTTACATGTTATTTTGCTAAGTGATCTATGTCATACATAGAGTATCGTGTGAAATAGAGATTAAACCACATATTCATAAACACATTATAAACATATTTTTTCTACTCGCGTACTATAAACCGCTAATATTGATATCGTTAATGGTGTCAAAATACCCCCTATAGCGTGACCGAAGCATGAAAACAATTATATAATGAGCGTTGCCATGGTAATATCAGTTCAGTTTTCTTTTACATAGTATAAAACAAAGTCGCACTCGCTGTCGGTTCGCTTAGATCTTTTAAAGTACTCAACGGATTTTAATGCAGTTTTCAGTAATAGATAGAGTGATTTAAGAGGAAGGTTCTTACAAAAAAACAAAAGCTCAGATAAAACGCAACGAAGCGAGGGCGGGTCGCTAGTATAAAATATTTATAAGTATTCATGTATAACTTTTAAGTAGGTTACCACGACCTTACAGGATTGTACTTAAAATTGCATACATACATACATAAACTCCCGCCTTCATTCCCAGAGTGGGGTAGGCAGAGCTAAAGAATTACCAACAAGTCTTAAAACTTCTTGATAATTCTGTTACCACATTTTGCACAAGTAGGCTAAGATGTTTCCAAGTGTATTAGTGACAGGTGGCAAGCCCATCGCCTAACAGTACTACAAGCTTTTATTCCCTTAGTCGCCTCTTACGACATCCACGGGATGACATGGAGTGGCACTATTCTAACCCGGCAACCACACGAGGGAATTCTATCTATTTAAGTATATATTTCTCTATATAAGTATTTATATCGTTGTCTAGTACCCATAGTACAAGCCTAGAGCTTAGTTTGGGGCTAGGTCAATTGGTGTGACATTGTCCCCTGATATTTATTTATTTATTTTTATTTAAATACAAGAAGAAAGTAGCCACGAAATGGTCCCAACTCTGCGTAATACTGGCATTAAAGTCAGTAGGTACTGGTCTTCCGTTGGAACCATCAGGTGAAAAAGGTGGTTTAGTTTCTAGAGCGCCACAAAGGAACAAACATACATATATAGGCTGATAAACGCATTACCCTCCTCCTACGGAATTCGGGTAAAAAATACTGCCTTTATTTATTTAATACTCTGTACGATAAAATAAGGTAACGCGTTGAACAAAAGTCAGGAACGAAAGCCGACCTTGGTGTGGCTTAGATCATATTAGTGTATGGACTATAAACTTAATTGAGTTTGCGTGGTTTAGATTTAATTAGTTGATAAATAACATAGTAGACATACATACATACCTTCACGCCTTCATTCCCAGAGTGGGGTAGGCAGAGCTACAGAATTACCAACAACTCCAAAAACTTGTTGATAACTCTGTAACCACAATTTGCACAATTAGGGTAAGATGTTTAACAGTGTATATTAGTGACAGGTAGCAAGCCCATCGCCTAACAGTACTACAAGCCTTTATTCCCTTAGTCGCCTCTTACGACTTCCACGGGAAGACATGGAGTGGCACTATTCTAAGCCGGCAAACACACGGCAAAAAAAAAAAAAAAGTAGACAGTGTAATAGGATAAAATAAATTATACAAAAAAGTGAAGCACTAAGTGCTAAAATTATTCAATCCTCATTTCGTCTTGAAATTATTAACCGTCAAGGCGTCTCGTAAAAACACGTTCTCTAAGAAAGTATCGGGAATTGATAATTTGTTTATGGTCTCTCGTATGTATTTGGTTGAATCGGACCATCCGTTTGGAATTTATGATGCCACAGACAGACACACAACTAATACAGACACTTACATACACAGATACACAAGTAAAATTTATAATACCCCCCTTTTTGCGACGCGTTTCGTTTTTGTGGGGGGGGGGGGGGGTGAGTTGGGTCGTGGAGTGTATAAAGAATATATTTGTACATTCTGACGTCGCAACTTTAACTCGGTTCACTAATGTTTTACCAAATCATCATTAGATAAACTTTATAATTACATACATACATAGGTACATAAACTTACGCCTTCATTCCCAGAGCGGGGTAGGCAGAGCTACAGAATTACCAAGCACTCTTAAATAAGTTGTTGATAATTCTGTAACCACGTTTTGCATAATCAGGCTAAACTTTATAATTTAAAATAAATAAATAAAAAAATGATTTACCGCCACAAAAAAAACCATAACACAGTTTAAATGTGAACACTTTACGGTAGGTTAGGTAGGTATATTTTTTTTGTGACAACAGGCTCAGGTCTCAGCATATGCTGCGAGCTTGTTTTCAGCCTGCACCTAGCTCTCGGCTACATTTAAGCAAGTTACAAGGGAACATTACGCGCTACGCGGTAACTACCTTTATCTAATAAAGAGCAAACAATCACACTTTCAATTCGCAAAGACGTACTCCCCGACAGATATTTTTTTATTTCCTTCTAGTCATTTTTTTTTTAATGGCATTGTTTGCTAAATGATGATTTGATAAAAAGTAAGCATTCCCTTTCAGTCCCCAGCACCAATTCCCAAAAAAATAAACTCTGGAGTCTTATCATAACAATAAGATACAAGACGATTAAAATATCAAGTGAACTTCGAATTGGAATGACAAAGGTCGCCCCAACCGGTCGGAATATAATTGCAGCACTTGATTTAAGTTGTCGCCCAAATTCCGACCTTGCGCGACTCACACTTGACATTTTGATGGATGGTTCTATGTAAGGATGCACCAAGAAAAACTGCTATAAATCTAAAACGGGACTTGATTATTTTACCGACAACTCTTCTTGAATTGCTGGTGTTTATGTGCGGTGCGAATCGGCAAACGTAGTGCAGGACGCCCTCAGACTAGGTGGAGTGACGATCTTCGCAAGGTGGCTGGCAAGAGCTGGATGAGAGTGGCCACGAATCGTGCTCGTTGGCGTGCAATGGGAGAGGCCTATGTCCAGCAGTGGACTAATATAGGCTGATGATGATGATGATGATGATGATGATGTGCGGTGGTGATTACTTCTTATCAGGTAATCGATATGCTCGCTTACCCCCTCTCTTAATTTATTTTTAAAAAAAAACACGTAAAAATACCTTGACGTTGCAATGCAAGCCGATCGAAACGGCGAATAAGTGCCGTTTTAGATTTATGTCAATATGTGTGGACGTCGCGATTATCGCAAAAGTTTAAACAGAGGCACAAACAAATATCAACAAAAATAAATTGTCTATACTTTTTTCTCTCAATAGTAGGTTTTTAGGAAATGCTGCTGCAGCCTGAAATATATTTGTGGCTTGAAAATATATGGTGATTTAAATTTTTACCTTTCCAAAAGACTGTCCAAGAAGAAATATGTAATGTTTTCATATAATAATTTACCTACTCGTATGAAAATGATAACGAAAACTCCATTTCGCATAACCCTAACATATTTTTTTTTGTTTAATTATTAAATCCTTTATTCATTATATTATGTAAGTTGTAATGTAACGTGACGACGAAGTTTAGCCTAATTGGTGGCCTTTATTGGGTATTAACCTTGGTTTTTGGCCTAAGTTTAGCCTAAGTAACCCCGCCTACAAAACTAGCGGTCCCGGGCTTGATTCCTTTCAATTGGAAATGTTCTTGTGATGAGAGCAAATATTTTTTCCTGACTCTTCAAGGCGAAATTGACTATCAATAAAAATTGCAGAAGTAATTTGCTATCTGCTAAATGCTGTGTGGTTGCCGGCCGCCTAGAATAGTGCCACTCCAAGTCTTCCTGTGGAAGTCTTATGAGGCGACTAAGGGATTAAAGGCTTGTAGTACTGTTAGGCGATGGGCTTGCCACCTGTCACTAATATATACCTACATCGTAAACAACTTAGCCTGTTTTTGCAAAATGTGGTTATAGAATTAACAACAAATTGTTAGAGTTGTTGGTAATTCTGTAGCTCTGCCTACCCCACTCTGGGATGAAGGCGTGATGGTATGTAAGTATGTATTAGCTATCTTCCTTTAACTTTAGTTCTAGAGCAAGAAGCACCATTTTGCTGTATTTTTCTAACTTTAAAGAAGAAAAAGACAGCAGTCAACTTCTGCAAGTTTTTTTGCGCTTCAAATTTTTTCATTGTATCACAGTACAACGTTTAAGTTTATTTAGCTCATTTGATTAGGTCAATTTGTGTAAAGTAATCTAGTTTATTAATGAATAAATCTTGGTTCCGTCGCGCACACGCCTGCCCCTAAGGCCGCCCACTGACAGCCGGACGTGCCCTTTATTTTGTAACCACTTCCTTTACCCAAATAAGTCATATGGTTTTCTTCTCTATAATTGATTTGAACTTACCGAAATTGTCCTCACCTTATAGGTCTGATTTGTAATTGCTATATGAATGCCTATAATATTTGAGGAGTTCAATTCCTCATGGATCCCCTCATCAGATTAAAATTTGGTGACAATGGCACCTTGGAAGTATATCCAATCAAAAAAAAAAAGTTTTTTTAAATCGGACCATAATTGACGGAGAAACCGGTGAAAATACATTAAAAATAAAAATATACATTTAAATATTACATACAAGTTTTTATTTGAATTATTTGAATGGCCACCCCAAATTTAAAATAATCATGTCATCCATAAATTGTCTGCTAAATAAATAAAGATATTAAAACGAAACTAATGGGTCTAATACAAAATTATAATTGTTTTTTGGTCTATCCCAATTGATTGAGCGCTAGGGTTGACCTCTTAATTTTATTAAATTAATAAATTCCTACCGTAAATTGTGCCTACTTTGACTAGAATGATTTACAATACAGAATACCTCAATATAACGATGGAGCAAGATTACCCGTGGGGGAGCAAAGTAGGCACATTTTTACGGTACCTATTTATTGTATCTCAGTCTCGCCTAGTTCGATCCAAATCAATATCTAGGATTATAGTGGTATTCGTAAACGACTCCGTAAAGTGAACTAAAGTGAGGTATACTTTAACTCTAACTTTAAAGTTTGAAAAATACTCCAATATTGTGCTTCTTGATCTAGAACTAAAGTTAAAGTAGGTAATACAGATATCAACTTCTGCAATTTTTATTGCTAGTCTAAACCTCGCTTTAATTATCAGGGTTGGCAACGCATTTGCAATATTGAGATTGCATAATCCCATGTACAGTCACCGGCAATTATATATATAAATATATGATGTATATATTATAAACCTACTTATTTATTTGTACCGATTGTACGTTTAGCCATCCTTTGTTTTTATTTATCTCTCTATCGCTCAAATGTTATCTGGAAGGAATAAGTTCGCCTTTGTACATAGCTTTTGTATGACTGTTCCTTTTTTTGGTTTGTTATTTTCTGTTGGTACAATAAAGAGTTTACATACGTACATATTATACAATCCAAAATCGGGTGCAAAAATATCTGACACGCTCATATACTCGTACCTCTATTAATGAAGACTTGTCAGATATTTTCGCGCCTAATGTTGCATAATATATTATTGCTGAAGACTGTACTTGTAATATCCATGGGCCTCAGTCTACTCACCTGGTGGTCTGTGCCCGTTTGCCTTCCGCTTGCTATTAAAAATCTATTAACCTTTATCTATACGTCTGTCTATAAGACCAATCGTTAGCCTACTTTTGTTACCAATACCTTTATAAAATTCTAATTAGCCATTATTACAATACACCGATGACAAAACAACTTTCACCATAGGAAAAGAAAACAACAAGTTCACGTAACATTTATTTAATCGATATCAACATTCGGAGCACGCGTCGGCCATTTTGTTTTATAAACAGTGGCAATGAATCGATTATTGGTTATTTATTGCATAAGTTTTGTTATGTGATACTGTTAAGTATAAGGATGGGGTCCAGGAAAGTTTAGTTTAGCATGTAAGGTGGAATTTTAATATTCAGCAGGTTATTGACAAATTCCACAATCATGAAGTTTCTGCATATCGATAATGTTGACAGCACCAGTAAAACAATGCTGTGAACTATTCCTTCACAGACAACACATAATGTTTAACATTATTTTACTGCATGCAAACTTCACGGAGTCTAGTCCCAATTTAAGCTCTAGGCTTGTATTATGGGTACTAGACAACGATATAAATACTTATATAGAGAAATATATAGATACTTAAGGGTGGATCAACTTTTTGTTGTTGTTATTCTGTCCCGTAAGCCAGGAGACAACAGTGATAGAGTTTCTTAGAAAAAATGTTATAATAATTATATACTTAGAGCACACTCAGGAGAAAGGCCATAAAAGAATGGGTGTGTAATTGCCAATTAAACAGTTTTTTAGTGGACTTATATCCTTTGAAATCATAGTTTTAAAGAGTGACCCAGGAGACGTCACCTTGGCAACGAGCAACAAAGAAAAGTTGATTGACCCTTAAAATACATAGTAAACATCCATGACTCAGGAACAAATATTCGCGCTCATCACACAAATATCTGCCCTTACCGGGATTTGAACCCAGGACCGCTAGCTTCGTAAGCAGGGTCACTACCAACTAGGCCAGCGCGTCGTCTTTTGTTAGTTATGCCTCCTTGAAGTAATTCAGTTCATCAAGCCGTTTTAATTTGACAATAACTCAGATGAGGGTGTTCAGTCATCCTAGCAGGAGTTCAGAAGGGTTATTATGATATAGCAATGCAGATTACGCTGAGAGAAAAGGACAGAGCTATAGATGCTACATAACTCTGTCTCATTCTCTCAGCGTAAATTGAACTGCAAGGGTCTGCTTCGAACTGGCTGGCTTTACGGCCAAGCAAAAGTTAATTGAAATGAAACATTATCAATATTCAAAAACTTCATGGTAATATAATGTGTGATGATTGGTTTTTTATATGCGTTTTTAACCTGTATGTACAGTGGTGGCCACATAATTATACGCTTGCGTTTTTCCCATACAATTGCCTACAAATATATAACTTTATAATATTGACAGCCGATCAAAAAGTTCTTAAACAAATTTATTTTTAGTTACACTTATCGTTAACTAATAAAGTAAGGTTTAAATGTATGTATAAGTTATCGCTGTTAAAAACGAATATTACATTTTATAGGGATTTAAAAACTTAGTACTGACGCGTCCATACAAAGTTTTATAACTTTGTGTATTCATCCACCTGTGTTATTACCTGTGTGGTTGCCGGGTTAGAATAGTGCCACTCCATGTCTTCCCGTGGATGTCGTGGGAGGCGACTAAGGGAATAGAGGCTTGCAGTACTGTTGGGCGATGGGCTTGCAACCTGCCACTAATACGCTGGTAAACATCTTGGTCTGATTGTGCAAAATGTGGTTACGGAATTGTCAACAGGTTTTTGGAGTTGTTGGTAATTCTGTAGCTCTGCCTACCCCTCCCCGGGAACAAAGGCGTGAGTTTATGTATGTATGTATTCATCCAATTTATTTAAGAATCAGCTATTTTATTCTTTTGATATCCGGATCTTTAATATTTCTCAAAAGACATGACCACCACGAATCAGAAAATAAGTATTAAATAGGTACAAACTCCTTATCAAGAAATGATATGGTGATTCGTTAATTAAATGACAATTAAATGATGTCACAGAAGATTTTTCAAATACAAAAACGTATATTGAATTAAATACTCCATAGAGGCATAAATGTTACCACTTTAAATTATTTTTATACTTACAGGTTATTACAATTAGAATATTTACAATTAAACTAACTTGTAACTGCATTACATACAAATAATACTTAAATACTCATAAAACCTTCAAGATGTAAATTTCTGATTTACATAAATAAAATATATTTATAAGATATTTAGTCAGGACCAAATATCGACAAAAAATAATGGCAAAATTAAATGACCGCTAGGGATTGCCTACATCGATAAACTCCCATTTACTAGTGATCTCGTCAATGATTGTTTGTAAATTATAAAAAAATATTGAAAGTATGCAAATTAAACAAAATAGCAAATTAAGTCTGGTTATTCTTTATTTTAAAAGGATTTTTTAACCATTACTCATTATCATATACATACTTTCAATATTTATTTATTCTTACAAAGAAAACTTGAAGAGATCACTAGGAAATGGGAAAAGCATCGATGATTTAGTTTATAGATATAGGCAATCCCTAGCTGTCATTTCATTTTGCCCCGCATATTCCTAAGTCTGCTTATGTGCAACTTAGTGCATAAGTAGGTACATATTTATTTTGATAATATCCACGTAATTGGAAATAGTGCTTAGTGTAAAATTACGTAAGTATAGAGATATATGCATAAATACAAAATATCAGGCTAATAAATTGAGACGGATATCGATTGTGATTTTTAATCCATAACATTTTTAGAGTATTTATACAGAAGTTCAACAAGCTCATAATGGAGGCCCAGGTTGCTTCCGTATAGTAATCGTATGGTTAGGTTTTACTGTCAAGTACATAAGACCTACAAAAACGGCAACAATATGAATGTAACATATTAACCTTAATGGTACATTTCACCGGCTCTTTTAACTAACACAACAATACAAACACTGCTGCTTGTCGACGGTCTCATACAGAAGTGCTCACAGTGCAGTTTCTCTTAAACATAATTTCGGGTTTAGGTAGTCGGTAAGGCTCTTTAGTATTTTGTCACTTTCACGTCATGTTTGAACTGCTATAGTAATCTGTCCTTTAAAACGACAAGGTACTAAAGTGTGCTGGTACTTAGAAGGCCTAGTGTACAAACCCAAAGGATGTTTTAAGACGCACTGTAAACTGAATTATCATCTCATCTGTCACATATCAAGGTCAAGGTGGTAAAATAGTTGGCTGAAGGTAAGTAGTCATCAGCTCCCATAAACGTAAGCAATGCCAGGGGCTCAGCCATGTTGCCTTACAAAGAATACTCTTTTTAAGCTGCGCAAGACGACATATCATACTGCTGAGGAATCACCGTGGAAGTTCATTTCATTCCATAGTTTCAAAGAACGAGGAAAATACCTCTGGAAACGACTCTATGATATCGTGGTGTAATTTTATTTTATCGAATTATTAATCACAATCGATACGATTCCATCCCTATTAGTTGAATTAGTCACGATAGTTTAAAGCCGTTTTATACCTTCAATTCCTGTACAAACGTATTGACTAGTACTAACTACAAAATATTATAAAAATCGATCGTTTCGCTTTGGGCAACCCTTAAAATAAAGTATACCAACATATAAAAAACTAGGTTAGGGCTGTGCATGCAAACAACTTTAGATAAGAGTAACCGCCGTATTCAGTCAGACATTTTAGAAACAATAAAGTCGTTCCTTTTTCAAACTTATGAACGAAAAATTGTTACTACTTATGGAATCATTAACTGAGAGAATGCAGCTGTAAGTGCTGCTTTGTCAATTGTCAAATGAAATTATCGGGAGAATAATATAAGCTCTCTCCTTTTCTTCTTATTTTCGCTATATTTGATTGTCAAAAAACTCCATTAATTTTGATTTAAGTGTACTACTTAAGTTAGCTCTTTCGTCGGCCATAGATACGAGCATTGTATATTTTATTTGATCAACCTACAATGGCTGAAAACTGTACAGAATTATTGACCTAATCTAAGCTAATACTTTCTTCTAATTTCACTGACATATTAACATTCATCAAGGAGTAAAAAACATTTCCTGCCAGCCACTACACTTAAATTTAGTATTTCAACAGAAAAAACTTAACCAGTGAAGTCAATCGTGTATGATCCAGTGTTAGGATCAAAATTCTGCGCTGGGTGCCCCGAGAACGGGTTGTAATTCTGATTCTGATAATTCTGGGGCTGGTACTGCTGCTGATTATACTGAGGGGTGAAAGACGATTGGTAGGAGAACTGTGGTTGCTGGTGGTATATCTGATTCTGGGGACGTTCTTGGGGGAATTGCTGAGGAGTTTGGCTGAAAAGGTTCGGCTGCTGAGAGAAGAGACCAGAACTGAATGATGGCTGAGGCTGATAAGTCTGTCGCTGTTGATACTGAGGTTCTGGCTGCTGGTAGCTCTGCTGTGGTTGGTAGCTCTGCTGTGGTTGGTAATTCTGCTGAGCTTGGTGATTCTGCTGTGGTTGATATCTCTGCTGGAATTCTGGTTGGGTTGGCTTCAGGAATTGACGAGCGGAGCTAGGTTGACGGCGGTTGTATTTAGGGTCTTCGTAGATGCTGGGGTCCTCTCGGTATTGTCCGTCGTCTTCCTGGCCTTCCGTGAGAGCGTTGTGGGACGTCGGGTCATTCAGGTGTGGTGGTGGCACGTTGATGCCTGATCCTGGAAATAAGGGAAAGGGAATTTTATTTTCATCGTCATTGTTACTATTATCAACTGACACGTTCACTGGTACTTGTGCCCTTTTAAGTTATGGAGGCAAAGCATGTTGCTTTGAGTTTAGCAGATACGGTTCCTTCTAGAAACTGGTGTTTGGTTTGATATATTTTTGTAAAGATTTATAAGAATAAGAATAAGAATAAGAAAATATGTATTGTGAACTGTGTATAAATGGATGGTTAACAAAATATATTATGGTCCCAACAGTTGCACATAATAAGCAAAATATGAAAAACTTCCCAAGGCATTAATTAATCTTAACCTTCACGCACTGAAAAACTTAAGAGAATCAAACTAAGCAAATTAAAATTGCAAAATTTATAAAAGTGAATGAGTAATGTAAGAGCTTGTAAAATTGTAGCAACGCCAATTAACACCTTCATTCAAAGATAAACTTGAGTCAATCTAAAACATGTTTGAATTCATTTGGTAAAGTGGTACAGTCAACTTTATACTTATAAGTCAGTGATCGCTTTTAGCTTTAATCAATCTAACACACATTTGAATTGAACGTTTTAGTGGTACATTCAAACGTCATATCATAAGTCAGTGAACGCTTTTAGCTTCAGTTATATTTGAATGCAAGTTTAGGGTTCGGCTTAGAAAAGTATAGAGTCTCGGAGCTATTATCAACTGAACGGCGAGGTTTGACAATAGCTCAAGCGACATTCGTATGATTGTCTGTTGTGTGATGAACTTGAGTATCTTTGATCCGATTTTAATGAAATTTCGATCAGTATTTGAGATAAATTTATTTTTTAAGTTCTGAAATCAACAGAATAGTCATGGAATTATGGGCGGAGTAAGGGGGGGAAATCGTAACTCCCCTCCTCCTTTGGGAACTCTTAAATTTTCCGAAACAAAAGTATCTTATTAACTCTGTCATCCCGGCTCATAGACACCTCCGGAGATCCTAGAGCTGGTGCTTACCTCTCCCAAAGGATTGGGCTAGCTAGGTAAAGCAGCCAGTGTCATAGGAACCATGCCGCAAGTGGACCTGCTAGAGGGGGCCTGCTTTTTATTGTGGTGATTATTATTTACATCTTTAATATTTGACAAGCTTAGTTTCATCTTGTTAACTAATCTTTCGAAATGTGTTTTCTTTCTTCTTTCTTTCTTAATCCAAGATATAACTGTTCCGTCATTCATGCGTTATTCGAAGACATACATTCAAACATCCAAACATCCTCACAAACTTTCACATTTATACTATTACTAGCTTCCTCCCGTGACTTCATCTGAGTAGATTTCTATTGTCATTATTCCCATGGGAACATTAATATTTTTCGACTAAAAGTATGCCTATGTTAATCAAGGGTATAAAGCTATCTCCATTCCAGATCCATCCAGCTGTCACAGTGTGAAGGAGTAACAAACAAACACACAACGTTCTCATTTATAATATCAGAGGAGTTATTATGACATCATGAGTCATAGCTGTCAAATTCTATTAATTATATATTTATTCTACATCTAGTAGTGAGATCTTGTAAATGGCTATTGGATTTCCTTAACATAAATAAATAACTATGCAATTCCGTTCACGCTGAGAGAAAAGGACAGTGCTATATAACTGCTATAGCTCTGTCCTTTACACTCGCCGTAAAATGAACTGCATATGTCATAATAACCCCCCAGTAGTATTAGTAGCATAGGAAGTAGAATGTACCGACTAACAAGCAAAGCCAAATTGATACTGTATCGATGACATAACATCTGTAACTGCACATTGGCGTGTAAAATGTCGTAAGCGCCCTACATACGCCACATTTTATGTACTTGTATGCGTAACTCGCAACGGTCAGTGCCATCTAGTGTAATTTGTAATGAGACGAATTTTCTTAACCATATTTTAAAAACTGGTAATGTTAGTAGTTGACCTACCAAACGTAGCAAACAGGTAATTTCTTTATGGTTGCTGATAATTCTTGTTAGAAGGCCACACTGTTGTGACAAGATGATTATCGTTCAAAAAACATCAAAAACGCCTATGGGTAGAAAATACTTGGGTTCATTTTATGACGTCACAGAAGGTTCTTAATTTAAAATAAAAACGGTTAAGTGCGTGACAATGCGTTACTTTGTTGCATATCGTGGCAACAGCAACACTACTTTAAATAAGTGCATTTTTATTTTACTTTACTTTCAATCGAGTCAATTAAATTTAATGCTGGTTTAGTGACGTGTTGTCTTATTCTATTAATTACAATTAAGTCATTCTTATTACCACTGCAATCAAAACGAGACAGTGTCCGTCAGTCTGTTTGTTTGGCTATTCGTATGTTAGTCTTGCACTCACCGTCGTATTTCAAGACATTTTACTAGTGCTAATGTTGGCCGCACTCAAAGTCAGTCAATTAAGGACGATTTTTCATACACAAACAAAAACAAACGAATATCAAAAATTAGTACGACGGTGAGTGCGTAAATTGACAATAGACCCTATTCTACAGTGGCCTCTAAACTTCCTAATTTTATTTAGGTGTTGCTAAAACAGTTTACTATTCTATGAGCAGCTGCAGCTGTCATAATCAAATGCCAGCGCCATGACAGCGCTAATTTGAATCTGACGCTTCTTATTTTAGGCGGTCTTATACATTGTCAGCTTGACATTCTGGAATAGCACTGGTTAAATCTGCCGTCTAAACTATGTCTTAAAATTAGACAATTTAGTTTTAGTTCGCTTTCAGTGTGTTTCCAGCGTAAGGTTTTTTTTCTATGCGCTTATCTAATATAACTATATTAAGTTATGACTTTGTTGAATTTCTAGGCCGTTTTACTTAAAAAAAGAAGGTTAACATCTTTTATGAAGTTGTATGGCTTATGTAATTGTTACAAATACAGTTAAACTTAACGGTTAATTGTAAGGTATGCAACTAATTAATATTAAACAGTTTGTCTGTTTTAACATTTTGAGATAATATTTTAAGCGTAAAGTAGTGTATTGTAGTGTGTTGCGTACTGTTGGTTTTTGTGGTTTGTTACATCGTAAACAATAGAATGAAAATGGGTCAGCGTGTAAGTAAATTTGTATGAATAGTGACTGGTTTTCTTTGATCTTTGTTGTATTTATTGTTTTTCTTGGTAAATGAAGTCCTATTGTAGGGATTATGGACTTAATTTGGAAAAAAAATGTGTTCTTTTTCACGTTTGGTTGTCTGTCCGGTAGATTTTTTCAGTTTCTAGATTTGGCTATAATTTGAAATCGTCTGGTTCGTGGTTATTCTTGAAAATCTGATTAGTGCGTAGAAGCTACAGTCGGAAACAAAAACCTAAGAAAACTTAGAAAATTATGATCTTTGACTATCACTGCGGCTCTATTTTACGCTGTAAAACCACATTGCTTTTGATATAACCACTGAACGGATCGAGATGAAACTTGGCACACTTATTTGTTAGGTCCTGGACATAGGATAGTTTTTATCCCGGAAAATTGGACAGTTCCTGAGTGAGCAGTTATAAACGACTTCTACGCGGACGGCGTCGCAGGCGAAACCTTATACAGTCAGCGTCAAAAGTAACTGGTCACTTCAAGCTACTTTTCTACTTTATCGCATTAACACATTAGACAATCTTGTTTGACATTGCTTGTGACAGAAAAGCGACAAGGTATTTAAGTGATCAGTTTCTTTTGACGCTGACTGTACCTACTTTAATATAAAGAAAACATCAAGGACTCAGAACCAAATACTTTCTCTCATCACAGGTGATCGAATTTCCCGGAGAAATACGGGATGAATAACCTCAAACATTATGCTAATATGGATATGTCCCGGGGTTCCGGGAATTATGGTGTTGAAGAATAATGTTTGTGATAAAATAAGTATCATATAAAATCAATTTCCTTAACATTTTAACGTTAATTTATTATTAATTGCTATGTTTAAAACTGATCTGCCGATTAGACTTATGTGAATATAAACAAAAGATATACTACGGTACGCACAATAAATTTACAAAACCACACAAATATTGT
Source organism: Acleris emargana (assembly GCA_927399475.2). Classification (NCBI taxonomy): domain Eukaryota; kingdom Metazoa; phylum Arthropoda; class Insecta; order Lepidoptera; family Tortricidae; genus Acleris; species Acleris emargana. The sequence continues at coordinate 1,493,858 of OV656841.1, forward strand.
ATTTTATTATTTTGTATGAAATTGAATAACATAAGCACAATTATTTTTTTAATATTTTATGTTATTAATTTATTTCTTTTCACGTCTAAAATCTATCTTAATGTCTATTTATAAATATCATAAGAATAGCACTTTCTTTTTACACCAGATCCCGAGATTTTGGTCATATCCATATTAAGATTTCTACTTCTACTGCTCATCACACAAATATTTGCCCGTACCAGGAATCAAACCCAGAACCGCTAGCTCCGTAGGCAGGGTCACTACCTACTCGTCAAGGCCAACACGTCATCAACCGATGCCAAAAGTTGAAGAAGTTGCGTGCAATGCACTATTAACGAACTTTAGCTGACATCGGTTTAGTTAATTACATTAAGATCTTACCTTGCGGCTCAAATCCTCTTTTACTCCCCGCTCCATACGAGATCTCCCGCAGCTTCCCACTCTCATCCACATATCCGTACTTCCCAGCAACATCCCCATTGGGATACTTGGTCTCAATCTTGAACGAGCCATCAGCTGCTTCGTAACCAAAGCTGTAAGAGCCGTCGTCGTTCTGCTTATTGACCTGCTTCAGTATGGGGACTGGGGTGGTCGTGGGGCCTTGTGAGCTGGCTAGGGCAAAGGCCGCTAGCAATAGGGTTACCTGTGGAGAATAAGGACGTTGGATTATTTTTGGAATGGTACTGGGAGTGATTTTGGGTGGAACGGACGTCTGTTATTAAATGGATTGTTGATAAAATTGCGGATAATCTAGTATAAATTGAATTAGACTAAAATAAAGTACGAGGTTTGTACTGTAGACAATGCTTAACATACCTACTTATACAGAAAAATAAGATAAGTACCGTAAAATGTGCCTTCTTTGCTCCCCCATGGGTAACTATGCTCCATTCATTTGTTACTTATAGGTCAAGGTTAATGACAAATTTTCTAAAAATAATCGATGTATACATCCACCCGCGCAGCGAATGAAAGTAATAGAATGATTAACAATACAAATTACCTCAATATAACGATGGAGCATAATTACCCACGGGGGAGCAATGTAGGCACATTTTACGGTATTTAATAAGATGAAATTAAGACTTTACCCGTTTTTTTTTTATAAATAGTTTATTGGTCACCATCAGTGTGTTTACAATAAGGATAGGGTTGGGTCCTTCTAGTAAGTGTGGCAACACTTGTGACAGAAGATCCCGCTCTTCCAGCATCATGATTAAGGATAAAAAAACGTCAAACATAACACAGAGTTCACAAGAAAGTTAATAGTTCGTATATAGATTTAACTTGCGCTAAAGACCTATAACCTAAGTTGGTAAGTTTAGTTAAGTTGGTATTACCCTAGTGGTAACAGTTCCTATTTTTAAGTAAAGTAAACGCAATTAAAAAAAGAACCTAAACCGTTCCTTATCGAGTTAATGTAATAAAATCTCCTGTATAAATGAAACTTTTCCGCATTCATTGTTAAGTGACTTATGTTAATTTCTGTGGTTGGCAGTGAATGAAATCCTTTGTGTGTCTCTACAAATGTATATCATATAACAACCGCAGACCAAACCACAAGACATATTTCTAAAGATTTAAACAACTGAACAAGCATATTATAATCTATCGAATAGTTTAATTCACACACACATTAAATGTCAACTGAAAGAAATCAACAACAGTTAATACTATCATTATGTTCTTCAAATTGATTTATTTCATGGAACCTTCTAATCGTAAGATGCAAAATGCGAAAACGTTTCTTTCCCCTTAAACCTAGTCCGAACTTATGTAGATATCATGAAATTCTTCTTAGAATGAAGCAACTTTAAAAAACAAAAAACAGACACGTTCAGACCTAAGTAGTTCTTTATAATAACTACAACATATTCAAAAATCGTGGAAATCGGACTTGATTTAGGGGGTGAGAAACGTTAACGGCCGGAGCTAAATTTGTATTGAATTTTTTGACAGCTACGCGCTTCACAATGCTCTTAAGGAGTTGACTAGTGATCTAGGTACCGAGTCCAAACCGTGGTCACCTTGTTGGAGGTAAAAACAAAATAGGTTTATTCTGGTATGCTTACGTGTACCACCCTCGACCCCGTCGTCACTAACATCAGGTGAGACTAAGGCCAAACGCAAACAAAGGACATGGCTAAACTACTGCCCTAAGCATGTATACAAATGTCTTACTTACTCGTAACATTCGAAAATTCTGTAATTAATTAATTATTACATGTTTATTATTCTCCTAGAAGTTTCGTGAAATAATTAAATATTTAAAAGGTGTTTACTTGGTTTTTCATGTTTTTATTTTGCCATGACGCCTGACAGATAACATAAGATTATGACGATCGCTTATTTACAAAGTATCTCATTAGATGGCTCTGGGGTCCATTTGCAACGTTAAAAGATGGTGGACGTGTAATTTGTGTTAGACTTTAATTTTTGGGTAATTAGGTGTTCAAAGTTCTTTTCTGATAGTGATTTCGCACCTTCAGAACAATAGTGACCTAATTCAGAAATTTTATTTTTCGAATTAGGTCCCTATAATAATAAATTTATGACTTGAAATTGTAAAGCTGAAATTTTGAATTAGGTCACTGTTGTTCTGAAGGTGCGATTTGTACTTTTTATGCCTTTGTGTCACACAGTGATTGAAGACTTGGACTTATTTCGTGTATCTGGCATCTTTCTTCTCGTTTCAAGTGATCTCGCAGTGGTGCAGAGGTTAAAACTATCTTGACCTCTGACCTACAAATCACCGTGCAACGTTGCCCCCAATCTTCCTAGAGAAGATTGGATAGTGTTTTATTGTTATATTGCTTTATACTTATAATATATACTTGACACTGGCGAAATCACTTCACGTGGAAACGCCATACCCCCGCGGTAGTAGCTGTTCAAGTCGCCGCGGGGGCAAAGAAAGAAGAAGAAGATGGCTCTGTCAGAATGCTTTACTATAAGAGATCATATCATCGCTGTATGTAAAAATTTTTATTAAGAATTGTAACGAAATGAAAAGTTCCTGAAGATTTTTCATGCTGAATAGTAATATTCAGCTTATTAGCATAACATATTCCTAGTTACAATGTTTATACATTGCAAGGGCAGTCGCCCATACTTCAGTTTAGCCTTGTCTTTTTTAATTAAAAAAAGGTATAAACAAATAATATAAACATCTATTTATCTATCGTCCTTCTAAATCAATACGATTTCTATAAACTACTATCAACAACCATAATAGACCAACATTGAGAAACAAATACGATAATGATCTACCAAATGGAATTTCTATAAAGAAACGTCATGGCTACCAACATTAAAAAACGCGGCCAAGCTAAGTGTAACGAGGTGTTTTATGCAGTAGGCTGAATGCGACTGACCTTGATCTTGCTTTTAATATACGTACACTAACTGATGTCGGTTAAAATTCATTTACAAATTTCAGTAGTTACTTATATTTTACGGGAAAAATTAAATATAGTGCTTATTTACAGTTTTTGAGGAATAACAAAATAAAGTTTGAAAATCTGTATTAAATTTTTGACTAGTCAAAATGGACCTTATTTCCTAGCAAATAAAGTTCAATACAAATTAAGTATTTTCTTTTGTGGTTACCAAGCATATTATTTTAAATACGGAACCCTCAGTGCGCGAGTCCTACCCGCCCTTTACCGGGTTTTTTTTTACAGCAAGTGATTTTAGCGGTGCTTCACCATCCTCTTAACACTAGTATGATAAAGCCAATTGCATTATTTTAATGTCAATTAATTGACTTTAAAATCTTACAGGGATTTATTACTCGGTAAAACAATAATACACATACACATACATACATACCTTCACGCCTTCATTCCCAGAGTGGGGTAGGCAGAGCTACAGAATTACCAACAACTCTTAAATAAGTTGTTGATAATTATTTATAAGGCTAAGATGTTTTCCAGTGTATTAGTGACAGGTTGCAAGCCCATCGCCTAAGAGTACTAGAAGCCTTTATTATTCCCTTAGTCGCCTCTTACGACATCCACGAGAAGACATGGAGTGGCACTATTCTAACCCGGTGACCACACACCACAATAATATAAAATAAATAAATAAATTAATATCAGGGACAATGTCACACCAATTGACTTAGTCCCAATTTAAGCTCTATGCTTGTATTATGGGTACTAGACAACGATATAAATACTTATATAGAGAAATATACACTTAAATACATAGTAAACATCCATGACTCAGGAACAAAATTATTCGCGCTCATCACACAAATATCTGCCCTTACCGGGATTTGAACCCAGTACCGCTAGCTTCGTAGGCAGGGTCACTACCATCTATAATGTCAACGTTACGTTAACTCTTATTTACTTGACAGCAATGGCGGCCGGTAGGCCTCCAACAAGGTGGAGTGACGACCTTGTAAGGATCGCGGGAACGCGGTGGATGCGAAAAGCACAAGACCGGTCTGAGTGGAGAGAATTGGGGGAGGCCTATGTCCAGCAGTGGACGTCTTTTGGCTGACATGGTGATGATGATGATGAATGGCGGCCGTGTTAAACACTTTACTATAACGTGTCAAAAGCGATACTGCTATAAAGAGATGACAAATAAAAAAATAAAAGCCACGTAGTCCTAAAGTGTTAGTAAATTAATATCTATTTCATTTTAATACCAATCATTTTTATTAACCATCAATATAATGATACTGTAAACTATTCAGGTATTTGTCATGCAGCCAACAAAGCCAGCCTGCCCGGTGAATGGCCACAACCTTGGCTACTATATCACACTTATAAATAAAGATATAGCTATTGGGTGGTAAGTATTAAAGGCCGTTCGGGCTTGTGTCAAATATACAAAGGTCGATGCACTATGCAATTGGATAAAATATAGTTTGGATTTAAAACAATTTTATAAAACTAAACAGCTCGGTTATTTTCTCGGGAAGATTTAAAGTTTCCAGGATAAGGTAGCCTATGTGTTATTAGGGTATAAGCTTATCTTCATTCCAAATTTCATCGAAATCCGTGAAGCCGTTGCATCGAGAACGAGTAACAAACTAAGACAAACTTTTGTACCTATTTATAATATTAGTAGTACAGTAGGATTTTCCCTACTCATGCTATAAAGGTCGGTAAAGCCATGCATCAAAGATCTAAAGTTGTACTTTTTTCGTCTAGGGACTAAAGTACCTGGTTTTAAATCTCTTTGATAAGTTAAAAACAGCCAGTATATTTCGAAGGAGTCAATTTTTTTACACAGGCCACCTATAGACACATGCAATCTTATGATGACAATTTCAAGGTTACAAGTGCGTTACCAACCCTGAGGGCTGAGATGCTAGTCATTTAACCGTTTGTGTTATATCCACCTGGAATACATAAATGAGAACAGGTTTGGCGGCAGGTGAAACGGTAAGATGGCGGTAGCGATCCGAACGGACCCTGCACAAGATTTTTTTATGGCATAGAGAGGGCAAACGAGCACACAGGCCACCTGATGGTAAGTGGAAACTGTGACCCATAGACATTGCAAATGCACTGCCAATCATGAGGACTAAGATGGAATGCCTCTACGCTACCTAGTCATTTCACCGGCTGTGTTATACTCAAACCGGAACACAACAATTCGAACACTGCTGTTTGGCGGTAGGTTAATGGATAAGATGGTGGTAGCGATCCGGACGGACCCTGCACGAGGTCCTAACACCCGCAAATATTTAAATACATTTTTTTTACACTCATTGCCTTTTTTGCTTAATCATGAATTACCTTGGAATCAAAGAATAGTTTTTTGTGTACAAATAAATACACAATGTACAGGGTATGAGTGCGAGTATATGTATGACAAAGTTTAATAAGCTTTGTCCTTCCTGTAGTCAACTTAACAGAAACGGGTGGCCACTTTTTCCGTTAAGTCACTCACTCATAGTTGCACTGTTATTATTTCTAATTCCCCATAAATTGTGTACCTACATTATCATTTGTCAAACAAAAAAAACCTTTTCAATATCAAAAAAATCATCATCATCATCATCAGAGAAACTTGTTTTCCATCCCACATAGTCGAACGCGATATGCACAAAACAAATTCTTAAGTCGTGCTTGCAAATTGTATAACGATTGTGAAAAACTTAGTAATATAGATTTATTTCATTGCAACATAAGTCTTATAAAGAGTGCTTTTCGGTAACATACATGTAGCAAAAACCTTACTTTGTTAAACTGATTTTTTTTTTATGTACACTTATACCTAAAAGTAAGTAAAGTAATTACTTACTTTCTTATTATTTGTATAATTTGCTTAGACTACTTTCAAATACATTAAGGGAACTCAATGTCTAAACTTAAGCCCTAGTTTCATATGATCTATGTTTGTAAACGACTGTTTGTTTCTTAAATAAATAAATAAATAAATAAATCATGTCAGCTGAAAGACGTCCACTGCTGGACATAGGCCTCCCCCAAGGCTCTCCACTCAGACCGGTCTTTTGCTTTTTGCATCTTTTCGAAAGAAAATACTTTAGTTTATTAGAAAACAAAATAATAATAAAGAGGTCCCCGTGTGGTTGCCGGCTTAGAATTGTGCCACTCCATGTCTTCCCGTGGAAGTCGTAAGAGGCGACTAACGTCCGGTTCCTATATTCAATCCGCGGACAGATAGGCTTACTTCGGATTAAAATTTGACACATTTTGTATGGGCAAATGTCAAATTTTAACCCGAGGTAAGCCTTATCTATCCTCGGATTGAATATAGGAACCCGACATAAGGGAATGAAGGCTTGTAGTACTGTTAGGCGATGGGATTGCTACCTGTCACTAATATACACTGTTAAACATCTTAGCTTAGCCTAATTATGCAAATTGTGGTTACAGAGTTATCAACAAGTTTTTGGAGTTGTTGGTAATTCTGTAGCTCTGCCTACCCCACTCTGGGAATGAAGGCGTGAACGTATGTATGTATGTATGTAGGTCGCCACTAGTCGCTTGGCGCAGTCTTAAGTTACGTATAAAACATAAGTATTCACTTCCAATAACCCTTAATGACATGTACTTAACATAAAATTGCGAACTTATCTAATTACAAAACATAGGACCTAATATATTCCAAATTTACGTAAAAGTCCGTTTAAGTATCACAACTTTTATGAGCCAATTAAATTCTAAGCGTAAAAAATAACCCGTTCCGTACATGTCGACCTTACTTAGGAATCAATTACGTGCCATTGCAAAACAGACCTTTGGTGTTTGAAACTAGAGCACATCATGTTTGTAAACGCTCCGGAATGCAGTGTCAATTAAAAAAAACAAACGTATTGGTTGATCTAGTTTTTAATTAAATGTCGAAGTTTTTTGTAACTATGTATGTTCATGTCTTATTATTCTTTGAGATCGTTCCATTATTTCAATCGTCAGCTTTTTATAATTCCAATTCAAATCATTCAAAATTTCGTAGCGTAGTTTAATCCTTTTTCAGGCATAGTACATTTCATCGACCACATTCATGTCGCTCAAAATTGAACTTAACTACCTACATTTTATGACACAAATTTAGTTGAACATACATACATACCTTCACGCCTTCATTCCCAGAGTGGGGTAGGCAGAGCTACAGAATTACCAACAACTCTAAAAACTTGTTGATAACTCTGTAACCACAATTTGCACAATTAGGCTAAGATGTTTAACAGTGTATATTAGTGACAGGTGGCAAGCCCATCGCCTAACAGTTTAACAGTTTAGTTGAACTTTCCTGAAATATGACTTCATGGATCAGTATCCTTCAGGAAGTTACGAATTCGTGGCTCTATTCCATTTCTTGCTTGTATCCCCAGGGTTAAAGGGTTAACTCGATTTATTTGCAGACTGTATTTTTTAATTTGTAGTAAAATTTTCTTCTAAAAAACAAAAACAAAAAACAGAAACCCAGATTTTCATATTAAATACAACATGCTCCAAAATCGTGGTAATCGGAATTGATTTCATCGTTATCATCCAAGCTAAATTAGTATGAATTTTTGTGCCATCTATGATATAAGAGTCACTCTTAAAACTAAGTAGTTCAAACTCCGTAGTCTACATTAAGTACAGCGGAAATCATGTTGCCTCCGTCCGTTTCCATCATGACGACAGCTTAGTGACAGCTTAATGTTGCAATGTGATCAGGTATAAGTATTAAAATTAACTCAAACAAACTCAAACTCACAACATTTATTCAACAGAAACATAGTGCAACACAACAAACATAATTGAACATTTTGACGGAAAAAAACTAAACGGTTAAGGAACAACACATGGATATACGAGTATTATATACAAGAAGCGAATTTAGAAACGTTGCACTGTAGTGTGAGGTCAAAAAGGACTCCACTCAGCATATACTATGAATTTTATTAAGTGACCCGATTAGCCAAGAGATGTGATTAAGAGAAAGGGCCAGTATAAAAAGTTCTTACCATATGCTCTCTATCGCTGTCACACTCTCTCTATAGCATCCGTCATTATACATACCATAATTTGACGCTGTTACGCAAAAATGTGTCATCCCACAATTTATTTAGCAATAACATGTCAACCCACAAAGATAGTAATGAGCAGGGGTCGGACAAAAAGTGCGGATGACGTAAAATTTACGTACCTAATCTTGCACACAGGTGATGTTTGTATTTAAACTTCCGTGTGACATGCAGTAACGACCAAGTTTTAATGAAGTAACAAAATAATCGTAAATAAATCCATGGAATTAATAATACAAGTGGTAGGGTGATAAAATAATTTTCACGAAACTTATTAACATAAGGTACGATTATTTTAATTTAATTAGAACAAATCTCTGGGAACCTTAGATGAATAGGTTTAATACGCAAAGGTGGGAACAGTAGGTAAGATTAGTAAAAATAAAAAAAGATAATTTAATGTTATTATACTTATTATTTCATGAAATTATTCCCTTAGTCGTCTCTTACGACATCCACGAGAAGACATGGAGTGGCACTATTCTAACCCAGTTTCTACACAGGTAATAATAATTGATTATGAAAATCAAAAATACTATTTGAAATCATCCTATAAGTGGTTTGACGTCATCCGCACTTTTTGTCCGACCCCTGGAATGAGGGTTGACACTTTATTGCTAAATAATTGCACTGTAACAGCGGCCAATTTTTAACTAACGATAGTTTTTTAAGTACTGTTGACGATATTATAATTAAAATATAACAATTACCTCGAATAGCGTAACTAATTTTTAAATTTTTTTCGAGTACTTACCAATGTACTTACTACCAATTTCTAACCTAACCTACATTAACCCAACCAATTCATAGATTAAATATGTTTTTTTAATAGAAATGGGAGGCAAACATATAGACTACTTGATTGGCCAAAATAGGATCATTTTGGCAAATGAATTGGATAACCAATGAAACTTTATACTTGTGGAGGTAAACAGATGCCAAAGGACATGTAATGCACATTATAACAATTGACAGTGCAACATTACGCAACCCCGAGTAGGTTACAGCCATCCGTAGAATAGACGAGGCATGCTAATCGATACGCGAACTATTCAGCATAGTAATGAGGAATGGAACCACTGGAGTATTGTCTAGAATTTGATTTGGTGACACAATCCAGGCAAGTGACAAATGTACAAATTCCGAACTCAGTCAAATTGCATTTTATTGGCTCATAGACACCTCCGGAGATCCTAGAGCTGGTGCTTACCTCTCCCAAAGGATTGGGCTAGCTATCCAGAGAGGTAATGCAGCCAGTGTCATAGGGACCATGCCGCGAGCAAACCTGCTAGAGGGGGTGTTCTTTTTATAGTGGTGATTTTTATTTACATCGTTAATATTTGAGTAGCTTAGAGTTATTTTAATTTTAATAAGTTTAGTTTTAATTAAGTATGCAGAAAATATTTACTAACAAGTTTGTGAGCGTTGGCAGGCTTTACGAAACTAAGTCCATTAAATTGGCGAGATGGACTTGTCCCGTCAGAGCGTAAAAACCAACTATTTCCATTATCCAGTGTCCGCAGTGTGGACAAAGGGGTGCAGACAACTGGGATATCCGGTAAAAACTACATTTGCGTGAAAAAAAATATGGTTTTAACCAGTAGAAGATAGAGGCACTGTAGTAATATCGTCGGTGAAACTGCATAACTGCGTAACTATCATTTTTAATAAGGAAAAAAATGGACCTTTTTATAAGACTGTAAGGTTTATTTTGCTCTGTCACAAATTTCTTAGTTACGCGTTTTCGATCACTGACGATATATGTAGAATATAGGGATCAAATTGGTTTGGCTGTACTACTGAATTTCGTACAGTTGCAGAAGGAATAGCAAATGTATTGTCTGACTTAAGAATGCAATATGCACTTAACTTATTTAAACAACGCTTGTATTTCAAAATAAGACAAGTGGTTCTTGAATCGTAGGCGAACTAGTACTTGTCGAGTAATTAGACATCAACACCCGCGTGTGGAGTTGTGACAAACTTAGTCTCACTTACTTAAACTTAGTCTTAGTCTTATTTGTGTATTGTTAAGACTGTGCCAAGCGCACGCCGGATGTACAGTGGCGCCCTCATTATACTATTATTGTGTTTTCTAATAAACTAAAGTGTTTTCTTGAAATCGGACGGTGCTTTTTTGTACTACAAATGAAAATACAACTTATAGGACATATCACATAGTTTAATAACAATTGACCTTCGAGTTATCAACTTAACGGAAAACTGTGACCACCTTTTCCCGTTAAGCTGACTACTACAAGGGTAATTGTTATCAATGTTACGTATCCCATAAATTGTGTTTTTACTTGCGCTACAAAAAAGCATCGTCACAAGGAAATTCTTTAGTTTGTTAGAAAACTCAATAACAGTAATGAGGGCGCCACTGGGCCGACGTTTGCAGTCTTAATATTTCTGTAATGTAATTGTTTTTTCTCCCACATGCTCGGAAATATTAACCTTACTATAATAAAATCAGCCTACGAAGTCCTGAGTTCCAGGTCCAGGCAAAAAAAAAAAGTTATTATTTACCAACGGCAGCCGCGAAACGAAAATTTATACGAGTTTAATTACGTACCTGGTGTTTTACTTTTAAAACCATGTTTGGACCAGGATAACTCCAAACAGCCAAACACTCGTGCAATCAAAATTCTTCCTTGTATATTTTACTTTTTAAATGTCATTGTCTAAAAAGTTAAACATTTTCAAACAGCGTTTTCTGCTTATTTAAGTGTATCAAATAGATTGCTTTTAAAAAAAATGTGTTTATAAACAAAATAAATTGCCGTAATAACATAAACGCGTAATTAATGTTATAATTTAAACTTTATTTTATTCAAATCAAAATTATTACGTTTAAATGTGTGATTTCATTCAATGCTTTATTTCATACTAAATCTTACCTATTTCTGTTCTTTTTTTTTCAAGTAAATTTTGGGACTGTATTTAATATATTAATAATTGTATTATTTTCTCGCATTGTTGGAGAAAAACACTATACAAGCCTCAACCGGGAACTCTACTCGTCTCGCAACAGCCATTTTCCCGGTGTCTGCAGTAATGTACTTTAGCTTAGTACACTAAAGCGTTTACATACTTACATACTTACCGTTACTTTAAGTTAAAATTGTTTGCTCTAACAGTAATTATAATACTCGTAGTAGTTTATGTGACTAGTGCATAATGAGAGGCATTAATAAACAAGTGTGGTTTTATAAAACGAGCCGAAAGCCGAGTTTCATAATGTGATCTCACGAGTGGTTTAATTACAAATTTATATGTATAGTTGCATATATGACTTTATCTACAAGCATTATCATAACATTTCTACAATATGTAACAAATCTGTATTTGTGGTTGCCCTGTACCTTAATGTTAATCGATACTTACATACATACATAAACTCACGCCTTCAATCCCAAAGTGGGGTAGGCAGAGCTAAATAATTACCAACAACTTTTAAAACTTGTTGATAATTCTGTAACCACACTGCACAAATAGGCTAAGATGTTTACCAGCGTATTAGTGACAGGTTGCAAGCCCATCGCCTAACAGTAAGTTACTACAAGCCTTTATTCCCTTAGTCGCCTCTTACGACATCCACGGGATGGAGTGGTACTATTCTAACCCGGCAACCACACGGGGGTATAATCGATACTTTAATGAAAAAAATACAATCACCGATGCAGATTTCTTATTATAGGCCATTTGCTTATCGTTTCTGAACATATTTTAGGGAAGTTGTTATATGGATGTCGATAAACCTTATTTATTTATAGTATACTTTCTTAGTAAGTGTATAATTAAATTACAACCCTAATAAGCTGTGAAATCTTGCGACCTTAGTTAACCCTTCAAAATAAAACTTCCTATTTTTACCGGAACACAAACAAACAAAACAAACACCAATTTGTCACAAGCCATTGTTTAAAAAACAATAGAAAGAACGAATTGTCTCACGCTTACTAATTATGTGGTTAGTGAATTAAGTATTGCACGGGGACTGAGGAGCATTGCACTTGTCTTGTATGGGAAATGTAATGTTACAAGAATTATGTGAAATTGGTAGATTATAAATTACTAAGAAAAGCTGTGCGTTGATGTTTCCAAATAGGCCGTTATAGAAACAGAGTTAGACAAAGGAGTTAGACGGGGATGATAGTTAGTCATTTATAATACCTATTTTATTTCAGATATAAAGCCCATAGTAGTTGTTAGTATACCTTAATTAAATTAACAATAGTGTCACATTTACTATTATGCAAAGTTGCATGGACTTTGAAACAGTATTTTTATTTTATTTTAAAAACGTTGTTTTTTCCAGAAAAATAGTTACTAAACACCCTGTATGGGAGACATTAACCTGAATCCTGTTCTGATCCTTTCAGATGTTTATGACGTTCAACTGGTTTCAAAAAAAAAGGTACTGATGTAAAAGTAATAATTACCAAAAATTATTAGTGACAAGTCATTTGTTTTATGACTTTATCGTTTGATAGTGAATGGTGTCTTTATAAAAACCTTTAAAACTAACATGACGCCCATACGTCCCAAGGTCACGTATCCCGCCAGTAACACTTTAAATACCCAGATCTCAATTCTCAGTTCGTTCGAAATGAATCTCTATCGTGAATCTACGTGGAATGAAAACGTCACTTCATCGACCGAGAATCGCCTCACTGAGGCTTAATTTTCTTTTCAATTCGACTCTACTACCTATTACGTTCTTAGACCGGAATATTCTATTGGTAAATGAGTAAACGCACAGACATTTTACGACAGTTAACTCGTTCCTTTTTCAAACTAGTGTATGAAGTAAGTATGTAAGTAAGGCAAACGTATTAAGAAAGGGCCAAGTCAGGAGACTCTGGAGTACCCTAAACGTGTATGATGCAACTTATGAAGGAGGAAGCGAGGGAATTTTAATTGTCTGGGTCGTAGCAAGTGGAAGGAAGTGGTTTCTGCCTACCTCTTCAGGAAAGAGGCACATTATTGTATGTATGTATGAAAAATCGTCACTAAGGAACGATTTAATCATCATTAATTGACTCTGAGTGCGGCCGTAAATCACTTTAGTAATGCGGGTTTGATTGTAGTAGTACACTAATACAAATAAAATGAACAAAATGACACACATTCATGCGCAAGCGCAAGCTCAAAGCGTATTATTATAACGTTTACTGGGTAAATACCATATTGCCTTTGACGTATTCTCATTTTCAACGTTGTGATAGCTCTTATTTTCTTGTCAATAATGGCGTTTACCATTACACGTCAACACCGGCATGTTTTTACCGTGTTGGATAGAGGCCCTGAGGCCCTGGACGAGATTTTTAACGCTATCGAAAACGATTTTCGATAACTGTATAGAATCGACCACTAGGGTCTTAGTCAAAAAGGATTTAAGTCTTCTGAAGATCAAGTGAAAAAGGGTTTAAGTCTAGTATTTGTGAGTGTTTCTTGTAGTTTAGTTTAAGTTCTGAATATTTTAGTTTACACCGCCTGCCATGTATTTTTGTCTGTATTATTTCTCTGTCCAAGGTTGTCTGGAAGAGATCGCTATTTAGCGGTAAGACCGCCTGTTGTATACCTATAGTTAAAATGTACTGTTCCGTGTTTTGTTTTCTTTTGGTGTTCAATAAAGAGTATTTGTATTGTATTGTATACTCCGTTTATGTATATACCCATTCTTATTACGACTTAAGTCGACATGTCCCCTTTTTCACTAGGACCCCCGTCGCTTGACTCTACCATCTGGCAGCTTGCGTCATTCCTTTACATCTTCGATAAAGGTAGCGATCTCGCCACGCATCCACTCTGCCCTCCTAAGATAATACGCAGTATGTCAGATTAAATTCCTGTAACAATATCAACCTTATTACTAAGAGAAGAGAACTAAAACTGCTCTGGTTATTGATTTTGGGATACTGCTATATTTGCTTAGGAGGGCAGTACTGATCACAGTACGCACCCTTTCAAGTTCTCCCCAGCTTCCTTATTCTGCCTGATCCAGTCAGTCAGGTAAAATTAATATTTCCTAGTCCAATCTAGAGCATTTCGTTGCGTAAGGCCACGCCCAGCTACCTGACTGTGCATTTTGCATTCCGATGCAGGCTAGGAATAGCTTAGTCTAGATATTGGTGAGATTGCCACCTAGATTGCATTCTTGGTTAGAAATTGTTCGAATTTCGAACGTGGTTTATTGGTCTTATAATAAGTATTGTTTTGTATGAGAGATACTGAAGCCGGAATAAGGGTGATGCTCATGGTTTAAATGTACTCGTATAATGTATGCGATCAAAATTGGGAGGCTCCACTTTAGCTTCTAAGCTATTGGTCTAACAAATGGACATATTATAATTTTCTGGCAACATACGGCTATACGTATAACAAAGTATGGATGTATCTAAACACGTTATTGTACTAAAACAATGACATAGACATAGACACCTCCGGAGATCTTAGAGCTGGTGCTTACCTCTCCCAAAGGATTGGGCTAGCTATCCAGAGAGGTAATGCAGCCAGTGTCATAGGGACCATGCCGCGAGCGGACCTGCTAGAGGGGGTGTTCTTTTTATAGTGGTGATTATTATGTATTTACATCTTTAATATTTGAGTAGCTTAGTTTGATTTTAATTGAAATAAGTTTAGTTTTAACTTTAAATTGTAGTACCTATATTATATAAAATTAAATGACATTACACAAATATTAAAATTACAGAAAAAAAAGTAAAAATACAAGTCTACTAAAACGAGTGTATAAATAATTTAAAAAACCCCATGATCTTCAAAATCTTCATGGTTATGGAGTAATAATGGTAAATTGTAATGTTTGATTTTGTTTACATCTTTACCCCTTTCAATTGACCCCGACTATCCTCAAGGCCCTGTGTGAAATAGGATGTACATAATCAAGGCAATTTACTTTGAACTCTGTCGCAATTATAATAAGGTTTATTTTCCTATGTTCATAAACTGATAATGGCATTTTCAGACAATCGCAATTGAACTTTATATCCCTTGATTGTAGATTCAAAGCTTGCTTGCTTGAGTGGTGACAAAGCGCAATCAACACCCATTATCAGCAACCAGTTTGACGAGTTTAGAGTAGAGATAAGGAAGCTGATAACTTACTTCACCAATACCCAAACAGCTGAGCTTCGGGAGCTTAATGCGACCATGAAGGAAATAAAACAATCAAATGAAAATATTCAGGCCTCGATTTCAGAGTTAACTATGCAAAACGAAGAGTTCAAAAAAAGACTTAACCAACTAGAGACACATGAAAATGAGCATAGAGACTACATCATATTCTTGGAGAGTAAAATGGAGGACCTGCAAGTTGGTAATCGCAAGGCCAATTTTGAGATAAAAAATGTGCCAAAAAAACAAGGTGAGACTAAGCAAGATCTAGTAGGGATGGTTGTGCGCTTGTCTGAAAATTTAAATTGCTTAATAAATAAATCGGATATTAAGGACATCTACAGAGTGCGAGGAAAAAAACCTGATCAGAAGAACACCCCAATCATTGTCGAAACGAATTCTGCTCTACTGAAGTTTGAAGTTCTTAAAGCAGCAAAGGGATTTAACAGCAGACACCACGGCAAACTTTGTGCCAAACATCTTGGTCTTACTTCTCAAGAGGATACCCCTATATATATCTCAGAGAACCTAACCGCCAAAGGCTCCCGCCTGCATTTTTTGGCGCGAGACCTGGTAAGGTCCAAAGGCTACAAATTTTGTTGGACCTCATACGGCAAAGTCTACGTGCGCAAAAACGAAGCATCTGCAATAATTTTAATAAAAAGTGAAGATCAAATCCACCACTTGCTAATAGAAGAATGACTAACCGTTTGTTTCGTAAGATATTTATTGCGTCTTTCTAAACTGTCTTTATCTCCTTTAATTATGTTATTAACAGTATTTCTGTATAAAACAAATAACATAGAACTCACCCACGCACACAACAACACACCTACACACTCATGTACTCATAAACCAAATACTCACTCATACACACACACCTCTCAAAACTCAATCTTAGTGTTCTCTCACATACATTATCTGCTATCATACTTAGAAAAACAATACTTATGTGTAAGCGAAGTCGCATTCTATAATACGAACCGGTTACTATCACTGATAAACCACCTGCACCATGCTATCCCATCCACGACGTGTTTAACTATTGCTTATAAAAATGAGTGACACTCTACAAACTCTGAATGAGATAGACAATATCAAGATAGCTCGAATTATTGAATGTGATAGTACCGATGAAGTCACCAAACAAATACATATAAACAAAAATGACTTGACGATAATCTCACAAAACATAAGAAGCATATACTGTAATTTTGATAATTTTTTGATTACACTATCATCGTTTTCATTTCAAACTGATGTAATTATTCTTACCGAATGTAGACTAAGCTCTAACAAACCATTACCACAGCTTGATAATTATAGTACTTACTTTACAACATGCCAGTTGAACCAAAATGACGGGGTGGTCGTATATGTCAAGAATAACTTGAAACATACAGTTCGCGAAATAAGACTAACCCAAGCATCTTGTCTTCAGCTGGATGTTCTGAATAATACTATATTATGCATTTACCGTTCACCCTCAAACACAAACGCAGATAATTTCATTGACTCTCTAAATTCACACTTAGTAACACTAAACTCTAGTAATAATCTTATAGTTGCGGGGGACATTAATATTAATATTAGGACTAAACCGATAGAACCTTCTCATGAATTTAAAAATAGAAACTCTTACCTAAACATGTTATCTAGTTTTGGAATATTAGCCGGCCATACAAACCCTACCAGGGAAGCAAATTGTTTGGACCATTTTATGCTTAAAATTAAAAAAAGTAAATATTTATCAACTATTGCAATAATAAAAACTACTACAACTGACCACTACACAACGTTTCTCTCACTCTCTAAAATAAAACAAAATCCAGTAATAACGAAATCTAAAATCAAAATTAGTTTTGAAAATGCCTTAAAATACCTACAAAATATAAACTTGTCTAAATTTATGTTTTGTAATGACCCTAACATTCTAACTGACAGTCTGATAAACATTTTAATTGAATGTATAAAAGAAAATACTACTACTACTGTGATATCAAGTAAAAATCGCATTATCAAACCATGGATTTCTCCCGGACTTTTGCGCTGTATACGAAATCGAAATAAATTACAAATTAAAATGAGAAAAGATCCTTTCAATGAAGTATTAAAAATTTCATACAAACGCTACAGAAATTATTGTAATAACCTAATTAAAAAACTAAAAAGACAATACGAAAAAGAACTTCTAGCTAAATCGGTTTCAAATAATAAATTACTTTGGAAAAATATTAAATCTCTAACTTACACTAACAAATCTAATAAAACTAATACAGAACTACTGAATATCAAAATAAACCCGACTGAATCAGCTAATTTTATTAATACATACTTTGTAGATATTGGTAGAGAGCTCGCTCTTCAAATTCCTCCTAACACACAAGTGGAGGAAAATGATTATCTTAACAATCTTTCTACTCACCCCACATCATTTGTGTTACTACCTACTAATGAAGACGAAGTCTACAGTACACTGATGAATTTAAAATCAGGAAGTGCTCCGAGTTGGGACAATATCTCCACAAGTTTTTTGAAGTACATGTCTAATGAAGTAGTTCCTATTCTAACTCATCTTTTTAATCTTTGTTTTGACCAAGGCATTTTTCCTAATTCATTAAAAAAATCCCTGATAACCCCTGTGTACAAGAGTGGGGACAAAGACAACGTCAATAATTACAGGCCAATTTCCGTGCTACCAGTCATATCAAAAATTTTGGAAAAGCTTATAAATTCTAGACTATTAAAATATCTAACAAAATTTAATTTATTATCTACTTCCCAGTTTGGTTTTAGACATGGAAAATCAACTGAAGACGCAATAAATGCTCTCAGTTCATTGATTGTAGAACAAGTTGACTTAAACAATAAATGTATGACAGTTTTTCTGGACCTGAAAAAAGCTTTCGACACCGTCTCTCTCCCTACTCTTATACTTAAATTGGAAAAGATAGGTGTTAGAGGAATTCCGCTTACTCTATTGGAAAGTTACCTTACTGGAAGAAAACAAAAAGTAAAACTGGAAACACATATCAGTGAGGACGCGGATGTTTTATTTGGCGTTCCTCAGGGGAGTGTATTGGGCCCTACGCTGTTTCTGATTTATATTGACGACCTCTGTGACATGAATATTCAAAACGCAAAAATCTTTTCATATGCTGATGACACTGCCGTTGTCTTCACTGGTAAATCGTGGGACGAAGTTAAAATCAATGCCGAACTCGGAATGTCACAGGTTTCAAAGTGGCTCAGACTCAATTTATTGACATTAAATATCTGCAAAACAAATTATATATGTTTCAGCATAACAAGTAACACACAACCTAAAAGCGATATGAATCTCAAAATCCACTCTTGTAAACCGAATGGTATCTGCAGTTGCCCTGCTATCGAAAAAGTTGCTCAAACAAAATATTTGGGAGTATTGATAGATGAGCATTTAACGTGGTACCCTCACCTTGATAATGTCATCAGTAGAGTTAGGAAACTGATCTGGATCTTCCTGGGGTTAAGACATATTGTACCGGTTAACTTAAATATCACACAGACTAAGTCGCGTAATATTTTGAACGAAATTTACGTGTCCCTGGTACAATCTGTCTTGGTGTACTGCATCCCAGTCTGGGGAGGTGCGACAAAGACTCGATTTCTTGACCTAGAACGCGCACAGCGTGCTCTGATAAAAGTGATGTACTTCAAAAAAGTTAGGTACCCCACTGAAGCCTTATATCAGATCAGCGACCTCCTGTCTGTCAGAAAACTTTACATATTGCAAACTACCCTAAAAGTACATAATACTCTACCGTATAACGCAAACTACACAAACAAAAGAAGGAAACACAAAGTAGCAAAAACCCCAAAAACAAGAACTAGATTTGCTAGTATACAGTTCTACAACAGATCGGCACATATTTACAACAAAATTAATAAAGAATTAAGTATCTATACTAAAACTTACCAGGAATGTAAAATGATTGTTCTAAAATGGATAAAATGCAAAACTTACGAGGACACAGAGATTTTACTAAATTATATGAATTAACACACACACACACACACACACACACACACACACGCGCGCACACACACACGCACACACACACACACATACACACACACACACACACACACACACACACACACACACACACACACACACACGCGCGCACACACACACGCACACACACACACACATACACACACACACACACACACACACACACACACACACACACACACACACACACACACACACACACACACACACACACACACACACACACACACACACACACACGGGCATCTAAACCCTTGTTTACCTGTACTTACCTATTTGCTATTATTATTATTTTTTACCTGTTTTTTGTTATTTAAAAATAAACTTAGTTTAAATGTAAATTACACACTAGGTATAGTCATAATGTACTCATGTTCTACTTTAGGAAGAGCGGTTGTCTCCTGACACAAGCAAATTATTGCTTACTAGGAAACTCCATCCCCTATTTTATAAGTACTATGTATTTAAAGAAAATAAAGAATTTTGAATTTTGAATTTTGAATTTGAGTTACAAAAAACTCCCATTTTTCAGAAGAGGCTATACTTTTATCCTTCATGTCAAATAGACCGTATTAACCTTGCGTTAATTAACTAGTTTTCTCCTTAACACGGATTCACTTACTAACACTTGTGGGAGGACCTTGTGCAGGGTCCGTCCGGGTTGGTACCACCATCTTATCCATTAACCTACCGCCAAGCAGCAGTGTTCGCATTGTTGTGTTCCCGTTTGGGGATAAGACAGCCGGTGAAATGACTAGCATAGAGGCATTCCATCTTAGTCCTCAGGGTTGGCAACGCATTTGCAGTCTTGTGAATGCGAATGTCTATGGGTCATAGTTTCCACTTACCATCAGGTAGCCTGTGTGCTCGTTTGCCTTCCTATGCAAAAAAAATAAAAAAATTGCGCAAGTCGACCTTACTAATAACAAACCTTGATACTTATCGAGTGTGACGACTGTTACAACTGTCAACTGTATCCTTACCATGAGTTACAATTACCATACTCGCTAGCGAGTCGAATGCTCTGTCCCTCGCAGACCTCGTAAGTATTCTTATAGAGTGCGAGGGACAGAGGTTTTATTTTATTTATTTATCAGCTGACCATGGGTCCTTGGTCACCTGATATGAAAAGCTTTATGAAGGCTCTGTCATCCCGGCTCATAGACACCTCCGGAGATCCTAGAGCTGGTGCTTACCTCTCCCAAAGGATTGGGCTAGCTATCCAGAGAGGTAATGCAGCCTGTGTCATAGGGACCATGCCGCGAGCGGACTTGCAAGAGGGGGTGTTCTTTTTATAGTGGTGATTATTACTTACATCTTTAATATTTGAGTAGTTTAGTTCAATTTTAATTTTAATAAGTTTAGTTTTAACTTTTAATTGTAGTACCTATATTATATAAAATAAATAGTATGGTAATTGTAGCTCATGGTAAGGGTACTGCTCCGCTTACACCACTTGCAGTGAATACTGGCATTACAGTCACAGTCCAGTTATTGCACTATTTGCACTGGTTAATGGTTGACAGTTGACGAGTGGTCATGGTGTAACGCTGCCAGAGTGAACTAGCTTCTGAAATCCTAAGTATGCATTGAAGATTGACGAAAGAGATATACAGATCGAAAGTGGAAGGGTCGGAAGGGGCCCTAGGCGTACTTTTTCGAATATTAAGTACCCGAAACCAACGAGCGTGCATGACTCGATGTATGAACGTGGAAGAAGTGAAAGAAATTTGTCAAGATCGTACCAAGTGGAAAGAAGTGGTCTCTGCCTACCCCTCTGGGAAACAGGCTTGATTTAATGTATGTATGTATGTATATAATCATATCAGTAACAGGCTTCGCTAAGAAGTTTTACATAGGAATGTTGATCGGCATCACGCTTCGTCAAATTCCCTTAACACTAAGAAAACAAATTCGACAAGACAGACAGCAACCCTGCATCGTGACTAGCATCCCCGAAATAGACATACATACGCTCGGAAATCAACCCTCCTTCTGGCGCAGTCGGGTAAAAAGTAAGAAAACCTAACAATCAAATTAAATCATCTTTGACCACTAAGTATAAATGTACGAGTAACAATAAAGTCGGGGCCCTGTTAGGAGTATGTATTAGTAACATTATAAAATAAAAAAACCCGACCAAGTGCGACTCGACCTAGCACACGAAGGGTTCCATAGGGTATAGGGACACCCTTTAATATTAAATTTTAATATCTTTATTATTTGTTATAAAAAAAATACTGTCCACTTGTTACGGTTCACGACAGACAACGGAGGCTAAATAGTAGGGTTCCGTTGCCCGTTGGTATCCTTTAGGTACGGAACCCTGAAAATAACCAAACAATTACAGCTTAATATAGTGGGCGAGTGGTTGCCATTCATACAAGCTCACAAGAATGTGGAAGCAGGTTAAGACATTTAGGTTGTATACTACGAGTATATTGTAACTTTTTAGCTAATCCGTTTCGATTTTAAAACTGACCGTTTTCGTTTATACAAAGAGATAGCTTGAATACCGAAGACTAATACTTTTTATCCTGGAAAATTGCGAAGATTCTGAAGCAAGAGCAAAATTCTAAATTCTAAATGTTTATTCGTTTAATTGGCCACAAAAGGGCTCTTCACACGTCAGTTCTGGCCATTAACGGTTAAATCACTGTGTGAGATTTGGTAGGTACTCGAATAGTTGAAATATCCTTGTTTAGTACGGCATTGTTGAACCACTTTGCCTCTGTTCGTATTTTGGCCGTATAATGCCAATCGGGTTTAGTCGGTTATACCCGTGTATCCAGTATGTGTACAAACAGCCACACACTTAACTGTCCATTAAAGACAGAAGTGAGAAAATGTAGAAAGAGATAAATATAAAATGTCATGACCAGATCTTTATCAAATCGTAATACTACCATCCCTAAAATGTATCCTAAAGGTACATGAAAAAATTTAATACTTAAAATCGGTTGACGATTGGCAAATAAATCGAGGAACATACACATATACATAAACTCACGCCTTCATTCCCAGAGTGAGGTAGGCAGAGCTACAGAATTACCAACAACTCTAAAAACTTGTTGATAATTCCGTCAACACATTTTGCACAATTAGGCTAAGATATTTACCAGCGTCGTATCCAGGAAATTCTCGTACACGCAAAGAAACAGACATGAAAACCTTATTTTTTGAAGACAGTTCAAAAAGGTTTTATTTGAGTTCTGGATTCCGGACCGACGGACAAAGTTGCGAGCAGTGTTTATACGAGTATGTTATTATAAGTTTTGCACAAATAGAATCACATTCACACAAATCTTAAGACTGCAATCTTAAGATCGCCAATGCGTTGCCAACCCTGAGGACTAAGACGTAATGCAATGCTAATCATTTCACCGGTTTTATATTACATTGAATACATTTATCGCAATCGAATCCTGTTGTAAAAGTGGAAGTTTTATAACGATTAACCTTGTTTGTTCATTTATAGATAGCATTTTTAAACGCCTACAGAGTGGATGTCACTTCCTAAAGCGACTATTTTACTTTGTATCTTGTAAAAGCATCTCAAGCCGAGAAATACATTTCTGTTTAAACGAAGGGCGACGGGTGTCCAGTACGCACTTAGGCAAGCAGACAAAGGTTAAATTATACACTTCATTATAAAGAGTACGGCTAGGATTACATTAAAAAAAGAAGTTATTTTACGTAAGACGGTAGGAATTTTACTTTAGTTGTGGTTAAAATTGCATATCCTTTTTTTTTAAATTAACTGAACATTTGAAGTTTGAATTAAGTATTTCACAATTTGTCAATATATTGCGTAATATACCCGCAAGTTTAATCAATAATCTCATTCGTTTCTGAAGTCGATTACAAATTAACACTTTCGATATTTAACTATAACTGTTACTACTGTACTGTACTGTTAATTTAACTAATTTTCACGCGTAAATTTTAAAAGCAAAAATAAAATCTTAATATTGTTATTTTAATTTAAAACCGATGTATCACTGTTAGATGTTAGATAATGAATAGCATCCTTATTTAAAAACTAACCTTCAAAACAAACATGGCGACTTTTCTCGAAACGTCAAACTTTTCCCGCCTTCACGTGTGATGGCGGCCGACCACGATAGACTTGTGCCGCGCGCCTTTCGGCCACTTGTATTTATAATATCGTCTGTTACTTGAAGTTACAACAGCTACAATATTGTTATTCCTCGTAGGCCCTAGTGGTTTTGCAACTAAACGTTGGGTGATTCGAATTTGTTTTAGCAGAAGCTATTGTTATGCTTATGAAAAAGTTTTGGGTCACAGACTACATAATTTTTGTAACGTTTGGTGGGTATTTCAGTAAGGTATTATTTACATTTCCTTGTACAGTTTTTTTGCATTACTTTTAAACTTGGAATTAACCAAAATAATCTAATTTTTAGGGATCCGTATCAATTATCACATTTTATTGCTTGCCTTTTTTGCTGTGTGGTTGCCGGGTTAGAATAGTGCCACTCCATCCCTTCCCGTGGATGTCGTAAGAGGCGACTAACGTCCGGTTCCTATATTCAATCCGCGGACAGATAGGCTTACTTCGGATTAAAATTTGACACATTTTGTATGGGCAAATGTCAAATTTTAACCCGAGGTAAGCCTTATCTATCCTCGGATTGAATATAGGAACCCGACATAAGGGAATAAAGGCTTGTAGTGCTGTTAGGCGATGGGCTTGCCACCTGTCACTAATACACTGGGAAACATCTTAGCCTACTTGTGCAAAATGTGGTTACAGAATTATCAAGAAGTTTTAAGACTGGTTGGTAATTCTGTAGCTCTGCCTACCCCTCTCTGGGAATGAAGGCGTGAGTTTATGTATGTATGTACTGCTTGCCCTGATTCCGTGCCCGTAAAATCTGGCTATCGCATTTGCGACTGAATTTCCCGAGTCAAAATATCCCGTCTCTCTCCAATTATACTATAACTAACTGTCCTTTTGGACAATAGATAGTTACTTCTATGACCATATGACAAGTATCGATTTAAAGAAAAATCATACAAAGACCTACGTAACATTATGTAGTCCCACATTGTACGAGTAAAGACTGTCAGGCCTAGCAGAAAACGTTCGAATCAATCGTATATTATGTAATATGTTACCTTTACATCCTTTTTCTGCTTCCTTAGCATTTTATTTAAAAACCCACTATTGGGTATAAGCATTCATGTTTTAATTTCTTAATTATGTCCTATTACTACTTTCTTATTATAATTCATTCGTATAATCGTTTTTTGCGACGCTAGCGTAAGTTATAATCATTCTAATATGTTTAATTTTAAAACAAACCGGTCAAGTGTGACTTGGTATTGAGCGCCAGAGGTTCCGCACCTACATGTTATTTAAGATTTCCTGTAATTATTACAAAATATTAGAAAAACTAGTAAATACTACAAATGTTCTATAGCCAGTTACACCATTTGTAAGAAAAAGATGACAGACAGACGAACAGATGGACAGGCGGAAAACAAAGTCTATAAAGGTTTAGTTTTTCAGTATTTGGTACAGTGGTCTTCTCTTTGTAAGCGCTGGTAAACATAGGACATGTGAAAGTGTCTAAAGGCCTTAAGTAGGGTTGTGTAGTACATGTACTGAGAGCCTAAAAGAAATTATTCCTGAGGGGTTATTATGACACAGTTATGCAGTTCATTTTACGGTGAGCGTAAAGGATAGAGCTATAGCAGTTAGGTATATAGCTCCGTCCTTTTCTCTCAGCGTAAACTGTACCTACTGCATATTTATGTCTTAACCTCGTAAGACACACGTCAAATTTCGTTAGTTCGAAAAAGAATCTTGTATCAGTCTACTAAAGTCAAAAGTCACTTTGACAAATGTCCTAGATTTAGGACTTTATAGGATCATTTACTTCAATTCAAAACACTCTCAAATTCGCCCTATTTTCAGTGACTTAGTCCTTACTTTCGTACTAATGCTACTAATATTATAAAGATAAAGACATTTATTCAGTAAGTAGGCCGGACAGGAACTATTACACGTCAAGAATCTACCAGCGCTTCACAAGAGGCTGAGAAGGAACGTCGCAAGAAACTCAGCAGTCAGTTTTTTTTGCGAAAGTAGGTACGTGTTTTTGTTTGTCCTTCACGCTGCAACGGCTGGACGAATTTGGATAAAATTTAAAATTGAAATAGCTTATACCCTGGATTAACACATAGCCTACTTTCATCCCGAAAAATGTTAGTTCCCGAGGGAATAACGTGGAAGAAGTCGCGAGCAGGAGCTGTGCCAAAAGCCATTCACGAAAAATCTTTAATTTCATATATTTTTTCAATTTTTTTTCAGTGGTATCTTACATTATTTCGAGGAACAATTTAGGAAATAAAAAAAGGTCAATTTAATAGTTTTGATTTTATTCATGAAAGAAGACGATAATTGACCTTTGCCCCCGATCTCCGAAACTACTGAGCCTAAAATTGTGAAAAAAATACAAAATCTCATTGCTTCTAGATTACAGGAAAACCTATAAGAAATCTATAAAAAAAATATGACGTAAGTAAGAAACCCTCTGCACGCGAGTTCAACTCGCACTTGGCCGGTTTTTAATCATGAAGGTGATGGATGATTTTTCGTGACATGGGTATAAGGGAAAGTTACAAAAATTCAGATTAAAATAATCAATACCTCCGGAACTATTAAAAATCTAGTCTTAGGATTGCGGTCTTGTGAATGCGAATGTCTATGGGTCACAGTTTCACTTACCATCAGGTGGTCTGTGTGCTCGTCTGCCTTCTCTATGAAATAAAAAAATAAAAATAAAAATAGGAGTTAAATCGACAACTATTTAGCTGCTGTATCAGCCCTCTCAGTTTTGGCGTTGGTTTTTGGGAGACCCTGTATATCTTCGGTAAAACTACAAAACCGCGTAAGTAATATTTTTAATGAAGAGCAAAATGCACCTTTTTAAAAAGAAGGTAAGGTTTATTTTGCTCTATCATAAATTTGTTAGTTACGCGATTTTGCAGTATCACCGACCATATGTATGCTTGTTCCTCTTTCACTGTCCAATGCCTCAACCAATCGTAGTCGTACGGAGATTATCATTGCCTTCAGTGTCTGCACAGACCTACTACATATCTAATTAGTAGATACTTAGTCCGCGAGTGACTGAGATATTTTAATGATAATGGTTGTTACGGAACCCTCCGAGATTTGACGTAATCTTATAATATGTTGAACTATAAGTTACATGTTTTAGCTAGTTAACATGAGCCTAGTTACGCCATTTAATAACATCCAACATTTTCATTACTTCCCTGGCCTCTGTTGATTACGTGGCCATATCACGGGGCCGCCCTAGGCCTACTTTTTCAAATCAAATTGGAGAAATACTAGAAAACGGCCGAATCTTAAGTACCCGAAACCGACGTGCGTGTATGACTCGATGTATGAATGTGGAAGAAGCGAAAGAAATTTGTCAAGATCGTAGCAAGTGGAAAGAAGTGGTCTCTGCCTAGTCTTCCTACCCCTCTGGGAAACAGGCGTGATTAGTTAGTTTACTTAGTTAGTTTATTTATTCATCAATGTAATATTACAATATAAATGGCATTGTATGTCAAAAAATACGAAATTACATTGAGATCGTCAAAACATAAATACTATTAGTATTATAAAAAAATACAAGAAAAATAAATAACAATTAATGAACACAACAACAATTAATTATCGAATAGTGGTCACATTGGTCACTCGTCCAATACATACAATGATTAATAAATTTCAACACAATAATACATTTACATGTCCAGCTTCATATACTCATCCACGGAGTAATATTGGATTATCCAATAAAAGGTTTCTTAATGCTGCTGATGTTTAAATGCTTCGTCGGATTGTACATTTTTAACATTGTCGGATTTAATGTATGTATGCATGTATCAATGTTAAGACTAAGGACACTTTTTTACTGTTCAACACTTTAATGAAGTGTTCAGCCGTGAAAAAATATCATGGGATAATCTTACAAATTGACCTATTCCTAAACTACACTCCGATTTCTAATTCAAGACCAAAAAACCTATCAGATTTATGTCACTGTCAAAGTGACTTATGTCACTGTCAAATGGATTTTTAAGATATAACCAACCTAATTTTATTATTAATTACAGTCATGCATATAGAGTTTATACCTTCATACATGTGGCCAATATTAGGGGAACAAAATTAGAATAGTGTTTTGTAACTGATTACCTAGTTATGGAAATTTGGAAAGGTAATAAATATACAAAAATCATTTTTTTTTTAATTTCTTAAAATCTATAAAAGCTGATTAATGTAAAACAAGTTGAGAATACACATTTTTTTAATAGTTACTAAGATTTGTTCCCACCTATTTAATAGAAACATAACAGTAATTGTTTGTACATTTTTACCTATTTATCATAAAGTACGACACGAAATTATAAAATAAAGTTTTGCAATGTGTAGACTAAGCCCTTTCATATGGTTTTCAAGCCCCCCCCCCCCCCCCCCTTCATCCATTTCAAATACTTATTTAGAAAATTAATTTCATACTTTTTTACTAAAAAATAGATGTGGACAAGCAAGATGCCAAATTTCAAGTTGATAGCCTTGACTTGAAAACTGCAACATACAGACAGACACCGAAGTATCTCCATTTTGGTGCGGAACCCTAAAAACGGCAATTTCTATCTCATGTCACTCGTTCCCGGGCTGCAAACAAAAGCGACATGAAAAGTGGTAAAACATAACACATATTGAATTTTTATGAGGACCTAATTTTAAGAACTGTCACAGCTTAAAAATTGCTTACATACGCCATCTTCATTCCTGTTGACCAACTACAAGTACCGCTACTCACACCTAGATGGCGCTCTCTCGCGCAATATTATTTTAAATACATTTTGTTTTGTATCGAATTCTAACTAGTGTGTACCTACAATAAGTCTTCGGATCACCGAACGTTATTGGATCACTTCTTACCTGTTATAGTATAACTATATTAGAACAGTATTAATAAAATGTAATGTTTAAATCAGTCTACGCTTAATTTCGGAAACCCTCTCCTACCAGACGTGTTACAGTGGAGCCCAACGTGGGGCCCTAACGGACCCTGGCGCTTGGTGGGAAACGATTTCACCGAGTGAAGACGTAGCCATGATGAAGACTGAAGGTCCTTCACCTATAATTAAACTGAGGACCACTGGACCCTAATTGGTAGTCGCAAGGGGAAAAACGACATTCATAGTGCTCCCGGATCTCGAGAGAATTTGACATTGCTTGGCATTGGTTACATCCAAGACGTAATGATGGTGCTAAATCTACCGCAATTTAAGTGGCACTTTCTTGATGACGAAGATAATGCTCAAGAATACACCAAGGATTTTACATCCTTCGGATGTGGACAAGACGTCACCGTCACACAAATGGAGAAGACCGAAGCAGCTTTACTTGTGGGAGGACCTTGTGCAGGGTCCGTCCGGGTTGGTATTGGTACCACCATCTTATCCATTAACCTACCGCCAAGCAGCAGTGTTTTCATTGCTGTGTTCCGGTTTGGGGATAAGATAGCCGGTGACATGACTAGCATAGAGGCATTCCATCTTAGTCCTCAGGGTTGGCAACGCATTTGCAGTCTTAGGATTGCGGACTTGTGAATGCGAATGTCTATGGGTCACAGTTTCCACTTACCATCATGTGGCCTGTGTGCTCGTTTGCTTTCCTATACCATAAAAAAAAGCTGCATTACCTGAGGCTAGTCTTACCGCTACCTAATTATCTGACCGAGACCGACCCTATGGCCCCCTAATCCGTATATCTCTCTCACCAGCACAGCGAAAGTTAGTACCATCCGACGGCGACATGCCGTTCCTGGACGAGTTGTTTGTAGACGCGTGCAAAGCGATTGAAAGCAACTTCACGTTGGCCCCGAATTCCGAAAACATATTCCCCCGTACCAACTATCTCCTGTAAAGATGCCGGCAACTATTATGCCATTAGGGCCGTGCTAGTGCCGGGGGAGAGTGAAGACGAACATCCCGTCGAAGCGCGAGGCTCTTGCAGTCGTCTGGACAGGGATTGATCATTAGGCCCTCAAGTGGCTCATGTCCTTTAAGTCCCCTACAGGACGACCCAGAAGATGGATTTTACTACTACAGGCCTACGACCTAACGATAAGACACCATTGCTAGTGGATCTGCACCCTCTGAGTAAAGTCAATTAGGGTTACAGCGCAAAGTACATTGTGCCAAGGGTCGCTAACTACTACGGTGACAGATGCCTGCAGAAACGTCTACCCTACAGTCTTAATAGCTCGCCCACAGATATTAGGTAAGAGGCCAATAAGGCAAAGTTTAAAAGAAGACTTCAATTATTTAGTTAGTATTGTATAAAATTTAAAATTAATATTAAATAAAGTTGTGTTATTATCCTAGTAAAGAGACTGAATGATCCCACAGTCACAGCCACAGTGTATAAACAGTTTTGTTTGATAATGTTCTGTTGTGTATTGTAGCCACTTGTTTCTGTACATATTTTTTTTTTAAATATTTTAAAAAGTTCGCGCCCTAGTTCATTCCTGATTACCGAACAGAAAGCTCTGGACAGAGTCGTCGGGATTTAACCTTTGTCTGCGCTGAGACAGTATAGAGGAAATGTTACTTTACCGCCGGACCCAGTACGACCAATTCGTAAAAGAGGAAGGCCACGTAAACACCGGAATTAAAGAGACTCTGTAACTGTCTCCTTCCCCGAGACGTCTTCAGGAACAGAGGGGGAATCTAACAAACGAAATATTGCTTACATACGCCATCTTCATTCGTGCTGACAAACTACAAGTTCCACTACTCGCCACTAGATGGCGCTGGGATCTAGCTCGCGCAATTGTTTGCTTCCCCAAGAAGACTTAATAGATTTTAAGGGAATTGGTTTTGTATCGAATTATAATCAGGTAGTGTGTACAATAAATCTTCGGATTACCGAGCTTTATAGGACCACTCCTTGACTGTTATAGTTTAATTAGATTAGATAAGTATTAGTAATATCTAAAGTTTACATCAGTCTTAGCGTTATTTCGGAAACCCTACCCTACCAGAAGCGTTACAGTATTTTTGTAATGGTAAATACGAATCATTTTAAATACTTCAAAAAATTGGCCCCAAATTGGCCACCCCTAAAATCCTACTCAGCCTACTGGTGAATCCGCCACCAGCACAGGTATCAGATAAGGTATTTTCTCGCTTGTCGCTCAGTGCGTTTCTATCATTGCAGACAAGATAGAAAGGGAGATCCGAGCGACAAACATGTCGCGGACAAGATGTGCTAGCCCTTCTGAAAAAATTGAGAGTTCCTATGGGAATAGCGATAAATGACTTTAACGCGCGCAAAAGCTATTTTTAATAAAAACACTTTCGCTCGATGGAAATTTGAGGCTGTATGCCAAACATTAGTGATAATTGGTTTATTAATACAGACAATGTATACGTTTTTATTTTATTTTTTGTTAAATATTAACGCCTAGTCTTAAAGGACTACGCGTCTACAAAAATAAAGAAGTAGGTACGTTCAAGTTCAACAGATGAGCACTGTATAAGTCTGTTATACTTCGTACGGCGACCCTATGATTCTTGGGGGACATGTCGCTAGCGTGTTTCTGCAGGTAACAACGCCATCTAGCGAGCGCTCGGGCAAAGTCCATCAGTACAGCTATGTCGCCCACAGCAGATACGAATGTTTAATAAATGTTTAAAAAACCAAAAACCGCCTTCAAAAAAGCAAAAAATAACTTCTTTTAACAGTCAAACTGAAGTCCACTTTCGTTTAAAAATATTGTGGGACGCCGACTTCAGTTGGACTGACATGACATATCATTTTAAAATAATTTATTTTGTGCGTTTTTACAGGCGGGTTTTGATTTATTTAACATGACTTTTATTTAATACTTTTCTGTTTCGTTTCATCTTTTTTTTATGGCATTTAGAAGACAAACGAGCACACAGGCCACCTGATGGTAAGTGGAATCTGTGACCAATAGACATTCGCATTCACAAGACTGCAATGCAATCCTGAGACTGCAAATGCGTTGCCTACCCTGAGGACTAAGATGGAATGCCTCTATGCTAGTCATTTCACTGGCTGTCTTATCCCCAAACCGGAACACAACAATGCGAACACTGCTGCTTGGCGGTAGGTTAATGGATAAGATGGTGGTAGCGATCCGGACGGACCATTAATAGTAAATAAAAAAAAAACAAATAACCTGCGTAGTTTCTGCAGGAAAACACACAAAAATCCTAAGAGAGAGATAGATAGAGAAACGGAAAAAAGAACACCACCGTGTATATAAGACGGTGCAAGACGACCACATAAATTTGATATGTTTTCCTACATCAACGATGTCCCTTAGACAAGATAAAGCTTTATAATTTGAAAAAATAAATAAAATATATATATAATATATTATATAAAAGAATAACTAACAGCTTCAAAAATATGGGTTGACGCAAGGATGAATCATTTTCAGGGCCGTGACGATGTAAGCTATGATGATGGTCAAAATACATGCTTTGCTTTAATTCAAATACTAAATACAAATTATAAAATGCATTCTGGCCCTTTGATCGCAATTAATTATCGTAAATTTCCTTATTTAGAGCCCGCGCAGACAGAGAGCGGTCCGGAGTTCCGAGTTCAGCGTTCAGAGTTATGCGTTTTGCCCACTCGAGAGTTCCAACACACACAAGAGGCGTTCAAATTCTGGCGTTCCATTTTCATCCGTGTTTTTGTACGTGTAACATGTCGCTAGAAAGTTCTTCTTCCGAAGAGGAAGCATTGCTTTTGTGGAGTCTAGCTTCTAAAAAGTATTGGGTTCACCGAATTAACATAACACGAGAAGAACAAGGAGAATTCGATATTTTTTCTTTTTTGTCACGATTTTTGTAGTGTACATGACTAAAATCATAATTATCTCCTTTCTCTAACCAGTTCAATAAGTTTTTCCGCATTTGCAACTTCAGACATCGTGGCGAACGCGGCGTTCTCTGTCTCGGTGGCAAAAGAACTCTGGAACGTGACGTTCCACTTTGACCGCCGCGGTCTGACCGCTGGCTGTGTGCGTTATCGCAAGCACTCAGTACATTTGTTGGAACGCAGAACTCTGAACGCGGAACTCGGAACTCTAGACCGCTATCTGTCTGCGCGGGCTCTTAAGAACCACATACAATAACAAAAATTTGCCATCGAAATTACATGATCAATGATAAATCATGATAACGACAATTGTCGTGATGAAAAACAGGCGTTTTTAGTTATTGTATCTTTGTTTACATACATACATAAACTCACGCCTCCATTCCCAGAGTGGGGTAGGCAGAGCTAAAGAATTACCAACAAGTCTTAAAACTTCTTGATAATTCTGTAACCACATTTTGCACAAGTAGGCTAAGATGTTTCCCAGTGTATTAGTGACAGGTGGCAAGCCCAGTTTAATTACCATTAATACGATCTCTAAATGTATAAAAAGTATTTTGAAGTAGGTAGCTAATAAGTACCTATTTGAAATACATGCCTGCCAATAGGTGCCATAAGCCATTCACAGTAGATTTACTTAAACATTCATTCGATACTTGGCACGCGTGTTAATACTGGAATGCGTGTACGCATATTTCATGTCATTATGTATGTATCGAAGACACCCACTGAGCGATCTCGTTGCAAGGTCGACCAACCAGTTTCAGAGACTAGGAGCTAGTACCAGTTTACCCAGGGTGTAACGCCATCCAGCGGTGTTTTTCTAAAACTTCAACTTATAACATCGATTATTGGAAACTAGCTTTTTCCCGGGACTCCGTCCGCGTAGAAATCGTCGCTGCTCATTCTGGAACTGTGTAATTTTCCGGGATAAAAACTAGCCTATGTCCTATTCCAGGATCTAACCTATATGTGTGCCAAGTTTCATCCCGATCCGTTCAGTGGTTGAAGCGTGACTGAGCCACAAACATCTAAAAATCCATACTTTTTCATTTTTAATACCTTAACATACATACATACACAAACTCACGCCTTCATTCCCAGAGTGGGGTAGGCAGAGCTAAAGAATTACCAACAAGTCTTAAAACTTCTTGATAATTCTGTAACCACATTTTGTACAAGTACTTAGGCTAAGATGTTTCCCAGTGCATTAGTGACAGCCTTACCTTAGCCTTAGGTACCTTAATACCTACCTTAATTGGTAAGAATTAAGACTAGACTAGTATAGGCAACAGTGCCCCGAATACCAAATGTAGACTATAAGTAGGTACCTACTTGATTTACCTCCTACCTCTGAAAATGATTTACAATACAGATTAAGTACCTTAATGTAACCGAGGAGAATAATTACCCGTGGAGGAGCAGAGTAGGAACATTTTACAGTACCTATCTGCCCTAGCGAACTTCATTCTAACCCTTTAATTACTGATCCTTTAACGCCCAAACCCTATATTCAATCCGCGGACAGATAGGCTTACTTCGGATTTTGTATGGGCAAATGTCATATTTTAACCCGAAGTAAGCCTTATCTATCCTCGGTTTGAATATAGGGTTCGGCCGTAAGACAACCAAACTATGTTTTTCAAGTTAAACTTATCTGAAATTGAGTTTAAAATGTTTTGGGCAGTAATACAACGTTTCCAGGACTTGTCTTTAAAAGCTACCGTGTCTAAATCAAAATACTAGGTAGTAGGTACCTAATAGAAATATAATTCCTTCTTATAACTCTAGGTATAGTTGGTTCAGTTTAAATGACGAAAATGCACTTAACGCAGGATTTCACAACTTCTTTTGTTGCTAAATATGAAAGGAAAAGATAACAAAGGGACGACCGAAGTGTGGCACGTGCCTTGGAGTAGCTCAACTCTTCTTGATCATTGGGTTTTACCTGAACCGGACATTTAAGTAGGTGTTTTGTTTTCTAAATACAATTAAGTACAGTGCGGTTAACATTCAGGTAAAAATGATTTTTTAATACTATTCTTAAATTGTACAAAGTGATATTGACACAGTATTTAATTATTATTTTACTGTACTATGTACATGTATATGTATACTTTGGCTGTACCGACACACCTACGTAATTGTTTTACAACCCTACTTGAAGATAACAATTGAAGTGTTGGTAATGGTTGGTTTTAAGTGCTTTTCGCCATATTAACTAGAACCAACTATACCTACTATCTCTCGGCCTATCCGCGATCAAGTAGTAAGATATGACTCGGTACAGCAACGGCTCACAGAGCGGTGGGCGGAAGAGCTTTTGTTTTCTTTGCAAGCGGGGGCACAATAAAAAAATATGCATGAAGATGCACATCTTGCTTATGACGAATTACAATAGTGCAATGCTTTCACAGGAACATTTTGTAAGAGTTCCGTTCCAAATACCGAAATCTACGTAGATGATCTATCTAGCCGATATTCGTCGTGGAAAAGTCGTTGATGTCTAAAGCTTACTAAAGCGACCGAGCTGTGGAAGTCCACAAAAGGACAAAACCACTCGGAATCACTTATTAAAGGGTTCAGAAGCAAGCTCTCCAAAGAGGTCCTACAACTCAAAAGTAAAAAGACTTGCGCGGTGACTAGGATCCTAACTGGCCACTGCAAACTGAACAGACATCTGTTTCTAATGGGTATGAAACAAGATGCGACATGTAGGTAGGTTCTGTCAAAAAGTAGAGGAGACAGCAATGCGCATCCTCTGTTCTTGCGGACCACTAATGCGCAACAGAAGTATCCACCTAGGGCGACATATCATTGACCCACAAGAGATACAACTACTCACTGCCCAAAGCATCTGGAAATTCCTGGACGCAACGGGCCTTTGTAGTGAGCTCTAAACAAAGGGCTGCCACGAAAGATCAGCAATGGTCGAAGTGGCTCACAAGGCCCATCTCAACCCCCCCAAATAATAATAGGGTCGGGGACTATCTAACAGATAAAAATGCTTGGCCTAAATTAATTAACAACCTAAATAACTTAATAATAAGTAAGTCATAAAAAATATGTAGGAGAATGTATCGAAACTTTTTATGTAGGTTGTCTTGCACCGTCATATAGGTAATTATAACTTCTAAATTTTTTTTTTTTTATTACTTATTAGTTCTTGTGAATTTTGACACATTTTCCTGCTCAACTACGCATGTTTTTTTTTTTTTTTTTGTTTTATGTGATGTTCATTGTTTTATATAAAGCTACGGTAAGTTTATAATTATATAAGCAATATTTAAAAAACGACTGACTGTTGAGTTTCTTGCGGCGTTTCTTCTCAGCAGTGGTCTCTTGATTGCGAAGCGCTGGTAGATTTTTGATGAGTAAAAGTGCCCGTGCGGCCTACTTACTGAATAAACATATTTTATCTTTTTTTTTGGAATACCTAGTTGAAGTATTAAGTAGGCCACACAACAAGGTCTATTAGACATCTTTTTATCTATTTAAGCAGCGATTTTTCAAAGTGAATCGTACCCACGATTTATTATTTAAGAGCTATGAGGTAATAGATAAACATACTATCAAATAAATAGACTACTAAAATCATAACATAACCCTCGTTTTTACTTTGCCTTTGTCGGTTAAAAGTGCACCTTTCCGAAATGCAAAAACATAATCCCTACCTACTAAAGCTGACACATATCAAATAACCATGCTAATCTAAATCCAAGTAAAACACCTCATTTATAAACCAGATTTCCTTCCCTAGGGGCTTAAATCCAACTAGCCAGTTGGTAGTCCTTACACAAGGTCAGTGAGAGTGGTTCCGCGTTGAATACCAACATGATTATCATGAGTAATAAGTACTCTGACTCATTGATGTTACGGAATTAACAAGAAATAATTTAACTCGTGTAACGAAAAGTATTTTTTTCAAATCCAAACTGCAGGTTTTGATATTGAAATCTAGGTAGGTATAATATGTTATTATTTGGTCTATTCCCATTGCATTCAATAATAATATAATTATAATTGTGTACCCATGTTATACCTACAGGCTCTCCTGATGTAGAGGTTCAAAATCAGCATGTGTATAGACGATCCTTTGCAATATCTAAACATTGTACCTACAGTAATGTAGATTGTTAAGCAAGGGTTGAAGTGATCAATTGAATCCCGCGAGAGGTAGAATTTATACCTTTAAGTCCTCCATGGTCTAGAAAAGAGTCAGAAATGGCAGTTTTCCGAGTGATTCCTTATTCAAAATCACTTTCCACCCTTGGGATGAAAATCCCATTTTATGCCCGCTAATGAGATATGGAAACCATTTTTTTTAATAAAAGTAATTTTCATCTCTCCTGTTTGGAAAGTATGGATTTCAACCAGGGACACACTCATATTCTTTGAGTGATATTTGGATATTTGTGTAATAAGCGCAAATATGTACAGTCGCCATCAGATATATGGTAGCGGTCAAGGTAGGTACTCAAATATTTCGGAGCAGCATTAAATTTCAATATATTAATTACGCTAGATAAGGTCTATAATATCGGCCCATATAATTCGTCATAAATTTAGGAGCAGCGACTTTTCAATAAATTCGTAACATACAATTAGGTAAAGATATCGGAACTTACAGAAGTCATAAATATCGAAGCAGCCAGGATGATCATAAAGATCGGAACATTTATGGAAAATATACCTTAAGTCTGTGTCACATAGTTCAAAATACTTTACGATGGACCCATTAAAATAAGGTTTCAGACACGCATGATTAATATTATGTTGTCAACAATTTGAATTAAGAACAGAGTGGTTTATTGTGACATGTTCCGCTAATTTGGTCTATGAGTGTAGAAACGAATTCAAATATGAACTATGTGACACAGACTTAAGGTATATTTTCCATAAATGTTCCGATCTTTATGATCATCCTGGCTGCTTCGATATTTTTGACTTCTGTAAGTTCCGATATCTTTACCTAATTGTATGTTACGAATTTATTGAAAAGTCGCTGCTCCTAAATTTATGACGAATTATATGGGCCGATATTATAGACCTTATCTAGCGTAATTAATATATTGAAATTTAATGCTGCTCCGAAATATTTGAGTACCTTGACCGCTACCATATACGAGGGGTGTTCAATAAGTTTTGATAATCGGTACCTATTAAAAATGGGAGATATTTAAATCGTTATTTTTTAATTGGAATAAGCACACTTTTTATATTTCCAAACACTTATTAACGTCATTCAATTGTTTTATTTTACCACCATAAAAATAATTTTACTTTTGGAGGTCAAAATGGTCAAATTTTGTACCTTCACTAAGTCATCACCAGCTCGTGATTTTTACGTAGGTTTTTTTGAACATTAGTGAATGAGAAGTAGTAGTCGATAGTTAGGGCTAAATAACGGGGAGAGCGATTATCAGTTCTGATCTTTGGTCGAAAAGCAGCACCCTTGTCAATTAGACGGCTCTGAAGCACAATTCATGCCGCAAATTCGTTTTTTTTTCTTTAGCCTATTTTTAATATTTTCCCATAACTATTATAGGATAATGTTATATAGCTCTCCTAGATTATTTGAACTCAATTGCTAAGGACTAATGACACAGTATTTATTTGGAGGTCTCAATAATCCTAATAAAGGCCGAAAAAAACACCCTTTATTTTGGTGACAGAGCTGGATATAAAAAAAACCACTGTAATGATAATTTATTTATTCTTTAAATCATAATAATAAATCAAGGTTTCATTTTCAATAACAATATTTTTTATTAGTCAACCAGAACTTTCTCCACACCGCTCCAAATTATTACAAAACACACTCTTATTTTTGCCGTCTTGTAAAATTGTTTATACTGATGTTTTTTGTTTAGTTATAAAAAAAAATACAAAGGAGTAATGTATTTTTCTTTTCGCTTATTTAATTTTAATTAGTTCCATTGTATATTCCACATTAAAAGAATATCATTGTGTAGATGGTTCATACTGATTCTCGAAACTTATTGAACACCCCTAGTATCTGATGGCGACTTTACCTAGTTGCGTGGCGTGTTTTTGCCTGTATTTTAGTTTTCTTTTTATTTTAATTTTCTTTTTATCAGTGTCTTTGTGGTTTGTTTTTTTGATTCGTGTACGATCGTGGCGTCATTGCGCCGTGACTTCACCAAATGGTCGCAACGGAAGACCAGCGCTGGCTTTGCCAGCATCACGCTGAGTTGTGACCATTTCGTGACAAACTATGCATGTTTCCAATTTGTTTTTATTTTTTTTATGTGTTCATTAATGTTTGTCACGAATAAATAATTTCTTTCTTCTTTCTTTCTTTCTTAAATATTTAATCCTGAATCCTGAATGTTTTCTAGGTATTTATTTCTACAAGTCTGGCACTAGGTCAATTTGTGCTTGATTGTCCCCCTGATAATTATTAATTACTGCTGCATTTTGTACCTACCTGGAATTCTTGGTATCGAATACGTAAGGCTGCGACCGGACGCCCAGCTCGTTTCACTGAATTGCATTAACGCGTACGTTTTGGAGGTCACTTAGTGCATTTGTATTCTGTGACAAGTTAAATCACAAACCAATGTTCTAGAACCAATACGTTCCGGTATGACGCCACAACTGCCCTCCTAGGCTGATACGCAGTATGTCAGATAAAATTCCTGTAGCAATATCAACCTTATTACGAAGACAAGAGAACTAAAACTGCTTTGGTTATTGATTTTGGGATATTGTTTATTTGCTTAGGAGGGCAGACAAGCACACTGCCAGGCAACTTTCAACGGCAATTATAGCCGGGAACAAAGGTAAGCGGTTGACGAACGGCACTTTTTAATTTCACTTTTTCAAATTCTAGTCTATCTTAATCATCAGACCTAGGAATATACGGGGTAAAATTAAATGACAGCTACGGATTGCCTATATCGATAAACTCAATTATCGACGCTTTTCATATTTGAGCATTTCTAAAAAAGTTTGTACATTTCATTCACGACTTCAATTTGTAAAAAAATTGCAGGTTGGTAGAGTGAATGAAGCTGAGCCTAAATAACATAGTCTCCCAAAATGTCCTCATACATTTGTATGAAACTTTCCTTTTTTGTTACCATCATCATATTTTTTGAACTCCTAACAAATTCTGATTGTTAATGTTAACAAAATGTGAGTCATTCTGAAATACACAATGAGGGAAAAAAAATATGATAATGTAATGAGTAATGGTTAAAAAATCCTTTTAAAATAAAGAATAACCACAATTATATTGCTGTTTTGTTTCATTTGAATAGTTTCAATAAAAAAATATTTTTACAAACAAAACTTGGAGCGATCACTAAATTGTTTACATCTTTAATATTTGAGTAGCTTAGTTTTTTTTTGAGTAGCTTAGTTTAATTTTAATATAAATAAGTTTAGTTTTAACTTTTACATACATACATACCTTCACGCCTTCATTCCCAGAGTGGGGTAGGCAGAGCTACAGAATTACCAACAACTCTAAAAACTTGTTGATAACTCTGTAACCACAATTTGCACAATTAGGCTAAGATATTTAACAGTGTATATTAGTGACAGGTAGCAAGCCCATCGCCTAACAGTACTACAAGCCTTTAATCCCTTAGTCGCCTCTTACGACTTCCACGGGAAGACATGGAGTGGCACAATTCTAAGCCGGCAACCACACGGCATCTTTTAATTGTACTATAATAATAAAAATACTGAAGGTAATCTCCTATTTCAGTATACGGGAAAAGCATCGATAATTGAGTTATCGTTATAGGCAATCCGTAGCTGTCATTTAATTTTTCCCCTTATATTCCTAAGTCTGTTAATCATATTAGTATCCTCGTTTATTTTGGATGTGTAGCTAAACTTAACGGATTTTAAGTGCAGGGTATCGTTGGATTGGGATTGACTATCAGACTGATAGTCAATCCCAATACCCTATGACAATAACCTATGACACTGATAGTATCAGTGTCATAGGTTAGAACTTCCTTAGTATCGATACCTTAGAAATGCCGGGTTCTCACAGCTTGTTTTTTGTTAGACTACGTATATAGTACAGGGTTGAAGAAATTAGTTGTAATTTATTGCTAACCCAGCTGAACTGATCGCAGGGGCATGCCTCTCTGCACTCCTAGCTAAGCAAAATCTTAAAATGGTAAAGATTACTTTAGCTGAGAAAAAGTTTGTATCCAATTATTATTTGTTTTTTTTTAAGAACAATCAGGATAAGGAGTAAGGAAAAGGCAATAAAAACAAACAAGCCTCAATAGAAGGACTTTATTCCTAAAGAGACTAATAAAAATTACACGATGGCGTTTTTGCTCTTACACTACCTTATGTATTAAGCGAAATCTTACTCAAGTAGTCATAATTTTTTGTACATTACGTAGAGACATCCACAGACTTGCATCAAACCGTTCACTTTATTAGTGACCTTACGAAAAATGTGTTTCGGGTAAAAAAGACACCATGTATACAGGGATAACTCAATTTATACTGACACAAAATGGCTGAGTGAGTATAATTGTGAGTAACCAAGGGTACCCCCAGCTTCTAGCTCAGGGGGGGGGGGGGGGGGGGGACAAATTACGCTACATACAAAAACACAAAACTAAAGGCATACACAATCCAAGGATAGGGGGGGAGCAGTGGCCTAGGCACATAACTGTTGTCGATAAAATTTATGCCAGAATTACGTTAAGTTTCTCATTTCTCTCTGCCAAAAACTGGGTACGCTCTATATAACAGGAATACAGGCTAATTTAAATTTAAGGTAACATTCAATTCAAATTTCCCCTTACTGGTTATCGGTCATTATTATAAAGCGAAGATTTTAAGTGTTTCTAGGGTAGGCGACAGTGAAAACCTAGGTTGGGATACGTTTGGCTGTATATCGTATTATGACTCCCATTGACTAGTTTAGAGCGCTCATACAAAGATATTGCGATCTTTGTATAAGATAGGTAAAGTTGTTTTGTTCCTGCCTCTTTGGTCTCAACTCGGAGAAGAAACTAATTTCATATATTTTAAAAATACTCAATATCAGTAAAAGACCCGTCTTATCTAACTCATACATCTGATTGACAATAAGCAATTGTTCGCTAGCTTGATGAAGTCTATAGACGCCCTAAGTTTCATGCTAATTTAGAAATTTAAAAACATCTACTCTTGCGCATGACGACAGGTATTAAGCTTAGACTTGGCGATTTTACTTTACACATTAAAAAAAACACAAAAACATACAGGAGCAATTCCAGCTAGGCATATTTATTTTAATGAAGGCATTTTTTTTAATAATTCATCTACACTGTAGATACAACAGTATGAAGCCGGTCTTTTTATTATGCTGAACCAGCGCCGTTTCGCTTCATCAGCCTCATCAGCTTCTGTAGCCTAAAAAGATATCTTTAGTTTTAATGTTATTCATTCGTTAAACTGTTATTGCATATTAATTTTTTATTGTAAATTATGTTTGGCTTTAACAGCCTTCATTTGTGATTTGTGAAGAATAAACATAACATGTTCTCTATTCATCTATCCATGGTAAATTTGCTAAACGTCAACGGATATCCGCGCGAAGACGGATATTTCCGCCGCGGTACACATCGTGAAAAGGATCTCAACGTCGAAACCAACCGTTAAAATTGATTCCCAATCTGTATATTGTATGTTTTTTTATTTGTCATTCAAAGGGTCAAAGAAACCGCTGACTAACTTCGCAAATATAAGATTTCGCGTGGACTTTTTTTAGAAAAAGTTCTTTACCTTATTTTATATTTTGTACGTAAGACCT
Organism: Acleris emargana; assembly: GCA_927399475.2. Taxonomy (NCBI): domain Eukaryota; kingdom Metazoa; phylum Arthropoda; class Insecta; order Lepidoptera; family Tortricidae; genus Acleris; species Acleris emargana. The sequence continues at coordinate 1,536,342 of OV656841.1, forward strand.
TTTCAAATACACTTGGACCCTAATATATTTTGTGCAACTATCCCTCTCACACACGCAGCTATTCTACTATGCTGGTTTACTCATAATTTCTGAATACAAGTCGGAACTCCAAGTATTCTATGTCACAGACACTTTCCTCTGCTAAAACCCTAAAATGTCTCGTCTCTGAACGATTTCAATGTACCATAATTATTAATTAATATTGTGCATGATAATAAAAGCGCCAAGTCCAAACCGCGCAAAAACAATCTTAAAACAAAAAACAACAACCATGCCACGTACAAGTACAATAACCACACCATTTTACATAAACGTTATGTACAAAATTTAAACTTTCTTAAAAAAAAATACAAAAGAAAACATCAACGCGTTCATTACCTGTTCAAAATTCAAAATACAGATTTAAAATTTCCATTTTTATCCACTAAAAACTATTAAAAGCTAACATATGAAATAGCCCTTCGTGTGGCAAATTTCCGCTCCGGGAGACAAAGAAATAGGCCTAAAATGACAGATGTTATTTTTGATTATTAGCGCGCATGTGGCATCTGTCCCGCTCACGCCGCGCCGCGTCGCTGCCGCGTCTGGCGGCCGACCGCTCCGGGAGAGTAGCTAAGTACTTATTTAAAACTACCATTTTGACGCCTAAAACGCATTATGCACTTCTCTAACTTATACTGAAGCTTATTTATAGAACAAAGATAGACTACAGTACAACAGAAATGTCAACAAGACATATATTTCAATGAATGTTCATTGTTCCGTGAGCGGTTGTGTAGTAGTGTTTGCCTACAACGAACGTCCCGTGTTTATTGTGTGTTTTTTATATATTTCGTCGTGTTTCGGCCTGAACTTCTTAAGAAAAGTATGGATGGGTAAGTAATACACTTCATTTAAGTAATTGTTTGTGTGGATTCAAGGTTTTTTAACGAAAAAATGCTTATTTCATCAACCACTCCGACTTTGCAACTGTGTTAGTCCCGCCAAAAAAACTATTTCTTGTTGGCTATTCACGATACTTTTATGTAAAAGATTGTGAAAAACGAATTATTGTATAACTATTTACATATTTCCTACTTTAGATTCATCCAAATTAATCAATATTTAGCGAAATTTGTGATAAAATTACTGCCGGCATTGTGTTGTCCGGAGCGGTACAGTGCCACACGGCGTTTGACACTCAAGGTCAACCGATGCGGCCATTTCGTTCGCCGCTAAATTGTAGCCGCCCTGAGACCCCTTCGTGTGGCAAATTCCCGCTCCGGAGTAGAAATTGGGTGTTTTTGTTTATAAATTCTCAAAGATTTTTCTATGCTAAGACGTTTTCATTTTGTAACGTTACTTTAGTATAATAAATCTAGTTTTAGAAAATGTTATCAGTATTAAAAAAAGATAATCTGGAATTGTTTTACAGGCCATTCATTGTGAGTACCTATTTAGAGTCGTTTTTCGAGGGCTTTATGTTTATGTCTCAAGCTGCCAAACTTATTACTTTACGAATGTGAATATTTGTATAGGCTAACTATATGAACCGAACTTACGAATAAACAAAAAACATGAGCCACTTGAGCCACGTCTCTCTCAGAACTAATCTTGAAACACGAGTCACTTTATAGCACCGACGGGACGGCGCCTGATAAGGCCCACATTTAGTAATGCTCTTACTGCTAAAAAAATGTATGGATTGAAGTGATTTTATAGAATGTTTATAGTATTGTAAATAAAATACAAATATTGACGAGAAAAAGTAGGTATAATTTATGATATGGTATATTATGTATCGAAAATCGGAAAAAAACCCGTGACCCTATCTTTACTTTACGACATTGTTTTATTTTCACACTTTATACATATTTACCGTATGCAATATGATAGCGTACTTAATTAAGAATCTAAAATGCTACATTTTATTACGCTTATAATACAGAAAAGCAGTAAAATTTAAGTTTTTCTGAACATCGAAGACCAGTTTAAATTGTCCATCCTAGGCCTGTGCCAAACGTGGTAAAATTTGCAAAATGGCGGCCGCCATAATTAGTCTTTTCTTTTCTCTCCCGGAGCCGGACAGCGCCAGATGCGCGTAAATGACCAAAATGGCGGCGCCAGGCGAAGGGGTAGCAGTTATATCTGCACAATTAACCTAATTTCTTGTCCAAATGCAGAAAATATTTTTTATACTTAATAAAACTCGTTGACTATTTTTATAGGCACTAGTTACTTTTTACAGTCAAAATAACCAAAATAGTTTTTTTTGGTATATTTAACAAAAAATATAGGACACAATATCCTAAGGCACTCTTACAAATGACAGAACATTTTGCAAGTTTTTTTTATAATTTATCCGATGGTTTTTTTTCATAGTTCAAAGACTAGTCAGTGCTCGACTTATCCCATTATAGCCTGATTTTCTTTGATCATTTAAATTTATTTTGAATTTTATTGTATAGAACAATAAAGCACAAATTCTGACTACGACATACGGTATCAAACGGCTATAATGGGTTAACGCAGTTCTTTTTAATATAATTCATGAGAATAAGACACACATCGGTCAAGGTGTGTGTATGTGAATTACTTTATATCGCACAAATATATGAGTTTTCAGGACATCGTTATGTTACTTATTAGAAAAATTCAAAATTGTAACTGCAAATAGCTCATTTTAATATTAAAAAACTTTAGAGGCAAGGGCAATCATGGTTTTGAATAGCTGTTTATCCAATATCCCTAAATTTTTGCTTTATTTCAAACATCAAAACATTTTATTTATATAAGAATATTCTTCAAAGGCACACATTCCTTATATTTCAACAATTGACAATAGGTTATTTTTGAAAAGGTGTTCTAAAAAAAACATACTTACAGACGTTTGTCTATCTATCTTAAAACATAGTAATTATTTACTGAGAAAATTAGATGTGTTTGCTACAAACATACACAGGGTATGTTTTTTTAATAGGCTATTTGACAAGGTGAAAAAAAAACGTAATAATTATGTATATTCATATAAATTATGAGTTTTAAAATCGATTTAAGGTATTCTTACTTAAAAAAAATGGATCTTTTATCCAAAAAGCCACGATAAAACTTGATAATTTTTTATCTGTAGCCATTTTATCGAAAACGGCGCCGAATCCATGATGACGTCAAGGGTCGGTAAATATCACAGATTATAGGATGTCTGTATATCCTGTAATCTGTGATGTCTGTAAATATTGCATCTGTCGTTCATGTCGTTGTCGTTCTGTTCTTACGTTCATTGGTTCTTGCGGTTACCAGACAGTTGACGTTTGTTTGTTTTTCTGGCTTTGCTATGATTAGCCAATGTCAGTTTGTTTATGTATTGACCACTGACGTCACTGATTCCTGTGCGACGCCATCTTGCCCAAGAAAGCGTTTTGGCGGCATATTATAAAAGTGAATTTTTATTTCCTTTTTTTAGACGAAATACATAAAAGAATTTAAAATTACCACTTTTGGAGTACTCAATAAACACCAACAAATAATCTGAGATGGTTTTCAAAAACCTGTCAAATAGCCTATTGTTTCATTCTAAGAAATATTTTCTTTGAAAGTAAAAGTAAAGACTTTGTTTTTCATGTTATCTACATATTCAAAAATCGGACTAATTTTAGAGGCTAGAGAAACTTTATCGCATTTTGTATGGAAATTTTAAGCTTTACAACCCTCTTAAGCTCTTTAGAGACAAAGCTGTGTGAGCATGTTTTTTCTCAGAACACCTTTTTAAAAAGTACCTTTCGTAAATTGAAATGCAATTAAAAAGCAACACCAACTCAACTTGAGAAACTTTTGTATAGAATATAGAACCATACAATACCATGCGTATAAACCTTATAATCATAGAGATAGGTCTTATTTTTACATAATCATGTGCGTAAATATACCAAGCTGCATTTGAGATCTCTTTGAAATTTCACAATCGAGAATCGCTAAGTTACCCCGTAACTATACAATATTATGTGCAACTTCTCATGTATACAATTTCTAATAAAACTCACCCTGTAGTTAACTTGGCAAAATAATTTCTGCGACACTTAATCTGCCAAGCCAATTCTTGTTCATTTAGTAATAGGGAATATACATGTTTTTTTTTAAATCTCATTTGACAACAAAATATAATAATACCGTAAAAAAATTAACCCAATATTAAATTAAAATCGACCAAGAAATACAAGCATTTTAAACTGCTAATTAGACAGAGAGATCCGATATGCACTGTGACGTCATGCCAGCCATATATTTATTAATTTATTTAACCTTCTTTGCACTAAAGACGATAGAGTACAAATGGCGGACTTAATGCCCAATGGCATTCTCCACCAGTCAACCAGTAGGCGAAACAGAAAAAGAAGAAACTCTATGTTAAATTCTGTTTTGCTAGAAAGAGATCATAACCAATAATTGTTGGCTTATATCTTAAAAAATATATTTTTCTACACAATTTCTTACATGAATCAAGTTTTATTAAAACTGTGAAAAAAAACATGAATATTCCCTATTGGGCAGTATAAGGTCAAAATCTGGAAATAACCAGTTCTAATGACATTTTCGCAGTATAGAATTATACATTTCCGAGGCGCCACATCATCTACAAAACATACAATTGCACTGTTAAGGCGTTTGGGACACGTCACTCAGAGGAACTATAGCCCTTAATTTTAAATTGAGATCAATTTTACTAAACGTCGTCCCGATTTGGTGAAAAACTGTGCGCCTCGACTGTCAACAGACACTCAATAGCGATACATGTGCAAAAGAATGCGGAAAGGTGACACAAGTTTAGCCCTTTGAAAGACCAACGTTGCTTTTTCATACAGATTTTAACCTTTTGAACGCCGACGGCTCTGGCCGTCAAAGTAAAGTCGTGTCGTGGCTACAGCCGTCACAAGTTCAAGATCGAAAGAGACTTTATTTCGTATCAATAAGGTGTAATTTGCATGGCATAGCCAAAACGTTTGGCGTGTGAGTGACACATCGTGTATACGACGTAAGGCGTTCAAAAGGTTAAAGGTGTTGCAGTTGTTTTATCTCACGAAAGCGGATAGGCCATACTTGTGTGTGTAGATGCACTTGCATTTTCTATGAGTGCGTAGCTGTCGCGACGCCGTAGTGAGGGTGTACACTCAAGGAGAAAAAAACGGATCAGAGTGCGTTTTTCATATTAAAGAGGCTATTTCGAAGCCTTGGTTCCTCGCCAGGGGATGCTTTTAGTGAAATCTGATGATGGATACCCCGAGCATCGATACAAGACTTCCAGAGTGCCTTGGATACCCAACTGATTGAATCTGCGGCTAACGCCGGAATTGATCATGTTCAGAAATAGATCTAAAATGGCAATAAAATGTAAGGAAATCCAAATGCAGACCCAAACTCTTTCGCTGTGGTGTTAACTCAGTTTGTTATCTTAAGAACATTTGACCTCCTCTATTAAACCTCGGAGTATCGACCATTAAACCTCACTCGAAACAACCCCTGTCAAGGAACCAAGGCTTTGAAATAGTCTTGTTTGTATGAAAAACGCACTCTGACCCGTTATTTTTGTCCCTGTGTGTATATGTATACGTAATACTTCCACAAGTATGGGAACCTGCTTTCTTTCGATAAAAACAACTGAAGTCTAACCCATTCATTGCGGATGCCCTAATCTATAAAGGCGACGCGAATAAGCGCAAGACGATGCAAGTTTTCCTAATTCGATATCGCATATCGCATCTTCAAAAGAGCGTCAGATAGAAAATCACGTCCGTTAGACTTCGAGTTTTCGTTAGAAATTGACCATTTGAAAAGAAGAAATTTCTAGCTCTAGGATGGTAATGACATCGGAAATGAATGGGCATAGTTTGACCATATTATAATATTATCTGAATCAAGCAATGAGTCATTCTGGAGTAAAAAATCTGGATTTGTGCCTGTAATTATCCTAGGGATTTCGGTCGGTTTTTTTACATGTAAGTAAGTAATTAAAAAAAAATACATCATGACACGCATTGTTGAAGACAAAGGACCTAGTATAAAACATATAGATTTCCTATGTTTTCCGATTTTATTATACCAGTTTGATGCAAACATCCTTAAAGTTTTTAGAAAGTTAACTTACAGGTTATAATATAAGAAAACAGTTTTCAAAATACGTAGCAATAACAACAAAAAGCACGCTTTAAAAATCCGACTGTTGTTGATTACCGACTTTAAATAGTTATAAATCTTAAATGATCGTTAAAAATGAAAAATGGTGAAAGAAACCTAAATATGATTTTTAAATACGTATTCAATGATACCCAATTTGTCATAGTTCGTGGACTTCTTTTTTTCTTTATTACAATAAAGCGTCTAGTTGCCGCCATATCGAATTTTAACCTTTTGAACGCCAAAGACGGCAAAACACGTAATCGAAAAATCGTGCCACTGACGCCAACGACGCCAATTGCCGCCCAAACTTCATCGATCAAAGACTCCGTAATAAATAAACCTACTTTTATATGTTTATGTTTGTATTATTGCTTTGCCCATCTTCCTTCTATTTTGCCTAATGTAATTCAAATATAACTAGCCACATCTCAAAAAATCCAGATTTTGTCCGCGTTTTGCAATTACTAGTTTTTAAGAGCTCTACACTATGTTTTATTGCTATGGCGTCAGTAGCAGTACGCCGGATTACTTCGCCGCTTGGCGTTCAAAAGGTTAATTACTGTCATATCGTCGGTGAAACTGCAAAACCGCGTAAGTAACATTTTAAATAAGGAGCAAAATGCACCTTTTTATTAACACTGTAGGGTTTATTTTGCTGTATCGTAAATTTGATAGTTACGCGGCTTTGCAGTGTCACTGGCAATATCTTTAGTGACACTCATAAGCTTAAGAAAAATCGATTGCCATAAGAATCACAATCTACTATTATACCGGTAAGGTAAAGTCACACTGAGTCAGATGAGTTATGATATGACAGTATGAACCTCTTCTTGATTCAAATAATATTATTACAAGTTTTGTTCATTGGTATTATAATTATTAATCATATTATTAAATAGATACATAACTGTCTATTTTAAATATTTAACCTTTTGAACGCCACAGTCGGCTCTGGCCGACAACTGAAAGTCGTGCCACTGACGCCACCGACGGCCACAGCCGACACTAGTTAGAGATTAAAAGAGACTTTGTTTCGTATGGATTAAGTTGTAATTTGCTTAGCATAGCAAACATGTTTGGCGTGTGAGTGACGCATTTTGTATTTGACGTACGGCGTTCAAAGGGTTAAGCATAACATGCTACTTCTATACTTTTAACACTTTAAATATTTATTTACGTAGAGAAAGCTCAGTGTTTCAAAACCTTTTGCGGTACATTAAATACCAGCGTCCACGAGTAATGACGCGAACATACAATATATTGTGCAATTTGAGTAAAATAAGTGTACTTATGAGTTACAAAGGCTAATAGACTTTGCCTAAAAATATACTTCTGTATCTACAGTTAAATCATTTAAGCCTTGCGTATGCATACGTGTATAGTAACCTTAAACAAATAGATGACAATCGCTTCAATCTCAAACAAACATCGAGACGTTTGTGCGTTAATTTACCTCTACACACGAACATCGCAAACCTAAAGTGATTTAAACAGTTAACATGGCATGCGGACGGATATCTACTTTATTACATTCCAATTATGTTTTTATATACTTGTATTATCGTTTAAGGCATATCTGTTCGATTTATATAACAGTAACATTAAAATATCGATTTTATTTATATTTGTAGGCACATAATAGGCACCGTATTACAAGAATCAAATTAAAAAGTTAGATAAATTCATATTTCATTTTCAAAAATGTCATTTTTATTTATTATTTAAGGCATGATTATTAAGGCTATGATTTCAGGTTACGTCCTGTGAATAATAAAAGAGAATAGCTTAAAACGTTCTTAAAATAAACATTCACAATGGCACAATTTAACTTAACCAATAACAAATAACGACAAAAATGCCACAAATTCTTTAACAAAATCTTAATAATTTGGTGATTTACCCCAAAACTTTGAGTGCTGTGGCCCCCTCACTCTGCAGGCTTAATACAATCGAGAGAGAGAGAAAGTGAACCCCCTGTAGCAAAGTCGTTAATGATAATACGTTCAAACTTTTTAGCAAATCTGATTAAAAATTCGCTTCCATTTCCATTTTTATAACAAGAACTTTACAAGTTGATCAGAGACGAAAATCGTCTCATATGACATATTATTATAGTCTATAATAATAACTTTCTTGATGACGCCTTGTATCTTTTCGTATACAGCGTGTTTCAGAAGTAAATACTTTTAAGCTTGGAATCAACTCTACAATAAAGCTTTTTTTCTTTAATTTACAAGTTTCACAGTACGTTTACATAAAAAAAAACAGGATAGCTACGATATCAATACGGTCAGTTTCTTTTTTTATCTGCAATGACCATTTAGATAACGAATGATGTAAAATAGATATGAATAAATAATTCATATCTTAAAAAATACTTCCAGAGTATTTTATGTTACCCCTCGTATGCGGGAGCCGTTTCCGAATTTGACGGCCCAGTGCGGCGACGCGGTCACGTGATCGGTCACGTGACGTTAATCCCTGAGGAATGGCGGCTATACTGAATATTTTTATGTTAGAGCCATTTTTTGAAAATTTCTACACTTTATTGGCTTGACCTACAATCGATTTTAGACCTACGTTGCTATATAAGAAGATTCAAAATAAAATAGGATAGGCACGCAGGGGATTGGAACGGATCCGTGCTTTCGCAGTTCATGAACTGGCACGGATCCGTGTCTAAGCATACGAGGGGTTAGGACAACCTACTTTCCCTATTAACGTTTAAAATAAAAGTCATTACCTTTGAAAGAACCTGTATATCAACAGTCACTTAAAAAAACCTGATCAGAAACCGTAGTATAGCTGTCAAAGCCGGCCAAGTTCCATGCAGTGAATGGGACAGAGTTATAGAATACATACATTGTATATAGCTGTATCTTTCTCTCCTATTCATCCAACTTAACATACATAACTATAGTATAATAAGAACACATAACTCTTAAAACTATTTCATTTTTGTGGCCTTTATCTTATTCAATCTACTATTGTTCTTATTGGGACATTTGTTCTTCAAAAATGTTAAAATTTGTAACTATTTGTCGTGGTTTTAGAACAAATTAATGTCAAATACGTTTAAAATGTCAAAAAAATATTGCTACTAAAACGATCATGGTATCTAATCTATACTAATTATATCTAAAACTTCTTCACTATATTATATTATATAGAGACACAAAAAATATACAAGATACATGTAACATAGATTGCAATTCTGAAGCTATAACATAAAATTCTTAAAACATTAAGCCTTATAATAACATACAATCCGTATATATAGAATAATATCACCGATTAACCTTGAAATAAAACATGAAATTTCCATTCACAAATTTAGATTTAAAAAAATACCATCAAAGAGCATTATTTACACGATATCTGTTTTGTCATAAACATTTAGGAGTATAATAGTTATCCCTTACATTATGTCTTTATATTTATAATAATTATAATTACACCTATAAATGACTTACGAATGGCTTGGACACACATTTTGAGCTGAAAATTATTTCAAACAATGAAAGTACCAGTTCTGGTCTCAATTCCGATTGGTACATGAACCTTTCAAATAATCCAATATACACAGTTATCGTATACATATAAAAAACCAGTGACTTGACATTCATTTTGTTTAAAACAAACGTGCAAAATAAAAGTGTAAGTAGGTACGTAAAGTACAAACGCGGTGATAAAAATGCACTTTTAAAGATGGCAACATCTAACGGTAAAAATAAAGTCCGAAATACATACAACGGTGGGGAGCGGTCGAGCACTGAAGAAATTCTTAAGAAACAGAAGATATAGCGTTATGCGGGGACCCCATTTGAGTCAGGACTTTGTCAAGCCACTGGAGAGGTCCATGGAGGTGGATTTCAATCCAACATGGAGTCGAAGTCACATCCTGCCGATGATATTCCGCCCCCCACCCTTTCACGAACGACATACGAATAGTACACATCTTGGTGAGTTCATAGACCGCTTCAAACCCATGATTGACACTTTGCGAGAGCAGCTGAGCGAACTCGCGGTTGTTGAATATCTTCAAAGAGCAGCCCGGTGGTATCTTGCAGACCGTTGAAGGATGGAATCCGTGGTGGTGGTTGCAATTGCGGCTCTGGACAAAGATTGCTGCGTCGGACAAGCATTCCGCGTAAACTTCTCCGTTAACATAATATAAATGCACGCCCTTGCCTATGTGGCGTCTCGTGTTCTCTATGGTTGAATTTCTGTTGACATTACTTAGCTGGCCTAGGCAGAATCTATCGCTGTTGTTAGATGGGTCTGTGAACCCATCAACGACAACAGCATGTGAGTTGCAATGGAACACTTCGCCAACTCTGCAGTTAAGTTCATAGTAGGCCACCGACGCCCAATAGACCGGTTCTTGGTAGGAAACTGGTGCCACATCTCCTGGTGGTTCAGAGTCGTCTGATGGTGGAGAATACGCGGGTGGTGGGGTATCGGGGAGCTCAGAACTGGCTGAAGGTGGGAACCCTGCTCCGGAGTAGGAGACATTATGCGGCATGGCCGGTTCTGGTGTTCTCTGGAAGGGTAATAGCGAATGTCCTGGGGGGAATTCTGAATGTCTTGGGACTAAAACGGGGGGGAGAACTGGGCTTTCCACTCGTTTGTAATGGTAGGGGTTGATGCAGACTTCTTTCTGTTTTGCGCTGAAGGGGTATTGGCAGATCTCAAGTGGTTTAAGCTCGTGGTGGCTCTGAAGGTCTGGCCAGCGCCACACGCGGCAGTATATGACGTGGGGCAGGCCTTTGCGGTGGGATACCTGGAATTTGGGATTTAGTAATTTTATCGTTAATTTTCCACTAAAATATGCGCTAGAAAATAATTGAGAGTTTGACAAGTTTGGATCAAATGCTGCCCATAAGTGAAAACACCTCTAACGAATTCCTTACGATACTATCTAACACATATTTTCAAAATTGGTTCAAGATAAATAAAAGCTTTTATTTTGTCGGTTTTAGTTAGCACTTTTGATGTTCTAAGGTTTTTCTGTGAGCTATTATCAAATGGACATAAAGCGATCTTAAAAAATCCTTTACGTGGATGATCCTAGTAATAATTGGCTGTTGTGCGCACGATGTATGGGTAATTCAGTTTTTAGGTCACTGCTCTATTCCTCGATAGAATTAATATCAACGAAGATATTAAATTGATTTTATTGATGATTAAGTTCTCAACAAAAACTATTTTTTTTCATGACTGAAGTTAATTCTTGAAGCGCTTTAATCTACAGTCTAGTGTTAGCCTAAGAAACATAACGTCGGTGATGCTGCAAAACCGCGTAACTAACTAATTTATGATAGAGCAAAATAAACCTTACAGTCTTATTCAAAAGGTGCATTTTGCTCCATATTTAAAATGTCACTTACGCGGTTTTGCAGTTTTACCGACGATTGCACTATGTGTTCATTCTGGGCAGCACTTGGTACAACTCCCATACAAAGATGGTCAATCTCCTTTGCCGTGAACATTTCAATTCACTGCAATCCCATCATCTCGCCTCGCCGGAGCAAAAGTAACTTATATTATAAACGCAAAATTTTGTATGTGAATTATTTTGTTATTCCTTCACGCTGCAACGGTTGGACTGATTTGGATGAAATTTGGAATGGAGATAGCTTATACCCTGGATTAACACATAGGCTCCTTTATATTCTGGAAAATTTGAAAGTTCCCGAGTGAATAACGATAATCGAAATCTATGCGGACGAAGTCGCGGGCAGACGCTAGTAATTTCATGAAATACGCAAGAGAGCACTTTTAAATACAATATGGACATGGACGGAAAGCTTTTTCATATGGCTTTTTTACTCCTAGGAGTAAAATGAGGCACTTTATTTCCGGGCATGATTGAGAAAACAATATGATAGTACATTTTTATGAACCGAAAATGTTTGGCAATATAACAATATATTATATATTATATATTTATATGTCCCGGAAAATGATGCCATTTATCAAAAGACGCAAGACAGAGTATCTCGGCCACGTGCTTAGGAACAACAGATACATGCTGCTGCAGCTGATCATGATGGGCGAAGTGGAGGGGAAGAGACGCGCTGGGCGAAGAAAGAAATCGTGGCTACGAAACATCCGGGAGTGGACCGGTATCGCTTCCGTCGGAGAGCTGTTCCGGCTGGCTGCGGATAGGGACGAGTACAAGAAGCTGACGGCCAACCTTCACGACTGAAGAGGCACTGGAAGAAGAAGAAGAGAGAACAAAGCGAGTGACATGGAAAGATTTGAAAGGCTATACCTGTAATCTCCCGTCGAGAGACCTCGGTATGGTGACGCACTTCGACGGCGTCCCAGGGCACGAGAGAGCTCGCTCCAACTCCTCAATGGCTCCTTTCCGCTTCTTCAGCTTCTTCACGAGACTGTCCACGGCTTTCTCCGCCCATTTCTCTTCCTCGTCACCCTGAAAAGGAAATGTATTATAGAGGTTAATGGATGAAAGAGTAGACAATTCCAGATTGCCTGTGGCCCTAATTAAAAAAGGATATATATTATTAGGACGACATAGCTCGTAATAAATTAAATGCATAAAAAGAACGATATAATGTTGAAAATTAAATGAGACAAAACATGTCGTTACTTAATTCTCTTGAAATAAAATATTTATCAACACTTTGTCCTTTTAGGTACCTACACTATTCATACTGTTTCTTCTATTTCTGTCCGGAACAGTATGAATAAAATAAATAAATATCAGGGGAAAATCTCAAGACAAATCGAGCTAGTCCCAAACTGGGCTCTAGGCTTGTACTATGGGTACTAGACAACGATATAAATACTTATGTAGAGAAATAAATACTTAAGTACATAGAAAACATCCATGACTCAGGAATAAAAACAAATACTTTTTCTAATATAGCACCTTTACTGAGAAAAATAGCAAGAATTACAAAATGTGTAAGGCGTTTGAGGAAAAGCATACTTTTCCTTGTTGATAAACATCTTCAATATTTCTGTAGGTGTCTATCGATGTCAGATTCCGAGAACATAGGGTCCAAGCACGAATTTAGTATGACGATATCGGTTAGAAATATAAACGTACAAATTGTACAATGGCTATTTAGGTTATGCCATACCGAAGCGAAGGAAGGGTAATTTTTTGACACCATATGTAATATATATATATTATGTATGTGTGTATGGGATTACCTTTAAATTAGAAATTACTTTTTTCCGAAAACCATGTTACGCTTAGATTAAATGCATAATATTTGATTTCCCGGGCAGCAACTACCAAATCGAATGTGACCTTTATTAAGAACACTGGGTAGGACGAGGCTATAGTTAAAATGTACTGTTTCTTGTTTGTTATTTTTGGTGTTCAATAAATAGTATATACTGAACACCAAAATATCTTAATAGTATTTGTTTGTTTGTTTACTGTATTGTATCCTAAATAAAAACGAAAAATACTAAAAACTGATCAAGTCTGCGTTGCGCTCACGCCGATTCGATTCGAAATCCAGTTCAAACTGGAATTTAACATCTAGGGTAAAGTCACCAGTGGTCAGCCAGAGACCTGTAGTCAGCCTCTGCCTATATTTTGTATGAGTGGGAAGAGTACGAAAGATATATTTCCCAATTTTCCACACTCATATAAAGTCGACTATTGGTTGGTGGTATTTACCCTACTATGCGGCGGTGCGGAGTCCGTCTCGCACTCGACCGGTTTTTTATAAAGTTACAAGAACAAAGTGTGAAGTGCTTGTAAGAAATAGCATTATGAATGAAGTGTTTAGTGAGAACCACACCATGAAAGCATGTTTTGTGCTACGCGTGAATCATATCGCAATTCGCAGAAACATGAGTGTTGACAACTTGACACGTGAGTCATACAACTCATGCAACTTGGACGTAAAATCAACGTAAATAAATAAAAAAATTGGTTGTAACGTCCTTAGAAGCCGTTTATTGCTATTCCCTTGGAAACTGAAAAATTTTACAAGTTTTTATTAACTTGCAATGTATACAATTCTCCTCTCTATCACGATCGTAATATTTTTCTTTGAGTAGTAATGGTTTTTTGAACTAAATAAATGTTCGATTCAAATCAAGGAAGATTTTAACCACTTCAGACCACTACACAAATTTGGTATACAGGGCGAAGAAGATTTTTTGTACATTTTCTGTGTTGAACTATTTGCTTATTGCACATTTTCTGTATTGTACATTTTGCGTGTAGTGTACACACAGCAACACATCTAGCTATACACTTCAGAAATCTGAAATATTGCATGAAAGATAGTCGCACTAGAACGCATAGAAGTTGACATAATACACATATCGACGCTAAAAAGCGTAAACGCTGTAACCCGCAAAAAGCAAACTTTACACCAGAGCCAAAAAACTTTTGAGATTTTAGAAAAAAAATCATAACTCTCTTTATATTCCACCGATCGGTGCGATTTTTATACCACAATCCTATTTTATAATTCTCTATCAGATCATTTACCTGCCATGTACTACAAGTGACTGTGTTTCTTTTTAATGTTGGTTACAGCAAACCGACATTTTTTTTTAATACGATAAAACGCTGTTAATGATTGCGTGAAATGTATGGACAGATGAAAATCAGTGTTATTTCCAATAAACGTAAACGCTGTAACCTCCACTCTTTAAATGTTTTGGAGTGCCTAAATTGAGGTAACATTGTGTTATTTGTCTCTTTAAAATGTCATAAATGTATTAAATGATAGATACCAAAAACGAATACTAATATTAAAATGAAGTAGGTTTGTGATCACATTTATTTATCATTATTTTAAAATGTCACCTTAAATAATCATTAAAGATCTTGAATTTAAATCCAAGATTTTTAAGGATTCTTTCAATCATGTTTCAATAATAAAACCAGGAAATATAAAAAAGTATATTATTAAGTGGAAAGAAGTGGTCTCTGCCTACCGCTCTGGGAAACAGGCGTGATTTAATGTATGTATGTATGTATATTATTAAAAAAGTATTAACAATTTTCTTTACATTCAAAGTTCTCAACATAATTCGTTCTTTAAATAGTATTTCTTTAGCTTATAACAATCAGCCTTATGATGAACAAATAAAAATAACACTATTTTGCTAGTAGGAACTTAATGTAGGTATAAGCAAAATCACGCGTAATCGAGGATTTTTTAATTTTGCGCAAGCAAACACCGTCAGGGGGTGCTTTAGGTAATCTCCGGCAGAGATCCGGCTAGCAGAAACGACGACCTTTAGCTCTGGCAACATACAACTACCGAACATTGCGGACCGACGAAAAGTTGCTGTTACTGGAGGAGGAATTGAGCAGGTTACGATGGGGAATCATAGGGTTGTCAGAAGTCTGTAGAGAGAGGGAGGTCATGATAACCCGGTAACTTAGGGACTTTCCGGGAGGGCGACTACCAGTCCCAGGGAGGTGTCGGGTTTATCGTCCACAATTCCTCTGTGAACAACGTAGTTAATATTGAGAGCGTGTCGAGCAGGGTAGCGTACCTTGTACTCAGAATGACCCAACGATATTCGTTGAAGGTCATACAGGTATATGCTCCGACCTCGACACACTCCGACGATGAGGTGGAGGCTACGTATGAGGATGTTTCCAGAGCCATTGCATAGCTCCAAAACTCACTTCACGGTTGTTATGGGGGACTTCAACGCAAAGTTGGGCAAACGAGACGGTGAAGAGCAGAAAGTAGGGAATTTTTGAGTGGGGATATGAATCACAGGGCCACCTCCTAGCCAGTTTCATGGAGAAGGAGGGACTCTATATGATTAACTCCTTTTTAAGATAATGTGAGCATAGAAAGTTGATTTGGATGAGCCCTGATGGTGTAACGAGGAATGAGATAGACTTTATCATATCGACGAAAAAGCACACATTCAATGATGTCTCCGTCATTAGTGCGGTTAAAACCGGGAGTGATCACCGTATGGTACGAGGCTGATTGATTATCCAGTTCACGCTTGAAAGGTCTCGACTGATGAAGTCTACGCTCCGCCCGGCATCCGCTCAGCTCCAAAACCCCGAGAGCTTTCAGTTCGAACTTCAAAACCGTTTCGAGTGCCTGGGCAGCAACGTGGACGATTACAACGACAACCCGAACACCCGTCAAAAATGTAGCTAAAGACCCGAGGGCTAAATTAACCCGACACTATACCGAAGATCTCCCCGACGTCAGCCTGTACGAGATAAGTATGGCCCTCGAACAGCTTAAGAATGGCAAAACCCCAGGTGAGGATGGAATTACAGCCAAACTCCTGAAGGCGGGTGGAAAACTCATCCTTAGGGGCCTTCAGACGCTGTTCAGCTCCGTCCTCCACGAAGGGAGAGGTGTGGTGGTTCTCTCCTTCAAAAAAAGTGATAAAACTTTGCTGAAGAATTATAGAGACATGTTTACAAGCTGTTTTCGAGGGTCATCACAAATCATCTCACGCGTAGGTTTGACGATTTCCAGCCTCCCGAAAAAGCCGATTTCCGAAAAGGCTATAGTACCATATACCACATACAGCGTTGCAGCAGGTTATACAGAAGAACGAATGCCTTGCATTTGTGGACTACAAGAAAGCCTTCGATTCGATCGAGACATGGGCTGTGCTGCAGTCTAAGTGCCAAGTTGACTACCGATATACAGTGATGTGCAAGTTGCGGAAAGTTTCCAATAAGTTGGAAAAGTTGCAAGAAATTTCCGGAAACTTTCCCAAGAAATATAGGAAATTTAAATTTAAGAAACGGAAAGTTTCAATCCCCATACAAAATTGTGAGAAGTTTCCGAAATTTTCCTACATGAAATTTTCCGCAATTTTGGAAAGTTTCCTTTGGCACATCAGTACCGATATATCGAAGTGTTGAAGTGTCTGTACGAAAACGCCACTATATCCGTCCGACTACAGGACCGCAGCACGAGGTCTATTCCTCTGCAGCGGGGAGTCAGACAATTAGATGTGATCTCTCCGAAGCTGTTCACCGCTGCATTGGAGGATGCTTTTAAGGTTCTGGACTAGAAAAGACGAGGCATCAACATAAATGGTGAGTACATCACACCTTCAATTCGCTGACGATATTGTAGTCATGGCTGAGACCTCAGTGCAATGCTCGCTGACCTCAATAGAGTTTCCGACTGAGTTGGCTTGAGAATGAACATGGACAAGACGAAAGTCATGTCCTATGTCCATGTAGAGCCAACTCCCGTAATAGTCGGAGGCTCTACGCTCAAAGTTATTGACGACTATATTTACACTCGTCGAATCCGACTTAGCTGGGCAGCATTCGGGAAGCTTCGCAGCATCTTTTCGTCCAAATTACCGCAGTGTTTGGAGTCAAAAATCTTTCACCAGTGGGTGTTGCCAGTGATGACTTACGGATCTGAGACGTGAGCGCTAACAATGGGCCTCATAAGGAAGCTCAAAGTCACTCAGAGGGCTATGGAAAAACCTATACTTGGGGTTTCTCTGCGTGATAGAAACAGAAATGATGATATCCGCAGTAGAACTAAGGTTACTGACATAGCCCGAAGAATAGCTAAAGTTAAGTGGCAGTGGGTGGGTCACATCGCTCGCAGGACTGATGGCCAATGGGGTCAGAAGGATCTTGAGTGGCGTCGTTGGCGGACCGGGAGACGGGCTGTAGGTAGGTCTTCAACAAGATGAAGTGACGACCTTGTAAAGATCGCGGGAATGCGGTGGATGCGAAAAGCACTAGACCGGTCTGAGTGGAGAGCCTTGGGGGAGGCCTATGTCCAGCAGTGGACGTTTTTCGACTGACATGAACGCCGTCTGAAAGTCAGTCATAAAATTTAAAAAGTATTGTAGAAAAAGAAGGATTAGATATCTGAAAGAATTTTGCAAATCGGCGCAGTACTTTTTGAGATAATCGTGATGATACAAATATACATTCATTAATTCATATAGACGTACGTACAAATATACAAACCAAACAACATACATACAACATACATACATACAACATACTTACATACATATAGATCAGACGCAGAACCTTATTTTTATGAAGTCTGTAAAAACTACTATAAACAGAAAAACATCAATGTGTAACAAAATGAAACATCGATGTATATTTGTGTAAAAAAGCTACCTTATACCACTTTCGAAAATATGACATTTAAAAATTATAATCATACTTACAACCTTTCACGAATTTAATCATTCGTAAATGTCCTTATAATTCTATGTACCTACCTTCAGGAAACACTAAACTACATAATTCGACACAATTTAGTAAAGTAAGAATTAATTACAATAATAATAACTAGCCACTTTATTTGCACTATAAGACTGTAAAATATTAATTCTTACATTTTAACTTTCGTTGTCACGCGGCGAAAGAAGGTTACACCTCACTCAACTTGTCCCGATGGTGCGACCGACCGACTGATCAAGGCTGTAAGCCGTTATCCACACCTAGTACGCGCGTGTTTAAAATAGCGGTAACTCCAAGCGACCCCTAATAAGTCATCTTTATAGAAATGAAGTAAAGGCAAATAGTAATCAAATGTATCCCTTTATAAATGGTGTAACTGGTAAGCATTCATATTACGGCGACTCATTATAACGTAGTAAGTCACTGTCATCTGAATATATTTTACAAAAAACGTAGTAAGAGTAGTTCCACATTTTTTTCCAATAAGCGTAAACGCTGTAAACGACGGTAGAAATAGTTTTATGCACGCTGTAACCTACCGGACTTCAAACTTTTGTAAAACCTTAATTAAGTGCAAATGGAAAATAATGACCTACTTATTGGCTATTTACTGCAATTAGTTTTGCTATGTGTTAAAAAAGTACATACAATTCCAACGCTGTACAAAATTTTCTAATCGTCGTAGCGCCACGGGACCCGGACCATTCGACGCAGAAAAAAAATCTGATTCCGAATATGTAAAAAAAATATTTTAGGTACATTGCGGGTTACAGATATATACATCTCTTTCTTTTTCTCTCTGCTCTGTCTTTAATGGTTAGTTAGGTGTGATGTTGTGTGTACATCTGCGTAATGTACATTTAGATAATGTACTTTTGGCTTTTGTACATTTTGCGTGATTCGCAATATGCGATGTGTATATTTTGCGTATTGTTCGTAGCAAGTGGAAAGAAGTGGTCTCTGCCTACCCCTCTGGGAAACAGGCGTGATTTAATGTTTGTATGTATGTACATTTAGAAAACGTATTTTTTGC
Organism: Acleris emargana; assembly: GCA_927399475.2. Classification (NCBI taxonomy): domain Eukaryota; kingdom Metazoa; phylum Arthropoda; class Insecta; order Lepidoptera; family Tortricidae; genus Acleris; species Acleris emargana. Next base: position 1,555,697 of record OV656841.1, read on the forward strand.
TTTTGTACATTTTGCGTGATTCGCAATATGCGATGTGTATATTTTGCGTATTGTTCATTTAACTAATGTATACGTTTTGCGAGTAGTGTACATTTGGGGATTATGCTTCAAATGGAAACAGACAAACAGATACACACATTTAACTCCCATTTCTTCGCGTCGGAGGTTAAAAAAGAGCTACAGAATTACCAACAACTCTAAAAATCTTGTTGATAATTCTGTAACCACATTTTGCAAAATTAGGCTAAGCTGTTTACCAGAGTATCAGTGACAGGTTGGAAGCCCATCGCCGAACAGTACTACTTACAAGCTTTGATTCCCTTAGTCGCCTCTTACGACATCCACGGGAAGGCACTATTCTAAATCGGCAACACAAGGGGTTTTTTTTATGTGTTTACACTTATTTTTTATCTTATTGTTTACCTTAACAGGGTGTTATTCTTATGGTCGTTTGAGATAATCTCGAACAAATGATTTTAATTTTGATCTTTCATGTTTTTAATTTTACGTTATTTTGTGTTAAGTGTGTCACTATCCGTCACTTCACCAAGCGGTTCCAACGGAAGACCAGTGCTGGCTTTACGGCTAGCGAATGCTGAGTTGGGACCGTTTCGCAACTGTTTCTCTGTCTTGTTCTTTTTGTATCTATGTACCTAATGTGGTTTTGTATTGTTGCGAATAAATGTCTCTTTATCTTTATCTTTATCTTTATTTTGGTTGATTTATCGTTTAACGTGCTGATCCTTATCTATCGTCATTGTAGAAAAACACCGAAGTTTCATTTCCCATCTAAATTAAAATAAATTACATAATGGATAAATGGATATAATTATTTCAGAACTAATATCGCTAAAACGGCCTAACCGATTTTAATGACACCTAGCTAAGAACCACTCCTAGAAAACCTGCTTCCAAATAAAAAAAAACGCATCCGAATCGATTTACCTGTTTAGGAGCTAAGGAGCCACACACAGACATACACGTCAAACTTACAACACCCAAATAATGTTTTATCTTTCGTATTGCACGTACTGATGTGCAAGTTGCGGAAAGTTTCCAAAAAGTTGGAAAAGTTGCAAGAAATTTCCGGAAACTTTCACAAGAAATATAGGAAATTTAAATTTAAGAAACGGAAAGTTTCAATCCCCATACAAAATTGTGAGAAGTTTCCGAAATTTTCCTACATGAAATTTTCCGCAATTTTGGAAAGTTTCCTTTGGCACATCAGTAATTGCACGCAAGCATCGTTTCTTACTTGCGTGCCCATTCGGTTACCAAAATCTCATGAAAATAAAGTGCCGAATAGTCTGTTAGTAGTCCGCGAATCTCTAAATTACTATAGGTACAAAAAAAACATGTTATTTCAAGTGATTCACAGTTAGGTACAGTTCTGAGAAACATTTAGAATTTGGAAAGGGTCCAAAGTCTACTTGTTTACAAACAAGATACGAGGTAAATACGAGTACGTATCTACTATGTATTATTTTGTAGAATTCCAGGAATTTTGATTAAAAAACCCGTCAAGTGCGAGTCGGACTCGCGCACCCAGGGTTCCGTATGTTTTTTTTTTTTTATAGCATGAGATGGCAAACGTGCACACAGGCCACCTGATGGTAAGTGGAAACTGTGACCCATAGACATTCGCATTCACAAGACTGCAAATGCGTTGCCAACCCTGAGGACTAAGATGGGATGCCTCTACGCTAGTCATTTCACCGGCTGTCTTATCCCCAAACCGGAACACAACGATGCGAACACTGCTGCTTGGCGGTAGGTTAACGGATAAGATGGTGGTACCAACCCGGACGGACCCTGCACAAGGTCCTCCCACAATTTAAGATTTTCATACGGAACCCCCACATTAGTTTCATATTGTTGTTTGCCTTCTGAGTAGACGGATTAATCCATATTATTAAGAGGTACCTACCTAGTTTAATATCCAAGCGGGTCGAATTTAAGCCCATAATTGTTTTTTTTATGTTTTTATCATTGTTATATTTTGTTAATTGGGTCGTTCTTCTTTTTTACCGACAATAGCCTGTCTCTCATCTTATTAAGCGTCTCATTAGAGTATGGATAATTATGTTTTTCGTGTTTAATATATTACGTCCATACTTTTATTTATCTAAGAGTACTTACCAAATAATTGTGCTCTTTCTTTAACCCAGGTTTTTTATTTTATAATATTGTTTTCCGTAGAATGCCGTGACAGAGTGGTCATCTAATACTTGGTCTCGGCTGAAAACGGCCACTCTGTCAGTGTTTTTGGTAAACCATATTAAAAAGAACAAAACATCAATGCAGGACAGGAAGCATTAATTAGTTTTAATAACGAATAAATGCAACTTTTTTTGAAATCGAACACTGAAACCATAGTTATTGATAGTTAAAAAATCTAAAAAACCGAAAATCGACGGTTTATTGTTATGCATGGTTACTTACGACTTTATAGTTCCTTTTTTAGCCTAGTACTTAGCCTGTTAAAGTGTTAGTGTGTTATTGAGCCGCATCGGCACAAATGCGATTGTTTTACGCAAGCTGAGCTTGCCTGTAATTGGGTAAACACCCTGTCACTCTTCCCTATACATATAATATTAAAATTAAGTTAATGATGTTATATCTGTTGACGAACCTAATAAATAAATAAATAAATGACACGATTAACTCAATTCAAAATTTGGACCGCCGCGGCCGTTCCTAAGGACACTGTTTTCTTTGTGATTTGACTAAAAATGTAGTTTCAGATTTTTCCCAATACATACTTGTAGAAGGTATATAAGACGGTATTACTTGCCAAATTTCATCTTTCTACGTCAACGGAAAATACCCTATCAATTTGAGTATACCGTATCATTTTTTAACCTTAATTTTGAAGTTTGATTTTTTCACAGCTTCAAGGGACTGTTGAACTGAGTATATGGTTTTAATTTCAACTCGATACCTCCACCAGTTCCCGAGATAAAGGGTCTTGACAGACAGACAGACGAACAATAGTGACCCTATAAGGGCTCCATCTTTTCCTTTTGAGGTACGGAACCTTAAAAAACATAATCATAGAATCAATCAAGTTTAGAATATATTGATGATATGATTAACCTAGTTTTTAGTGATACTGCCTATGAAACTAGGTCCTGGGTTTGATTACTGATATGGATACATGTTCTTTTTATGCATTTTAGCGAGTATTTTTCTATTCAACACACAGTTTAGTTTTGTTTTTGTTATGCATGAGGGGGTTGATGGATGTAGAGGAAGCGAAAGTCGAATGCTAAGTCTGGTGCACATGGAGTTCCAGTCTCTGGCTAACCCATTGGCAACCAGGCATAATGTATGCATATGTGCAAAACTGAGTCAGTACAGATTGGTTTAATGAATTATTAGTAAAAAATAATGATTAAAATTTTACAGTTTTTCTTCAAAATTACTAGTAGCGAATTTCAAGGAGTACTTGTCTATATTAAACATTTAAAAATACCCTTATTTATCATCAACACATTCACATTCTACTAAGGTGCTAATATTGACTCAGTTTTGCACCTAAGTGTATATATGTATGTATTTTTCTATATTAATTCGATTATCATCTTCTTACTGTTATTCCAATGATTTAAGGTTAGCGTGGCACATCCGTTTCTTCCAAATATCCCTATCAGCCGTCATCTCAGTATTCACTCCCTTGTTATTCATTTAGCTCTTTAAACATGTCATCCATCTATTCCTTAGCCTTCTCCGTCAACTTATAGCCTTTCACATTCATATTTTTAAGGAGTCTTCTCATAAAATTTATTTTCATTTCTCCTCATGACATGCCTAATACCTTTACAATCCTTAAATTTTTCTCTCAGTGGAACCACTTTTAAACTTCCTCTTACATACATGTTACTTCATACATATCCTATCTAATTTTTCTAATATACTAACTGTTTCCCGCGACTCAGGGATAATCTATGATTGGTGAAAGTATTTTTCAAATTGGTCCAGTAGTTTCGTGGCCTATTCAATGCAAACAAATAGTCAAATCTTTTCTCTTTATAATATTAGTGGAGACATAACAAAGGTAAACTTAGCTTGGAACTGGGTCAAATTGTGTAAAAATGTACTTGACATGAGGTGTTATACTTGACTACTTGACTTGATCATGACTGATTACTTGACTTAATAGGTGAACAACTTAATTAAATAACCTCTTTTATGAAGTTGTGTATAGAACTAATATGGAATTTATGTCAAATTTCAAATATAGAATGGGTATACAACTACATGCAAGAGGTCATTTACTTAAGTTTTTCACCCATAGGTATTATCAGCAGAAACACAAATCTGAAGTTTCCAAGTCCAACCTTTTCGTAGAAATTTGGTTGAGCTAGATAAAAAAAAAAAAACATGTGCGATAAAGTATTTTCTTTTAGCTCAACATGTCTAATATGTTTGTCAGTAGGTGTGTTTAGTTTTATTCTTGCAACTAAACCTGGTACCCAGTCTTGGTACTAAAATACTATTTATACATTAAATTAAGAATACATACAAAAACAAAATGACGAAACATTATTGTCTTAGGGCTAAGCAGCTAGATAATCGAGTCTCAAAATGACAATATGTTGTAAATGTTTTATAAAAACGCCATGTTTGAATTTGTTACATTAGTCCCTATCCTATGCAAAAAACTTTACAATATAATATGAACATGAACACCCACAGATACTGAGATCCCCTAAGGAGAAAAGGTCAAAGGTAATCTCAGAATGGTACCCAAGGGATGGTAAGAGAGGCAGGGGAAGACAGACGATGAGGTGGGACAACGATTTCCCTAAAGGATGGCGCCAGAAGGCTAAAAATAGATATCAATGACAAGAATTGGAGGAGGCCTATGTCCAAGAACAATCTGGTGCTGGATGCGAAAGTTGAAACGTGTTGTAAATAGAATCAAATATTTAATGTATGTTATAGGCGATAGAGATCAGCAAATAAAGACAATTTTTTATTTAGTTTATGAACACCCAAGATTTCATCTTCCAAAAAAATTATTAAATGAAAGCTTCATTCTCCTAATCTAAAACCATAATTTAAAACCTACACAAGTATATCATAAATATATAATAGTCTTACAAAAATGTATTTTTTAAGTCTAAGCTCTAGGCTTGTACTATGGGCATTAAACGAGAATAAACATACTTATAGAGAAATACAAATTTAAACATAGAAAACATCCAAGACATGGAAATAAATACTCATACTCATCATACAAATATTTACCCATACTGGGAATCAAACCCAAAACCGCTAGCTTCATAGGTGGGGTCACAACTTTTTGTTTGGAGGACGAATTCAATAAGGCGAAATTTAAAGCCAAAGCTGTACTATGTGTTTTGTACACAAAACAGAAGTATCAGGTGATAAAAAAAATCTCTACAAATAATAATCACATTACTTTTAACTTTAAGAGAACACAAATTGAATTCCGTTGAAATGAAAAATATGAATGATGCACCTGTTGACAATAAGCAAGCAAAAATAGAATACTAAATAGAACAATATATACATAGATCTGTTACAGTTGAAAACAAAATAAGAACTTTTGATGCACTATAATGATCAAGACACATCTGGTTTATTTCCATACATAAATACCTAGTTGCAGAAGAATTACTCACCATATAAGGTTAGAACCAGTTCACTTCATATAATGGTGATTTTTACCTTCCCTAACTGTAGCCTAGTAGGTTATGGACCATGATACAAGGGTCTAAGGTAAAATTTTAAGATTTTGCAGGAAGTGAATCTAACATCAAGTTTACAATTTTCATAGTAGTGTTTTTTATCAAAAACAGTACAAGTAAAGGCATAAAAGTACCGAAATTAACTGGAAATAGCAATTAGGCGGTTCAAATGTAGAAAAAACTTGATAAACAGCATCTAACCTGTTTCCAACCAAGGAGTTTTTTTACGGCTGGACTCGTGAAGGAGAAGAGACTGTTCAGGCTTGACATAGGCCCGCTGCTCGAGGATTCTCCATCGTCGGTATCCATGGCAACCACCCGATGCGAAGCCTCGATGACTCACGCCAGGACTCAGTAGTAATACCACGGAAACGCGCAAACGGTCCCTGTAGTCACTTGGTATTCCCCACAAGACACTAATTACAAACCACCAAGCGTCCCGACACTGATCACAAACGATACTCCTACTTTATCTTGGTGCTTCGTATTTATACACGTTGCACTGTTAATTTGCGCTGCTTGCCACTCAGTTTTTTACGCTTGGGTCAAGATAAAAGTTGAAAAATGAAAATAAAACGCTTGTCTGTCAAGTGCCTCCATTCGACTTTTTTTTAATTTATGTCATTTGATAGTGATGTCCACCGACGCTCTCCCGCCCACAGTATTAAATCGAAATTACCAAAAGTCGAAAATAAATGCGAATCATCAAGTAATTAATTATTATCATTAACTGGTTAAAATTTTGAGTTTGAATAGTGGCTTCGTTAATTCTAAAGCGATTAACTGATGAATATAACGACACTTACTTTACTTTGATTTAGTGAACAAGTTGCTTTATATTGTTTCTTTAAACGCAGCTGTCACTTGGCCATGCTGAACTATGGTATATGTACTTCTTGTTGTAAAGGCGTGTAATGGAACGTTTTGTTCGCATTGGGGAGAAATTTCTCGAATTATTTTGAATTGTCATTTCGTTTTGTTCATGTTCGGTGCAACTTGCGCTAAACTGTATTTGTGTCCATCGAACAAAGAGTTAATACTTGTGATATTCAGTGTTTGTCCAAATAGTGTTAAATCCATCGTTCTTAATTAGCATTAAACCGAATTAGCAAACATGGAACAGGTAAGTAGGGTTAGAATGATTTTCGACTAAACATTAATTATGAATGAGATATGTATAATTAAGGGTTGAATCATATTTTTAGGTCAATCATTTAAAGGAGAAAGGTAATGAAGCATTGTCTGCAGATAATTACGATGTCGCAATTAAGTGTTACACGGACGCGATCGCATTGGATCCTAGTAACCACGTTCTGTATAGTAACCGGTCAGCAGCTTACGCTAAAGCAGGGAAGTACGGTGAGGCTTTAGAAGACGCTGAAAAGACAGTTTCTCTGAATCCTGTGTGGGCAAAAGGTCATTCCAGAAAGGGATCCGCGCTCGCGTTCCTAGGCAGATTTGATGAGGCTATTACTTCATACGAAACTGGGCTAAAACATGAGCCGAGCAACCAGCAGTTGGTCGCAGGCCTTGAAGAGGTGCGGGGGCAGGCTGGGATGTTCAAGGACTTCATGCAGAGGCTCGAGAATGATCCAGAAACAAAGGAGTGGCTTAAGGATCCGGAATATGTGAAGCTTGTCAGGGTGCGTCTGGTTTTCTCTGGATCTAAACTTTCTTTTGCTTTTATGGCCTATTTCAGAGTCTTAAGATAATACTGTGACAAATAATGTAGCTTTGTCCTTGTCTATTAATATGATACAGACAAAGAAAGTGATGAGTTTAACTAGCAGATGGCATTTAACTGGGGATTGTGAAATAGGCCCTTGTTGACTTAATATGTGAGAATAATGCTTCTTTACCCAAAAACTGATCTGTGCACTGTTCTATTTATCCCTTATTGTGCTTATGTACTGCACAGCGATACATTGCTAAATATTGATTTAACCCCTTGTATGCGGGAGGTCAAAAAAGTACCAAGTTCTAGTCTCTTTTGATTAAGATATAGTCCATAAACTTAGGCCTAAAAAAATACAAAAAGATATTCAAATTTTGAGCACGGATCCGTGCCCTAAGCATACGATGGGTTAAATACTTTATTGCACAATATGAAATTGTTTACAAAAGTCGAACTTTGCTACAAGCAGTCTCTACCAGTCAACCTTAACGTGAAACAAATCAAAAAGTAGGTTAGGTACAGTAAAAATCTTAATAATGTAGAGATCCTCGTAAACAGTACCTGCACAATTAAGCGTTGCTCGGGTTGAAGACTAATTTTCCTTGAGACGACAACTTGATAGATCAATTTTTCACCCCCATAAACCCCTATATATTTGTCCCACTGTTGGGTAAAGGCCTCCCTTCACTTTTTCCATGTTTCCCCATAAACCCCTATATTGCAGGACACCAGTGGATAATGATATGCATTTATATGGGATCCTGGTGTAAAAGGGTATAAGTCTTCTGAAGATCAAGTGAAAAAGGGTTTAAGTGTAGTATGTATGTATGTATGTAAACTCTTTATTGTATAAACAGAAAATAACAAATCAAAAATAAACAGAAACAAAAAAGGTATGTACAAAGGCGAACTTACCCCTAAGGGTAGTATACTCTGTTCATGTATATAGACCTTTTTTATTCAGAGTTAAGTCGACTGGTACCCTTTTCCATTAGGACCCCAGATATCAGCTTTGATGTTCATAATAAATAGATAAATGAGTTCATTACTCAACATTAACATACTTTTTCTTCTGATAAGATGTAGTGACCACATGTCTATTTTATTCACCTATGACTTTTGTTTTGCTTCAGTTGAATCTTAATAGTATTCTAATTAAACTAATATCTGCTAGAATCCTTTGTTCAAAGTTAATTTTGTTTTTGTTTTTAATTAACCGATTACTTAAAAACTCGAAAACCGATACATATAGCGAAAAAACAAAACAGTCATTACATACATACATAAACACACGCCTTAATTGCCAGAGTGGGGTAGGCAGAGCGAAAGAATTACCAACACGTCTTAAAACTTCTTGATAATTCTGTAACCACATTTTGCACAAGTAGGCTAAGATGTTTCCCATTAGTGACAGGTGGCAAACCCATCGCCTAACATTACTACAAGCCTTTATTCCCTCTTACGACATCCACGGGAAGACATGGAGTCGCACTATTCTAACCCGGCAACCACACGGCAATGTCTTTAATTAGAATTCAAGTAGTTTTTGTTACTGGCTCCTTTGGGAGCCGGGTACCAAAAGGTTAATGTAAATAACCTGCACTAAATATTTACAGTTACTCCTTCAAATGGTGTTCATTACAACCCTTTGAAGTCGCCGACACCGTTTTGTGCGCGCCGCAGCGGCTTCTTTGTAGCAATTGTAGCTGCACATCAAAGTATGCAAACTAATAAAGGAACCTACTAAATTCTTGGGCAATTAAAACAGTAAAAGTGCTATATGCAATACAATAGGTACTTCCGTTTCTTTATACAATTGTTCGTTTTCAAGGTGTCAACCAGCCAGGAAGACTTGGCAGAAGGGGGGCCATTTGCAACGTTAAAAGATGGCGGACGTGTAATTTGTTTTAGACTTTAATTTTTGGGTAATTAGGTGTTCAAAGTTCTTTTCTGATAGTGATTTGTACTTTTTATGCCTTTGTGTCGCACAGTGATTGAAGACTTGGACTTATTTCGTGTATCTGGCATCTTTCTTCTCGTTTCAAGTGGACTCGCAGTGGTGCAGAGGTTAAAACTATCTTGACCTCTGACCTACAAATCACCGTACAACGTTGCCCCCAATCTTCCTAGAGAAGATTGGATTGTTTTATTGCTATATTGATATATACTTATATATACTTGACACTGGCGAAATCACTTAACGTGGAAACGCCATATCCCCGCGGTAGTAGCTGTTCAAGTCGCCGCGGGGGCAAAAGAAGAAGAAGAAGAAGAAGACTTGGCAGACGTTTGTGAAACTAAACCCATGTGCTTCTGTTTGTTTAGTTCACCAGAGTACATACTTTTTAACTGAACCTATTGTCATTGCATGTCATATCAATGGACATTTCTTGATAAGTTCATAGTGATTGTATAAAACTCGACATTGGCGAAATACACCTTGTGAAAACGGTTAAAACGGAGTGATAGCCACTGAATAGAGAAAAAAACAATACAATAATTCAATAATCAATATATATATATTCATTCAATTTTATTTAATATATATGTTACAATAATTCTTGCATCACACAAGTGCAGTTGTTATGGCTCCTATTACAAAGTACCAAAGTTGAAATATGATACCTTTAAACGAGCAATTCAACAAAATACTGATTCTAGTTATTATGCTTTAATCTAAATCTCAGAAACGATTTTCTTGAAAATTTGCTATGGGGGTTTCAGGGGCGATAAATGGATCTAGCTAGGTTTCTTTTCACAAAACTTACCAAAAAAAATACAGAGCGAAGCGCAGCCATCCTGGTACTTTAATTAATACAGATGTATTCGTGAGTAGTAAGAACTTCACTACTCATCTCATACATTTTCTTTCTTTCCCTTTGTTTTCCACTTGATTTGTATAAATAATTAAATGTGTAATTAATTTTACAGGCAATTACTCTAAATCCGTTTGACACTGTCAACCTAACGAAAAACAAGGACAAGCGTATCCCCAAAACCCTCGGCCATTACCTTGGCATCAACTTAAAAGGCTCAGAGTGGCCCATGGACGTAGACCCACCAGCACCAGCGAGAAGACCATCTCCACCTCCAGAGAGACAAGAACCGCCAAGACCTCAGTACGATGACCTGCCAGAAAACCGTAGACTTGCACTACAAGAAAAAGATAAAGGCAACGAATGCTACAAGAAAAAGGAATTCAATAATGCTATCCTTCATTATCAGAAAGCAATTGAGCATGATTCAGCGGACATTACTTTTTACACCAATATCGCTGCAGTGTACTTTGAACAGAAGGAATACGAGAAAAGTATTAAGGAGTGTGAGAAAGCAATTGAGATTGGCAGGGAGAATAGGGCTGATTTCAAGTTAATAGCCAAGGCCTTTACTAGAATTGGTAAGTTAATTTAGACTTACTATTTCACTATCCTGATGGTAACAGGTGACAGGTAACATTTAAGTATACATGGCAGCATGTTACTTACCTTACCTGTTACTTAAATGTTACCTGATGGCATGGTTCTGGTTACTGGCTGCTCAGAGGTAGTTCTATTATTAAAATTTACAGGTAATGCATACAGAAAAATGGAGCAGTGGAAGTTATCCAAAACTTACTTTGAGAAGTCACTCTCTGAGCACCGTACCCCGGAGGTCAAGACGTTGCTCAGTGAGGTAGAGAGGAAACTCGCAGAGGAAGAGAGAAAGGCTTACATAGACCCTGTGAAGGCAGAGCAAGAGAAAGAGTTGGGCAATGATTACTTTAAGAAGGGTGAGTGAAAAATAATATTAACCCTTTTCCAGGCCTTGCTAAAGTAAGGAAGGATACAATACAAGCAAGAAATTGAACAGAGCCACGAATTCGTTACTTCCTGAAACTTTGTGTCGTAAAATGTAGGTTGTTAAGTTTAATTTTGAGCGTCATGAATGTGGTCGATGAAATGTACTATAGTCGGGTAATTAGTGACATCAACCTTGCAAATCTTCAACGAAGGAAGCCGCTTGGCACAGGTATACCTAGTGGTCATCTGAGCTGATTTAGCCCGGTAGCCACGTGGTTCCACCCTGCAGGTGGGAGGGGGAGGGGGGGGGGGAATCCCATCTACCGCGCCGCACTCTTACGTCCATATCTCCATAAGTTTAGCAAATAGGTCGTGTTTGATATCGTTTTCGTATAATTCAAGGACGAGGAATTCATTTCTGGAAACGCATTTTAACTCGTTCATAGAAAAAAAATGAGATCCGTGATAAAGTAGAAAAATAGGAGTTAAAAATTCTTACAAAATCTATGCCTACCATTAAACTATGAGATTATGCTTTATAAAAAAAATATGAGTAAATATATATAGAATATGTAAACATTAACTTTCCTCGTACATTTAACTTAAAAATGTGTCAAAAAAACATTTGCTCTGCGCGGCGGGGCTGAGAACGGGAGAAGTTCGTATTTTGGATAAGATTTGTCACTTATTGTGTAATAATTACTATGATTAGTATAGGTGTTTCTATATCTAGAGATAGTTTTCTTAAAGCAATATGGAGAGATAAGTCATAATATTTAAATAAATGACAAAATTACTGAGTTCACCACAATATTCTAGTATAAAATGTTCACTCCAATTTATATTCCTAGAATTTTCCTTTAAAAGAGAGTTTTGGTTAGGTTAGTTAACTTTTGTAGAGGTATTATAATAATAACGAAGTAAACAAAACAAATTATGAACATTTTCCGCTGCAGCCACATAGTTCGGAGCACTTTATCTCTCTTTTCAAGCAATTGCACCTCCCTGCGCATTTTTGCTTGCATCTACACGTAATTAACTCCATGCAAGCAGCGGCTGCTGGCGGTAGGGTGGTCCACACAGGCCATTATTTTTTGCCCAACCCCAGTCAGCGGGACATGGCAGGTTTTGTAGTGGTTTTAAAAGCTGACCCCATACATGTCCTTCCTGAAAGGCCGCTCGTAGAATTATGGTTGCGAAGGGCGTCTTTTGTTGGTGGTAAATTCTCCAGCCGTCTGTCTTTTTTTGTAAATAGCACTTTTCTACACTGATTGATCAGTGCATGGGCAAGATCTAAAATGAAATGAATGTTACACGACATGCATGCCCACAATAACCTAAATCACTTCAAATCACAAATAAAAAAACCAACCACCACCTTAACTTACTTGTCGTATAAAGCAATGACAATTCATTCCAATATTGGAAATGCCTGCTCTACATTTCCTTCTGTAGCCTGCTTAAATCCCTCTGTTGCAGTTGGATAAGCGCGCCGATCTTCGAAAGCACTTTTTTCCCCTTACCAGCAAAAGACGAAACGGTATCAGACGCGGTGAAGGCGTGGAACAGTGGCAATGCTTCCGCCTTTTCTGGTCCTACGTAAATGAAAATAAACTTATATGTACCGGAGTTACTTTCAATTTGTAAAGTGCAAATTGTATTTATTTGGGTTACCTAACGAAGCTGCAATAGCATGACATGGCAGGACCTGGTGATTTTTTCCCGTGCCAATATGAACCCACAGTTCCTCAAGCTGTGGCAATTGTGAAATCGCAAGGACAACAACATCGGTATACACAGTACGCACCATGATTTTTGTGTTTCCTTGGGCTGCAGCATCACCAATGTGGACCATTATGCGCGTGTCTGCCTCCTCATGGTTGCATGGTTGTCTCTGGCGCTGTTGCTATCAACTGCTAAAAGTTGCTAAAAAAAAGAGACTAGAGAGAAACGTGGTACCGGACAAAGTACACGTGTCACCTCCAGTACTAAAATTCCAAAAGGTTGGGCAAATTTTCTGAGGGATAACTTCAATAAAGAGGTTTTTTTTTCCATTTTCTAGCTCTCAAGATAACTCCAATAATGCAAGCAAAAATGCGCAGGGAGGTGCAATTGCTTGAAAAGGGAGATAAAGTGCTCCGAACTATGTGGCTGCAGCGGAAAATGTTCATTTTTTTTTTTGTTTACTTCGTTATTATTATAATACCTCCACAAAAGTTAACTAACCTAACCAAAACTCTCTTTTAAAGGAAAATTCTAGGAATATAAATTGGAGTGAACATTTTATACTAGAATATTGTGGTGAACTCAGTAATTTTGTCATTTATTTAAATATTATGACTTATCTCTCCATATTGCTTTAAGAAAACTATCTCTAGATATAGAAACACCTATACTAATCATAGTAATTATTACACAATAAGTGACAAATCTTATCCAAAATACGAACTTTTCCCGTTCTCAGCCCCGCCGCGCGGAGCAAATGTTTTTTTTGACACATTTTTAAGTTAAATGTACGAGGAAAGTTAATGTTTACATATTCTATATAAATAGGGCTATTTACTCATATTTTTTTTATAAAGCATAATCTCATAGTTTAATGGTAGGCATAGATTTTGTAAGAATTTTTAACTCCTATTTTTCTACTTTATCACGGATCTCATTTTTTTTCTATGAACGAGTTAAAATGCGTTTCCAGAAATGAATTCCTCGTCCTTGAATTATACGAAAACGATATCAAACACGACCTATTTGCTAAACTTATGGAGATATGGACGTAAGAGTGCGGCGCGGTAGATGGGATTTCCCCCCCCCCTCCCCCTCCCACCTGCAGGGTGGAACCACGTGGCTACCGGGCTAAATCAGCTCAGATGACCACTAGGTATACCTGTGCCAAGCGGCTTCCTTCGTTGAAGATTTGCAAGGTTCCCCATACAATTATGTCACTAATTACCCGACTACTATGCCTGGAAAAGGGCTATAGATTCAGACTAAGCCTAACCTATCCTGTATCTCACTTTACAAACATCAACCAACCTCACCATTGCTATTCTCCAACTTTTCCTGGAGGCCGTTATAGTTGCGTTTATCGCGTGACAAAAGTTAGGATAAGTCCAGTACGGGGTTATGTATTTATGTAACCAATTTATCATACTAGAACATACATTTCACAATTATTAAAATTACAGAAACAAAAGTAGTACGAAGACAAACTCATCCCATGTAGTAAGGGATCACTTGCATCTTAGTTATTATATTATCATTAAATGCCGTTACTGAATTTTATTTTATCTTTATCAAACTGGTTTTGGCCGAGTCAAAGAAAACTATAAGTCGTGTTAAACTCCTAATTTCTGTTATGATTAGGTAGGTGGCTAACGTTTTTATGAATTGTCTCGTGTTTTTACTCTACTGATGTATGTATGTATTTTTGTAGCTAGGAGAGTTACATAAAAAAATTAAGAATATCCAATCATCAAACAAAGTGGTAAAGTTAGCTGCTGTTTTGTTAGTTATATGCATGTTATGATGATAAAAAATAGAACCGTGCTACCCTCAGGTGACTACAGCAACGCAGTCAAGCACTACACTGAAGCCATCAAGCGCAACCCCGAGGATCCTAAACTGTATTCCAACCGTGCTGCGTGCTACACCAAGCTGGCTGCTTTTGACTTGGGCCTCCGGGACTGCGATATGTGTCTCAAACTTGATCCTAAGTTCATTAAGGGGTGGATCCGGAAGGGAAAGATCTTGCAGGTTAGTTCAAATTTTTAAGCAGTTTGTTTTTAAGTATTGACGCTGGAAAGGTAAATTGAATAGAAATTAAATAAAAGTTTTGCACACCTTGTCTTATATGCTTACTGAGCCTAAAATTTGGAAAACAATACAAAATATAGTTCAAAAATTCAGCATGTAGGTCTAGGTAGTCACTAACGGCCAAACCCTATATTCAATCCGCGGACAGATAGGCTTACTTCGGATTAAAATTTGACACATTTAGTATGGGCAAATGTCAAATTTTAACCCGAGGTAAGCCTTATCTATCCTCGGTTTGAATATAGGGTTCGGCCGTTAGTCCCATAGTCCTACCAGTAGTACTATTGTTTTATACTCATTCAGACCCAAGTACTTAACAGACAAAATGTTGGGTTTTCTATTTAGTCTTGCTGGTAGGACCGTGGTACGCAAATGGCGGGTTTTCTATTAAGCCGGAAATCCACTGCTACCCACGCTGTTCACGCTACAAACGAATGCGGTATATACAGGGAGGGGATGTTTTTATTTTAGTTTGTAAAGCTTCTTGACGCACTCCGCACGTGCTTACCAATGTACCCACGTGGACCACACGTTTTACGTGTGCGTGCATTGGTTGCTGTGAAAATGTTGACACACGTGGCTAGACATATGGACCCACTTGGGTGGCGTGTAAAGAGTGTCCGTGCGTAGCGTGCGCAGCAGTGGATTTCCGGCTTTAAGTCCTGCTGGTAGGACCGTGGGTGGTACGCTAGGACTACACAACTGTCGAGGGAGCTGGGTCTGAATGACAAAGTTAATAAGTACTATGGGTAGGACCTTGGCCCTTAAGAGGCTAAGAATTCTATCAAGAAAGAAAAAACGTATGAACGGAACCCTCTACGCGGGTTCAACTAGCACTTGGCTGGTTTTTTTTATTAATACCTCTTTCACACGGTCGGAACAACCCACCAACGTTACGACGATTTGAAAAATTAGACGTCAGTTGGACAACCAAATTGAATGAATAAGACAAATTGACTTGAATGTTTGTATGTCAAGTCAATTTTGGCGCCATTCATTGAATACGTTTTGCTGTAGTTATTTTATTAACTTTGATCTTTTATTTAGTAGGTTGAATCGCAATGTATAAGAGTAGATAAAGTAGTGTATGAAACTGCACATAACTAGGTATTAAAACACTCGTGTGATGCTATTAAAAACACACACTCGTGTTTTAATAACCCTCATTATGCAACAATTTCATAAACTACTATTGTCGTTGTCTAGTCAAAGCCTAAAACTTAATTTGGGACTAGCTGAACTTGTGTGAGATTTCCCTTTTTTTTAACCTAACGATCACCAGCTAACCATGATACTGATTCCAGGGCATGCAGCAGCCGGCTAAAGCGGTGACCGCTTACCAGAAGGGGTTAGAGGTGGACCCCAGCAACGCAGAGGCACTGGAGGGCTACCGGGCCTGCTCTACGCAACTCAACTCCAACCCGGAAGAGGTACCATTTTGAAACATAACTTAAAAAATGCTTGGACTATCAGCTAAGTACGGAGCAATTAAGTCCATTGTTTTGTTATTTATATACCATTTTATTCATAAACATACAATACCTATAGTCTGTGCCAGTTAGCATTTCAATAGCGGACATTGACACCCCTCTACCAAGAAAACGCCGTTAGTAATAACTACACCTACCCATGTTCCCCGAAACATCCCGAAATGAATATTTTTACTTTTGCTAATGTATTTTGGTACCGGTAATACGTTCAACTAGTCAAACCACTTAGCGTTGCAGGGGTTGTAAACCTTGACGCTTACAATAACTATTTTAAAATTAAAATTACTTCAATAATGATTAAGGCTGGGTTTTAAGGAGGTTAATTATAAATTTAAATTTGGCTTTCATACAAAATTGATTTATATTTGTACCTACGCTTTAGGTTTTCATATTAGCCAATGTTGTCGTTTATGATTTAGGTGATGACGCTATCCATATTAGTTTTGTGTGAAAGCTCTGTTATAAATACTTTCCGTAACATCATTATCGACTAGGGCAATAAAAGTCGGCCGGTCACCTTTCGTGCGTACTGCTACCTGCACTAGAGTTGTGACACACATTCCCTAAGGCCGTGCAGGTGCGAATGAGATGAGCACGATAAAAAGGTTTTATTGCCCTAGTCGCCAGGTGGTATTACGAAAGTATAAAAGTTAGTTTAAATAAAATATACTTATATTATTACTATTGAAAGACAGTTTTTTTTAAATAATTTAATTATTACTTTCATCGTCAGAGCTGGAGCTATACTGCGAGCTCTCACTGGTGTCATCTGTGACGGTTATTATAAATTTGTCCACAGTCTTGTCAATTGTGTGGTCGAGGTTGCACATATTTTTTTCCACTTTTTTTACGTGTTCGACACAGTTGGCCCACTTCTCTCTTGTGACTTGTTCGATCCCATCTTCTAAAAGTTTTTTCAGGTCGTTGAAACTGAAAGTTGTGTTATGTCTCGCTACATAACCCTTTATATCAGCCCATATTAGTTCAATCGGGTTCAGTTCGCAATGGTACGGAGGTAACCTCAACACCGTAATTCCTTTTTTTTTGCCATTTCGTCAATTACGTAACTTTGGTATTTTGACTTTACTGCATTCACTTTATCCATTAACTCCCTTTTGACATATTTATCATCAAAAGACATATTTTTAGAGCGAAGCCAATCTTGAATATCTCCTTTTCTCCATTGCATAGTAGGAGTTCGCTCCTTTCGTCTGGAAAATAAGTGCAAGTTAAGAAAACACGTTATTAAATTCAAGCACCTCCGTTTCTCAACGATGCTTCCTAATTTTCGTTTACATTTACGATTAATATTGGATACAAAAGAGATTGTGACTGTCAATACAATTTTCTTTGTGAAAAACTGTGACTTTATCTCATTACAATTACTAATGTTTCGTACTGTTAACAAATATAGCCTCTATATTTAAAGAAAACAAATACCTACTTGGTCCCTTAACATTCGTTATATAGAGTTAATTAACACTTATCATATTTACCTTGAATGGTAGCTTGCATTGTCCAAAACAATAACATCCCCCGATTGCATTTTGGTTAAGACCTTTTCAAACCATTGCTTGAAGTGAGGTGCATCCATATTTTCATGATAGTCCCCGGTTTTTTTTGCCTCAAATACCCATTTGCAGTCATCTAAAAACCCCTCCTCGTTTCCAACATGTACCACGATTAGTCTTTTCCCTTTTGATACAGGGTTTTTGGCTCCAATTGAAAGCCCTTCCTTAAACGCTTGCTTCACAGTTTCAATATTTTCGTCCACCCAGGTTTTTCCCACCGTGTGACCTAAAATACACAGAACATATAAAAGATATAGTTCTGTAAATAAATATAAATTACAAACATAATTATTATTTAGTTTTATGCGTTAAATGCATCTTCACATCGAACATACAATTACATCTCGGTTGCTAAGTTGTAATACAAAAATGCCACGTGGTTAGCGATTGCACTTCTTATGTACCGAGACAGTGTCGTAACATTGGCTGACTATTTGCTTTGCTCATAAGAAATAAAGAGCACAATTTTTTGGAGAATAAACGCTGTAACAATTAAACATATAAAAAAATATGTACCTGCATTCACCCAAGTCTCGTCAGTATAAAAAATCCGTCGATTTTCGTCTCGAAATTCTTTTATTTGCTTTAGATATTATTTGATTCGCCATAAAACAATGTCTCCTCGGTCAATCAAAACACTTTTACGGTTTCGTTTCATAAATTTGAATATTAAGTGTTTGATTATACGTCTCAACGACGTCATGGTTAGTGTGGGCAAAGATTCATCTTCATTCACAGCCTGTTGAATCTTTTTTAGGGTTGGAAGTTCACCTTTAAGAAAAAAACTGTGAACTATTCTTCTGATGGCCGATTTATCCAAATCGTCAACTTTCTCAAGCACAGTCGGCCGATCCCGTTTTCTTTCAGGTGCTGTTATTTTGTGAGTGTCTCTATATTCATTTAACACATTGTAAACAGACCTTTCATTGACTCCACTTATTACCGAAGTTTGTTTCACAATGTCATGGTTGGATATGTACTTATCTTCGGGTTTTGTTTTTGTAACATATTTAAAAATGTTAATAATCATTAGCCGTTCTCCACTGCTAAGAATTATCTTCCGCCGTTTTGCTGGTGGTGAAGTAAAAGGCATCCAGTCAGAACCTTGTTAGGATTGTAATATATTTCGTCGACGACGACGTTTACTGGGTTCACCAGTAGATGGTCTAGCCTCTGGTTCCATACTTCAGTATCCGTAACAAACGTAACGTAACACAACAAATAAGGTAAACAAAACAAATAACAACAACACAACAAGCAACAAATTAACAAACTAAACAAACGACAAAAATCCGTAGTAATATTCCGAAACTCGACTGAACGCAAGCGAACCCGAAAATGGAATGGCAGTTCTGGTAAAATGGCGAACCGAGCGTGCCGCACCCCTGACTCGACGCGTCAGAGTCGTGTCATAAAACATAAGGCCGTGGTATCGACGGCCGCGGGTAGCTGAGCGGCTAGCGGTGACTTATGCGGTGTTTTATTATTTGAAATGACTTCGTCTCCATGTAGAAATAAACAAACAAATTTAAAAGCATTTAAAATTTTAATTTTGGCTGTAAAAATTACATTTTATTAGTAAATGAACTATTATTATGCATATTTGTTATTTAAACAAGATACACAATATAAATCATACTAAAACACATTAAATAAATACACTGCGTATGACATGAAACTATATTGGGCATCTTTAACTACTAAGCACTTTTTTAATTACGACATTTGCACGCACCTAGTGATCCCGTGGCTCCATCCTACCCTGTACTATGATACTCAAGCGATGGCATTTTTGCGACAGTTTTGTATGGATAATTGATTTGTCGCTAGGAAATTAGGATATCGGAGTAAAAGTCAAGTCAATGTCCGCTATTGAAATGCTAACTGGCACAGACCATAAAGTGTGATACTATGCTTTGTTCTTGTCTGTCATTGTACTCATGGTGATAGTTGCATTTGACAGGAAGGTATAACTCATACTACTAAAGGTATAACTAAAGTAGGCGTATAGTGCATTTATGAATAAGGGGGTTAAAAATAAAAAAATAGGTAAAAAAGATTGATGAGAAATTGATGTACGCGCTGCAATGTTGTACAAATAAACTCAGAGAAAAATATAAATAATAATAACAAAAAGCAAGTTTTATAAAACCCGACTGTTGTTACTAACCAACTTTAAAATTTTTATAAATCCTAAATGATTGTTGAAAATGAAAAATTATGAAGGAAACCTGAGGATGATTTTTAAATACCTATTCAAGTATACCCCATTGGTCATAGTTCGTTGACATTTTTTTTTTCTTTTTTACAGTGTGGCGGCAGCCATATTGAATTTTAATTAATGTCATTTTAGGGCCAGTACACACGGACAGCATTTCAACTGCAACCCAGCTGCAAAGTGGCAGTTCCAGGGCTGTTCTGATGCAGTTGGTGGAACTGCATCGAAACTGCAAACCAACTGCACGATACCTGCAAGCGGACTGCAGTTGGTTTGCAATGGGTTTGCAGTTTCGATGCAGTTGCACCAACTGCATCAGAACAGCCCTGGAACTGCCACTTTGCAGCTGGGTTGCAGTTGAAATGCTGTCCGTGTGTACTGGCCCTTAGTGACACTTACAAGATGACAATTCGATTGCCATAAGAATCATTAAAATCGGTCCACGCGTTTAGTTTCTAGAGCGCCACAAAGAAACAAACATACGTAGGCTGATAAACACATTACCCTCCTCCTTCGGCAGTCGGTAAAAAGCATTACAACGCGTTATCTGAAAATAAAGATCAATTGTAATAATAGCTTAGACCTCACTTGACACGTAACCTCAAATATTCATCAAGCATGTTTTATTTAAAATTTTCATATAATTAATAGTTGTTTAATCTTAAACTTGATTGAAATTAAAGATCCAGTGTAATAATCAGAGATGGGCAAATTTTAATCGACTAACGATTAACGATTAAGATTAACCTATTTAATCGCGACTAACGATTAAAAATGACGATTGATCAATCTTAATCGTAAGAGTTTCGACTAATTTAGTCGCGACTAAATTAATCGTCGATTAAATGGCAACGACTAAATTTTTAATCGATTGATTAATTTGATTAATTTTCTTTCGATTGATATCAGTAATAAATAAGTTATTTTTATTTTTTGGACTTCGTAAACCCTTTTCTTGGTAACCTTTAGAGGGTAAAAACAATCTTGTGTCACTGGAACAAGTTTTTAAATATTTATATCACATCACACAGCAAACCAACTAGAATGAGTTCCAAGAAAATAAAAGACATTGAACAACGAGACATAACTATTTTTTCAACGTGCTGTGCTGTCTTCTAATATTTAGTCGAAAATTAATCGTGACATTTAGTCGATTAACATGACGATTGATCAATCGTCAATCGTATCATGCGACGATTAATTTAATCGCGATTAAATTAATCGCGATTAATTTTGTGACGATTGATTTTTTAATCGATTGATTAGTTGACTAAAAAGTTAATCGATTAATGCCCATCTCTGGTAATAATAGCTAAGACCTCACTTGTTCTTTAAAAGTACGTGATTATCGAATTTAAATTGTTTGTCTGTTTGTGTTTACATCTTTGCCAATTTCAATGGTGGTTTCCGCGCATCAGTTTTTTTACTAGATGGCGTCTCTGGGAAGTAAGGTCTACGTAAAAAATATAAATTGAAATAATTTTGTACCTAAATATTTCAAATTGGAGGTGGGAGGACCTTGTGCAGGGTCCGTCCGGGTTGGTACCACCATCTTATCCATTAACCTACCGCCAAGCAGCAGTGTTCGCATTGTTGTGTTCCGGTTTAGGGATAAGACAGCCGGTGAAATGACTAGCATAGATGCATTCCATCTTCGGCCTCAGGGTTGGCAACGCATTTGCAGTCTTAGGATTGTGGTCTTGTGAATGCGAATGTCTATGGGTCACAGTTCCCACTTACCATCAGGTGGCCTGTGTGCTCGTTTGCCTTCCTATGATATAAAAAAAAAAAAAAAAATTTTAGTGACATTCCTGGTTTTGCACCTGTACTCTTCACTTCACAGGCGCCATCTAGTGAAAAAACTGATGCGCGGAAACCCTCATTGGCACGGACTATAGTTGATAGTGGGCAGTGGCGTGCCTAGGGTTTCAGAATAGGGCAAGCCGAGAGATATGTTTTGTAGTGTTTACGGTTATTATGGATAAATTTATCTTGTTACCACATTACTGATCAATCTTCACTTCACTCTGCAGTTGTAGGTATAGGCATTTGCTTACGTGGACGAGCTCACCAAAGCACCCTGAAGGCATGTTACCACTAGATATAATTTTACAGACATATCAGCAATTGCATACTTTCGGTGGCCTTGAAAAAAGCCGCTTGGTTTGTATGAGAGAATAAAATAAAGGTTCAACTTCTTATTTTAACTTTGCTTGCCTAGGGAGAAAGCAATAAGTACTTACTTTTATTTCAATTACCTATCTAAAAATTACATACATATTACACAACATAGTTAAATTAAATTATTATTTGTATACATCGAATGTGTTTTTCTAAAACGCCATCGTACCTATTTTGAAAGTAGCGACACAAGCTCTAAAAAATTACCCTTATTCAATGAAGTTTTAGACTCATCGTGACCTCTGAAGGGAAGTTCTTGTTGTGCTAAATGACAAACAACATCGACTAATCTTTGAAAAACGCTACTATTGTTATCAACACGCATGTTGTTTTGTAATTTCCTTTGATAATTGGCGCGATAAAGATGTCTCAATTCGCTGTTTACCAAAATCACTAAAAGAAATTACCGCGTTCATGTGTTTTCGAGAATTCATGTGTCTTTTAATGGCGCCAGCTAAATTATTTAAATCGTCATAACCAGATGTATTCCACACGTTTTTGTCGTTAGAAAAGAAAATACAACACCAGCAATATAACTTTATTAGAGTGCGAACAACCAACAATCCAATGAGTTTTGTACACTGACCTGTTAAACTGTCTTTTGTGCGATTTACTACTCTGAGAAATACACAAGTCAGGCGTAGGTTTTGCCGAAGAAATAAGTACCTTTTTCTCTTTAAAATATCACAGTCACACGGGACTTCCTCCATTGTCAATCTAATTGAATCACAACTCACAACACCACAAAAAAAAACTTATTATTGCACTGACCGCGCCGCGCCGCTCAACGCCTAAACGAACTATTCAACAAGTGAATAAAAGCATTTGTCAACAAATAGCAATGAAGTGAAGTTGGCCGCTAATGCGGCCAAACGCGTGCTCCGCGCCTGCGCGAAGCGAATTTCGCATTTACTATGAACTCGTATACAACTTCATACGCAATCAAGGCTTTTTACTCTCATACTATTTGCCATATTAACTTACGAACAGTCGTATTTGGGCATATGCCGTTTCGGTAGGTAAGACAGAGAATATGAAAGCCCCATTGCAAGCCAATACGTGCGAGCGAGATACGAGCTAGCCGCGTCATGAATAGTTCGACTGGTTGCCGCACAGCGCTGAGCGCTGTGCTGCATAGGTGGCGGCCGGCGGTGCGCGGTAACATTTAGTAGGTACTACTGTTGCATGTAATTTGATTTGAAGAATTTAGTGAGAGCGCGCGGCGCGCGAAGGTGAAATACCTATCTAATACATTACGTGGATTTAATGAATAGTTATTTTTGTAAGGCAAGGCAAGCCCGGATTTTGGGCTTATATGGCAGTACCGCCACTGATAGTGGGTCTGCCTGTTAAGCTAGCGGTACCGGGTTCGATTCCCGGTTTGGGCAAATATTTGTGTGATAAGCGCGAGTATTTGTTCTTGTAGTTTTTCTATGTATTTCTCAATATAAGATCTTAAGTTCGCAAAAACATTGGTTTATTTTTATCCATTAAACTTACCACCTGTTTCACAATCGACAGGTAACGCATATTTGACACATAAATTTAGCCTTCTCTTTCTTGCACTTGATAATAGACAAGGTGAGAGGCCTACTTTAAATGGCAGATAAAGGCCGTGCCAGGATAAGCTAAGAGATTTTGCCCCCCTTGAGTTTGGGCTTGTAATTTTTATAGATTGTGTGGCTCTGCATTAGTAATGGTTTTGCCAAATTTGAGTACTCTAAATATCATAGTTTTCATTAAAAAAAAAAAAAACTATATTTAATTTTTCTTTGATATTTTTTTTTCCTGTTAACCAATTTTAATGAGCTTGGCATATAATGTACATTTAACCAAGATGATCAAATGGCCATAATTATATTTTCATTATGCCATAGAAAAAAAATAAAAAAAACCCATTCAAACTTTTCAGTTTTTTTTTTTTATCACTTCCATGTTAGAGACCGCTCTAATTTTTTCACTGGTAAAACTCCCACTAACATCCTATAATATGTATTTTTTTCAAAATTTTTGCTGAGGGAGAACATGGGTTTATCTTGACATGAAATTCTTTACATACATTTCCTAGAAACGCTATAATTTAAATCGGAATGATTGCAACCTCTTTAGAGGAACGTACATGTTGCATTGCATATGAAATACTTACTGGCCACTTACATTTCAACTTTTTAAAAAAGTAAAGAAAAAGACAACAAAAAGAACTCCTTTCAATAAAATTGTCGTGCGTTGGTAACATAATATAAACCATTCCATTATGAATTCATTATCAAGAACAACTGCAATACAACGCGTTTTCCGTAAAAAATTAAAACGCTGTATTGTCTCGCAATGAAAACAATTCTGCAAAGTATAAACGAACAATACGATTTCTTTAATAATACACTTCCAATTTTTGATCAGGTAAATGTCACAAAGGCATATTGTGACATTAATGGGTACTTAATTTTAAATAGGTAGTTTAAATATTTAGTACCTAGTAGAAGTAGTAGTAGTAGTATTAAAACTCTTTACTGTACGTACAAACAAATAATTACCTATGTTTTTTTGATCATTTAGATTGAAGACATGCGTGTTAAGTTATACTACCTGAGACTCCCAAATTACATATCCGTGGATAAACATAGGTAATTATTTGTTTGTACGTACAATAAAGAGTTTTACTACTACTACTACTTCTACTAGGTACTAATTATTTAAACTACCTATTTAAAATTAAGTACCCATTAATTACTATACAAATGCACAATATGCCTTTGTGACATTTACCTGATCAAAAATTGGAAGTGTATTACTAAGGAAATCGTATTGTTCGTTTATACTTTGCAGAATTATTTCATTGCGAGACAATACAGCGTTTTAACTTTTTTACGGAAAACGCGTTGTATTTCAGTTGTTTTTGATAATGAATTCATATTGGAATGGTTTATATTATGTTACCAATGCACGACAATTTTATTGAAAGGAGTTCTTTTTGTTGTCTTTTTTTTTACTTTTTAAAAAGTTGAAATGTAAGTGGCCAGTAAGTATTTCATATGCAACATGTACGTTCCTCTAAAGAGGTTGCAATCATTCCGATTTAAATTATAGCGGTTCTAGGAAATGTATGTAAAGAATTTCATGTCAAGATAACTCCATGTTCTCCCTTAGCAAAAATTTTGAAAAAAATACATATTATAGGATGTTAGTGGGAGTTTTACCAGTGAAAAAATTAGAGCGGTCTCTAACATGGAAGTGATAAAAAAAAAAAACTGAAAAGTTTGAATGTGTTTTTTTTATTTTTTTTCTATGGCATAATGAAAATATAATTATGGCCATTTGATCATCTTGGTTAAATGTACATTATATGCCAAGCTCATTAAAATTGGTTAACAGGAAAAAAAAATATCAAAGAAAAATTAAATTTTTTTTTTTTTTTTTTAAACGAAAACTATGATATTTAGGGTGCTCAAATTTGGCAAAACCATTACTAATGCAGAGCCACACAATCTATAAAAATTACAAGCCCAAACTCAAGGGGGGCAAAATCTCTTAGCTTATCCTGGCACGGCCTTTACTTGTTGATTGTGGAATAGGCCCTAAATCTTTTAAAATGTAATTATAGTCGAGTCCGGAATTAGGCGAACTAACTTGACAGTTCATTGTACACTAATGTTGCCACAGTTTGGCTAGTGCTGTTAATATCGATATTTAAAAAGTCTAGTTTATCATTATTATTGTGTTTGGAATCTAACTAATAATTTGGAAGCCACCTAAAAGGATCACAATGGCCTGTTGTAATGTCAGCATTATTTTTGTATTTTATTTCTAATTTGAGGAGTAAGTATCGTAAATATCCGCTTTAAACCGTACATCCTTCAGATCATATTATATCGTAAAATTTGATGTAGTTTTTCCCTATTTGGCAAGTATGTATGAGTGTGAAAGTTTCGACGACAATTACTTGATAAAATATAAATATAATCAGATTTATAGAAGGCACAAGGTTATATCGACATATTTGTGTCGACATAAACCTATCACTATTTATTTTTTCCTATGTCTGGCAACATTTTCGGCTGTCAAGTTAGTTCGCCTAATTCCGGACTCGACTATAGATATATTACAGGTAAATTTTAAGATAAAAAATGTACAAATTGTGTAATATTGTCCCCTAATATTATTTTATTTATTAGGTGCGCAAACGCGCAATGGCCGACCCGGATGTCCAAGCCATCCTACGGGACCCAGCCATGCGCTGCATCCTCGAGCAGATGCAACAGGACCCCCACGCCCTCCAAGACCACCTCAAGAACCCGGAGGTCGCTGCCAAAATACAGAAGCTTCTCGAATCAGGCCTCATCGCCATACACTAGGTTAACTAGATCGTAGGATTTATTTAATGCGATCGTGTTGGGAATCTACTAAAATGGTAGATTTACGCGTTCATGGCCACACCGACGGTTAGCGACGGGTTTATGAGATATACTCGTTTATTGGAATGATTACTAAAGCATGGAAATTGAGATGCAAAAATACATAAAACGGCGTGAATGAGTATTCAATTTGAACTGCTTAGCAGCTCATTTGACAGCATTGGTTAGTACGAAACTATTGTGCGGTTTCTATGCTTTAGTAACTGTTTTGAGACTTGTTACCTATCCCAACATGATTTTATGTGTGTTCTTCTTATCCGCCGTTCTTACACCTACTTAAGTAATATTATATGAATTATCTATAATGTCTAGCTTTCACGCCTATTATTTAAAACTTGGCTTGTTGATCTGTGATTGAAATTCACAAATTAGCTTTTTGACGTTAGACCCATTCCAAATACGCTTTTCCAGTTAATTGAGTATTATCATCCGGCGCTGGTTTTTTTTTACAATTTTGTTTTATTTTAGCGTACGTTATTAAAGATGTGTTTTATGCAGATGTACTGCGTTAATAATTCAAGGGAAGAAATAATTACACAATTTTTGTAATTTATTCAATAAATAAATATGTAGGCAATTATCTGTTTTATTTTCTTCCTAGCAGAGTATTTTATTCCTCAAATCTGAACGCCCCTCCAATAATCTATCTATTCATGCATACCAAAGTGGGCGATTGGTTTCAGTTTTAGATTAGTTTACGTTACAAACGTAAACACGGAACAGTGAGGCGCCGTCTGCCAAGCGAAGACCATTGGATTGCCTTAAGGAGCGTCCCCTCACTGAGCATCGCGTGTTATGAGCATTCGGTGCGAACAGGAGTGGTGTGTAAGATTTGTAACGCTCGGCTGAACGTCGACACCACTCTAGTATTCACGCGAATGCTCTCAATGAGGACGCTTCTTTAGGGGGGATCCACAATGGCCCATCATGGCCAGTGCAAAATACCCATATACACCTTAGAGCGAGCAACTTATTGTTGTATACTCTTACGCATTTCTTGGTCCCTTGTGCTGGCTGATGTGATGGGCCACCAGGAAGAGTGCCCTTAGCGTAGCGGGCCGCGCCAAACCTTCGTTGCCTTCGTAATGAAAAATGTAGAAATCAATCTTAATTTCATTTTCGGGGAAGATTCAAGAAAAACGAGAAAACAAGTTTTATTTAAGTTTTTGATGATGAGGGTAGAAACTGTCGACCCAAATTTGAGTTGCTGGTAATTTATATTAGTATGTTTTCACAAAGTTTATTACATCTTAAGGGTAAGTTCAGAGGAACGCGCGTTGTCGCGCGATTCAGCTGTCTAGGTGACGGCGGCTTGGCGCGGTAGTCTAGCGTGAAAATTCAGAGAGAATGGACATGGTGGAGGCAATTTGCTTGTGGGTTTTAGTTAATCAATACATAATTTCATCCTCCATTTACGTAGCTCCGTGCGTCCGTCTGCCTCAAGCCAGGTCGATACAGTATTGTAGACGCGCGGTTCAAGATCTAGCGCGGGGTGCATAGCTGGCGGTACGCACTGTCACGCGCGGTCATGTACACACTACACAACAACATGAACATTCATTTGTTATAATCTTGCAACTCGCACCGAGCGAACCACGCGTTAAAATTAAAATAATGTTTTTCTTTAAGAAAAATAATCTAATTTAAGTATTTAACGCAGTTCCCCTCCAGGGCCCATAATTTTGTTCCAGCCTGTATAAGTAAATTTTTGGCTGTAAAAAAAATACAAATGCTGATTGGCCACGTAAGACATATTCTATTGAAACATGAAGGATTGGGATCCACTAATCCACGGCGCTAAAGGTTAACCCACGCAAAATTCTACGAGTAAATTAGTAGAAAATAGTTTAATTACGCGGCAACCCAGTTCTGTAAACTTTGACAGTCGTAAGCAAAACCGCAAAACGTCAAATTCATTCATAATAATCATCGCTTGTGTCATTCATTGTCCTCGCCTATAATTGGAGGCGGGTAGACGACTAGACGTCCACCCCTCCACATAGTGTTATTTACAGTTTGATTTCGTATTTTATCAAGTTTGTTGCATCCTAGTGGTACTCGATATTTTCACGATAATTTATTTCCAATAAATCGCGCGTGGAAAAGAAAGAAGCAGTGTTTTTAAGTGAAACAATGTAAAGTGTATCTAAGTAAATAAATTATCAAGATAAACAAATATTTTATTAGGTAAGTAATTTATTTACACTATACAGGGTGCGGAAGAGATAAAAGCAGTATGTAATCGGAATATATAAGGCTGTATATAATGAGTTAATATTCATTATTATATGATGTACACATTACAGATTCGTGTGCTCTGTTTCTGGTTTATTAGTAGCGTAGTTACGATTCAAGATGTAATTGTGTGGAAAAATTACGTTAAATATAATTTTCTTTCAAGAGATCACAATGGGATCACGTCAATAATGTCGAAAAACGCTCGACACTTTTCGGACTCGACTTGAGACCCTATTCATGAGCAGACCCGGCTGCAGCACAATATTTTTTGAGAGTTTCGGGACGATAATTTTACTTCTTTATTTGACGATTTATTAGCCTAGTCAGTAGTGACCCTGGCTTTCAAATCTAGCAGTCCCGGGTTCAATCCCAGTGACACAGATATTTATATTTAAGCATATTCTCTGTATTTATAAGAAATAATATTATGTCTAGTACCCATAGTACAAGGCTTGAACTTAGTTTGTGACTAATGTAAGTAAATTTGTTAAAAATGTTCCTCTAATATTTACTTAAATAAACAGCAACCCTAAGAAAAAATGTTTAGTATTGCTACTCGAACCTGTGTAATTTTTTTTAAAACTTTCTCCTCACTTTGTAAGTACATACTTGACGAGAGATATAAGTAGAACAAATATTTACGATGCCGTTTTGTTTAGAGAATTTATATCAATTGTTCCTACTAACATTGAAATTTTTGAAAATAAGATTGGTTTTTGCACATTCCTCTTTTTGGGGGGCCTTTCCGCAGGATTCTAAAGCAATACCAAATTTTTTATTTTACATTGCAACTGTACTGCAAATTGCTTTTTAACCACAAAATGAAAAGAAGCCAAAAAAAGAGTAGTGTTTAAGTTTGATGTGTTAATTGTGTTTGTCTGTGGCACCAGAGCTCCTAAAGGAACGGACTTCCTTGTGGTTTTTATAAAATAATGTTGGTTTAATCGGGGTTGGAATGGCTTATCTAGGTTTATATGATATCGGTTGAGCCATTTATGAGATGTCAGCTCTTAAACAACGGATTGCCATTATATCGCACCTTCGGTAGGAGAAGGGCACAATTGCCCCTTTAATCATATAGTACACTGTGCCCTTGTTCTACCGAAGGTGAGATATAGTGGGTTTTGTCTTTTTACAAGATACATACAGTACTGCCAAATAATATATCACCTTTGTACTTACATCTCATACGATTACCTACAAATGTGACTCACCAAAATTGACAACCAATCAAGAACCAGGTAGTTGACCAATTTGTATTGCTATTATTCAATTTGTTAACTGATTAAATAAGGTATAAGATATTTATAAAGGCAGGTTTTTTAGAAGAGAAGTCAAAACAGAAAACCTACCTTTTGTTGGAGTTCTGTTTAATATTTTTATTTCATTATTCTATAAAACCTAGATTATACAGGATGATTGGTTGAGTGGGATCACTAGGATAGACTGAAATAATAAGTCACAGGGCGATTGTGCACTACAAGTAGGGAATGCAAATAACCGGTTAAAACCGGTTAAAACCGGTTATATTGCATTCCCTAACTACAAGGAATTTTACTATCAGGCAGTCCAATTGTTTACGGTTACTGCATAAATACTAAGCCATAAGCACAGCCAGGTTGTGCAGTGCAGGACAGTAAAATTCCTTGTAGTGCACAATCGCCCACAGAGAAAGGAAATTTTACAATTATACTATAAAAATAATATGTCAATTTTTTTGATAAATGTATAAATATACTTGGAAATTGTTTTTATGCCCTATGTCGCATTTTTGTATATTTATCAAAACACGTAATTGTGTTTTACGAATTATGTTTTTTTATTTATTTCCTTATCTACTTACTTAGGGCACTCAAGGAAAATGTTCACTTTTCATTTTAAAACAACATACAAATAGTTTTTGCTAACATACTTAAGTTAAACTAATTTACAAAACTATTTGATTTGCTGTTGGTTGTTAATATTACCATTTACTTATTTGCATTGCTTGTTACATCTAATTATTTTTATTTATTTATCTAAACTAAACTGTCTATAATCAGCCAATGTCCTTAACCCGTTTGTAAGTCCCAACAGAATTGACTTATAAAGATAAGCATGCTCTTTTTGATAACGAATTTAGTTTGTTCTTGACCAATTATCATATCAATAAAAAACATGATGTATTTGCATAACGTTGTAAACGTAAAAAAATATCAAAGAAGTTTCAAAAGTAGAAAGGGACAATCTAACACAAATTGACCTAGCCCCAAACTAAGCTCTGGGCTTGTACTATGGGTACAAGGCAACGATAAACTTACTTATATAGATAAATACATACTTAAATACATAGAAAACACCCAAGACTTAGGAACAAATACTCGTGCTCATCACACAAATATTTGCTCGTACCGGGGATCGAACCCGCAACCGCTACCTTCGTAGGCAGGGTCACTGCCGACTAGGCTGTCGCGTCGTCAATTTAATTTAATTAATAACTCAACGTAATAATTAACGTGGGGTGTTTTCGGGTGTTCCAAAAAAGACATCTTTTTATGCAATTTTTCATTTTTTTTTTTTATTAATCTTGTGTTTCCTTTGGTAGTCTTTTAATAAGTTAATTGATTCCTCATTTTTTTGTCAATGACAACTAAATTTTAATTTCTCATTAGGTTCTCCCTAGACCTATCGACTCCGAATCGGCTTGAGCCGGTAAGAAAAAGTTTTATGTCCATGCAATAAGAGCGAAAACGACGTCGCTCGGCTCGGCTCGGCTCGATTCGGCGTTGCGAACGGAACGACGTCGTTTTCGCTCTTATTGCATGGACATAAAACTTTTTCTTACCGGCTCAAGCCGATTCGGCGTCGATAGGTCTGGGGAGACCCTTAGAGTCCGTAGTGACTGCTATTAAAGCTAGCAGTCTATGTTAAGTAATATTTGTATAGGTACCTAATGAGCGCGAGTCCTTGCTCCTGATTCATAGATATGTTCGATTGACCTCTGCCATTACCTACATACATACAGTCAACAGCATAAAATTAAATAAGTGATCATTTCTGTACCTTGTCGCTTTCAATCGTATCGCAATTTTGTATAATATTTCAAGCACAACGTTAAAGTGACAAGGTACATAAATTATCACTTATTTATGCTGTTGACTATACATACATAAACTCACGCCTTCATTCCCAGAGTAGGCAGAGCTAAACATTTACCAACAAGTCTTAAAACTTCTTGATAATTCTGTAACTACACTTTGCAAAATTAGGCTAAGATGTTTCCCAGTGTATTAGTGCCCTTCATTTATTTTAAAATGTATATTATCTAAATTAAAACCTATATTGACTTTACTATCGAAAACCCTAAATAGGATTGACAATATTGAGAAATAACGCCGATAAAGGACGTTTTACGTGTATGAACCCCTGGAAAAATGTCAAGCAAATCGATAAATCTCGTTTTATCATAAATCTCTGTCAGAAATGGAGAAATTCAACGGATGGCGCCATGTTTAGCATAGGTACGTCGGCAGTGATAATTTTGTGATAAAACGGTTTATCGCGTCGATAAAAGTAACATATATCTACTTACAGCCATCTTATCCATTAACCTTCCGCCAAGCGGCAGTGTTCGCATTGTTGTGTTCCGGTTTGGGGATAAGACAGCCGGTGAAATTACTAGCATAGAGACATTCCATCTTCGTCCTCAGGGTTGGCAACGCATTTGCAGTCTTAGGATTGCGGCCTTGTGAATGCGAATGTCTATGATAAAAAAGATAAAAAAGATAAAAGGGTCGCAGTTTCCACTTACCATCAGGTGGCCTGTGTGCTCGTTTGCCTTCCTATGACATAAAAAAAGGCATGTTATCGCGGGACTTGTTAATTAACAAACAAGGAAAATGTGATCTTATTTTTATTCTTGTCCGCAATGCGGTGAAGCCTTTCACATACCTACCGGGTGTTTTTAAACAGATCGACCGTGACTTTTGTTTTGTGAACTTGATCCGTCCGTAACAGAACAAACGCCTTTTCACTTTGTTAGGTACCGACTGTACTTATAACACTGATAATAAACTGAACTCTGGAAATAAAATGATAATCCAACGAGTCCAAACTCGATGTATGTACCTATCATTGAAGAGTTCCTATTCCTACGGCCATCTTTCCTTCTCCATCATCATACCAGCTCGATGATACCATATCATTGTATTGTCATCGGAACCTTGACTTCCAAGATTTGATACATCGATTCATGATTGTTTTTTGTTAGCAATATAAAATTCATGCATATTAAAAAGGTTAAAATTATGAGGGAACATTGTGGTATTAGTTTACGTGACGTGTCTTCACTTTACATCAAGTAACCCTATAGCTCGTATGTATGTATGTAAACTCTTTATTGCACAAAAATATAAATATTACAATATAAATATTAAACTAATGTACAAAAGCTAACTTATCCCTAAATGGGATATCTTCCAGCTAACCCTGAAGTAGATGAGTTAGGACAATGCATAGGATTGGACACATACAAGTTTGCACAAAAATATCAATAACAGATGATAATACATACATACATACATACCTTCACGCCTGTGATCCCAGAATGGGGTAGGCAGAGCTACAGAATTACCGACAACTTTAAAAACAGATGATAATACTTATAAATAAATAAATATTAAACGAATAATCCAGTACTCAAAGTAATATAAACTTAGGTACCTACATATAAAATACACATATAATAATATAATATATATAACTATAATAATTATAGGAACTTAGCTTCCCGACTCATTCAGCCACGTTTTTAAATTTTGCTTTAGAAAGACTACAGAAGGCGATTGTCTGAAGGAACGGAAACAACGGAAGGTCATTCCGAAGTTGGACACCACGGACTGTTTGCCCCTTTAGCATAAAAAAAACTTTCAGTGTTTTTTTTTGTTGCAGTTAACAAACATCTTCCACAATGGTGTCGTCTGGTACGCGGAGCGGTCTGCTCATGGGTTTCGGCTCTGCGTTTGTGGTGATAGGAGCGGTCACCGTTGTGTACTGGCCTGGTATATTCTTCTCACAGCTACAGAAGGTAAGTTACAAAAAAAATGTGCTTGAATTTTTGGTCCAAAATGTGAAGTTAACACTTGCTAAAAAAACACCCTGTATTATTATTTATTTATTTAAACTTTATTGCACAATACATATGTAAAAAGTACAAGTGGCGGACTTAGTGTATAGAGACGAGATATGCTGCCACGCCTAAACAATAAAAAGGGATGGCTTTATGTGCTTCCGCGCGAAAAACGTGAGATGGAGTTAGTTTGCGCGTGACTTGATGGCAGCGTCAAATTCTAATAATAAATCTTGACTTTAAGATCACTATTGAATAAAAAGACGTGTGGCACTCGGGGACTGCCGCGGTAAAGCTATTGCATGTCGTACAAACGCACACAACGCCGTGTCGAAGACTGCCGAACTGAAACGACGTTAGACGATGCACGGCCTTCAAGCCACACCTCCTTGCCCGTCGGAGTGGGGAGCGTGAGGTTTTTTCGTTACGGAATTTCTGGATTCGGTCCGCGCGCTCAACGCCCGCGATATAAGCTATGCAATAGCTTAAAAACATCGTTAAAGATCGTAAGGTTTCAAAGATTAAACCAAAAACAAGAGAGAAGGGTGTCACGTTTGAAAAATAAAACTATCGAGGTATTTGTTTCTAATCGTGTTTCCACGTTTAACAGTTTCAAGGAAATATGATCAAGCTTAAGATATCGAAATAACAGACACAAAGGCGTTATGGTTATTGAGACCGCGGGGCACTACCGACTTTATCATTATAATATGTGGGCTCTTAAATAGTTTGTTCATTTCTTAATAAATTGGGCACAAGAGTTATTAATGTTATTAAGTATACACTTACGGACCAAAAAAATCGACTCAAGCAACATTTTTTAGTTTTAGTCGTATTTGGGAAACGGGAAATATTTCATTAGAAATGTAATTGCAGCTTTATAAAACATTTATTAAGCAATTAAAACAGTAACAACCTGTAGCGAACTAGCTTCAATAAAACCAAATTACTTCTACATAAATAATGTATTATTGTATTTACTAACTAATACACTTCGGAGCAACGTTACATGGTCGGTGCTTAAGGGCGATTTTTTTATTGTCTCTGTGGGTGACTTATCTTCTCGTATGACACCTGTCTAGCTGCGTTTAGTTACGTATTATGTACCACCGTCTTATCCATTAACCTACCGCCAAGCAGCAGTGTTCGCATTGTTGTGTTCCGGTTAGGGGATAAGACAGCCGGTGAAATGACTAGCATAGAGGCATTCCATCTTAGTCCTCAGGGTTGGCAACGCATTTGCAGTCTTAGGATTGCGGTCTTGTGAATGCGAATGTCTATGGGTCACAGTTTCCACTTACCAGCAGGTGGCCTGTATGCTCGTTTGCCTTCCTATGATATAAAAAAAAAAAAACTTGTTTTGTACACAACCTATGAAATCGATTGCGTAATTTTCAGGATATTGTTGTTTACGTGGAAAATGGAATTTTAGCTGAGTGCATACCCCACGAGTTGCGGCCCTTTGAGGGCCATAAAAACCGGTGTGGTTCTAACCTATAATGATTTTGTTTCAGAGGATGATCCTCTCGAAGGACTCGTATTCCTTCAATATTTGGAAGGACACGCCGATACCGATGTACTTGGAATGTTTCATGTTCAATATAACGAACGTGAACGAACTACTCGCCGGCCACAATGTTCATATAAAAGTGGAACAAATGGGCCCTTATGTGTATAGGGAGTTCCATAAAAAGGTATGTCAAAAAATATGGTAACCTATTTTCATTTCATCGAATTTCATTTTTCTCAAACATGCTCGGAAAGGACGGTTTTCCGATTGAAACACAAAGACGGAAAGTGCCTTATTTTACTCCTAGGAGTAAAAAAACTATATGAAAACACGTTCCATCCATGTCCATAACTGCATATTGTTTTTTAAAAGTGATGGTAGGTAGGTATCCAAAAAATATATATATTGTTAAAAAATAGTACATACATACATACATAGGTACATACCTTCACGCCTTCATTCCCAAAGTGGGGTAGGCAGAGCTACAGAATTACTAACAACTCTAAAACCTTGTTGATAACTCTGTAACCACAATTTGCACAATTAGGCTAAGATGTGACCCCGTGTGGTTGCCGGGATAGAATGGTGCCACTCCATGTCTTCCCGTGGATGTCGTAAGAGGCGACTAAGGGAATAAAGGCTGGTAGTACTGTTAGGCGATGGGCTTGCAACCTGTCGCTAATACGCTGGTAAACATCTTAGTCTATTTGTGCAAAATGTGGTTACTGAATTATCAACAAGTTTTTAAAAGTTGTAGGTAATTCTTTAGCTCTGCCTACCCCACTCTGGGAATGAAGGCGTGAGTTTATGTATGTATGGTAGGCTAAGATATTTAACAGTGTATATTAGTGACAGGTAGCAAGCCCATCGCCTAACAGTACTACAAGCCTTTATTCCCTTAGTCGCTTCTTACGACTTCCACGGGAAGACATGGAGTGGCACAATTCCAAGCCGGCAACCACACCAAAAAATAGTACATTATAAAATGAAAATAATAAAATACGAGTCAGGAACCGTTTCCCCCGAGGCATATATAATGGTTTTCTCAGACAATGTGAGGAAATGATACAAATACATACATACATAAACTCACGCCTTCATTCCCAGAGTGGGGTAGGCAGAGCTACAGAATTACCAAGCTTTCTTAAATAAGTTGTTGATACAAATACATGATTATAATTTATAATTATATAAAAAACATTTGTCAAATTTGGAGAGAATGTTTGTTTGAAAACTACGAGTGTTAGTTAAGTTAGATTACTTGTGGGAGGACCTGGTGCAGGGTCCGCCCGGGTTGGTAGCACCGTCTTATCCATTAACCTACCGCCAAGCAGCAGTGTTCGCATTGTTGAGTTCCGGTTTGGGGATAAGACAGCCGGTGAAATGACTAGCATGGAGGCATTCCATCTTAGTCCTCAGGGTTGGCAACGCATTTGCAGTCTTGTAAATGCGAATGTCTATGGGTCACAGTTTCTACTTACCATCAGGTGGCCTGTGTGCTCGTTTGCCTTCACATGCTATAAAAAAAAAAAAAGTTCCACGCACGACGAGCCGCCGCCGCACCACACGCCCCCACCCTCAAGTTGGTGTACGAGATTTTTTTCATGGTTCTTTTGAATTTATACGCAATAGAGAGCACTTTTAAAAAACAATATGGGCATGAACGGAAAGTGTTTTCATATGATTTTTTAGTTTATTTACTCCTAGGAATAAAATGAGGCACTTTTCGTCCTTGTGTTTCAATCGGAAAACTGTTCTTTTCCGAGCATGTTTGAGTAATACGAGGGTGAATCAAAAAGTCCTTAGAACTGGCTGTTGATAAAAAGTTTTTAAATGAAGTTTTTTTTTTATTTTAAACTGTCATTATAACGTAATATTTGACAGTTGGTTTCGTTCGAATTGTTCCCGCCGTTACATGGTAAATTAATATTTTGCGAAATAACTCGACTAAAACGTCCCATTATGGAAAAAAATGAGTTTCGTGCCGTGATAAAGTACTTGTGTATGAAAAAAATGACTACCAAGGATTTTTTTTTGGATATTCAGCAAACCGTAGGCATTAGTGCTGTGCCCTATTCCACCGTCGCTTTCTGGGTTGCCGAGTTTAAAAGAGGCAGATCTAGCTGCGAAGACGACCCCCGCTCCGGCCGGCCATCTACCTCAGTTAACGCAAAAACCGTTGAAAAAATTGAGAAAATGGTTTTGGACGACCGGCGACTAACAATTAAATACATAGCAGAGACTCTAAAGATGTCGTTTGGTAGCGTACATTCAATACTAACCGATGTTTTGTGTTTTAAAAAAGTGTCAGCAAGATGGGTTCCGCGAATGTTAACGCAGGCTAACAAAGACTTGCGTTTAGAAGTTTCGAAGCGGAATCTAAAGAAAATCTTGCATGACCCGGACACATTTTAGCGTCGTTTCGTAACAATGGACGAAACATGGGTTCACCATTTTGACCCTGAAACAAATTAGCAAAGCATGTTCTGGAAACGGCCATCTTCCCCTCCAATAAAGAAATTTAGAGTATTTCCGACAGCAGGTAAAGTTATGGCCTCAGTTTTCTGGGATGCAGAAGGAATCCTTTTTATTGATTATCTGCCCAAAGGAAAAACTATTACAGGTGCCTATTACACCGATTTGATACCAAAAGTGCGTTAAGCAATCAAAGAAAAACGTCGAGGAAAATTGAGTGCGGGAGTGCTTTTTCACCATGATAATGCTCCGGCTCATCGATCACAAATGGCTCTCACTGCAATCCGCCAAGCTGGTTTTGCGATCTTTGATCATCCGCCCTACTCGCCAGACTTAGCTCCTAGTGATTTCCACTTGTTTCCGAAACTAAAGGAGCACATTCGCGGAACTAAATTTGACGACAACGAGGCTCAAGAAAAATCGTTTTTTTATGATGGATTAAAAAACTTGAAAAACGGTATAATAAATGTATAGAACAAGAAGGAAATTATGTTGAAAAGTAAAAAAAAAAGAAATTATATTTGTTGGTTTTTGACCCTATTTCTAAGGACTTTTTGATTCACCCTCGTAACCTTTTGCTGAAGAATAACCCTTATGTATAAACTCTATATAGTTAAAGTGTGCTTAAAATATTGTTCTTATGTCACTATGACATTTAAATTTGACAGAAAGGGACAAAGAAAACGTTAACTATAATAGGTTTATTGTACGTTTATGAATTAGAGAGTAACCTGACTAGTAAAGAAACATTTTATACAAATTCAATTCGTCCTAGACTAATATTTAAGCTTGTATTATAGGTACTAGACAGCCATAAATACACACTTCAATAAATTCATGCTTAAAACAACAAATAGTTGAGTATTATACAGTCATTAAAAAAAAAATGCTATATTGTGTAAATATATAGCAAGAGGTCCGCCGTCTAAAAACAAAATATAACACAAGTAAGAAGAAGTGCAATTCTCAAATTTCGTACATTAACACAGTACGTGTACGACATTTGAGAATTTTACTAAATCCTGCTTCAATATTCATTCGAGAAAAACGACAAAAGCGACACTGCCGGCTATTTTAAGAGGTTCTTATCTTACCAAGGTTTTTTATAGATTTGAACTTTACATTGTATCAAGTAGGTACGTGGAACAAAGGATGCACGGATTTTAAACATTCAATTGTTTTTCCATGAAGATTTCAGTGCACAAACAAATACTCGCATTTGCCATAAATAGCAAATGACTAACACACAATGGAATGGGCTCAAATTGATATAATCGTCTGCAAATTAGCGTTGTTACCAGTTTGAAAAATCCTTGAGATCATTTGTCTGCCCTTTACTCAATACCTAGTTATTTTCAATGCAAGCATTGGTTTCTTCTTCGTTGTCGTGGTCATCATATCAAGCGCTGGTCGCAAGCCTTGGTCTACTTATCATTTATTTATGAGTAATTGAATCATTTGGTCAGGCCTGGCGCACTTCGCACTTTGCTACATCACCGGGGGTAATTTTGCTATGGACTGGTTAGCGTGCGAATAAACAATAGGTACATATTTAGAATATCGAAAGACAATTTCCGCACAAATTGACCTAGTCCCAAACTAACCTCTAGGCTTGTACTGTGGGTATTATAGAACAATAAACATACTTAAAAGAAATGTGGAATAAAGATAGACGAAAGAGATATACAGATCGAAAGTGAGTGGAAGGGAGCCGCCCTAGGCGTACTTTTTCGAATCAAATCGGAGAAATACTGGAAAAGGGCCGAATCTTATGTACCCGAAACTGACGTGCGTGCATGACTCGATGTATGAATGTAGAAGAAGCGAAAGAAATTTGTCAAGATCGTAACAAGTGGAAAGAAGTTGTCTCTGCCTACCCCCCTGGGAAACAGGCGTGATTTAATGTATGTATACAGGTAAACATACTTATATAGAGAAAAGCATACTCATATACAAACAAAACATCCAAAACTCAGGAACGAATAGGTACTGGTCCAAACCAGGAATCGAACCCAGGAACGCAGGGTCACTAATCACTACCAAATAGGCTAAACGGTTTCGGACCGTTCTGTCCGTTTCGCAATACACCTTTTCCCAACGCACCCATTCCAAAATAAGTTTCTGTAAATGACAATAGGCCAAAACATCAGATTCTAAAACACCCGGTTCTCATAGCATCCGTATGCCAAAAGATCCGTCTCTCATGACACTCGTATGCCCAAAAGACCCGTTTCTTACCACATCAGTATGTCTAAAACACCCGGTTCTCATAGTACCCGTATGCCAAAAGATCCGTCTCTCATGACACTCGTATGCCCAAAAGACCCGTTTGTCATCGCATCAGTATATCTAAAACACCCGATACTCATAGCATCCGTGTGCCAAAATATCCGTTTCTCATCCAAAAACCGTGTCCGTCCCGTTTTCTTACGATATCCGTAAGGAAATCCTGATTTGTCTTTTTGCCGTTCAAAGACGCAGTACGCAATTTTGGTGACCATTCACAACAAAAGGAACCACGCTAAGGATACGGAGTCATTGGTATCTAAAACTGCACTCGTATAAGCTATTCGACAATCCATTGACGAAAGAATCAAGTCTATACCTAAATTGCGTTAATTTAATTACGTTACACGTTCGTGTATGGGTCACAGAAATGGAAACGGATTAATTAGGAAACGGTAGTGACGAGAACGGTAATTTCGGGATTAGGTCTTTTTGGGAAACGGATATCAAGCCAAACGTAGCTTCTGTAGTAGCTGATGCATATTACACTATCGATGAATTTCTCAACGGCTAAATTGACTAGTTACTGGTTCGCTACCCAAACAATTGACTCCACATACGTATTGAATGACATACTTGTATAGATAATTTAATTTAATATTTATAGAATTCAGTGTAGAATTTCTGTGTTTAGAACTTTTGACATGTAATGTAAAACTCTGTTTTATCAAGGAATTAATAAATAAGGAAGAGCATATTTTGGGAAATACTTATATCGGGAAACGGATTATTAAGATAATGGTAGTGACGGTAGCGGTTTTTTTGAGGAACGCGAACGGACAGATCGGTCCGAAACCGGCTAAACGCATTGTAAATACGATTTTTGCGATAAAATGAGAAACACAGAGCAAAACGCTGATCTCTTACGAAGAGCGCCGGTTGTACTTGTACTCAAATATATAAGTCAAATATATAAATATATAAGGACCTCGCTAGAACCATCTTATCCTTAAACCTACCGCCAAGCAGCAGTATAAACATTTTTATTTTCCAGTGTGCGGATAAGACAACCGGTGAACTTAAATACTAGCATAGAGGGATTCTTAGTCCTCAGCATTGGCAACGCATTCGCGGTCTACGGATTACAGTCTTGTGGTCAAGATTGTACCACTTACCATTAGGTGGCCTGTGTGCTCGTTTGCGTTCTCTGTAACATAATAAAACATAATTTGTTTATGACCTTTTGTAAACATCAGCAAAACACCTTAACTTATAAAGAATTGTAGGTATTTATCCAGTCATCCAGTACGCAACGTCTCGTTTCTGGACGGTTATTTTTGGCATCAATTTAATGAGGCCATGTACTCCTTTGTGAGCAGAAGGGGCGTTTCACAAAAAGACCGCCTGGCTGTTCACAATGGAGTTCTGGCCTACTCTGATGTATGGTAATGAACGCTGGGTGTGGGAGGACAAGCATGAAAGTCGAATAAATGCAGTTGAAATGAGCTCTTTGCGTAGTATGTGTGGTGTGAAACTGATTGATAGAGTAAGGAATGAAAAAGGCAGAAAGAAATGTGGATTACAAGAAGATGTAGTGAACTAGTGACTAAGATTGAAAAGGGCATGCTTCGATGGTTCGGTCATTTGGAAAGGATGGATGAAAGAAGATTGACGAAAGAGATATACAGAGCGAAAGTGAGTGGAAGGGTCGGGCCCTAGGCGTACTTTATCGAATCAAATCGGAGAAATAATGGAAAAGGCCCGAATCTTAAGTACCCGAAACCGACGTGCGTGCATGACTCGACTGTATGAATGCGGCAGAAGCGAAAGAGATTTGTCAGGATCGTAGCAAGTGGAAAGAAGTGGTCTCTGCCAACCCCTCTGGGAAACAGGCGTGATTTATTGTATGTATGTATGTTTTGGATTGTCCATTGACTTGAGAACTTAAATTTGTAAACATTCACATGAACAATGCACGGACGAGATTTTTATCGAGCTAAGCGCGTTGAGAATCGGTAGAATTTCTTGTCTTTTTTCTCGGTGGCTTATCGAGGAAAATTGAACATTATCTATACCAGTAGATTTTGTACCGTGACGATATGAACATTAACCACATGTAATTAACTTCTTGTATATACAAATATCAGATAAATAACAAAGATTTTATCCTTAACAGTATTATAAGTGCGAAACGTTTGGTTTCTTCTTCAAGTATTAAAACTTCAGCTGATTGATGTAAAATTTGGAATAAAGGGAATGAAGCCCGTAGACTGACATAGGGTGGTTTATCTAGGAAAATTAGGTAGTTCCCGAGGATAGCGAAAACAACTTCTGCGCCAAAGCGTATTAATTAGCATATGCTTGTCTAATTTACATAACATATACACTCGGGGGCAAAAATAACGGGTCAGAGTGCGTTTTCCATACAAACGAGCCTATTTTGAATCCTTGGTTCCTTGCCGTGGGTGGTTTTGAGTGAGGTTTAATGGTGGATACTCCGAGGTTCAATAGAGTAGGTCAAAAGTTCTCAAGATACCTAATTTATTGCACGATCAGTTAAAACCACAGCGAGAGAGTTTGGGTCAGCATTTGGATTTCTTTACATTTTATTGCCATTTTAGATGTTTTTCTGAACATGCACAGTTCCGGTGTTAACCGCAGATTCAATCAGTTGGGTATTCTAGGCACTCTGGTAGTCCTGTCCTGCTCGGGGTGTCCATCATCAGATTTCACTTAAAGCATCCCCTGGCGAGGAACCAAGGCTTCGAAATAGCCTCTTTTGTATGAAAAACGCACTCTGACCCGTGTTTTTTGTTCCTGAGTGTATTTTGTAAGCAAATTATCATTTATTTGTTTATTGACGGAGCATCCTTACATCGCGTAAAGATAACTAAAATGGATTGGCCTTTGTGCTTGTTGTGACAAATGTGTGACTCACAGATGCTCATAGTTTAATTATGTAATTATAACATTTATAACATACATGTCCGGTATCGTTTGTATCTAGTTGTAAGGGAAATTTACTAAGGAAGCACTTTGATGACTCTAAATGCACAAATGGACAGATGGACTGACGGACGGACGGACTGATGGAGGGACGGACAGATATATTTCTGTAATGAGTAGGTACTATTTTATTTATTTGTTACTGGGTCTTGGTTGTTTTCTATGAATTTAAGCAGGTTTACTTGTGGGAGGACCTGTGCAGGGTCCGTCCGGGTTGGTACCACCATCTTATCCATTAACTTACCGCCAAGCAGCAGTGTTCGCATTGTTGTGTTCCAGTTTGGGGATAAGACCGCCGGTGAAATGACTAGCATAGAGGTATTCCATCTTAGTCCTCAGGGTTGGCAACGCATTTGCAGTCTTGTGAATGCGAATGTCTATGGGTCACATTTCCACTTACCATCAGGTGGCCTGTGTGCTCGTTTGCCTTCCCATGGAATAAAAAAAAAAGGTATTTACCTATGTATTAGAGAACGAACGCTTACTTTGTATCGAGTAAGAAGCGTTAACGTATAGTCGTTATCGAGAAAATGTATAAAGCGATTGGTTGAAGCGTCCCGTGTCCGTTTCGTACTAAAATTTTGATATTAAGTCGACATTGACGTTTGTCGTTGAGGTTTGTGCCGTCATAGAGGATTCGCTATGATTTATGACATTTAGGTCAAAGCCCCAGACGACCTTTTCCGCCCGTGTTTACCTTTAGAAGTTCGCGTACTTCGAGTGACACGCGGGCGAGTAAGGTCGCCGAGCCACAAGTTCGGCG
The DNA here is from genome assembly GCA_927399475.2 of Acleris emargana. Lineage (NCBI taxonomy): Eukaryota > Metazoa > Arthropoda > Insecta > Lepidoptera > Tortricidae > Acleris > Acleris emargana. Next base: position 1,599,881 of record OV656841.1, read on the forward strand.
TACTTACTTCCACGTCAGGCCTTAAGAGGAAAATCGACAACTCGAAACAATACAGTCGATTCATAAATAGTATATACACTTTAGTACTTTGTCACTTTAATCGCAGTGACAATTGACATATGGCAGTTTAAACATGACATTAAATAGAAAAGGTACTAAAGTGTACACATGGGCCATTTGCAACGTTAAAAGATGGCGGACGTGTAATTTGTTTTAGACTTTAATTTTTGGGTAATTAGGTGTTCAAAGTTCTTTTCTGATAGTGATTTGTACTTTTTATGCCTTTATGTCGCACAGTGATTGAAGACTTGGACTTATTTCGTGTATCTGGCATCTTTCTTCTCGTTTCAAGTGGACTCGCAGTGGTGCAGAGGTTAAAAGTATCTTGACCTCTGACCTACAAATCACCGTACAACGTTGCCCCCAATCTTCCTAGAGAAGATTGGATTGTGTTTTATTGCTATATTGTTTTATACTCATATAAACCTTGACACTGGCGAAATCACTTCACGTGGAAACGCCATATCCCTGCGGTAGTAGCTGTTCAAGTCGCCGCGGGGGCTAAAAAATAAATAATAATAAGTGTACACATATTTATGAACTGGACTGTAAACCAGAAAAATAACAATTTGAAAACAACAAAGATAAGTGTGTGGTCACCGGGTTAGAATAGTGCCACTCCATGTCTTCTCGTGGATGTCGTAAGAGGCGACTAAGGGAACAATAAAGGCTTCTAGTATTCTTAGGCGATGGGCTTGCAACCTGTCACTAATACACTGGTAAAAATCTTAGCCTGATTGTGCAAAACGTGGCTACAGAATTATCAACAACTTTTTTTAAAGTGCTTGGTTATTCTGTAGCTCTGCCTACCCCACTCTGGGAATTAAGGCGTGAGTTTATGAATGAATGAATGAACAAAGATAAGATTGTCTAGCCTAAGTAACGTCTAAAATTTGATTTAAGTACGTCAAAATAAATATCTAGACGTGCTATTTGTATTTTATGCTCGCCCTGCCCAGTGTTTTTAATAAAAGACACTTTAGTTTTGATAGTTTCTGCTCGGGAAAACAAATTTTAAATGTAAAATTGTCCTTTATCGGACATCGGGTAGAATCCGGAAGTATTAAAAAAAAAGCTTGGGCCGAACGAGGATATGTCCATATGTACACTTAGAAATATGACTTATCGTATATACTCATACGTCCTACCCGAAAATAAAGGACTAAATAAAAAAAAATGGCACTTTGAAGCTGCATGTATAATATTTTGACCTTTATCTGAACGAATAAATTCACTTTGTAAAACACAGAAAACGCCATAGGAAAACCAAGACCATGGTAAATTACCTGCTAGCTTCGCAATTTTTGTTTGCTCATTTAAAAAATTGCTACCAGGAAAACATAACTTGGAACGACAACAGCACAGTCACGTTCTTCAACGAGCGGTGGTGGCAGTTCCAACCGGAGATGTCCAATGGGAGTCTGTCGGATGACGTCACCAGCATTAACCCTATCATTGTGGTATGTATATACAACAACATCATCACCATCACGGGTGTAAAAACAACCCGTGCGACCAAATCACGTATCACCTTTGGAAAACAAAGCCTCTGTCATTGAGTGCCTATCTTTAAAGCGGTTATATGTCGTTAAGACAATAATAGTACATTATTTTCTACGCAGTGAAGCAGGCAATTGCCGTTCCTGCCGAGGTATATATATATAGTGCTTTTCTCAAAAATCGCAAGATACAAATCCCATATAAACAGACACTTCACGTGAAATAATATCACTCTTTACCGCCTTTATGTTTATGACTCAAGCTATTCCAGACACATAAAAAAGTTACGTTTCGAATAAAATATGGATGTATAAGATTTGTGCCCTCATTTTATTATGGCCGTACAAACTAGAGAACAATGAAATTTGTATGCAACATTGCGGGCTTGTGTAGCGAGCTCGCAATGTATTTTTTTTAACCCAAACTGTCTGTAAACTATGTACTTCGCGTCTCAGTATGGAGTTAGTAATGTCAACTTTTCCGGTAATTTTTGAATAACAAAAGCTTTTTTAATACAGTTACTCGGAAAGTGGTACTTTTTGTAGCTGTAAATCGTACGGAAAGTTGCATTTTTTGCTCTAGTGTGTTTTACTTTTCCTTTTTTTACCTTTAATTGTAAAAAATTTACCTACTGTGTTTTATTACCAGACTATGAATTAAGTAAAATGGTCTTCCCTATACATATAATATTAATATTAAGTTAATGGTGTTATATCTGTTGGCGAACCTAATACTTTTTTTATTTATTTTTTCATTTTTTCGCAAATGAATGAAAAAACGTCGTTTGATACACGTGCGTAACTGTCATTTTCACTTGTCCCTAGCTTGCAGCTCAGGCCAAAACACCACGGGGTTCGAGTAAAATCTCATACTTTAAACACTTGCACCAAAATTTTAGTAGTAGGTACTTTATCATCATTCACAATCCCGTTTTAAAAAACATTTTAATCTTGTCAATACCCACCCTTACCTTTGCCTCCGAGGACAAAAACCTGTGATAAAATGGGTTGTTTTATGTCCCCGTTGTATAACCATATCAATATGTATTTCAACAGACGGTGGCACATATGACCAGATACCAAAACTCCGCCGTCAAGTTCGCCGCGAACCTCTTCATCAGCTTGTTCCATAGGAACATGTTTATCACTGCCAACGTGTCCACTTGGCTCTTCGATGGAATCGAAGACCCCGTCCTCGATATAGCGGAGAGGGTGCCCACTGTGAAGCTGCCGTTTGACAAGTTTGGATGGTTTTATTCGGTAAGTGAATTAGACGTTAATCTTATCTTGTCTTGTTTATCCCACTCCTGGTGATCTATAATATTACTCAGCAAACCTGACACGAAGGTAAATGTGACCTATGAGAACGTTTAAAGTATGATAATTATGTCGAAAGCAATATGGTTTAATCTAGTGTAATAGAGCCCCTAAAGCCTCAGTTCTCCTCACAATACCCTTATCCAGTAACTCCTGACACCAGTTTTTAAAGAACTAGTCCAGTTTGTCCATGTCTCCTTTTTGGTCCAGAAATTGTATTCACTTTTTGTGCATATCCTCGTAATCTTGCCTATTCTTGTAAAATTTCCTCAATGATGGTCAGGATTAGTGGAACAGATCCCTTAAAGGTATATGTTCGCTATTGTACACAAAAGATGTAATCAAATAAGTACTGTTTGACACATAACCTCAATATTTCCAAAAACCAATTTTGATAAAAAAAGTACAGTTAATAATTATTTAATCTTAAACAGAATGTCAAAGTAACAATAAAGCGTGTACATCATTACACTTCACGCGATGTCCAAAAGTAAATAGGTCCGTTTGGTTTTGTTTATATCTTTTGTCATTTGTATTGACCCTGAATTTACTTGTAATTGGTTTTTTGTACAATAAAAAGTTTACATTACATACATACATAAAACAAACACAAATGACTATTCGGTACTGTTTCCGCACGCAACAAAACGCGGCCCCGTCCGAATAAACCGTCTTGGTCCGTCTTGTTGGGCTTGCTTGTGGTGGCTCGCGGCGCGTACCGTCGAGGCACACACACATGCAAGTAATCGATATAAGTATAACTTTGTTTTAAGACGATCTACAGTTTAAACTGTGATAGTGTGTAGTGAATCTACTAGCGCTTCGAACAAGACATTTCTGAGAAGCGCCGCAAAAAACTCAAGAGAAGGTCGTTTATTTTGAAGTAATAAATACCACTTTGGAAAAACCGCGAAAATCATTTTTGCACATCGGTAACGTGTAATTAGGTAGGTAATTAAGCAATGAGAAAGGTGTTGTTCAAAGTTTTAAAAAACACGAGTATACCTGCGGGCTGTCTCAATATTGTCATCGTCTTTGAGGTACTTTTTAAGGGGACACCATGTTGCTTAGGCAGTGCCTCCACGCTCGTAAAATTATTTTCAAAAGCATAAGACGAATCCAATGACAAATCGGACTATTACTGAAGATCTGATGTTATCTAAAAAAATCGGCCTCGCGTAATATCGTCGGTGAAACTGCAAAACTGCGTAAGTAACATTTTAAATAAGGAGCAAAATGCACCTTTTTATTAAGACTGTAAGGTTCATTTTGCTCTTCATAAATTTGTTAGTTACGCGGTTTTGTAGTATCACCGACGATATATAATATATATATATATATATATATATATAGAAGTCAAAGCAGGGTAACGTGACGTCAAACAGTAGTTTTTAAAATTAAATTTTCATTACTTTATCATATAAAATAAAAACGAAGAGTTTTATGCCACTTTCCAGCATAAGACGAATCCAATGACATATCATTTATATGCCTGGACAAAAATCTGCCTCGCGTAATATACATGGAAGGAAAGTACCTTGAATATTGTAGATGGAACGTTTTACTGAAAGAAGACATTATTTGAATTTAAAAAACAATTTTTAAAATACAGCCATAGTTTCTCATAACAAGATATTCACTAAGTATAAGATATTCAAAAATTGTAAAATACGGACTAGGTTTAAGGCAAGAGAAACGTTAACGCATTTTGTAATGATATTAATTATTTTTAGCTTCGCAATCCATTTAACGCATAATAGCGAATCGTAAATTGATCTAGTTAAGCATTTTTTTTGTCAATAACTTATTTCCGTTAACAATGAGATTACTCATGTTTCGTAGAAAATACCTCATTTACTTCGTTTAGCAGTAATTAATATTAAAAGTAGGTATCTAGCACGTTTATGATTTATGACTCATACAAAGAATGATTGTTTAAATGATGCCCCCGATGATAGGGGCATGACCTTTGTATGACAACTATTAATTATTTGCTTTGACTAATTAAAAACACAATTAGATGAATTGTTTGTTTATTTTTTGTTTTATCTTTGCGGTTTAAGAGGCGACGTATAATAACGTCGCTAGTGTTCTCTTATCTAGATCTCAATAACCAGAACGCCTTTTTGGATACGAGGGTCAAACTGCAAGTTTCGAGAATAGAAAAAATACTCTTAGACTAATTCCAATGCCCAAACCACTCTTGAATCTCCCGATATGGCACATGTCCGACTTCCTTTATCAGCAGTGTTTGCAAATCGTAGAGTGTTTGCAAATCGTAGATAAGGCAGTTTTCCTAGGCATAACAATAGATAAAAATTTGCAATGGAGTCCCCATATAGCTGTACTGGCAGGTAAACTAAGTTCGGCAGCTTACGCAGTTAGGAAAATTAGACAACTAACCAATGTTGAGACAGCTCGCTTAGTTTATTATAGTTATTTCCATAGTGTTATGTCGTACGGTATTCTGGTTTGGGGTAAGGCAGCTGACATACAAACTATATTTGTGTTACAAAAAAGGGCCATTCGTTCTATTTACAAATTAAATTCCCGTGACTCCTTAAGAGATCTTTTTAAGGAAATTAATATCTTAACTGTAGCGTCACAATTTATTTATGAGAATATAATTTATGTTATAAAAAATTTGGATTCTTTCGCAAAAAATTCTGATATACATAATTTAAATACTAGAAATAAAAATAAAATAGCTATTCGAAAATTCCGCGTCCGTAAAGTACATAAATCATTTGTTGGTCAATGCATTCATTTCTATAATAAATTACCTGAGGTAGTATTAAAGTTACCCTTTCCAGCACTCAAAAATTACTTGAAAAAGTCGTTAATGTCTAAAGCGTATTATAGGATCGAGGACTATTTAATAGACAAACATGCTTGGCCTAAACCCGAAACTTAATCAATAATATATTTTTTATTTGTTTTTTTTTTCAAAAAGTCAAAATCTTTATCTTGTCTGGGGGACACCGTTGATGTAGGAAAACATATCAATCTTATGTGGTCATCTTGCACCGTCTTATATACACATACGTAGGAGTTCTTTTTTCCTTTTCTCTCTTTCTATCTTAAGATTTTGGTGTGTTTTCCTGCGGAAACTACGCAGGATATTTGAAATATTTTTTAATTTGCTATTTATAGATTTATATAATGCTAGACTAAGTAGTACCATTGTAATATTAAATATATTTAAAAAAATGACTGACTGCTGAGTTTCTTGCGGCGCTTCTTCTCAGCAGTGGTCTCCTCTTGTGAAGCGCTGGTAGATTCTTGTCGTGTAAAAGTGCCCGTGCGGCCTACTTACTGAATAAATGTCTTTATCTTTATCTTTATCTTTAGCACAACATCGACGTTTTCTTCCGTGACTGCCGATTTTGATTCCACATTGTTTTGTGTTAATCCACGATTAAAGTCGTAATAAATCATAGCTTTTGAATTTTCACGGGACAATTCCATTTTCAGCAGGGAGTCGACGACTTCAAAAAACAATTGAAGCCGAACCATCGCTTTTTTTTCTATGTGGCCAGTGTGTTAAGATAATGAAACTTTAGACATTGTAAAAAGTTATAGGTATGTGTCAAAAATATGTTTGTAAGTATTAGATTCTCGAAACTTTCAGTGCAGCCCTTGTATATTAAACTTGGTCATACTCGTATTTCCTTGAGACTGTTAAACGTTAAAACACGATTAGAAATGAAATCCTTTTTAGTTTGAGTTTTATTTCTTCGAAACCCTACGATTTTTGATTCAATGGTGAGTACTTATCTCATCTTAATCCTGGTAAATATTGTAGTTTTAAAGTAAATAGTTTTTTAGCTGCAATCAAGGTACGTGCTAACTATCTCCTTCTCACGTTCTTCGCGTGGAAGTTCATAAAGCCATCTCTTTTTATCCTTGTGTGGCCTCTTTAACGTCTCAGCCGATCATCGGTGGCAAACGACTTTGTTTTATTTTATGTAAAGATGTAAACGACAAATACTAAAACCGCTGACACATAATAGTAATATTTATAGCATATGGGAGGCCAACTGGCACACAGGCCACCTGGGAGTCAAAAATAAAATAAAATTCTAAATATGTATTCAGTAAATTGACCACATGAGGGCTCTTTAACACGTCGGTAACATGGAGTGAATCTACTAGCGCTTCGGACAAGACCATCATTGCGGAGAAGAAGCGCCACAAGAAATTCCAGCAGAAGGTCATTTCTTTAATTATTAAATACAATAAGTCAATAATACTTAAAAGTATCCAAGTTACATTACAAGGTAATAAAGTTTTTTTTTTTTTTTATAACTAATACAAATAAAATCATAACAAATGTAAGGTCAATAATTTGTTGAGTTTATTATGTATAACATAGCTATGCAGCTCAGTTTACGCTGAGAGAAAAGGGCAGATATATACAACGTGTTACAAAATACCCCGTAAAAAATATAATAAATTATCAAAGCCAAAAATATTGTCAACCCTAGTAAGCTGTCATGTCAGGGAACCGGAGTTGGCATAGATTATTTAACAGAGAGGCCTACCAATTTTAATAATTGTCAACTTTAATGGTTTTTCTGTTTTTCATCCACAAAGGTTCAATACTACGATGTCATTATGCTTAAAGTACTGGCTTCAAAAAACGTCAAGACGGAAAAAAAAATATGTCGTCAATTTAAAATCTTCTTATCGATATTCTACAGTTGATCCGTGTTTTTCCATATTTTTTTCCAAAATGACGATGTTTTCTAACTCAGAATATTACGATTTATGATGTTATGCGTAGGCCACGAAGATAGCAATTTAAATAGTGCTCGCGAACTGTATCGGAGGTTGTGCATTGAGCAAGGCGGAGCTCTCTTTGAGCCGTTACTGTAAATAAGTGTAAGTTTAGGTTTCTTCGTTTAAAATCTTCCAAAACTCGACTTGTAATATGTTTCGCGAATTAGGTAAAAATGTACATAAACATTCTGCGTAGTTTACTCTTTAATTTTACTGAAATAGGGTTTGCACATCAATGAAAAAAATAATGGTTTTATTTTTTTTGGCGGTAAGTCATGCAGTGATAGTACGGTTCTCAAATATTGTAAAAGGACTTGTTATAAGGCACCATTTAACCCCCTTTCGGCTTTACGGGTATTTTTGTAACACCCTGTATAATTGCAATAGCTCTGTCCTTTGCTCTAGGCGTAAAATGAACTGCATGCATAGCCATGTCATAATAACCCCGCTGATGGCATGTGGTATCTGAGACCTGTAGACATTTGCATTCTCTAGATTACAATCTTGAGACTGCCATCCTAAGACGCCAAAGTGTTGCCAACCCTGACTAAAATGGAATGCCTCTGAAAGAGGTAAGCAATTTTTTTTCCTGTAACTTTTTTTGCGAGCGATGCGACTTCTTTGCTTATTAAATAATACAAAAAGTAGGTCGTGAGTGGGTCATTGTGTTATCAATCCGACCGGAATATATAATAATGGAGGCCAATAACAATTCGTACAAGCGATGTATTATGCTACTGAAAGCATACGCCCACTTCCGATGCATTTGTTGTATCAATTATTGTATTCGTATTTGAACTAACGTATTACTTAATCTGTTATTATGATAATAAGTACTATACATCGGAAATTTATAGCAAAATCATATGACAAGTAGGTAGTACAATTAAAAGTTAAACCTAAACTTATTTAAATTAAAATAAAACTAAGCTACTCAAATATTAAAGATGTAAATAATAATCACCACTATAAAAAGAACACCCCCTCTAGTAGTGATGTCGTGTGTCGATAAAATCGCTTATCGATACTCGACACTAAAATTAGTATCACTTTCAGTTTGCAAAACAAAGTATTAAAGATTAAAATTGTGAATGAAAATGTCATGTGTCGTTCAGATTTATATGTAGAACATGCAACGACGGCAAATAACGTTTCTTCTCAGTCTAGACATATTGTGGAGAACACACTTTCGCTCGTTTATCTCCATCGTTTGCATTAAAAAAATTGCACATTGATTCCAGAGCTCGTGGTTGATATGATGCATTTAATCGGATAATTGAAAAACCTGCATCAATCGTTCTGATAAAATATTTAGGGGAGGTAGGGGAGGGATGGGCACTTTTTCACAATTTATTGCATAAAAAATCAGATTTTATAGATAATCAACTTTGATTGCCAATTCTTATTGCACCATACATTTGGCTAGATATAATTAAAGAGCCTACTTAAAAATTACAATCAGTCTCAACATTACGAGATATTTTATAAACTAAGTCAAAAGTGCCCAATGCTCCCTACGGTAGGGAGGCTTGGACATATCCTGTGGGAGGCTTGGGCACGGCCTATAAATCTTTATATCCTTAATGGAATTCAACAATTAGTTAACAAATAGACTATTATTAAACTATATCAATAATAGAAACCAAAATTAAAAGTTAACAAACAAAAAACATCTTAAACAGTATCTTAACTTATCTGAGATTGGGTATAACCCATAAAGGACTATCAAATGTGTACTTAGAGCTACCACGTTTGGTGTTATTGCATGTCTTTGGTACTGGCAATTTAGTTTTGATGTCGTCTAAAAGGGCACTTGCTATGTCATATGTTTTTATTTTTGATCCTTTTGATACCTCTTCTATGGCTCGTAATATTAAATCTTTAGGAATTTCCCGTCGCAAACCTTTCTTTTTGAATTTAAACGGCATCTTACTGTTATTAAAACAAAACGTTAAAATCCTCCTACACTGAACATAATAGGAGGGAGCATTGGGCATGCCCAAACCACCATGCCCATTGCTCCCTCTGTATACATTTTCGACATAGGTTACTGGTATTTTTTTGAATCTACGTATTTAGGCTTAGATTTCAGTTAAATTCATAGATTAGTAAATATACAATAGATAAATAATAAAAAATACACACCTTTCATTAGTTTTCTCTTTATTACGATCCGAAACCACAACAAAATATTTACTTTTACGAGCGCATAAACTTCAAACGTGTTTGTGTTTGACAACTGACAGAAATGACTGATAGTCTATGGATGAACAGTGTTGACAGTCGTTTAAGTAAACTACCAAATCAAGAAAAAAATAAAATCTATGATCAAATCAGAATAAAAGGGGGGTGCCCATGTCTCCCAACTGCCAATCCCTCCCCTACCTCCCCTATGCATGAATGTATCTAATCAAATCATGGTTATCGCATCATAATTGTCGTAGATGATGGATATGACACTAAGAAGCATTTGGAGCATATCCTGATTAAAAGTACTGTTTGACACAATGACCTCAAATTTTCATCGAGCGTATTTGTACTAAAAATAACGTATTGCATAGTGGCGTAAATTTTCAATTGGGTCCTAGTGAAAAAGGGACTTAACTCGTAATAAAAAGGGTAAATACATAAACGGAGTATACTAGTCTTAAACCCTCACTTGATCTCCAGACTTATACCATTTTACACTAGGAGACCAAGATCCCGTGTCAATAAAAGAAAAGCATGTGTTAATAGTTGTGTTGACAAGTGCCATAAGATTGAAGGTAGCCATGAGGATGCAAATGTCTCTGGGTTTCAGATCCCTTTTGCCATCAGGTGGCCCGTTTGGATGGAACAAAACACATAATTTGTGTATTATACATACATACATACCTTCACGCCTTCATTCCCAGAGTGGGGTAGGCAGAGCTACAGAATTACCAACAACTCTAAAAACTTGTTGATAACTCTGTAACCACAATTTGCACAATTAGGCTAAGATGTGTATTATACTTAACCAAAATAAGCTAACATTTGCGGAGTAAGCGCTTGTTAACCTTGAATACACAGTAACGTCATTTAACCAGTAACTCTCTCATTGAAAAGTGATTCCGAGAAATCGGCAATTACCAAATAGCCGGTGACATTGTTGCACGAAAACATTTCTGCCGTAATGCTAGGTTTACACGGGCTTAGTACTTGTCATTAGTGTAGGTGGTTAGGGACTTATATGCACAGTGACAAGTGGCAAGTAACCGTCTACACAGTGGTGTTAGAGAATGGTATTAGTTAACAAGATCTCGCAATGGATTATCGCCGCCGACTAGTTTTGCGGAATGTTTTTAGGCATTACTCTAATATTATTTTAATGGCTATGATTTCTGGTTCCATAAACACTCAAACGATCTAAAAACTTGTATAAACTTAATTGTAGTTTCCGAATTCCATCTTTCCGACGTCATAATTATGTTTTTTGCGGGATATTAGACTGAGAAAACAAACTACTAATCACTAATCAAATTGCACTTGTCATTAAATGTTTACACCACTCGACAAGTGACAAGTATTAGTAGATTTTTAGCTGCGGGTAGGTGCTTGTCGCTTAGTAAATAGGAACGGCTTCTAATTACTTGCACTTGCACTAATACTAAGCACTTATACAACATGTTTACACACATGTGACAAGTGTAAATGACAAGTACTAAGCATTAGCTACTAAGCCCGTGTAAACCCAGCGTAACACCAAAGAACGCGGTTAACTGCAATGTAGTAGTCAAAGCATTATATACTCTATTGGTCAACGAATAAGATTGAAAACGAATACTATTACTATGCAGTTATCTCGGTATCCCGGCAGATTTTTGATCGTCCCAATTTAAAGGAAAACGTATGATGGCTGGCTTATACGAGTATGTCCAAATAGAAAACAAGATCGTTTATTTGCTAGAGCAGAGTATAACTTAGTTGGCTGTATGTTAATTAAGAACGTAGACTATTTTACTAAGAACTAGCCGACCCGTTTAACTTAGGTTCAGTTTTCGGGCCACTTCACGTTGACCCAACCCAGTTTGCAACAGAGCAACTGCTTGGGCGGCTTCAGACGGGGTAGTATCCATGTTTCTTCAAGGTTTTCCAGTAGAATCAAGCAGAGATGTGTTCAGGATAACGTATCATAAACAAATGATGTAAAAACAATTAAACAAAATGGTTTTATACCTAATGACGTGGCACAATCAGTATGTGCACTAACGAGCTAATTAGAGGGCGGGTATTGTTATTGCCCACAATGAAGGGAAATACCCATCCCCACCACTAAAAAATATGTCATTTGATAGAACACAAAATTACCTATCATATGGCATGATAACATTTACGGCCTTTACACAATTAGCATCGACGTAAAAAATGCAACGGTGGCTCGATTTCTTTGCTCCCGAGTGTAATATGCCCCCTGATAAATTAACTAAAAAAATCGTTGATGTCAAACTTAAATACTATGGACTATGTAACAGACCGATATCCTTGCCCTCAACCAAATATCTAAATAATCTAATAATAACATAATCATAAATACATATTCACATTGTATCTTGTCTGGGAGAGATACGGTTTCTGTAGGAGAACGTGTCGAGACTTTTTATGTGGATGTCTTGCACCTTCATATATTAAATATTATGGTTTTTAGTGTTTTACACGATTTTTTTTTTAAATTAATTGGCCTAGTGCGAGTCGGACCCTCGCACGAAGGGTTCCGTACCATTATCTATAAAAAACACATTAAAAAAATCAGTTTTTAGTATTTGTTGTTATAGCGGCAACAGAAATACATCATCTGTGAAAATGTCAACTGTCTAGCTATCACGGTTCGTGAGATACAGCCTGGTGACAGACAGACAGACGGACATCGGATTCTTAATATAGATGTAGTGCATAATTGTTTTCCTTCGTATTTTCACGGAAACGTACGAACGTGTCTTGCTATTTCAGTCGGTCACAGTACAAAAGTACTGAGGTTGACTGAAGAAGCATGACAGATACGAACGTTTCCGACAAAATACGAAGGAAAACAATTTTGCACTACATCTGTAATAGGGTCCCGCTTTTACTCTTTGGGTACGGAACTTAAAAAAGACTACCGGTTGAGTTTCTCGCTGTGTTTCTTCTCAGCAGTGGTTTCACCTTGGGAAGGGCTGGTAGATTTTGACGCGTAGAAGTTTTTTTATGCCTTTTTTAATATTTTATATTTTTACTTCCTACGCAAACATCAATCTAACGCTAACTTTCACGTGTATTTGTGCATCTGTCTTTTCCATCGTAGCTCCTGCACGGTAAAAATCACACATAAGAATGTTTCCTAGATAAATTACCGAGTGTGCCAATTAGTTTGAAATTAACAATCAGCTGATGCCTGAAGCGTTCGGTAATGATTATCGATTACGTGTAACGTTACGATCGCGTTGCGTTACGCGTTCCTCGGACGCTTTCGCCTTTCGATGCATAAGGAAGTACCTAATATTGCGAACGTGAGGAGTATAACTTAACCAGCAAAACATCTGAAAGGCGAAATGTCTTTCTCAAAATGTCCAAAGAAAGACAAGAAAAGCTAACTTAACATTAACTTTTAAACTAGTGTAATTTATTCGTAGTATTTTATTTGCGAATGATTTATTCATCATACAATTTCTTCGCGAATAATTTATTCGCCATAGGTACGAATAAGAATAATCATTCGGAAAATTTATTCGTTGTTCGCGGATGATTTTTTTAATCTCATTCGTTATTCGTCATTCGAATAAATATTGCCCATCTCGCTTCCTCCCACTCTGCGTATTGACGAAGCGATTTGCAAAAAAGTCGTCCGTGTGCGCCGGCGAACATGCCAGAAGCGATGCACTATCTCTGAGTATATCGGGGATTATTATCTATTTAAGTAATAGTTATTAATCCGATGATACAAACAATTTCCAGATGTTTTTTTCCGTTACATTACATTAAATATTATTGTTATCTACAGATTAGTTTTTTATCTTTAATATGTGTCATCAGTGTCATTACATTTTTTACCTGATTGCGCAATGCTAAAAGAATAGTACTGAGTTTGTCAGTCTTCAGTCTACTCCCCCCATTTTTACCTGATTGCGCAATGCTAAAAGAATGGTACTGAGTTTGTCAGACTTCAGTCTACTCCCCCCATTTTTACCTGATTGCGCAATGCTAAAAGAATGGTACTGAGTTTGTCAGTCTTCAGTCTACTCCCCCCATTTTTACCTGATTGCGCAATGCTAAAAGAATGGTACTGAGTTTGTCAGTCTTCAGTCTACTCCCCCCATTTTTACCCGACTGCCGAAGGAGGAGAGTAATGTGTTTATCAGCCTATGTATGTTTGTTCCTTTGTGGCGCTCTAGAAACTAAACGCGTGGAACGATTTTGATGATTCTTATGGCGATCGATTTGTCTTAATCTTGTGAGTGTTTCTAAATATATGACAGTAATTAAAATTCAATATGGCGGCCACTACACGCTTTATTGTAAAAGAAAAAAAAAGTCTACGAACTATGACAAGTTGGGTATCATTGAATAGGTATTTAAAAATCATCCTTAGGTTTCCTTATCATTTTTCATTTTGAGCGATCATTTAGGATTTATAACGATTTATAGTTGGATAGCAACAACAGTCGAGTTTTTTAAAGCTTGCTATTTGATGTTATTATCTACTGTTGGGATTCGATTTTACAAAAAACCTTTTTTATGGTCCATATTAGCGCACTTTTTTTTGTTTTTTTTTCCTTTTACCTTCCGAATTTTTAACTTGATAAGATGTATGTATGTATGTATGTATGTATGTAAACACTTTATTGTACAAAAGAAAAAACAGAACAATACAATTAATATAAAAATATGTACAAAGGCGAACTTATCCCTTAAAGGTATCTCTTCCAGCTAACCCTTGAGAGATTGAGAAGAGTGAAAGGTTGTGCAACGAGTAAACAAGTGTACAAGAAGAAGAATATAACACATTAAGTAACCAATAAAACTTATATAAATAAAATTAAAATAAAACTACATTCAAATACCTACATAAATAGATTCAGTAATATATATATTAATAGTTAAATATACATATATAAACTACATTTTACGTACCTAGAGGATAATTGATATTTAGGAGCTAGACTAGTCAAGCCAAAACTTCTTTAATTTGCCCTTTAGGGAATCTACCGTAGATTTTTGTTCATTGTATCACTACTATCCGAATCAATTTTTTTTTGGTTCATAATGGCATTACTTAGATTACCTATATTTATACAATGATATTCTGACGGCAACGCGCCCGGCGCGCGTGCGCCTGCGCTCCTAAATGCGCTGGCACAGGGGCAGGATGCGGACGTGTTTGCCGACTGCTGGAGCTGATTATTGTGTAAAATAATCACCTTTTGAACTTCATTTAAGTAGTTCGTAAATTCCTTTTAATTTAATTTAGTAAGTATTTGATTAGCATTGGAATAGTTGATTTGGTGTCCAACTGTTAGGTATGCCTACATTGTATTTTCATGAATAAATAAATAAATAGGAAAGATTTGTATTTTTGTACATTTGTAACGAATAAAATCAAAAACTAATAGACCGATTTCAACAATTATTTCACCATTGCTACATTATCCGTTTAATGTAATGTTCATGTTTAATCTTTACGCTGTCGGAGTCGCGGAAAACAGCTAACTACATACATACATACATACATAAACTCACGCCTTCATTCCCAGAATGGGGTAGGCAGAGCTACAAAATTACCAACAACTCTAAAAACGTTGTTAATAACTAACTCTAAAAAAATCATGACCATCATTAATTAATATGTAAACAAAGACATTATGTTAAAAAAATAAAACGGGCTCCCATCATTAGTATTTATTTATTTACAAATGACCTCCATTTTCTTTTCCAGCGCAACGGCTCGATAGAATACGACGGAGCCTTCCTAATGAACACGGGCGCTTCCGACTTCTCGCAACTAGGCAACATAGAGAAATGGCGCCATTACAACCGCACTATGTACAGAGACGAGTGCGGGGAGGTGCGCGGGTCGACGGGGGAGCTGTGGGCGCCGGAGCTGGGGCAGCCCGAGGTGCAGATATTCGCGTCGGATATATGCACGTAAGTACGAGTATTTCGACCACACATAGCTCATCTAATAATAATAATAGTGGACACTGACAGCGCGAATGGTTCACCAATTTAAGGTCGCTCAGCGGGCTATGGAGAGGGCTATGCTTGGAATATCTCTGAAGGATCGAATCCGAAATGAAGGTTGTCGATATAGCCCAAAGGATTAGCAAGCTGAAATGGCAGTGGGCCGGTCACATCTGTCGCAGAACCGACAATCGTTGGGGAAGACGTGTTCTTGAGTGGAGACCACGGCAAACGTAGTGTGGGACGCCCTCCAGCTAGATGGAGCGATGACATGAAAAAAGTGGCTGGCAGTGGTTGGAAACAAAAAACTCAGGACCGAGCTCAGTGGCGTGCCATGGGAGAGGCCCATGTCCAGCAGTGGCCACAAGTATTTATTTCAATCTGAAAATATTTATTACGTGCAACGTCAATGACGTCATCACTGATATGTCTGATAATGATAACGTAGGATGAGTCGGCCACTTCAGCGGCGTAGCCATTATCAATTTACCTAATAAATATAATTTAGGAGGAGCCAGACACTGAATGTCACTTACTTAATCCATTATAGCCTGATTTTCTTCGATTTTTAAAATTTATTCCCGTGTGGTTGCCGGGTTAGAATAGTGCCACTCCATGTCTGCCCGTGGATGTCGTAAGAGGCGACTAAGGGAATATAGGCTTGTAATACTGTTAGGCGATGTGCTTGCAACCTGTCACTAATATGCTGGTAAACATTGAGCCTATTTGTGCAAATTGTGGTTACTGAATAATCAACAACTTTTTAAAGTTGTAATTCTATGGCTCTGCCCACTTGCCCTCAGCCCACTCTGGGATTACAGGCGTAAAGGTATGTATGTTTTAAATTTATTTTGAATTTCAATGTATATTACAATAAAGCACAAATTCGAACGACGCTATACGGTATGCCAGGCTATAATGGATTAAAGAGTCGGTAGCCTAACTTATTTAGAGAATAGACTCGATGTCGTAAGGTACAGAGTAAAGTTCGTTCCCCCTCACCATGTACCAATGTTTTTTTCTTACTTAACCTTACCTGGTGCTGCCGTATATACAGGGTGTCCGGGAGATAGTGGCCAACCTTACAGGGCTGGATAGCTTAGCTCAGGAGTGGCCAAAATATGATAAATCATGTTTAGTAAAAGTCGCACCACGTTTTTGGTGCGACTTTTACTAATATCGATACTTTTCAAAATTTTGGAAATGCGGTACCCTGGTTCGCCCTTTTCGATGTCACGGCCAGCTTAATTAGATTTTTTCAGTTTCGCAAGCAAATTTAATCAGCTATCTTTCACAGCAAACGAAACTGAAAAAATCTAATAAATGTGGACGTGGCATCGGAAATGATGAACCAGGGTACAGCATTTCCATAATTTTGAAAAGTTGAGATATCTCGTTTTTGGTGCGACTTTTGCTAAACATGATTTATCATATTTTGGCCACTCCTAAGCTGAGCTATCCAGCCCTGTAAGGTTGGCCACTATCTCCCGGACACCTTTTATGTATAGATCAATTAATAATTAAGTAATGTTATTATATTAATAAAGAAAGCCCGACAGCAGCCTCTATTTGATTGTTAATCATGACTTAGCGATATTATCGATGACAACCCTTTTCGATCGCAATCTCCATGCAGTAACGAAAAGGCTGTATGTGTATGAAGTCCGTATTCGCATAATGCCTTTTTGTTTTGGCGGCAGAACTAATCCCTGATATAATCGTAAATGCCACGCCATATACATTTTATGTATACATAAAAAGTTTATTATGCAAACGACCTTTAGTAATAAATAACTTTCGATTGTGATAAAAATCGAATACCTACTTTGTTTTATCGGATTAACCTGATATGAGGTTGGATGGCCTAGTGATTTAAATTCGACTTTTGATCATAAGCTTTTGAGATCGATCCGTGTCAATTTGAGAATAAGACAGCCGGATTTTTAAACTTGAAAAATAATTATGTAGGGTAAAGACACCTTTGGTCAGCCAGAGACCAGTAGTCGACCTTATATGAGTACGAAGAGTGGGAAATATATCTATCGTACTCTTCCCACTCATATAAAGTATAAGCAGATGCTGACTACACGGCTCTGGCTGACCACTGGTACCTTTACCCTATGTACTGTATAGGAAACTCAAAGATGTACCGTTGTCGCGCTTGTCACAGTGTAAATAGGTCTTAATAAAGAAACCGACTGTTGTTGCTAACCAACTTTAAATTGTTATAAATCCTGAATGATCGTTCAAAATGAAAAATGATCAAAGAAGCCTAAAGGTGATTATTAAATATCAGGGGACAGAGGACAATCTCACACCAATTGACCTAGTCCCAAACTAAGCTCTAGCCTTGTACTATGGGTACTAGACAACGATATAAATACTTATATAGAGAAATATATACTTAAATACATAGAAAACATCCATGACGCAGAAACAAAATCTGCCCTTGTCGGCATTTGAACCCAGGACCGCTAGCTTCGTAGGCATGGTCACCAACTAGGCCAGCGTGTCGTCGTTTGGTTAATCTATAGCTTAAAATTTACTTTTGATTTTCAACAGATACTTGACCTTGAGTAAAAACAAGGATGTACACATAGACGGCATAGATGGAGTCGAATACGCGGCCAACTTGTCGGTGTTTGACAACGGATACAACTATCCTGAAAAGGTAACCTTTATATTTATTTGTTTCATCATCATCGTGTCAGCCGAAAGACGTCCACTGCTGGACATAGGCCTCCCCCAAGGCTTTCCACTCAGACCGGTCTTGTGCTTTTCTTTTATTTATTTGCTTCATCATCATCATCATCATGTCAGCCGAAAGACGTCCGCTGTTGGACATAGGTCTCCCCCAAGAGAATAAATGTAGTTATTGAAGGTTACATGATCTCTCGAGTATTTTGTTAGTTGACGCAAATTTTCCTATTCACCCTTTACTTTCCATCCAAATTGCAATATTTCTATTTGTAATTACGTCGATATAGGGTAGGTTCAGATTTGTCCTTTTGCATAATGCCCGAAGGGCCGCAGCACCCAGAAATGAGCTCCGCCGACAATGTCATAATGATTTCTGGAATGGAGAAAAACGCCCCTTCCCTAAAATACTGGAAATTCAGTTTACTAAGAAATAAGGTTTTTAAGAAATACTGTTTGGAATACTGCCTGCGGCTAGAGTCCTTTACGGTACCACTCGCAAACGGCTGTATACCTACCACCTAGTCGATGGATGGCCGTCTAACCCGTGCGTTTTAAACGAAACTCTTTGCCGCGCACGACAGTGTTATGGAATCAGCTTACCGAACCCCACGACTTGGGGATCTTCAAGAGACGAGCATACTTTCTTTTCAAAGGCCGCCAACGAAGCTACAATACCTTTCCTGGTGTGCAGGTGTCCATGAGCAGTGGTGATCACCTCACATCAGGTGACCCGACAGATCATTTGACCCATATAACATGAAAAAAAAAAACGGTCAAGTTGCGAGCCGGCCTCGCGCACTGAGGGTTCCGTACCCGCGTAGTAGGTATTATTATAATCCGATTAGAATTCGTTTTTTAATCTAATCAGCGAAGGACTCACACTTTAGCATTTTTAGTATTTCTTGTTTTTCTTCAGGGTTTGTACTACGAGTATTCAAAACCGACTCATGTATGTTTTACTGTTTTTACGATACCTACAACAAAAAATAAAATACGTTGATAAAAGTTTCTTATATTGACCGTTTATTATTTCACTTGATTTTTTTACATACATACCTACATACATAAACTCACGCCTTCATACCCAGAGTGGGGTAGGCAGAGCTAAAGAATTACCAACAAGTCTTAAAACTTCTTGATAATTGTGTAACCACATTTTGCACAATTAGGCTAAGATGTTTCCCAGTGTATTGTTTTTTAATTTAAGTCAGGACGGACTGACGGACTGACGGGCGGACGGACAGACAGCGGAGCCATATTAAAAGAGTCCCCTAGGGCTCCCTTCGGGTACGGGAGCCTAAAAATGATCTAACAAACCTCTATTCTACATCCTTTTCAGGAGTGTTACTGCGACGAGGTCCGCGACCGCGACTGCCTGCCGCCTGGAGCCCTAAACGTGTCTTCGTGCCGCTACGGCGCCCCGGCCTTCGTGTCGCTGCCGCACTTCCTACACTCCGACCCGTACTACCCCGACAAGATCGAGGGACTGGAGCCTACCGAGTAAGTACAGTAGTAGTTTGTGTTCAAACAAAGGTACAGTACCAGCAAATAATACAGGGTGTTTGATAGGTAGGTGCAAGGCTCTAGTGGGTGATAGAGCAGCTCATAAGCTATCGATTTAACCCCCATGTATGTTCAGCAATTGCTATTAGTTTCCGAGATATTGATAATTTTAATGGGAATTTTTTGTCATTTTTCCTAATGCCCGAATTACGAAAAACCCCTAAATTCACGTATGAATAAAAATAACAGTATTTTCTTGCATGAATATAATCACTGTAAACTAAGGCAGTTTTTTAAAGTTCTTGCATATCGTAGTTTAACAAAAGTTTAGTATATTTAAAAAAACATTGCCGACGCGTTTATACTAAATTTACGAGATTTGTATGGACACGTCAGCAATGGCATTTTAAATACTAAAAACGTTTTAATTTTCTGGTTAAGAAATAATTAATAATTGAAATCGCAATCGTCGGTGATATTGCAAAACCGCGTAACTAACAAATTTATGATAGAGCAAAATAAACCTTACGATCTTATTAAAAAGGTGCATTTTGCCCGTTATTCAAAATGTTACTTACGCGGTTTTGCAGTTTCACCGACGATATGTAAAAAGACGTACAGCCTCCACATTTCCAATAAACATTCATAACCGGTTACTGACTTACTGAATAAACATCTTTTATCTTTTATCTTTCGTTGCAGGGAGCACAACTTCAAACTGGCGCTGGAGATGTACACCGGCATGCCACTGCAGGTCGCGGCTCAGCTGCAGATCAGCCTCCTGGTTCGCCACGTGCCAGGGATGCAGTGAGTTATCACTATTATCATACATCTTCATCGGGTCGATGACTATCTATCAGATAAAAATGCTTGGCCTAAACTACATACATACCTTCACGCCTGTAATCCCAGAGCTACAGAATTACCTACAACTTAAAAAACTTGTTGATAATTCAGTAACCACATTTTACACAAATAGGCTAAGATGTTAACCAGCGTATTAGTGACAGGTTGCAAGCCCATCGCCTAACAGTACTGCAAGCCTATATTCCCTTAGTCGCCTCTTACGACATCCACGGGAAGACATGGAGTGGCACTATTCTAACCCGGCAACCACACGGGGCCTAAACTAAACCACTAAATAACCTAATAATAACTTAGTCATAAAAAATATGAAAACATTGTTTATTGTCTTGGGGACACGGTTTCTGTGGGAGAATGTGTCGAGGCTTTTTATGTGGGTTGTCTTGCACCGTCATAGGTGAGTGTAATTTCTAAAGTTTCTATATTTTTTATTACTACTACTTATTAGTTCTTGTGAGTTTTGACACATTTTCCTGCTCAACTGCGCATGAATGTATGTATTTTTTGTTTTATATAATGCTAGGTTAAGTTTATTATTATTTAAGCAATATTTAAAACAACGAGTGACTGTTGAGTGTCTTGCTTGCGGCGTTTCTTCTCAGCAGTTGTCTCTTGTGAAGCGCTGGTAGATTTTTGACGTGTAAAAGTGCCCGTGCGGCCTACTTACTGAATAAACATCTTTTATCTTTTTATATCATCATCATTAACAGTATCATGATAACCATCTTCATTCTCATTCATTTATACATGGAGCTTCCTCAATGCTATGATATTTTCGACATGAATCGAAAATGTATACATCTTATTGCAGTCTTGAGATTTCAAAATTCTTATCTCCGATCGCATTTACCAGCATAGGGGCCTGTGCGTTCAACTTTGTCATACAATACCATATTTTTCCTTTTAAGAACGTCCTAAGTCCCTCGTATCACGGGCTACTATTATCGATTAATTATGAAAGGCTGTCCTTGACTAATCAATCAATTTTTCCGTTATTTGCAGCTTAAACAACCAGTTACCAGACAGCGACGTGTTGGTCCCTATGTTCTGGTTCCGACAGCGGGTGCAATTAACGCCGGAATACGCTCGTATGGCGCGAATGGCTCTAAGCCTGCGAGATGGGCTGCCTTATGCGCTATATAGCTTGACTGTAAGTATCTAGAAGCACGCCAGTGTGTTTGACAAATTAGAAGACTGCAATGTGTATGTTACACGAACCCATTCATGCCTCTTTTCCATATTTATAGCTTTTTTCCAGAGCAGCTAGGAAGTCCGGTTTATTTTACCCAATTCTTAAAGCCCAGTGTAAAATCAAAGTTTTTGACTAGTTGGTAGTTGGTGCAATTTATATTTATAACAAGTGACTGTGCTCTTGCTTTTTATGGTCATCGGAAAAAACTTTTAACCTTAAAATAAGTTGCTAGGGGTTAAATCTGGGGAGCGTGGATTAAAAGTACAACCTTTGTAGAACCCAAATATTAAAAACGACTAAATGTGTTATTTCTTCTTTTTTCAGGGTATCGGCCTCCTTCTTATTGTAATAGGAATATTCATATTGATTAAGAAATTGCTCAAATCACCGGATACGACGCCTATTATGTCCGAGTCTTCCAACTCCGAGGAACAATGACTAGGAATACCCCCTACAACCGGTAACCGCTATTAATAGCTATCGGTAAATAGACCAAGTGTTTTAGTGAAACTGTTTTTTTAAATGGTGAAGAATTTAAATTTTTTCAGAATTTTGGTAACGAGAACCGGTAATTTTAAAAACCCGGTCTGTTGCGACTGATTACTATTCTGTTTTAGATAGTGCTAGAGAAATGTTACTAAAACATTTTTAGTCTCGAAAAGGTATCTTAACCTTTTCACCGTTATTGACAGATGTATTTAAAAGAATCGACAAAGCAATATACACATTCGTGCCTTCACGTATAATTCAAATATTCATTTAAAAAAATGCTTTGCGCGGTTAAAAGGTTAAGATGGAGCTTACGCTCTAAGAACTGCATTATTAAACTGATGTTGACTGAGATGCCCATCTCAAGGCACTTTAGAAATGACAGTATTTTCTATGACTTGACGTTTGACGTGTGTTAAAACGCGCATATCAACCAATAAAAGTTAATTAATACGGTCCTAAGAGCCATTATCATAATACTTACTCAATTCTGACCCCGTACTATAAAAAACATGACCTAAGTACGATATCATAAGTGCTGTTTTCACGTGTTAAGTACCTTTTTGTACACATCACATATTATGTTATATGCTTAGTGGCAAACAACATAAAATTTTATAGCCGTCTTAAGCTGCAAACGCACTGATAGCGGGGGCGGCGCGGTCTCATACTAAAAAGCGTGCCCTGGCGAAGGCAGTTTTAAGGTTGGCGCAGACAGAGCACTAGATCGGCTTAAAGCGAGACATTGAGAGACAGTGAGTTTTAATCATACATATTTGAAAATTATAGTTATAGTTTAAACATTTGCATGAATGTAGAATTTTCAACCGTGATCCTTGTTGAGTAGGTTTATATATTTAATGGCCTAAAAGGAAAATAGCGTATTCATAATTTCCTCGGGCGGTTGTAGAATAAAAAATAAATGCTTGCTATTATTCAATTAATTTATTTTGTAGTCCATTGTTTAACGAAACAGCGTCGATTATCCATGTTAACCTGTGAAGGCGGTTATAATCTGCTTTTACTGCGAGCTCGATATCCTAAGTTGTGGTTAACTAAACAATGGCTTTGTATTCTTAAGTGGACAAGCTCTATTGAAAAAGTTTTAACTATAAAACAATAGCCGGGCGCGGCGGATCTCGCGTTGTCCACTGAAAAATGTATCGTACTTACACAAATCAATGCTCACTTTTCAATATCTCACTATGAGCTGATCCGGTTCCGAGCGGTTAAGTCCGCGCAAGCCTTTAGTATGGGAACGCAGCACACCGCGCCGCCTCCGCTCTCAGTGTGTTTGCGGCTTTTATGGTTTGGCCGCTTTGCTCTAGTATTAATGGATAAATTGACACAGTGCCTTCCTATATTTAATGCGTAAAAAATATATAATAATCGCTACCGACTGTTATGTAAGATTTGTTGTAAAATAGGTGGTTTAAAGGGATGCAGCGTTAAGTTAAAGTGAGATAGACATAAATCACGCGCTGTCAATAAGTACCTGTATTGGGTAGGATAACTTGCCTTTTGTTGATACCCTCTCGATTTTTAACCTTTTGACTTTAATAGAATTTGTATGATGCAAATTAATATTGTATACGAAGATTGGAATTCGCGTCACTTTAGCTTTGCGATAGTATTTGATGTAACTTTGAAGAGGTTAAAAAGTTAAAAGACGTTTTTAATTATTTTAACTTAAGTATTAATCTAAACACTGACATTTAAAATTCAAATAATGAATAAATAAAAATAAAATGTACTGTTATGGTTACTTAAAAATGTATATTTTAACAAATGTAAATCTTTGGTTGCTAAAAAGTACGCTTAAGTAGGCCTTTAGTGACCAAAGATTATATTTTTTTTATAAAATCAAACAAAAACTATATACCCAATCCAAAAAGGCAGCTTATTTCATTTACTGCTACTTAATGATAAAGGTGGATATTATATTAGGATACAATGAACTATAGCGATATCATTTTACACCAAAAAAAAGACAAGTAATTTTAGAGGCTAACCATATATGTTTAAGCCAACATTCACTGAATATATTTAGTCACTTTAATATTAAACAAATTAATTTACCTAATAATTATAAATATTTATAAGTAACTTGAAAAATACTGCTCAATTGATAGTAAGGCGTTTAACAAAATTACACCTTTTTTTAAATTTAAACAACGTAAATTTCAAATTCCATGTGTTGACATACTAAAATTAATAATCATTCCGTTTATGTTTATGGTTATTACAAAATTATAGAACCTCAATTGCCCACTATTCCTTTTTATCCATGTTTTCAGACTTGCAATGGAAAATATAGTTTATAGTTTTAAATCTAAAACGGGATTAAATCGCGCAGAGGCTTATACATATTTAGTAGGTTCAAATTCCGTCTTGATTTAAAAAGGTTAAAAGGCGTTGAGAAGTTTAGAACAACTGCTTTAAAACTGGATGTTAAATCCACATTATAAGTCTCGTTATGTCTCGACGTGTATAATTATATTTTTTATTTATTTATTATTTGTATAATTTTGTTTAGACAGTTGACTGGGTAAAATAATTCTTCCATTAGTTTTAAGCTACAAAAAATATTTTGATAATAAAGTGAATAATTAAGTCTTAACATTCATTAACAACCTTGAAATTTATTAATATTTAGTATAATTATTTTCAGAACTAAAGTATGTTATTATTTAGTCTAATAGTTTATTTTAATACATTTTATATGTACCTAAGTATCTTTAAGTGCCAATGATTTCATCTATTTCATGTTGTTATAAGGAGCTGTTCCAGAGATTTAGAACTGTAATAACCAAATATTGTGATAAGGTTTTTTAAGATTTAATATAAGACAGTCAATATTACGTTTTTTTTTCACATGTATTGTTTTCAGAGTTCATCGAGTAATGTTATTTATTGTGTTTTTTTAGGAAAATAATGAAATATAATTTAGTGGTGGTAAGACAGTACTAATCACTATTAACGTCTTATTCTTTTAACCTACCACCAATGAGAAGTGTCTTGTTCCGGTGTGGGTATAAAACATCTGGTGAAATTACTAGTATAGAGGCATTCTATCTTAGTCCTCAGGGTTGGCAATGCATTTGATATTTTATGATTGCACGAGATTGTCTATGGGTCTCAGATGCTACTAACGATCAGGTTGCCGGCGTGCTCGATTTCGTAACCGTAAAAAAACCGGTATTTAATACAAGCAGCATATTCTAAAGTGCGAAACATACAGAATTAACCAAAATATATGCATATATAAAAAAAACTGGCATCGTGATCGGGAATAAAAATGCATTACTCTTAAAACAATATAATAAAACATACGTACCTTCACGCCCTCATTCCCAGTGGGGTAGGCAGAGCTACAGAATTACGAACAACTCTAAAAACTTGTTGATAATCCTGTAACCACAATTTGCACAATTAGGCTAAGATGTTTACCAGTGTATTAGTGACAGGTTGCAAGCCCATCGCCTAACAGTACTACTTGTACAAGCCTTTATTCCCTTAGGGCCGGCGCTGACTGCCGGCACGGCACAGGATGGCACGGTAAGTTGTGCTGCAGCATTCCGAAGGATAACACGGCCTTCCGCGGCATGCCGTGGCATCCTGCTGGCATGGCATGACACGGCAAATTATGCTGTGGCATCCCGAAGGCCGCTACGGCATTCCGCGGTATGCTGTGGCATCCTGCTGTCGACCCAGCCACTCAAGCAACAATTAGTATTAACTCCGCCTATTACTCGCGCGATAATCAGTCACTGTGTCAAATGACAAACGCGCGCCTCCTACCCTTGCCCTCCCCCCGCGCGGCGAACGGACTGCGCCGCGCGCCGGCGGCCCGTGTCATGCGCGTGCGTCTCGCGAGATGCAGCAGTACGCTGCGGCATCCCGTGGAATGCTTAGGCACGTTCTGTCCTACCGCGGCCTCCCTCGGCATCGTTGTGTCAAAATAAAGTAACATGAATTCTATACTCATGGTAATAAGATTAAAAATGGTTATATCAGTACCGAAATCCTTTGCCATGACACGCCGTGCCATGCCGGCAGTCAGCGCCGGCCCTTAGTCGCATCTAAGGACTTCCACGGGAAGACATGGAGTGGCACAATTCTAAGCCGTCAACCACACGCATATTCAATATAGCAATGAAATCCTGGATTCGCCTTTGATATTCATATTCATATTCTTTATTAAGTATTGTACATACATTGTCATAGTTAAACATTTAAATAATTAAAATAAAGCCTTATACATATCAAACAGTTGTTACAATGCAATTCCTTAAAAAAACACTTATTACATTATTTCAATTTCGTTTAATTTCATTATTAATAATTTTATATAATAATTTTATATTTTATATACTAATTGATACATTGATACCGTGTAGCTAAAGGTGCAAGGTACGAGGACAGATTAAATCAGCTCTTTTTAGTACAAGAATAATGAACATATTGATCGGCTCCGCTGCCAATTATATTTTATATAAAAATACCTACGTAGGTTACGTACGCGCGCAAAAGCGTTCCTCGAAAAGGAAGGTAATTTACCTTACTACTGTTTAGTTGCGCCGTGGTTGAGGCGCACGCATCAAAGACAATAAAATTTTACTATCGAAAAGTTACAAATAAATTTCATAAAAAATGTTGTCTGTTTTTCGATGCTGCCGAAATTATACTGTAGCTGTAAAAGGAAGAATTGATGTCTTATTTCATTCGTAAATACCCCAAAAATAAAATAATTTTCTCGCCATTTTTTGTTTAATTTGCACCGGCGTCACTATCACCATATAACATGAGATACACAATGAGTTATCGCATGATTGCGATAAAGACTTCTAGCTACATGGCGGCCGTGAGCGGGCACCTTTCTTGGCGAGAATGGCTAACAATTTGAAACCACTATTTATCTCTTTCTAACAATAGCGTTCGATACGGATTGCCGTTTTTTTCTGTAGAAATATGGTAACGTAGCAACTGTCAGTAATTGGCGACGGGTTTGAAATGCATTTAGTATGAGTATAACGTATCTAAATATAAAGTACTTATTTATGACAATCAATTTGTATAATAGTTGTTTGCGAACTTAATTTCTTATTTGAGGTTTCATTTCGCAGATTCCTTGAATATCTTCAAGATTATCTGTAAACATAAGAAACGGTATCATCACTATCGTTAATATTATTATATCAAATAATCAGCCGACAAGAATTAAGTTTACATATACATACATACATTCACGCCTGTCATCCCAGAGTGGGATAGGCAGAGCTACAGAATTACCTACAACTCTAAAAACTTGTTGATAAGTCAGTAACCTCATTTTGCACGAATAGGCTAAGATTTTTACCAGCGTGTTAGTGACAGGTTGCAAGCCCATCGCCTAACAGTACTACAAGCCTAATATTCCCTTAGTCGCCTCTTACGACATCCACGGGAAGTCATGGAGTGGCACTATTCTAACCCGGCAACCACACGGGCAATTAAGATTAGGTACAAAGTCATACTAACCTAAAAAAACCGTGCCTTTGACAAATTAATAAATGTTGCCATATTAAAACTTCAAAAAAAGTCCAGGTCACGCTTTCGTTTGCCAGACTCTATCTCCATTTAGTTTCCATTACAGAAAATATGGTGTAATTATATTTTATAAAAATATACTCGTAGTCGTGTAATATAAGCCACTTATGGTATTTAGGATACTCAGTCGTGACACATCAAGAAGAAGAAGTAATATAGTAGGATCGATACTATATTATGGTAGGGCTGGCAACCCTAGGTGGCCTGTGTTCTCGTTTGCCTTCTACGTGCCACGAAAAAAACAGAATATGGTTGGACAAGTACCTACATAATCAAAAAGCCGGACATAAGTAGTCTGCTTTTTTCAATTCACCCAACTCTATGCCGCAGCGTCTTAGGGATTACACCTCCCCCGTTTTCCTTGGCCAAGGTCATGGTTGAGTTCAATGTCAAACTAATAAATCGTTTGTGCTGTTTAATAGATATCAGCGCTGAAATAGGGTCTTAAATGATAAAAGGGGTCAAAAAAGGGGGTCGAATAACCGAATTAAAATTGACGTACTTATCACTTTATAATCCACGGAGTCCTAGGGCCGTATTAAAAACATTATAAAAAGAAGAACAGTAGGTAAGTAATACAAACTTAGAGTACCATGTTGTCAGGTTTACTAGCCTTGACGCTGGTTTTCATGTAACACCATTTTGTAGGTTAGGGAATAAAAATAAAGAATAATTGAAAAGAGGTCATAAAAACATTCAAAATATTGAAACAGTAAATTGGCCACATAGCCCTCATGTTTTACACGTCAGGAGTCTACTTGCACTTTGGACAAGACCATAATTGCGGAGAAGAACCGCAGCAAGAAACTCTAGCAGAACTCTAGGTCATTTTTAGGGTTCCGTGCCCGGAGGGACCCCGACAGTACCCTGTTAATATGCCTACACTGTCCGTCCGTCCATCCGTCAGTCCTCACTTTAAAGAGATGTGTCTTTTGAACTGTAATACATAGCGCTTTTTTTTCAGAATATGCGTTATGACGGTGGATTTACTAACAAACGTACTTCAACGTATGTTTGTTTGCGTCAAATTAGGTATTACTTATGTTAACTCACGTGGACCCCGTCGAAATCAAACTTGAAATATTCTTGGCAACAACTTTTAATCACTTAACATCAACATCATAATAGCAGAGTAATTCTTACACATAAAAATGTTACACTATATTAACGGACAACACTTTTAGACGACTGTTGTCTTCTATAGTTTTAAAGCAAGTGCCGTACCAAAGTCTTCCTATTACCGTTCCATTCCTTTCTCCCCCATCTACCCTCACAATTATGTTTTAGTATTGAGATGTTAACCTGTTATTGACAATCAACTACCAATATTATACCATTGAAGTTAACAGTCGGCCTTCCTGCAAACCCACGTCCTCGTGGCATATTTTTTTTTTTTTTACTAAATTTTATCAACACACTAATTTGTCAGCGAATACATTAGATATTACAATAATGCTATGAATCAAAATCACATAAATTGAAATATTAACTTAGACTAAAAATACTCTGAGTGATGCTCCTTCATGTCACACTCAATCGCTTTAACTTTACAGTAACTACAGGATTACTAAACAAATATTATTCATAATAGTAAACATTATACAAGTATGAAAGGTTATTAATTGCAAACAAATACACCGAATATTATATACCATATCACCAAACTGTACATGATTCCTTATTATCTTATATAATTATTACATAATGTGAGTGGAACTCCTGCATGTTTCCCTCACAACCATTTATCATTTGCAAGCAATGGGAAATCCTTCCCGTTTCCATTACTTGTTGATAGAACTCCTTCCTGTTTCTATCAAATGATATATTTTTTTAATGTATCCTATCAATTAGGCGCTTACAACTGTTTATCTACTGTTATTAAACTCCTGCCTGTTTTAATAACAGTACTACTAATTAATAAGTAATAATTAATAATGTTAATTAAATTATCTAAACTAAACAGTGAACAAGTAAACCAGGGCTTGTGATTAATCAAATATTATAACTAAATATTTCTAACTAGATCATCATAGATTACTATTCTGACTGAGTATCATTTTGATCGCTGCTCTCATCACAATTGCGGTTAAATACTAACCAAGGACCTAGTTTTTCAACAGAAACTATACTTTTAAAAGGTCGATTGTTTTTTCTAGATAATGGAGTGTCTCGAATTTCATAACGGTCATTATTAAGAACCTGAGTTATGCGATAGGGGCCCTGAAATTTAGGTACTAACTTTCGACTCTGACCGCTTGCAGGGACTTCCCTTTCGACTCTTACTAACTCTCCTAAATTGTATGTCACCCTCTTCCTACGCTTGTCATATCTTATCTTTTGTTTTTCTTGATTTTTGTGTACATAATCTGAAACTTCATTACGTATAGTCTGAAGGTTCGGACTCAATCTAACATCATTACGATCTAACCTGGATTGTAAGTATGCATCTCCGGTACCAGTGAAATTCATTCCGAACAAAACCTGTGATGGGGTTTTTCCGGTGCCCTGATTCAGTGTATTATTCAACCCCCACTGAACTTTAGAGACATTTTCATCCCAAACGTTTTCTGGCCTACTATGGTTTGCAGCGGTTAAAGCTCCCAATATGGTCCTGTTGTAGCGCTCCACCTGGCCATTGGCACGAGGTGTAGCGACAGCATTTAATGTATGTTTAACGCCTAGTGATGTTAGGAATGACTGAAAACGTTTAGACGTAAACCCACTACCCCTATCTGAAACAATCCTCCTCGGAACACTAAACAAGTAAACATAATTTTGGAGAGCCTTTATTGATGTAGATGCTCTAGTGTTTTTAACCGGTACCAGCACAATGAATTTTGTAAAAGCATCGATTATAACAAACAAATACATATTTTTCTTCCGGCTTTTTACAAAAGGCCCCAAATGATCGCAGTGTAGTGTATGAAACGGACATTCGATCTTAGGGATAGGGTGCAGTTCACCAGCCTTTTTGCCTCCTTGTCCCTTTGAATGTGCACACTCCAGACAACTTTGTACGTATTTCTTAATAAAACGATTCATCTTAGGCCACCAGTAATCGGACTTAATCTTGTGCAAAGTTTTGTCATAACTAAAATGACCTATATCGTCGTGACTAAACTTAAGGACTTGCCATCGCACGCCTTTCGGGACAACCCAACGGTCACCAGCGTCAGTCTTCCGATATAGCAATCCCCTTTTCATAACAAAGTTGTTTTTAATTTCTGGCACATTGTCCAATTTAGAGTCATTTATAATGTCTATGGTGCGTTTAATTTCAGAATCATTCTGTTGAACTGTAGTGATCCAATCTACTGATATTACCCTAACGTCACAAATCTCGTCAGAATCAATAATTGGGGCTGGGAATGAAACAGGGTTACGGCTGAGCGCATCTACATGCTGCATACTGGTGCCTGGTCTATATTCCATTTCAAAATCATACTCCTGCATGATATTCCACCAACGAGCCACTCTGGGTATCATGTCTCTTTTTCCCATAGTTGCTCTTAGTGAATTACAATCAGTAATAATTTTGAAATGCAATCCTAGCAGATAAACACGGAAACGTTGCAAAGAACAAACAACAGCCAACGTTTCAAGATCGTAAGAGGTAAAGTGCTGCTCTTCCGGGGACGTTTGGCGGCTATAATACGCAACCGCTTTAAATGCAGAATTTGAGTTTTGGCGTTGTAGTAATATACCAGCAAGTCCGTTTTTACTAGCATCAGTATGTAGCTGTGTTTCAAATGTCGGATTATAAAATGCCAAAACTGGACGTTCAACTAATACTTTCCGCAATGTAACAAACGCGTTTTCTTCATCTATACCCCATTGCCATTTTGTATCTTTCCTCAATAATTTTGTTAAAGGTCTTGCAATTATAGAAAAATCTTTAACAAACCTTCTAAAAAAACTAGAGAGCCCTATAAACTGCCTCACGGTATGCTGATCAACCGGCCTTGGAAAGTTTTGAACCGCATCTATTTTGCGAGTGCCAGGCTTAACCCCTTCAGAATTAATGTCAAAACCGAGATATTCAATATTTTTCTTAAAAAATTACATTTTGAGAGGTTTAAAGTTAAACCTGCGTTTTTGAATAATTCCAGAACATTAATCAGACTTTCTAAACCACTGTTAAAGTCTGTAGATGAAATCACAATATCGTCCATGTACGCAAACGCATTCTTAAATCTAGTTGAACCCAGGATCTTGTTAATGGTGCGCTGAAAAGTTGACGGTGCATTAGCAAGCCCAAAAGGCATCCGATTAAATTCGTAATGCCCGTCAGGCGTCACAAATGCAGTCAGTGGCTTCGATTTCTCTGACATTGGGATCTGGTAATAACCAGATGCCAAGTCAAGAGTAGTGTAGTACTGAAACCCAGCTAAATTATCAATTTGGTCTTCGATTCGGGGCATAGGGTAGTGTTCTTTAATTGTTTTCTTATTAAGAGCCCTGAAATCTACACACATACGACTATCGCCAGATTTCTTTTTCACCAAAACAATTGGTGATGCGTATTCCGAGCAGGACTCTCTAACAATGCCACATTTTTCTAAATCACTAACAATTTCCCTTACAGACTCCCTTTCAGTATGAGATAATCTGTACGGTCGATAAACGACCGGGGTCGAATCATTAAGACGGATATCCATTTCGGTAACATTTGTACAACCAATTTCGCTTGTACAAAATGCAAAACATTCCCTAAATTAATTTAATGTTGAAACTAATATATCTAAATCGTGTGTATTTAAATCCTCATCAATCTTTAAATCATCTGAACAAATATTTACTTTGTTTGACTCCGTACCATAACTTTCTGTCAAGTTAACATTAATTATATTTGCAGGAGAGGACCGGATTAATAGAGTACCTTTTGGCAAAACAAATTCTCTAGATGGAAAGCCCCTTATAGTAATATAACCTCGACCCTCCTCTATCCTACAATAGTCGCGACATATCTCATATTCTTTACGCGGTTCTTGTCTTAGCTGCTGCTCAATGACAATATCACCAGAATACATAGGGGACGTATAAACCTCCACAGTAGATAAACCGCTAATTTTTATATCTTCCTTAGTATAAACTAATATTTTTCCTACTTCTACCTCACGATTAGTAATATTTAGTGACTCGTTTGTTTTCACTACAGCCACATGATTTTGTTCCGTAAAGGTTTGCCCTATCAGTAATGGTACAGACAAAGACTCATCTGGTACTATTATTATTGGAACATCAGCATAAACCGAATCGATTTGTATTTTTGCAACACATTTGCCTAGTGATTTTACAGTTCCATTTCCGAAACCTCTTAAGAGGGGAAGGTCATCCAAGCTCCAAGTTAAAAAGTTATTTGCATTTGTTAACCGCATCATAGTGCATTGGCTGCCGAAATCAATATAACAGGAAAATTCTTTATTATTAACCAACGCAGTTTTGTAATATTTACTTTCACTCTTATCGGTAATTTTCACTAATTTAACAGATTTTTCGGTAGGTAGTGTGATTTTAGCAGGATTAGTTTTATTAGGACAATTTGAAACTAAATGCCCAAGTTTAAAACATCCTTCGCACTTCTTGAATGGTTGTTTACATCTAAAACTTGGATGGCCTTCTTCTCCACAGTTATAACATTTTAGAACTCTAACATCTCTATTATTATTAATTCTAGTCAAAGATTTTGTTCTTAAAGTTTGATCAGGGCCAGATGGTTTGTGAAATAATCTATCAGGTTTTTTAATTGACTTCACACTTCTTAAATAAACTAACAACTTATCCGGTTCTGTAAATTGTGCTGCCTCTGCTCCTGTTCGAACAGACCTATCGTCAATGCCCAGCAAAATACAATCCACAGCGTCCTTTCCTGATAATCTACACCTATGTAGCAGTATCATTTTCTCATAAAAGTAATTTTCAAGTGAGTCTCCGTATTTAGCGTGTAAATTTAACATCTCTGTTAATAAAACCCCATAATTTTCAGTGCTAGGAAATGCAGTTTTCAGTTTAACCTGCCACTCTTCCCAAGTATACTTAATAGTTGGTAGCGACTGATACCATCGTTGTGCCACACCAGCCAACTTAGGAAGAGCGTAGTGCAAAATTTCAGGCTCTGACCAATTATAAATACTGGAACATTCATTTACTTTAGAAATCCACATATCAATCGTTTGATTGTTTTTATTCGGGTCAAACTCGGAAACTGCACTGCCTGCAATGGGA
Source organism: Acleris emargana (assembly GCA_927399475.2). NCBI lineage: Eukaryota > Metazoa > Arthropoda > Insecta > Lepidoptera > Tortricidae > Acleris > Acleris emargana. The sequence goes on from OV656841.1 coordinate 1,634,273, forward strand.
TACCTAACGGACGGTTTCGGATTATTTTCAGATTTCATTATCTTTATAAATTCTTTAAACAAATCTGTTACTTCCTGAGTCCCTGCCCTAGGTACAGAATCATTTCTAACATTGTCGGTATTAGAAGTAGTTTCGACATCAGTATTATTTACAATTGCTCGACTCACACCCTTCACTGAGGTAGGCTGTACTGTCATATTTACATCACTAATCTGAGATACATTATTATTGATAAGCGTTGTGGCAATTTCCAGAGGATTAAGATGGTGTAATTTATGTATCTGATCAGAACAGGTTTGAGACAGTTGCTGTTGCCTATAAACATTGTGTTGAGGGCTGCGAGACCTAACATTATTGGGAAAGCTATTTTCCCTTCTGTCAACACTACGAGACCTTCGTCCTCCACTGCGGCTACCCCGTGATCTCGGACAATGCCTACTCCTAGATCTACGATAACTCCTACGAGAGCTGCGCGAATACCGAGTACCTCTTGAGTGACTTCGGGACTTCCGTTCTTCGTTGCGGTGACTCCGCGAAATCCGATGGCTGCCGCGATGATTGCAGCCCTTGTCGAACCGCCCGGGGCTGCGCTGTCGGCTGCGTGACGACCCGGAACTGCGGTCGCGCTGGCTATCACGCTGGCGGCTCCGCTGGCGGCTCCGCTGGCGGCTCCGCCTCTGGCCACTTGGAGTTGCTAATCGCCGCGAAGACGATTTGTGAAGTTCTTCATTCATTACTGAAACTGACATATTTTACGAACAGATATTGATCTTGAAAGTAGGAAAATCTAACAATTACTTACTACAAAAGCAACAACGTTTTGAAATATCGAAATATTGAAGTAGTGGTGGACCTAAACTTCAATCTCACTTATTTGCACTGTTTGAATTCAGTTATGTACAAGGATCGCTCTGATAGCACGGGATTTAAAACACATACCTAATATAACTAACCTGTATACACTGAAATATTTACATAATCATAATTCTGGAACATTCTTTAGTATATTAGCAATACTTGCACATCGTTTAAAATCGTGATCGATGTAATAATCCTGGATTAACATGTGCCAACAGGAATTAATTCACCTTTTAAGTTAACGCCATTTGTCAGATAGGTTATTCAAGTACAATTCGACTTCATTGCATATCCGTTGAAGTATGCACTCATTAATTATGGGCTAATTTAAGCAGATAAAACTAAAATTCTTAACACCAGTAACAACAGATCAAAAAGGTTTTCAATTACGTTACACTACAAAAGAACGTGTTATTTTAATTTAGATGAGTACCCAAATACTTCTTGTGACCAGTTTTATGCTGCTATCGAGCTTGCCTTTTATAACACAATAAATATGCAAACGAAAATCAATTGTGATAATGAAAATAAAAGCAAAGATAGCATAAAAAAAAAATATATACCTTCGATTTTTGAGTTCCTATCGCCACTTCTGAAGCTGTTAACTCACGTGGACCCCGTCGAAATCAAACTTGAAATATTCTTGGCAACAACTTTTAATCACTTAACATCAACATCATAATAGCAGAGTAATTCTTACACATAAAAATGTTACACTATATTAACGGACAACACTTTTAGACGACTGTTGTCTTCTATAGTTTTAAAGCAAGTGCCGTACCAAAGTCTTCCTATTACCGTTCCATTCCTTTCTCCCCCATCTACCCTCACAATTATGTTTTAGTATTGAGATGTTAACCTGTTATTGACAATCAACTACCAATATTATACCATTGAAGTTAACACTTATGGCAAAACCCTGTAATAATACTTAAAAATGGTTAAGTATTATGAGCTGGGCTCGCGTTGACTCGATTCGAAATCGAATTTAAATTGGAAAATAATAATAACTACCGTCCGCGAGTTCGACTCGCACTTGACCGGTTTGTTCAATCATAAAATACAATAACACGTTTAAGTACATACATGCATACATTAAATCACGCCTGTTTCCCAGAGGGGTAGGCAGAGACCACCATGTTTCCACTTGCTACGATCTCGATAAATTATACGTCTAGGTAAGCCAATAAAACTATTTTTGAATGACTACCTACACATTGAAAACGTTAAGTTTAAGTTATTACTTATTTATTTACCAAAAGAAGTTTACTGACAGTGGTCCCCAGACTAGGTCAGGCCTGTATTATGTCTAGTAACAATTACAGGCGTCGTGAACAAGAGGTACGTGTTTTGATTAACTTATACGTACTTACTAAGTAGGTACTAATAGTTAGCCTAGTTGCTTGTGCCCTGCCTACGAAGATAGCGTTATTTTGTGTGATGAGAGCGAGTATTTGTTCCTGAGTCTTGTATGTTTTCAATGTATTTGAAATAAATGTTTAAAAAAAACAAAAAACACCACAATATTTATAATATAAGCCGACATCAGTTGGACTAACCTATTGGTACCTACAATTTTAAAAGAAGTTATTTTATTGTGGTTGTATAGTTGTAGTCGCTCAACTATCTTAATCGCGAGATATCTTATCGCCACCCTTGAAATTTGTACCGTTGAAGAGTTCCGGTGGCCATCTGTGGTCTTCATCATCAGTTCCACTTCACTAAGTGATACTTTCTGAATGCAAATGGTAGACTTGTTACTAAAATCTCTATGTTTGTCTCCAATATTTGAGGAGTTCCCTCAATTCGTCATGCCCCTCATCAGATTCAGATGTGGTGACAATGGGACTACCACCTCGAAAGTATACTCTATCAAACCGCACAAAATAATTTTTAAATCGATTTACAATTAACAGAGTAATCGGTGAACAGAACATACATAAAAAAAACATTCAGTGGAGCGTATAACCACCACCTTTTCTGAAGTCGGTTAAAAAGTATGGATTTCACGGAAGGCCAGAGCTGGCTTTATGGCTAGCGACTGCAGTTGGGTCTGTTTCACAACAATTTCTCAGTGTCTTGTTCTTTTTAATGTATCTTTTTTGTATTGTTGCGTATAAATGTGTCTTGTTGTGCAAAGTGTGGTTATAGAATTATCAACAAGTTTTAAAAGTTGTTGGTAATTCTTTAGCTCTGCCTAGTGTATGTGTGTAAATGTCTCTTTATCTTTATCTTTCTTCTAATATATAAAATTTCCATCTCACAATGTTAGTTACCGTACTCCTCCGAAACGGCTTGACCGATTCTTAAGAAATTTTATATGATGCATATTCAGTAGATCTGAGAATCGGCTATTATCTATTTTTCATACCCCTAAGTGATAAGGGTTGTTCACCCTTAAAAAATGTTTATATTGCAAAACAACGTTTGCCGGGTCAGCTAGTTTCTCTATATAAGTAAGTTTATCATTGGCTTGTGCCTATAGTACAAGCCTAGAGCTTAGATTGTTCTCTGATATTTATTGATTTTATTGTAAAGTCATGACATGATTAACGAGTAGGCAATCAAGTTCTAACCGCAGTTTGAATGATTAACTCAATTGCCTCCCACTATTTCAACATGTTGCAATATTTAGTGTCATGAAATCATTAATAATAAGCTGATGTCGTCTTGGGAACGTATATATATTTATGCCCGTGACTGTACACTAAGCCCATCTCAACATATACCATCCCAATGGGGTAAGTTTATATGAACTGTAATATCTTTTTTTTTAGCGGCCTCGGATGATTGACCATGGATGGTTTAGAGGACCTCTAAATTTTACCCCATTTCGTGTGGTTTCCGGGTTAGAATAGTGCCACTCCATGTCTTCCCGTGGATGTCGTAAGAGGCGACTAAGGGAATAAAGGCTTGTACAAGTAGTACTGTTAGGCGATGGGCTTGCAACCTGTCACTAATACACTGGTAAACATCTTAGCCCGATTGTGCAAGATGTGGTTACAGAATTATCACCAAGTTTTTAGAGTTGTTGGTAATTCTGTAGCTCTGCCTACCCCACTGTGGGAATGAAGGCGTGAGTTTATGTATGTATGTATGTAGGACTTCTAAATACACATAAATGTATAAAATTTAATGCTTTGAAGGATACCTATCAGAATAGAGATATTAAAGTAAAAAGTATTAAGCTTTCGTATTAATTATCTCGGCTCCGATGCACTTAAGAGAAAATTACATACTTAACACAATATTTTTGAATAACTCTATCACAATTCCCCACTTTTACAAATGTCCACTCAACTTAAACATGTATGCCACAATATACTAAACTTACCCAAACCCCTTACCTCCATTAATTCCTAGACGAAGTCTCTCTTCTCTACTTCCTGCCGGGAGGTACAGTCAACAGCATAAATAAGTGATCATCTATGGTTTCACCGAAGGCCGCGAGTACCCTTTTCAGTCCCCGAAGGTGACTGCTGTCCACTTCATGGTTATTACGAAATGGAATGGATGGTGACTTAAAGGAGCAATAAATTTGCGCAAGGTCTAGGTTAAACGGTTGTATATGTGATCATTTATGTACCTTGTCACTTTAACGGTGTGTTTGAAATGTTATACAAAATTGTGAAACGATTGAAACCGACAAGGTACATAAATGATCACTTATTTATGCTGTTGACTGTACCATAGACATAACAAAGTCTAGGTGGATCCAAATCTTGCTTATACGTAAATCAATTTATTGTCAACATATTACGCCTTGGCTGTCAATCGGCTATTGTAATCAAGACGCCAGACGTTACCTCCTCATTGATAAACCGAACCAGTACCGTATCAGACTCCGCGGAGAACGGTCGTGCTCGTTGATAAGTGATAACAATAGTGGAACGATCGTTTAGTGTCAAAGATGCTCAGAGTTTAAGTGTTGGATTTTGGATTTTGTATTTATAGGATATTTGTGGTGAGTTGTTATTAACTTAATAAAAATAAAAATCTTTAGCAGTTTGTTTTAGCATGTTGTTTTGGATGTGTTTCGGTGGCAATTGTTTATTTTGAAGAGTTATTTTAATCAATAAATTGTACTTAGTCTTTGGACGCTCGCGACTTTGTTCGCGTAGAACAGGGGTTGATTTTATAACAACCTTTTCTTACTGCACCCATAATAATATGGCATCCAAGGAATATTTTCTCCAAATTTTAAGAATCTATGTTAACCGGTTTAGCTGTGTTGTATTTCAGTGACGGTAACGTAGAATTTATATCCAACTAGCGGGTACCCTCGCTCCGCTTCGGTTTATCGTCGGTGAAACTGCAAAACCGCGTAAGTAACATTTTAAATAAGGAGCAAAATGCACCTTTTTATTAAGACGGTAAGGTTTATTTTGCTCTATCATAAAGGATCATGGGCAAATTGGGTGTGCCACCAACAGAATTAGAACCTATATCATTAAAAAGGTTTTAGTTAAAGCATCATTTCTTAGTATTGCCGCAAATATCTAGCTCACCGGAGAACAAAAATATGGGCACTTGAAAACAAGATATATCGTCCGTAAGAACTTCGGCTTATTAATATTATAATTGTTATAGTTTATTATAGAACTGCGTGTAAGGTATTTGATGTACAAAAATATGTAAACTGTAGTGTTTGTGCTTCTCCAGAACTTGTCTAAAAAAGTATACTTATTTAAAAATATTCGTAACAACACTTTACTCGCAAGATTACAAAGTATCTCGTAGAACTCTATCATCAACATAACCTTCGATTAAGTAACTTAACTGAAAAAAAATACACGAATTATTTTTTGATGTAGGTTTTTAATGTACCGTAAAACGGGGCTATTTGGGAACCACGAGGCTATTTGGAACCAAGTAATTATAAGCTTTTAGTTGATATATTTTTGTCATGGCAATAATAGAACTAAAAACTTAGCCTGACAACAAATTTTACAGTTCTATCATAGCCATGACAAAAAATATATCAACTAAAAGCTTATGATTACTTAGTTCCAAATAGCCCCGTGATTACCAAATAGCCCCGTTTTACGGTAGGTACCTTATAAATGGTGTATTTATCTGTATGACAAATAAACTCTCGATTTCAAGAAAATACTTTAGTTTGTTAATGTATATTACCTAAAGTTTCTATGGACCGTCTTGTTTTCAAGTGATCATATTTTTGATCTCCGGTGGGCTAGGTATTTGCGGCCATAATAAGAAATTATGTTTTCACTAAGCTTATTTTAAAAATAAAGGTTTTAATTCTGTTGGTGCCACACCCAATTTCCATACAAAAATGCCCATGATCCTTTGTTACTTACGCGGTTTTGCAGTACCACCGACGTTATGTGTTTCTTCTTGAATCACTATCTGTGGTTGTTTGAATTAAAATCTGTTGCGTAGTTTGAAAGATCTAAATGAACAGACAGCGAGAGCGACTTTGTTTCTTACTATACAGGGTGTCCCAGAAACCAACGCCAACCCGCCTAGGGCTGATAGAGCAGCTCATAAGCTATCGATTTAACCCCCATGTATGTCCAGCGATTGTTATTAGTTTCCGAGATATTGATCATTTAAATCAGAATTTTTGCCATTTTTCCTTATGTCCGTGGTACGAAAAAACCCTAAATTTTTGTATTAATTCATATTTTTTTTAGTGTTTTCTTGCATGATTAGAATCACTGTGAAATAAGGAAGTTTTTAAAGCTACATGCCAATTTCTTTTTTATTACAAATGTTCGAGTAAACGCACAGAGTTACTTTCTCCATACTAAGAGAACCCCGCGTTTGTTTTTCACCAAGTATGGAAAAACAAACTTTGTGTGTGAAGGAAAAATGACAAAAAAACCGATTTAAATGATCAATATCTCGGAAACTAATAACAATCGCTGAACATACATGGGGGTTAAATCGATAGCTTATGAGCTGCTCTATCAGCCCTAGGCGGGTTGACGTCGGTTTCTGGGACACCCTGTATATGTAAAAAAAAAGAAGATAGGTAAGTCCCAGCCGCGTATGTGTATGTTCATAAAATACCGCTAATCTCAGAAACTAAAGGAAGGATTAAGATGCGGTTTTCAGCATACATACATAAACTCACGCCTTCATTCCCAGAGTGGGGTAGGCAGAGCTACATAATTACCAACAAATCTGATAAATTGTTGATAATTCTGTAACCATATTTTGCACAAATCAGGCCAAGATGTTTACCAGTGTATTAGTGACAGGTTGCAAGCCAATCGCCTAACAGTACTACAAGCCTTTATTCCCTTAGTCGCCTCTTACGACATCCACGGGAAGACATGGAGTGGCACTATTCTATCCCGGTAACCACACGGACCACGGTTTTCACCATAAATTGTACTATTTCTTGAGGGAGACTTACAACTTAATTAATTAATACACCTATCTCACCTATCCCGCCTGAAGCTGATAGCAACCATAGAGTAAAATGAGGATTTGGGAGTCTGTTTCATAGCTAATAACTCTTTATTTGCTAAACCGATTTTAATAAAGTTTGGATAAGAACTACCACTGGAATATAGCCTTTTAAAAACACATGGTGAAATTGGTCCATCCGTTCGCCCTAGGCGCGAGACAGACGGAAACACAAAAACAATCGTCTGTTTTTAACTTGTTATTCCCTTTGTCGTTGTCGGTTTGTTAAAAATGTTTTATCTATAGCAGGTAGATATGTTTTTTTGTAGAACTGGTTATCATTTAAATCAGCTGTACCTACTATTCACGTTAATTAGTTTGTATTGGGAAGTGTACGTCAATGATACATTGTTTCTTATCGAATAGGTACGTCGTAATAATTAGACTATTTTCTAATTAAATACATCGCCACTGCTTCATGCTCGGTTATTTTTATTAATTTACGTAGCTAAAAACAAAATAAACCAGTCTGATAATAAACAAGCAAAATATTTTGTTTAATAAACAATAAAAATAATCAGGGACAATGTCACACCAATTGACCTAGTCCCAAACTAAGCTCTAGGCTTGTACTATGGGTACTAGACAACGATATAAATACTTATATAGAGAAATATATACTTAAATACATGGAAAACATTCATGACTCAGGAACAAATATGCGCGCTCATCACACAAATTTCTGCCCTTACCGGGATTTGAACCCAGACCACCAGCTTCGTAGGCTGGGTCACTACCAACTAGGCTGTCGCGTCGTCAAAATTTAATTTTATTTGTTTATAATCTCGCTCTCAATAACAGGTGTAGCAATATATCGATATATTTTATAAAATAGGGGTAAAGGCACCCGTGTTGGACACTTCTATCTGATTGGCACCAATAATTGACATTTACCGATAAAATAAGTTGATATATGTTGACGACGCGCTAGCCTAGTTGGTAGTGACCCTACTACGAAACGAGCGGTCTGGGTTCAAATCCCTGTAAGGGCAGATATTTGTGTGATGAGCGCGCATATTTGTTCCTGAGTCATGAATGTTTTCCATGTATTTAAGTATATATTTCTCTATATAAGTATTTATATCGTATTAATAATTTTATTTTTTTACTCTTGTCAGTGTTTAGAGTTTCCTTTGACATTGGTGACAATGATAACGGGCCTAAGATTATTTGTTATCTAACTCCATTTTGTAATTTCACGTTCTAAAATGTTTATGTGTTTTACTAGGTGCATGAGACGATGAGATTAGGTTTTGTTTTGAAGTAAAGAAACGTTATATCACTCTTTAACGATATTTTTAAATTAAGATTGAGCACTGCTCGTCACTAGGCACGTAATAATAACTACTGTCAGATATATGTCAGCCGCATCGAGCTATACCAAAAATTATTTAAAACAAATAAAAAATAAATCCAATAAAAGAACATAAAAAAACTAAAAGTACCTAGTAGTAGTAGTAGTCATTTGTCGCATAGTTATAATGAATTCACAATAAGATATATTGCAAGATCAAACTAGTCAGTAAACCTATCGCAACCACTAAAACTTTTTGTGAGAATTTCATTTGTCCGAAAACTTTTCGAATTATTTTTGCGTTCCGTTCGCAGCCGAGCGACGTCGTTTTCGCTCTTATTGCATGGACATAAAACTTTTTCTTACCGGCTCAAGCCGATTCGGAGTCGATAGGTCTGGGGAGACCCTACTCGGAGCATTAAAAAAAAATTACTTTAGCTTTTGGCGTTATCCCGATATTAGTTTGTCCTATATCATGTTTGTGTTTAGTTTTCTTTATTTTCTTACTTACCCAACGTTACATTCAACATTGGATACGCTACATCATATTAATATTTTAATAAATTTTTCGTTTACTCAACTTATCATTTCAAAGTTTAAGGTTATTGCAACTATTTGCATGCACAGTAAAGTTGGGTATGACGAGAGAAGCGAGAAGTAGTGTTAGGTTGTACAGTGACCCTAGCGAAGACGAGCGAGCTAAGCCAGCCTGACGCGGCAGCAGCGGCCAGCGAGTGACATAACCGACTTTAATTTGTTCGACAGCAAATTGTCTAAAAACTTTTCGTACTATTTTTGGTACAGTGCTCAATTAAAAATTCCTAATAATAAATTCGATCCGTATTTCTTAAAATTCCTCATCCTCATGAATCCCTACTAAAAAAAATAAGTGAATCATGTTTTTCCGGTTTTAGATATAGGTTACCTAAACTAGACATTCATTAGAGACCGATTTATCAATATTATATCTAATATTTAGGCTGTAAAATATAGCTATCGTAAATATATCCGATAAGCCATCTACTGATTATTTATCAAAATATACAATGCATCCCTACTATAACTAATATCTGGTGCAATTATATTTAAATATTCGATGCAGGAAGTATTGAGCGATGATCAAAGTGGCATAGTCATTAAGGAATGATATAAATTTTACTCAAAATAGACTTAAGTAATTGTGTTCAGAATATGACTTACTTTGGCTAGGAACTACGACGCGATTAGGGTTTTGACGACGCGGTAGCCTAGTCGGTGGTGACCCTGCCTACGAATCTAGCGGTCCCGGGTTCGATCCCCGGTACGGGCAAATATTTGTGTAATGGGCGTGAGTATTTGTTCCTGAGTCTTGGGTGTTTTCTTTGTATTTAAGTATGTATTCCTCTTCATCAGTAAGTTTATCGTTGCCCATAGTACATGCCTAGAGCTTAGTTTGGGGTTAGGTCAATTGGTGTGAGATTGTCCCCTGTTTTTTTTATTATTTTTATTAATGAGTAGGTACGGAACCCCCAGTGCGCGAGTCAGTCTCCAATTTAACTATAACGTTTACTTTACTTTACCTGTCGCGACAACAGGAACTCAAATCATACAAGTTACAATCGTCGGCGATACTGCAAAATCGCGTAACTAACAAATTTATGATATAGCAAAATAAACCTTATAATCTTATTTAAAAGGTAATTTTTTCTCCTTATTAAAAATGTTACTTACGCGGTTATGCAGTTTCACCGACGAATTGACCATGTTAATGTTAAGTTTAAAAAGATCTGTAGATAGGAAAATAATGAAATATATTTAGGTGTCGGTACGCCTATACAGCGTCTTTCAAGGTGTATAAGTAGTTGATAAACTTAATAGATAAGTAATAGACACTTTGTCTACAGTGATACGAACTTTACCCAATCACTTCCTTAAGAAAGACACGTTTAAATATAACATTCATCAAACACAATATTGTGGTACGTTTAAAAACTTTCTGAGACAGCACAATTCAAACACGTTCATACAAGTCTGGTGAATGACCACAGATAACTTATGTATCTGTCCAGTCTTGGAAGCGAGGCTATTCGCCAAATAGGTAAGTCTACAGCTGGTCAGATGATGGAGTCGGAAGGTGGCCATAGAACATCTTTGAGCCAAGTTTTTATCTCGAAACTGAAATTTCGATGACTGAAAAAACATCTCATTTAACAGAAACTGAGTCACGATGCGACTGACGCACACACAGACATACAAACACACATACTTATAAGAGTCTAAGATCCGAAATGGGAGACGACCTTCACCGGGCTGTTTATTCGATAAAATGTATTTTATATCAAAAGACGATGGGCAAAAATGTCCCCGCCCACCAGAGATAAAACATGTCCCAGTTTATAGATCTTGGCACCATGATGTATTTTTACTATGGCGACGATCGCCATATGTATGGGGTTTTCATGGAAAGTCTATACATATCGTATGGAATTTGTTTAGAAATGAACACATTCTTGCATTGCATGACTCTTGAAAGGTTTTTTTCATAGAAAAAAATCCCATTGATTTACACATACATACATAAACTCACGCCTTCATTCCCAGAGTGGGGTAAGCAGAGCTAAAGAATTACCAACAAGTCTTAAAACTTCTTGATAATTCTGTAACCACATTTTGCACAAGTAGGCTAAGATGTTTCCCAGTGTATTAGTGACAGGTGGCAAGCCCATCGCCTAACAGTACTACAAGCCTTATTCCCTTAGTCGCCTCTAACGACATCCACGGGAAGACATGGAGTGGCACTAATTCTAACCCGGCAACCACACGGTCCCATCGATTTAGCTACTAAAATAGGTATTTTGTCATGTTTTGGGTCCTAACGAACATATAAACATGCATCCCGTGACTGTTGGAGGGTGGGGACGGGGTCCATACAAAATTGCCCATCACACTTTAATATGTTAAGTTATGTAGGTAATATATGGCAAATAGGTAGGCTGAAAAAATTCAGTCCAGTGCTTATATAAATACTTCGAAAAATTAAAATGGACGCGTATTAAAATCGCAATTGCTTGTTTAATGGACAAACACACACCCATACACACAAACACACATACACACATTCACACACACACACTCGCTTAAGTAAATGTAATAACTTTCTTTTTTTTTTAGTTTTCATATGTATTATTAAATTTATTCATAAGGATAATATTGTGCTGGCTTCATAAAATGTACCTACTCGTATCTTATTTACTTACTCCATTTCTATTTTTGTATTTCTTGTGGTCATCTGTTATTGGCTTACTCAAATGTATCCATATCTTGGTATCTGATTGAATGTATCGCTGTTGATGTCCCAAATAAAATAAATAAATAAATAAAATACATACTAATCGTTAGTAAGGAATATGCAAAAGTTAGGTTTGGTGCAAATTATTAGTACCATAGGTAATTGTTTTCCATCGTATTTTCAACGTGTGTTGCTATTTCAGTCGGTCACAGTACAAAAAGTGCATGACAAATACGAACGTTTCCGAGAAAATACGATGGAAAACAATTAGGTATGCACTACATCTGTACCGACTTACCTGCTTATACCTGCCTACCCAATAGTTATGACGGAAAAACTACTAACTAACGTTTGCATATTCTATAGGCTTCATACTTTCGATTGGTATGTAATTTGTCTATTAAACAAGCAATTGTAATTTAAAAACAATTAATTATATAAATATTGAACTGAAATTTTTCAGCCTACCTATTCGCCATATATTACCTACTTAATATATAAAATTTGATATAAACTAGTTTTTTATCGAATAAAAAGCCCGGTGAAGTTTTCCTAATTCGGATCCTCTACTATTACATCCTCTTTTGTGTATGTATGTATGTATGTTTATGGAGGTATGTAGGTACATGTTTATTCTACTCCCACGCTAGTCAACCATCGAAATTCTTAATTCTAAATGTGAAAGAATGCTATGTGTTTAGTCTATCGCGTCAAAACGGACAATGACGTGAATAATTCAGGTCATTTCATTCCAAAGACTTCCCTCGAGATCTAGATATATTCGGATATCTCTAAGGTCGGATTTTTATTCCCACAGAAAAAATGTAAACAAAGGTGTTGCCGTTAACGAAAAACATTTGCAGAATTCAAAATATTTATTCTTTTCACATTCAAAAGAATTCGACTTTATAAAAAAAGTATATATTGTAATCAAGATTGAAGAATTTAATTTGTTGATGGCAAACTTTGTTTTGATTTAAACTCATCGTTGTATTAATTTAAACGAGAAAACTATTTTTGTATGCATCATTTATTTATTGCACTGGTATCATTGGTTCGATACACCTGTGTCAACAAGTTGAGGGCCGCTCGATTGATGTGAGACTGTGAGACGTCATTTCACTCACTTCGCTTCACAATTCGTGTTCCCGTATCGTAAACGCTTTCCAGTGATTCATTTGGTCGATTTTTAACTCAATTATTTCTCGATGCTATTTTTATATCACGTTTTGAGCGAAATGATAACTCATTGTTATATTTCTTGCTGGTCCAAACTTTGACATCCCCTGAAATGTCACTTTGACAGTGACGTAACTTTGTATACATTTTTTCTGTGGGAATAAAAATCCGACCTTAAACAATGTCATTTCAGAATGGTAGATCTCTATTCTACTTGGTGAAACCATATTGCGTTTGATATGTTATCGTATTGTTATCAACTCGGCTGACATTATTGTCAAGTAAATAAGAGCTCCCCGCTTACCCGTGTGGTTGCCGGGTTAGAATAGTGCCCCTCCATGTCTTTCCGTGGACGTCGTAAGAGGCGACTAAGGGAATAAAGGCTTGCAGTACTGTTAGGTGATGGGCTTGCAACCTGTCTCTAATACGCTGGTAAACATCTTAGCCTGATAACTTAAAAAAAACCGCGTCCAAATCGGTCGGTTTGGGAGTTACGACACTGACAGACACACTTACAGACGCAGACTTATAATATCCCTCGTTTTGTCACCACTGAACGTAACGGGATGAAACTTGATACACATAGGTTTAACTCCTGGAATAGGACATAGGATAGTTTTAATCCCTCGTTTTAACGTTTTTTTTTCTTCGCACCGATCTTGACTGATCTTGGTTGACTGGTAGAGAATGCCATTGGGCATTAAGTCCGCCATTTGTACTTTATTGTATTTAGTGCAAATACATACATAGGTACATACCTTCACGCCTTCATTCCCAGAGTGGGGTAGGCAGAGCTACAGAATTACCAAATAGTGCAAATAAGTTTAAATAAATAATAAATCCCGGAAAATTTAAACGTTTCCGTGGGATCAACGATAATGGAAATCTACGCGGAAGTCGCGGGCAGAAGCTAGTAAATAATAAATATCTCGTAGTAAAGTCCATTACTTCATTAAGAGTCATCGCTTGAGTAGGATGTTGTTGACAACTCTATAAAGTATCTACTTAAGTATTATTTGAACAACATAATCGATCTAATAACAATGCACTGCTAACAACACAGCGAGATGCTATTCATATTTAAATCATAACCTTTGTTGTTAAGGTTTAAAATGAAGTATTGATTTCAGATGTACTTTTTGATAAGCGACTATTATGTTATAAATATAATACAAATGACTCTTATGTGGATAACAATAACCGCCAATAAAAATATATTTCTAATCTGTGACAGACATTTACATTCTCAATACTACAATCTAAGACTGCAAACTTAAGATCTCAAATGCGTTACCAACCCTGAGGACTAAGATGGAATGCCTCTATGCTTGTTATTTCACCGGCTGTCTTATCGCTACTATTCTTATCCCTATTCTGTTGTTAGGCGATAGGTCATAGGATAAGATGTTGGTAGCGACCCGGTCGGACCCTGCACAATACCACCATTACTAGTAGCAGCACTTGTGACATTTAAGAACCTTGTCGCAACAACTACAATTACACCTTTAAGCTCAAGCTTAAGGATTATTTTTGGATGCTCCAGATATCCTAATGATCATCCAGCACTTGGCAATAAAAATGACGGGACAATGTCACACCAATTAACCTAGTCTCAAACTAAGCTCTAGGCTTATACTATGGACACTAGACAACGATTTAAATACTTATACATAGAAATATATACTTAATTACATAGAAAACGTCCGTGACTCAGAAACAATTTGAACCCAGGACTGCTAGCTTCGTAGGCAGGGTCACTACCAACTAGGCCAGCGCGTCGTCAACCTATATGACCTATATACATAGGTTGCAACGGGCTATTTTCCGCAACTCGACGACTTAATATTTGCGCCTTTTTTGCGTGGACCTATATACATACATACATACCTTCACGCCCGTAATCCCAGAGTGGGGAAGGCAGAGCAACAGAATTACCTACAACATTAAAAACCTGTTGATAATTATGTAACCACATTCTGCGCACAAATAGGCTAAGATGTTTACTAGCGTATTAGTGACAGGTTGCAAGCCCATCGCCTAATAGTACCTAATATGACCTATATAGGACCTATATAACTATATTTACTTGTGGGAGGACCTTGTGCAGTGTACGTCCGGGTTGGTACCTTAGGATTGCAGTCTTGTGAATGCGAATGTCTATGGGTCACAGTTTCCACTTACCATCAGGTGGCCTGTGTGCTCGTTTGCCTCATTTATGCCATAAAAAATGACTATTTATGTATTACTGTGTGTGAGTGAATAAATGTATATCTTCTTCTTCATCCGAGTCAGACCAAATGAAGTGTGAGTTAGTTTTTGACCAAGCAAATTAGACAGTCTCTATAAGCAGGTAATCCGTTGTGTCATGTCCACGTTATCACTTATTCCTTATCAACGGAATTTGGAGCCAAAAAGATTACAGTGACAACTCGGACGCGAACAGTATCAACTTTACATATAAATATGTACTTAAAAAGTAAATAAATACATGTAAATAGTGAACATTTGTAGTATAGTACTACACATGTATTGTTTGTTTATATCGACGCTGGAAAGGATAATTGACAAACGTCCATTTGACAAACTTTACAGTAGAGTGATTTAAATCAAATCAAATCAAATATATTTATTGCATGGTCATGAGTTATACAGGTCTTATAGCGTTTGTGTTAAAGTTTGTTTTTTCGAAAAAAAATCAAACCTTTTTCATTATTATTGTTTGTATCCAAATATGTTGTAATACTTGTAATACAAACTTGGTCAAAATTTTAATATCTACTGATTGGTATTAATTGTAACATTTGAAAAGTGCTTGCTCACGAAATAAATGTCTCGTTAGACAATGGCTACTTTTGACCGGCGAGGAAAAACGGTTAGCCACCTGTCGAAATATTATTCATATGACTACAGCTAACAAATCTTCAATCGGTCTTGATGACTCCTATTCAAAGGTATAATAAGGTCTAACGTGCAATACAAGGTATTTTGGACCGTAGTAAAAACGGCTAACAAACCTTTGGGTTAATAACTACAGATAGGAAAAATACATAATTGTAGGAAACTCATTTTAACGATGGATTAACGGACAATTTATGAAAAAAACGTTGAAAATTTGGTCTGTAGGACCCTGAGTTTTACAAAAAGATTCAACTTTATAACGGTTAACGTGATAAAAAGCTCTGATCGCCTTTTAACCCGGTTCGTTAGACGTAAAAAAAAATCGGTGATTCTAACGATATACATAAGTCAATATGCCTCAAAATGTCCCGTTAGTCAATTGACCTTTCCAGCGTCGATATGTTATTTACTTTATAAGTTACATACATAATATAAAGTTGACGACAGTGACGAAGTTAGCGGTTCTAAGTTATATTCCCGGTTAGGGCAAATATTTGTGTGATGTGATGACCGGGAGTATTTATTCCTGAGTCTAGAATGTTTTAATGAATATAAGTTTATTTTTCTCTATATAAGTATGTTTATTAAATTTCGCCCCCACCCAACCTACCTACCTAACTACCCCCCGACCTAACCCCAAAATACCCCTCCCCCCTATATATACCGTAATCTATATCAATATTCCGTTAATAATTATGACCTAGAAGGCAAATGGTTTACTTCATGTCAGCCGAAAGACGTCCATGCTGGACATAGGCCTCCCCCAAGTTGGGGGGAAAAATGCCGTAGTAGCCACGCTTGGCAGGCGGGTTGGCGACCGCAGTTATACCATACCATGTAGTCCGCGGAGGACGCTGCTGCCCATCCTCCGGTTTATCCCTTAGTCGCCTCTTACGACACCTACGGGAAGAGATGGGGTGGTGCTATTCTCAGCCGGCACCAACACGGCAGTGGTTTACTTGCTTATTATTAAATAAATCCTAATCACATCTTAGCTTATTTGTGTAAAATGTGGTTAAAGAATTATAAACAAGTTTTTAAAGTTGTAGGTAATTCTGTAGCTCTGCCTACCTCACTCTGGTATTACAGGCGTGAAGGTATGTATGTATGTATGTATTAAAAGAAAAACCTGACCGGGTGACAGGTCGACCGAAGCACAATCGGAACCGCTGGACCTAGGGACATGAAGGAGGGAATATTCCTTGAACATCTTAGGGGTACACTGAGAAGGGATTTTAGGATATTCAGCCCCTAAGGGGTCATAATCAGGGATCGGAAATTCGGATCGATATTTACCTATACTTTAGCGCCGGCTTTGTTGTTCAGTTGTATGGAGGTGGACTCAATCATATAATTCATATAAAATTTCCGGGATTTCAAAATAAATAAACTACACCGGCATTAATTCATAATTATTTATTTATATTAACTGTTTGAAGTTATTTTCCATGTATATGTTTAACCAAATGTTATTTAATTTACCTGTAACTTATTAACCTAACGAATTTATAGGAGTAAAACAGAACGTTTTATCCTACATGTAAAGTAATTATTATATTAACGTTTTGTAGAATCCCAAAATCCCAGAACTTAAATTATTAAAATAATATTTTTAAGAAGCCGACGCCATGTTTGCCTATCTTTTTCCGGGATTTTGCCAACTTTAGGTAAATATCGATCCGAATTTCCGATCCATGCATAATAGAAACAATAATGACATACGAAGTCGTGGGCGTCCGCTAGTTGCTTATCTTACTGATATTATATTTGCGAAATTTGGTGTGTGTGTGTGTTTGTTACTCCTTCACGCCGCAACGGCTGGACGGAATTGGTTAATTTGGAATGGAGATAGCTATACACTGAATTAACATATAGAGTAGACTACTTTTTATCCCAGATTAAAAAGTTGCTGAGGGAATAACGATAATCGAAATCTATGCGGTCAAACTCACGGGCAGAAGCTAGTAAGTTATAAAATCAAATTTAAAAAATGCTATATTTTTGCGCTCCTTTTCAAGACCATCGATAATTATGTCTATCTTATCTTATCCAGCTGTATCTGTTTTAGTCACTAAAATCTTTAATTCCGCGAACTTCTTTGATAGATAAAGAATCGTTACCATTGGATACTTCTAGTATTTGTTTAGCTTAACAGAATTAACGCGAAACGAACGCTTTGAAGGTCACTGACCGATAAATTTACTCGCTTCGTTGAGTTCTAATCTAGTTATTCTAGGTAACTAGAAGACTAAAACTAGAACTTTACAACTGATAAATCATCAAGATGCGTAATGACATATCCTCTCCGGAAAACGTCAGTGGACATCATGCAAGTGAAATGATTAAGACAGTCAAACCTTTCCTGCATATTATGGAATTATGGATGTAGATAAAACTTCTGTCACTCTCTGACCAGTACGTAAGTGCAAGAGCGACGGACGCTTTATCCACCGCGATAAAGGCTATAATAGGCCCCAGACAAGATGCATTCGGAGCTCGTTATCGTTATTCTAAATGTATGAATCATGTCAGCCGAAAGACGTCCACTGCTGGACATAGGCCTCCTCCAAGGCTCTCCACTCAGACCGGTCTTGTGCTTTTCGCATTAACCGGATTCCCGCGATCTTTACAAGGTCGTCACTCCATCTTGTTGGAGGCCTACCTACAGCTCGTCTCAAGGTCCGCGGACGCCACTCAAGAACCTTCTGACCCCATCGGCCATTAGTCCTGCGAGCGGTGTGCCCCGCCACTTAAGTTTAGCTATTCTTCGGGCTATGTCGGTAACCTTAGTTCTACTGCGGATATCATCATTCTAAATTGACGTAAGCTGTCGGATGGTCGGTCGAACGGCTACGTCGATTTCATACATTTTGTGAGTTTTCGAAAACCTTTTACGTTAGCCTTAACTTGTCTAGCCTCACTGTTTATTATGATCATACCTGTGCTAACTCGGGGCACCTATACTAGAGTGAGTGACACGTGACATTATATTTTTTCTGGTGAAAACTAATATTTGACTGCTAAGTGTAGTTGCATGTCAGAATATTCACAAACCCATGAGTTAATATAATATTCACGTGGGCGTGGGTTTTTTCTTGGGCAGCATGATAATTCTGGACTTCGGATCAATCGTAGCGGAATATTAATGAATTAATTATAATGAATGGCACTGACAGTAATTGGTCATTTTGATTGAAATGACAGTATACACTTTGATTATCTTAAGAGGCTCGGTATCAAATATAATATCGAATCTTTTTATATTAGTCGAGAATTTTCAAGGAGCATCGTATATCGACATCTTTTTATCGATATCAAATCCTTAAAACGTGCCCCAAGTTAGCACAGGTATGATTATGATATTTATGATCCCTGAGCGACTGAGTTTAAAATTATCTCATGAAACAAAATAGCTCAAGGGTCGTTGGTTGCTAATATCCCGTGCGAGTGAGACGTGATTTGCTCTACAAGGCGCTGCCTCTTTCGACCTTAAGACATAAGACCGCACTCAGAGTTAGTTTAAGTGACACGTTACCTTTGTTTCGTTGAAATACGTTTGCCAAATGTATCGTTTCCCAACTTTACATTTGCCAATACTTGCTTTATAAAAACTAACACTGATATAAATTCTGAAAAAATAAACATTCGGTTGGCAAATGAAAAAGTTGGGAAATGATACGTTTGGCAAACATATTTTTGCCAAACGGCAGGCTCCTCGATTTTTCATACACAATATTGAAAAAGGAAAGAGTTAATAGAGAATATCTATAACTTTTTTTTACATAAAAGCTAGTTTTATAAATAGCTATAAAAGTAACCCAGAATAACCTATCTCTTTCTAGCAAAAAAATAATTTAATATAAAGTTAAGTAAAGAGGCCTACCTACAGCTTGTCTTCCGGTCCGCGGACGCCACTCAAGAACCCCATCGGCCATCAGTCCTGCGTGCGATGTGCCCCGCCCACTGACGACCTTGTAAGGATCGCGGGAACGCGGTGGATGCGAAAAGCACAAGACCGGTCTGAGTGGAGAGCCTTGGGGGAGGCCTATGTCCAGCAGTGGACGTCTTTCGGCTGACATTCGTTTCGGATGATGAAAGTGTACATGGACGACCTGTTACATGATGTCACAGTGCATATCAGATCACTCTGTCTAATCGCTATCTAATCCGTGCTTATTTCAAAGATGATTATAATTTTAATTTTGGTGATCTCTTTTACGGTTATTTCATATTTTATTGTCTGTAAAATGTTTCTAAAGAACTGGGCCTCTTTTCAACACGTTAAAATCCATATCTTGTTTGAGCTGTTATCGTATGTCACCGTTTTGATAGTATAATTTACTTGACAGTAATGGTGACTGACCTAATAACAATACCATAACAGGTTAACTACGATATCGTTTTAACCGCCTAAAATACCGGCCTTGTGATAGTATTGTTTTTAACTCGGCCGAAATGGCTTATTTACTTGAGTAATGACTGTCAAGTAAATATGATCAAAACGTTTACATTACGATAACAGGGTCTCTATTGTAGGCGGAAAATGCCATCTAAGTAATAGTACATACATACATACATACCTTCACGCCTGTAATCCCAGAGAGTGGGGTAGGCAGAGCTACAGAATTACAACTTCAAAAAGTAAAGTGTGGTGGTTGCCGGGTTAGAATAGTTCCACTCCATGTCTTCCCGTGGATGTCGTCAGAGGCGACTAAGGGAATATAGGCTTGTAGTCCTGTTAGGCGATGGGCTTGCAACCTGTCACTAATACGCTGGTAAACATCTTAGCCTATTTGTGCAAATTGTGGTTACTGAAAAAGTAATAGTAAATTTTAAACAAACGTAAAATAAAGTTTAAATTGGTAACATTTTCCCGATACTTTCACAGAGCGTTTCACTTGGCAGGAGATCTATTTTGTCGACAGGATTTTCTAGGCACAGGGTTTAAAATTGTGTGATCCTCCCAAGTTGACCTAACCTAACCTAACCTACGTAATTAACATTCAATATACCGGCTTCAGCAGGAAATAGCTTTTGATGAAGAGAAATTTGATGAAAAAAATTATAAAACAATGGGACACCGTTGGACCCCGTAAAATAATGTATGAAATCCATCTGTTTGAGAGGTTCGTACAACCTCACTACATCACTACATATTACAAAACCAAATTCCCCGCCGCGTCTGTCTGTATGTTCACGATAACCACAAAAATGTAACGGATTTTCACCATTGGTTAGATATGTTTCACGGAAGTTCTTGTATGTACCTACTGCTGTTACAGAAATCCTACTAATATTATAACTGCGAAAGTTTGTGTGTGTATTAGTTTGTAAATCCTTCACGCTACAACGGTTGGCTGGATATCGATGAAATTTGGAATAGAGATAGCTTTACCTTGGATTAACACATAGGCTACGTTTCATCCCAGAAAATTTAAAAGTTCCCGAGTCACCGACAGAAACTAGTCTTACATACTTAAACCGAAGCGAAATGAAAGCGGGTCACTATTAGTGACTTATAATTAACATGTACATGCTGTAGCTACTATACGTACTAACGAAAACATCATCATCCGGTAAAATTGTGCAAAATGTGGTAACAGAATTATCATCCAGTTTTTAGAGTTGTAGGTAATTCTGTAGCTCTGCCTACCCTTCTCTGGGAACGAAGGCTTGAGTTTCTGTATGTGTGTATGTACCAACCGTAAACTCCTTAGAGAAGTGACATGTTCGCTTGAAAAACAAAAACAGGAAAGTGACCCGATATACCCACTCTAGGGGCTCTCCCCCACCGCAGGTCGTTTGCGATCTACGCAGGCTACCGACGAAAACCCTACTGACGTGAGGTGCAGGATTTGGGCAAGCGAGTATCCACATTCACTGTACCCCCCCAACGAACATCTGCCTCCAGGCTATAAGGAACCTTGGCCCACCTGGAGAAGTCTAAATAGGCTGAACCTGGGTCAGGTTGGCCGAAGCAAAGATAACCTGTGTCGGTGGGGGTACTCAAGTAGCGCAGACGCTACATGTGAATGTGGAGAGCCCCTGCAAACCATGTTACACCTCACTACGCCTGACCTGACGACGCGTTGGCCTAACTAGTTGGTAGTGACCCTGCCTACGAAGCTAGCGGTCCAGGGTTCAAATCCCGGTAAGGGCAGATATTTGTGTAATGAGCGCGAATATTTGTTCCCGAGTAATGGATGTTTTCTATTTATTTAAGTATTTATATTATTTCTCTTTATAAGTATATGTATATATCGTTGTCTAGTACCCATAGTACAAGCCTAGAGCTTAGTTTGGGACTAGGTCAATTGGTGTGAAATTGTCCCCTGATATTTATTTATTTATTTACTAACTGTCCCGCGTGCCCGACCACCTGCTCGCGTGAGGACTTACTTGTCAGTAACCAGAGGGCTACCACGGTAGCCGCTTTCTGGGCAAGTAAGGTTTAGCCCGATTTCTTGCCGACACGAAAGAAGAAGAAGAACCGTAAACTTGAAACAAAAGAAAGCACTCTCGTCTCAAGCGCCAAGTGGAGCCGACCAGCGTGAAATAAGATTCTCCGGTGCGGATATAGTAAGTAATTTTCTACTTGAGACGAGACTCGGTACACGCGCACTAACGCCGATGTGCGTCCGTGGGAAGGTACCGTCGTTTAATGACACCCTGGTAGGTTGGAAATATAAGATTGAATTATGTTGTTAGTTTTTTAGCAAGATAAAGATAAAGATATATATATATATATACCTTCAAGCCTTCATTCCCAGAGTGGGTTAGGCAGAGCTACAGAATTACCAACAACTCTAAAAACTTGTTGACAACTCTGTAACCACAATTTGAGCAATTAGGCTATGATGTTTACATACATACATTAAATCACGCCTGTTTCCCAGAGGGGTAGGCAGAGACCACTTCTTTCCACTAAGATGTTTATTAGTAACAGTGTATATTAGTGACAGGTAGCAAGCCCATCGCCTAACAGTACTACAAGCCTTTATTCCCTTAGTCGCCTCTTACGACTTCCACGGGAAGACATGGAGTGGCACAATTCTAAGCCGGCAACCACACGGCATAAAAAGAAAGATAAAGATAAAGATAAAGACATTTATTCAGTAAGTAGGCCGCACGGGCACTTTTACACGTCAAGAATCTACCAGCGCTTGACAATAGGAGACCACAGCTGAGAAAAAACGCCGCAAGAAACTCGGTAGTCAGTCATTTTTAAATTATATTTAATATTACAATGGTATACTTAGTCTAGCATTATATAAATTATCTATAAATATTAAATTAAAAAATATACCTATCAAATAACCTGCGTAGTTATTCATACTGTAGTTCAATTGGTATATTTACTGGTGTAAGATGTGGTTTCTGGGGTAAGCGTCGATCATCCTGCCCTTATCCCAAACCAAGTGGGGTCGGGACAGCATGTCTTATTCTGCCACTATTCTCTATCTGCTGTCCATAGACATATCATTCTTCACACAGTCCATCTTTGTATCAGTATATCGATGTAGATGTTAAAATAGGTATAAGTATAAGCCTAGTTGGAAATCCTCAATAAATAAATGAATTCACAAGTTATTTTATAAGGACCACGTCACCATGTACTATCAGCCCATCGGAACCTTGACCCACCATAGAACGTTGTCATAGTGGCATTATAAAACAATTTGCTTGGCACTTCTTACGACTTCAATCATAACGTTACTGTGACACAGTTCTATGGTAGCCCAGGGTTCCGATGAGCTGATAGTACATAGGTGATCACATAATTAAAGACAAACCCCCTACAAATATGTATGAATTTTCAATTTTGACAACCAACCAAAAAGTTCTTTGTCAATTAATTGTTAACAAAGGCGAACATATCCCGTTAAGGGATCTCTTTCTGTTAACTATTGAGCTTTACAAGTTATTATATTTAACTAATAAACTAAGGTTAAAATTAAGGTTATTATTTAAAGTCTTACCCCCTTACTTATAAACATGGAATAAGCTTGGAATAGTTTATGCCATGCTTTGTCTTTATCTGTAATTGTGACATTTGCATCTGACAGAAAGTGACAAAGCATGGCATAAACTATTTCAAGCTTATTCCACGTTTATAAGTAAGGGGGTTACTATTGAAGTCTTGAGAATTCAAATGTCTATGGGTTTCAGACCCCACATACCAACAGACGGCCTTATTGCTCGCGAGCCTTTTCCTTGCTATAAAAAATCAGGGCGTCAAGTTGCCGCTATATTGAATTTTAATTTCTGTCATATCCATACATCGTTATCGCGGGAGCAAAAACTAATTTATTAAAGAACAGATATAACAGATGGTCGGTTCAGTATAAACAGCATATTCTGCCTATACACTCTAAGCCTCTAAGAAGTTCTTCATATCTTGCACGAAATTTTCGCTGGAAACAGTCAATTACACTTGTCTTACAATTTGTAAACGCTTTTATAAGTCAACGAGTCAGCTTTAATAAAATAATATAAAAGTCAAATATTTTTGCCCAGAACTAGTTTAATTTCTTTAAATATATTTCATATTTAATTTAGATATATTTTTGTATCTTTTTGTACATATCAAATCAATCAAGAATGACAAATGTCTAAAGTAGCAGGAAAAGTGACTGAAGAGGTTGAGGTTAGGATTGCGTATCTAATCTCTTTCAATATTTACTACTAATCAAGTCAAATACGGAGGTAAGACATTTGAAATAATATGATACATGTTGAACTCGTAGGTATACGTTTCTCGATACGAGTGTCACTTCTGTTATTGCCTATTTGTCATAATCTTTGACTACTGTCAAATCGTTTTTGCTCCCGCGATAACGATGTATGTCATATCTTTAGTGTGACTCACAAGATTACGACAAATCGAATGAGATCAGAATCATCACAATCGGTACAGTTTCTAGAACGCCACAAAGAAACAAACATATAGGCTGATAAACACAATACCCTTCCTTGCGGTAAAAAGGCAATCAAAGATATCTCAAGTAAGTATCTTAATTGGGGCTATTTTTCAATAAGGATCACTCGATTAACCTTTTGTGAATCTCTTAGGTAAATTGAAGCATCCGGTCGAGTTCATGAGATACGGTCGCTTTATTGTACTTACCGACTAACGAGGGCTTCAAATCAGAGGTTAATGTCTTCCGACGACATGGTAAGTCTACAAGCCTATTATGGTCATGTTTATCGATTTTTGCCGTGTGGTTTCCGGGTTCGAAAAGTGCCACTCCATGTCTTCCTGTAGATGTCGTAAGAGGCGACTAAGGGAATAAAGGCTTGTAGTACTGTTAGGCGATGGGCTTGCAACCTGTCACTAATGTATGCCGCACGTACGCTGGTCGGGGCGAAGCCAAGACATACTTGTCGGGGCATTTTCACAGCGCACCGAAGAATGCCGCATTATTTAGTTCTCATATTCGAAATTATTATGTTTGTCCGATCAAATAATTCTTCGTTTGCAATAGTAAACGTCGTCGGCAGACAACTCCGTCACACAGGGCGTTTGAGAACTGTTCCTCGTCGCATGGCACTTGCAGGTAAGAACCCGCGCGTCATCGGTCCCACCTACTACGAGCGTCTACCCGCCGAACTCAAACGCGAACCATCTGACGAAATGTTTAGGCGCCGGCTTAGGAATCTTTTGTTGGATAACCCAGTCTATTCTGTGAATGAGTATATGGAACTTGACTTATAAATAAGATTGACTTTTAAATTTTTAATGTTCTCTGTATTTGTGTTGACTTTTACTATTATCATTTAATTCTATTTCTGACGACCTCAATGTACCTAACTGCATATAATTTGACATGCCATGTAATTTATACTGAGTAATAAAATCTGAATCTGAACAATTTTGCTTTTGATAAGTTATCGCATAGTCAATTCGATAACTCTTATTTATTTGACAGTGCCTGAAAATATTTAATAAGCTTCCTAGGGACATAAAAGAGCTACCTTTAAAAATGTTTAAAAGGAAACTTTATGTTTGGCTGTGCGAACTATATGTGTTTTTTTAGGGTTCCGTACCTCAAAAGGAAAAAACGGAACCCTTATAGGATCACTTTGTTGTCCGTCTGTCTGTCTGTCAAGACCCTTTATCACGGGAACGCGAGGAGGTATCGAGTTGAAATTAAAACCATATACTCCGGTCTACAGCCCCGTGAAACTGTGAAAAAATCAAGCTCCTACGTTAACGTAAAAAAAAGATACGGCCGTTTATGCCGCAAAAAACGTGTATTTCGACACTGTCGAGGGAATCAAAATGTATAGGGTATTTCCCGATGACCTAGAACTATGAAATTTCGCAAGTAGCACCGTCTTATACTACAAGTATAGGAAAAAGTCTGAAATTTGTAAATTTTAATTAAATAACCAAAAAATCAGGGCCTTTATGCAGGAAACGACGTGTGATCAATGAAGTGTTAGCTACTCGCTAGCAGATGGCGTTAGTAATCGTAAATAGAACTTTGAAATTTGGTAAGTAATACCGTCATGAACTACAAGTATAGGAAAATATCTGAAAACTGTACATTTTTAATTAAATCACAAAGAAAGGGTCTTTATGCAAGGCACGGTGAAATAAATTTGGTGTAATAAATGAAGTGTTAGCTACTCGCTAGCAGATGGCGATAGTAATCGTAAATGATGGTAATTTTGGTTTGTTAAATCAGTCTCCCGAACTCATTATTTCTTTGTATTAAATTTTCCGTTCGCATTTTTCCCCGAACGCGATATTACCTAATTTTATTTTTCACCATTCGATTTTATTACAGTCGCTTTTTTTGTTGTTCGACTTTTTTCCTAGTCGGTTTTTTTCCCGTTCGATTTCTATCTCAGTCGCACTTTTCCCAAAAGTATTTACATCGTAATTCGTAGGTAGGTTTAGGTTATGTTAGTTTTGCATCAGGCCCGGAGGGCCAAACCACCCAGAAATAGGAGCTCCGCGGTAGCGGAGCTCCGTCGACTCTGTATCTTCGACAAATTGGAACGGGAAAAACACGACCTTGAAAATATGGTGGTAGGAAAAGAAGCGACTGGATAAAACTCGCAAGGGTAAAAACACGAATGTAAAAATAAACCGCCGGAAAAAAAGTGACTGTTAATTATCACTTTCGTGGAAAAACGCGAAAAGAAAATTAGCTTCAAAGAAAAAATGCGTTTGGGAAAGTCATCTAACAAATCACTCTTTAAAACTATGATTTCAAAGGATATAAGTAAGTCCACTAAAAAACTGTTTTATTGGCAATTACACACCCATTCTTTTATGGCCTTTCTCCTGAGTGTGCTGGAACTATATATTATAACATTATTTCTAAGAAACTCTATCACTGTTGTCTCCTGGTTTACGGGACAGAATAACAACAACACAAAGTTGATCCACCCTAATAACTGTAACTATAACTAAGAAATAAACGTTAACGCAGTTCTAGATTCAATTACTTTGTTTGTATGATTAAACACCTAAAATTACAAATTACGGCATATCCAATAGCAATAATAGCAATCGTTTTCATTTTGAAAATCGAAAGCTTGTCTGAATACAAAATGAGCACACTTGTTCCGCTTTAAAGTCGATTGCGACTGCGTGTGCGTCAGGCAATAGACCCGCTGAACTATTATATATGTACCTACGAATTTGTGCGGAACCCTCGGTGCGCGAGTCCGACTCGCACTTGACCGGTTTTTATGGCATAGGAAGGCAAACGAGCACACAGGTCACCTGATCGTAAGTGGAAACTGTGACCCGTAGACATTCGCATTCACAAGACTGAAAATGCACTGCCAACCCTGAGGCACTGCCAACCCTGAGGACTAAGATGGAATGCCTCTATGCTAGTCATTTCACCGGCTGTCTTATCCCCAAACCGGAACACAGCAATACAAACACTGCTGCTTGGCGGTAGGTTAATGGATAACATGGCGGTACCAACCCGGACGCAAGTTACTCTGTGAGTGAATTCTTAATTAATATTAAAACTGTTAGCAGATAATGTATGTATGTATGTATGTAAACACTTTATTGTACACAAAAAAAAGAAACAGAAAATCTAATACAATACAGAGTTAGAATGTACAAAGGCGAACTTATCCCTTTAAGGGATCTCTTCCAGCTAACCTTTGGGTGATTGAGTAAAATAAGTAAGCAGAATGCGGCAGACATTATTTAGTACAAAACAAAGTTTACAGAAACGGCGTTAACAAAATTTTAGACCTTGTGAATAAATACTAACAGAGACATATAAAAGTAAAAATAAATAATAAACATACATACATACATACATACATAACCTCACGCCTTCGGTCCCAGAGAGGGGTAGGCAGAGCTACAGAATTACCTACAACTCTAAAAACTTGTTGATAATTCTGTAACCACATTTTGCACAATTAGGCTAAGATGTTTACCAGTGTATTAGTGACAGGTTGCAAGCCCATCGCCTAACATAACTACAACAAGCCTTTATTCCCTTAGTCGCCTCTTACGACATCCACGGGAAGACATGGAGTGGCACTATTCTAACCCGGCAACCACGCGGGGATAATAAACATAAAAACAATTAAATACACAAACTTATATATATACCTACACATATACATCATAAATGTACAATACATATAATATATATAAAAATAAATATATACGTATATATATATATATATATGTATATATAATATACCTATATATATCATAAAATTAAACAAAGGATAGTACACAGTTATAAGGAGTCAAGCCAGTATGTCCTCAATCTTCCTTGTAGAGATGCGACCGATTGCGATTTCCTAAAATCAGAAGGGAGCCGGTTCCACAGTCTAACATAATAGGCTAAATTTAGCTTGTATGAAATGCGAGAGATCATTATACAACTCTAGATTTAATTTTCCATGCTCATCCGAGCAGAATGTGGTGGAATACTTGATTAGAAAATATTATTATAGATACCTGTCTTGACCCATGTTCAGCAAACAAACTATTTCATATAACATGTTAAAGTTAATATGGTTTTACGTAGTTTTACACCGTGTTGCATAGAGGCCCAGACAACATTCCTAAAAGACTTCAATTTGGAGTTACAACGTTTTAATTTCAAGATACAAAGAAGATTGCACAACAAAGTCAATGATTTCATTAACAACTTAGTTTATTACTAACATAAAAGGGCCGAATTAAGTACCCGAAACCGACGTGCGTGCATGACTCGATGTATGAATGTTGAAGAAGCGAAAGAAATTTGTCAAGATCGTAGCAAGTGGAAATAAGTGGTCTCTGCCTACCCCTCTGGGAAACATGCGTGATTTAATGTATGTACCTACGTATAAATGAAGAACAACCTGAACGACGGAAAAACACAATAATCTGACTGATTTATTTATTTAAGAATATACAGATAAATATCTCCTAGTCTGCTAGTGACAGTCGATGTGATCAGTCTGGAAAAGACAAAAGAATTGTTCATTTCGAACCATTAGGTAAGTAAATATGGAATTTATGTATTCTTAGTTACATTACAATGGAACACGTTCATCTCATAAAATATAACATTTTATATTAAACACGTTCATTAGGTGTATGCGTTGGATATAAAAAAAACTATAATATCAAAAGGTACTTAATTAGTATAATATTTATGCTATATAGTATCATTTGTTATTATTCATAAGGAGTAATAAAATTGTAAGCTACATTATCATATAGTACCTACAACATTTGTAAGGAATTATTACTTGTAAGATAACGTACACAAGGTATATGAATTAAAAGCTATAATATCATATGACATACTCCGTATATCATCATCATCATCATCATCACCATGTCAGCCGAAAGACGTCCACTGCTGGACATAGGCCTCCCCCAAGGCTCTCCACTCAGACCGGTCTTGTGCTTTTCGCATCCACCGCGTTCCCGCGACCCTTACAAGGTCGTCACTCCATCTTGTTGGAGGCCTACCCACAGCTCGTCTCCCGGTCCGCGGACGCCACTCAAGGACCTTCTGGCCCCATCGCGCATCAGTCCTGCGAGCGATGTGCCCCGCCCACTGCCACTGCTACTCCGTATAAGAAAGATATACATACATACATACATACATACATACCTTCACGCCTTCATTCCCAGAGTGGGGTAGGCAGAGCTACAGAATTACCAACAAATCCAAAAACTTGTTGATGTTGTTGTCTGTAACCACAATTTGCACAATTAGGCAAAGAAAGATATAATTTAGAAAAACAAAGCTTTTTATGACTCTTTTGGTGCATTTGAAAAAAATGTACTCATATGGCAATAAGCAAGCGAACAAAGCGAACGAGTAAGATGGCCGAAGCAGAAGCGACTTCTATAGGTTAGATGAGAAGGCTACACTTTCTACGCTCCCGCTATAGTGTTCGGTGTTAGGTCTTCTTTTGTAGCAGTCGATAGAATCTTGCTCGTTTGTTTACAATATACAATTTGTTGTTATACGTTTCCTTCATGATACCAACTATAAGTGTTATACCAAATGAAGTTGCATAAAGTTGCCTTACATTCTTATGAGTAACTAGCTTTTGCCCGCGATTCCGTCCGCGTGGAATTATTAATTACGGCAGCCAAATTTTTCTAAACCGCTTTCTTTTTAAATTTTAACCCCTTACTACCCTTTTTTCGCAATTAAAAGTAGCCTATGTCCTTTCTTAGGCTCTAGACTATCTTTGTACCAAATTTCATTTAAATTGGTTCCGTAGTTTTAGCGTGAAAGCGAGACAGACAGACAAACAGCAGACAGAGTTACTTTCGCATTTATAATATTAATATACAGGGCCTCCCAAACTTATGGGACATGAAGGGGAAGTACCTACCTCAAAAATCGTAGATAGTGTATTTTGCTGAAAGAAGACTTTATGTTATTTTTAAAAGTTAGTAATTCTGCATTCATAGATTTTCTAAAAATTAATTGCTTCGTCTGGGAATCGAACCGACTTAAATGTCAACAAAAAAAATCATCCTACTTTTTTGATGCCAATCGAAAGAATGGCTAAAAAATAATAACTCTGGTTAAGTAACATTGTTGTAAATAAATTAATTAAATGCTCAAAATGTGATCCCTCTTGCCATACGCAAATCGCCAATCTTTTAATGAGTCCGCTGCCTGTTAATTTAATTAATTAATTTACAATAAAATACCCACTTAATTGACTACGGCAGTTTCATGTATGTTTTAAATTTGATTAAAATGATAAATTTTACGTTGTTCCTTTCTTTTAAAATACAATGTTACTTTTATTATTTTTTAGCTATTCTTTCGATTGGCATCATAAAAGTAGGATGTTTTTTTTTTGACATTTAAGTCGGTTCGATTCCCAGATGAAGCAAGTAATTTTTAGAAAATCTATGAATGCAGAATTACTAACTTTTAAAAATAACATAGAGTCTTCTTTCAGGAAAATACACTATCTACGATATTTAAGGTACTTCCCCTTCATGTCCCATAAGTTTGGGATACCCTGTATAGTTAGGATAGATATTTTGTTGTTGTACGTTATATAACTTAACTAAATTATTTCTCTAGAATAAAAACCAGCTATACCTAAGTTAATTTTTTGCTCGTCCAACTAATATTATAAATAAATGCGAAAATTTGTGTGCATGTGTGTGTGTGTGTGTGTTAGTTAGTTACTGCTTCACGCTACGACGGCTGGACGGATTTTGAAGAAATTCGGAATGGAGATAGCTTTTACATTGGATTAATACATGGGCTTTTTATACCGAAAAATTTAAAGGTTGTCGCGGGCAGAAGCTAGTATTAAATAGTCTCGAATTTTTTATCAACTGTGCGCCAGTTTATGAGATTAGACGCCACCTTGGTCTAGAACTCTAGAGCAATATTTTTCATACCTACGTAACTCTTACAATCTGTAGTAGAGTTAATGTTTTTGAGTGCATACATACATACCTTCATGCCTTCATTCCCAGAGCGGGGTAGGCAGAGCTACAGAATTACCAACAACTCCAAAAACTTGTTAATAACTCTGTAACCACAATTTGCACAATTAGGCTAAGGTGTTTAACAGTGTATATTAGTGACAGGTAGCAAGCCCATCGCCTAACAGTTCTACAAGCCTTTATTCCCTTAGTCGTCTCTTACGACTTCAACGGGAAGACATGGAGTGGCACAATTCTAAGCCGGCAACCACACGGAGTTTTTGAGTGAAAATGGAGAAATACTTTAGATGCTTAGAAAGTATTGAAGTATTTTAAATGGTGTATACCATAGCTACGTAGTTGAAGATTTATTATCAAGTTTTAGAATCATAAATTATAGCTACTATTAGCCAAGGGAGCCTAAAGAGTACCGCAATATAGCGTTACTAGCTTCTGCCCGCGATTTCGTCCGCGTAGATTTCGAATATCGTTAATTCCCGGGAACTTTTAATCCAGGGTATAATAGCTATCTACATTTCAAATTTCATGCAAATTCGTCCAGCCGTTCTAGCGTGAAAGAATAAACAACTTCCATACATACAAAATTTCACGTTTATAATATTGTAAGTAAGGACCTTGTGCAGGGTCCGTCCGGGTTGGTACCGCCATCTTATCCATTAACCTACCACCAAGCAGCAGTGTTTGCATTGTTGTGTTCCGGTTTGGGGATAAGACAGCCGGTGAAATGACTAGCATTAGAGGCATTCCGTCTTAGTCCTCAGGTTTGGCACCGCATTAGCAGTCTTAGGATTGCCGTCTTGTGAATGCGAATGTCTATGGGTCACAGTTTCCACTTACCACCAGGTGGCCTGTGTGCTCGTTTGCCTTGATATGCCATAAAAAAAAAAAAAAAAAGGATTTGCCCGTATTATTAAAACTTTAATAACTCCTGAACCAATTAACATATCGGGAACACATGTTTATATGTATGTATGGTTGTTCCTCTGTGGCGTTCTAGAAACTAAACGCTAATACTTATGTCATTCGATTTGTCTTAATCTTGTGAGTGTTGCTAAAGACACCACAGTAATCAAAATTCAATATGGCGGCCACCAAACACCATATTGTGAAAAAGAAAAGAATTAAAGTCGACTAACTGTGACCAACGGGGTGTAATTGAATAGGTATTTAAAAAAGTTTATTTCATCATTTTTCATTTTGAATGATTTTTTAGGATTTATTAATCGCCGCTTTCTACCAAACTGGGATAAGGTCTTATACCTAGATTAAACACCGAATTTGTATATAGTCATGTGAGGCAAGTATGCGCACTTTATTTACAAACTAGTAACAAAATCAAATAATAAGTATGAAAGAAAAATGAAAATATGTATCTGGCACAGCATTTATTTAGGTACTTAATGATTTAATCAAGAAATTATCAATAAGACTTTGCCACTTCGAAGAAAAATCACCTTAATTCAACCAGCTCCAAAATGCGCACACTTACCCATACTGTGGGTAAGTGTGCGCAGTTAAGAGAACTTTGCGATTTTTTAATTATTCTAAGCAGACTGATTTTGATCAAACTTACCTCATTGTATTGAGACATAACATAGCTTCAAATGTTATGTAAAATAAAAGGCTTAAAACATTTTTAACAGATATAAAGTTCATTTTCTCGTGTCAATTTTCGCCATGACAGCAAATTTTACCTTTACAGCACCGGATTCTGAATATTATCTTTTTCTAGTGAACTAATGATACCATCTGTGTTTTTCTCGCATAAACTAATTATCTACCAACAAAACTTTAATTTGTCGACACATATCACAAACTTCTCCGTCCCCATTCCTAAACAAAGGGGTGGCGCACATTTACCCGCTGCGCACAGTTACCCCACATGACTATATACTCGTAGACTAATCTCGGAGTAAGTCTTATTTCAAGTTTGGTGAAATGGGGCCCTAAAGGTCTTGATATTATGCTGGGGTGTTACTATATACATAAGTTAACCTCTTAATGTTTCTGGGAAGCCCGGTATATTAAGATGAAATACCATGTAAGGAAAATATACTTATTTTTAAAACACGTCGGACGCCATGTGCACCAAAACCTACCTAAAGTGTTAATACATATGGGATCAAAACAACCCTGTGATGAAAGGAATAAGGTTGAAATGAAAACCGTTTGAATAAGAATCTGTAAGTACCTACCGTCTTAATATTATAACGGGAACGGGCAAGTTTGATAAATATTTTTATTAATCTTGGTTTTTCCACGAAATAACGAGCGTTTTTATTCTGGAATAACCAAGTTAGTATATAATACAGAGTGCTGATTATATTAGCGATACTATAATATGACACTGTAACTATAATGAGATCATCTATAAACAGGATTGTTCGTCATTCAATATAATGAATAAATCCATATATAAATATAATTGGACAATTTCACACAAATTGACTTAGGACGGATTCGACCAAATGAGAATAAGGTCTTTGTCCTGACCTGGTATATCTGACCAGTTCATTTTACATTGAGCGTAAAGAACAGAGTAATAGCAGTTATATAGCTCTGTCCTTCTCTCTCGCCGTAAAATGAACTGCATAGCTATGTCATAATAACCCCCCCAGGAAAAGTGGTAATGCTTTTGGACATTCATACGTTTAACTTTGACTTTAAAGACGATATGAATTTAAAAAAACAGAAGGGCATCGTTTCATCGGGATATTTGTTTTTTCCGCCTTGAGTAGAGACATTTTTACGCTGGGAAAATGCTTTTACGTATACCACCCAGGTCCAGAGGGACCTGGGATGGTTATGTGGGACTCACCAGTCGGGAGTGGCCGGAATACCCACTAAAAACCCAGCGGTAAACCATCTGCGTCTGTCAGGGAGGTGCCACGCGATCACGAACAAGCGCATTCGGCTGTGGCACCTCGACGCCAATGACTCCGGGAGGGTGACTTGGTTACTAAGAATACTAAGGCACCCTCAGACTTCCAGTGCGCCCCGCTGGGGGTAGGGTTACGTTGAATAGAGACCCTGGTCTAAGTCAGACAACACTAGCTTTGAATCTCTTTGAGACCATTCAACTATAAAACATCTCTCAAGCAATTCCTCATTAAGTTTAGACACATATAATCGTTATCTAATTAGTATATAATCTACAGCCGCCCTGAGATAACCTTTTCCACGCGTGTATGATCGTTTAAATAAACATTCAATTTAGTACCCTGTCACTTTAACCTCTTTGATAATCCTGGGTGGCATTACAAACACGATGGTAAAGCGATAAGGTACCAAAGTGTTCAGGTATTTGTGAACGGCTGTACAGTGCTCTTTGAAATGATAATACTGCACACTGTTATAAATGACATATAACACGAATGTACACGTGTTGTGTAATGTTGTCTGACACTTTGTGTATTACAAACAAACATACGTACCTACACTCTCGTCTTCATTCCCAGAGTGGGGTAGGCAGAGCTACAAAATTAACAACAACTCTAATAACTTCTTGATCATTTTGTAACCACATTTTGCACAATCAGGCTAAGATGTTTACTATATTAGTGACAGGTTGCAAGCCCATCGCCTAACAGTACTACAAGCCTACATTCCCTTAGTCGCCTCTTACGACATCCACGGGAAGACATGGAGTGGCACTATCCTGCCACCAAACGGCTAATTTGTT
The DNA here is from genome assembly GCA_927399475.2 of Acleris emargana. NCBI lineage: Eukaryota > Metazoa > Arthropoda > Insecta > Lepidoptera > Tortricidae > Acleris > Acleris emargana. The sequence continues at coordinate 1,669,821 of OV656841.1, forward strand.
TATTAATCTAATTTAAAAGTATAGAAAGTGTTTGATATTTAACCTGAATTTACAAAACTAGAGTATTATTAAGTACATTTTTAGGGTTAGAACCCTAAAAACACGCTGTCCGTCCATCCGACCGTCCGTTTAAAAAGTGTACCTAACTATCTTTTGAATATTGGATTGTTTTTTTCTTCAGAATATGTGTTATTAGGTTATTACGGTAGATATATCAACATTTTTTCAAGATTTTGCTTCTAATCGTGTTTTCACGTTTAACTTGCTAGGTAATATAATCAAAACCCATAATCCATAACCGTAATACGTGGAAAGGTGGGAAGGAGGCCTTTGCCCAGCGATGGGACATTCCGGGCTACATACATACATAAATAAAAAAACTCACGCCTTTATTCCCAGAGTGGAGTAGGCAGAGCTACAGAATTACCAACAACTCGAAAAATCCTTCAAACAAAAACACTTCGCAAAAACCTCAAAATCAATATCTAAATCGTTTATTGCTGGAAAGTGAGTACAAAAGGTACAAAGGGAGTACAAAAGGTGTTACGTAAAATGTATTAGTCTGTCACAATCTGCTAGCATGCAATATAAATAAATTCTTAATACTAGATACCTACTAATGACTAGGTAGGTACATTTAATTTTTAACGTTAAATTAATTTATACATACAACCTAATATATCATTAATGTAATGGTACATCAGCTATTAGACTTTGTCATCGAAATATTCCTCTATCGAATAGAACCCTTTCTTAATTAAGTATCTGTTTAGCAATCTTTTAAACTTTATAATATTATGTTTACATTCTCTAATTTTATTTGGCAGGCTGTTGTAAATCCTTGGAGCCATTCCTATAATACTTTTGGATAAGAGAGCTGTAATAATAATAATAGGTTTTTAAATCACAAGTCCCGGATGACTCCGGGTACTTGGCGTACAAATCACGGAAAAAAGTGAAATTACTCAGAAACCAGTGACATCAGACCCCCAGTTAAATGGGACAAAATTATTGCAAATTAGCTGTAGTGTAACCTCTTGTAAGGAATAGGTCGAGTTACCAGTCACCCTGTATAATAATAATAATTAGAGCATATTATATCAAGTTTATTATGTCCACAGAACAGACACGTAAGCGTTATGGTTGTTGAGATTAATTTAATATGCGGCCTTTTTAGCCGAGTACTCACTAGCGAGCCGTAACTGCAACTGTTGCACGTAACATCGTGATGTGTACGCGGCTCGCGAGCTTCTACCCTTACCATGAGACAATTACCGTACTCGCTAGCGAGTCGAATGCTCTGTCGCTCGCTGACCTCGCAGTGTTCCTATAGAGTGCGAGGGACAGAGCATTCGACTGGCTAGCGCGTACGCTAAATGTAACTCATGGTAAGGGTACTGTTCTCTACTAGAATCTCGTTACTGCAACTGTTACGGCTACAGTTACAGCTCGCTAGTGAGTACCCGGCCAAACATACTAAACATTCCGATACTAAACATTCCGCGAATGAGTACTTAATCAATGAACCACCTTAAATTATGATACGAGTATGACGTCACTGTCAGTCAATTTGTTTACTTTAACGGTAATAGTCTAAGAGCCGACGACACTAAACCTAGTTCGATAATACTACCGAATGATATATTTTATAATTAGTCACATGATAACTAAACTCATTAAAGTTAAAATAAAACTAAGCTACTCAAATATTAAAGATGTAAATAATAATCAAGAACTAAGGTTACCGACATAGCCCGAAGAATAGCTAAATTTAAGTTAGTCGGCGGGGCACATTGCTCGCAGGACTGATGGCCGATGGGGTCAGAAGGTTCTTGAGTGACGTCCACTCCATGGACCGCGAGATGAGCTGTAGGTAGGCCTCCAACAGGATGCAGTGACGACCTTTTAAGGATTGCGGGAACGCGTGGAGAGCCTTGGGGGAGGCCTATTTCCAGCAGTGGACGTCTTTCGGCTGACATGATGATGATGATGATGAAATAATAATCACCACCATAAAAAGAACACCCCCTCTAGCAGGTCCGCTCGCGGTATGGTCCCTCCCTATGACACGTGATTAGGGAATGCAATTTAAAAGGTTATTAACCGTTTTTGTACAAAAATAACCAGTTTAAACCGGTTATGACCGGTTATTGGCGATGCTGCAATGCAAAAAACATGGCTGCGCGGAGGGCGACCTTCAATTGCTGCAGGAACCTCTTTCTCCACTGTTTGGAAAATGCATCAGTGGTTTTTCATACACAAAAAAATATGATCTTTTAGAGCTTTGGTTATTTGAAGAGATCGATCCTAGTAGAAATTTAAGAGGCGTCGCTTATCATGCTGCTGCCACTGATTAGGCCAATCAGGGGGGCTTGCTGCCCCGTCGTATAATCCTACCCCTCCCCAGTTCCGAGGACCAAACGAAGCTTGGGAGTCTTATCGTACTAGACTTATACTAGACATTTGTTCATTGCAGCATTGCTAGTTATTTCGTGTTCCCTCATTAATGACGTGACTATATTATAATGATGACCGAAAATCGGTGATCGGAACTCTTTTCATAGAACGTTTCACTTCGCCGAATTTTCATTTCGTCGACAGGCATTTCCACATGAAGGAACTTACTTTTTTGTGATCACAAGTCTAACCTTACCTAACCTACGTAACGAATGCTTAAGCTGGAAACTATAAGGTTTTAGCAGAAATTAGCTTTCGATGAAATGAAATTCGGTGAAATGACACATTCGATGAAATGTTTATCGATATTTCAAGGGCTTCCCCTATTATATATATATAAATATCATCTGGTAGTCTTATCGAACTACTTAGGTTTAGTGTCGTGGGCTGCCCTACTATAAGGAAGGTGAGTCACGCGCGTGTCGCCAGCGCATCGCTTTTGTTCAAGGTCGACACGTGTCCGATCAGTGACGTCACGGGGGTTCAAAAGTTTGTGACTTCACGTGTAGGTACATACCATGTTATTGAAGGTCATGTTTAGAATTTACAAAAAATTGCTATTTTTAGCCAATAGCACCAAAGTAATAATCATACCACAGTAGACATACCTAACAAGGTAAATTAATTATGAAATTGTTTAGTTATTTTTATGTATGGGCAGATACGTTTCAGGGTAAAGAGACTTATATTTCTCGAGGGAGTTAGGTAGACCCTGTAAATGTAACACAAACGATTTATAAACGGTCGCAGTTGCAGACAAAAACTATAATATCTGTGGATGATTGTGAGTTTCTGAACGCAACAGATTATAAAAAAAACGTCTTACAGGGACTCTCCCCTATTCGTCTTCAAGAACTAGAACTGAACACACGTAACATTATTACTAAGTTATAAATGAAGAATCAAATGCTTAACGAAGTTCCATTAAATACTAGGTACATAAACTAAGAACAAGTTTTTTCATCTCACTAGCTCGGAAAGCCCTTTTTGTTTGTTTGATATCTATTGAGAAAATCGCTTTTTATCCACAAGTGAGGGAAGAGTTTTGACATTTGAAGGCAGCTTAAGTGATATTTGACAGCTAACCAAACACCTTACAAGTGCTGAATTTTTAACATCACAATTAATGAATTGCATCGAGTAAAAAACACTAAATACAGTCTTACTACTTTATTTTAATTCATAAATATCAGCATTCAAAATTAACCTTCATTCTTGTTTTAAAAACGGATAAAATGTTCTGACAGTCCAAATAAGTCGATGTGCAAACAAAACGCATCCGAAATAATAATAAAAAAACTTACGTCAAAACTTTTCTATTAAGCCGTCAACGTTAAAATATTCGCATGTTTTTCTAGTTTGTTTTGTTATTAAAAATGAGTGATAAAGACGTATTAACACCCGTGGAATTACAGGAAACCGTGCAAAATGCGGAATTGAGCTTACAGTACAAAACATTTTCTTAGTTTCCTCGCTGTAGTGAGGTGAAAAGTTTTGTGTTATACACGGGTGAAAAGTTATTTTACGTCTCGTGTCTTGAAACACTTGCTACGCTCAGGATTCTATTTTTGAACCACCGCATCGCTCGTGGTCAATCATAGAATCCTTTCGCTAGCTCGTGTTTCAAATGAACACTCGCAGGTAAAATACAACTTTCCCCACTTGTATAACAAATAACTATTGTCTTTTGTTTCTTCACGCCCCCAGCCTATTGCCGGGGCACCTGCGCCAAAGGAGGGAGGGTTCGGTTAACACCCTGAACCCTCCCCCAGACGTGTAGGACCATAATGTGGGACCCCATCCTCACGGTCCTTCTAGGGGTTCAGGCGGTAAATCAATTATAAATTATAATTATAAATCAAACCTAACCTAACCTACGTATAAAAATTATATTATGCATCTAAAATAGCTCCAGCAGCGTAACAAAGCTTTCGGAATTTTTTTCGGAACTTTACGGTGTTCCCGTCCGAACATATTCCATTATAAAGTGTTACACATCCTCTACTGTCCCGCTCTCTTCGCAGTTGGGGTCACTCTACTTTCCTCATCAGATGTGCAGACTGTCAGAATCAATTAGTAACGATTAAGTTGTTCTTTAGTGACGATTTTTCATACACAAATGAAAAAGGAATCATTCGTTTTTTTTAATGCACAGGACGACAAACTAGCACACAGGCCCCTGATGGTAAGTGGAAACCTTGACCCTTAGACATTCGCATTCAAAAGACTGCAAATGCACTGCCAACCCTGAGGACTAACATGGAATGCCTCAATGCTAGTAATTTCACCGACTGTCTTATCCCCAAACCGGAACACAACAATGCAAACACTGCTGCTTGGCGGTAGGTTAATGATACCAACCCGGACGGATCCTGCACAAGGTCCTCCCACAAGCAAAAAAGTATCTTGATAGTTGGAAATCTGCTACCGCGCGTTTTTCAATGGCCTTCTTGCCACGCACCTTATCTATGTGGAGTCAGCTTTCGGCGTCTGTATTTCCGACCCAATACGACTTGGGAGCCTTTAAAAAACGAGCCTACTCTTTTCTCAAAGGCCGGCAGCGCACCTGCGATTCGTCTGGTGTTGCGGGTGTTTATGGGCCGCGGTGATCACTTACCATCAGGTGGCTCGCTTGCTCGTCTGCCCCCTTTTTCAAAAAATAAAAAAAATAAAACCCTAAAGATTGTCCCCAAAGTGTCTCTGAGTCCGGCGGTGTGTATTCAATGCAAGTTAATGACGTCACTTGTAGTAATATTTGTTTACGTTAACGATTAGGTGACCACGCACGTGTCGTCTCCGTATCACTTCTGTTCAAGGTCGACACGTGGCCGATCGATGACGTCACGGTTCACACACGTTGGCCAATTTATGTACCTGCCTATAAATATAGTTCATGGGATAATCTTATGCAAATTGACCTAGTCCCCAACTAAGCTCTAGTGCCCTTATTAATAAACGTGGAGTAACCTGTGGGGTAGCTAAACCATGTTTTATCCTTATCTGTCATTGTGACATTTGAATATGACAGATAAGGACAAAGCATGGTTTAGCTACTCGACGGTTACTCCACGTTTATTAATAAGGGCATAGGGGTTTACATACTTTAGCCTAGTTGGTAGTGTTCCTACGAAGCTAGCGGTCCTGGGTTCAAATCGCGGTAAGCGCAGATATTTGTGTGATGTCTGTGTGTGAGTCTTGGGTGTCTTCTAAGTATTTAAGTATGTATTTCTCTATGTAAGTATTTATATTGTTGTCTAGTACCCATTGTACAAGCCTAGATAAGAGCTTAGTTTGGGACTAGGTTGATTTGTGTGACATTGCCCGCCGATTATTTATTTGCAAAGCTACGTAACAGTCACGGAATTATTTTATTTATGGAACCCCGCATCAAATACTTTCGTCAACATTTTTATCTTAGCTGTAGTTTTGCGATTGATTTCGAGGAACGCTGGTAATTTTCAAGGTATGTTCGCCTTTGTAGATAGGTACGAGTACGTGACTATGAGTACCTAAGTGATCAAATTATTCAGGCCATTCACTGTATACAAATATACCGGAGCACCCACAACGCCTAATACTTGGTAACATTCAAGCCGCCGCCGCCGCCGTAAGTACAGCAACGTCCAGAACGCCGAAGGCTTCTTAGCATCCAAGTAGCAATAAATAATGTGACAAATTAAAACGTGAGACAGACATATGCCATGACAGTATGGTACTGTTTTCATGTTACTTACTGGTAACGTTGCTGTACTAACGGCGGCTTGAATGTTACCAAGTATTAGGCGTTGTGGGTGCTCCGGTATATTTGAGCACTGTGGATGACCTGAACAATTTGATCACTCAGGCTGCGTCAATGTTAATGAGCATTCTGGATGTTTCCAACTATTTGGTGGTCTTGACTGCTACGTACTTTATGACGCTGACTGTACTACAATTAAAAGTTAAAACTAAACTTATTTAAATTAAAATAAAACTAAGCTTCTCAAATATTAAAGATGTAAATAATAATCACCACTAAAAAAGAACACCCCCTCTAGCAGGCCCGCTCGCGGCATGGTCCCTATGACACTGGCTGCATTACCTCTCTGGATAGCTATGTAAGCACCAGCTCTAGGATCTCCGGAGGTGTATATGAGCCGGGATGACAGAGCCTTAATAAAGCTTTTCATATCGACTGACCAAGATCCCATGGTCTCCATTGCAAGCGCCACAAATTCATAATTATTTAATAATATTTTATTAAGGTTGTTGTCAACAAAATCACACCCTTTGAAAACTTCATAAATTTCACAATGAAAGAAGCCTTAACGTTTCGGAGGGAAACAGTTCCGTTTACAATTTAATTGCAATGGCTTTCGCTTTAGCCCTTCGCAAGAGAGTTCTATTCAAACATTTTTTATTTCTTTGTTCGTATTCCTTAAAAAAAATAACTTAAGTATCCTTATAACGTACCAGAACATTTGAAGGGTTTGGTACCGAAAAAGTAGCCCATAAGTATGGTGTAACTTGGCCGTCCCGTCCGTCCGTCACTATTTATTTCAATACTAGCGATCGCTTAGGCCTCGCTTGCACGTGTGTGTCTACACATACAAATCCATACTAATATCCATACACCGGATTGACGGGGGCAAAAATGTACCAGTGCTAGTGATTAATTAAATATCGACTAAGTTTATCGACAACTTTTTTCGTGACATGGTTACATTACATTTCTTGCAAAAGTAAGTCGTACCTTTATCTTCTAAATCTGGATGATCAGCTTTCCATGAAGATAAACGATCTTTTTTCTTTCGATTCATAATTTACCAACTTAAAAACAAAAAAGTTCTCAATTCGGCAGAATGCTAAAGAATATTGTAGTAAGTACTGAATTAATTTGTTATTCAATGTAAGTTCAATGGTTGTCACAAGTGACTCGAGTCCAAGTCAATGTCAGATACCGGTCGTTTATAGTTGCGATAATTAGAAATAAAAGAGGTTTACAAATAATTAAAAGATATTCAAACTCTGCCATTAGTTATGATAATGATGATTAAAAATTGCTTTTTATCGATATCGATGTCGGTAAACTCAGTCGACATTTAATGAATCACTAGCACTGGTACATTTTTGCCCCCGTCAATCCGGTGTTTGCTAATATCCTACTAGTCCTACAGAGTGTGTGTTAGTTTGTTACTTCTTCACGCTGCAACACGGCTGGACGGATTTGGATGAAATGTGCGGACGATGTCGCGGGCAGAAACTACTTATAAATGTGATTTTGATAATATCTTTGTTTGTTACACTTTCACGGTTAAACCACTGAACAGATTTTGATAAAATTTGGTTTGAAGATAGCGTGAATCCCGAGAAAGGACATAGGGTAATTTTAATACGAGTAGATTGCAGAATACCGTTAATAATTGAGTATGAGGATGGCGCGAATTTTAATTTTAGTGTCGACTCCATAGCTTGCTTTAGTCTGACCTTGATATGACAACTCCAAACCCTGCGGGCCGATTGTGCTCGTGTTTATCGATGTGGATAAAATATCTGTCATACTATGACCCCAGTAGGAGATGACCTTCACCCAGCTGTTTAATCGGTAAAAAGTATTTTTTATCAAATTTAACATGGTTCCGTGGTTTTCACCTGTCGGTTCCAACGGAAGACCAGTGCTGACTGTAATGCCAGCATTACGCTGAGTTGGGACCATTTCGTGGCTACTTTCTTTTTTTACTTGTTATATCTGTTCTTTGTAATGTATGTCACGAATAAATGTTTTTCTTTCTTTCTTTCTTTAAGTAATTATATGGCGAATACGTTTGCTGAAAAATCAGTCCAGTATGTAAGTATTAAAAAAATTAAAAACCAACTTTTAAATAAAAAAATACCATTGCTTGTTTAATAGACAACTTACATACCAATCTAAAGTATGAAGCCTATAGAATATGCAAACGTTAGGTTGACTATTCCCATCATAACTATTGGGTAGGCAGGTATAAACAAGTATTTAAGTCGGTACTAATAATTTCCACTAAACCTAACATTTGCATATTCTAAGGCTTCATACTTTCGTTAAGTATGTATTTTGCCTATTAAACAAGCAATTCGAATATTTTTTTAAAGTTCATTTTTAATTACTTTTTAATTTAACTTTTTTTTTACTGGACTGAAATTTTTCAGCTTACCTATTCGCCATATAAAACTTACCATATTGAAATTGATATAAAATACTTTTTATAAGTACATGTAGCTGTAGTTCCACCTATTGTAACATAATGTGACACGCAATACATGATTTGAATTCGTATTTGAATTAGATTCAATAAGCTAAGAAGATTGTGCGTTATTTCTGTCCCACGTGTCAACGTATTTATTGATCCTAAACTATAGTAAACACGTGAATGAATCATTCGTACAAATAAACCTATTAACATAACCTCGTGGATCAAAACAACGGTACTAGTTATTTACGACTCTTTTACATTGTAAGTATTCAAAGAATATTAATTAAAAATATATTACTGCGTATAGAGTAACGTATCAAAATCAAAATCTTTTTTTTTTTTATGGCTTGGGAAGGCAAACGAGCACATAGGCCACCTGATGGTAAGTGGAAACTGTGACTCATAGACATTCGCATTCACAAGACTGCAATGCGTTGCCAACCCTGAGGATTAAGATGGGATGCCTCTATGCTAGTCATTTCACCGGCTGTCTTATCCCCAAACCGGAACACACCAATGCGAACACTGCACTGCACTTTATTCAATAAATTGGCTACATGAGGGCTCTTATGCACGCCGGTAACGGGTGAATCTACTAGCGCTTCAGACGAGACCATCATTGCGGAAAGAAGCGTAAGAAGAAGACCAGCTTTTCGCAAGAAACTCCAGATTCATTTTTCAATCATATAGGGCAGGGCACTGGTATGGGACGCGACGTGTGTTGACCAAAGCCCGGACGACTGGAGAAATTATGTGTTGACGTCTCAATAGTGCGAGGACACACATTTTATAAGTCAATAAAATGTCGATATAAAGCACGATGTACTGGACCACCGTTACGAAATTCAGAAAAAATATAGGTTTGCAAACAAAATTAAAATGAGTTGTTTGTATTTTTTTTAAATATTTTATATAATTTTCGTATTTATTCTACATTTTCCGTTTTTATACTCCTTCACCTAGGTGATAAAAGCCATTTCAGCCAACTAAAGGACCGTTCTAAATCTACTGTAGTAATCGGGGCAAATTTAAATAATTCATAGTGGTTATGAATTACTTCTGTACTACGGCAGTTCCACTTCTTTCCCAGATATCAAATTATTTAAGATTTTTAAAGTTGAAACGCCAACGTTTTTCTTCAACACATTCTAATATAAATTAATTAATTTATATCAATAAATTTCGGATTCAAAAATTGTTCGTATGGATGTCGATAGAATAGTCGATATTTAATTAAGCACTAGTGAAAAGTGCAGTTTTGCTCCCGTCGTCCGGGCTTTGGTGTTGACACATTCTCGCTTTCCCACGTCCAGTCAACCCGTAATCGGGCCGGTGCAGCAGCTGATCAGGCCCAATCCATCAAGCGCCGCAAATATTCATCATTATTAAATAATTACGAATTTGTGACACTTGCAGTGGAGACCATGGGACCTTGGTCTGCCGGTATGAAAAGCTTTAAATTTATTTATCGAGTCGATAAAAAATAAAAATCTTAGCAGCGTTTGCGTGTTGAGCTCTGTGCCTTAGCCAACAAGCATTACGCTAACTAGCGTTTCTATTCGTTTCGTTTTTAAACCAATCGCATCACTAGTAGATCACGTGAAACGAAGAGTTGAAGAGTCTACCAGTGACGCGATTGGTTAAAAAACCAAACGAATAGAAACGCTAGTAGGGCCTCTGGCCTTGTAGATATCTGCGGTAAAACTCAGTTGTCTGTAATTCGAGCCTAGAGCTCGCCTTTCCGCCGTGCAGGTGAGGGACTTAAGTTATTTCTTGTAAGTAATTCGGACTTGAACAAATTCAAGTTATATAGTTTTATAGTTAATTCAAGTTTATATATCTATGCCGTGCGGTTGTCGGGTTAGAATAGTGCCACTCCATGTCTTCCCGTGGATGTCGTAAGAGGCGACTAAGGGAATAAAGGCTTGTAGTACTGTTAGGCGATGGGCTTGCCACCTGTCACTAATACACTGGGAAACATCTTAGCCTACTTGTGCAAAATGTGGTTATGTGGAAGTGGTAAGACTTGTTGGTAATTCTTTAGCTCTGCCTACTCCACTCTGGGAATGAAGGCGTGAGTTTATGTATGTGTATGTATGTATGTGATTTCCAAAGAAGAAGTGAGAATTGAAGAAGAAGCTTCAATTTCTTTACAGCATTAAATCGTTGATTGACACTACTTTTTTGTTGCTGAAAAAATGCATTAATCTACGCATACCACATAGCTAGGTTAAAACGGAACCAAGATGGTTACGGGTACACATCGGTAACTCGTAGCATTTAGGTGGCACTTGACAGATTAGTGATGAGACAAGTTTTCTAAGTGTCTTTACAGATAAGATACAAAAATAAATTAATATTACCTACATCGTATTAACATAAAATATGACGAAGTAGCTTTGATAACTACACTCTCGGTCAAATAATACGGGTCAGAGTGAGTTTTTCATACAAACGAGGCTATTTCGAAGCCTTGGTTCCTGGACACAGGCATGTTTTGAGTGAGGTTTAATGGTGGATACTCCGAGGTTAAACAGTGGAGGTCAAAAGTGCTTAAGATACCTAACAGATCGCACAATCAGTTAACACCACAGCGAGAGAGCATGGGTCAGCATTTGGATTTCCTTACATTTTATTGCCATTTTATATGTTTTTCTGAACATGCACAATTCCGGCGTTAACCGCAGATTCAATCCGTTGGGTATCTTAGGCAATCTGGAAGTCCTGTGTCGATGCTCGGGGTGTCCATCATCAGATTTCACTAAAAGCATCTCCTGGCGAGGAACCAAGGCTTCCAAATAGCCTCTTTAGTATGAAAAACGCATTCTGACCCGCATTATTTGACCGCGAGTGTAGTTTGACCACATCAATGTCAATATCAATGATATTAAGGAATTAGGAGGTAGAAGCCTTAAACCAAAAGAGTCTTTGGAGATCGTAGTTAAAATTGAAAAGTCACTTTAATTACTGATACTGCAACCGGCTTCAAAAAGAAGGAGGGTCAAGGATCGACTGTATGTTTTTTTATGTATGCTTATGTATTTTATGTATGCTTATGTATTTTATGTATGCTTATGTATTTTATGTATGCTTATGTATTTTATGTATGCTTATGTATTTTATGTATGCTTATGTATTTTATGTATGCTTATGTATTTTATGTATGCTTATGTATTTTATGTATGCTTATGTTTTTTATGTATGCTTATGTATTTTATATATGCTTATGTATTTTATGTATGCTTATGTATTTTATGTAAGCTTCTGTATTTTATGTATGCTTATGCATTTTATGTATGCTTATGTATTTTAGAGCGTCGGTGGCCTAGTAGGGCTTAGGGGGACGGGGCGACTCGTGATCGTAAGGTACCGAGTTCGAACCCCCGCGATCACCATGTCCCAATGAGTTTTTCTAACTTAAGTGCATTACCCAGTGCTCTTACGGTGAAGGAAAAACATCGTGAGGAAACCTGCACATTCCAACAGCTGAGTGTGTGAAAGGGTATTGCTCAAAAGATCCTAAAGAGTCGAAGTGTATCCAAAATTGCTCATCTGTAGTATAAGATAAGGTAATATGTATGCTCATATATTTCTCCGTCTATTGTAAACAAATTTATTTTTTAATCCATAAGGAATGGAGTACACTTTTTAAATATTATTTATAAGGCTTTTGGTATTTTCTGTAACACAATCAATTGTATTGAAAACGAAAACATACAAATCTAGTTTTCCATAACGTATACAACATATTCAAAAATCGAATAAATCGAACAAATCGAACTTGATGGGGATGAGAAACGTTATCGCCCGGATGTTATGAAAAAGTTTCGATAGCTACCTACGCAATTGGGATTATTTTAATTTTAGGTTGGCATTTCCTAATAAATTACAACAATTAAATTATGTCTAATAATAAAAAGTGTTTTTAACAGTGTAAAAAAAAATGTATATCAAGCGGTCTTCGTCTAACCCGTAAGTTACACCTGGGAGGGCTTCAAGCCAAAAACTAAAGTCAAACAAAGGTCAAATATACTTTTGTCGAAATATGCGAAATAGATTAATATTTCAAAAACTTAATAATGCAGAACGGCTTTAAACCCCTGTTCCGCGAAATGGTTTTCAAATTAGAGTAATTGTAATAGTTATTTGTTATACAAGTGGGGAAAGTTGTATTTTACCTGCGAGTGTTCATTTGAAACACGAGCTAGCGAAAGGATTCTATGATTGACCACGAGCGAAGCGAGTGGTTCAAAAATAGAATCCTGAGCGTAGCAAGTGTTTCAAGACACGAGACGTAAAATAACTTTTCACCCGTGTATAACACAAAACTTTTCATCTCACTACAGCGAGGAAACTAAGAAAAGGGTTTGTACTGTAAGCTCAGTTCCGCATTTTGCACGGTTTTCTGTAATTTCACAGGTGTTAATACGTCTTTATCACTCGAATCACTCTTTTATAATAATAACAAAACAAACTAGAAAAACATGCGAATATTTAACGTTGACTACAGCGAGGAAACTAAGAAAATGGTTTGTACTGTAAGCTCAATTCCGCATTTTGCACGGTTTCCTGTAATTCCACGGGTGTTAATACGTCTTTATCACTCGAATCACTCATTTTTAATAACAAAACAAACTAGAAAAACATGCGAATATTTTAACGTTGACGGCTTAATAGAAAAGTTTTGACGTAAGTTTTTTTTTTATTATTTCGGATGCGTTTTGTTTGCACATCGACTTATTTGGACTGTCAGAACATTTTATCCGTTTTCAAAACAAGAATTAAGGTTAATTTTGAATGCTGATATTTATGAATTAAAATAAAGTAGTAAAACTGTATTAAGTGTTTTTTACTCGATGCAATTCATTAATTGTGATGTTAAAAATTCAGCACTTGTAAGGTTTTACGTTTGGTTAACTGTCAAATATCACTTAAGCTGCTTTCAAATGTCAAAACTCTTCCCTCACTTGTGGATAAAAAGCGATTTTCTCAATAGATATCAAACAAACAAAAAGGGCTTTCCGAGCTAGTGAGATGAAAAAATATGAACAATCCCAATTTAAGCGACACCTCACAATAACACTCATGTTTTTTTTTATACGTAGTAACTTCCAAACATTCCATCTGATTTCCACCAAATCTAAGAACCACCGTGACAAAAGGGCTGCGTAATAGGATAACATTTAATATGTTACTAGATTATCGGCCAGATGTTATGATAACGCACTGGTTTTCTATTATTATAGATACGAATACAATTTGATAGTTTAATTAACTTTAGTTTGTGATAAGATAAGGTAGTCTGTGAATTATAAATTTAAATATTCTCGTAGATGACTAATATTAGTGGTGGAATTGACAACAGTAAATTATTTAAAAGGTGTTCTGATAAAAAAATTGCTTGTAAGTAGTGGTTGGTTAAACTGAGATGGGAATAAAGGTTCGTAGTATTGTTAGGCGATGGGCTTGCAACCTGTCACTAATATACACATGGTAAACATCTAAGCCTGACTGTGCAAAAAGTAGCTACAGAATTAACAACAAGTTTTTCAAAACCGACTTCAAAAATAAAGAAGAGGTTCTCAATTCAACTGCATTCTCAATTAGGCAGTCTTATACGTACGATGTTATCGACAGTAGCCCTGCAGCATAATTGACCGTCAAAATGACGAAATTTTACACACCGGATGCTCTGCTTTCATTTGGCAGGAGTTTAGGTACACAAATATGGTACAAATAAAAAAATATAAAATAAGAAGCGGTAAAATGATTACAGTTAAATACAGTTTAATTGCAATCAAAATGGGGATCACGGCAGCATCATTTTTTTTCAACCACTTTTTCTTAAAAATTGCAAATTGAGACAATTTTCTTGTATTATCAATTGTATTATAACTACTGAATCATATAATTTTTTACTACAACATAACAAAGAGTTTTTTTAAATGATAATGTTACGCGATGATTTTTGCCACTGTCCTTCTTCCTTTCAATCAAATAGTTTCATTTTCGTTTTAAGTATGAAGTAGGTACTACTACTAGGTTTCACTTCGTACTACACGCGTCAATAGATTACTTAAATCATTTTTACATGATTAAATGGTTGACGACTAATGGTTAATAATTACAATAAAACCATTTGTAATCACTCTATGTAGCCTGATGTTATTTGTGCGTCAACGGCATGAAAAGTACGGGCCCTGGTTATTTGAGAATGCACGCGCTAAAATGTTTTTGTGCGCTCCAACTTAAACTCGCCGGTGTGGCTTAACAAACAAACACACAATCTTTCGCGTTCATAATATCAGTAGGACAGGAAGACGTTCTTGGAGTCCAGCCAGACACACTATATCGTGATTTGCGTCCCCCGGGCGCTGACCCAACGATATCTAATTAATTAATACAATAAAACTGCTTTATCTGAGCGTTAATTATTAGACAAGTTGTTGACACATTGGTCACGTAGTTGAGTATGCGATTTTATTTTAAAATCGAGGAGAATGCGACGTTATTAATGTCTCCTATAGGAAATGCCAACGCCTCTATATCGACACGACGTGTTAGCCTAGTCGGTTGTGAACCTGCCTACGAAGCTAGCAGTCCTGGGTTCAAATCCCGGTAAGGGCAGATATTAGTGTGATGAGAGCGAATATTTGTTCCTGAGCCATGGGTGTTTTTTATGTATTAGTATTTATAACGTTGTCTAGTACCCATTACTATGGCTAGAGCTCAGTTTGGGACTAGGTCAATTGGTGTGACATAGTCTCCTGATATTTAATTATTCTACATATTCTACAGCGTAATACAATATTGCTTTAGACATGCAATAGCATGGTCATCGTCACGATGGATCTTAGAAGCCTAGTTGGGAGCCCGTGGTTCCTCTCGTAGACCCTTGAAGGTCCCACTGGGAATAAAAATCCCCATGGCCCTTTCGAGAAATATAATGCTGCCGAATCACGAAGTTTCAAAATCAAATTTTACAGAGTCAGCGGTGCTCCTATTTCTGGGTGGTTTGGCTCTTCCAGCCTGCTGCAGAAGAAAAACGTTATTGCATCTTGGCGAGGGCCTAATGACAAATGGCTTAGCTACTCCACGGTTACTCCAAGTTTATTAAAAAGGGTAACAAAGAACCCGTCATCGGTCCCACCTATTACAAGCGTCTACCTACCGAACTCAAACGCGAACCGTCTGACGAAATGTTTAGGCGCCGCCGGCTTAAGAATATTTTGTTGGAAAACCCAGTCTATTCGGTGAATGAGTATATGGAACTTGACTTATAAATAAGATTGACTTTTAAATTTTTTATATACTCTGTATTTGTTGACTTTTACTATTATCATTTAATTCTATTTCTGACGACCTCAATGTAACTGCATATAATTTGACATGCCATGTAACTTATACTGTGTTATATTGAGTAATAAAATCTGAATCTGAATGATTGATTATTCCTTTCTTTGTGGGAGGACCTTGTGCAGGGTCCGTCCGGGTTGGTACCACCATCTTATCCATTAACCTACCGCCAAGCAGCAGTGTTCGCATTGTTGTGTTCCGGTTTGGGGATAAGACAGCCGGGGAAATGACTAGCATAGAGGCATTCCATCTTAGTCCTCAGGGTTGGCAACGCATTTGCAGTCTTAGGATTGCGGTCTTGTGAATGCGAATGTCTATGGGTCTCAGTTTCCACTTACCATCAGGTGGCATCAGGTGGGTAGCATCAGGTATGCGATAAAAAAAAAAACTCTTCTACTTTATGTTGCAGGTAGCGGCGCGATGCAGGGGCGCGCGCCGCGTTGCCGCTGCGTGTTCGCTTGCATGTGCGCACTGCTCGCCGCCGCCGGTATCGCCGTCTCGCTCACCTGGAGCCAAGTGTTCGACTCTGTGCTGGCGAGGGTGAGCTTACTATTAGAAAACTTCCTTTAAGTTGTCCGAGAGATGTGATGAGTCAAGGTATGTGTACAGTCAGCGTCAAAAGAAACTGATCACTTAAATACCTTGTCGCTTTACTGTCACATGAGCAATGTCAAACAAGATTGTCTAATGTGTTAATGCGATAAAGTACAAAAGTAGCTTGAAGTGACCAGTTACTTTTGACGCTGACTGTACGATACCGTACCCAGTGTACCTGGGTCAATCAACTTTTCTGTGTAGCTCGTTGCCATGGTGACGTCTCCTGTCCTGGGTCACTCTTTAAAACTATGATTTCAAAGGATATATGTATAAGTCCACTAAAAAACTGTTTTATTGGCAATTACACACCCATTATTTTATGGCCTTTCTCCTGAGTGTGCTGGAAGTATATATTATAAAAAAAAATCTAAGAAACTCTATAACTGTTGTCTCCGGGCTTACGGGAATAACAACAAAAAAAAGTTGATCCACCCACCTACTACCGTTTCGTTCAAATATATCTCGCCTAATATCATTCCCCTACTAATCGCGTACTTTTATTTGCCAAACCAATCAATAGCACATTTATATTTTCAGCTTATAATTTGGTCAAATTACCATTTAGCTAAATATTACACGCCAAGTATCTGTTTGGCAAAGTATCTGTCGCCGAAAATATTTTGTGAAATTAATACTTTGCCAAGTGATCACTAGCCGAGATGGAAATGGGATCGAGATGGAAACGGCACCGCCGACGATGAGGGAGCGAGGGCATCTTGGATAGGGCCTCAGGTCTACTTAAGTTAGAAGCACGCATTGGTAGGAACAGAGCCACGAGGAATCACACTCGATACTTTGAAAAATCTCAAATAGAATAGAAGATAAATCAATTATTTGTATAACTGCATTCGGAATAACGTAAGTCACGTCTTAAACTTCTTGTCGAAGAACTTAATCTAACAACCTAATCTTATCTAGCTCCCCTTCAGATTGCATTCCGTCTGGCTCCAAAGTCCCCATTAGGTACTCCTGCAGCTAGGTACCCAGTAGTATTCCGATTTTTTTAGGTACTTCAGGCTAGTTCTCGCCTATGACGACGACCCAAATCTAAAGCAGCTGTAAGTTCAATACTAATGCAGTTAGTTAGTGGTAACTTTATTTGACACTCATCATTTTGGAAAGTTTTACATATCACTACTTTTGGTGGCATATTACGACAACTTGTCACTTGGCCTATGTTGTTTGCAATAGTAACTTGGTACCTAGAGCTAACCACGACGCCATTTTTACCCCCGAATTCGTGATATACTTGTACAATGTATGACTTCCTACAACAACGATAGTTTTAAGTACTCTGACGATTCGGAAATAAAAATACAACAATTACCCTTGTTATTCGAGCGATACATATTTTTAAAGGTTTCTCGAGCGGCAATGTAATGCAAAGTTTGTTTTGACACTTCTGAGACGCAGACTTACTTTGATTTTAATATCAACCTTAACCCCTTACCGATACGAACATTGCGTCTTAAGGACAACGGAAACATTCCAAAGTTGGACACCACGGGCTGTGAAGGATAGAAACGTGTTTTTCTCAAAAAATACCGGAAATGACATTACTAACTCCATACTGAGACGCGAAGTACATAGTTTACAGACAGTTCCAAAATTAAAAAAAAAATACATTGCATACAAATTTCTTTGTTATCTAGTTTGTAACTTTTTAATAAGTGAAAACGGCCATAATAAAATCAGGGCACAAGTCTTATACATCCATATTTTATTCGAAATGTAACTTTTTTATCTGTGTCTGAAATAGCCCGAGTTTTTTTTTCTAAAAAAGCTTGCGTTTCTCCTTGTCATAAACATAAAGGCGGGAAAGAGTGATGTTATTTCACGTGAAGTTTCTGTTTATATGCGATTTGTATCTTGCGATTTTTGAGAAAAGCACTATATATGCCTCGGATTGCCTTGGCAGGAACGGCAATTGTAGGCGTCGTATTTTTAAACGGACTCACAAGCTCGTCCGTTTAAACCAATACTCCGCCCGCAATTGCCGGCTTCACTGCCTAGGCAATAATGTACTATTTATTAGACGGAACCGTAAAGGAAAGATTGGCTACATATTCGTAAAGAAAACACACTGTACAACCGTTTAACCTAGACCTTGCGCAAATTTATTGCTCCTTCAACTCCATCCATTTCGTAATAACCATCAAGTGGACAGCAGTTACGAGTACCTTCGGGGACTGAAAAGGGTTCTTGCGGCCTTCGGTGAAACCATAGAGTTGATTGGTCGGTAAAATTATTAAATTGGATTACGTAAATTGATTAGTCAGGTGAATACGTTTCAAGGTAGAGATAGCTAGCGATGAGGTTGGTTGTTTTTTATGTTGATTATTTTGTAGATGTATACATACTCAAAAAATGTTTCTTGTAAGCATGAGTATGATCACTGTCAGACGCTCAGTCTTTTTTTTTGTGGCTTAGGAAGGCAAACGAGCACACAGGCTACCTGATGGTAAGTGGAAACTGTGACCCATAGACATTCGAATTCACAAGACTGCAAATGCACTGCCAACCCTGAGGACTAAGATTGAATGCCTCTATGCTAGTCATTTTACCGGCTGTCTTATCCCCAAACCGGAACACAACAATGCAAACACTGCTGCTTGGCGGTAGGTTAATGAATAAGATGGTGGTACCAACCCGGACGGACCCTGCACAAGGTCCGCCCACAACTAAGTCTAAATTCAATTTAATGAAAAAAAAATGGTTTAAAGTAGGTTAGTAGTAGGTGTATGATATGATAGGTAGTTGGTTTTTGGAATTTTACAAGAATTTCATAAAATTTCATTTTCATCAAAAACAAGATTTAAAAAAAAGTTATATCATTAAACCTTCGGAAAACCTTAAACAAAATTATACATTACTTTTGAAACTATTACAAGATTCATAAATATTTGTGCACACAGAAAAATAAAGACAGAAAACAAAGCGAAGTTCTATTTTGAAATGGTTCTCTGATTTTTTTGTTACTACTTCACAATAAAGACTGGAGTGGTTGTCTATACCACTGTAGAAGGAGAGGACAATAGAGAGATCTCTCTCCAGGCGGGTGTTATGCCTGGGGACCGAAGTCCAACAGGATAAAGTTGGAAGTGGTATATATGTCAACCGACTTTAGAAACTTCGTTAGCGCGTTGTAGGATTCTTAGTTCCGCTGTCTGACACTGTTGGCGCTAGCGAGTTGTTGATACAAGTTTCCGTTAGATGTCACTAGGTCGCCACACCACCGACAAGACCGTGGCTTAAGTATAGTGAAAGATATCATCATTATCAAATCAACTAGTATTGTACCGCTTAGAAACTTCTGAAAGGCTATAGCCGTGTTTCTATACAAAATTTGCCTTTCTGTCAAATGTTCTAGTAATTTTATTTTTAGATACTTCTTGTAGGCAAAGGTCTGTTCCCCAAAGAAGAGCCATGTACACTTGTCAGTTTTCGTAATATGGCGGTTTGTTTTTTTTCACTTTTTAATTTTTTTCTTGAATTCGGTCTTTGCGATTAATTTGATTTTTTGGTAAACTATACTACATAATAAAACCCATCACTACAAAAAATATTGCTTGAAACTTTAGTACAAATATATGTCAAAATAATGGAAACTATAAATTGTTTTTTTTTTTTTTGGTGTTCTGGTGTAGCGGCACCTACAGTTTTTATTTCATAAATTGCCCATCTATATAGACCTACTACATATATTAAATTCAAATTATTAGCTTTGGTACTTCATGCCAAAAACTAACTACAAATAAAATTATTCCTTACATGTTTCAATGTTTTTACAGGATTGCTTTAATTACTTGTATGAATGAAATCGTATACATCCTATTTTTGTATTTTGTCATTTTTGTAAGTTTGTTTCGTTTTTGACATCCAAAACATTGAAACATGTAAGGAATAATTTTATTTGTAGTTAGTTTTTGGCATGAAGTACCAAAGCTAATAATTTAAATTTAATATATGTAGTAGGTCTATAGATGGGCAATTTATGAAATAAAAACTGTAGGTGCCGCTACACCAGAACACCAAAAAAAAAAAAAACAATTTATAGTTTCCATTATTTTGACATATATTTGTACTAAAGTTTCAAGCAATATTTTTTGTAGTGATGGGTTTTATTATGTAGTATAGTTTACCAAAAAATCAAATTAATCGCAAAGACCGAATTCAAGAAAAAAATTAAAAAGTGAAAAAAAAACAAACCGCCATATTACGAAAACTGACAAGTGTACATGGCTCTTCTTTGGGGAACAGACCTTTGCCTACAAGGAGTATCTAAAAATAAAATTACTAGAACATTTGACAGAAAGGCAAATTTTGTATAGAAACACGGCTATAGCCTTTAATTATGTGAAATTCTTGGGAATCCATAGGAATTTTTCTAAAGAAGAAAAACTTTTCCAATGGTGAGACCATTGTCGAGAATGTCCCAGTAGTTAATTGAGAAGATTTCCAAACTTCTGGATATTATTGCGACATGCAAATTGCATCTTAGCCTAATTCTTGAGCCTTGAGCCGTGTGGTTGCCGGAAGCCGTGTGGTTGCCGGGAGCCGTGTGGTTGTCGGCTTAGAATTGTGCCACTCCATGTCTTCCCGTGGAAGTCGTAAGAGGCGACTAAGGGAATAAAGGCTTGTAGTACTGTTAGGCGATGGGCTTGCTACCTATCACTAATATACACTGTTAAACATCTAAGCCTAATTGTGCAAATTGTGGTTACAGAGTTATCAACAAGTTTTTGGAGTTGTTGGTAATTCTGTAGCTCTGGCTACGCCACTCTGGGAATGAAGGCGTGAAGGTATGTATGTATGTATGTATGTATGGTAATTCTGTAACTCTGCCTACCCCATTCTGGGAATCAAGGCGTGAAGGTATGTATGTATGTATGTAAATTGCTAATATCAACTAATGTCACGAATTCGTGTAGCATTATAATTAAGTATAAGTATCGTCGGTCGTGACCAACCCGCCACATTGGCTATTAACTGCAGTCTATTCTTTGCGTCAAATTGAGAATTGAGCTTAAGTAGTCAATTCCTTTCGACGATTGACAAGAGTTGAGAATGGCGACAAAACAACGTGAATTGGAACCATATGTTGATAGTATCAGAGTTCTTTTTCGAGGCACCCACTAACAAAGCGTTAAGCAGTGTTCGCATGGTTGTATTAAAAGGTGCGTCCAAAGAGATGGGCTAATAAAGCAACGTATGGAGATGGTGGGACGACTTGGACGGTTTTTTGTTTTTATTGCTTGGGAAGGCAAACGAGCACACAGTCATTCAAAAGACTGCAAATGTGTTGCCAACCCTGAGGGCTAAGATGGAATGCCCCTATGCTAGTCATTTCACGGGCTGTCTTATCCCCAAACCGGAACACAACAATGCGAACACTGCTGCTTGGCGGTAGGTTAATGGGTAAGATGGATACGGTTTCCATAGATTGTCCTGGAAGTTGTAATAGAAAGGGAGTTGTGGAAATCCAGGAAGGAAGCCTTTGCCCAGCAGGGACACAATAATAAGCTGGGACAATAATGAAGTAGTAGTAAAAAAAGTGAGATTTTTAGATTCTTGAAAAATGTAACCGAAGTTTTAAGAAAAAGTGTAGTGTTCATAATGGTAGGTACAGCATTATTTTTTTAGGTCTATAGTTGTTTAGTACCCAAAGCACAAGCCTAGAGCTTAGTTTGGGACTAGGTTAATTTGTGTGAAAGAGTCCCCTGATAGTTGTGATATTTATAGAGCAGCCCAATCTAGCTAATTGGCCTTTAATTAGTCAATGTTGCCGAAAACGGATATTAAGTATTAACCCGGCCAAGTGTGGGTTTGACTTGCCTTGGCTTTTAGGGGGTCACCAGAGTTGAGCCCCCCCCCCCCCCTGCTACAGAGCAAATAGAAATATGCACTCTGTATTTTTTTATTATGCACCCATTATGGTTCATGAAATCATGAGGTATAGCTCGCTGACAGACAGACAAATGGACAACGTAGGTTTTGTAGTAAAGTGTCACTGGTACCTCTGGACTTATTCAGATGGCTCAATGTTTTACTTGTTTTGTTTTTTAGTCAAAAAATTCGTGGTTTGGTTTGCTTATGTTTTTTTTGTTTTGTTTACTTCAATTTGAGTTTTGGTTTTTGTTTTTTTTTGGGTTTGCTGGATGTGTGAACTGCCGTGGTATCACCAAATACTCCCTGCGGAAGACCGGCTCTGGCCTAAAAGCCAGTAACATGCTGAGCAGGAACCATTTCACTCCATCTGGAACTACTTCAGATATTTTTGCGTTTATGTTTTTGTTTTTTAATTTGTTCTTCTGAACTTGTGTTACTCTTTCTTTCTTTCGGTGCGGAATCCTAAAAAGCAAGCTTTATAAATCCCTTCACGTTTTGATCACTATTGTCGTCTATACAGGGAGTAAGGGACGGCTTACCGAAAACTGAAACCATAGCTTCAGACCATTGTACTGAACTGAAATTCAGTGGAAATTTTCCCGTTTTTTTTTCCATATTTTTGCATATAAACCGATCTAAGACAACATATTATAACATACTGAAGCTCAGTATGTAAAAAAAACTGTGAAAACGGCATTTTCACGTAAAAAACGAGAAAATTTTCGTTTTCCCAGGAAAAATTCCACTGGATTTCAGTGCAGTGCAATAGTCTGAAGTTATGGTTTCAGTTTTCGGTGAGTCGTCCCTTACGCCCTGTATATATACCTATCACCGAAAACTGAAACCGCCGAGAAAATTTTCGTTTTCCCGGGAAAATTTCCACTGCATTTCAGTTCAGTACAATGGTCTGAAGCTAAGCTATGGTTTCAGTTTTCGGTGAGCCGTCCCTTACACCCTGTATATGTTAATATTCATGGTGTGTATAATTTTAAATCCGCCATTTTTTAATTATTTACATCCCTACCAAGTGACACTCGCAACCTTTAGACGAATGTAGCGACACCTCGTTTGTTGAAATCATTAATTTAGAAGCATTCAAACTAACTTAAATACAGACAGGTAAACAAAAACATTACCCCCTACTTCAACAGCTGGTTAAAAAAGAAATGCGCATATTTCTCTAATCAATGAAATAACCTCAAACCGGACGAACGTTAAAACAATTCCAGTTCAATGTTTCCAAAGTCCAAAGTAATGATAAATTATAAGCTGAATAAATACAAAGTAGAAATTGCCTTTACACCTCATTGGCTTTTGCTACGTTTGGTCATTGTTGAGTTTGAGATTAAGACAATACGTAGGGCTTCAGACGAGAATTAGTAACGCGATGTTGAATATTTCAGTAAGCTGACTAGGCTGTAAATGGAGTCACCAATTTCTAGATTTAGCTTCTAAAGGCGCATAAATTATTATTTGTTATTCATTCATTCAATCGATATAGTTTTCCTACATCGCCCGTGTCCTCTAGACAAGATACAACTTTTTCATTTGCACAAATTATTAATGACTAAGTTTTTTTTTATGCCGTAAAGAAGGCAAACGAGCACACAGGCGACCTGATGGTAAGTGGAAACTGTGACCCATAGACATTCGTATTCACAAGACCGCAATCCTAAGACTGCAAATGCACTGCCAACCTTGAGGACTAAGATGGAATGCCTCTATGCTAGTCATTTCACCGGTTGTCTTATCCCCAAACCGGAACACAACAATGCGAACACTGCTGCTTGGCGGTAGTTTAATGGATAAGATGGTGGTACCAAACCGGACGGACCCTGCACAAGGTCCTCCCACCCGCAAATCACACCCGCGTGTCGGGTTTAGGCCAAGCATTTTATCTCTTCAAACCTAATTACATTATTACCTTAAGATTTTACTCAAATATAATGTTAGTGTATTTAGATACATACATAAACTCACGCCTTCGTTCCCAGAGTGGGGTAGGCAGAGCTAAACAATTACCAACACGTCTTAAAACTTCTTGATAATTCTGTAACCACATTTTGCATTTTTTTAGCGTATTTTATGATAGAAAAAATCACTTCCCGCTAGTTTCTTGCGGCGTTTCTTCTCTGCAATCACGGTCTTGTCTGGAGCATTAGAAGATTGAATACAAACTACCTTTACTGAAGTGTGAAAGAGTCATGTAGCCAAATACAGCTAATTAATAATAAATTGAAACTAATTCAAAACTTTTTTTTGTGAATGCACCAGTAAAACCTACCTGTCAAATTTCACATATACGGACGGACAGAGTACACGGTGATGTTCGAAAAAAGAGCTGTAGGTATCTTTTGAGTCGTAATAGATAGCGGTTTTTTTTTTCAGAATACTT
Organism: Acleris emargana; assembly: GCA_927399475.2. Taxonomy (NCBI): domain Eukaryota; kingdom Metazoa; phylum Arthropoda; class Insecta; order Lepidoptera; family Tortricidae; genus Acleris; species Acleris emargana. The sequence continues at coordinate 1,694,724 of OV656841.1, forward strand.
TGATCTCGGCGGGTATATTAACAAATAATTCAAATGAAAGAAAGTGAAATAATGAAGGATCTCCAACTCATCCCCTTTACACCCGAGCGATTCAGTAAAAAAAATTTAAAGTATGTCAATAATTTTTTATTTTTTTTACACGGTTCATATTCAATTGGAAAAAAAACCTCACAATCATATGACTTGTTATTTCATTTACACGGTCGATATTCAATTTGAAAAAAATGCTCGCAATCGTATCAGCTCCGGTGTAAAGGGATACACTTTTTTTTTAATGAAATGTTATTTTTGTTGTACCTATTTTAAAAAACATCAAATTTGGCAAGATTACAACTATAGGTACCATCCAATCCCTAAAAAACAACAACCAATAAATACTAAAAATCGATCAAGTTGGACTCGCGCTATCTTTTGATATAGTAAAGACATAACATTCACATCGATATACATCATAATAATATCTACCTACTGTGCGGTAATACAGAACTCTCGGTGCGCGAGTCCAACTCGTACTTGACCGGTTCCCGGAGATATTCTTAAACGCTTTCATTTGGTTAATTAGACCATTTATTCATCATCATCATCATGTCAGCCGACGTCCACTGCTGGACATAGGCCTCCCCCAAGGCTCTCCACTCAGACCGGTCTTGTGCTTTTCGCATCCACCGCGTTCCCGCGATCCTTACAAGGTCGTCACTCCATCTTGTTGGAGGCCTACCTACAGCTCGTCTCCCGGTCCGCGGACGCCACGAGAACCTTCTGACCCTCTGTCATCTGTGATGTGCCCCGCCCACTGCCACTTCAGTTTAGCTATTCTTCGGGCTATGTCGGCAACCTTAGTTCTCCTGCGGATATCATCATTTCTTAGTAACCATTAGTGACCATTATTAGTGATTGATTAATAACTCGGTCAGAAGTACGAATCAATAATGACCATTGACGTATTACCTTGGCGGACAATTCGTCTAATCAATTCGGGATAAGCCAATGAGTTGACGGGTCAAACGATCTGCTCCGCCAATGATTGCCAGATGTCCGATGATTGACGCGCAATGACGTCATGCGCGTGAGTTGACGCTGATACTTAATCAGCATTGATCAAGTGTATACTTCAGTAAAGGTAATAGCTCGAGCGTAACATGTCAATCATGGTCACGTTATCGACTATTTGAAACATTACAATACAAAAGAAATACAAATACACTATTGAACACCAAAAAAAAACAGCAAAACGCTGCATGCACCTCGAGTTACAGGGTTTTGTGTTAACTTGCATCAAACGATTCCTCATGAGCAGACCTAGGAATATACGGGGCAAAATTAAATGACAGCTAGGGATTGCCTATATCAATAAACTCAATTATAGATGCTTTTCCAATATACTAGTAATCGCTACAAATTCTGTTTGTTTCGTTTCGGACAGTTCGTGACGAGAAAGAAATTTCATAAGAATTAATCGTTGTTTTTTTCGAGACAAGGTTTTATAAAGGTTCATCAAAACGATGGTGAAAATGGCAATTGTCGTAAGGAACAAATCATTACTTTTTAAGACAAACAAACCATTTTCTTTATAAAAAAGAGTATGGTGTCGTTTTGGTGTATTTATTCGAGCTGAATAATTACAAGAATTAAAATTTACGTAAATGGAATAGTATCCAAGAAAGCTGTCCTTTACGTTTAAATTGTTTCAAACTTGAACTTTAATGCCTAATCACAAAAAAGAAATTGTTATGTTGTAAAAGAGTATGCGAAGCATATTTTATGGGTCGAAATGGACATATTTGTTCAAAATCTAAGCACAATGACTTTTAAATCTAAATAAGTGTAAAATCCAATTCATAAATAGGCTAATAGCTAACTATAGTCTTCTTCATTAAATAATGAACGTAATAATGTAAGCATTAGCATATTTAAATTAATTTAATCTATCAAAATTAAACAGTCATTAATTACGGAGTTTCTTTTACAAATGCGTAATATATGTTGTACAAAACACAACATATCTTTTAGGAACTTATTTTTATAAGTGTAATAAACTAAAACATTAGCATGTTTCAATTGAAATGAAGTAATAAATCGTATTTGTTTTTACGATTCTTTTATGAGAAACATAATAGTTTTTTTTTTTCTGTTATATACTAGAACCTTTAGCATATTGCGACTAAAATAAATTTACCAAACTAGTCATCGTGGCCTCGTCTTCATTTGTACTTTAGTTCTTCTTCATATGTTTTAAGTAGTCGGTCTCGAGTAGTTAAAGTAGTTGGTAGCGATAGAATTGTTATTAAACATATTTTTGAAGCCTGGGAGGGGTCACATGATGCCTTAGGTATTTTCTGTGATTTGTCCAAGGCCTTCGATTGCGTTAACCATGACACATTAGTCAGGAAGCTACACCATTATGGAGTTAGAAGTACTGCGCTAAACTTAATAAAAACGTACTTATACGGGAGAATACAAAGGGTAGACGTGAATGGAAAACGATCACCTGGGTCTTTGGTCAAAATGGGCGTACCACAGGGCTCAATTTTGGGTCCTTTTTTATTCCTCATTTACATAAATGATTTACCATACCTTATAAAGGACAAACATGATATAGTATTGTTTGCTGATGATACCTCACTCGTATTTAAAGTCAAACGACAACAGGAGTTTAATATCGATGTAAACAATGCTATATCAAAAGTAGTAGATTGGTTCAGTGTTAATAATTTATTACTGAATGAGAAAAAGACTAAATGTATTAAATTTATGACTACAAATGTGAAAAATAGACAAACTACTGTAACTATAAAAAATGATAGATTAGACCTAGTTAATGATACAGTATTTCTTGGAATAACGTTAGACTCCAAACTCCAATGGGGTCCTCATCTGGCTAAATTAGCGAATAGACTAAGTTCTGCAGTTTTTGCAGTTAATAAAATTCGGAATATAATAGACTTGAAAACCGCTCGATTAGTTTATTTTAGTTACTTCCATAGTATTATGTCATATGGTATTTTACTATGGGGTAGTGGTGCTGACGTAAACAGCATCTTTGTTCTACAGAAGAGGGCTATTCGTGCTGTTTACAAGATGGGTCATAGAGACTCGCTTAGAGATAAGTTCAAAGAAACGAATATATTAACCGTATACAGTCAATATATTTATGAAAATATTATGCATGTTCATAAACACATCGGTAGTTTTAGAAAGAACTGTGACATACATAATGTTAATACCAGGAATAAACATAAGCTCGCAGTGCCCTTTACACGGCTTCACAAAATAAAAAACTCTTTCATGGGTAATTGTATAAGGTTCTATAATAAGCTCCCAAGTAGTGTTACTCATTTATCAGTAAATAAATTTAAGAGTTACGTTAAACGTCAACTAATTTCTAAAGCGTATTATAGCATTAAAGATTATATAAATGATGACAATGCTTGGGACTGAATTATTTGTATTACAATTATTAATGACCGTGGAGACTATATACATCTCCTTGTATGCTTATTATTTTAATTTGACATCTGGAGACTCTTTACATCTCCAAAATTGACCGTGGAGACTTTCTACATCTCCCTTGTTTGTGTTTGATGTTTTGTTTTTTTGTTTAATTACCTACTTACCTATATTTAATTTTAATTTGACATTTGGAGACTCTTTACATCTCCGGAATTGTATTATTATTTTAACCTGACATTTTTATTAATTTAATTATTATTACTACTGGGACCTGTACGTACATCCCTGTGACATTTAAATTAGATAGCTTATGTTTAGTATTGTAATAAGTTCTTTATTTAAAAAAATGGCTTACTGTTGAGTTTCTTGCGGTGCTTCTTCTCAACAATGGTCTCTTGAAGCGCTGGTAGATGGTAGATTCAGACTTGTAAAAGTGCCTACAGGGCCTACTTACAGAATAAATGATTTTATTTTATTTTATTTATTTTGTGTTTTTTTTTTCAAGTTGACTTCGCGATGTGGATGCTAATGAAATCGATCCATAGTAATATTGACATGTAATGACAAAACAGTGGTAAAGTATTAATTACGGTTTGGTCTTAACGTATATTTCATTTGTTTTTACTTATCTTAAAAAATGCAGTTGTAAAAGGTGTCATTATACGCCCTAAACTACAGTCGCGAACCGGGATTGTTGAGCCACTTACCCATGTAATTTGGCTATGTAATGCAAATCGAATAGCTGTCAGCCAGTCGTTGACATCGGTTATTGAATACACGGCTAAATTACGAAGATGGCAAGTGGCTCAACAATCCCGGTTCGTGACTGTACTTAAAAAAAAAGTGGGATGCGATTAAGAAGAACATTGATTTGACAGTGCCGTTTTAAAGGATAATTTATTTAGGATCAAGTCCTTTAAGAACTACTTCAAATTCATTTTTTTTTTTTTTTTATATCATAGGAAGGCAAACGAGCACACAGGCCACCTGATGGTAAGTGGAAACTGTGACCCATAGACATTCGCATTCACAAGACCGCAATCCTAAGACTGCAAATGCATTGCCAACCCTGAGGCCGAAGATGGAATGCCTCTATGCTAGTCATTTCACCGGCTGTCTTATCCCCAAACCGGAACACAACAATGCGAACACTGCTGCTTGGCGGTAGGTTAATGGATAAGATGGTGGTACCAACCCGGACGGACCCTGCACAAGGTCCTCCCACCTCCATTTATAATGTTTACGACCAAAAATGACTTTTTTGCTAATTTTATTTATTTCATTATCTTGGTAAGTATAATTCAGAGAGAAACTAGAAAAGTCCGTGACCGTACGAGATATGTTAAGAATATACAATATTTAGGCATAATATGGCGTAAAATAACAGCAGCGTTTTTAAGACCGTTTGCACCGATATACACATAAGGAGATGTTTTTTTTTCTTGTTCCTCCCTCTATCGCTCTCGTAAGATTTTTGCATATTTTCCTTCTGAACTATACAATGCTAGACTAAGTAACACGATTGTAATATGAAATATGTTTAAAAAATATACTGACTGCTGAGTTTCTTGCAGCGTTTCTTCTCAGTAGTGATCTGCACTTGGGAAGCTCTGTTAGATTTATGACGTGTTTTTGCTTACTAAAGAAATGTCTTTTTCATCTCACTAGCTCGGAAAGCCCTTTTTGTTTGTTTGATATCTATTGAGAAAATCTCTTTTTATCCACAAGTGAAGAAAGAGTTTTGACATTTGAAGGCAGCTTAAGTGATATTTGACAGCTGACCAAACGTAAAACCTTACAAGTGCTGAATTTTTAACATCACAATTAATGAATTGCATCGAGTAAAAAACACTAAATACTGTCTTACTACTTTATATTAATTCATAAATATCAGCATTCAAAATTAACCTTCATTCTTGTTTTAAAAACGGATTAAATGTTCTGACAGTCCAAATAAGTCGTTGTGCAAACAAAACGCATCCGAAATAATAAAAAAAAAACTTACGTCAATACTTTTCTATTAAGTCGTCAACGTTAAATATTCGCATTTTCTTCTAGTTTGTTTTGTTATCTACAAACCCTTTTCTTAGTTTCCTCGCTGAAGTGAGGTGAAAAGTTTTGTGTTATACACGGGTGAAAAGTTATTTTACGTCTCGTGTCTTGAAACACTTGCTACGCTCAGGATTCTATTTTTGAACCACTCGCTTCGCTCGTGGTCAATCATAGAATCCTTTCGCTAGCTCGTGTTTCAAATGAACACTCGCAGGTAAAATAAAACTTTCCCCACTTGTATAACAAATAACTATTGTCTTTTGTTTCTTCACGTTTTTTTATCTTTCCCAGCAAGTGGCTCTGACCCCAGGGTCCAGGTCGTACCGCGAGTGGGTGGCGCCGAGCGTGCCCCTCTTCATGGACGTGTATCTCTTCAACTGGACCAACTCAGAGCGGTTCCCTGAGGAGAAACCACATCTGGAGCAGTTAGGTAAGTTTTTTGAAGACGCCTTAGCCTAGTTCAGTGGTGGGAGGGTGGGGGGGGGCAAACATTGTTAACGGGAAGAAATTAAATAAATTGCATTTTGCAGCATAAATTGCAAGCTGCATTTTGAATTACCTCAAATAACCCTAAGTCTCATCCAATTTTGATGCTAAAAGTTACTGAGTTACCAGGACTACCCACGACCCGTAGCATCCTAAAGATAATATCAAATAAGCTAAAGTGTCGTTGACGTCAAATATTATAGTAATTAAAATATAACCACTTATCGGACTAGTAAGATAACCACATCATTAACCAATGTCAAAGATAAACTACTTAATTAAAGAAACATCGGTGAAACTTCATCGTCATTACAGCCCGGGTCTATATCGGATGGCATACAATTATTAGTCCTATCGTTGTGTCGCATAACGTATTTGGTCCTAATAACGTATGGCATACACTTTGTCCCGCATATTTTTGATTGTCCGAAATTATTAGGACAAACGAAAAAAAACGCGTAAAAATTATTAGGACAAACGAGTAGTATGCCATTCAACAGTATACCAAACATTCTCAGCCAAACATTTTTAGGACAAAAAACGTTATGCGATACGACAGGCACCTTTCAGCCCAAATCCACCCACTGTAGGGTGAAGGCCTTTTCATTTTCACGCCACTTTGCCCGTCGTGCAAACGCCATCCATCCTTTCCCAAATGTCTGCCAAATGTCGTCAGACCAACGAGCGCATGTCGGCAAAAGAACGCAACTGAAGTGGCGATGGGCGGGACACTTGGCTAGGCGAGACGATGGCAGGTGGTCGAGTGCGCTCCAAAGTGGTGACTGATATTAGGTCACAGATCAGTGGGCAAACCATCAGCTCGTTGGTCTGAAACTGCATAAAAATATTTTTTTAAAGCCCCAGAGCCCCGCTTAACATACATACATACATACATACCTTCACGCCTTCATTCCCAGAGTGGGGTAGGCAGAGCTACAGAATTACCAACAACTCTAAAAACTTGTTGATAACTCTGTAACCACAATTTGCACAATTAGGCTAAGATGTTTAACAGTGTAAATTAGTGACAGGTAGCAAGCCCATCGCCTAACAGTACTACAAGCATTTATTCCCTTAGTCGCCTCTTACGACTTCCACGGGAAGACATGGAGAGGCACAATTCTAAGCCGGCAACCACACGAACAAGCCCCGCGACAAACAGACGGAGAGACGGACAGACGGACAATGGAGTCTTAGTAATAGGGTCCTGTTTTTACCCTTTGGGCACGGAACCCTAAAAATTAAAATTCCGACATCTAATGGCCATCCGCCTGGTTTGAAAGCTGATATATCTTGTACGACTCAACCGGTTTTAGTTAATAATAATAATTCAGACCCTTGAACCAGCCATCATCGTTACCGCCCAACGACTTTCGGATCAAGTGCGGGCCATTCAGCGGCTTCGGCGGCTGGATCAGTCTGTACTTGATCGGCTACGCCTGGAAGCGCTACCTATTCGCACGACCTCTGCTTCGTCACGGGATCCTCCTGCTGCGTTATTGGCTTCGATGCCAGTCGCCCAACACGCACTGATGCCAGTGCAGGATGATCCCGTTATCGATGTTGAGGATTGTGCGAATATAAGCGTAACTAGCCAGGTAAATGAGCAATTGAGGAGGGCTTTGGAAGACGCGATCGCGCAGTATCGGTCCACACCCAATTCTAGGCCTCGTCTACCACGCTTGCCTGCCTGTAAACGAAATTTTGCGCTTATGGGAGCCCTAAACGCCTTGCTGGCGCCATATTTACAAGCCAGCGAGGATATAATCGATACCCACTCAATTTTGTACTGCGGGGCCATAGCTGCGTGCCGCGTAGCTCGAGTCAAGTTTTCGGACACTGACCGAGCTCCGCGCGCTCGTGGGTCTGTCCCCGATTGGCAAGTGCGAATTGAGCGGCGTATTGATAAATTTAGGACTCTCATAGCGAAGCTAATCTGCTTCAGGGGAGGCAATCAACGCCCCCGAGTCATGCGTTTCGTGAACCAAGCCTTTGCTGGGACCGGAATAAGGTCCCAACATTATATGGCTTGTGTCACGGAACGTATCGACTTCCTGAAGCAGAAGGTTTACGCGTGGGCAAGCCGTATTCGTCGCTATGGAGAACGTGTGAATAGATACCAGCAAAATCGCCTCTTCCAAAGTGATCAGAGGAAGGTGTACCGAAAGTGGGAAGGAACTGATCAAGGTGTGAGCGACGGACACCTACCAGATCCTGCTGCTATGATTAATTTCTGGCGCAATATCTGGTCGGTGCCGGTCGTGCACACTGAAGGAGATTGGATACGTGCTGTTGAGCGCACGTGTGAGGCTATTGAACCAATGGGGCCTATTACCATCTGTCCCGAAGATGTAAGTTGTGCAATTCGAATGGCTCAGAACTGGAAAAGTCCTGGGCCGGACGGATTGCACAATTTCTGGATTAAATGGTTCAAAGCCTCACATGAGTGTTTGGCAGCACAACTCCAAAATGCCCTTGAAATCGGTTCCTTGCCACCTTTATTAACAACTGGTGTCACCTCCATGCTCCACAAGTCCGGTAGTACCGCGGATCCAAAGAATTACCGACCCATTACATGCTTGCCTACCATCTACAAGCTCCTTACATCCATTTTGAGCACAAAATTAAATGCACATTTTATTGCAAACAATATTTTGGCCTCTGCTCAAAATGGATGTAAGGTTGGGTCCCGTGGTACTAAGGAGCTCCTCCTCATAGACATGACCATTTGTCAGCAAGTTAGGCGAAACAAGGCGGCCCTCTCGGCTGCTTGGATTGACTACAAGAAGGCTTATGACTCGGTGCCTCACTCATGGCTTGAAAGGATCTTAGAGTTGTATAAAGTTGATACAACTTTGAGGTCCTTTTTAGGTGTGTGTATGAGACAGTGGGTCACAGTCCTTCGTCAACCAGGTGGTCGAGACATCCCCTCTGATTCGCCTAACTTGATAAGGATTGAAAGAGGCATCTTCCAGGGTGACAGTCTGAGTCCTTTGTGGTTTTGCCTAGCCATGAATCCTCTCAGCTCTTTGCTGAAGGATTCCGGGCTTGGCTATCGACTTCGTAGAGAGGCTGAAGTCATTTCTCACTTATTATTCATGGATGACCTCAAATTGTTTGCATCGGGGTGCCAAGATCTTATCGCATTATTGAAAATCACACAAGAGTTCAGTAGTGCGATCAAGATGGAATTCGGTGTAGATAAGTGTGCGGTCATGCATGTTCAAAGAGGGAAAGTTGTAAATTCATCTAATTTGCAGCTTTCTGAGACAATGACCCTCAGATCTCTCTCCGAAGTTGAAACCTACAAATATCTTGGTATGTCACAGTCTTTGGGTATTATGGACGGCGATTTCAAGCAGTCAGTGAAGGAGCGCTTCTTTTGCCGCTTGACAAAAGTTCTTAACAGTCTTTTGTCGGGTGGCAATAAGGTGCGTGCCTTCAATGGCTGGGTGATGCCGCTGCTCACATACTCCTTTGGCATACTAAGATGGACTCAGACTGAGCTGGACGCCCTGGATAGGAAGGTCCGCCTACTGCTCAAATCACATCGCATGTTGCACCCACGCTCATCTGTCATGAGATTGTACATCCCGAGGAAATGTGGAGGTCGAGGCATTTTAAATGCTAAGAATCTCCATAACCGCGAGGTGTGCAATCTCAGGGATTATTTCCTTGGCAATGAGTGTGGGATGCATCGTGATGTGGTTGCAGTAGACAGGAGCCTCACGCCTCTCTCCTTGGCAAACGAAAACTGGCGTAGACCAACAGTGTTGAGCACTGAAGACCGCAAGAACGTATGGAAGAGCAAGGAGCTACACGGACGCTTCTACCGGGCCCTAACAAGGCCCGACGTAGACTTTTTAGCGTCCGTGAACTGGCTACGGTTTGGTGACCTCTTTGGGGAAACCGAAGGTTTTGCCTGTGCAATTGCTGACGAGGTCATAATGACGAACAATTACCGGAAATATATTCTGAGGGATGGCACGGTCGACATTTGTCGAGCGTGCCGTTGTCCCGGCGAATCCCTCAGACATATAATTTCCGGTTGTTCGCATTTGGCCAACGGCGAGTACTTGCACAGACATAACCTCGTAGCCAGGATCATTCATCAGCAGCTTGCTCTTCAATACGGTCTTGTTGAGTCTGAAGTGCCGTACTATAAATACACACCGGCGCCAGTTCTCGAAAATGGTCGTGCTACGCTCTATTGGGATCGATCTGTTATCACAGACAGGACTATTGTCGCCAATAAACCTGACATCGTGTTGACAGATCGATCTCAACGCCGGGCAGTGCTCGTCGACGTCACCATCCCGCATGATGAGAACCTCGTGAAGGCCGAGAAGGATAAGCTCAGCAAGTACCTTGACTTGGCTCACGAGGTGACCACCATGTGGGATGTTGACTCGACGATCATTGTCCCGATAGTTGTTTCGGCAAACGGTCTTATAGCGAAGAGTCTCGACCAACACCTCAAGAGACTCTCGCTAGATGGCTGGATCAAGGGCCAGATACAGAAGGCAGTACTCCTCGACACGGCACGCATTGTGAGGAGGTTCCTCTCTCTGCAGCCCTAACCACCGGTAGCTTGAGCCCTGCCCCGCTGCTGGCGGCACCCGTAGATTAGGTTTTTTATAATGTTTATTTTTTGTATCGGTATTGTTATTTTACCTTTATATTTGAATATGTAAAAAACCTAATTTATAGAAAATTAAATGAATATCTAAATAATAATAAAATTTATTTATTCAAAGGTAAAAGTAATAAATCAAACCGATTATCCGTTGGTCCCACACTAGGCCATGCCTGTCACGTGGTAACCGGGTTCGGAGTTACACTTTAAAATAGAGTACAGTCTACATATGACAATTGGAAACTTAAGGACTAACTTAAAGTAATGTAACAAATTCTTAAGTCCAAATATGGCACAACTATAATTCTATGAAAATTGGAAACTTAAAGACTAACTTAAAGTAGGTAATATAACAATTTTTAAACCCAAATATGGCACAACTATAATTCTATAATATTAAATTACTACAATACTAAAATATTTGAGGAATGAGTTGTGCGTGGGTGTGAGTTAGTGTGTGTGTGTGTGTGTGTGTGTGTGTGTGTGTGTGTGTGTGTGTGTGTGTGTGTGTGTGTGTGTGTGTGTGTGTGTGTGTGTGTGTGTGTGTATGTGTGTGTGTGTGTGTGTGTGTGTGTGTGTGTGTGTGTGTGAGTGTGTGTGTGTGTGTGTGTGTGTGTGTGTGTGTGTGTGTGTGTGTGTGTGTGTGTGTGTGAGTGTGTGTGAGTGTGTACATGTTTCTGTTCTCGTGCGTGAGTTGGTGGAGGTTTACGAGTTCTCAAGTGATGGCCTTCAGCAATTTATCAGTCTCACTATAGCCAAGAGTTTTTAACCAACTGAGGATTCTTAGACTTGCTTCACGAGGGGAAGATTTTGAAATATCACACGAATTAGCAATTTTGTTGTAGATGTAGGGATGAAGAAAATCCGGGAACCGTCTTGCAAATGAGGTCTTTACGAGTGGGGTAGGTATTCTGAACAAACGCTTGCGTAACAAGTCAGCGTAATGCTGTGAACGAATGGTTTCACAGTGAACCCGCATTGTGACACGTAGCATCATTAGTTGCCGCACACTCAGAACGTCAGCCTCCCTATAGAGGTCCGCAGTGGGAAACATCCGTGGCTTTCTGAGCATGACCTTTAGAACGAAACGTTGGGCCCTTTCGAGAGGTAAAAGAGCAGATCCAGAAGCACCGCCCCACACACTTATACAGTATTAAACACTAGCTTATCGTAATTTTACGGGTAAAAAATAACCTATGTGTTAGTTCAGGCTATCTCAATTCCAAATTTCACCCAAGTCGTTGCGGCGTGAAGAAGTAACAAACATACACACACAAACATTCACATTAGGTACTAATAATATGATTAGGATAGGATAGGATAGCTAAGAACCATTATTATAAAATAGCTTTATTTAAAAAACAATGACACAGGCCCCTGGTGGTAAGTGGGATCTGTGACCATAGACAATCCATAGGCATTCTCAAGACTACAATCTTAAGACTGCAATCCTAAGACCGCAAATGCGTTGCCAACCCTGAGGACCAAGATGGAATGCCTCTATGCTAGTCATTTCACTGGTTGTTTTATCCCCACACCGGGACACAACAATGCTGCTTGACGGTAAGTTAGAGGATAAGATGGTGGTAGCGATCTGTATGGACCTCGCACAAGGTCTTACTACTAGGTAAATGCCCCAGACTGACCCACAGACACACATACATACAGATACACAGATAAACACGTAACACCCTTCTTTTTTTAATTACTAATTGCATAAAAAAAATCGTTTTCAACAGGTCCGTACCGCTTCAAGGAGTACCGACGACACGTCAACGTCACGTGGCACCCTCACAACGGATCCGTGTCATACCGGACCCTCAGGAGCTGGAGGTTCCACCACTCCAGCAACGGTAGCCTCAGTGACAACATCACAACCCTGAATATCATAGCTGCGGTGAGTAGCAGTGACAATCTACCCTCTGATTTAACGAGACAAGTGACAACTGCACTTTAGTGTACATAGCGTAGTTTATATGAAGCCCAGTGATTTAGCAACCAGTCGACTTTGTAATGCATATTAAATTGTCTTCTGTCACCTGACATTGACCATGTCATATTCCACCTCTCCATTACGAGATACTCTGTGACCACATCACCAACCTGAATATCGTAACCGCGGTCAGTAGACATGCTGACAATCTACCCTCTATACATCAACTGACAACGACAAGTAATAAGTGGCAATTAAGTGTATATAGGGCCATTTGCAACGTTAAAAGATGGCGGACGTGTAATTTGTTTTAGACTTTAATTTTTGGGTAATTAGGTGTTCAAAGTTCTTTTCTGATAGTGATTTGTACTTTTTATGCCTTTGTGTCGCACAGTGATTGAAGACTTGGACTTATTTCGTGTATCTGGCATCTTTCTTCTCGTTTCAAGTGGACTCGCAGTGGTGCAGAGGTTAAAACTATCTTGACCTCTGACCTACAAATCACCGTACAACGTTGCCCCCAATCTTCCTAGAGAAGATTGGATTGTGTTTTATTGCTATATTGATTTATACTCATATAAACCTTGACACTGGCGAAATCACTTCACGTGGAAACGCCATATCCCTGCGGTAGTAGCTGTTCAAGTCGCCGCGGGGGCAAAAAAAAAAAAAAGTGTATATAGCGTAGCTTATGTAAAGCCCACAGATTTTACAACTAGCCGACTTGAGGTACACGGTACGATTTGTCCGTAGTATCCAACGCTTCAGACCGATCGAAACGACGAATCGATAGTGTATGTCAAGATCGTTATCGGAACAAAAACACATGTAATCATTAAATATCGTAACGATGAATCGCCAGTGGCTCTTTACGATCAACGATTCGATTTTGTCTCGCTCTGACATGAACATTAAATTTGAACAACTCTTTATCCTTCGTTTCAAACAAGTCAATGATCGATCGTTACGACCAATCGTTTCATTTATGGGCGTCATTTTTGATGCCATGAATTATACAGACGAATCGTGTATATGGGGCAATTAGACATTGAATTGTCTTCTGTCACCTGACACAGTCAAGTCGGTCAATTTCAGGTGACAGAAGACAACCTTTATTAAAAAATATCAGCCAATCTTCATTTTGTAATCGTAATTATATTGAAAAAATAAAAATAAAAAAATACCCGTGTGGTTGCCGGGTTAGAATAGTGCCACTCCATGTCTTCCCGTGGATGTCGTAAGAGGCGACTAAGGGAATAAAGGCTTGTAGTATTGCTAGGCGATGGGCTTGCCACCTGTCACTAATAAACTGGGAAACATCTTAGCCTACTTGTGCAAAATGTGGTTACAGAATTATCAAGAAGTTTTAAGACTTGTTGGTAATTCTTTAGCTCTGCCTACCCCACTCTGGGAATGAAGGCGTGAGTTTATGTATGTATGTAATTATATTGAATTTATACCACTTTTATTCACTTGACTGTAAAAAACGTCCAGGTAAAGTATACCTGTTATATTTATAGCTCACAATCCCATTAAATAACATGTATTCATCTGCAACTTTTTGATTAAAATCGTCCTTTGATGCGCACGTTACGCAATGTTCTCGAATATCGGAAACTTTTGATCCCCTGGCGCCATTCTGATTGGGTAACTCAACCTCGTTAAAACTCCGTCCGTTAGCGGATGCAAGAGTCGCTCAGTGAACGGATTAAAGAGCTAAATCGGTCCAGGCTTCGATTTCTGTAAGCTAACTGAACGGGCAAATAGGCAATAATTGCATAAAACCAACTAGGTACACTCTCGGTCAAATAATACGGGTCAGAGTGCGTTTTTCATACAAACGAGGCTATTTCGAAGCCTTGGTTCCTGGACACAGGCATGTTTTGAGTGAGGTTTAATGGTGGATACTCCGAGGTTAAACAGTGGAGGTCAAAAGTGCTTAAGATACCTAACAGATCGCACAATCAGTTAAAACCACAGCGAGAGAGCATGGGCACAGAACAGATAGGTACAGAAGACAATCTACATACAAAGTGCGCTCGAGCAACGCACACATAGACACCGCTCACGGACGCAATATCTCAGACGAGTTGAGACGCGTGCGAGCGCGAGTGCCGTCCGCTTGACACGCGTCGCTTCTGTGGACTTTTTTGTGCGATAATTAGGTATAATGGAGCAACAAAAAATAAGTTATTAAAACTGTTCAGTGGACGGTTGCTTAAATTCCACTTTAAACGGTGAATTGTCCTTTTTCAAGCTACCAGTGGCTTCAGAGAGGTAAGTAGGTATCTACTTGTATTTCAATGGTTCGTTTTAACGTTACACAGAAGAATTAGGTAGGTAAGCGCCCCGCCCCGGCCCCCGAAGAATATATCTAAGATCGATTTAAATAATAGTTTCCTATTTTGAATCAGTATAAACGAAGTACTTAACTATATTTTGTAAGGTAAATTCACGCCACCTTACGTAAGTTGAAAACGTGTTTTTTTGTTTGTGTAGATATTGTGTTGTTTTTACTGTCTTTTGATAGGTTTAGGTCTAAAACGTATATGGTAATGGAAATTGTGTAACTAGGGTAATCCGTTTAGAAGTTATAAGGAATTTTGGATAATGAAAATTGACAAACGTAAAATTTATATTTCCATTCTTCCAGTTTCATTCTCAACCATAAATCAAACGACTAGATACCTACGAGTGCCACAACCGCGATAGTTTTTTGTGCATAAGCCATAGTTGACAACCCTAGAACGACCGCCGAGCGTAGGTATGAAAAGTGAAGTACATACATGTGATTTACTTCTGTACTTATTCTGTGGCATGGGTCAGCATTTGGATTTCCTTACATTTTATTGCCATTTTATATGTTTTTCTGAACATGCACAATTCCGGCGTTAACCGCAGATTCAATCCGTTGGGTATCTTAGGCAATCTGGAAGTCCGGTATCGATGCTCGGGTTGTCCATCATCAGATTTCACTAAAAGCATCTCCTGGCGAGGAACCAAGGCTTCCAAATAGCCTCTTTAGTATGAAAAACGCATTCTGACCCGTATTATTTGACCGCGAGTGTATACTAAGAGCATTTCGGATCAAGGGTTCGGAGGCCGTTACTACAAACACAAGAAATAATCTTGAAAATCAACAATCAGAATGAACGAATTTCCTGTTAATTGTTAGATCATTTTTTTTTAAACCATTTTTTTCTGTAGCGTATTCTTAATTGCCTTTTTCCCCTTTCATATTTAGACCAAATGCTCTTTTGTCATTTTTTTCATTTTCCTCTTTCTTTTTAACTCCCGACGCAAAAAGAGGCGTTTTATAAGTTCGACGTCTGTTATACCTATGAAGGTTCGCAAAACTTGCCTTTACTCACGTTTCATCTAAACTAATTTAAAGCCCAAGAGTTTTACATTGAGTTCTATTTGTATAGGTATAAAGACTGGTTCTGAAAGTATCAAAGCATTGAGACCCTTTGCGCACAGACTTTATTCGAAATTGGATAACGGTTTAGTCGTTATTTCTATTATACTCGGTAGCAACACCTGCGTATGGGGAACATATGTACAAATCGCATTTCTCGACAAAATATGAAAAAACCGTAAAAGAGATCACCAAAAGCGAAATTAAAATCAGAATGGGCCAAGAACGGATGATCCAAGCATTTTAAACTGTTTTTTTTTATTGCATGGGAAGGCAAACGAGCACACAGGCCCCCTGATGGTAAGTGGAAACTGTGACCCATAGACATTCCCATTCACAAGACTGCAAATGCGTTGCCAACCCAGAGGACTAAGATGGAATGCCTCTATGCTATTAGACTGCGTTTAGTTTAGTTTAGTTTAGTTTATTTATTCATAAAATGCATTGTATGTCAAAAAATACGAAATTACATTGAGATCGTCAAAATATAAATACTAATAATCAAAAGTTACAAGAATAATTAATAATAATTAATTAAAACAACAATAATTAAATATCGAATAATAGTCACTCATCCGATGACAATACATACAATGATTAATACATACATAAATACATACCTTCACGCCTTCATTCCCAGAGTGGGGTAGGCAGAGCTACAGAATAACCAACAACTCTAAAAACTTGTTGATAACTTAGCACAATAATAAATTTACATTTCCAGCTCCATATATTCATCCACGGAGTATAATATTATATTACACACACACGGAGTATATGAGGCAGACCGATCCGATATGCACCGTGACGTCATTTATTTATTCATTTATTAAAAAGATGAAATTACATTATATATAGGAACATATGTCCCACAAAACCGTTTCCACGGTTTGACTGTGGGATCGAGCAGTCTCTACTCTCTTATTATTAAGAATATAAATCTATAATTAATCTAAGCACAATAAAGTATCCTAAATTACTATATGTTTTTCATACATGTAATACATCGGCTATAATATAAACTCCATGTTACGTGTGTGTATATCTTTGTTGGCTTATTATCTTGGTTATTTTTATTACTATTCAAAAAATGATTTTTCTCAATTGTTGGTTCCATGTATCAGCGCAATGTGTCATTTCATTTCATCGAAAACTAATTTCTGCTGAAACCTCATAAGGAGTGGTTCAGTAAAAAAGTAGCAATGAATTATCTGGTATTTATTTTTTATTTGTTGCTAATTCTGAAGCAGTTTTTGTTCAAGTAATCTGTAGATATCATACTATTAAATAAAAATACAATCATATTGAAATATATGAGATTCAAAAGTTTTGTCAATATTTATTGCAATGTACTTTATAAGTTTTTGTACAACACAATTTGACAATCTTCGCTTGCCGTTTTCTACAATACCACAATTGAATTTCCATTTTCAGAACTTGTTTTATGCTTTTAAGAATATTATTATACGAATAAGTTATACCAATAAACTGGATTTCACGTTGGGTAGTAAGGAAGTTTCTCCAATCTAACCTCTGACAGGGGTTTTTCTATGGGTGACAAATTTCTGTAAAAATGGCAAATACTCAATTTTTGAAAATCCATGTAACTACCCGAAACTAAAGTCAAATCAAAAATATTAACTTATGATAACAAGACAATTTAATAAGGTATTAACTAGCCCATCAAACTTAAAGAAAAAATTACGTTTATGATAAACACCTAATAAATTCTCTCAAAAGACACTGTTCAAAAAGTTTTAGGTGAGATTTAATGTAAAAGGCGAAAACTTGAAATCCCTCTTTAATTTTTCACCATTCTTATTGTTTATTTTATTTAATAGTAACAACAGATTACTATTACAAATGCACTGCTTAGAAATTAGCACAAAATAAAAATAAATTCCATAATTATGTGCTGCTCCTTTTTTTCCGGACCACTTCTTAGTTTTCAGGTTATCTTAAGCATTCGTTACGTAGGTTAGGTTAGGTTAGACTTGTGACCACAATAAATATAAGCTCCTGCACGTGGAAATGACTGTCGATGAAATTAGAATTCGGCGAAGTGAATCGTTCTATGAAATGAGTATCGATATTTCAAGGGTAAACCGAATCAGGTTTTATGAAGATGTGAAAAAAGTAATGAATTGAATATTCCCTATTATCATGCATGAACGTATACGTGAAATTCACGTTTAGAAATGTGGCCATTCAATGAAAATGGACGTTTAAAGTTGTGTACGTTCAAATTTAGGTTGGCACGTAACTGTGAAGGCGCATAGGGGTTCACTTGATGAATAGTTTGACAAACGTATTTATCTGAATTTCGAAGGCTTACTTGGGTAGGGGATAAGAAAACCCTTTTCAATTTGGCACTTAGTTCAGGAGTTATTAAGGTTTTAATTGTACTGGCAAAGAACGGTTCCATGAGGAACCTTTGCCTCCCTTCGCTAAAAGTAGCTATAACTCGTAATTCTAAATCTTGATATTTAATCTTCAATAACGTAGCATAGCAATGTATTCAATAAAACCATAATTCCCAAATATTAACGCACTCAAAATAAATCTATACCGTAAAATGTTACTACTTTGCTCCTCCATGGGTAACTAGCTACGCTCCATAGATAGCGACTATTTCGTTTGTTAGTTATAAGACAAGATCGATGATAAATTATCTAAAAATAAATGATTTATATATCTATCCACCAAGTGGATGAAAACAATAGAATGATTGACAATACAGATTACCTTAATATAACCAAGGAGCATAATTACCCGTGGAGGAGCAAAGTAGGAACATTTTACGGTAGAGGCAGAAATTATAAACACTAATGGACGTAATTTGATAAATGAAAACATTTATTTTTATACAATGTAAATTGATTTGGCACCCAATATGTTGGTAACAAGTTAAAAACTGACATCATTCAATAAGGTAAACATAAAAGTTAAAAATAAACTAAAGTCTGCTTCTCAGAAGCGTCAAATATAACTTTGCATTACATTGCTGCTCGAGACTTTGAAAATTAGTTAGGAATAGGGTTAGTAAGGTTTTGAAATATTTATCTATTTTGGATATTTCAACAAAGTATATTTAACCTTTGTTTGACTTTCATTTTCGGCTTGAAGCCCTCCTAGGTGTATCTTACGGATTAAGTGAAAACCGCTTAAAATAGTATGTTTTAATACACTATTACAATGAATTTATATCATTAGATATCATTTAACTGTTGTAATTTATTAGAAAATCCCAAGCCAAATTTTAAATAATCATGTCATCCATAAAATGTCTGCTAAATAAATAAGGATATTAAAATAAAACTATTGGGTCAAATACCAAACGAATGAAATAGGTCTCTTAAAATTACCTATTCTTTCGAACTAGAATGTAAAAACCGTGAGCTATTTTTTTAGGTCTATCCCAATTATCAAGAGTATTGTTATATTTTTATTATAAAATCGTTAACAGTACTCAAAACTAACCTTAGTTAAATTAACTTCGTATGAATGACACAGTATACACTCTATAAAAAAAACAACTATCTAGGTACCTATTACCGTACATGAGACAGCCTGCTGACAGACAGAGAAAGGCATAGTTATAGGGTCACATTGCCAACCTTTGCTCAAGTGATCTTTCTTTCTATTTCAGTCAGCAATACACCGCGCTCATTACTGGGGGTTCATAGAACAGAAGACACTATCCATGGCTCTAGCCATGTTCGGTCAGCACATGGCTATCTCCAAGCTAGCCAAGGAACTGCTCTTCGATGGCTATGAGGACGCTCTGCTCGATGTGGCTAAGAGTCTACCAGCGAGCACCACGGGAGGAGCCCCACCTGTCGATAGATTTGGATTGTTCTACGAAGTATGTATGTGTTTTGTTTATGGAAAAAACCCTGGAAAAAACAAAAATTGTCTTTCCTGTAGTCAATAGCGGGTGGTAGGACCTTGTGCAGGGTCCGTGAAATGAAATGAAATGAAATCTTTAATGTGTGATAGATTCAGGTTAGTTACATTGATTGCTGTTATTTTTGCTTAATAAATAGTTTAGTCCCACTAAATCCTACCTTAATAGGTGTACACACTTTTAATCCTAAATTAATACAATGTGAGAAAGTGAAATGTTTGCCAATCCATAATTATTTTAAGTAGGTACATATAATACACTGGCATCTGATGCAATAAGAACTACCTATTAGGAAGCCACATTCAAAAAGTAGTCATTTAATGTATAAAAACATTTTTCTGATAACCATTGTTTTGTGACAGTTTTAAATTTGATAAGGTTATGTTCTTTAAACGAATCAGGTAACTTGTTAAAGATCTCAATACACATCATATAAGTATTTTTAGTAGAAAGTTTTAACTTAGCCAATGGTTTGTACATTTTATGCCTGTATTGTGATCTGACCTTGCGAGGAACAGTGTCCTGTTTTAGTGTAAATAGGTATTTATGTTTGTACACAAATACACAAACTTCTAATATATACAAACATGTCATTGTCAAAATACAGTGCCTCTTAAAATATGGACGACATGAATCTGTTCGGCGTAGAGAGAAAATTGCTCTAATACAGCGTTTTTGGATTAAAAATAGCTTATCTTTATCCACAGAGTTGCCCCATATTATGATACCGTATCGAAGAGTAGAT
The DNA here is from genome assembly GCA_927399475.2 of Acleris emargana. NCBI lineage: Eukaryota > Metazoa > Arthropoda > Insecta > Lepidoptera > Tortricidae > Acleris > Acleris emargana. The sequence goes on from OV656841.1 coordinate 1,715,351, forward strand.
GCGACATAACCATTAAATGCAATTAAAGCTGCTTGTACTGATACTACTCGGCTAACTTTCCTTAAAGCAAATACAAACTTGTTTACTTTAGTGCATACAGAATTTAGATGTTCTCTCCAAGTGCAACATTTATCTATATGTATGCCCAGGAAGTTTGTATGCGATACTTCCTCTATAATTGCACCTTGAAAGGTAATATTTAAATTATTTGAATAACCTTTAGCACTACGAAATTGAATATACTTTGTTTTTGTCAAATTTACTTTCAGATGGTTTGCTGTCAACCAGTTTATTGTCTGATACAGGGCCTCGTTTATTTCAGCATTGTGAGTCTGTTTGTCGTTTCCTTCAATTATTATTGTAGTGTCATCAGCGAATAGGATACAATCGTGAGGTAATACACTTGGCAAATCATTAATATACACCAAGAAAAGAAGAGGACCCAAAATACTGCCCTGGGGCACACCAAATGCGTTATGGGCGTATGATGATCGGTAGCTATTAACTGTCTTACTCAAAGGGCAATATCCCTAGGTTTCAACACATTGGGTCCTATTGCACAAATATGACTTGGTCCATTCCAATGCTGGACCACGAATACCATATTTAGATAGTTTGATTAGCATACGCTTGTGACACACTAAATCAAACGCTTTGGTCATATCCATAAAGAGGACTGTAACAGGGGACTTCTTATCGATACATTCAATTACACGTTTTATTAATTTAAAAGTAGCTAGAGAGGTGCTCCTACATTTTCTAAACCCATTCTGTTCTTCATTTATTATATTATACTTGTCCAAAAATTTAAGCAGCCTATTATACATTACTTTCTCATAAACTTTAGCAAATATAGGTATCAGTGTAATTGGTCTATAGTTAGTCATATCACATGGGTCACCTTTTTTAAATACAGGTTTCACCACAGACTTTTTCAACATATCAGGATAGACACCTTGAATCAAGGACAAATTGAGAGCATGAAGAAGTGGCTCAACTATAATATTAACACTCTTTTTAACTATGTCAGTCCTTAGACCGTCAAAACCGACAGCCATGGAATTGTTGAGACATTTAACAATTTTTAACAACTCTGACTTATTTACAGGATTAAGAAATATAGTATTTGTGAAATTATCTATTCTTATATCATCAAAACTAGATGCCTTAGTTGTACAATTACTATTTACCTCTTTTACAAAATAATCATTGAAAACGTTTGCATTAATCTGCGGATTAGTAACATCTTCATTGTTTACTTTTAACTTATTTACAGATTTTTTGATGGGGTCATCCGTCCGGATCGCTACCACCATCTTATCCATTAACCTACCGCCAAACAGCAGTGTTCGTATTGTTGTGTTCCGGTTTGGAGATAAGACAGCCGGTGAAATGACTAGCATAGAGGCATTCCATCTTAGTCCTCAGGGTTGGCAACGCATTTGCAGTCTTAGAATTGCATTGCAGTCTAGTGAATGCGAATGTCTATGGGTCACAGTTTCCACTTACCATCAGGTGGCCTGTGTGGACGTTTGTCTTATCTATGCCATTAAAAAAAATTAAAGGCGCATATAAGTTGTGTTTTTTCTGATAATGCTAAAGTAGATCTGAGGCCGCTTATGGGGATATGGGGTCAGCCAGAATATTAAAACGGCCGAATCAAATTGTATACTCTCTAGCACCATTTGTTTGTCTGTATGTTTAGCTCAATTCTTGAAAATTGAAGTACCGTTAGTAATTTTTTGTGATGGTAGGACCTTGCGCAAGGTCCTTCCGGATGGCCACCACCATCTTATTCTTTAACCTGCCGTCAAGCAATAGTGTTTGCATTGTGTTCCGGTGTGGAGATAAGACAGCACTGGTGTAATTATTATTTCATTTCATTTGCGTCTTGGCTTGCGTCTTCTGTCTAATATGACGTCAGTTCCCTAACTCAGTAAATTATGTAATTCCAGAGGAACAACTCAATCAACACAGATGGTTTCATGGAAGTGACAACGGGGGTGGCCAGCGGGTCATTGCCGGGGCAGATCCTGAGGTGGAATTATGAGGATGACCTGTCGGTGTATAAAGGGGAGTGTGCCAGGGTAAGTTGAGCTATCTTGAGTTGAGAAGGAGGAGGTAGAGAAACCAAAGAAAGAGAGATAAAGAGACAGAGAGAGTTAGAGGCCGTATTGCCAAATGGTAAATGACATGTTACGACGCGGTTAGTAAAGTTGTAAGTGAACCTGACTACGAAGCTAACTGTAAGGACAAATATTTGTAATTATGAGCTCGAGCCTTGTGTATTTAAGTAGGTACTTATGTATTTTACTTTTTAAGTATTTTTATCGTTGCCTATTTAGTATTTAGACTTGTAGGTAATTTATGTATGTATCGTTGCCTAGTACCAATGGTGTAAGCTTAGACTTTAGTTTGAGACTAGTTTTATTTGTGTGAGATTGTCGACAGAATCTAATAAATATCTGATATTTATTTATTTGTTAACTTTTTAATAACCGGTCAATGCTCAGGCAATTAAAGGTAAATGAAATAAAGAATGAGAGAGAGAGAGAGAGAGAGAGAGAGAGGGTATAGGGGGATACAAAGAGTAAGATGGAAAAAAGAGTACCTAGGTTTATATTTTCTAAATGTCAAGAATGGTATTGAATGTCAAAATAACTGTCATTCGCCCAAAAATACAATTTGGTGCATAGAATAGAGAAAGAGCTGGGAATGAGACCAAGAGAGAGAGAGAGAGAGAGTGAGAGAGAGAGAGAGACAGAGACAGAGAGACAAAGAGAGAGAGATCGAAAGAGAGAGAGAGAGTTCTTTTTTTTTATTGATACAAAATCCACAGTATCATCAGTACTTGCTACAAAATGATAATATACATCCATATCAACTTCCACAGCTTCAGGGCAGCGCCGGCGAGTTCCTCCCCCGGGACTTATCAGAGAGCTCCACAATAACGGTGTTCGTGCCGGACCTGTGCCGCTCCGTGAAGATGCCCTACCGCAACAGGGGCGTGCACGGGGGCTTGGAGTACCTCCGGTATGCCGTGGCGCCGGAGAGCTTTGACAAAAGTAAGGGGTTAACAATTAGATCAAAATAACTTTTGCCTGCGACTTTTGGATGGAACTCTACTTTTTAATAAGGCAGTAACATTTATTTTGCTCTATCATAAAGTTCGTTGCGTGGTTTAGTAGTATCACCGACGATATTTGACTAACAGCTTGATGCCAAAGCGTCAGATACGGAATTACACAAACAACTACTTAAAAATAAGCAACTTAATATTATTCTATGTATGTATATAGAATAAATTGTGCTGCTTATTTTTCGCAAAAAAAGAGAAAAAACTAAATTACAAAGAGGAACTTAAGAAGTAAATTGTTTAGAACTGCAATCATCCAGTAAACACGTCAGCATCTTGTACTGTGTCAAACAATTTATTTGAAAGCGCGAAGCCCCTTTGATAGAAAATAAATTTGACTTTGCCACTCGTATCACAAGGTCCTTAACTACGAGACATAAATAACTATTCTTAAAACAATGCCTCACGTCTGACATATACAAACATACATTAAATCACGCCTGTTTCCCAGAGGGGTAGGCAGAGACCACTTCTTTCCGACGATCTTGACAAATTTCTTTCGCTTCTTCAACATTCATACATAGAGTCATGCACGCACGTCGGTTTCGGGTACTTAAGATTCGGCCCTTTTCCAGTATTTCTCCGATTTGATTAAAAAAAGTACGCCTAGGGCGGCTTCTGACATCTGTCGTATTTTCCAGCTCCATCCTCGCAGACCTCGTGCTTCTGCCACGGGCCCTGCCCCTGGCACGGCGTGATGAACGTGTCCGCGTGTCGATACGACTCCCCGTCCTTCATCAGCCTGCCGCACTTCCTGCATGGGGACCAGCAGCTGAAGGACTCCGTCACGGGCCTGGAGCCCGACGAGGAGAAGCACTCGTTTTACTTCGCTATAGAGCCTGTAAGTTCTGCTTCTCTATTATCTTTGAAGGAAGACATGTGTCCTGAACGGATGGTAAAAATTTGGTTAGGAACAGCGTTTAAACTATGAAAAAGGTTATAAAACTTATAAACCAACGGGTTTGGGTTTGTAGGGTCAAACATGTGAATATCGAAGAATATTAGCCGTTTTGAATAGAGGAAGAGAAATTTCATTAAAAAAATATCAAAAATATTAAGCATAAAATAGTAGGTACTCATAATGTCAGCCGAAAGACGTCCACTGCTCCACTCAAACCGGTCTTGTGCTTTTCGCATCCACCGCGTTCCCGCGATCCTTACAAGGTCGTCACTCCATCTTGTTGGAGGCCTACCTACAGCTCGTCTCCCGGTCCGCGGACGCCACTCAAGAACCGCCAGTCCTGCGAGCGATGTGCCTCGCCCACTGCCACTTCAGTTTAGCTATTCTTCCCTTAACCATGTATTGTAAGTTTTACCTGCCTTGTTTTATTTTAGAGGATTATAGGATAAGATGAGATTAGGTTTTGAATAAATCTGTTTCTTTTCAGAGACTTGGAGTCCCGCTGCAAGTGGCTGCGAGATTTCAGCTGAACATCATGCTTCAACCAACGCCTCTTATAGCGTAAGATTATATTTTATTTCATATTTTTAAAAACATATCCCATTAAGTACCTCCTTTTAGAGTTCCGTACCAAAAGGGTAAAAATAGGACCCTTTTACTAAGACTCCGCTGTCTATCTGTCCGTCAGTCCGTTTGTCTGTCTGTCACCAGGCTGTATCTCATGAACCGTGATAGCTAGATAGATAGTTGAAATTTTCACAGATGATGTATTTCTGTTACTGTTAACTATACTGACAGAAGTTAATAACAGTATAAAATTAATATTTAAGTGGGGCTCCCATACAAGAAGCGTGATTTTTTATAGATAATGGTATGGAACCTTTCGTGCTTGACTCCGACTCGCACTTGGCCGGTTTTTTCTTAATACTAACCTAGTTTTCTTATTACAGTCTCTACGAGAACGTACCAAAAATGCTCTTCCCGATTTTCTGGGTAGAGCAGAGCGTACGCACCGAGGAGAGCATATTAACCGAGCTACGCTACGCGCGCGCCATCTTGGATTGGGGCGCGACCGTAAGCGCGTGCGCAGCTTTGGTGCTCGTCATCCTCATTGCCATGACAACGTGCTGTGCGAAGAAACACAAGTATTCCACGCCGTTAGAAATAGGAATTTTAAACGAGAAACCAAAGGATGAAGCGGAAATCAAATTGAATCCGTTGTGACTTGAAAGGAGACTGGATTTTTTTGTGTAGTGTAATTAATTAGTAAGACATAGGAAATTTAAACTTAGATACTTATATTTTAAATGTGAAGGTATGTTTGTTTGTGCGAAAAATGAAAATGAAAATGAAAATGAAAATGAAAAAAATGAAAATGAAAATATTTATTCAGTAAATTGGCCACATGAGGGCTCTTTTACACGTCGGTAACATGGAGTGAATCTACTAGCGCTTCGGACAAGACCATCATTGCGGAGAAGAAGCGCCGCAAGAAACTCCAGCAGAAGGTCATTTTTTCAATTATTAATTAGGTACAATAATACTTAAAAGTAAGTTACATTACAAGGTAATAAAGTAATAAATAATTATTAAAAAAAAAAAGCAATACAAACAAAATCCTTACAAATGTAAAGTCAATAAAATAAAGTTAAAAATCATGATTAGGAGAACAACATGACGAGGTCTCTACGTCAGGAACGATAATTAAAATAACTAAATTGGAAAAACAGGTCCTTGCAAGCGTGAACAGACCGGACCCCACAGACAGCACCCGTTCACGAGTATGACGCGTATCTCAGCCATCGCCTCCCTCAACCAAGGTCTGGCATCCGTCATATGGGTTGTTATTTATTATGAATTATGACATAGTTAACTAAATATAACTGCTATAGCTCTGTCCTTTACGCTCAACTTAAAATGAACTGTATATCATAATAACTAAGCATCGGAGTTTTTGTCGCACGGTAAGACACATTTAATTTATCTTAAAATGCCTCTATAGCGGTCGGTCGTGTATAATTTATCTAGGCCAAGTTATATAAATAAAACAATATATTAGATTATAAATGCATAACTTGAACTATTTTAACATACAATTCGCCACTAGTTTGGACTAAAACATTCCCCTCTGTCGTGTTTTAATGTATCTTTTGTTTGTTTATAAAATTTCGTAATTAAATCAGTATAAAAACGATAATTATATTTTATTGTAATATTTATTTTCCAAATATAACATTAAATAATCGTTTCTTAACTCGTCAACGTTGTTGTGCTTGATTATAAAAAAAAAACTGAATAAATGAGTATGAATATGAATAAGAGTTTAGATTTATGGCAAATGACGACTCCATAGCTTGCCATTAGTCTTACCGTGCGACAAAAACTCCGATGCCTAATTATGACATAGGTAACTATATATGCAGTTCATTATAAGCTGAGAGAAAAGGACGGAGCTATATAACTGCTATAGCTCTGTCCTGTACGCTCACCATAAAATGAAATGCATAGCTATGTCATAATAACCCCCCTGATGCTACAATAGCCTTACCTATGGTTTTAAGTGAAGGTATTTTTATAACCTGGACATAAGGTATTAGCACCAGTAATGGACGTTAGATACAGCTCAATGTTGGACACTTGATCATAGAATAAATAATAGTACGTACATTTAACTCTTATTTTAAACAGTAAAGGGGTTTGAGTAAAAGTGTTGTCATTTGTAAGTCATATATTTTCAAGGAGAGCGGCCATTTGTAAAATTGGTTAATTATTACAGAATAATTCAAAGAAGAAGAAGCGAAATAAATTGGTCAAGATCGTAGCAAGTGGAAAGAAGTGGTCTCTGCCTACCCCTCTGGGAAACAGGCGTGATTTAATGCATGTATGTATTCAAATTAAACATATTTTGTTACGTAATGTAATATTCTTAGGTGCATCGGAGCCGAGATATTTAAATATTCCCCCTGTTCCACATATCCCTACTGGTCTATCCCTCCTGGTAGGGAAGAAAGGATTTTTTTTCCACATTTAGCTACTAGGGGGAATACTTTTCCACTTATCTCTACTGATACTTTCTGCTAAGATAAAGTACAAGTAGATAGAAAAATCATTTATTATAGTTACCTTAAAAAAAACTATTTATTCGCATTATATACACTTTCGCAGAAAGTCGACGGAGCTCTGCTACCGCACAGCTCCTATTTCTGGGTAGTTTGGCCCTCCGGGCCTGCTGCAAAACTAACATAACCTAAACCTACCTCATATTTATGCCACTAAGGGGTGCCTTGGGTCTGAAATTGAAATTTTTCATTAGTGTATAAAATGTGAGTGTATAAAATGCGAATAAACCAATAAACAAAACACTTAAAGAAGCACTTTTCAATGCGATGATATCAATTTCCTGAATTATTGTATCAGTAGAGATAAGTGGAAAAGTATTCCCCCTAGTAGCTAAATGTAGAAAAAAAAATCCTTTCTTCCCTACCAGGAGGGATAGACCAGTAGGGATATGTGGAACTGCCTAAATATTCATACCTGGGCGTACTTTTAGTACTAAAAACTGAATACTTACATACATACATACATAAACTCACGCCTTCATTCCCAGAGTGGGGTAGGCAGAGCTAAAGAATAACCAACGAACAAGTCTTAAAACTTCTTGATAATTCTGTAACCACATTTTGCACAAGTAGGCTAAGATGTTTCCCAGAACTGACTGAATACTTAAATCTTTAATATCTCCGTTTCGTTATTATTTAACGCCATAAATTATACCTATAATATATCTATGTGTATTTAGAGGTCCTCAAAAGAGGTCCTAAAAAAAAAATTATTCATACAAACTTACCCAATGCCCTTTGTTTTATCACACGAAACCGTTTGGACTATATTTGTGTGTGTATATACACATGCTCGATGTCTCCGAGTGCGTAGCTGTCGACGCTAAGCGTCACCGTAGTGTGCGTGTCTGTAGGTACTCGTTACAGTTAAAAGTATTGTCCGCCCTTTTTTGTGAGATAAAATAACTGTTAAGGTACGCCACCAATGCTTAAAAAACGGTGACGGTACAGAATCGTAGTGACGCATCGTATGCGTACCATTTTTATCGCATGCCCTCCACACAGCTGCTTAACGGTGCGTATATTACGGTGCGTCAAAAACGGCGCCATGTTGTTACTATGTCCCCGTCTTTTGTTTACGCAACGACACCGTATTTTGAGCAGCGGTGTGGAGGCCATGCGATAAAAACAGTACGGACACGATGCGTCGCGTCGCTGCGATTCCGTACCGTCTCCGTATTTTAAGCAGCGATGGGGTCGCACTTCCATGGTTATTTATTGTTTTGCTACTGTTTGTCAATTTATATCCATGCGACGTTTAAATACAGAGTAAAGTGTCCATTATTGCTGCCAGTACCTTTCGGAGGACTGAGTAGGTATGAATGAGGTGTAATTGCACAAAAGATCGAAGTTTCTAGATATTATTAAATGATTGTTTGTCCCTACATGTAAAACAAAATATACAAGGAAAACCAGAGAATGACGTTGTAGTGGGTATTTATCACAGAAAATAAGCTAAAGGAATGACATTGGACGAATCAATTGGGGATGTTGGCTCTGGTTATTAGCAGAAAATTATTCATTTATTTTCGTAGTAATTAAAAACAAAAAAGTGGAATAATTTTAAGACAAACCTCTTGCCTTGTTGTCAATGAGGGTTTCCGCGCATCAGTTTTTTCACTAGATGGCGCCTGTGAAGTGAGGTCTTTTTGACAGTTGATGTTAAAATATATGCCTAGAAGAAGACCAAACTAGTGACAATTTACTTTTTCACTTGATATATACACATTTCAAATACCGTATAACGGGGTAAATAGGAACTAAGGGGTTAATAGGGACACAACCTAAAATAAGGCATAACTTGTTACAAATAAGAACACGTATTGAATGAAAATAACGTTACGTTGTATTGAAAATTATTTCAGTCTTATAATTAGTAACATATACTTCATTTTAGGTTGTGTCCCTTAGTTCCTATTTACCCCGTTATACGGTATTTAGGTACAAAATTATTTCAATTTATATTTTTTACGTATTATCAACTGTCAAAAAGACCTTACGTCCCAGAGGCGCCATCTAGTGAAATATCATTGAAAATAAAACTGAAACGAAATCAAGTAATTTGAATACATAATTCAATAGCACTTATGTAATGACGACACATATTTATTACAGAGTAATGGTGGCCTAGTTAATAACAATACCATAACACGTCAAAAGCATTATTGTTTGACCAGGTAGAATAGAGGCCCTATACCTATACACACTTTCATTTAAATTTCCTAAAGTTTACTTCATTTGACCTGTTTGTTAATATCCCTTTTACAGTGTGCAGAAACTTCTTACTTCGCTTAAGAGGATCATGAAGGGCTGCTAAATTAGCGTAGGTAGCTGTCAAAAAATTCCATACAGCTCCGGCCGTTAACGATTCTCACAACTTTAAATCAAGTCCGATTTCCACGATTTTTGAATATGTTGTAGCTATTAAAAATAACTAGGTTTGTACGTTTGTGTTTTTTGTTTTTTTTATTCTAAGAAGTATTTTCGTGGAAACGAAAACTTACAGACATGGTTTTTCTTGACATCCACAACATATTTTTATCACACTGGCACGTAAACAGTATCTAAACATACAGGTTAACTTGACCGCAATGCCCCATATAAAACCCTCGACCTTTCTTTTTACCATGAAACCCAAGGTCGGTAAGTAATTTTTTTTAAATTTATAGCACAGCACACAGGTCATGCAAGTTCAAGCAAAGAGTTTACACGCAACTGAAAAATTGTCTTAAAATATTATTTAAACAGTAATTTCATTGCATTCTCGCTACATGTTACTTAAATACTCAATTAATGTTCCTAATAATCGATTTTAATAGTTTTCTGTATCAAAACGTCGTTTTTTTTTACACTCCTTCAGGGCTGTATGTATACCTACGTAAGTATTTGCCCTTAACGTTTCTGAACGAAAAATTTGTATAATCTGTGGAGTCCGCCCGCCATACGCTTAAAAATAGTTCAAGTAATTCGTAATAATAGTTGTGCTGACTTGTGTAATTATTTTACTCGCAAATGTGATGAAAAACATTGTATGTTTCACGGGCGGTACGGGAATTACGAACCTCGACTCAGAACGCCCTCAGTCTTCGACTTCGGGCTTCTACTAGAGCCTCGATCGTAATTCCTTACTTACCGACCTTAATACACAATGTACTATAAAAAACGTAAAAATCGGACTAGGTTACGGGTAAAGAAACGTTTTCGCATTTTGTACGTATTTTTTTAGCTTTACAAGCCTCTTAAGAGCATTAGTCACGCTATACTACAATTCTTACGAACTAACCCATTTTTTTGCTAGCCAGTGTAGTTAGATATTTGCAAGTGTCAGGTGATAGCACCAATAATGGATACTTAACTCCTCATTCAAAAACCTTACGGACATAAATTGATTGTTGCAAAACAAATGAATAACCTTTATGTTCTGTAAAATAAGTATCAAATGTCTATCTTTGGTCCTTGCCCATTATTGGTTGCATCACCATAAAAAAATGTATTTAATTATCAGCAGTTGGTTTGAAGAGTGTAGTTTGATTTGAATGCGTGAGATGGCGTTGATTAGGCAGATAGAGCAAAGAAAAAACATGGCGCAATAAGGGCCGTATTAATAAACTGATCTCGACTGTAATGCTCGTCTCAAGATGTGTCAAAAATGACAGTTTTCTATGGCTTGACGTATCTTGTGACGGGCATCTCAGCCAAGATGAGTTTATTAATGCGGACCTAAGACTCTTGGTAAGTGCTTCGGCGAGCGCCATATTAAATTGTGGATATGGAATGTGAAACATGACTTTTTGATAATTAACGTATTTTACTTTAAATTGTATGTTTTAATTTGACTTAGTATTTTCAATGTAGTTAAAACTGCCTTCGGGCTTTATGATTTAACTGATCTTAAGTGTGATCCCCGTTCCAAGACACGTCGTATAAAGTCAGACGTCGTGTCATATCTATGACGACTAATATTAATTATCATTACTAACAAAATCTTGTTTATCTGACATACATCGTAAATTATATTTTTGATGAAACATATACAAAAAAAAACAGACAATTTGATAACTTGGCTACCGTTCAGTAAAACGCCTGTTGATTTTATGTTAATATAATTTTACCGCTATAAGATTGCCATTAGAAAATATCAGGCGCGTATACTATGTATTTTTAGTAATTCAAGGACGCCATTATGTGCGGTTCTGAATTAAATTCCCATATTTGCACAGTTATTAATATATATAAATATAATATAAATTGCCATTTTATATTTCCGAGAAAAGTTGCTAGTGTAAGAACATTTAGGTAGGTACCTAGATTAAAACCGACTAGTGATGTAGCATAACATTCAAATACGCTTTTGGTATCGGATGTGGTCCCAGGAGATTTTAAAATCTACAATGCTTTCTTTAGTAAAGTGTTTTTGTATGACTGAGCGCTGCGTGTGATAGAAAATACACAAATAAAAGTAGAATTTTAACATCAATCTTGTTGTATACAAGACTGTTGTAAGATGTCGGTTTTATTAATAACATAATGATAAATAGTCAAAATATGTATATTTTACGGCGTATTTATAGATAACATACAACTTTACTTTACTTGTGGGAGGACCTTGTGCAGGGTCCGTCCGGGTTGGTACCACCATCTTATCCATTAACCTACCGCCAAATAGCAGTATTCGCATTGTTGTGTTCCGGTTCGGGGATAAGACAGCCGGTGAAATGACTAGCATAGAGGCATTCCATCTTAGTCCTCAGGGTTGGCAGTGCATTTGCAGACTTGTGAATGCGAATGTCTACGGGTCACAGTTACCACTTACCATCAGGTGGCCTGTGTGCTCGATTGCCTTCCTATGCCATAAAATAAATAAATAAATAAATAATATTTTGTGATACGTGATGTTAGATTTTGCTGTTTATTTGAGACAAAAACAAGCATGATATTTTAACCCTATACTTGACATTGTGCATTCTTATGCACGTTACTCTTTAAAAAAATCTAGGGAGTAAATTGAGGACCTAGGAATCATTTTTAACGCGCATTTTTTTAACTGATATTCCAATAAGATGGAGTAATATTATTTTGTACTGTTAGGTAAATCCATTTTGACAGTAGAACGCAAAATAACGGACCAAAAACCTGCGTTTACGCATCGTGTCATAAAAATAATTAATTTCATAAAATGTTTGCTTTAATAATGCAAATTTATCGTTATTATAGTATAAGTAAGTATATTTCCAACACACAATAGCAATTTTGGTATATCAAAACTATTGCGGTCTTGTGAATGCGAATGTCTATGGGTCACAGTTTCCACTTACCATCAGGTGGCCTGTGTGCTCGTTTGCCTTCCTATGATATAAAAAAAAAAAAAAAAAAAAAACATAAAAATGGCTTTTAACGTTACATGAAGGCATAATTATGTATCTTTAAATGCACAGCGCCAGCTACACCATTAAGTAAGGTTCATCCTACTACGCATCTTTAAAGATACATTACCAGGTACGCTATACTTTTGCTATGTATCTTTATGGATACACAGCCAATTTACGTATAAAAAAAAAACTTTTTATAATCCTCTTTTTGTGGGTATAAACTATTAGTTATGCTTTATATTTCAAAGTTTGAGGGCTTAATACCAAGCTGGTACCATTGTCAACCTATTATGAGAGTTTTTTGGTACTAAATTGGCAACCAGTTGTCTGAAAACATCCATATCGATAATGCTTTCATGTTTTTCGAATCATATTGTTATAAAAGTGCCTTCTTTTGTCGCCCTAAGTTTAAGAAAGCCTAGTCTATCCCTAGATTTATCCTAGTATTGACCTAGTCTATTTGTAAGTATATACACACGGGTTTTTTTTTTCATCGTTTCAGAGACCCTATGTAGCATCCATTGACATAAAAATGTTTATTTTTATTAAAATGTTCCTATGAGATGAAAAAAACACCAACGAACTAACTGCCCCGATGTTTTAGTATGTCCTGAATGCGGTTTGTTGATTTTCTCGAGCTAGCATTTCAGTCATCCGTACATTTTCTGCGCTGACTGCTGCAGTTGTGCGACGGCCACTTCTGTCTGTCATTTCCATGGCTAGCTTTGAACCTTTTGAAGTCATTAGGCCATCTGAAAATATTTTCCGAAGAAGGCTAAAGTCTGCTCTATCTAATCTTCAACAATGAAAGCTTAACAATTAAGAAAAAACATTTTTTAAGTCATACGTAGATCGTCCACGCAAATGTTTTTGCTTACGCTCCAGCGAAGCAGACAAAAATCGGGAAAAGGCGGACGCGATGAACCGAAAAGTTAATATTTCCTCATAATTTCTGAAAATTATAGATTTATTTTTTACGAATACTTGTAATTTGCAAAAGAAGTTATTCACATTGTGTTCTTTTTCCCGTATCAGAACTTTTAAAGTGACCTACGTGGTTTTCTTTGTCGTGGGTCTACAACTCGGAAATAATAAATAGCATAATCTAAAGAAGTTGGAGCACTTTAAAGTAGTAAAAAATTATTTTTTTCATTTATTAGTTAATATTTATCAAAAAAGTTGAATTATTGATATCAATATTTAATTTAACCTTACTTATGGCTGTAATTAAGTTATAAAAATAAAGCAAAAACTCAAGATTTGACATTAAATACAGATTTTTATTACGTTAACTGCTGAGCACGTCAATTAATAGTTTTTTATCTTTTAAATAGGCCCATTTTCATTTATTTATTTTTGATTAGTAATAATAAAAATATTTTTTTGGGTACTCGTTTTATGACGGTGTGTCTCCCTGGATACATATACTTTTATATGTTCATTTGTAACGACATGGCGGTGTGCATTTCAAGATACATTCAATAAATCACAAATTAAAAACCATGGATTTTTTATATTATTTTTTCAGCCCTATTCGGACCCCGAAAAACACGATTCTTAAAAAAAACCAACAACATTTCAGAAAAAAATGTCTTGCCAAGTATAGGGATAAAAGTAGAATTTTAACATCAATCTTGTTGTATACAAGACTGTTGTAAGATGTCGGTTTTATTAATAACATAATGATAAATAGTCAAAATATGTATATTTTACGGCGTATTTATAGATAACATACAACTTTACTTTACTTGTGGGAGGACCTTGTGCAGGGTCCGTCCGGGTTGGTACCACCATCTTATCCATTAACCTACCGCCAAATAGCAGTATTCGCATTGTTGTGTTCCGGTTCGGGGATAAGACAGCCGGTGAAATGACTAGCATAGAGGCATTCCATCTTAGTCCTCAGGGTTGGCAGTGCATTTGCAGACTTGTGAATGCGAATGTCTACGGGTCACAGTTACCACTTACCATCAGGTGGCCTGTGTGCTCGATTGCCTTCCTATGCCATAAAATAAATAAATAAATAAATAATATTTTGTGATACGTGATGTTAGATTTTGCTGTTTATTTGAGACAAAAACAAGCATGATATTTTTTGATTTTAGATAATAAACTTAAGTATAAGTAATTATACTAAATAACTATGTGTCATATATGTTTATAAGTGTATTTGTGAAGTCCGTGTTGTAAAATGAATGTTAGTTTGTGTAATAAAAATTACATCGACGTTATTTTATGTAATAAATAAAAAAGTCATAAACGCACTGGATTACTAATCATAAGAAAAACTATAATAATGAGTTTAAAGCAATGCTGTTATTTTCTTATAACTTTGCCGCTTTAATGACAAATGTGTAGTACTATTTTGATTAAACATTATGACTAAATTAAAAGTAAATATATATTTACAACCTTACCGGATCTTCGACCAGATTATTTGTATGCGTCGAAATACAAGCAAGATTGAGACACGCATTAATACGCAGTTTAAACGCAGTGACCTTGAATTTTAGGTTCAATAAATGACATGGATTGCTTAGATTTTCTAACACATTTTTTTGTTGATTAATTTTACTTCGTATAGATGTGCAATAAAATATGCCAAAACCGTTACAAGCCTTGCTATAAGCATATTTTCTTATATATTTTTCCTGTTGCCATATTTTTTTATCTGTTTTAGTAATGCTACTGTAGAACTAAAGGTATTTTTTAAAAATTAATGGTTATCATTGTATTTATACTCATTTTATTTAAGGTTTTTTATACTGGAGTACAAACTTGCCAGAAACGAAAGGTGATGTTTATGAAATATAGAACTGAGCAAATTTAAATACTTTCTTTTATGTAGCCCTAGTTATATTCCTGTAACACTTTTAAGTTGCCAAAGTACAATTGTCAGAAGCATTTGTTTTGCAGAACTTTACTTTTGTCAAACGTAATTTTCTCTGAAGCTAATTATTGTCTCATTATCTTACGCTTATTACATAATGTTGGGTTAAATTATTATTGACCAAACTAAAAACTGATAGTCACGACAATCTGCTTTCTATATGTGTGTATGTAAACTCATTATTGCACAAAAATATAAATATTACAATATAAATATTAACTAATGCAAGGCGATTTTATCCCTAAATGGGATCTCTTTCAGCTAACCCTGAAGTAGATGAGTTAGGACAATGCATAGGGTTGGACACATACAAGTTCGCTCAAAAACAGATGATAAACCAGTACCTACTCAAAGTAATATAAACTTAGGTACCTACATATAAAATACACGTATAATATATATACAGGGTTACTGGTTAAGTCGACCTAGATCCTTTAAGGGGTTGTAGTTTCTATGATTTCTGACCACTTTGACTAAGAAACATCATATCCTAAACTTAACCGTTTTCAAGATATTTAACTTTTAAGATAATTATTCTTGAATACCGTTTTTTTGTATATTGCAACATTTTTTTGGAATCCTTGCATTTAATTTGTTTGTTTATACAATAACTAGCGACCCGCCCGCGGCTTCGCCCGCGTGGAATGTATTATACATATAAACCTTCCTTAAGAATCACTCTATCTATTAAAAAAAACCGCATCAAAATCCGTTGCGTAGTTTTAAAGATTTAAGCATACATAGGGACAGACAGCGCAAGCGACTTTGTTTTATACTATGTAGTGATTATGCAGTAGATAAGTTGCTTCAACTTTCTCGACACTTGAATTGCCATTAACTGAACAAACCGAGTCGTAGTATATGAATGATAGCTAAAGAAGGAAATAAACTCTCACAAAATATTTTTTTCTTATACGAGTATTTAAAAAAAGTCTATGGCAGTAACACTGCAGACACAATCTTAAAAATATCTACATTTCTTCAGCTATCCAACAAGGTATAGCAATTTTGGTTATTATCAGAATTAATTGAAAAATCTTAGTTGAAAGTCTCCCAGGTAGTAGTAAAATTTTAATGTGTTCAACGTGTTAAGGACAACGGAAGCTCATTCCAAAGTTGGACACCACGGACTGTGAAGGATTTGGCATAGAAACTTTCTATATTATATATATTTAAGAAGAATGTCTGATTGATCGATCGACGCACAGCCGAAACCGCTGGAGAGACTTGTAATTACATACATACATACCTTCACGCCTTCATTCCCAGAGTGGGGTAGGCAGAGCTACAGAATTACCAACAACTCCAAAAACTTGTTGATAACTCTGTAACCACAATTTGAACAAGACTTGCAATTTCGAGTGAACATTCCTTGGATATCTTAGGCATGCACTAAGAAGGGATTTAAAATTAGAAATTCATCTCCACGGGGTTAAAATAGGTAGAAGACTAATTCTACGCGTACGAAATGGCTAGCGTTCTCTAGTTAGTAACGTATATTGAGCATAACAAAAGCGGAACCATTGCAGCGAGAACTAGAAACATGTGTACAAATCTACATGGAAGCATTTCAGGCATTCCATTTAAGCGCTCAGGGTTGTTAGTACCACATATCTTAGAAATCGCTTACAATCAAGTGGACTGTGTGCTTGTTTGCCTTCTTCGTGACATAAAACAGGCTCCACTATTGACCAATCGATCGAGAACTGTAAGGCATTTGAAAATAGAACTGTTCTTTACTATCTTGTTATCAATTTTGGTTTACCGTGTGGTACAAAATACAAAATACAAAATATTTATTCAGTAAATTGGCCACATGCGGGCTCTTTTACACGTCGGAAATGTACAGTGAATCTACCAGCGCTTCGGACAAGACCATCATTGCGGAGAAGAAGCGCCGCAAGAAACTCCAGCAGAAGGTCATTTTTTCAATCATAAAAACATAATTATACTTAAAAGTAAGTTACATTAAGTAATATTAAGGTAATAAAGTAATAAACAATAAATTCTTAAAACAAGCAAAAATAAAATTATTACAAATGTAAGGTCAGTCAATAAACCTTAAAATAAAATAATGACTATGAGAACGACACAACGAGGTCTCTACGTCAAAAGCCATATAACTTGGATAATAAATTGAACAACAAGTCCTTGCAAACGTGAACAGACCGGACCCCACAAACAGCACCCGTTCACGAGTATGACGCGTATCTCAGCCATCGCCTCTCTCAACCATGTGATCGGGAAAGTGGCGACCCGATCAACGACGCCGCCGTAAGCAAAGACCTTTGAGCGAGCATGACATGCTCATGCTGCCGGACAACAAAAGTAATATTGTGTGAAATAGCTGTCCGGCGAGAAACATCACAGTGTGTTCTTATTTAAAATCTTCTTGTACACACAAGAGTAGAAAAGATAAAATACAATTAGTAAATCACAGTCGACTGACTGAGTCAGTGCTTGAATACAAAATTTGCTTAGTGACTATTTTATATTGTAAATATCCTAGACACTACTAAAATACATCTTGGTCACCAATGAAGTCATTTACTGTGTAATATGCCCTACCCAATAAACAGCGCTTGATGTGAGACTTAAATTTATTGAACGGCATATTGACGATTTCAGATGGTATCTTGTTGTAAAAACGTATACAGTTCCCCGCAAACGAAGTGCCTACCTTACGGAGACGGTGACCTGGAAGTGCGAGCTTATCCCTATTTCTAGTATTTAAATTATGAACGTCGCGGTTATGCCTAAACTCATGTATGTGTTTGCGTACATACATGATATTCTCAAAGATATACTGAGAAGCGACTGTAAGAATATTGATTTCTTTAAATTTATCCCTTAACGAAACACGAGACCCCAATTGGTAAATAGCACGTACAGCCCGCTTCTGTAATACAAAGATGGTTTGGATGTCAGCCGCTCTTCCCCACAGTAAAATTCCGTAACTCATAACACTATGGAAATAACTATAGTACACAAGTCTCGCCGTCTCGACGTCAGTAAGTTGTCGGATTCGCTTTACCGCATAAGCCGCTGAACTTAGTTTACTTGCAAGTGTGGATATATGCGCACTCCATTGCAGTTTCGAGTCTAGAGTGACACCTAAAAATACTGTACTACCTTCAAATTCCAGTGTCTCATCCTTCAGTCTTATTCTATCCGCATTCATACTCCTAACGTTGGACAAAGAAAATTTAATGCACTTGGTTTTTTTGGCATTTAAAAGTAAGTTGTTGGCTGTAAACCAGTCAACAATTGTAGACAACGCAACATTGATGTCATTAAAATTATCCTGTTTCCTATCCGCTTTGAATATTAGTGAGGTATCGTCAGCAAACAAGACTATTTCATGTTTATCGCGCACTACATACGGGAGATCGTTAATATAGATCAAAAATAAAAAAGGACCCAGAATAGATCCTTGAGGCACTCCCATAGCTACAGATGACCCAGAGGATTGTGTTCTGTTAATATCTACCCGCTGAGTTCTGTGCGCGAGGTAGGAAGCAATAAGATCAAGTGCATTGTTTTTGATGCCATAGTGGCTTAACTTTCGCACTAACGTAACATGATCAACACAATCAAATGCCTTGGACAGATCACAAAAAACTCCAATAACATCTAGTGATTTTTCCCAGGCATCAAATATATGTTTTATTAAAGTAGAACCGGCATCAGTTGTAGATCGTCCCTTGGTAAATCCGAATTGACTGCTATGAAGTAGCTTATTCTGATTACAGTGTGAGGATATTTGATTAAGAATTAATTTCTCAAAAACTTTACTTAGAGCTGGTAGTATCGAAATCGGTCTAAAATTTGTGGGGTCTGATTTTGTCCCTGACTTAAACAAGGGTACGATCTTACTATGTTTCATCAGATCAGGGAATACTCCAATATCGACACACTTGTTAAACATGGTAGCTAAGTAAGGCGCAGTTGACTCTAAAATGGACTGAAGTACTGTAACAGAGAGGCCCCAAAGATCTTCAGTCTTTTTGATATTAAGAGACCTAAACGTTTTAATCACAACTTTAGAGGTGACATGGTAAAATTTGAAAACATTCGTGCATTCCTTAACATTAGATCTTAATAAGATTTCAGCCTTATCAGGAGATGATAGTAAAAATTTAGTGGTCTCTAAAGGTATGTTCGTACGTACGGTTTTAATCTTGTTATCAGATTTGCAAATTTTATTCGAATAATACTCGGACTTCGCGGCAGCACAAATCTGCTTAAATTCCTTAGAATAATTTTTAACGTACTCTAGAAACTCAGGCCTATGATCGACAGCTCTTAAAGCATACAACTCATATAATTTGTACCTCTTTTCATGAATCGCTGGTGTAGCCCAGTCACAAAATTTCGTACCTTGCTTGACTTTTACCTTTTTCAGACTAAAGCAGGCATCAAATTCCTTAATAATACAATTAAATAAAGAAGTACATAAACTGTCTGGGTCTTTCCCAGCACACGTCATATAATTCAGTTGGTTAGTGACCTTATTATTAAATAATTCTAATCGATTTTCAGTAATATGTCTAAGTATAAACTCTTGGGGCGCATAATCAGTCTTCCCCTTAAAGGAAGCTTGCTGGTCACAGTGATCTGAACTTAAGTTATTGATTACGGATTTCTGAATAGGGTCAAAATTACTAAATATATTATCAATACAAGTAGCGCTAGTTGCTGTGATTCTAGTTGGCTCATAGAACAGATTGACTAAATTGAAAGATTTAAAAGCACTCAGTAAGTTAATAGACATGGGTGATTCGTCTAGCAGATTAACATTAAAATCACCACACACAATAATACACTTTTTAGAATTAAAAACAAAACTAAGAACATTTTCCAAAACGCTCTCAAAAAGCCTATAATGGTTGCCGGGTTAGAATTGTGCCACTCCATGCCTTCCTGTGGATGTCGTAAGAGGCGACTAAGGGAATAAAGGCTTGTAGTAGGTACTGTTAGGCGATGGGCTTGCCACCTGTCACTAATACACTGGGAAACATCTTAGCCTACTTGTGCAAAATGTGGTTACAGAATTATCAAGAAGTTTAAAGACTTGTTGGTAATTCTTTAGCTCTGTCTATCCCACTCTGGGAATGAAGGCGTGAGTTTATGTATGTATGTAATTTTGGTAAACTACGGTTTGTCGCTGCCTATTGTGTCCCTACGAAGTTGGCAATCCTGGATTCAAATCCAGTTAAGGATAGATAATTTGCGTGTTTAACGCGAGTATTTGTTCCTGAGTCTTGGATATTTTCTATGTATTTCAATATATCTATTTCTCTATGTAAGTAAGTTAACAAGAATAAGGTAAGGTAATAAGAGAACGTTGTGGGCTAAAAGATGTAGTAACAAGGATTAATAAAAGAATGCTAAAGTAGTTGACGAAACAGATATATGAGACAAGAGTAAATAGGAATGTTAGAAGAGGGCGGCCAAGATTGCACGATCAGATCGGGGATGTATTAAGAAAGAGCCAGGTCAGGCGACTCAGGAGTACCCTAAACCGACGCATATGTATGAAGGTACTTATGAGTGTGGTGGAAGCGAGGGAACTTTGTTAGGATAGTAGAAAGTGGAAGGAAGTAGTCTCTGCCTACCCCTACGGGAAAGAGGCGTGATTGTATGTAGGTATGTATGTAAGTAAGTCTATCGTTGTCTAGTACCCTTAGTACAAGCCTCAAGCTTACTGCAATATGTGTGAGATTATCCCCTGATGTTTTTTAGGGTTCTGTGCCACAAACGAAAAAAACGGAACCATTATAGGATCACTTTGTTGTCCGTCTGTCTGTCCGTCCGTCCGTCTGTCTGTCGGTCAAGACCCTTTATTTCCGGAACGCGTAAAGGTATCGAGTTGAAATTAAAACTATATACTCAAGTCTACAGTCTCTTGAAGGTGTGAAAACATCAAACTTCTAAGTTGACGTAAAAAAAAGATGTATGCCGCAAAAAACGTATATTTAGACACTCTCAAAGGAATCAAAATTTACAGGGTATTTTCCGATGGCCTAGACCTATGAAATTTGGCAAGTAATACCGTCTTATACTACCAATATAGGGAATAATCTGAAAACCCTGACGCTGACTCTGTTTCATTTTTAATTGAATCACAAAAAAACAGGGCCTTTATGCAAGGAACGCCGGTCCAAATTTTGAATTGAGTTAACCGTGACATGTGTGGAACCCTCAGTGGGCGAGTCCGACTCGCATCTGTCCGGTTTTTGAAAAAAAAAAAACCTCAAACCCGTCCCCCTAACAAAACGTACTAGAAGTCACATTGTAGATTAGGCAAACTACTTCTGCACAGTTCTCAAATAGCATATAAATTGCCAGCGACGCGTCTGTCGTGTGCAAATCACATCTAATTCCTAAATAGTGGCAATGAACGTAATAAATCAGACACGCTTCTAGCATCCACGTGAGCAAACATAAGAAGAGAACACAATATAACTAAATTTATGGGACTTAGGGTTTAAATTGGCTTAATCTGAGTGAATCTACAAGATGGTATTTCCTAACAATTCCGGCCTTGTACGTATGCAGATGCAGATTGCTAAGGGTGACAATAGGTAGGTACTTACAGTCGGCCTTAGTAGTAGCTGCATACTTTAGTACCTTGTCACTTTAACGCCTTTGACAGATTAGTGCAGTGGTTCAAATATAACGTTAAAGTGACAAGGCACTTACAAGGCAGACGGTACAAGATGTATGCACCTATTCTTTTCTTGTTAACAATTCTAGGAACTCCGATTGAAGATTCGCAGGAGTAGATATGATTGGTTTGAGAATTCAAACAAAATATAAACTAGAGGACACCCGTGACTTTGTTCGCCAAGCATTACTCCCCTTTTTCTTCCCGTTGGGGGTCGAATTAGGAGAAATCGCTTCTAAGCTAAATTAGAACTTGAAAACTCAGTCGTAAAATATTTTAATATTTGTAAGTATACGCGAGGTTATTTTTTTCTGCTCGTTAATTTTGTTCAGGATTTTAAATCGGATAAATTAAGAAAACAAAATGTAGTTGTGATTACGTGTATCTAAAAACCTTAACTAACGCCCCTCTTGCATGTAGTCAAGTACTAAAGTTATATGGAATTTACGTCAAATGTCAAATATAGAATGTCAAACGGTCTGTACAGATGTGTTACAACTACATTCAAAAGGAGTTTTACTTAAGTTTTTTACCTATAAATATTGCAGGTTGAGGTATAATACTAAACCATACACTTTTTTTTTTTTTTTTTTTTTTTTTTTATAGCATGGGAAGGCAAACAAGCACACAGGTCACCTGATGGTAAGTGGAAACTGTGACCCATAGACATTTGCATTCACAAGACTGCAAATGCGTTGCCAACCCTGAGGACTAAGATGGAATGCCTCTATGCTAGTCATTTCACCGGCTGTCTTATCCCCAAACCGGAACACAACATTTTGAGCCATCTTAGAACCTTGGGACCCATTTCTCAAAAAGTATTAGGGCCTGTTTAACAATCGACGAGTAAATTTATCTGCCATTTAAAGTTGTGTCTCTCCTTGTTTATTTTCAAGTGTAAGATCCATCATTGTCAAATATGCTTTACTTGTCGATTGTGAAACAGGCAGTAACTCTAATAATATAGTGTTTTGTCTCATTTTTTAGTTTAATTTACGAGACAAAACACTAATATATTAGACTCATACTTTTGAGAAACGGGCCCCTGGCAGCGACCAACCACAAAAAAAACACACGTAAAATGTATTCGCTTTTTGCGAAATGTTTTAGTTATTATAATAAACGTTTATAATAAATACAATATTAATAATTAATAATAAGTACAACGAAGAGCAACGGTCGTTCGGAAGCAAGAAAACGAATGTTCCCGAAGATGACAACTTGACAGATCAAAATTTCCCCTCCGTAAACCCCTATGTTGCAAATTTCATCGAAATTGTTAAACCCGTTTTCGAAAACGTGATTAGAATTAAATATTTAATAGTACTTATACGATGTAATAAAATTGGGTTATAAACTCAACCATAGCTAATTTATGATGACATGCAAAAGTCGATTACAAAACTGATCGTATATATTATTGTACAAAAATGGATCGATACAGGTTACAGGTAAGGCTTTGTTAATTCAGAAACTTTATAGACATGCGTTTTATTTTTAAAGATAACGTCAATCGAGACGTTTTTTGCTGAAAATCGCAATTTGCTTTTGACATTTTTTTGTGGGCCTCGCACATTTGGCACATCGTCTGCTAAATCCAATCCAATCATCCCAAAACCTTCCCTTCCCATGTGTTGAATCGGTGATTACCAAGATTTTGAATTGATCTATCCATTATACTATTTATTTTGTTTAAAAAAAATATTTTTTCCAGAAATTAACAATGAAAAATGTAAGTTGTTTTTTTTTTTTTTTTTGGTTTTGTGCAAGAATTGGTACATTTTCTTTAACAAGTTTAATTCTGCGATAATGTTGGAAGAGCCTGAGATTGTATAGGTAAGATATGCATTTACCCCAACTACATAAATTTCATCATAATTTCCCGAATTTTGAAAAGTATCATAATTTTCCTGACCGAAATTGTGATGCAGTTTCCCCAGTTGACCTTAACAAAAATAAAACTGAATACTAAACATCGGATTAATGATAAAGCCGGCGACACAGAGTTAACGGCAACACGTATTCCCCTAGTCCTTGTTTAATCTCGGAGCACATCCATTGCAATCAACTTGTCGTAGCGCAATTGGTCAATTTTCCAATCAGCAGGTGCCCCTGAGTTCCAGCGGCATTGCAAGACCACAGACCGACGAGACAACACCCCATAATATGAAATAAGTGATAGAAAAAAACAGTGAAATGTTTCTGCAATTATTTTTCATGTTAGCGCTCTCTGGTGAGTATTATAATTATTGTAGTATCAGAATACGCTTAGAAAAATATTTGAGCCAAATTGTTTGATGACGCAACGGTTCTATTGCAATTTTGGTTTCGGTATCCGGTATCCACCGTCTCCACACTATCGAAGACCACAGTGGCAAAATGTAATCATTTTCAAAGCATTATGAATTAACATTTGCTGCGTTAATTTATTTTTGGACTGCATTCTATCTACTCATCTAGATGGTTCATTATAAAATTATATCTGCAAATCTTTAGTGTAGGCCTTTTATTACAAACTTGTTTAGTTTTTTTTTATTGTCCGTTTATTGTCAATGAGCAATATTATTTTTTGCAAGTACTTCTCAGTTAGATACGATCTGCGGAACTAACCACTTTAGTTTGGCGAGGAATCTTACGAACCATTATAAATTGAGTCTAGACTTAAATAGGTAGGTAGGTATTTCATTGTGTTCATTTTTACTAGCGTAACGATTTCAGAAAACAAAGCATTTCGAAGATTTTTTTTATATAAATTATTATATTCAAGTAAATACAATCATTGACGTATGCATATCTGATTTTAATTATGAATGGTAATTAATTTCAGAGAAAAGGAGAAATAACGAAGCTAACAGATCAGTTTACATGGGTATTTGTTTCTGTAAATATCTATGTAACATATTTGAAAAGAATAATTAAAGTTTAGATAGCAACACATCCGAATGCAAAGTTGCACACAATCTATTATTGCAATTGCAACAGGCCACAAATCAATATGCAATAAATATATACCCTCCGAGATTAATTGACACATTTATAGCGTTTTTACACCGCGTTCCGCAAAATTCAAAAATATTAGGTAATATGTTACAGAATTGTTATTATTTGTTAATTGATACCTATAGGTAATATATTTGTCGTCTCCTTCTATAAAACTGCTCGTGATCCGTCATGGTTATGCACAAATTTTGGCTTAAATCTAGTCAGATTCAGTTTTGGCACGGGCTTTACTAAAAAAATAGAATAATTCACACATTGACACATTCTATTATTGAAAGTATGAACCAAACGGGTAACTTTTAAAAATCTTCTAAATGGTCCCAAATATTTTCTAGAATTTTATTAGTAAATTATTAAAGACTTCTAACAACGTTTACGCTATAACTGCGCATTTCGCATTACTTCTTTAGAGGTGCTTAGCCCAATTACGCCTACTGGGCGTTTAAAAGAACACTTATTTTCTTAGGATTTGAACCATAACTTAAATAATAAATTTTAAATTCACGATCCAATTGTCCTGTTATCTCTGTTATAGTCGTGCTTTTTTTTTTAATGGTCCTCAGTCGCATGAAACATTCCGTTCACTTCTCCAGGCCCGTGTTATTAAGCGTGTTAGTGTGTTTAGCTGTGTTGATATCCCTCTTGAGACACGTCAAATCATAAAATAATAAACAAAATCTTGAGACTTGACTAAAGATCAGCTTATTAATATGGCTCTAAAGCCGCAGAGACACGAAGAGCGGAGGCGACGCGGCGCGTTACTAAAAAGCGTGTCTAAAGCGTCTCTATACGTCACTATATTCATTTAAGTGTTCTCCTTTGTTTTATTTATTTCCCTTCAGTCATCACAGCTCGCATTTGGCCATACCTCTTAATTTAATTTAATTTCTATTTTATTTTATTTTATTTACTTTCTATAATTTATGGTGTTTCAAGTCAATGGTTTCTGTACGTAACGTTTTCATTCAATCCCTTGTCATATTGTAATGTAAATAGTTATCCTTCGTAAGTCAAAGTACGCTGTCCCAAACAGCCCGCCTGGCTCCCCTGAAAACCAGCCCGGTTGTCATCCCCATGCCAACCATTTTGCTGAGTGGAGACCATGTCGGCACACATCAACCTCATTGTACTTTTTAATTTAATGGTGTCGCTTATTAGGGGATAAGAAGTGATTGTACTACGTTATTGTATAATTTCTATGATGTACCCCTGTGTTGATGTGTTTGTTGAATAAACGTTTTTCTATTCTATTCTATTCTATAAGCGTGTTTTTGGTATGACAACGCGCTTCACCGCGCCGCCTCCCTGTTTAGGGCTTAGTGCCCTAATGTGAAAACATTTTGTATTATGCCCACTGTCGTTATTTAAAAGTTGACCAAACAACAGTTGCTTTTGTAAACAAGCAAGTTTGTAAACGCAGTAATATACGGCAAAGTTATTCCGTACCCTTGTAGGGTATAAGGGTTAAGAACCTACCTCTTTGGGCGACCTACTTCATCGGCGAAACCTGCAACCAAATTAAAAACACGCGCACTAAATTGATTAACTGGGGATCTAGTGAAAAAAGGTATAAGTCGACTTAACTCGTAATAAAAAGGGTATATACACTAACGACGAATACTAGACTTAAACTCTTTTTCACTTGACCTGACGCAACTTCGGCAATTGAAAAGTGAGCGGTTTTAGAGAATCACATAGCACTGTGTGTTTTATGCAAGCTGCCAAACAAGCAAAGCGCATGCAGTTAAATATCGAAAACATGAAAGAATGCTACACAGACACAGAAAGCATTGGCCGCTTTTATAATTTTCCATTGCAACACGACACCAAAATTATGTAAGAGGACGTTTTTAGTCCACTGTTCACCTTAACCGCATGAAAAGCCATCTTTTACCGTCCGCGGTAAAATCATGCCTTACCGTGCGACGGGAAATTATAAAACCGCCTATTAACTTCTGACTAACACATATTATTGTGAGTGCCTGGTTGCTTAGGGGTAGGTCCCTGAATCGCTTGTTCACCGCAGGTCACCGCGAGCGGCGGTGGCGGTGCGTGGGCACCTGTGAACATTGCCTGCCAGGTTTTAGGAACGTTGTTGCGCGCGCATCTCACTCCAAGCCGCTGTACACTGGTAAATATACTATATGTAATTCATTCGGTCAATGACGATTTCTTCATTTCACTAGCTCTTTGAACGGGAAAAACTAGACCAGGAGCAACAAACATCATTGTATGATGATTTTTTTGAGGGTTTATGGTTTTTGAATGGTAAACTTCAAATGGCCAACTTATGATTTAGAAAACATCTTACTTTACATTAATACTCCTGATACTCCTAGGAGTTAGTAGGTAGGTAGGTAGTTATTTTGCCAGGTGTATTTTTTTTTGCAAGATCAGAGTCTCGGTGGGTTAATATTAAGTACAGCGAACCTGGACTCCTGCGTGGTGCCTACTCCATCATCAGACAAGGTCTTAGGCATCATACAACAGTTCAGCCAATTCTAATAAAACTGGTTCAAAATTGACTGACTAACTAACAAATAAGCATGTTTAGTTAAATAGAAGTGTGTACAGGAATAATTCAAGTGGCTTGCTTTTTTCCAAGGAAATTGATTTTTATCTCTGAAAAACAGCTCTGTAGCTCAAGGTTTAAAGATGGATAAGATAAAGTTTTGAGGACTTCATTTGATATCTCTGCCTATACCGAATCCATATGTTTTTAACAATACTCGTTTTAATAATGAAATATACAGTGATAAAGACTTCCGCACGGTTCATAGTACCAAAACTGTACTGCAATTTCTGTTTGCATTTTATATACACTAGAAACATCAGTCCAGTACTATTTCGGTATTAAAACGTTGAGCATCACTCATCATCCATTTCTACCAAGCAATCCAAACAAGCCGTAAACCAAAAATAACATCGTTAAACAGACAGCAACTAAAATATTAGCTCAAGATAACCTAAATATGGATTGAGTCATTTAAATATGGAATTTCCGGATGCTCCCAACATCTGCATGCAATAACTCATAACCTCTTTGCACTAGATATGAGTTGAAATAAATGAGCCGGGCACCCAGATATCGTGAGACGCTTTGGCAGACTAATCCAGTATTAAAAGGTACTGAACTGGTGATAGTTTGCTTTCATTTGACACACTAGCTATGCGTAAATGTATTTAATGGCAGTGAGGTTCTTGCCACAATCATAATCCCATGCCAACTTCAGATGCGTCGCAGTGGTATCTGCTCAAACAGACTTCAATTCTTTCACCGAAAGTGCATTGTGGAAAGTTAAAAGAGATAGTCCTTGACATGAAGTGATGTTAAATTAATTTATTGGGTATTCATTATAATTGACATTTGAGATACAGTTTTATATAAAGACGGTTAAATTCAAATAGAATATTGTAATTAGTCTAGACATCGCACGACCTGAGAAACGCGACGCCATGGCCAGGGCCGTCAACACCGCACCTCGACTCGAGATGAAGAAGATCGCCATCGTTTTTAAATAGGACCATCCTTTAAACATTGTGAACTGCTATAAACGTTATAGCATTAAGTATTGGGCATTCAGTTTTGGTGATGTAAGGTCACAGCTCATTAGAACCCCTCGGCGCCCGACCCGCCTCGCCTCGCGGTTAGTATTAAAAACGTTACGTAGCGTAGGTAGTTGATGTAGTGAGCGCATGCCCATACCAATCCATATAAAGAAGACCAACCGCCTCGAGGCGAGGCTGTGCGGGTCGGGTGCCGTGTGGTTTTAACGAGCTGTGACCTTTACACTACAAATTTTGTTGTTTAAGTATACATTCAAGAAGTTATTACCAGTTAAATGTTCGCCTGTCAATATATTAATTAATTCCCAATGTTCCCGAATTTTATAATCCATACAAAACTCGTTGATAAAATGTAAAACCGATCGATTCGTTAATGCAGTTTCCTCGTAATACTAACATTACCACAGAGTGACTTCAAAGCCTGACACGTTTAGTCGATAAAAGCCGCACATCAAAGAGTAACATCAAACGAATTTACTCTCTGTTATTCTAGATTGATATTTTAAAGTTTGCGGTTAGTTAATAAGGCGGAAGGAATATGTCATATTTTTTAGAAATAGAAATAGTAAACATTTTATTTCGCTTAATTATTAATTAAAAAACGAAACGTAGAGCTGCGAAAATGGTATCCACTCAGCTATATGTCGTACCACCCATTGGAAGTGCGAAGCTGGTTTCCTGTGGACCCACGAACTGGTTTTGCTAGACAGCATACATTTTGCGTGGTACTCTTGGATTTAAAAATTCAGTCATTCAGTGAGTCATAATAAGTCAAATGAAAAAAGAAACAAAACACATATAATTTAATTTAACGAAGCCAGTATAGTGTAGTAAAAAAAATATATTTAAATAAATATGAAATGTCTTTTAAAAATAGATGTCAAGTAGTAATTCGTTTCGATAGAAGTAGTTACTTTATTAAACTATAATGTTTCCACCTCTTTAAACATATTTATTTTAACAAACGTATGAAATGATTTATTCTAAGTGTAAAAAGGTTAAACTTTACACATTTAAATACATTTAAATAAGGCGGTTTTCGTGATTAATTAACTTATTATTTTTAAAAAAACATTCTTCTGCGTAGAACTAATATTTTTGAAATTGGTTCTTCTGTTTTGCCGTGAAAGCCTAACAAAAAAACAAACAAACTTAACTGAAATTTTATAATAATAGTAGCGACATTCAAAGTATCCAATAATTATTTTAAAACTACCTGTTCAACGTGACTTTGAAGGTTCATAAATTTTATAGTTAAGGACTTACTATTTCCGTACAAGAACTTGTTGGGTTTTAAACAATTGTATTAGTTTCATTCGACTTCTTATTATAAATCTAATTAAAAGTCACTATTTACCACAATTCTATCACCTTGCTTTCTCGACTTTCTCGTCTGTCTGTTTGTTAGTCAGCTTATTTGTCTATTCGTATCAAATTTTGCCATCGATTTTAAACTAACTAAACATAGCTCAAAAATAGATGTCTATGCTATTAAATAGCACCAGAGTTTAGTCATATTTTTTTTTTCTATTCTCTCTCTATTTAAAATTATTTTAATTATATATATAAAAAAAAATTAATAAAAAAAAATATTTTTACCAAGTAACGCCCCCCAAGTTCCCAAACTCCTAAGAATTAAAAAAAAAGACCAATAAGTAATAGAGTACTAAGTTTTCACACAAGATTGACCAGCGCACTTTATTACATTAATTCAAAATGATTTACCAACTTAAATATCAGAGGACTAGTTTATATACCAACTCATTACACTACTTACACTTAATTTATCTTTGTTACATTATTGGTTACGATATTGAAACCGAAAACCGATATCTCACCAATATTAGTTATGTCACATCACTAGTGTAGTAGCAATATTTACGTATCTACATAAGTATAAGTCATACCTGTCAAGTGAAAGCGAATATCGATTCAGTGAGCAAACTAAGAGAATTTAAGAGTAAATTAAAGCTATATTACGACAAAATGGCTACTGAAAGTGACAAAAGTTAGTAAATTATAGTATTATTTCATTTAAAACATTCAAATCCTTAAGTACTTGACTAAATTACTAGCGTGATAATTAAAATCAACACGGTGGAAACAATTTCTTGCAGCTGATTTTTGACGTAACGGAATGTTGCCAGTGAAAACCGATTTCTACCAAAATGGTAGATTTTATAAATTGTTGTTTTTTTGTTACAGCCGCAGCAGTGGTGGGTGAAGAAGAAAATTTAAAAAACCTGACAACAATTACTTGGGCACATGCTGTTAACAATAAAACATATTTGGAAGCCGCTTTAGCAAGTAGGTGCCTAAGGAAAAAAGTCAGGAGTCATAAAGTCATTATAAATTTGATCTTACCAAAAGACATTATCACAATAAAAAACGACACACGAGCCATGGGTACAAATTAAAAAATATAAAGCTTGATTTTAGACGTGTCAAATATTATGCTTCGTACATTTACAAGTAAACTAAATTATTGTCTTACAACGCGCAACATTTAAACTGAGCTCATGAATTACTAATAAGCAACGCCTATACAATTCTGCTGTGGAACGTTATATCCCACGTCACAATATGTCAAACTGGTAGTGTTGCCAGTTTTGTGGAAACTTTATTAGTTTTCTTATGAAAATCGAGTAAGCCCGTTACAGATCCAATAAAAAAGTCAAATAATGAATGGGTATACTTTTTTGTAGTGTTATTTAATGCAAAAATGTTTTTACCGATATTTGACTGTTTTTTTATATTTTGATAGAGAATATTTATTTGATGGCCATTACGTATGAAATTACTTCTGAGTTTTATTACTTGTCGTGGCAGTAACATTACTCCATTGTTCAAAGACAGGATGGCGTGTTTCGCGCGAGACATTTTTTTCCGCGTGACGGGAAGTGTGCGCTTATTACGAATGACCGGTTGGAACTAACGCCTCACAGCCGCGCTCAGCGAGTTAATGACGATGAAGTCCTTCTTTGAAGATTCTCTTGGGTTTTCGACAAGATGGTGTCGCTTTCTTAATTGTTTCCATTTTTTTGCATATTTTGTTGTTTAATTGGATAGTAAATATGTATTAATATGCAGTAAATTAACATTCAAATGTGTAGCATCATGATATTCAAGTTTGAACACGTATCGCCTTTGGAAGGATTCATCATCATCATCATGTCAGCCGAAAGACGTCCACTGCTGGACATAGGCCTCCCCCAAGGCTCTCCACTCAGACCGGTCTTGTGCTTTTCGCATCCACCGCGTTCCCGCGATCCTTACAAGGTCGTCACTCCATGTTGTTGGAGGCCTACCTACAGCTCGTCTCCCGGTCCGCGGACGCCACTCAAGAACCTTCTGACCCCATCGGCCATCAGTCCTGCGTGCGATGTGCTCCGCCCTCTGCCACTTCAGTTTAGCTATTCTTCGGGCTATGTCGGTAACCTTAGTTCTCCAGCGGATATCATCATTTCTGATTCTATCACGCAGAGAAACCCCGAGCATAGCCCTCTGAGTGACCTTGAGCTTTCTTATGAGGCCCATTGTTAGCGCACACGTCTCGGATCCGTAGGTCATCACTGGCAACACACACTGGCCAAACACTTTTGGAAGGGTTGCTCCAAGAAAATCCCATCTGGTCTTCGTAAAGTTCTACCAAACTACATCGTTTCACGGAGGCTAGAGGATCACCGTACAACGTTGCCTTATGATTTACTTTTGATATGTAATGTAAAATATAAACTTGACATGCATTGGCCATTCCATCTTCGGCCTCAGGGTTGGCAACGCATTTGCAGTCTTAGGATTGCGGTCTTGTGAATGCGAATGTCTATGGGTCACAGTTTCCACTTACCATCAGGTGGCCTGTGTGCTCGTTTGCCTTCCTATGATATAAAAAAAAAAAAAAAAAAAAAAAAAAAAATGGTTGCTCGATATTGCGACCGGTGCCAAAAAATAAATAAATAATAAGTCGTTCCTTAGTGACGATTTTTCATGCACAAGTTTGAAGAAGCAAGGATCAATGTTTAAGTGGTCGTACAGTGGTTAGGTACACGGTTAACCTAATGGCGGCATCACACTCGGCTGTTATTTGGCAAACATTCTCGTTGCTTTTGTTCGATATGTCAAAAATATGGAACTACTACGTAATTATAATATTATTGGATAAATTGAGTACGCATCGATGGAGAGTAGGTACCTAAGTCATGTACTGTAATGTACAGTCACCCAATAACTATGTTGATCAAGCCTTCTTAGTAATGATAGTTTTTCTTTACAATTCGTTATAATGTGCTTTCATTGAAGATATTTTTCAGATTTTCAGTATTTGTAGTTTTGGCTGTAGCAAAAATTTGCCGTTTAAAGTTTAATATTTCATAAACCTTAATCGAAAAATTGTTTTCATAAACCCGCAATATTTTTTAACCCGTCGAGCGATATGTCAAAATTGATGTACATCAAAATTAAACTTTATGTCAAATGAATAAGTCACGTAATGTCAAAAAATCTACGCACACATGTTGTGCGTAGGACACCTGAGGGGTTAAAGATCTATCCAACGACACCACACACTATGGGATAGACGAGAAAAAAAAATACATCCCCACGTTACGTACATTGTTGCCACTTTACGACTGTTGTTATCACTTTGTTGCTAATATGTATATTCTTGCCAAATAACAGCTTTCTAGTACTAAAAGTCTCTGAGCTAAGCAGCGGACGGACACGGCGAAGCTATAAGGGTTAGTTTGACTACGGAACCCTAAAAATGTTCTAACGAGTGTGTCAGTGGTTCATAAGAACAAAAAGCGGAAAAACCAGAGGAACTACAGCAATGTGCCAACATTAAAACCTTAATGTAGAGACCACAGCTAACACAAGTTAATATTAAGCTATAAAGTTCCCTAACGTTTCCGAGTCTTGTTACCATGAAATAAATAAACCTAAATATGCGTTGTTTAAGATTTATTAATAACCGGAGGGTAATTTGTGAACTGATCGTTTAGCGGCGGTCACGCCTGTTTGCGGTTACATGGCCGGCTGGCTGGCTCAAGTTACATGAGATAAGCTTAATAGTTACTTTATGTGACTGGTGCATAATGCCTAATTACATGCATCTCATAACTTTTCTACAATATGTGAGAACCTGTATCTTAATGTTTACATTAAAGTGTCGGTGACCGATACTGTAATGACATGCAATGCTTTAATGTTAACATTAAAATACAACCACAAATGCGTTCCTGCACACCGCAATGTATGCATGCATGCAACCTGCTTAATCCGTTTTTTGGATTTAGCAGGTTTGCACTTTAAACAGATGAAATAAAGTGCAAATCTGCTAATTCTTAAAAAAGGATTTAGCAGGTTTTCACTCTATGCCGACGAAATACAAGTTTCTTAATATAGGCCGTTTGCTTTTCTGAATATATAGTAGCAAATTTATGATATGGATGTAGAATTAATTAAAAAACTCTGTCCCTTTCTTTTGTGGTGGACCATGTGCAAGGTCCATCCAGGGGCACGTATGACAAAGCTACAAGTAACAGGTAGGTATTATTTTACAGGTCTTAACTGGCAACACTGCTCAAATGGCTGGTCGTCATTGGTCGAGGTTGTGTCAAATGGAAACTTGTGACCTGAAAATTGTAACGTAGCTTTATAAAACAGGCCACAGGTGGCTACCTACCACCAATTTTTTTTTTAACTGAGTTTTTTTATGCATGGTATTGAAAAGGCAAACGAGTACTCAGGCCTGCAATCTTACGATGACAATCTCAGTCAAAATTGTAGGTGCAATAATTTTGTACTATCCTAATTTTGAAAAGGGGGAGGCCTACATTAATTTCACAGTAATATTAGCATTTGTTAGCTAATAAATTAAGTCATACATATTACTGTTATAGCGTTATTTGTTATGTTTTTTATGTTAGATCGTGGTTTATGGTAATGTCGATTGTGCTTAACTTATGTGAAATTAACCTACGACAACGAGCGAAGCGAGTAGGAGTGTTAGGTAGAACTACGACAAACAACCGCCAGAACCGATCTGCTAGCGTTTTACTGGGATTCAGACGTAGATAGGTACTTATTTCGGGCAAGCAACAGGTCAAAATTAGGTACGTGATTAGGACAACCATCATTAGGCTCAAATAATATGGCATGAGAAATAAGGATGTTAATGATCTAGTAAGGACCAGAAAACGTATGCCCTTACATATTATTCTTATTAAATTATTATGGCTACCAAAGTCGGGTAAGCAACATAAAAGTCGTTTTGTTTTTTTTTATGGCGTTGGCAGGCAAACGAGCACACAGGCCCCCTGATGGTAAGTGGAAACTGTGACCCATAGACATTCGCATTCACAAGACTGCAAATGCACTGGCAACCCTGAGGACTATTATGGAATGCCTCTATGCTAGTCATTTCACCGGCTGTCTTATCCCCAAACCGGAACACAACAATGCAAAAACTGCTGCTTGGCGGTAGGTTAATGGATAAGATGGTGGTACCAACCCGGACGGACCCTGCACAAGGTCCTCCCACAAGTAAAATAAGTGATCAAGCAAGTAAGTAGTTATGTCACATCATTATTAGGAGAAATAATTATTATAAGTGAATTGAGGATTGCATATAATATGGCAGAATTAGAGAGCCAGGATTACCGATGGTGCCCTAAAAAGTAAAGTACCTTACAACATGGACGCTTTGTCTTTTCCCGTGCGCCCGCGCCTCCAGAAATAACATTTCCAGTAGCCGCGCGTTCCGCGAAGCAGTATGTTACAATTAGCGCGACAGATATAGGTTTCACAATCGCAGCCTATTGATAGAGTGCGAACACAGCTAAAAGAGGAATGGGGTTATTGCAGACTAAGGTTACGATTTGAATGGAATCGCATTTATATGTGGTTGTCTCTTTCTGTTGGTTAATAATATGATTGGATTGAGAGAGTTGTATATCGTACATTAACCAAACCTGTGAGCCGTATGGCTGCGTCTATATCGCGTGTCAAATGTGGATAAAGCGTATGTCACTCTCGCACTTATTTACGTGTCAGAAGGTGACGGATGCCTTATCCAAACTTTGTCACGCGATAAATGCAGCCATAATATTATCGCGGTGGATAAAGCGTCTGTCACTCTCGTACTTATTTACGTGTCAGAAGGTGACAGATGCCTTATCCAAACTTTGTCACGCGATAAATGCAGCCATAATATTATCGCGGTGGATAAAGCTTCTGTCACTCTCATACTTATTTACGTTTCAGAAGGTGACAGATGCCTTATCCAAACTTTGTCACGCGATAAATGCAGCCATAATATTATCGCGGTGGATAAAGCGTCTGTCACTCTCGCACTTATTTACGTGTCAGAAGGTGACAGATGCCTTATCCAAACTTTGTCACGCGATAAATGCAGCCATAATATTATCGCGGTGGATAAAGCGTCTGTCACTCTCGCACTTATTTACGTGTCAGAAGGTGACAGATACCTTATCCAAACTTTGTCACGCGATAAATGCAGCCATATTAGGGCCCCAGGATATTTTAATATTATAGCGGTGGATTAACCATCTGTCACTTTCGCCTAGTCGGTAGTGACCCTGCCTACGAAGCTAGCGGTCCCGGGTTCGATCCCCGGTACGGGCAAATATTTGTGTGATGAGCACGATTGTTTGTTCCTGAGTCTTGGGTGTTTTCTATGTATTTTAGTATGTATTTATCTATATACGTAAGTTTATCGTTGCCTAGTACCCATAGTACAAGTCTAGACCTTAGTTTGGGACTAGGTCAATTTGTGTGAGATTTTCCCCTGTTTTTTTTTTTTACTTACACCGGTCGGAAAGTGACAGATTTTAACCACGTTTATCGCGACATCGATAAACATAACAGGCTCTAGCCGTACCTCTGTCTTCAGGTGGCGTCAACATGTTAGAAGCCGACATAGTCCTCGGTCAAATCCTTGGAAAAGAAGGTCCCCCCCTCCCCATCATGGCGCACCCTCCAGCGACCACTTCCGACCTGTCTCTGGGAGACTTCCTGGCTGCGGTGGCCCAGCACAACAAGGGAACAGCCAAGGATCGCCAGAAGGGGGTGAAGCTGGACTTCAAGAGTATTGAGGCGTTTGAGAAGGCGCAGGAGTTGATTGCTCCGTTTAGCAAGCCTGAGGTTAGTTGACTTTATGATGCATTCAGCTTGTAGTGATGATTTAAGCCTATGTTTTTTTTTATATACAGGGTGTCTGGAAAACCTTCGGAGAAATTTTAACTGTAGATAGGGTGGATGATTTGGATCATCCCTATATTGGTAACTTTTGTTTAAGTTAATATTTGACTGAGTTACAGACAGATTTATCATCGACTTTCCTGACGATGCTCTCAGTGTGCCCCATCTTAACGGATTCATTCATAATTATGTGTCACAACGTAATGTAAATAAACAAGTTGTTCCTTATGAACAATGTTTCCAATCATGGTCAAAAGCTCCATGGAGTTTAGAAAACTGACACATTATCCTGTAATGTGAATGAAAAGACGGTGTCTGATAAGGGCTATTATGTGAAATAATCTAAAACTGAAACTTACGATTATGATTTTTACTCACACTTTTCTCACACTCACATGGCTAAAATAGCACTTGCACTCGTACGCACATTACTTCTTTTACGAGATCATGAATCATGGCTGTATTTCATTGATTTGTACCACTATCAGGGCTTCCGACGAATAAAAAACACAATAATTAATTATTGACAATTTGACATATTATCTTTTTAAATCTTGGACCATTAAAACTCTTTATGAAAAGAGTTTTAGGTTTCATTTGTAAACAAAAAATCCTACCTACACGTTACGTTTTATCAAAATTACATTTAAAGCTGGCATCATACATGTTGTTGCTAGATATTCGTATCATAGAAGAAAGAGAAAAATAGGATCGCTTTGTAAGAAGAGGTCAACGTGATTACACTCTGTGGTAAAAACCCTTAAAAGAAAAAGGCCACTAAAGCCGGCTACTCACACACCTGCTGCAGGGGCAATATGGGAATTGGACCCTTGATTGCCTCCTTAATTGTGATGTGTGTAGGCAAGCAGGAGCAATTTTTAGATTGGGCCTGCGGCAGGGCTGCAGGGGCGCAAGACCTTCCTAGCTCCCTAGATTGTGTCTACCGCCCTGCAAGGTTGCTGCGTGTGTAGTAGGATTGGGGCAATTCCAGTCAGTTCATTGGTGACAACCGAGCGGAGTGGACAAAAATGGAAAAAATGGTGTTACCATAGCCAGGAGCTCTTCAAAAGAATCAATATCCATTCGCAAAAAGTTTCTAAGATCATCTACTTCCAATTCTTTCATAATATTCATGTGGCACAATTTGCTTCGTTTCTGCAACCAATTCTTCACCCAATATCTTCTCTTCCTTTTTTTTTGGTAGCACCACAGAAAGTGCCAAGGCGATACCAATCCTCTGGTGTTTCGACAATACAGGAGGCTTTCTCGTGGACGTGCGTTCAGCGGGACTATCAGTTACACACTGAACGGCAGGCTAGTGTGTAGAGAACAGCCTAAAATTGGTCCAACCGCCGTGCGACCGGTATTGCCCCTGCAGCAGGTGTGTGAGTAGCCGGCTTAAGGAACACCCAGAAAATATAAAACGTGGACTACAATCACAATCAGTCAAGGAAGCGATGTCACAAGCGAAGCGATGTTTGGTTTGGGGTTTGTTTGGTTTACTTGCATGTGATGTGACTTCACATCACACTCACAGGTTATAAAGTATTTCTAACATCACATAGCGTTTTTGCCACAGATTAAATTTCAAAAAAAATCCTTATTATTTCGTGTAATTTCCAAAAAAATAGACATAATTTAATGTGAAATAAAGTGAAATACATTATTTTACGCTAGTATCAGATAGGATGACCACAATTTGTAGTATATTTTCAATGTTGTCAAATAGCCTATTATAATCAATTATGCGACGACCTTTATATCCATCGACAAAATGTTTTGCACTTGGACTTTTGGCTACTGCCACAAATACCATGCGGATCAAAAGGAAAGAACCAGCAGCCAGCAGCGCTTTCTCCCCGTCTGGTTGCCCTGAAAATCAGCGCGTGCAGCGTCACGGCATGTCTGACACTATGATGCTGAGTAGCACCCAATTTGGTGCATTATTATTTTATAAAATAGTTTTAAGGTTTTGTTTTAAATTATTTTCTCACTGTATTTAATTTGATTATTATTTTTCTGTGGTTTGCACCAATAAACGATTTTCTTTTTCTCCTTTTTTTTCTTCAATACGGAGAGCAATAATCGGATCGTTCAATCCGTCTATTTGAACTTTGAGAAGTCTATGAATTTATGGCTGTCATTAGATGTCAGTGTTAAATTATGTTATTTTCAATATTCACGTCTTCAATATTTTTGCTGTAAATCAGTTATATGGGCTACTTTAGAGCAGAAAACAATGGTAAATGGTTAGATCTCGACAGTAAAAGACGGACGATATGATCAGTCTCGGCAAAACATGAACAAGAGACCTAGTGATTTCACATTTAAAACCAATTAGTGTTCAAATTGTAAAAACGAAAATACAGTAAGTTGCACTAAAATTACTCATTTATTTTTATTATAATGCTACCTTGATTTTTGTTTACATGGAGCGAACTGTTTGTTTACATACCATGTGACAACGTATGGTCTCAGGTCATTGACCTCGGACATTGAATTTTGACGTAAGATACTACGAACTGTTGGAGTAGTATACTATCAACGTCAAAATGTCAAGGTCGAGATATCGGCTGCGATACATCAAGTAACAAAATGAATATAATTAATCCTTCTTTTTTTTTTACATTAACAGAAACAAAAATGAACCATACCCCCGTGATCAGAATCGTGCCAACTATTACCCCCCCAAATTTCTCCGAAGGTTTTCCAGACACCCTGTATAGCCTAGCCTAGCTTAGACTAAAAAAAAACTAGTTTAGGACTAGGTTAATTTGTATGAAATTTTCTCCTGATATTTATTTGTTCATTTATAACTAGTTTCTACATACAGGGGGCTTGGTAAATCAGACACTTAATTTTTAAAGCAGTATTATTATTAGCTGCTAAATAATTAAACTGAATTATCCATTTGGATATATTGATCTAATATTGTTTACTCTTTCGATTATCAACCGAGATTTTGCTTTATGACCTGAACCTAAGGATTATCAGACTTCTAGACCGATTGTTCAAAACAGAGCCCAAACCTCGTGATGTGGCCGGAGATCATGCAAAAGTTGGGTGCTTTTGTTGGGTAGGGAGGGGGACGTTCTAATTGAGACCTGGCACCTATTCCCAAAATTGGCATTGTTTCTTTATTTTAAGATAAGATTATGTGAATTGATTTTCTTTATATTATGTTTGACGATTTGAATCAATAGTGTATCAAAATAATAAAGAATCTAATTTCTGTATTATACTTAAAATTCACAAAATTAACTAAATTGTACATTAAAAAAAATGTATGTTGAATAGTCACTAAAATTAAAATACCTACGATAAACTTTTTTTTACGGAGTGATAATAATATTCCATAAAAGGTTTATCGGCTTCAACGGAGAACCAGAAAAATATAATAAATATAATCACTCAGGCCATGTAGTAATCCCAAATAATCCCAAACACATCTGCTGTAAATGACGCAAACTTTGTCGATTTACTTCTAAAATAAATTATAATCTACTAACCCACAAGTTAAAACATACGTTTTAAAAGCAACTCAAAATACCCTATAATACGGTAGCTATTTACACAAAGTACATTCACTAAATGCATTTTAGAATAGAATATTTGGAATAATAATTACTTACAAATTTATATCACTCAATCCCGAACGTCCTGTAGATTGTGTAATAGTAGATAGGTAAAAAATAGCTTTATGTGGTTGGGATAGAGTTGGGTTTTGATTATGGTCATCGGTTCACACATTGGATCTGTTATGACAGTGCGTGTGAATTCAAGATGAGCTCTGTCGCCTTGTGTGGTCGCCCTAATGAAGGAAACGCTAGGGTTGTCCAAAAATAGAGCATCCTGTAAATTCAAATAAATTATTTTACTAAATTAATAAAAACTGTCATGCAATGAGTCATGGATGTTTTCTATGCATGTATTTAAACTAAGTATATATTTCTCTATATAAGTCTTTATATCGTTGTCTAGTAGCCATAGTATAAGCCTAGAGCTTAGTATGGGACTAGATCAATTGGTGTGACATTGTCCCCTGATATTTATATAATTGTTTTATTTTATTTATTTGTTTACATACGAATAATGTAAGCTAGAATTTTGGTTACGGTTTAGGTAGGTTCGTATGTCACGAAGAAGGCAAACGAACACACATACCACCTGATGGTAGTAGACTGATACCCATAGACACATGTTGGCAATCTCAAAACCACAATTTTGAGACTGCAAATGCCTTGTACTTTTATCTATCAGTCTGTCCCATATTACAGCTACTACACTGAGACTATTGATGATATGATAGAAATTTGGCATGGAGGTGTATTTTGTAAAAAGTTATAAAGAATTAAAAAATATGGTGGCGAGCGCATAGGCCATTTGTTTTTAAGTGGGACCTGTGACCCGTAGACATTTGCATTGTTAAAGTTACAGTCCAAAGACTGCAAACCAAAGCAAAAGCATTGTCAACCCTAAGATGGAATGCCTTTTAAGTGCATTCACTAAAAATATTTTGGGTTTAGCAAGTTAAGCACTCCATTCATCGTGTAATCGAAATATGAAAAAAAACCACCTGATAAATAATAACAGGCAGCCCTAAAGAAATATGTCGTTGGTAACAATAAAGGCTCGTTCACACGGTGAGCGGGTCGCGACAATGACTACGCGCATCGTTATGCGTAAGAGAGACAAACAATACGGCGTTTCGAATTACTTAAGAATAAATGCAACGGTGTCATATATAGTCACTTCTATCTGCATTTGAATTGTGTAGGTAGCTGCGAAACTTGACTAGTTAGGTAAAATCGGTAATCAATCAGTCAAAAGATAATGTCACTGGAATACAAAATGCTACATAGTTATGTGTAAGGACTTTACACTCGCATCGTGGGCGACCAATAATGGCCTCTCTTTTCCAACCCGCATCTGTGGGAGACCCGATTTTGGCCTTATAAACTGTGCTTACGTTTGTGGCGAAACAGTTAATCATGTATTAGTCTCGCTTTAACCTATTGAAACGTACAGCCAATGTAGCAGGACAGCTAGCAAGCGGGAATTTGAATGCTGGCTCAAATATCGTATTGTTGACAGTCAAAACCGGCGGCCATTGACGGCACCATTTTGTTACAATACTTCAAGCAGTTTATTTTGAAGTATTTACTCATGTTTTGATTTCTTTATACATATTATGTTACATAAATGTTGAACATAAACGCATAAAAAAGGACAGGAAACGTATTTTATTAATTCAAAAAATCTTAAATACGGTTTTCATTGCATTCGGAGGAACGACCATAATCGGGTTCCACAGATGCGCAAAAGGGGCCGTGTTTATTCTCCACAGATGAGAGGATATAGATTTGTATACTGCCTTTTTAATTTGCGTTTAGTCTTGTTGGTAATTATCCTGCAGAAGAAGCTAGCGGTTCTGGGTTCGATTCCCGGTGTAGATAAATATTTATGTGATAAGCGCGACTATTTGTTCCTGAGCCATGGATATTTTCTATGTATTTAAGTATATACTTCTCTATATAAGTATGTTCCTCGTTGTCTACTTGTCTAGTATCCATAGTACAAGACTAAAGCTTAATTTGGGACTGGGTCAATTTGTGTGAGACTACCCTTAATTTTTTTATTTGTTTTATTTATTAGTTTTGCATCCATCCGCCTGCGTGTAGCGAGCGATAGCGATCGAAGATGTCCGTGTGACACAACGCTCGCGCCCCGCTTTATGTCTGTTAAAGCCTTTACCGAAGACATTAAAACTAAACGAATTATCTGACAGCGGCGCGACTTTGATCATGACATAATTGCCATGGACACATGACGGACGCATTACGACTAGCTATGTCTAAACAAGTGTCAAATAATGACAAAATTTACATACCATTTCATTTAGTCGAGTGATTGCTCAGGAAACTACGGGACTATGTCAGATAGATTTTTACGTCCCTTTTGTCATGGATGGTTAACTAATTACATTGTGGCCCACAAACCTATTTGGTACATTGTAGTACTTTGTCGCAATAACACATTTAAGTGAGAGCGGTTTTAATTTAGTATATTAATGGCTGCGACATGGTACTAAAATGTAGGTACAGCTACGTATGTGTTTGTCCGTACTTATGGGTCCTTGGAAACGATATGCATACACACTTATAGAGGGTTATTGGTAAGTCGACCTATTCCCCTATCATTCGGGGAGATCATTTGCAATCATTTTGGTCCCATAATACCCTACGCAAAAGTTAATATTTTTTTCTGTTTTTGTGTCATTTATGTTGGATAAACTGATAAAAAAACATGTTTTTTTTTATTTTTTGGTCTCGCATTCTTAAACGTGTACTTACTATAATTCTACTTTTAATATTGCATAAGAACAGGAATTTTACCGTGTACCTTTTGCATATTGTATTATGGGACCAAAATGACCTCTCCCATAACCCCTAGAGGGGAATAGGTTGACCTGTACCCTGTATAGAGATAGGTATACATATAAAATACATAGAATCATCCAACACTCAGTAATAATATACTCGCGCTCATCACACAAAATATTCACCCCTACCCGGATTCTATCCCGGGACCAATAGCTGTTGGCAGAATCAATAGGGAATATGCATGTTTTTTTTTACAGCTTCAATTGAAGCTGATTCATGTAACAAACAGATCACAAAAATCATTTTTTGAATAACTATAAAAATAACCAAGATATAAGCCAACAAAGATTTGTTCCTATCTCTTTCTAGAAAAACGGAATTTTACATGGAGTTTATATGGCCGCAGTGCACAATGACGTCACGGTGCACATCGGATCTCTCTGTCTAATTAGAAGTTTGAAATGCTTATAACTTCCGTATTTCTTGACCGATTTTAATTTTAATTTCCGTTTTGGTGATCTCTTTTACGGTATTTTCATATTTTGATGAGAAATGCGATTTTTAAAATCCATGCATATTCCCTATTGTATCGTCAAGAGTAAGGCCATGTTAAGTAGCTACTTTTTAGTGACTTATCATTATGTCAATCAATCAATCAATCATGTCATCCGAAAGACATCCACTGCTGGACAAAGGCCTCCCCCAAGGCTCTCCACTCAGTCCCGTCTTGTGTTCCCGCGATCTTTACAAGGTCGTCACTCCATCTTGTTGGAGGCCTACCTACAGTTCGTCTCTCGGTCCGCGGACGCCACTCAAGTACCTTCTGACCCCATCGGCCATCAGTCCTGCGAGCGATGTGCCCCGCCCACTGCCACTTAAGTTTAGCTATTCTTCGGGCTATGTCGGTAACCTTAGTTCTACTGCCAAAAAAAAACCAAATTACCGCAGTGTTTGAAGTCAAAAGTCTTTGACCAGTGTGTGTTGCCAATGGCGCTAACAATGGGCCTCATAAGGAAGCTCAAA
Source organism: Acleris emargana (assembly GCA_927399475.2). NCBI lineage: Eukaryota > Metazoa > Arthropoda > Insecta > Lepidoptera > Tortricidae > Acleris > Acleris emargana. The sequence continues at coordinate 1,759,629 of OV656841.1, forward strand.
GTCACTCAGAGGGCTATGGAAAGGGCTATGCTCGGGGTTTCTCTGCGTGATAGAATCAGAAATGATGATATCAATATGTACTTCAAACTAAATATGGAATGATAAATATCAAACACATGCTGGGTTTTTCAAAGCTCGTTGTTTGGGTTTCTTAAAGTTTTTTACTGGTTTATTTTAAATAAACGACGCGATTGAAGAAACTGCGCCGAGCACACGCCTTTCGGACGGGGCAGAGGACATGCAATTTGTTCGACGGAACAAAAATGCCCCACCTCTCGCGGCACACCCGCGACTTCTAGCCACACAATTTATTTCGAGAGTTTGATTTAAAAACTCTATTGGATTACAATAAAACGTGTCTACCGATATATTCAAGTTATTCTGCTTCTCGCACTTGACTGTTTTTTTTACGATGGAGTGTTTCACAACACTATTGTCACCTTTCAAAAGTCCCATCACTCGGTGCCGCTACTTTAGTGGAGAACAGACGCGCGAGCCGCGTACACATCACTATGTTACGTGCAACAGTAACTGTTAGGGCGCGTACACATAGGAATCCGTTTTACGGGTCCGTTATTGAATGGCGTATGTAGTTGTATGAGCGAGTTCACACACAATACTGTGTTCTGGATCCAGTAAAAAGGTAGTTAACATGATCCGTTAAAAAGATCCTGTTAAAACGGACGTTCTATGTGTACGCGCCCTTACGGCTCGCGAGTGAGTACCCGGCTTAACGTAACACATTAGTGAACTAGAACGCGCATACCCGGTGGCGGCGCTTCCGTGTAGTACGCTACCGAACCGGTTGCCCAGTTTTCGAACAATTATGTAGGAGGACTGGGCTATATGTTGGCCACAGTGACATTATTATTGTGCTGCAATTTACTCGATTTTTTCTTCTTCATGTGGTTGCAATTGGGATAGACCAAAAAAATATTCACGGTTTTTACATTCTAATTCTAAAGAAGTCATTTTAAGAGACCAATTTCATAAATTTTATATTTAACACAATAGTTTTGTTTATATATTTTTATTTATTTAGCAGATATTTAATGGATGATAATGACATTACAACAATTAAGTGATATCTAGTGATATCAAGTGATTGTCATAGTGTGTTAAAACATACTGTTTCATGCGGTTTTCACTTAACCCGTAAGATATACCTAGCTGGGCTTCAAGCCGAAAACGAAAGTCAAACAAAGGTTAAATATAATTCTGTCAAAATATCCGAAATAGATAAATATTTCAAAAACTTAATAATATTTGTATAATTTCATTTAACTAATCACGAAAAGCATAATGAACGTTTAGCATAAAAACCGTTTGTATAATTTTATCTAGCATACGATCAAATAACTACTACTACTTAATAAAACTACTATTTTAGTATAAGTTTCATTTTCTTGTTATTATGAAATTTATGAATTTTAAGTCAATTTCTTCTAACTAGGTTAGAACTGTGATCACATTAATAGTAATGAAAGCCGTTATATTTATTTCTTAATTTATAAACATTATAGTTTTTGAAATGATGCATTTCGTTTTATGCACCATGACTGTTAAATCGATGGTTTATTATTTATACGGATCGAAATTATGTAAAATTATCATTAGACCATAAACACCCACGGCAAACTATTTACAAATAAATTCAGCTAAGAACTACCCACAGAGTAATCAAGCAAGAGCGTTTGTATGGAGAAATGGCCGCTAGAATTGCCTCATAATAACGATTCTTGTCGTCGGCCATTCCAGAATTCCTCAATTACGTGAAGAGAAAATAAATTACCGAGACGGCGATAATTATAGCGATGACGCGGTGCGCGTAACATTCGCGCAGTTAATCAACTCGACCAATTAAAGTAAGAATTTTGTATCAACATTCAATGCAACAATGAGCAAAGTAGTTGAGAAACGCGTGCGCCTCTATTTGACACGGTAAAACTATATTGCTTTTTACTTTATATTTAAAACTAAACTTATTTAAATTAAAATTAAACTAAGCTACTCAAATATTAATAATAATCACCACTATACAAAGAACACCCCCTCTAGCAGGTTCGCTCGCGGCATGGTCCCTATGACACTGGCTGCATTACCTCTCTGGATAGCTAGCCCAATCCTTTGGGAGAGGTAAGCACCAGCTCCAGGATCTCCGGAGGTGTCTATGAGCCGGGATGACAGAGCCTTAATTAAAGCTTTTCATTTTATACTTGATCTTTTCACGCCAACCAATGCCAATTACAATCTCACTCACACGTAAAACATGTTAACTATGCTATGCAAATTGTAACTTAATTGATATGAAACAAAGACAAAGTTACATCGACAGTTAAGTCGACATAGCCCGAAGAATAGCTAAACTGAAGTGGCAGTGGGCGGGGCACATCGCACGCAGGACTGATGGTCGATGGGGTCAGAAGGTTCTTGAGTGGCGTCCGCGGACCGGGAGACGAGCTGTAGGTAGGTCTTTAACAAGATGGAGTGACGACCTTGTAAGGATCGTGGGAACGCGGTGGATGCAAAAAGCACAAGACCGGTCTGAGTGGAGAGCCTTGGGGGAGGCCTATGTCCAGCAGTGGACGTCTTTCGGCTTACATGACGATGATGACGAAAGACAAAGTTTTATTTAATCTTGGACTTGTGACGCTGTGGCGGAAGTGGCGTCAGTGGCACGACTTTCAGTGCTGCCCTCCTAAGTAAAAAGGACGCATCCGTAATTTGATAGTCAAAGTAAATTGGAGTGGTGTTAAGAAATAAGGTCACTAATACATGCACGGTTTTATGAGACATACGGCCTTTTTTTTAAGGAGGGCAGAGTGGTTGGGTAGTGCCGTCTGAGGCGATCAAAAGGTTAACGTTATTGTTTTAACTTGGACGCCATTACTGTCATCTAAATAAGAGCTGTCAAAACGTTGACAAAACATTGGAGCGGATTCTACGTGCACATCGCTTAAATAGCCAAAAACGTTCAGACGGCAGATTTAATCAGTGCTATGGCTGATGGCCGATGGGGTCAGAAGGTTCTTGAGTGGCGTCCGCGGACCGGGAGACGAGCTGTGTAGGTAGGCCTCCAACAAGATGGAGTGACGACCTTGTAAGGATCGCGGGAACGCGGTGGATGCGAAAAGCACAAGACCGGTCTGAGTGGAGAGCCTTGGGGGAGGCCTATGTCCAGCAGGGCGTCTTTCGGCTGACATGAATGATGGATGATTCTAGAATGTCAAGCTGACAATGTATAAGACCGCGTAAAATAAGAAGCATCAGATTCAAATTAACGCTGTCATGGCGCTGTCATTTGATTATGACAGCTGCTCATAGAATAGCTAAGTGTTTTAGCGACACCTAAATGTAATTAGGAAGTTTAGAGGCCACTGTAGAATCGGGTCCGATGACAGGTCAAAAAGGGTCCATATCGGCTCAACTAAAAATGTTTAGTCCTAATATAATTTTATTCCTAATCATTGCAACGCCTAAAGTGTTTTTCTCAAACATGCTCGGAAAAAACGGTTTTCCGATTGAAACACAAGGACGGAAAGAGCCTCATTTTACTCCTAGGAGTAAAAAAACCATATGAAAACACTTTCCGTCCATGTCCATATTTTCTTAAAAATGCTGTCAATTTGCATACAAAATGAAAAGGACCAAGACAAAAATTCCAAACAGCCAAGGTAACTGCTCGCTTTTTTAGCACAGTGCGTGTGTTTCTTTTTGAATTTGCATTCCAATGTCTATGGTTAGTATTTAAAAACAATTGACAGTCGGTAACATTCGTTCATTCTGCATAATATAATTGTGAAACCGAATATTAAACTATTTGTTGTGTGAAATACTTACTATAAAAAATGAGCTCAAGCGACGAAATAGGTACCACACCGCCTATATTAAAATCTGAAGCTGCCTCGGTTAGGCAAAACCTGCTTGCCGCTAAATCTAAGGAAATTAAATTACTTGCTTTTTAGAAATGTATTTGTATTATTTCCTCATATGTTTGAGAAAAGCATTATGTATGCCTCGGCGGAAACGAGGATTTCCTGACTCGTATTTTAGCAGGCCTCGCTGTTGCTCGGCCTGCTAACCACCTCGTCAGGAAAACCCTTACTTTCCGCGCCTAGGCAACAATGTACTATTTTACTGAAACTGTTTTTATTTCAGGGTTTTTATAAATCAATCCTAACCTAACCTAATCCGAAGATTAAATGTGGGTGAAAATAATAAACCCATGATTTATTTACATACCGTTAAATAGATGACAAAACTATAGAGGACTACTTGAAGGGTCCACGGAAAGAACATGTCTAGTCACATTGGTAACTTTTTGAGATATCACCATTTGAAAGTTAGAAACCATGTCATTTTGTACGTAATTTTCGTGTAGAGGTTTTTTTAAATGTGAAATAATACTAGTTATATGAAGATTTATGTCTGAATCTGAGTGGTAGGTAATAGTTCATTTCGTCCTCTACATTTTGAGATTCAAAACTCATTTACAAAAAAAAGTGACTAGACATGTTCTTTCCGTGGACCCTTCACTTAATTGAGTTCCACTCTAAATCACCTGTTTTCCTTCCAGGTAACCTTTCCCCTCTGGCTAAACGCAGACATCCTCCCAGGTCCCGTAGCTCCCACCACGAAGCCCCTGGACCCGGAGCGTTTCATCAAGCTGGCTGCAAAGCACCCTCGAGCGGTTCTCTCTATCGGGTGGACCACGCAGTTCGGAGGGAACATCACCGAGGGAGAGTACACGAGGGAGCAGATAGGAACGATGGTGCGGATGGTCAACTCCCATCGGGTTAATCAGACTGTTACCTTCCCTGTAAGTATGACTGTCAGGGGGTGGGGGGTATCCAGTGGCATAATCAGTGTTTGTCCTAATACATTTTTGACACTGTTATTACAAAAGGGAGCAAGCTGAAAACCAGCACCAGCTTTGTTTGCTCCAGTAAAAAAAATGTAGTACCTAATAGGGTCACGGTTTTACTCTTTGGGTACGGGACCCTAAAAACTGATCTCACCTAACTTCACTTACTTACACAATAAATGTTTATTAAATTCTGTTATTTCAACCCAAAAGGATGGTAGGCAAAAAATATTTTAGATCAAATAATGGATACTAAGGCTAAGGCTGGGTTTTGGCACGAGAATGGAAACTAGATCTTTGGGGAGCTCTTATGTACAGTAGGAAACGTCTTTAGATTCAAATTCAAATTTATTTCTCAATATATTGTTGTAGTAAGTATAAATAACATTGAGTTCGTCAGAAAAAAAACTAATTTAAAGCTCTCGGAATGTGTAAGACGTCTTTCCGCTGGTAATGAGGCCAGTTGCCTTTGTTTTGAAGAGTTCCACACAAAATGCAAATATATATGGGTTTGAGATCCCACCTTTGCCTTCCTCATGACAAAGTCACAGCTCTGATGATCTAACATCCTCCAGGTCCGCGCTGGCCTCGCATCGAACAGCCAGCCAGTGATCCTCGACCTTCTCCGCGAGACCTCTTCCCTGGACTCTTCGATGACGGTGTGGTCTGCGGAGGAAGACGCGGTGTCCGTGGAGCGGCTGCGTGCGCTGATCCTCACCGTGGGCCTGGACCGGACGTACCTGGACGTGCCGCAGACGCTCGCCGCCCGCCTGGCCCTGCCACCTCCCGCCACCAACGCCAAGAGGAACTAGACGAATACATTGTTAACGGAACAGTCGTGTTTTATTTCAACAGAATCCTATTTTTTTTTATCGGTAAAGAAATGGAGTTTTACAAAAAGAGAAAAGACTAGGACCCAGAGAGAAAATGGGAGGGGGGTGTTATAGTAGTAGTTTCTGCTTAATCCTATGTATTTTATTAACACATAGGATTAAGCAGAAACTAACAATATGAGTTGTAACTATTTTTACTCGAAATAAATCATTATTATTATTTATTATTATAGAGAGAAAAAAACAAGATAAGCAAAGGGAATTCAAGCCTAGATTCAAAGATAAAGATAAAAGATAAAGACATTTATTCAGTAAGTAGGCCGCACGAGCACTTTTACACGTCAATAATCTACCAGCGCTTCACAAGAGGAGACCACTCCTGAGAAGAAACGCCGCAAGAAACTCAGCAGTAACCAGTTCTGATCTGTTGGGTTCTGATTATAATTCTGGGGACCTAGTGAAAAAGGGTATACGAGGGGTGATCCATAAGTTTTGATAATCGGTATTAAAAATGGGAGATATGTAAATCGTTATATTTTAATTGAAATAAGCACACTTTCTATATTTGCAAACACTTGTTAACGTTATTCAATTGTTTTATTTTACCACTATAAAAATAATTTTACTTTAGGAGGTCAAAATGGTCAAATTTTGTACGTTCACTAAGTCATCATCAGCTCGTGATTTTTATGTAGTTGTTTTTTAACATTAGTGAATGAGAAGTACCTAGTAGTCGAAAGTTAGGGCTTAATAACGGGGAGAGCGGTTCTCAGTTCTGATCTTTGGTCGATGAGCAGCACCCTTGTCAATTAGAAGGCTCTGAAGCACATTTCCTGCCGCAAATTCGTATTTTTTTTTCTTGAGCTTATTTTTAATATCATAACTATGATAGAATAATGTTATATAACTCTCCTAGATTATTTAAACACAATTGCTAAAAACGAATGTCAAAGTATTTATTTGTAGGCCTCAATAATCCTGGGCGAGGCCGAAAAAACCACCCTAATTTTTGGTGACAGAGCTGGAGATAAAAAATCCAATGCAATGATAACTTATTTACCGTTTAAATCATAATGATAAATCAAGGTTTCATTTTCAAAAACAATATTTTTTATTTTATTAGTGTAACAGAATTTTCTCAACACCGCTCCAAATTATTACAAAACTAACTCTTATTTTACCGTCTTGTAAAATTATTCATACAGATGTTTTTTGTTTAGCTATCACAGAAAAACAAATGAACAATATAGTTTTTTTTTTCCTAATTTAAGTTTTATTAGTGCCATGGTATATTCCACATTAAAAAAATATCATTATGTGCATGGTTCATACTGATTCTCAAAACTTATGGACCCCTCGTATGTCTTCTGAAGAACAAGTGAAAAAGAGTATATTTATAAATACCCTTTTTATTACGAGTTAGGTCGACTTGTGCCCTTTTTCACTAGTATCCCAGAATTCTTGATGTAGGTGGACGGTATATCTATATTGTATCAAAACACCTTTCGAATAACGTATCATTACGCAGAAATTAAATTTAATTGAAAGGCATTTCTCACTGCATGAGTTATTTGTTTCCTCCGTCACCAAGTCTAACCTAACCTAACCTAATGTACCTAATGAATGTTTAAAATGTCCTGTAAACATTATGGTTTCAGCTGAAAATAACGATCGATGAACTGATGTATGAAATTACATTCGATAAAATGATAGGTTATCTGTTGTACACACACAAACATCCACATACATACATCTATACATACACATAGATACTTTAACGCCTGTAATTCCACAATGGGCTAGGCAGAGCTACAGAATAACCGACAACTTTAAAAAGTTGTTGATAATTCAGTAACAAGTAAGTAGTTAGTGTTGTACTCGTACTTGTAGTATATAAAATATAAAGCCCGTTTTAACTTTATCTATAAACTAGCGACCCGCCCGCGGCTTCGCCCACGTGGAATGTATTATACATATAAACCTTCCTTAAGAATCACTCTATCTATTAAAAAAAACCGCATCAAAATCCGTTGCGTAGTTTTAAAGATTTAAGCATACATAGGGACAGACAGCGCAAGCGACTTTGTTTTATACTATGTAGTGATTCTGAGCAAACGGCTATAAGACCCAAGCGTTGCATTTTCTAAGAACACTGCAACAAAATATTAACTGTACCTCTTAATAGCGATCGCTAGAATTATTGTAACAATAACAACCCTGTTTTGTTGCGTTCTTGGGAAAGAGAAAATAAACGTGAGTCAGTCTTTTAGAGTATTACATATAAAAATAAAAACGCTATTCGAAAATTCCGCGTCCGTAAAGTATATAAATCATTTGTTGGTCAATGCATTCATTTCTATAATAAATTACCTGACGTAGTTTTAAAGTTACCCTTTCCAGCACTCAAAAATTACTTGAAAAAGTTGTTAATGTCTAAAGCGTATTATAGGATCGAGGACTATCTAATAGACAAAAATCCTTGGCCTAACCCGAAACTTAATCAATAATATATATTTTTTCAAATTCAATAGCTTTATCTTGTCTAGGGGACACCGTTGATGTAGGAAAACATATCAATCTTATAAGGTCGTCTTGCACCGTCTTATATACACATAAGTAAGTGTTCTTTTTTCCTTTTCTCTCTTTATTTTTCTCTTAAGATTTAGTGTTTTCCTGCGGAAACTACGCAGGATATTTGAAATATTTTTTAATTTGCTATTTATAGATTTATATAATGCTAGACTAAGTAGTACCTACCATTGTAATATTAAATATATTTCAAAACAGACTGACTGCTGAGTTTCTTGCGGCGTTTCTTCTCAGCAGTGGTCTCCTCTTGTGAAGCGCTGGTAGATTCTTGACGTGTAAAAGTGCCCGTGCGGCCGCGGCCTACTTACTGAATAAATGTCTTTATCTTTATCTTTACCGCCCTTAAAGTGAAAACGGATACAAGTCTCCCAGTAGGTGAAAAACGACATGTCTAGTATACATGTACAGTCAGCTGCAGATAGATCGAACCGAACAGCGAGCCCATAAAAATATGACGCATTGGATTTTCAAAAATAACTAACACGCGAAAATGTCAGAAAAATGTCATGTAACGGGAAGTTTTAAGTACCTATCGGCTTAAAAATTGGATAAAAATTTAAGATGATGTAACTGCATAGATTACCAAAAAGATTTAAATGGTGAAAACATCAGCCGTATCTAAGGATTTAAAATTCCAATAACATTGGATGGGATAGAATGCCTAAAAGTTCTAACCATTCGAGAAAATTAACTTAGTCCCAAGATGTTAAGTTTCCTAATTGTTTGCCACTTCAAACGCAATTAACACAATATTTGCCTGGTATGAGTCTTAAACTTTGGTAATAAGGGTTAATGTGAAAATGTCACATGAATGACACTGTGGCGACTACAGATAATGTAAAGCGCGACGCATATTTTTATGGGTACGCTGTTCGGTTCGATCTATCTGCAGCTGACTGTTAATGACGTTTACCCTTATTAAGAGCTAAATCGACTTGAGTCCGTTTTCACCAGAGCCTTTTGCTTTAGAGGATTGTGAAGATAAAAAAAACCATACAAAATGTGATGACGTTTCTTTTCCCTTAAACCTAGTCCAATTTTTACGTTTTTTGAATATAAAATAATAAATAAATAATAAATATTAGGGGACAATCTCACACCAATTGACCTAGTCCCAAACTAAGCTCTAAACTTGTACTATGGGTACTAGACAACGATATAAATACTTATATAGATAAATATATACTTAAATACATAGTAAACATCCATGACTCAGGAACAAATATTTGCGCTCATCACACAAATATCTGCCCTTACCGAGATTTGAACCCAGGACCGCTAGCTTCGTAGGCAGGGTCACTACCAACTAGGCCAGCTCGTCGTCAAATATATGTTGTAGACATTATGAAAAATTGGGTCCGTAAGTTTTCATTACCTTGATAATACTTAAAAAGCAACAAATCAAAAAGGACCGAATCGTACAAACCCAGTTTTTCATAACAGCTACAAATTAATGTTTAATGTTTAATGTTTATTTGGGCACATACGGTACAAGTAAAGAAACAATATTACAGAAAAACTTACATAATACATTGACCAGTGAAGTTGCCACAATTAAGTATAATTTATTCAAAAATGGAATTCGGGTTTGATTTTGGGGATGAGAATGGTCACTTTTTTTTTTTTAACAGAGCTACGTGATTTAATCTGCTTCGGTTAATAATCCATGGGATATCGCACGCGAGGACAATTATTGGGGGAAAGAGGTTTTTCTTTTGTGGACTAAACAAAGGCATATGGGTTTAGTTCCACGCGCTTCTGTCAAGACCTCCACAAACCTGACAGTTGACACCTGTCAAAACGGGAAATTGGAACGACGGGAGTATAGTAAGTTGAGAAAACCTTATCAATTCTTGTTTTTATTGTTAGATAACTCTGTAATCTGTGTTAAAGCAAGTGACCTGGTTGCCTCTAGATGCTGCAGATTAGATAACAGTGTGTTTGTTAACCTCTGCCACCAGATAAGCTAAACGTTGCGCCATAATAGCAATGATAGACAGCAAGTAACATTAGCGACATGCAATTTTTCTACACACATACATACATAAACTCACGCCTTCATTCCCGGAGTGGGGTAGGCAGAGCTAAAGAATTACCAAGAAGTCTTAAAACTTCTGGATAATTATGTAACCACATTTTGCACAAGTAGGCTAAGATGTTTCCCAGTGTATTAGTGACAGGTGGCAAACCCATCGCCTAACAGTACTACAAGCCTTTATTCCCTTAGTCGCCTCTAACGACATCCACGGGAAGACATGGAGTGGCACTATTCTAACCGGAAACCACACGGGAAAAAAATTTTCTTCTGTTATTATCAGGGATCGGAAATTCGGATCGATATTTACCTATACTTTCGCACCAACTTTGTTGTTCAGTTGTATGGAGGCGGATTCAATCATAGAATTCATTACTAAAATTTCTGGGATTTCAAAATAAATAAATTGCACCGGCATTAATTCATAATCAATTATTTATATTAACTATTTGAAGTAATTTTTCATGTATAGATTTACCAAATGTTATTTAATTTACCTGTAACTCATTAACCTAACGAATTTTTAGGAGCAAAAATGAATGTTTTATGCTACATGTAAAGTAATTATTATATTAACATTTTGTAGAATCCCAGAATCCCGGAACTTATATTATTAAAATAATATTTTTAAGTAGCCGACGCCATGTTTGCCTATCTTTTTCCGGGATTTTGCCAACTTTAGGTAAATATCGATCCGAATTTCCGATCCCTGGTTATTATTGGCGTTTTTAATGAAAATGTATTAAAGAAACCATTATTGTATGACTCCGTCTGGCTGTTCTTTTATCGTTTCGTCTGTCTGGCACGGTGGCATATTTCAGTATAGTTTTAAATATTCATTGTTTTTAATCTTAACCTTAAGTAAATTTCCTAAACAAGACCTTATTACCATTGAAAACAGGTTTATTAAAAAGAAAATTTCGGATTTCCCCGTATGGTTGCCGGGTTAGAATAGTACCACTCCATTTCTTCCCGTGGATGTCGTAAGAGGCGACTAAGGGAATAAAGGCTTGTAGTACTGTTAGACGATGGGCTTGCAACCTGTCACTAATACGCTGGTAAACATCTTAGCCTAATTGTGCAAAGTGTGGTTATAGAATTATCAACAAGTTTTAAAAGTTGTTGGTAATTCTGTAGCTCTGCTTACCCCGCTTTGGGAATGAAGGCGTGAGTTTATGTATGTATGTATGTAAAATTTCGGATTTTGTTCATATTTAATTTCCTATTGAAAATCGCACTAACATTATAAGGTAAATGTCCCAGTGGACGACAATGTACCAATGTATGACAGATTCGCAAATAATTTGAAAGAATAAGAAAAGTTACATTCAAATAACTCCAAAACCCTTTTCAATGTATACCTACTAAAGGCATCTATCATTTACGTTTTAAAAAAAAAAAAAAACACTAATAATTTTGCAATTCGGTGACAGTATTTACTAACAGGTGATACGCGTCGGTCGTGCGTCGATGTTACTACGCAATTCGTTAAGAGATAAAGTGGTTTAAGTGAACTTAGTTGCTGTATTATTGGATTTTGTTGGTAAGTATTGATTATAACCATTAGATAACAGTATGAACAATTTTTTTTGTGTATTTTTAATGGTGTATCTCATTAATTTAATTGTTTTGGGGGCATGTCAAACATTGGCACAGAATTTTAACGTTTAGTAGTGAATGACACCCCATGTCATACACTCGCTAAAATTAATATTTTTTTAAACGTAATTTCAACCACGTGGTAAGGTTTGAGAGCATTGCGGTGTATTACTCTGTCAGTATCAAGTTTCTATTCAGTGTTTGAGTAATGTTTGACATGGGTGTCGGACATTACTCAAACACTGTTTTAATGATAAACCCAATATTTGACAGTCGTTTATTAAGGTGACAAACACTAGGCCATGACTAATGTCATACATTGGTTAGCAAAATCAGTGATCCCATTCCTTTACTAACCTAACCCAATTGATGATAAGATGATACAACATAACACAATGGGGGAAAAAAAAGATTTCAAAAAAGGTATAAAAGCTGGAAGGAAGTATTTTCATAAAAGAGTGGATTCTTCTAGTGAGTCCGAATATAAAGAGTGGCAAGAGTCAAGAGGAAGTACTAATGACGTGTCATCAGAAAATGAAAATATTTTTTAATCTGACTTAGAAATATTATAATTACTTTTTATTTCGAACTCTTAAGTATAATTTCATTTTTGTTTGTTTTTTGTAATTTGATTGTACTTGCAAATAAATACATTTTGTTTAATTGTGAAACTTGGTTTTTTTTCGGTATTAACTAGGTATAGACTTTATTAAACAGTTTAAAAGTTATGAAGCTAACTAAAACGCTATGTCAAATACTGGTACTCAGACCTCATTTTGTTATAGTCAATTATTGGGAAATTTGAGAATTGAGCTGTTATTCACTGGTACAATTTTAGAGGTTGAGAAAAAGCTAAATATTTTATTAAAGCAATATTGAATATCATTTTTATGTTGGCGTAAATATTAAACACAAACCCGTTCATGTCATAAATTTTATAAGTAGTTCATATAACTAGTATTTAAGCATTTTTTTTACAAAACATGTGATTTTCTGTCTAAAAGCGTCGACCACTGGGACATTTACCTTAATTGAGAAGGTATGCGTGTGAGTAAGATACTCTTTTTAGGGTTCCGTGGTCAAACTATCCGTCTGTCCGTCCGTCCGTCCGTCCGTCCGCAGCCTAGCTCAGAGGCTCTTAGTACTAGAAAGCTGTAATTTGGCATAAATATACATATTAGTCACGCCAACAAAGTTGTAAAATACCAGCCAGGACAAAAAAATTTTTTTTGTTCTTCTTCTTTCTTTGCCCCCGCGGCGACTTGAACAGCTACTACCGCGGGGATATGGCGTTTCCACGTGAAGTGATTTCGCCAGTGTCGAGTATATATAAGTATAAATCAATATAGCAATAAAACAGAATCCAATCTTCTCTAGGAAGATTGGGGGCAACGTTGTACGGTGATTTGTAGGTCAGAGGTCAAGATAGTTTTAACCTCTGCACCACTGCGAGACCACTTGAAACGAGAAGAAAGATGCCAGATACACGAAATAAGTCCAAGTCTTCAATCACTGTGCGACACAAAGGCATAAAAAGTACAAATCACTATCAGAAAAGAACTTTGAACACCTAATTACCCAAAAATTAAAGTCTAAAACAAATTACACGTCCGCCATCTTTTAACGTTGCAAATGGACCCCAATTTTTTTGTTTACCTTGCCTACACATAACTTGGGGATTTTTTTTCTCGTCTACCCCATAGTGTGGGATGTCGTTGGATAGGTCTTTCAAAAATATTGCGGGTTTGTGATTTTACGATTAAGGTATCCGTTTATGAAATATTAAGCTTTAAAAGCGCTAATTTTTGTTAGTCAAGTAATAATAAAGTCACTTTTTCACATTTATTGTTTTTTTTGTTTTGTTTATGGTTAGTATAGTGTGTGTGTGTGTGTGTGCTGTGTGTGTAATCTTCCTTGGTCTCACTGGAGGGTTCCAACGGAAGACCAGCGCTGGTTTTAACACCACCATAACGTCGAGTTGAAACCATTTTGTGACAAGAGCTATTATACCATTGAGTTTTTTGTCTGTTTGTCACGAATAAATTAATGTTTTTTCTTTTCACTTACAAATTATAACCTGACAAGCGACCCTTTCTTCTTTCTTTCTTTCTTTCTTTTCCATAAAATCTTTCTCTTGAATCACTATAATGATGAAAATAACATTAAATTCCGTTGCGTTATCTATATCTGTTTATGTCTTTACTTTCCTTTTCCCTTTACTAAAATTAAAACATTATATCTTGCCTAAATTCACTAATTATTATGGTTGTAGAACAAGTAATTATTTGATTCCTCAAATATACAATGAGCTACCGAACGAACTCATTAATGACTTAGGCGGAATAAAGCCAATTGTATTTAAGTCTAAATTAAAAAAGTTTTATATTTCAAACTAAATTAGGTTAAATTAACTAGTGCGTCTATTACAAATTTTATGTTGTTACTTGTGAGCGTGATTGATATAGTAGATTGATAACCAAGGGTGGAAAGTGACCCATTTCACCCGAGATATTTCTGGCGCTCGAACGAAGTGAGAGCGCCAATAGTTCGAGGGGAAATGGGCAATTTCACCCGAGTTAGACACTCTACTTTTCATTTCGACTGTGAGGAAAATATATTTAATCTTGTTTCCAGCTTTTTCTATTGCAAACTTTTTTTTTCTATATTCAGAAAAAAGTTAAAATACTCATACTGCCAAAATTAGAAAAGTTTAATCGAGGTCACGACCAAGGAGCCAGCAAGGAGGTTGAACGCCGCGCCGAACGAAAAAGTTTTACCTTTATTACGTATTTAAATATTCCATCTCTTTCTTTCATATTTCACAAATGACTTCCACCTCATTCTTACCCTAACTAAAGAAAGAGATGGAATATATTCGTGACGTAATAAATGTCAAATTTCTTGTTTCGAACGGATGTTCGGCGTTCAACCTCCGTGTTGTATCCTCCGTGTTGTGTTGTATTGCTCCTTGAGTCGTGACCAACTCGATTATTTTTTCTAATGTTGGCAGTATGTGTATTTTCAAGATGGCCATGCCGAACCGTGAAAAAAAATTTGTCATGCTATGCTATCATGGCATTATGGCGGGCAGCAGAATATAAGAGGAATAATTTTAAATGTTGTTTTTTTTGTAATTGCGAAAAAAAGAGACCAGTCGTAAAATGATTTTAATATGAACCTATAGATCGTAATAAATACGTCGTTTAACGTATAGTCGAGTTTAGATATATGAATGATTTTAATATGACGTAGCTCAATTATCTTAGACTCCATGGCCAATCGTAACTATTAAAAAAAAATTACTTTCCACCCTAGAGGGGAAAACGCAATTTTCAACCCGGCTATCTACCCATTCAAATTAAACTTTCCGAATAGGAGAGATGAAAAAATTATTTCCAGGAGTAAGTGCCGACAAACTGCTCTGTAGCACAGTATATAAATAAACCAGTAAAGAAACTAGGCCTACTTTTCAAGATAAATACCTACGCTCCAATTGAGCGTAAGGGTTGTCCACTGACATTTTGTAAAATTGAAAAAAAAACTTGTTTATTGTATCTCAGCTAGTTAGTGCAAAATCGATACGTGTGATCTGCGACAACAAATCCGTTGCAGATTGAGAAAAAGTAGCCGCCATCTTGAACTTTTTAGTTATTCAACCGATTGCTTCCAAAATCGGATATATGGGGATGTGTATGGTCTCCGACAACTTATCTGTTGACAGATTGAGAAAAAGTAGAGGCCATATTTTTTTTTTTTTTTATTCAACCGATTGCTTCCAAAATCGATATCTGGGGATGTGCGTGGTCTCCGACAACGAATTTGTTGGCAGAATGAGAAAAAGTAGCCGCCATCTTGAACTTTTTTATTATTCGACAGGCTAATTCAAATATCGATTTCGAGAGTTAGGACCACACAGATCTCCAGATATCGATTTTGGAAGCAGCCTGTCGAATAATAAAAAAAATTAAGATGGCGGCTACTTTTTCTCATTCCGCCAACAGATTAGTTGTCGGAGACCATACACATCCCCAGATATCGATTTTGGAAGCAATCGGTTGATTAACTAAAGAGTTCAAGATGGCGGCTACTTTTTCTCATGCTGCCAACGAAATCACTGTCAGAGACCACACAGATCCCCAGATTTCGATTTTGGAAGGAATAGGTAGAACAACACAAAGTGTAACATGGCGGCGGTTTCTTCTTTTTCTAAATTCGAGAGGAAGTATGCTTATTTGACATATTTCATAACCTAATAAACAAAATGTCAGACGTGTTGCAAAAGTTCCCGATTCGTCGGGAGATCTACCGATTTCGGCTCTTCCCTCCCGATATCACGATTTAGCGACCCCGTTTCCCGAATTTCTACATTTCGAACCAAAGTAACAAATTAACAGTATTTTTAAGACGACAACACCAAAGGTAGACACTCAAAGAAGGACCTATCCACGGTCGAGAAAAATATTTAAAAAAAAACACTCAATGTTCAAATATTGCAGAGATGTTTATTATTTTATATCGTTTAATAATTTAATAGTTTGTAAATTAAAGTAATAAGTGTAAAGTAGAGTTGTTTTATTTCGACTAAAATCTCCCGAGTTCTCTCGAATTTTCGCTGGGAAATTAAACGATTTTTATATTTTTACTTTTGCAACACGTCATCGTATTATAAAAAGCATTTTATTTAAAAATATTTTATTTATTCTTATCTTTCAACACCAGCAGAGAGTTTAAAAAATGAAAGTTCCGGGTTTGAAGAAGCCGAATTCAAACAACCGTTATATACCACGCAATACTTTTGTGGCATCTTTCTCAAGAACGAACGTAAAATGCGAAGGAGCCCATTCGTCTCGACGCGACACACGCGGCTGACAGCACCGCCAAATCCTCTTAGCGGTCTCGTAGAGGCGTGCGTCTGTGTGAGTGCGTCGTTTCGAGCATTTTTTCGTAGCTTCTTTACTGGTTTATTTATATACTGTGTCTGTAGTTTGGCACGATTATACAATAAGAAACCATGTAATGCTTAAAGTAAATAAATATATTTCAATTTCAATTTCTTGTTTCATTACACATCCTAAAACGATTGAACGTCATTCCCTCACCATTCGATCACCGATCGGTCTAGTTGCCGTCAGTACAAGTCAGAGGTCGGCAACCTTGGTCGGTCTTCGCAGAATTATTATTGCTGTCATTTATTATCGATTTACACTCAGTTGCAGGATGTTGTTGTAAACTTTAGACATAAACAAATAGTTGGGTTTTTACTCGAAGTTTTGATCTTGATGTCTGTTGGTTAAAATAAAACGATTGATAAAAACGGAATTACGTATGAAAATATGTGAGTTTTCGTTCGTTTATCTGGGTAAATTAGACTGAATGTTAACGCGAGATAAAAATCACCTAATCTGAATGCGCATTTATATTTGAAGAAGTTATTACTACGCGACGAAGGCAAACGATGAATAATAAGTTTCACAGTATATGTACGTATAACAAATATTAATAAAGGGTAACCGGGTTACCTTATGACTGTTCAAAATAATGTGTCATATTAGACGCCAGTTCATTTGTCGTTTTTAACTTTTGTTTTGAGTACAATCTGTTAACAACATTCTAGTGTAACCAGAATAGACATTGACGTTTGATATTTGAAATTTAAGAGCACAGTAAACATTTTCTAAAAACGTCATAAAAAGTAAAAAGTTGCGTATCCCTGAAAAGCAAATCAAAAATATCCACGACGCGGCCTAAATTTGCTTCCTGAAGTAATAAATCGTTTACGGTTTTCCTGAAAACGAACTACAGTCAGGCACCATGACTTTGTAAAACCCCCTTAAAATCCTTAATTTGACAGTGATCGTGAAAAATCTAAACATGTTTACGGGTAGAAACCCACGGCCAAGATTGCAATCCAAATATGGTTATGATCATACCTGGGATAACTCGGGGCATCTGTACGAAAGTGATGTAGCAAAATATTTTATCGATATAAAATATATCGATGTTACTGCCAACATCTAAATGTTATTCGACATAAATAAATATTACTTATTTTCTCCTCATTTTTAGTTAAAAAATAAACAAATTAACACGTATATTTATTTGTTTATTTTACAACAGTTTTCATAATATACCTACAATAAATACTTTTTCAATATTCGTCGGTATTAATGATTGCCGTCTAGTTGAAAATATCTACTTTAAACTGCTAAACGTACGAATATGATTGGTTGGTACTGACAGTATATTGTCATTTTGATTGAAATGACATCCGCATACTTTTATTATCTTAAGAGGCTCGATATCAGATATGACATCGAACCTCTTTACAGTAATCGAGAATGTGCAATGTGCACATGTATTTATTTTGATTATATCGACATCTTTTTTATCGATATCAAATCCCTAGAACTTGCCCCGAGTTATCCCAGGTATGGTTATGATGTTGTGTACCGAAATCACAATCTGCGTTTTTCTCGAAGAGTGTCGTATGCATGAGTACCAAAATAAATATTAGGACACGGTTTCTGTAGGAGAATGTATCGAGGCTTTTATGCAGGTTGTCTTGCACCGTCATAGGTAGGTAAGTATAACTTGTATAATTTCTATTTTTTTTATTACTATTACTTATTAGTTTTGTGACAATTCTGAGTTTTGACACATAATTTTCCTGCTCATCTACGCATGAATATATATTTTTTTTGTTTTATGTGCGATTCATTGTTTTATTAAATATAATGTTAGGTGCAGTTTATTATTGTATAATATCATAAGCAATTTTTTGAAAACGACTAACTGTTGAATTTCTTGCGGCGTTTCTTCTCAGCAGTGGTCTCTTGCGAAGCGCTGGTAGATTTTTGACGTGTAAAAGTGCCCGTGCGGCCTACATACTGAATAAACATCTTTTATCTTTTATTTTTTTATCAGTGAAATTGTGGAACGAACTCCCTTAGGCGGTATTTCCAACCATATGACATGGGAGCCTTGAAGGAAAGATCTTTCATTTCCCTAATTTTTGAATTTACTCTGTCAGACGTCGCCAAAAAAGAATCGCCGTATACCGTGATATAGCTCTGTACCTTCTTACGACTCGCGGCATTGGAAGTAAATTATGTGAAAAATACCAGTTTTTTTTACCTTATTCTAGTAAATTTTTTTTTTTTAATTTAACAGCTCATATACATGTTTATTATTAATTCCGCATTAAAATTAAATAATCATGCTATGCACTAAATAAACAATACTTAACATTGAACCATTAGTACCTATTGTTTCTATATTTTATCAAAAATGACGTCTGACAGACTCCACCTCAGTAGAATGTTTCTAAAAAAGTCACCACAGTTGCAGAGGGTTAAATGTTGTCTTCAATCAGATTTGAACCTGTATCGTAAGTCTCATGACCCAAGCTATTATAACGACTATAATATCATATAACTCAATCATTAATATTCATTTAGCTAACATCGTGGTGTCTGCACGGAATTTGCAGCCTATCATTACAAAAGGAAGCAAAATAAACCTTGTACTCATATAAATAAGGGTCGTTTCTTCTGCAAATATGAGTCCCTTCAAAGGGTGTCGACCTTTACATGTGGGTACCACGTGACTGTAATATGGAGTCATTCATAGTTGATCTCGTAATTAATTTAAGCAAAATTAGCTCTTAATTTTATAGGAATAAGGTGTGTTATGGCTTGGTTGGATAGTTGAGTTTGGCACGCAAATTACATGCGCTTGCGTTGATAGGTTTGTTTAAGTAACTGTTAAAGTATAAGTTAAAGTTAAATCAGTGTCTGCTTACATTGGTTTAGTCTTTACGTAGTATAAAACAAGGTCGCTTTTCGCGTCTGTCTGTCTGTATTGTGTAGGTGTATCCTCTAACTCTTAAACCACGTAACCGATTTCAATGCGGTTTTCGCAGTCAGTTTGATATTTTTTTACGAAAGGTTTTTATGTAGAGATCCCATTTAGGGATAAATTCGCCTTTGTACATTAGTTTAATATTAATATTATAATATTAATATTTTTTGCAATAAAGAGTTTACATACATACATACATGTAGTATTAATTCTAGTTTATGTACGGGTCTTACAGAAAACTCACTTAATTCAAAGCGAAGCCAGGGCGGGTCAATAGTAAATAATAAATAGGTAATCATTTGCGGGTGGTAGGACCTTGTGCAAGGTCATTCCGGATTGCTACCACTATCTAATCCATTAACCTACCGCCAAACAACAGTGTTCGCATTGTTTTGTTCCGGTTTGAGGTTAAGACAGCCGGTGAAGTGACTAGCATAGAGGCATTCCATCTTAGTCCTCAGGATTGGCAGTGCATTTGCAGTCTTAGGATTGCGGTCTTGTGAATGAGAATGATTAATCATGATTGTAAACTATACAATGTATAATATATTTAGGGCCACTTGCAGCAAAAATTTAAATCGAGATTACTTAATGCTAAAGTTCAGTTTAGCTATGTCAAAATGTATGGAACTGTCAGTCATAAATATAGATTTAAGCTTAATCTCGATTTAAATTTTTGCTGCAAGTGGCCCTTAATGTAATAATTTTCTATTTTAGCTCATGCCCAGTAAGTAGTAATTTTTAGAACTTCGTAACATACGACTTGTGGGAGGACCTTGTGCAGGGTCCGTCCGGGTTGGTACCACCATCTTATCCATTAACCTACCGCCAAGCAGCAGTCTATTGCATTGTTGTGTTCCGGTTTGGGGATAAGACAGCCGGTGAAATGACTAGCATAGAAGCATTCTATCTTAGTCCTCAGGGCTGGCAGTGTAATAGCAGTCTTGTGAATGCGAATGTCTATGGGTCACAGTTTCCACTTACTTACCATCAGGTGGCCTGCGTACTCGTTTGCCTTCCTTCGCCATAAAAAAAAAAACTTAAAGCTTTTAAGAGTGACTTAAATCAACAGTTTGCGGAGTAGATTGCCCTCCCATATTTACAGTTTGCCGTACGCAAATTGGCAATCTGTACAACATGGGGGGGAACAGTACCTACCTACACCGCAAATTGTTTCCCTGATGGTCCCGCTGTCTGTTTTAAATTAATATAACCTTGTTTGTAACAATAGCAAGTTTTATTAATTAATTGCTTAAAATAAAAGGATGAAAGAAGATTGACGAAAGAGATATACAGATCGAAAGTGAGTGGAAGGGTCGGAAGGGGGCCGCCCTAGGCGTACTTTTTCGAATCAAATCGGAGAAATACTGGAAAAGGGCCGAATCTTAAGCACCCGAAAACGACGTGCGTGCATGACTCGATGTATGAATGTTGAAGAAGCGATTTTTTTTTGTCAAGATCGTAGCAAGTGGAAAGAAGTGGTCTCTGCCTACCCCTCTGGGAAACAGGCGTGATTTAATGTATGTATGTATGTAAATAAACGTACAATTGAAAGGAACAGTTATTTATTTAATTATTATGGTATACTGCAATCTATATAAGATTAAACACAGACTGAAATGATTTATCCTCACATCGGCCTGCATCGAGCCGACTCCACAGATATTAATAGCCAAAGTTATAAATACTCCATTCATCTCCAGTTCACTGGTCCTCTTATAAACTGGCGAAGTATTCTGATTTGTTTTTACATTATAGACAATCAATGAATATTGTAAGATTTCACTTGATGTTCGATAGTGTCTAATTTAAATCAGTGAGTTAATTGAAAATTAAACCTTTGTCTTGTTGCCACTCATTTCATAGAACGTACATACATACATACATTTAATCACGCCTGTTTCCCAGAGGGGTAGGCAGAGACCACTTCTTTCCACTTGCTACGATCTTGACAAATGTATTTCCTAGTCTCAAGTTTAAGCCAACCAAACCTACGTAACCAATGTTAAAGATAGCCTAAAACACCAGGGCATCACCAGAAAATAGGTTTCGATGAAGTTAAATTCGATGAAATGATACATTCGATGAAACAAGAGGTCACCAAGTGACATATATATCACCGGGTGCGCCAAATTTGAACTAATTATTTTTAGTCTAAATGTTATTTTATTCCTAATCATTGCAACTCCTAAAGTGTTTTTTACTGAAACTGTTATTATTTCAGGATTTTTAAAGTATCTAACTAGTAGATAAGGTTAGGATAGGTTAGGTTTGTTTTTAAAAAACCCTGAAATAAAGACCGTTTCAGTAAAAAACACTTCAGGAGTTGCGATGATTAGGAATAAAATTACATTCGGACTAAAATTTTTTAGGTGATCAAATATGGACCCCTATCACCTGTGATGATTTTCCTATAAATAAATAAAATAAATAGGCAGGCCACCAAAGGTTTAACGGGAATCCACTAATGGTTTGTCTAATCACGCATTACGTATTTTAGCCTAAATAACTCTAGCCCGTGTGGTAGCCGGGTTAGAATAGTACCACTCCATGTCTTCCCGTGGATGTCGTAAGAGGCGACTAAGGGAATAAAGGCTTGCAGTACTGTTAGGCGATGGGCTTGCAACCTGTCACTAATACACTGGTAAACATCTTAGCCTAATTGTGCAAAATGTGGTTACAGAATTATCAACAAATTTTTAGAGTGGTTGGTAATTCTTTAGCTCTGCCTACCCCACTCTGGGAATGAAGGCGTGAGTTTATGTATGTATGTATGTAACTCTATTTTGTAAAGAAAGGTTTAGATTCAGGTAGATTATTTAGTAGAATGGATGGCTGTAGAGCCAAATAGTTCTAGAAAGGGAATCACCTACCAGAAGAGGCAGCTAAGGTAGAACAATTATGATATGCATGCCCAATGACCTACCCCATATTTTACAAGCTTGCAATGATAGGATAGTGTTTGGCATGCATTGCAAAGTTAATGAGGTCCTACATAACTGAGCTTCATAAAAGCTACGCCATGTATGTATACTTCAATGGCCCCAATCACCCTGACATTGTCCTCATTCTCTTGTCTTTATAAGTGTGTTGAAATAGGGAACTACCACCAGGTGAAGAGAGTGTAGTCAAAGAGAAGGCAAAGCACACATGCCATGTACCATAACTGTCAGCTCTGAAGTGATTGATATTAAATGGGACAATGTCACACCAATTGACCTAGTCCCAAACTAAGCTCTAGGCTTGTACTATGGGTACTAGAGAACGATATAAATACTTTTGTATAGAGAAATATATTCTTAAATACATAGAAAACATCCATGACTTAGAAACAAATATTCGCGTTCACACCAATATCTGCCCTAACCGGGATTTGAAATCAGGACCGCTAGCTTCGTAGGCAGGGTCACTACCAACGTACTAGGCCAGCGCGTTGTCAATTTAAAACACTGTTGTGAACCCTGAGGCCTAAAATGCAATACGTATATGCTTAACATTTCACCGGTTATTGGCCTAACACTGAAACACAACAATGCGACACACTGTTGCTTGGCAGCAGCAGGTTAAAGGGTAAGATCGTGTAAAGCTGGGCATTCACGATCGCTCCAACAAGCCAAATAGAGCAGCGTCACGCCAATATCGATCCGTGAATGTCAAAACTGTAGCGTTTAAAAGTTGGCGCCGTCTGTAGGATTTCCGAATGAACCGAAAGCCACCGCGCCGCGCCAACGTGCAATCTGAATGGAACTATGGTCAAATTCGAAACTTAACGTTAAAACACGCCACGCACCCGAGCTAAGCCAAATGGCGTCGTTGTGAATGCATTCTGTGGCTACAATTTTCTAATAAAGACTAGAACGTAAAGAAGCGGACAAGTAGGGCAGGTTGTCTTGCACCGTCACAGATAAGTATAACTTGTACAATTTCTATTTTTTTTATTACTGTTACGTATTAGTTTTGTGACAATTCTGAGTTTTGACACATTTTCCTGCTCAACTACGCATAAATATATACATTTTTGGTTTTATGTGAGATTCATTGTTTTATATAATGCTAGGTTAAGTTTATTATTGTAAAATATCATTAGCAATATTTAAAAATCGACTGACTGTTGAGTTTCTTGCGGCGTTTCTTCTCAGCAGTGGTATCTTGCAACTTGGTAGATTTTTGACGTGTAAAAGTGCCCGTGCGGCCTACTTACTGAATAAACATCTTTTATCTTCTTTTTTTTAAATGGCGTGGCGCGCCCGTGAATGTGGTCAAAGTATTACGCCCATCCAGTTGTATCCACTCCATCTGTCGCCGAGACAAAGGGCGCGTCCGTGGATGCTCTGCCCAGCTTAAGCGATGAGGAGACCCCTGCAAAAGACGCCCATTTTGAAAGAGACTACTTACTTAATATGATTTATTTAATATTGTAAGCAATCTCCCATTTTGAAAGAGGGTACTTAATACATATGATATTTATTACATAAAGTAAAGATTTACGCAGTTAAACCAAGGTAGAGAAGAAAAAAGATAAGGAAATAGATAAACCCCGTTTGACCCGTCATCTTAACCTATCTGAAAATAAACAACAATTATCCACAAGTTATTTTAATACATGTCATGTTTAATAGGTAATATCCCTGACCGATTTACGACCTCTGTCTATTCGCGATAAACATAAAATCATTACCGCTTTGTTTTAACATGAAAATATTTATATCTTATCACAAAAAATGATTATTTAGGTGTTAATAAATAATTGAGATCTTAAATATAAGTATAATTGAGAAGATTTACTTATATCATGTCTCGCCCAAAAAAAAACGACAGAATTATGCTTAAAATGCGTACGTACTAAATAAACTGTGAAGTTTCTTAACATCCATAATGGACCCGATTCTACGTGCACATCGCTTAAATAGCCTAAAACTAACTAAAACTAAATTGTCTAATTTTTAGACATAGTTTAGACGGCAGATTTAATCATTGCTATTCCAGAATGCCAAGCTGATAATGTATAAGACCGCCTAAAATAAGAAGCGTCAAATTCAAATTAGCGCTGTCATCGCGCTGTCATTTGATTATGACAGCTGCTCTTAGAATAGCAAAGTGTTTTAGCGACACCTAAATAAAATTAGGAAGTTTAGACGCCAGTGTAGAATCGGGTCCAATATCTAGTTTAACACTGTAGTAACTTACATACATACATACCTTCACGCCTTCATTCCCTGAGTGGGGTAGGCAGAGCTACAGAATTACCAACAACTCTAAAAACTTGTTGATAACTCTGTAACCACTTTTTGCACAATTATGCTAAGATGTTTAACAGTGTATATTAGTAACTTAAAGTTCTATAACAAATAAAAACGCAAGAAACCAATACAAACATACAATAAATCACACCTGTTTCCCAGAGGGGTAGGCAGAGACCACTTCTTTCCACTTGCTACGATCTTAACAAATACAAAAAACTGAAATCTCCCAAAACCACGTCCCAATCCCCACTGGGGACCAACGTGCGCGCCATGTGTTGTGTTAGTCTCCCGCCGAACGCCGTGCGCGATGCATCTGATCGCTCTCTGCCTATTGCTAGCTTGCTCTCGCGCAGCTATAGTAGACCCTCCATCGCTCTCAGAACGACTCGACCAACTCTACGAGAAACTGGAACGATTCTCGCCAAACTCCGATCAAACTCCAACCATTGAAAATGAAAGATCGATTTCTACAGAACGTCCTGGTGAAAAATTATACGAGAAGTTGGATCGTTTGAACTCTTTGACGCCGGACAAGTTCATGTCTGATGATGAAGAGGATTTGCTGGATGCTATGCAGGAGTGGGGGATGCTGGATGAGCAGATTGGGTCGGTGGTTAAGGATTTGCAACGGATGAAGAGTGATGACGGGGAATATTCGGAGTGGAATGATGAGGTTAGTAAAGTGAAGTGTGAACTATTTAGGCAAACGTATAGTGTTGTTTTGGTTTCAGTTGTGTAATAAATAGTTCTACAGATACAAAACTCAATTTTGTAGGAATAAATATTTTTGTTGGGTTTTAAATGTACAGAGCAAAAACGATGATCACGAAATACAGACGAATTGTAAGATATTTGTTTATAATTAGGTTCATAAAGCTGTAGTCAAAGACGTCACTTGTCGAAAATCAAAAACAAAATGTTACATTACTCAATACTTTTAGGTCTACAATAAATAACGCCATTATAGCTTACAAAAGCTAACCTGACAACATTGTTGTTTTGTGCTCCTATCTCTTGAATAGGTAATTTATTTATTTCTTATCTCTTCTCATACGTAGCTCAAGTAGGTCTTACCGTTGCGTTACTTTTGTAATGAGATCAAAATATGATTTATTTAGGATTTCGGACGGTGGAAGAGTTTTTCTCGCAATTTATGCTTTTTATTTAACTTTGGAGAAAGTTCGAGAGGATTTTGAATCGACGACGCCTCAGTCACTTAGCTGTAAAAATTCACACTTATAACACTGAGATAAAAATATAATTAAAAACCCGTCAAGTTTACTTGTGGGAGGACCTTGTGCAGGGTCCGTCCGGGTTGGTACCACCATCTTATCCATTAACCTACCGCCAAGTAGCAGTGTTCGCATTGTTGTGTTCCGGTTAGGGGATAAGACAGCCGGTGAAATCACTA
Source organism: Acleris emargana (assembly GCA_927399475.2). NCBI lineage: Eukaryota > Metazoa > Arthropoda > Insecta > Lepidoptera > Tortricidae > Acleris > Acleris emargana. Next base: position 1,786,063 of record OV656841.1, read on the forward strand.
GCATAGAGGCATTCCATCTTAGTCCTCAGGGTCGGCAGTGCATTTGCAGTCTTGTGAATGCGAATGTCTATGGGTCACAGTTTACACTTACCATGGGTGGCGTGTGTGCTCGATTGCCTTCCTATGATATAAAAAAAAAAAAAAAGTCCGTGTCGGATTAGCGCACCGAGCGTTCCGTACCGCCACACAGTTGGTACCTATTATTATATTCCAATTTGGATTCGATTTCGAGCCCGACTCACACTTGACCCTTTCTAAAACACAAATTTGACGATTATATGTTTTACGGTTTTAACGATGCAGCATAAAAATAAGTTGTTTTTTTTTGTTGACCCTGTTAAAGATAAAGATAAAGACATTCAGGAAGTAGGCCGCACGGGCACTTTTACACGTCAAGAATCTACCAGCGCTTCACAAGAGGAGACCACTGCTGAGAAAAAACGCCGCAAGAAACTCGGCAGTCAGACATTTAAAAAAAAAATTAATATTACAATGGTATACTTAGTCTAGCATTATATAAATGTATAAATATTATTTTAAAAAATATATCAAATAACCTGCGTAGTTTCCGCGTTTGTTGTTTGTTGTTTATTGTTAATGCCGTAATAGCATATACTCTGAAAAAAAATAACCCGCTATCTATTACAATTGAAAAAACAGGTCTTCAAAGCAAGGACAAACGGACGGACGGACGGACAGCGTAGTAATATTAAAAAATTACCGTTGGGATCCCTTCGGGTACGAAATACTATAAAAAAAAGAGTCGACAGACAGTAATCGTTCCGAAATAGTTTACGGTTAAATATCTCGACAGATTAATGTGAAATTTGGTGCAGAGACAAGTTTATAGCCCAGACGCCAACATAGAGTACTTTACGATGGAAAATAGAGCAGTTCTTGAGAAAATAGCGATAAACGACTTGTAAGTACGCGGACGGAGTCGCGTGCAAATGCCTGTATTTAAATGAGTACTGATTACCATTGATCGATTGTATATACACTGAACCAATTTGATCCATAGGCCTTTATGGAACCATGTCAAAAGTGACGTTTTGATTCCATTGGAATCATTACATCACTTTGACATGGTAACCAGTCAGTTTGCGGGTGGTAGGACCTTGTGCATGGTACGTCCGGATCGCTACCACCATCTTATTCATTAACTTACCGCCAAATAACAGTGTTCGCATTGTTGTGTTCCGGTTTGGGGATAAGACAGCCGGTGAAATTACTAGCATATAGGCATTCCATCTTGGTCCTCAGGGTTGGCAACGCATTTGCAGTCTTAGGATTGCAGTCTCGTGAATGCGAATGTCTATGGGTCACAGTTTTCACTTACCATCAGGTGGCCTGTGTGTTCGTTTGTCTTCTCTATGACATAAAAAAAATAATTTTATAGAATTCCACATATTTACTTTAGTCTCTGATTTTTTTATTGAAATGCTTCGCGCCGTTTTGGAGCCTATTCCAAACATACTCTCACACACACCGACTAATAAAAAATGGAATAAACTATAATTTTCATTCAACAAAACGTTGGTTTAGTTGGTGATGCCTAGGAAGCTAACCGTCCCGGGTTCAAATCCCAGTATGGGTAGATATTTATGTAATGAGTGCGACTATTTGATACTGAGTCTTTCATGTTTTATATATATTTAATTTCTACTACCCTCAATACACGCCTTAGTTTGGGACTAGGTCAATTTGTGTCAGGTTTTCCCTCGATATTTATTTATTTATTTTCCCTGACCGGGAATCTAAACCAGGACCGCCAGCTTCGTAGGCAGGTCACTTCCTATCACTTAGGCTGATCACGTCGAAAATACCGTTGTCTAGTAGGTACCGCGACTAAAGGTTAATATTTAATGTAAGACGAGATCCTAGCAATGCTATAGATAGTACAGAGGGGTTATTATGACATAACTATGTGGTGTGAAACTGATTGATAGAGTAAGAAATGAAAACGTCGGAGAGAAATGTGGAATAAAAGAAGTAGTGACGAAGATTGAAAAGGGCATGCTTCGATGGTTCGGTCATTTGGAAAGGATGGCTAAAAGAAGATTGACGAAAGAGATATACAGATCGAAAGTGAGTAGAAGGGTCGGAAGGGGCCATCAGGGTACTTTTTCGAATTAAATCGGAGAAATACTGGAAAAGGGCCGAATCGATGACTCGTTGGGCGTGCATGACTCGATGTATGAATGTGGAAGAAGCGATAGAAATTTGTCAAGATCGTAGCAAGTGGAAAGAAGTGGTCTCTGCCTACCCCTCTGGGAAACAGGCGTTATTTAATGTATGTCGACGACTGACGACGCGCTGGCCTAGTTGGTAGTGACCCTGCCTACGAAGCTAGAGGACCTGGGTTCAAATCCCGGTAAGGGCAGATATTTATGTGATGACCGCGAATATTTGTTCCTGAGTCATGGATGTTTTCTATGTATTTAAGTATGTATTTCTCTATATAAGTATTTATATCGTTGTCTAGTACCCATAGTACAAGCCTAGAGCTTAGTTTGGGACTAGGTCAATTGGTGTGGCATTGTCCCTTGATATTTTATTTATTTATGTATGTATGTAACTAAGCAGTTCAGTTTACGCTGAGAGAAAAGGACAGTGCTATATAACTGCTATAGCTCTGTCCTTTACACTCGCCGTAAAATGAACTACATAGCTATGTCATAGTAACACACAAGTACAGTAAATTTTGGACTATGTCAGTGACATAGTCCAAAATTTACAGTGTTACTTTGACATAGTCCAAAATGGTCTAAAGGAATCAATTTCCTTGACTCGTACATTTATTCTATAACCCCTTAGCTAAAATGTTTATTAATAGTCTTTATTTAAGTATGATGCCCTGGTACATGATTACTTGTCTAGCCTAGACCAACCGATGACATCATTGCTAGATAACTAATTCGTCGACGTAACATAAACAACAGTTTAATGTGTTACATTCGTTGATACTGTTAAAATAAGAGAAGATTTAACAAAATAATTTATTGTCTATGGTACTAGTGGCGACCTCTGTCGTGATATATTTTGTGTAACGCGTCACTTTTCTATTAAAGGTGAGTCTGTTCCGAACAAGCTTGAAGTTTTATTAGGTTATGGCCCAGTCCATACAATAAATTAGTTTTTTAAAGTTTTTGAGTAGTGCACAGTAGTTAAAATGGCAGGAAATTATGCAGTGAATGTTCCTAAACTGAAGGGGCGAGAGAATTACGACGACTGGGCGTTCGCCGTGGAAAATTTCCTCGTCCTGGAGGGCGTCGACTTGTCTAGTCAGGACGTGCTAGATGACGCAAGCGACAGAAAAGCCAAAGCGAAGATGATACTGACCGTGGATCCATCCCTTTATGTTCACATTAAAAGCGAAACAACAGTGCGAAGTACGTGGAATAAGCTAAAGTCTTTGTTCGACGACTCCGGTTATACGCGCAGAATTAGCTTATTACGGCATTTAATTTCTATCCGCTTAGAAACAAGCGAGTCTATGACGGCGTACGTGACGCAGTTAGTGGAAACAGCACAGAAATTAAAAGGCACAGGTTTCGAGATTAACGACGAGTGGGTCGGATCTTTACTTTTGGCGGGTCTTCCAGAAAAGTTTAGCCCCATGATAATGGCCATTGAACACTCAGGAATGAGAATGAGTGCAGACGCTATAAAAACAAAGTTGTTAGACATGAGTACAGATTCCGAGGTTAAATCTGATAGTGCATTTATCGCTAGGAATTCGCAGAAAAGAAATGGCGGCAATCAGAAGTCATTTCCAAAGACACATGAAAAAAATGGCGGTAACGGAACGCAGTTTCAACCAAATGTCAGTGGTAACGTCAAGCCAGCAAAAACCGTTCGTTGTTACAAGTGTAAACAAATTGGACACTATAAAAATCAGTGTCCTGACGAGAATAAAGCGAAGATGAATGCATTTAGCGCAGTTTTCCTGACAAGTGAATTTAGTCAAAACGACTTTTACGTTGACTCAGGAGCGAGTACTCATTTAGTGTCGAATGCAAACATGTTGTCAAATGTTTCGTACCAACCGAAAACAAAACAGATTATTGTGGCAAATAAATCAACAGTGAATGTTGAGTGCTGCGGAGACTTACAAATTACGACTGCAGTTGGAAATAAGCAGTTTGACGTAACTATAAACAATTGTTTGTGTATACCTGAACTCACCACGAACTTGCTGTCAGTGAGTAGAATCATCGCGAGTGGAAACCGAGTGGAATTTAACGATCAAGGATGTTTCATTTACAACTCGAGAAGCGAATGTATTGGTGAAGCAAAGTTACAAAATGAGGTGTACAAATTAAATATTGTGAAGTCTCAACAACTTATTGCGGCGGCTGCGACAACTTCAAGTTCAATATGGCACAGGCGGTTAGGTCACATAAATGCGAGTGATCTAGGCAAGATGAAAAATGGAGTAGTAGAAGGAGTGTCCTTCCAGAATGATGGTGACAAGTTAGACAAGTCCAGCTGTACAGTATGCTGCGAGGGGAAGCAGACAAGGCTTCCATTTCCTCAGAGTGCAAGCAGAAGTCAGGAATGTCTGGAATTGGTTCATACTGATCTATGTGGGCCGATGGAGAATAAGTCACTAGGAAAGGCGACATATTTCCTTATTTTTGTCGATGACTACAGCAGGATGTGTTTTGTTTATTTTTTGAAATCAAAGCATCAGACATTCCAGTACTTCAAGGAGTTTCAGAAATTAGTTGAGAACCAGCAGTCCAAGAAAATCAAAACATTGAGATCGGATGGTGGTGGTGAATTTTGCTCAATGGAAATGGAGAACTACCTGAAGGAATGTGGCATAGTGCATCAGAAGACAACAGCATATACCCCTGAACAAAATGGGTTAGCAGAGAGATACAATCGTTCCATTGTTGAGAAAGCACGGTGTCTGCTATTCGATGCTGGTTTTGACAAAGAGTTCTGGGCGGAGTCAATAAACACAGCAGTGTATATGAAGAACAGGTCGCCAGCAGCAGGAATAAACCAGGATGTCACTCCATATGAAATGTGGACAGGCAAGAAGCCGAACATCGGGCATCTCCGGATCTTCGGCAGTCCAGTGATGGTACACATTCCTAAGCAGAAGCGCAGAAAATGGGACAAGAAAGCCACCAAGATGGTACTAGTAGGCTACTCAGAAACTACCAAAGGTTACAGGCTCTATGATCCACAATCTCATAAAATAGTCATTGCCAGAGATGTGGTAATCATGGAAAATGTTGACAAAAACATAGCAACAGTTTTGGTCGAGCATGAACAGCAGCCAGCATGTGTGACAGTTAGTCCAACATCAGAGGACAGCCAGTTAAGCGTGGAAGAGGTAAGTGATCATTATGATGATGTCAATGATGAAACATATGTTCCCAGTGAATCACCTAGTGAGGATGATACCTTCTACGGGCTGGACAGCGCAGAAGATGTGGCAGAGGAGACTTTGGAGGTACCAAAGCGTGTCAGGCGACCTCCACAATACTATGGCTACTCCAACATGTGTGTGGAGGATGTGTCAAGTGAGCATATCTCGCTCGCTGATGCTGTGAGTGGACCAGAAAAAGTGCAGTGGCAAAGTGCTATGAAAGAGGAGTTACAGTCTTTCAGTGATAATGACACTTGGGAGCTAGTGAATAGGCCAGAGCATGGCACAGTGGTTAAAAACAGGTGGGTGTTTAAGAAAAAACTCAATAGTGATGGTGAAGTGCGCTATAGGGCAAGACTTGTTGCCAAAGGCTTCACACAGAAGAAAGGCATAGACTACAGTGATACCTTCTCTCCAGTTTTGAGGTATTCAACTCTTAGATTATTGTTTGCATGGAGTATACAATTAGATTTGAATATGAACCACTTAGATGTACCAACAGCATTCTTAAATGGTTTCATAAAAGAAAACGTTTATATGGAAATACCTGAATGTTCAGATTTTGCTGATTGTGACGATAAAGTGCTCAAGTTGAAAAGAGCAATCTACGGTCTTAAACAGTCTGCCAGGGCCTGGTATACCCGAGTAGAGGAATGTTTAATTGATTTAGGTTATAAGAAATCTAAATATGAACCTTGTCTTTTTATAAAATGCCAAGATAATGTAAAAATATATGTAGCTTTATTTGTAGATGACTTCTTTGTATTTTATAACAATCAGGGTATCTATGAACAGTTGAAGACAGAACTTGTAAACAAATTTAGAATAAAAGATTTGGGTCAGATTAAACAGTGTCTTGGAATGAGAGTGAATGTTCAGAAAGACTGTATTACTGTAGACCAGGAACAATTTGTTAACAATATTTTAAACAAATTTAATATGTTTGATTGTCATGGTTCTAATACTCCAATGGAAGTCAATTTAAAATTAGAAAAGGGAGTAAAAAATGATTGTTATAAAAAGTACCCCTACCAACAATTAGTAGGTAGTCTTATGTATCTATCTGTATTAACAAGACCTGATATTGCGTATAGTGTAAGTTACCTTAGTCAATACAATAACTGTTTTAATGAGACTCATTGGAAGCATTTAAAAAGACTGTTAAAGTACTTACAGAAAACTAAAAGTTATGGTCTTATGTATAGAAAGGATAGTAGTCATTTGCATGGTTTTGTCGATTCTGACTGGGCATCATGTACCTTGGATAGACGGTCTTATACTGGGTTTTGCTTCATGATGTCAGGATGTGTGATATCATATGAATCACGGAAGCAAAGAACTGTGGCTTTATCAAGCACAGAAGCTGAGTACATGGCGCTAAGTGAGAGTTGTAAGGAAGCAATTTATTTGCAGAATGTATTATGTGAAATGACAAAGCCAAATGATAGTACACCAATATGCTTGTATAGTGATAGTCAAAGTTCACTTAAATTGGCAGAAAATCCACTATTTCACAAGCGTACCAAGCACATTGATGTACGACATCATTTTGTCAGAGAATGTGTTTTTAATAATAAAGTTAAGCTCAGCTATGTATCTACTTCCAACATGCCAGCTGATCTGTTAACAAAAAGTCTTTGTGTGGAAAAGCACTATAAATTTTTAAAGTCAATGGGCATGTCTGAAGTTTAAAATGAATATTAGTTTATTTTGTTAGGAGAGGGTGTTAAAATAAGAGAAGATTTAACAAAATAATTTATTGTCTATGGTACTAGTGGCGACCTCTGTCGTGATATATTTTGTGTAACGCGTCACTTTTCTATTAAAGGTGAGTCTGTTCCGAACAAGCTTGAAGTTTTATTAGATACGAGTAGCAACAGAGTAATTGGCTCAAGTACGCTTGGTGAAGGGACGGAAAGTGATATCGTAACACAAAAAAAACGTTAAATGAAAATTAAATTGAATTAAATCGCGTAGCTGTCAAAGAAACCCTACAAATTTAGCTCCGGGCGATAACGTTTTTACCCCCTAAATCTAAAACTTAAGACGGTTGCAACACGATCGAAGTCGATCGTGGTACATCGCCAAAGTTTAAAACAAACAGTCATAATGTTTAATATTAGTGATAATTTTTTCAAATCGATTCAGTGGTTTCATAGACTAATCTATCTACTGTTAGAGGTATTCTCCCAGCATACAAGCAAACAAATAAGTACAGGGCGACCGATATGAAGTGTTACCAAATTCAAAAGGCTACGATTTTTTTTTGTTGTCTTAAATTATTCATTATTAAGAAAAAAATGAGAAAAAGATATCAATTTTTTAAGATTACTTTATTTTAACTCGATATGACCACCTTCTGCTGTCTATGGCCTTCAGACGGTAGAAAAATGAGTTGCACGCTGCACGAATGTGATCCTGCGGTATGCAATGGCAATTACGTACGATCGCTTTCTTCAATGCATCCATACTGGCATGTTTTCTTCTCCTCACCTTGCTCTCCACAATGGACCAGATAATAGAAGTCCATCGGGTTCGCGTTTGGGGAATTCGAAAGACATTGTGTGGACGAAATAAATTATGGCACGCGTTGTTCAGCCATTGTTGGTTCACACGAGCTTTATGAGCCGGGGCCGAGTCTTGTTGTAATGTCCACGGTCTACTACCGAAATGTTTGCGTGCCCAAGGCTCCGACGCAGCTTCCAAAACATTTTCCCGATAGTAAGTCGCATTTACTTTGACACCAGGCTCGATTTTGTGAATTTGGTAACACTTCATGTCGTTCGCCCTGTATAAGTACTTACCTAGTATAAAAGGCAATCATGACATGACTTTAGCCAGCAACATAACATCACATTACTATATCTTACTATGGTTGGGTTGAATCACCGGAGTGTGAGTGCGGCGCCCCACACCAAGACTTAAAACATATCCTCAAGGATTGCTCACTAACCAAGTACGACGGTGACCCGGCGGGCCAGTTCACCCTAGCCAAAGGACTCAATCCAATGGATACAAGGACTAAAATTAGCATTGTAGTTATGATATTAAAGACGAACGATTGTACAAATGCCATACGAATAAATAAATAAATATTCTTATTTAATGTTTTAATTAACTCTAAGCTTTATCCTCAATATTTTCCCGTAAATAAACATTACCAGAGCTAAGTGTAGTAGAAACCAAGAGTATTTATGCAATAAAATCTATTAATACGAAGTGCAAGCATTACGATTCTGAGAAGTTGCGGCTGTAAGTGGATTTTAGAAGATATTCGCGTAAACCAAACGACACCAAAGTTGTTATTCTAATTTTAATAGACCATAAGCTAAATAAGATTATACAAAAACTAAATAATAACTAAAAAATAGAGGGCCCCGTGACAAAGTACCACAGATGCTGGCAGCATTTCCTCGTTGAATAGCAATGCTAATGCGCTGCCCGAGGAAGCTGCCAGCTCTGTGGTCTCCGGTTGGTTCTATAAGCCTTTTTGAAATGTCCTTAAAAAGGCTAATAGCACCGGGTCCCCACGGACGTAGGGTCTCGACGCCGAAAGGAACAAAGTTACTTTAATTATAAGGTTCTTTTGATTAATGTCTTTCACTCAAGGTGTATTTAGCCATAGTCGAGTTATTTATAGACACTCTCATGGACTTATTAGAGAAATAAGTCCATGGATATCACACGTAAAGACAATTGTTCGGTGAAAAAGTATTTTCTTTAATGGACTTAACAGAAGCACATGGGGTTAGCTTCACGCGTTTCTGTCAAGTCGACACCAAATTATGGTCGTGCTTATCGATGCGTGTAAAACATCTGTCACTTTCTTACAACTACGTTAGCGCGAGAGTGACAGAATATAATACACTGGAAAAGAAGTATATAAATGCTTTATCCACTCCAATAAAGGCGATCGTAAAAGGGTCCAGCATATATAGTATGGCTGCGTCTATATCGCTTGTCAAATGTGAATAAAGCGTCTGTCACTCTCGCACTTATTTACGTGTCAGAAAGTGACGGTTGCCTCATCCAAACTTTATCACGCGATAACCGCAACCATGTTAGGGCCCCTGACGATGAATCATCACTACATAGTATAAAACAAAGTCGCTCGCGCTGTCTGTCCCTATGTATGCTTAAATCTTTAAAACTACGCAACGGATTTTGATGCGGTTTTTTTTAATAGATAGAGTGATTCTTAAGGAAGGTTTATATGTATAATACATTCCACGCGGGCGAAGCCGCGGGCGGGTCGCTAGTTCGATATAAACTAGAACCTGATTAATTCCGATCCCTACTTTCAAAACTGATCACTCTCAAGGCCGTATTGAAAAACTGATATCGACTTTAAAGCTAGTCTCAAGATACGTCAAAAATGACAGTTTTCTATGGCTTGACGTTTAGGGCCGTATTAATAAACTGCGGTATTATTATGACGTAGCTATATTGCTACTTACATTTTCAAATCACTACATAGTATAAAACAAAGTCGCTTGCGCTGTCTGTCCCTATGTATGCTTAAATCTTTAAAACTACGCAACGGATTTTGATGCGGTTTTTTTTAATAGATAGAGTAATTCTTAAGGAAGGTTTATATGTATAATACATTCCACGCGGGCGAAGCCGCGGGCGGGTCGCTAGTTCGATATAAACTAGAACCTGATTAATTCCGATCCCTACTTTCAAAACTGATCACTCTCAAGCCCGTATTGAAAAACTGATATCGACTTTAAAGCCAGTCTCAAGATACGTCAAAAATGACAGTTTTCTATGGCTTGACGTTTAGGGCCGTATTAATAAACTGCGGGATTATTATGACGTAGCTATATTGCTACTTACATTTTCAAATCACTACATAGTATAAAACAAAGTCGCTTGCGCTGTCTGTCCCTATGTATGCTTAAATCTTTAAAACTACGCAACGGATTTTGATGCGGTTTTTTTTAATAGATAGAGTAATTCTTAAGGAAGGTTTATATGTATAATACATTCCACGCGGGCGAAGCCGCGGGCGGGTCGCTAGTTCGATATAAACTAGAACCTGATTAATTCCGACCCCTACTTTCAAAACTGATCACTCTCAAGGCCGTATTGAAAAACTGATATCGACTTTAAAGCCAGTCTCAAGATACGTCAAAAATTACAGTTTTCTATGGCTTGACGTTTAGGGCCGTATTAATAAACTGCGGGATTATTATGACGTAGCTATATTGCTACTTACATTTTCAAATATTATTATATGATGGTGACAACCAAAAGTAAGTGTCAACTGACCTCCGTACTAGTTTGCATCGTATCACGGTGGGTCAGGCTGCATGGCTATGCAATTTAGTTTACGCTGAGAGAAAGGGACAGCGCTATATAACTGCTATAGCTCTGTCCTCTACACTCACGCACGTTTACTATGTCATAACAATGCAGTTCATTTTACGGTGAGCTATATTTTTTTTTTTTTTTTTTTTTTTATATCAGGAAGGCAAACGAGCACACAGACCACCTGATGGTAAGTGGAAACTGTGACCCATAGACATTCGCATTCACAAGACCGCAATCCTAAGACTGCAAATGCGTTGCCAACCCTGAGGACGAAGATGGAATGCCTCTATGCTAGTAATTTCACCGGCTCTCTTATCCCCAAACCGGAACACAACAATGCGAACACTGCTGCTTGGCGGTAGGTTAATGGATAAGATAGTGGTACCAACCCGGACGGACCCTGCACAAGGTCCTCCTCCTCCCTAGCAGTTAGATAGCTTTGAGGGGTTATTATGGCATAACTATGCAGTTCAGTTTACGCTGAGAGAAAAGGACAGAGCTATTTAACTGCTATAGCTCTGTCCTTTACGCTCACCGTAAAATAAACTACATAGCTATGTCATAATAACCTCCCTGTCCTTTACGCTCACCGTAAAATAAACTACATAGCTATGTCATAATAACCTCCCTGTCCTTTACGCTCACCGTAAAATAAACTACATAGCTATGTCATAATAACCTCCCTGTCCTTTACGCTCACCGTAAAATAAACTACATAGCTATGTCATAATAACCTCCCTGTCCTTTACGCTCACCGTAAAATAAACTACATAGCTATGTCATAATAACCTCCCTGTCCTTTACGCTCACCGTAAAATAAACTACATAGCTATGTCATAATAACCTCCCTGTCCTTTACGCTCACCGTAAAATAAACTACATAGCTATGTCATAATAACCTCCCTGTCCTTTACGCTCACCGTAAAATAAACTACATAGCTATGTCATAATAACCTCCCTGTCCTTTACGCTCACCGTAAAATAAACTACATAGCTATGTCATAATAACCTCCCTGTCCTTTACGCTCACCGTAAAATAAACTACATAGCTATGTCATAATAACCTCCCTGTCCTTTACGCTCACCGTAAAATAAACTACATAGCTATGTCATAATAACCTCCCTGTCCTTTACGCTCACCGTAAAATAAACTACATAGCTATGTCATAATAACCTCCCTGTCCTTTACGCTCACCGTAAAATAAACTACATAGCTATGTCATAATAACCTCCCTGTCCTTTACGCTCACCGTAAAATAAACTACATAGCTATGTCATAATAACCTCCCTGTCCTTTACGCTCACCGTAAAATAAACTACATAGCTATGTCATAATAACCTCCCTGTCCTTTACGCTCACCGTAAAATAAACTACATAGCTATGTCATAATAACCTCCCTGTCCTTTACGCTCACCGTAAAATAAACTACATAGCTATGTCATAATAACCTCCCTGTCCTTTACGCTCACCGTAAAATAAACTACATAGCTATGTCATAATAACCTCCCTGTCCTTTACGCTCACCGTAAAATAAACTACATAGCTATGTCATAATAACCTCCCTGTCCTTTACGCTCACCGTAAAATAAACTACATAGCTATGTCATAATAACCTCCCTGTCCTTTACGCTCACCGTAAAATAAACTACATAGCTATGTCATAATAACCTCCCTGTCCTTTACGCTCACCGTAAAATAAACTACATAGCTATGTCATAATAACCTCCCTGTCCTTTACGCTCACCGTAAAATAAACTACATAGCTATGTCATAATAACCTCCCTGTCCTTTACGCTCACCGTAAAATAAACTACATAGCTATGTCATAATAACCTCCCTGTCCTTTACGCTCACCGTAAAATAAACTACATAGCTATGTCATAATAACCTCCCTGTCCTTTACGCTCACCGTAAACTGAACTGCATAGTTAGGTCTTTTTTTTTTTTTGCCCCCGCGGCGACTTGAACAGCTACTACCGCAGGGATATGGCTTCCACGTGAAGTGATTTCGCCAGTGTCAAGGTTTATATGAGTACTAGCGACCCGCCCGCGGCTTCGCCCGCGTGGAATGTATTATACATATAAACCTTCCTTAAGAATCACTCTATCTATTAAAAAAAACCGCATCAAAATCCGTTGCGTAGTTTTAAAGATTTAAGCATACATAGGGACAGACAGCGCAAGCGACTTTGTTTTATACTATGTAGTGATAAAACACAATCCAATCTTCTCTAGGAAGATTGGGGGCAACGTTGTACGGTGATTTGTAGGTCAGAGGTCAAGATAGTTTTAACCTCTGCACCACTGCGAGTCCACTTGAAACGAGAAGAAAGACGCCAGATACACGAAATAAGTCCAAGTCTTCAATCACTGTGCGACACAAAGGCATAAAAAGTACAAATCACTATCAGAAAAGAACTTTGAACACCTAATTACCCAAAAATTAAAGTCTAAAACAAATTACACGTCCGCCATCTTTTAACGTTGCAAATGGCCCCTAAGCTTCGTTTTTGAGGTGCTAGTTAGGTCTTAATAACGCCCTGTATCTTGACTGTCATTCTCGTCTAAAGATGCGTCAAAAATGACAGTTTTCTATGGCTTGACGTTTATGTTTTCTTGTGACGCGCATAGTCAAGATGAGTTTATTAATACGGCCCTTGGACAGCTGAAACGATATTCATTATACCTAGCTAAAACTACTCTAGTTAAATAAACCGTCGATTAGAAAAAAAGGTCGATCCGTTTTGGCACTACGATGCGAACGGACAGACACAGGCTTCACACTTATGACAACAATTTAGGTTGCGTGGTTGTTCTGACCGTGTAGATTAGGTATTTGATGAACTCTTTCTTGGTTGATTTGTGTGTAATAAACTTCGTGAGTTCGAGTGAGAATGTTCAGCAAAGCTCACATAATACTCGCCTTGAAAATTTAAAACGAGATGAAACTGAGCACGCGGGTCACTGCCGCGTTATTTTCAGGTTTTAGGGTTTTTTAATGCAAGTGATTTATACTGACAAACGTAGCCAAGGTTGATACTAAATTAATTTGGAATGTTTTTATTATCCTATTAAATATTTAACAGTATGGCAAATCGGCGTCTGATAAAATTCGATTGTGAAATCCATTTAATCGCGATTTTATTAATTTGGAATTGAGATAGAGGTTGAACGCCGATAGAAAAATGTAATAGTACCCGTTATAACAGAAAACATACTTGTTTAGTTAATAGTACATAAGCGTACAAATTGACGAAAGAAACTGGTCAAACTGTCAACCTTTGCGATTGGATCGTATAATAGATTTAAAAAAAAATGAAATTCGAATTTTGGAAAGAGAACATGTCACATTATTTTTAAAAATGTTGTGCAAACTGAAAATTGTTTCTAATACTCAACATTGTAATAACTTGTGTTTAAAATGTAGTTAAGACATTGCAATAGAATGTTGCAACTTAAACCTTTTACATAACCAAATGCCATCGGCTAATCGATAAACAGTTAAACTGCCAATAAATTATCTGCAGCCGCCATTAAAACTCAATTTCAAATTAACTTTATCCATCAATTAAGGACATAAAACTTGATTATAAATAAAGCTGTTTTTTTTTATTTAAGTACTTACAGTGGGGTTATGATATTATGACGTAACTATGGAGTTCAGTTTACGCCGAGAGAAAAGGACAGAGCTATATTACTGCCATAGCTCTGTCCTTTACACTCGCTGTGAAATCAACTGCATAGCTAACTATGTCATAATAACCCCGCAGATCTCTGTAGATACTAGTTAATATTGCTTTATCTAACTAGTCGTAATGTTCCTTCAATAGGCACAACAAGTCCATTATTTATATTCAGAAAGTATCATTTGGTGAAGTGAAACTGATGATGAAGACCGCAGATGGCCACCGGAACTCCTCAACCGTACCTGTTTTAAGCCTTGCCCTCCGCTCACTAGGATCCGTTGATAGGATCCATTAAACGGATCAAGTGGATTTTTTATACATTCAAATCTGTTTGGTTAGTATGTGTGGTGTGAAACTGATTGATAGAGTTAGAAATGAAAAAATCAGAGAGAAATGTGGAATGAAAGAAGATGTAGTGACTAAGATTGAAAAGGGCATGCTTCGATGGTTCGGTCATTTGGAAAGGATGGATGAAAGAAGATTGACGAAAGAGATATACAGATCGAAAGTGAGTGGAAGGGTCGGAAGGGGCCGCCCTAGGCGTACTTTTTCGAATCAAATCGGAGAAATACTGGAAAAGGGCCGAATCTTAAGTACCCGAAACCGACGTGCGTGCATGACTCGATGTATGAATGTTGAAGAAGCGAAAGAAATTTGTCAAGATCGTAGCAAGTGGAAAGAAGTGGTCTCTGCCTACCCCTCTGGGAAACAGGCGTGATTTAATGTATGTATGTATGTACCAAATCTGTTTGGATTGGTTTACACTATTTAATACGCTGGTATCCATCAATGGATTTAAACATACTACGAAGTCTACAAAGATCCATTAATAGGTTATATTGAACTTTTTATATACAAGGATCCATCAATGGATTTTAGTGTGCTACAATGTCCACGAGTATCCATGAAATTGATGCATTCAAGTGTATTAACGTTTAATAAAATCCATTTTTGGATACTCATATTCATAGTAGTGTACTAAAATCCATTGATGGATGAAAGTGTAATGAAAAGTGTAACAGAATCTATTGTTGGATCCAAGCGTAGGTATTCAAAAGTGTAAACAACTTCAAATGGATTCAAGTACACATTACCCACTCTACGCCATTAATGGATTTGAATGTACAAAAAGTTTACTTGACCCCTTTAATGGATCCTATCAATGGATCCTAGTAGACGGAAGGAAAGCTGGCGATACGATATCTCGATTAAGATAGTTGTTTTTGCCTTTATTGTTTATAGTGAGTTTTTCGTGTTTGCGGTAACGGCTACGGTTCTCTACACCGATGGGCCGACATGGTCTGCACCGGCTTTTTATGACCACTAAAATTATCGCAGTATAATTATGGTTCAATATTATTCCAAAATTATGTCACTGACCGTCGTACGTCGGACGTCGCAGGTGCAGCGGAAACGGTGAATTACGAGACAGGTGACAGACCTGTCGCCCAATTTCCGACAGGGATCATAACATTCATGATACATCCGATGTGGTTACAAAATGTACGTTGTCTAGAACCCTAATTACGAAACCAAAATGATTGTAAAAAAAAAACCCTAAGTAGAACTAAATAAATAAAATAAATAAATATCAGGGGACTATGTCACACCAATTGACCTAGTCCCAAACTAAGCTTTAGGCTTGTACAGTCACCAGCATAAATATATTACTATGGACAGCCGTGCAAAAACAAATGTTGCTCCATTGGGCTCATAAGTATGTGACGACATTACCTCGGTAAAAATATGTGATGCTTTTAGTACGGCATAAACATCGTTACACCGTAACAGCATAAATATCGGATCGGGTCGCTCAAAAATAAATGATGTTCCATTGGGCTCATAAGTAAGTGATGATATTACTTTGGTAAAAATATGTGATGCTTTTTGGACGGCATAAACATCGTTACACTGCATCAGTATAAATATCGGATCAGCTCGATCAAAACTATTTGATTACCTATAAAAATCAAAATTATGTGACCATCTCTCACCGGCATAAATATATCCAGGTCGCCACACCGGTAACATCTATCTGGGGGTCCTCACGGTAACATTGTAATTGCAACCTTGTCGAATAACTATAGGGTGCCTTTTATGTCCTCGAGTGAGGACCGGGGGATAGATGCTGGTCTAAAATTATTATTAACTTAAAACAAATAATAAGGCACAAAACAAAAATAAAAATTAAACCCGAAAAGAAAATAAAAAGTGTTATCTCTGTATTCGACTAAGATTTTAACCCGTGATCTCTGCTTAGAAAACCAACGAACGCTACTGAGACCACAACCGACCCCTGACAAATGGCTCTAAATTTGGCTTCACTTAGCTTTCGCTATGATGTGTCAGGCGTTTCGACGATTCTGTTGAAAAGAAAATAAGTTACAGTTGACCGAGAGGCACCTGTCAAATGATTGAAGAGAAAAACGTGAGATAGACATATGCAATGACAAGTCTGCACTGTTTTCGTGAATTGTCAAATCACTTTACACAATTTACGTCTCTATGCCAGCCAGGAAGGTAAGAATCGTTTTTGCAGAACGATTACATATTTTTGAACCTCTCAGATATTATTATGGGTACCCTCTATGACGTCGAATGTATAGTGACGCCGAATTTTGCTTTCGCATAATTTTTCTCCAGCTTAAAGGTAAAATGTTTTTTTTTGTGTAATCCTTGTAGAATAGGTACAGTAGGTTAGGTAAGGTTTAATTTATAACTTTCAAAAAAGTCAACGTCCGGTGAGAGATGGTCACATAATTTTGATTTTTATAGGTAATCAAATAGTTTTGATCGACCCGATCCGATATTTATGTTGATACAGTGTAACGATGTTTATGCCGTACTAAAAGCATCACATATTTTTACCGAGGTAATGTCGTCACATACTTATGAGCCCAATGGAGCATCATTTGTTTTTGCATGGGTGTCCATAGTAATATATTTATGCTGGTGACTGTACTATGGGTACTAGACAACGATATAAATACTTATATAGAGAAATATATACTTAAATACATAGAAAACATCCATGACTCAGAAACAAATATTCGCGCTCATCCCACAAATATCTGCCCTTACCGGGATTTGAACCCAGGACCGCTAGCTTCGTAGGCAGGGTCACTACCAACTAGGCCAGCGCGTCATTAACTATGTAATTATTGTGTATTACAACTTAGCAAGTTCCAGTCAGTGAAAGAGATAGAACTATCATCATACGACTACAAATGAGAATGTTTGTTTGTATGTGAGTTAGTATGTTTATAATACTTCTTGCTAAAACGGCTGAATAGATATTTAGATAGAACTCGGAATGGAGATAGCTTATACGTTAGAGAACTATTTGATTTTCTGCCAAATTCTAATGTCAAAGCACACTTTAAGCATACTTTAGCTTTTTCGCGTTTATGAATTCTCGTTAGAGGGTAAATAGGCAACCATTTACCAAGAAAAAACTGTCCCCGTGCCATGGTTAAATTTAGTAATTCTTTTTATCACTAATAGTCCGTCTATTGCCTATTTCCCGGTGCCTACATCAATGTAGATACTTAAAGTATACTCCACGGAACCTTTAATGAAAGCTCGACCGGACGGGCAGCTGTCTCGGCGCATTACAATTTTGTCGTTTGATGCGCATGACATTATGGCCGATTAGGGTTGCCTCAAAATTACCTACGTCTGATGTCACGACCGACTACTTTTAAAATACCATGTCACCATATTTCTGGAGTCCCAGAGACAAAGGGTTTAAGTCTGGCATACTCAGCTTATGTACCTATAGATCGTTTTTTATAACAAGTTATGTCTACTTACACCCTATTTCTGGTCCCCAGATTTTGTCATACAGCGTTATTGATTATTAGCAGCAAAAAATCAGGTTTTTTGTTAATACAAAAAAAAAAAAAACTATGAACTTGTGCTTTTTTGTGTACCTACCTATGTGTTTATTTTAGTATACTTTCTTAGTTTATTAATGATCTAATAAATAAGTAAATATAAAAAATTCAAGCATATCACAAATGATATAGTTGTTCTAGAGTTATTATTAAAACTAGGTAACAATCATTTCTACACCAGTTTTTAACACGACACGTAACTGTTTCTACAAGCTTTTATGATTATTAAGCTATTAAGATATAAAATGGCCATTATTAAACAAACAAAGGCTAACTTTTGTTGTATGCTTTCTTAACCTATAGTAGGCTAGCGGTCCCGTTTGGTGCCCTATGTCGTAGTTAGAATTAGTGCTTTATTGTTCTATACATTAAAATTCAAAGTAAATTAAACTAATCGAACAATTCAGCCTATAATGGGTTAATAATTTTCTGCTATCAAATCTGTTACTGCACCTAACTAACTCACTGTTAATAGTTACTTCATTTCTCCTTAAGTTAACACAGTTCTAGGTATTCATATAAAAAAAGCTTTTTTAATCAGTAACCTCACGCTACTAAAGATGGTAGTTTGTGTTGGTGACAACCCTACTGCTCTTATTGCTCCAAGCCGGCGTAAGCGCAGTATTGTGGCTTCCGTTTTGCTGCTGCTACATAATAAATAATAATAGACTACGAATAAGTTATTACACAGGGGTTATTATGACATAGCCATGCAGTTCAGTTGACGCTGAGAGAAAACGACAGAGCTATATAAATGCTATAGCTCTGTCCTTTTCTCTCAGCGTAAAGTGAAATGCATAGCTGTCACAGTACGGCCCTCCTAAGCTAATACGCAGTAAGTCAGATAAAACTCCTGTAGCAATATCAACCTTATTACTAAGCGAAGAGAACTAAAACTGCTTTGGTTATTGATTTTGGAATACTGCTAATTTGCTTAGGACTACTTAGGAGGGCAGAATAAGCCCCCAGGTCATTATTTACAGCATTCAGTTTCAGGAATGTTTATCTTTTAACTAACAAAATGAAAAAAAACAATATAAACAAACTCAACGAATATACGCGGTTCAATCGTCAGTGAGTATAAATTACATGTATAAGCAAGTCTCAGCCTTGATCAAGACGTTTGGAAGTGGGTGATCATAAAAAAAAACCTAAATAAACAACAAGAACTGCGTAGCTGAGATAAATAAGTGAAAATACTTATTGCAACGAATGAAATTACTAGGATCAACGTCAATAGCCAAAACACAAACAACCCTCTCCAGATAGTAATAAGGTTGCCCTTGCTACGGGAGTTTTGTCAGAAATACCGCCGTGTGTCTTAACAGGGCAGAACTTCAATACTTTTTCATTTTTGCGACAAGGTTCTATAACGGGTCAACAGTAAAAGTGTGAAGTCAACGAGCGGGCTTACTAGACACCCTATATCCTCTATTCTACAACGTAAAACTATATTGCCTTTGACCTGTTATGGTTTTGTTTATAACTCGACCGCCGTTCATCATCATCACCATGTCAGCCGAAAGACGCCCACTGCTGGACATAGGCCTCCCCCAAGGCTCTTCCCAAGGTCTTGTGCTTTTCGCATCCTACTGCGTTCCCGCGATTCTCCATCTTGTTGGACCGCCATCACTGTCAAGAAAGTAAGAGCTGAGAAACTAAGAGCAGAACGTTGGCAATACGATACTTTACGGGTGTAAAGCTTATTGCTTTTCATTACTGTGTAGAATCCCAGCCCCTGTTAGGGCTAACGGAACGGTCTTTGGAATACTTAAAGCTCTTAAGAAACCCATCTGTTATATTTAGCTTTAATTCTTCTGGTTTAAGCTATAATTGTTGGTAATAGCCCAGTAGCAATAAACGTTTGATAGCTACGCTGAAATACTCCCATGCTGGGCAACGTTTCGATAAATACCAGGTAATTTGGCGACGCGCTGGCCTAGTTGGTTGTGACCCTGCCCACGAAGCTAGCGGCCCCGGGTTCAAATCCCGGTAGGGGCGGATATTTGTGATGAGCGCGAATATTTGTTTCTGAGTCATGGATGTTTTCTATGTATTTAAGTAAATATTTCTCTATATAAGTATTTATATCGTTGTCTAGTACGCATAGTACAAGCCTAGAGCTTAGTTTGGGACTAGGTCAATTGGTGTGACATTGTCCCCTGTTTTTTTTTGTTTTTTTTTGTTTTTAACCAGGCTCTTCATTAACGGCCTCGATTCGCGAGCGTTACGATCTTTGGGATTGCCCTGGGTTTTTAGGGTACCGTAGTCAAACTAGGAACCCCCTTATAGTCGGGATGTTTTTTTTTTTTTCGTCCAACCCATAGTGGGGGGTGTCGTTGGATAGGTCTTCCAAAAATATTGCGGGTTTGGAACAACAATTTTACGATTAAGGTATCTGTTTATGAAATGTTAAGCTTTAAAGCGCTAATTTTTGTTAGAGTCAAGAATCCCCCTTATAGCCAAAACTACTTCTACTAAAATTCTGTAAATTTGCCGTGTGGTTGCCGAGCTAGAATAGTGCCACTCCATGTCTTCCCGTGGATGTCGTAAGAGGCGACAAAGAGAATAAAGGCTTGTAGTACTGTTAGGCGATGGGCTTGCCACCTGTCACTAATACACTGGGAAACATCTTAGCCTACTTGTGCAAAATGTGGTTACAGAATTATCAAGAAGTTTTAAGACTTGTTGGTAATTCTTTAGCTCGGCCTACCCTACTCTGGGGATGAAGGCGTGAGTTTGTGTATGTATGTATGTAAATCTCATATAATGAATTTAATAGGAAAACTATCACTACTAAGTAGACTTCAGTGGTTGATTGTTTTAAGCAACTTTAGACAATGCTTTCAAATACTTCGAAACTACCTATGTATATAGCAATTATTACGTCATGTACAAATTACTCCTACATATGTGTGATGATCAGTGATCGGAATAGGCAGAGCTAATTAGCCTAAACTTGACGCATATTCATTCATTAGTGAGTGAAATAGGAACACATTTATGAATGAACATGCATCAAGTTTAGGCAAATTAGCTCTACCTATTCCGATCTCTGGTGATGATGAATTTCGTTTCTCAATTTTGCTTTAGCTCGTGCTAGGAATTATGGTATTTAAAGTTTAAATGCAATCATGTTTACTACTCAAGGCTAATAGCTGGGCTTGTAAACCTGAATACCAAGAAGTTAAAGGTTTCCGCTCACGACCCAGCTCACTGACTCGATTAAAATAATAATATAATATCAGGGGACAATCTCACATAAACTGACCTAGTTCCAAACTAAGCTCAGGCTTAATAATACAGTAATTCTATGTATTGAATGTATGGGAATATTTAACTGAATAAAGTTTTAAAACTTGTGTGACATGATACATTTGGGTTGGATGTTTAAAGTTCTCAATATTATACAAAAATTATCCTTATTAAATAAAATAAAAATAGGTTTTATGCATTTTTTTCATAGGCCTGACGGTATTCAAGCTATAGTAAGTTCAAAAAAATTTAATCGTAAGTCAAAAAATATTTTTGAAGCGTCAGGTGGAGGGGGGGGGGGGAGAGTATTGAGCTTAAAACACCCCAACCAAATATATCATGTCACTCAAGTTAAAAAACATAGAATTACTGTATTATAAATACCTACCTAGAAAACATCCAAGACCCAAAAACCAACTTGAGTTCATCACACAAATACCACACTGTCTGTCATCTCATTTCCTTTTATTTTGCGAGTAAATTGCTTGCTATTGTTGGGAATAAATTTTATTCTTTCTTTCTTTCAAATATTTGCCAATGGAGTACTAATCTGGTAAGTAGATGATTCTTAATAACGGGTCGCTCTTGAAGTCTTGTAACTAATTAAGCGGTGAATAAGTTGTGTCGTCACAGAGTACGAAAAACATTTAAGGGTGTGTATTCTCAATTGGGTTGCTTTACCGGACAAGTGAGCCCGGTCGCATGACCTCACTCACTCGATCGACCATTCGTCAGATCATTTTTAAAGAATAACCGCCGTACTTAGAGGCTTTCTTATTTTTTTCAATGGCTTGTACAAAGTCAAGTAAGGAACGACTTGATCGCCATAACGTCCTCGTTCGGCCGTTACACCTCGGTGCTAAATCATACAGAGGGTTATTATTGGCTCAATCTGCACTTGACCGCCTTCTTTATTTGAAAGCTTGTGTTCTTGTTATCGGTTGGGTTAATTAAGGGTTATCTTTGAAACGAGTTGGTGTCGGTGTGATTGAAGTCTGCAACAGTATCTGCGCAGGAGTTAATTAACAGGTTATTTTCGATTTGTGGCGGATTTATTTGTGTCGGTTATTCAATAATAAAATGTACCTATTCTCATTTGTTCATGTTGTCCATTTTATTCGGAAATTGCATCTATTTTTAGAGGTGTTATGTTCAGAGACCGGACAAATAGGTGTCATTACTCGCAATAACGTGGACATGACTCCAAAGATTAATTAATGTATTAATTGATTTCTTTGTGATAATTGCTAAGACTTCAATGGGATAATGAAAGAAAGATATCATACCTCTTTTTATTTCCTTCTTAAAAATACAATCATTGTTTTGACATTGACATTAATATACTGACATTCATTAAATTTATTTTGTGATTCTATCATTCTTATATGTGTATCACGAAAGATATCATATAACAAATAAAATAAAAAGGAAAAAGGAACAAAATTTACCCTGAAAATTAAAAAAAAAAACTTTGATAAATCTATACCTACAATAAGTCTGTGTTTCATTTATAGATTAATATTTTACGAAGAATACAAATTAAATTACAGGTAAAAATAATTAATTGATCTTAGGAGTCATGTCTATATTACTGCCAACAATGACATCCATTTGTCCGATCTCTGGTTATGTTAAACTAGTGTCAATACGTCAGTTTTAACCATGTCTATATTAAATATATAAATACCGTCACTTTAAGAGCCGATATATCTTAACCGGCGCAACCGATTTTCGTAAAACTTAGCTTAGAACTATCCCAATTAAACTAGGTTTCTTTTAAAATAACACGTGCCTGAATCGATTTGCCCGTTTAGGATCTACAATGCCACATATACGCACCCACATAGACATAGAAAAACCCAGATATTTATACAATATGTTTAACTTATAACTAGGCATCGGAGTTTTTGTCGCACGGTAAGACTAATGGCAAGCTATGGAGTCGTCATTTGCCATAAATCTAAACTCTTATTCATATTCATACTCATTTTTTCAGTTTTATTTTTTATAATCAAGCACAACAACGTTGACGAATTAAGAAACGATTATTTAATGTTACATTTGGAAAATAAATATTACAATAAAAAATAATTATCGTTTTTATACTGATTTAATTACGAAATTTTATAAACAAACAAAAGATACATTAAAACACGACAGAGGGGAATGTTTTAGTCCAAACTAGTGGCGAATTGTATGTTAAAATAGTTCAAGTTATGAATTTATAATCTAATAGAATTTTTTATTTATATAACTTGGCCTAGATAAATTATACACGACCGACCGCTATAGAGGCATTTTAAGATAAATTAAATAAATGAGTATGAATATGAATAAGAGTTTAGATTTATGGCAAATGACGACTCTATAGCTTGCTATTAGTCTTACCGTGCGATAAAAACTCCGATGCCTACTTATAACGCCCCTATTTTTGCGTCGGTTAGAAAGTAAGTTAAGTTCTCGTGGGCGACTACCTTTAGAATACTTAGTACTTTAACATGTACATTCCAGTACGGCTAGCACGAAAATCTACGTACACTCATTGTTTAAGAATGTGGCTCGTAGGGTTGGCAGTCACGGACCATTTATATTTATTATTGAATATAAAGATAAAGAGACATTTATTCGCACTATACAAAATTACATAACATAGATACAAAAAGAAAGTTGCTGGTAGTTATCGTTTTTACTTACGCCGGTTCTTCTCGGGGCAAAGGTTTTATTTTTCGAACTGGTGATAAATGCTTTTGGACAATCGTAGGTGAATTATACACTTTTACTTTGACTTTGATTATTTTCGTCATACATAATATTGCAGAGAACAATGACGTCTCTGTTGAAACGCCCGGATATTCGGAGTTTGATATACTTACATTTATTTAAAATTTCATCTACATTAGTTTAGCCGTTTTAGCGTGAAGGAGAACCAAACATATTAACTGACACACGAACTTTCGATAAATGTCAGGGGACCACCTCACACAAGTCGACCTACTTCCTATTAAAGAGGTTATGTACCAAATTGTTGCGAATCGGTCCCAACTCAGCATTCGGTAACGCCAGCACTCTTCCCCTGCGACCGCTTGGCGACGGAGTGACACTCGTAACACAAAATAAAGTTAAACTTAACAAATACTTACTTTATTTAAACTGTACCTACTAAAATTTTAATAACATTAAAATTTAAGTAAATAAGAACTTAAAACACACAGACAAACAAACTGAGCTATAAACTCGTAGTAATACACACATGTACATTTAATGAAAGCACGGAGAGAGTAATGCTAAAAAATAATAAGAATCGCACGACGAAGTTAATGGAGCTCCGCCGCGCGGAGCTCCTAAGCCCCGTGGAGGAGGCGCTTCGTGCTTTAACGTAATTCTAACCTATTAAGGTGAGACGTACTGTATTTATTTATTTATTATTATTATACTAAGCTACTCAAATTAAAATAAAACTAAGCTACTCAAATATTAAAGATGTAAATAAAAATCACCACTATAAAAAGAACACCCCCTCTAGCAGTTCCGCTCGCGGCATGGTCCCTATGACACTGGCTGCATTACCTCTCTGGATAGCTAGCCCAATCCTTTGGGAGAGGTAAGCACCAGCTCTAGGATCTCCGGAGGTGTCTCTGAGCCGGGATGACAGAGCCTTAATTAAGCTTTTCATGTCAGCTGACCAAGGACCCATGGTCTCCATTGCAAGTGCCACAAATTCGTAATTATTTAATAATGATGAATATTTGCGGCGCTTGATGGTTTGGGCCTGATTTGCTGCTGCTAACCTAAATGTCATGTCAAATGGCATAACTCGGTTTGAATGAAAACCATAACGGTACAAAAAAATATGTCCGTGTGATGGACGTATATTATTCATTTCGTATGTAGTTAAATTAAATTATGCAAAATGTTTTTACACCAATTGACGCGCACCCATTATTTATATCCACTAGAGTCCCTAAGCGTAATCTATAAATATACATCTATTTCGACGCGCCTGCGCTTGTTTAAAACGTCAACGATCGATTAAAACCCATTAGCGTTTTAATTGTTTACTAATAACTATTAGATCTAAAAAGTTATACAAACCTAAGGCAATGATTCAATAGTGATAAATTATTTGGTTGGGACAAAAAGATTTGCAAAGTAGAGCCAGCTTCTATTCTATTCTATTTGGCGTGTTGTTTTGTATAGTTTTATATTTGTTATTTTTGCATGACTTCATACGTATATACAACGTTTGCTTCATGTACTGTTAATAAGTTTCTGACTTGTTTGACTGGGTTTTTTTTTTTTTTTTAATGAAAGCCCTCATGATAAATATTATTTTCTGTAAGTTTCAGCTTCCTATCTTTGTATATTTTCAGAGATATGTTTTTTTTTTACATTTCATAAAATTGTGGTTTTGTCCACATTGGCTAATGCAATTTAAGTAAACTTTTAGTACAGTAATCTGTATATAGCCAGGTTTTGGTGGCAGGACCTGGTGCAGGATACGACCGGATCTTACCATTTAATCTGCCGCAAAACAGCCGTGTTTATATTGTTGTTTTCCGCAGAAACGTATTTTCAATCTTGAGATTGTTATCGTAAGATATCCACTGCTGTGGGCTTAGTATGGCTGCGTCTATTATCGTGTGTCAAATGTCGATAAATCATCCGTCACTCTCGCACTTATTTACGTGTCAGAAAGTGACAGATGCCTTATCCAAACTTTGTCACGCGATAAACGCAGCTATGTTACCCTGGACTGTTTTCCCCAAAAATCTTCACCATGCTCACTCGTGCCTACATCTAGCAACCAAATAACAAATTAATCTATTATTTCCAGGAACTTCAGGAATTAACTGACGATGACTACGCTATGGACGGCAGTGAAGACCTGGAGCCTGAGGATGAAGAGGGAACTACTGCCAAGACCCTGCCGACAGCAGAGAGCAGTTTGAGTGGGAACTCTCAGAAATATGCCATTCGTCCATCAGCTCTGAACCGGGTTGAAGCTGCCATCGTGTCTGCCGTAGACCCCATTGAGGCTACTAGAGAGAGACCGAGGATACTAGATGACAGTAAGTATTCCTTAAACCACGTAATAATAACCTAGTCATAAAAAATACGTAAACATTGTATATTGTCTAGGGGACACGGTTTCTGTAGGAGAATGTATCGAAACTTTTATGCAGATTGTCTTGCACCGTCACAGGTAAGTATAACTTGTATATTTTCAATGTTTTTTTATTACTGTTACTTATTAGTTTTGTGACAATTCTGAGTTTTGACACATTTTCCTGCTCAACTACGCATGAATATATGAATTTTTGGTTTTATGTGAGATTCATTGTTTTATATAATGCTAGGTTAAGTTTATTATTGTATAATATCATTAGCAATATTTAAAAAACGACTGACTCTTGAGTTTCTTGCGGCGTTTCTTCTCAGCAGTGGTCTCTTGCGAAGCGCTGGTAGATTTTTGACGTGTAAAAGATAAAAAAAATAAAAACATTTATTCTGTAAGTAGGCCCTGTGGGCACTTTTACAAGTCTGAATCTACCATCTACCAGCGCTTCAAGAGACCATTGTTGAGAAGAAGCACCGCAAGAAACTCAACAGTAAGCCATTTTTTTAAATAAAGAACTTATTACAATACTAAACATAAGCTATCTAATTTAAATGTCACAGGGATGTACAGGTCCCAGTAGTAATAATAATTAAATTAATAAAAATGTCAGGTTAAAATAATAATACAATTCCGGAGATGTAAAGAGTCTCCAAATGTCAAATTAAAATTAAATATAGGTAAGTAGGTAATTAAACAAAAAAACAAAACAACAAACACAAACAAGGGAGATGTAGAAAGTCTCCACGGTCAATTTTGGAGATGTAAAGAGTCTCCAGATGTCAAATTAAAATAATAAGCATACAAGGAGATGTATATAGTCTCCACGGTCATTAATAATTGTAATACAAATAATTCAGTCCCAAGCATTGTCATCATTTATATAATCTTTAATACTATAATACGCTTTAGAAATTAGTTGACGTTTAACGTAACTCTTAAATTTATTTACTGATAAATGAGTAACACTACTTGGGAGCTTATTATAGAACATACAATTACCCATGAAAGAGTTTTTTATTTTGTGAAGCCGTGTAAAGGGCACGTGCCCGTGCGGCCCACTTACTGAATAAACATCTTTTATATTTTTTATCTTTTATCACTTTTCTATTGTTAAGCCTCTTTAGATCTTTAAAAGCACCGCATGGTTGGAGGATGCCTGAGATTCTCGTCATACTCGAGCTGTTTGAAAGTGAAATCTGTTCACGTCTGCAAGGACTTTTTCCACAGTTAATTATTCTAGTTAGGTTTGGTTTTTGAAGTAGAGAACTCGTCGTGCGTGTCATAGTGTAATGTTATGTTATGACCGTACATTTGTAAAAAACATGTTTGTGCTAGTTTTAATTATTATTATTGACTTTTAAGTGTGTTATATGATTGAAAAAAAATCCTTTTGCTGGAGTATATTCCTGCGCTTCTTCTCCGCAATGATGGTCTTGTAAGAAGCGCGAGTCGATTCACTCCGTATTACCGATGTGTATTTTTAAGAGCCCTCATGTAGCCAATTTACTGAATAAATATTTTTAATTTTATACACTAATCTAAATCTAGTCCACACACACAAATTAAATATCAAGTTTTCCAACAACTGTTTGAGATCAACCGACCGCCAAGTGACGACAATCGTCAGGTTGTCTACCGGCCGCAAATGACGACCAAATTTGGCGTCGGGCTGTTAGGCTATAATTTCCGCGCACGAATCTTCGCCAATATTGGCCTGTAGACTGTTACTTTGTTTTAAAACGATGAACTGATCACCCGGGTCGACTTTTTCGACTTTGTCTACCACAAAATCATTAGTGTCAGATATAGTAAAATAGCTCTCACTACCCTTAAGGGGCTACCATGCCCATAGCAGACGTTTCTGATGAAGTTTAACTTCTTATAACTCAATCAAAACTGAATGTAAATTTATGAAAAAATATACTCTAATTATACATAATATTCATCTTTCATTCATCATTCTTTTTTAAATACATGACTATAAAAACACGAAGTTGGATATAACTTTTTCATCTTGGCGCCAAATTGATATGCAAACTACATCTAATATTCTTCATTAATATATTTAATAAATCATCAGTTTTTTTTCGAAAATGAAAAATATCATTTTTGGATATTTTTACTTATTATTAAAAATCTACATTTTTGGAGTAAAAATATCAGGGACTTGTAAAAGAATAATTGAGATGGCAGCTAGTTAAGAACAGCAGTGCTAATGCAACTGCTGTTCTTAACTAGCTGCCATCTTTATCGACAACTGAAAGCTTAGAGCTTTAGGTCGAAGGTCATCTGCCCATGGTAGCCCCTTAAAAACTTATTACAAAACTGTACATCAATTTTCAGGTGCTCTATCAAAACTAGAGCGCGCATCGCTCCGCCGCGCGGCTATCAACAACATGGCGGCGGTAGTCCAGCACAGCAAGTGTCTGACGCCGCAGCCCCGCTGGCTCTCCGTACGTCAAATGGCACCAGCTGCTGATACCCTGTAAGTCATGATTTTAACCAAAGACATAGGTACAGTCAGCTGCAGATAGATCGAACCGGACAGCGTGCCCATAAAAATGGGATGCATTGGATTTTCAAAAAAAACTAACCCGCGGAAATGTCAGAAAAATGTGATGTAACGGGATGTCTTAAGTATCGGCTTGGATTAAATGTCAAGATGATGTAACTGCATAGATTACCTAAAAAATTGAAATGGGGTAAATATCAGCCGTATCTAAAAATAAGGATTTAAAATTCCAATAACATTGGATGGGATAGAATGCCTAAAAGTTCTAACCATTCGAGAAAATGAACTTTGTCCCAAGAAGTTAAGGTTAACCTACTGCTGGACATCAACGTCAGGGTCCAAATCCGAATATTCATTAAACCCAATTATTATTGGCTGGAGCTATTTTAGATTAAATGCATAATTTAATTGTCATGGTTAGGTTGGGTTTGATTAAAAGCGATAACAAAATTACAGTCTTCTAACAAAAAAATTCGTTCGGAATTAATGAATTATGCGGCTACCTTCTGATGAAATGAAAATTCCGCGAAAACCCTAAATTCAATGCACTATTAATCCTAAACGGGGATCATTATCCTTATCCGTGCCGTACAATTTTATTTTTATATCTTTATATATTTGTATAATTTAATATTTATATTTATCTTCATGTTCCTTATCGCAGCTTCCTTAAATAAAAAATACTTGTAAGAATACTACCTACCTACAAATTAAAGCATCTGCTTCCATCAACAATACCAATGGAATAGAAATATTGTTTTAGAAACTGCCAAGATTTTTTTATAAAACTGCACTATAAATTTGGTTAAAGTAATAGTCAAATGATTATTTTATGGTAGATTAAAACGTCTTTTATTTTTGTTTTATTTAACTGGGTAATTATCCCAACCACATTTTTTAGCGGCGGACTTGATAATTGGGGTGTAAAATACATTTATTGGAATACTATTTATTTTCTAGAAAATCTTACACAAAGTACCATGTTGAGCCAAAGTTAAAATTGTTAATAACTTATCATGTTTATCGTAAAAAAAAAACAGTATAAAATCAATTTTGGTGTCGTGTCCAGTACTTGTCGCATACACTGATATACCGTGGTACAAAGTTATTAAGCCTCAACTAGATTGATATTTAGTTACCTCTATTCCCTATTAGTAAAGGAATTATAAAATATTACAATTATTGCATTTGCAAATAAAAAGAAACTGGGAACAGTGTAAATAAAACTGTCCTTGCAAAATAGTAAATTTTGGTGGTGAATATTAAAATTAATTTTATGATCGAACGAAAAGTGATTAACCAAACAAATATGGCGTCAGTCGTTCGTTCAGTTCCAGTGATAGATTAGATAGTGAAAGATTTATACCGTCTTGCTGCATCTTCCCTCTGAGTACATAAGTATCTAATTTTGGTGGTACGAAATACATTTTTATAATTGTGATAACTTAGATAACTTGTTATATTGCAAAAAAAAACAATTGTGTTTAAACTATTTTGAGTATGTTAATGGTGTTTTTTTAACTATATGAAGTTAAATTTGTATAAAACTAAAATATTCACGTTAAATAAAATAAAAAAGTACAATTTCTAATTTTGGTGATACAATTTTGGTGGCTTTTCCTAAGACACCAAAATTGTCAAAATTCCTTGTTCCACCAAAATTATATAAACACCAAACAATAACTATTTATTATATTTAAAAAAATACGTTGTTTGTTTTAAAAAATAACAAGAATGCTTCCCTTACGATTATTATTTTAACTATCCCGATATGTCATTATTGATCGTGTGTTTTTCTTAGAAAAGTAATTTTGGTGGATAATAGCAATTTTGGTGGTATATAATTAGTAAATTCGATATATCTTAAAACGACTTGGTTTAATGAAGCGCCATTTTAACACTGTTTTAATTATGACTCATAACGTCCCTTACACTTAAAATTTTGAACCCTACTGACAAAATAAAAAATACCACCTAAATTAGGATAATTTGACGCTTGTTGAAATTCACCCAACTATTCTTATTGCAGATACTTGCCACCATGCGTGCAACTGCATCGATGCGCTCCCGACGCCGGCTGCTGCTACAGCGAGGCGGAGGTCTGCGCTCCCGTCGACGGCGAGTACATCACTCTGCCGTTCTTCGTGAGTACTCACATTCATCAAAGGCTCAAAGTCACTCAGAGGGCCATGGAGAGGGCTATGCTCGGGGTTTCACTGCGTGATAAAATCAGAAATTATTATATCCGCAGTAGAACTAAGGTTACCGACATAGCCCGAAGAATAGCTAACCTGAAGTGACAGTGGGCGGGGCACATCGCATCACGAGACGAGCTGTAGGTAGGCCTCCAACAAGATGGAGTGACGACCGTGACAAGAGCGGTCTGAGTGGAGAGCTTTGGGGGAGGCCTATGTCCAGCAGTGGACGTCTTTCGACTGGTATGATGACTCATATTCGTAATTATAAAGTTGACTAGGTTTTCGTTCTTGTAGATTTACTATCTTCGTTCTAAAGTACAGTAAAAAAAAAACCTTTCTTATTTTATCCCCCTAAGGCAAGGTAGATAAACAAAAAATGAGGGATATTATACTTTTGATAATAAGTTGAAGGTAAGTACCATAAATACTAACTTTCATGTTTATTACCTTCAACAAGACCAAACTACTAAATAAAGGCTTGTAGTACTGTTAGGCGATGGACTTGCTACCTGTCACTAATATACACTGTTAAACCTCTTAGCCTAATTGTGCAAATTGTGGTTACAGAGTTATCAACAAGTGTTTAGAGTTGTTGGTAATTCTGTAGCTCTGCCTACCTCACTCTGGGAATGAAGGCGTGAAGGTATGTATGTATGTATGACCAAACTCTAGAACTTCTACCCCATTATCTCTTAGAGGTAGGTCTCTTAACCTTTCGTATGCCGGAGAGGCTCGCATACTTGTACCCGTCTACTGCCGGGCTATGACGTCATCGGTGTCACGTGACCTAGTTTAATAGCTCCTAGCTCGAAAGTGATTTGACATTTCGAGCAACTGAATGCTATCTATGGAAGATTGTTTTTTTTAGTTTTTTTTACAGACAAATTAGAACCCTATCTTTAAGCTACTAGAAACCAATTTCAAATAACCCGATTAAGCCCCTTTGTGACGGATACGGAACAAGGCATAGGACCAGGGTCGGTACGGATCCGGAACTAGGCATACGAAAGGTTAAAACGCAAAAGGTAGTATTTTTGCTAACTGATAAATTTTATGTGGTTTAAATACCTTCAAACTCCTACATAAGTATGTTTCTTACTTCAAGATTATCTTGCAGTTAAGCTGCAGGAATTTTGTTTTGTGTTGCTCGCCACTACCTGCCATGCCGCGTACATGCTTTTATAAACTTGAATTTTTTGTATAAACCTGCAAGATACCCGCGTAGAGCTTCTTATCCTATTTCCTCTTATTGGTGGTCCATTTTCTATTTTCGATACTTGTGCAAATTGTGGTTACACAATTATCAACAAGTTTTTATAGCTGTTGGTGATTCTGTAGCTCTGCCTACCCCAATCTGGGATTTTCAAAAAATCCCTTTGTGTTGCACCCAAGAACTATTTCCTCTAAATTTCAGTAACTTAGGTCCAGTGGTTCAGGCTTGTCATTCAGTCAGTCAGAGAAGAGTTTTATTATGCTAGATGTAAATCCACTATCATACATACACCAGGCCCGGTATTTTAGGCGGTAAAAACAATATCGTCTTTGATCCGTTATCGTATTGTCTTTAAAGTAATGTCGGCTAACGTCAAAACAATACCATAACAGGTCAAAGACAATATCGTTATAACCGCCAGGAATAGAGCAGCTTATAAACGCAAGACCTCCTCAACTTCCAGCTAAGCAGAGTAGACGGCACCCTTACACCAGCGCGAATGCAATTCTACAACCACACCCGCTGCGAATGCGTGTCAAGAGAGACGCTTCAGAGCCAGCGGCCTGCCACGCAGCCAGCCAGGGTCCAGGCTCGCCAGATTCCGGTGGCGGGGAGTGCAGGCAACGCCAGGCAGAGCGATGGAACGACGCTGGAGCCGGGGATTGAGAACCAGACTGTGGCACCACCGCTGTTGAGAAGGTAAGAGCTGGAGTGTGAGAAGGAGGTAGTTTGTCTGCCCGTCTGTCTATGATATCGCTCTAACAATCGACCAATCAATCAACACTACTCATTCATTTTTTGACGACGCGTTAGTAATATCAGGGGACAATGTCACACAAATTGACCTAGTCCCAATTTAAGCTCTAGGCTTGTATTATGGGTACTAGACAACGATATAAATACTTATATAGAGAAATATATACTTAAATACATAGTAAACATCCATGACTCAGGAACAAATATTCGCGCTCATCACACAAATATCTGCCCTTACCGGGATTTGAACCCAGGACCGCTAGCTTTGTAGGCAGGGTCACTACCAACTAGGCCAGCGCGTCGTCAAGTAGTTAGTAGTGAACCTGCCTACGAAGCTAGCGGCCCGGGTTCAAATCACGGTAAGGGCAGATAATTGTGTGATGAGCGCGAATATTTGTTCCTGAGTCATGGATGTTTACTATGTATTTAAGTATATATTTCTCTATATAAGTATTTATATCGTTGTCTAGTACCCATAGTACAAGCCTAGAGCTTAGTTTGGGACTAGGTCAATTCTGCCCTCCTAAGCTATTACGCAGTAAGTCAGATAAAACTCCTGTAGCAATATCAACTTTATTACTAAGAGAAGAGAACTGAAACTGCTTCGGTTATTGATTTGGGATACTGCTTATTTTCTTAGGAGGGCTGAATTGGTATCACATAGTCCCCCGATATTTATTTATTATTTATTATATACACATAGGTACATTAAATCACGCCTGTTTCCCAGAGGGGTAGGCAGAGACCCTTTTTTTATTGTTATCACCATCATCATATTTTATTATCTTGTTATATTTATTATTTATTCAGTTTAAGCAAATTGTTTTTATTTCAGATGCACCTGTCCCGTTCTTTTCATGGCGAAACCCTCTGACACCGGCTGCTCATGCATCTGTGATTGGGTGGACCCTAACCGCCGGCGCGACTGTCTCTCTCTAGCACGCGGGCGCGAGCACTTCGGCCTGCGGGACAGAGTATGCGTCGGTCGTGGCGATTGCAATCCGCCATCTTGTCTGTACGGGGCGTATGAAAAAAGTGTAGGAAGGTGCCCATTGAAGAGGTACAAAAGACATAGGTATACGA
Source organism: Acleris emargana (assembly GCA_927399475.2). Classification (NCBI taxonomy): domain Eukaryota; kingdom Metazoa; phylum Arthropoda; class Insecta; order Lepidoptera; family Tortricidae; genus Acleris; species Acleris emargana. Next base: position 1,820,484 of record OV656841.1, read on the forward strand.
CACGTAGGCTAGCCGAGAGGAGTATAGTGTGAAGTATTATTAATAACAGCAGTTCAAATCGAACCGAACCGTAACGTTTTACTTGTGGGAGGACCTTGTGCAGGGTCCGTCCGGGTTGGTACCACCATCTTATCCATTAACCTACCGCCAAGCAGCAGTGTTCGCATCGTTGTGTTCCGGTTTGGGGATAAGACAGCCGGTGAAATGACTAGCATAGAGGCATTCCATCTTAGTCCTCAGGGTTGGCAACGCATTTGCAGTCTTGTGAATGCGAATGTCTATGGGTCACAGTTTCCACTTACCATCAGGTGGCCTGTGTGGTCGTTTGCCTTCCCATGCTATAAAAAAAAATAAAAAAAAATAAAAAAAACGTCACAGCTGGTGGTTACTATGTTCTAATTGTCATTGCCCTGTCATTAGTATAATGCTAGGTTTACACGGGCTTAGTATTTGTTATTACTGTTTGTTTGTTTGTTTGTTTGTTGGGCTAGTACTGCTAGGCGATGGGTTTGCTACCTGTCACTAATATACACTGTTAAACATCTTAGCCTAATTGTGCAAATTGTGGTTACAGAGTTATCAACAAGTTTTTAGAGTTGTTGGTAATTCTATAGCTCTGTCTACCCCACTCTGGCAATGAAGGCGTGAAGGTATGTATGTATGTATTTGTTTTTTTTATGGCATAGGAATGCAAACGAGCACACAGGCCACCTGATGGCAAGTGGAAACTGTGACACATAGACATTCGCATTCACAAGACTGCAAATGCACTGCCAACCCGGAGGACTAAGATGGAATGCCTCTATGCTAGCAAACACTGCTGGTAGGTTAATGGATAAGATGGTGGTGCCAACCCGGACGGACCCTGCAGAAGGTCCTCCCACAAGTAAACTGTAAGTGATTAGGGGCTTATCTGCTGAGTGACGAGTAGCAAATAGCCGTCTACACATGGGTGTTAGAGAATGGTATTAGTTGTACGCTTGCGTGATCAAACTTCACTTGACATGAATGTTTACACCAAACGGAAAGTGACAGGGACGAGTGGATTTTTAGCTGGACGTAGATTCATGTGACAAGTTGCACTAATACATGTGACAAGTACTAAGCATTAGCTACTAAGGCCCGTGTAAACCTAGCATAAAAGTAAAGACCAGAACAACCTAACCACCAGTTGCTGTAAGATCCACAATAAGACTCATAAGGTCCATTACTCAAAGGAATTTAAACCTAATACCTATGTGTTAAAGGTCAATTACACTAGTCCGTCTGCCTGATATGGTGATTGTATCAATCTTAATCTGACCGACTTACTCGTACCTAGGTCTTAGATCCTTTTTTCACAAGTCCATTTTATATACACATGCATAAATTAAATCACGCCTGTTTCCCAGAGTGGTAGGCACTTAGGCAGAGACAGATCGAAAGTGGGTAGAACGGTCGAAAGGGGCCGCCCTAGGCGTACTTTTTCGAATCAAATCGGAGAAATACTAGAAAAGGGCCGAATTTTAAGTATCTACCTTATGTTAAGTAAGTTAGTTTGGATTTCTAAATAAGTAGGTATATTTTGAGTATTTTTTTTGCCTTACGACTTGAAAAGGACTTAATAAGTAATTATGAGATGACGCTGTTCATTTTATTTTATTACTAATAAACTGTGCATTATTAAATAAATGTAACATTAATAAAGATCTAAATAACCATATTATTAATAAATTAGGAAACAATATATTTGCTCTTTTAAGCAATAATTTACTTAAAACCCTAACAATTGTAGACATTTTGAAAACATGATTTTAGTTCTTGGTGGTTACAAAAGTTTTAATGTTTTTTTATTTCGTCACGAACACATCAGCACTGCCAGATCAAAAGTGTAGTAACTCAAAATACAACTGTATTTTAAAATCAACTTTAATACAACGTCTATGAGCTGGAAATAAAACTAACAATGATTTTGAGTTGATGCTGTCTTGGTCTAGCAGTGCGACATTATTTAATAGTTTATTATTTATATTGTTCATACAAAATGCGATAACGTTTCTCTCTCCTTAAATCTGGTCCAATTTTTACGATTTTTGAATATGTTGTGGATATCTTGAAAAACTAGGTCTGTGCGTTTTCCTTTCCAAGAAAATGTAAAAAATAGTTTTTATAATAACGGACTTCATTTTGGTGTCCATGAACGTTATAGCCCGAAGCAAAATTTGTATAAGTAATTGCCTTAACTATGTGCACTTAATGTTTCTTTAAGGAAATATTTCTGCTTGCAAATTAATCTCTAAATGTTATCTCAAACACCCGTGCCATATCTTTATAATAAGATACAGAATTATTACTTAATGTGTATGCTTGTCCAGACTTTTGTAACTTTTTAAACTTAATACTTAATGCTATCGTTAACGATTATCGAAAACTATCAAATGTGACAGCTAATGTCAATCCTATACATTTTAGAAAACGATAACGAACGCCGAATGCGTCTTCTGTAGGGCCTCCGAATTCTATCGAGTCGAAATGTATGGAGTTGAGATAAGAGTCGATTTTCAAAGATCGCTAACTTATCCTTATTTCTGCTAATGGCTAGAGATCTTATACGCCACATGGTGTTTTTCTACGTCCAAGCTAGAGGGGGCCGATTTTTGACTTTCGAGCGCTGGAAAGTTTCACTCGAAATTGGCAAAAAACAATGAAATGGTATTTTTGACTTGCGAGCGATAGAAAATATGAACACAAGTGGTCCGTGGCATTTGTTTTGAATTATATCAATAGAAAGTATCATTTGTCATCTTTCAAACCTGTTGGGTATGTATGCCGGGAAGTACCTACACGAAGCATAAACAAACCTAGCAGAATGCCATATACATCCACAGACGAGAAAGCGTTTCATTTTTCCTACATTTATAACCAGTCAAGAATTTGTAAAATAAGTGTAAAAAAATCTTATTCGCACTGGAATATTAAATTGCTCGTTATGATTTCATCTTTTGTTAGCTTCACACATTTATTCACAATTAAAATATGAATAAAAAAACCGGTAAAACATCGACCTTCTGCGTGTAATGAAACAAGTTCTAACTTAGCAATACTATTTAGTCAATCCCCTCAGTTTCGAGTGAAAATCTCAATTATAATTATTTACAATTATATATTTATCACGAAAATTTGGGACCATTCGAAAATAAATCGTGAAAGATTTTCGCATTCGAATATTTTCTACCGGTTGGTTTTGAAATCAAACACTCGAATGTCAAAAATCGGTCCCCTGGACTGAAAAAACAAAACGCAGTTATATGCAAACACAATGACGGCATATCGACCACTAGTCCAAGGCCTAGTAATACATCGCAAATAACCTCTATTAAATAGAAGATTTTTAATGGACACCTTTTAAAAAAAAATGTTGTCAATTGGACAAGCGTCCATTAAAATATTCTGAGTATTTATGCGGCTATGACGGCAGAATATGTGAGACCATACCTAACTTTAAGAACTTACGTGTACCACGTCTTGTGTAAATATAATAAATCATTAATTAATTATATTGTGGCTTCACAATTAAAGTACCAAGCTAATACAATAATATTTCAGAGTAAACTTGACGTCACGTGCTTGTTACACAATGGGTGTCAGGTTGGGATTTCAATTATATTAAAATAAAAATATCAAGGGACAATTTCACACCAATTGACCTAGTCCCAAACTAAGCTCTAGGCTTGTAATATGGGTACTAGACAACGATATAAATACTTATATAGAGAAATATATACTTAAATAAATAGAAAACATCCACGACTCAGGAACAAATATTCGCGCTCATCACACAAATATCTGCCCTTACCGGGATTTGAACCCAGGACCGCTAGCTTCGTAGGCAGGGTCACTACCAACTAGGCCAACGCGTCGTCAACCTATATTGTACGTATACAGTCCCTATGTATTTACGACTACAGATGTAGTGCATAATTGTTTTCTATCGTATTTTCACGGAAACGTACGAACGTGTGTTGCTATTTCAGTCGGTCACAGTACAAAAAGTACTGAGGTTGAAGTAGCATGACAAATACGAACGTTTCCGAAAAAATACGAGGGAATACAATTATGCACTACATCTGTAGTTTAGGTTAGTTGGTAGTGAGCCTACCTACGAAGCTAGCGGTCGCGGGTTCGGTTACCATTGAGAACACATTGTTGCGTGATGAGCATACCTGGGCTAACTCGGGGCATCTGTACGAAAGTGATGTAGCAAAATAATTTATCGACATAAAATATATCGATGTTACTGCCAACATCTAAATGTTATTCGACATAATTAAATATTACTTATTTTCTCCTCATTTTAGATAAAAAATAAACAAATTTACACGTATATTTTACAACAGTTTTCATAATATACAATCAATATTTTTTCCATATTCGTCGGTATTAATGATTGCCGTCTAGATGAAAATATCCACATTAAACTGCTAAATGTACGAATATGAATGGTACTGACAGTAAATGGTCATTTTGATTGAAATGACATCCGCATACTTTTATTATCTTAAGAGGGTCGATATCAGATATGATATCGAACCTCTTTATAGTAATCGAGAATGTTCAATGTGCACATATATTCATTTAATTATATCGACATCTTTGTTATCGATATCAAATCACTCGAACTTGCCCCGAGTTATCCCAGGTATGGAGATGAGCGATATTTGTTCCTACTGAGTCTTGCATATTTTCTATGTAATTAAGTATCTATGTATCCGTAATAAATTATTATAAATTCGTCTAAACCGTTGAACCGATTTCGATGATGTTAAGAAGATAATTAAAATATAAACATAAAGAAGATGTAAACTAGATGTAACACCAGTATCCTATCCTAACCTGTTGGATAGGTCTATAAAAATCTATGCAGATGATCGATTTTACTAAATGGCAACACTGCGCGAAGGTCATCATGTCAGCCGAAAGACGTCCACTGCTGGACATAGGCCTCCCCCAAGGCTCTCCACCGACCGGTCTTGTGCTTTTCGCATCCACCGCGTTCCCGCGATCCTTACAAGGTCGTCGCTCCATCTTGTTGGTGGCCTACCTACAGCTCGCCTCCCGATCCGCGGACGCCACTCAAGAACCTTCTGACCCCATCGGCCATCAGTCCTGCGAGCGATGTGCCCCGCCCACTGCCACTTCAGTTTAGCTATTCTTCGGGCTATGTCGGTAACCATAGTTCTCCTGCAGATATCACCATTTCTGATTCTATCACGCAGAGAAACCCCGAGCATAGCCCTCTCCGCGAAGGTGTAATTTTGAAAATAAAATGTCCGTTGTCAATTGTTTGTAATTAATAGAATTAAATCGACGTTAATATTATGTACCGGTAGGTACTTATAAAATCTTTGAAATTAACCCAGTTACTATTGTTAAATAATGTCACACCTACACGCATACCTACGTAATTTGTATAACGCTAGGCTATAATTAAATATTTAATCTAAACAATGTTTATTCGCAATTATCAAAAACTATGACGCACAACGATTTGATAAGTTTATTTGATGCCTAATTTTACTTCAGGCAATTTAAACGCTTATTTTAGTCATATAAAGTTCAAAATGCCTACAGAACATGACCCACGTTGGAGGCATTGGGTTCTTGAAGACATTAAGTTTCATGTGTGATCAGGGGCAATTAAAAAAAAAAATTTTCTAATTTAATTGTCTTTAGTCTTTCTTGGTGTTATGTAAGCTTATTATTCTTGTAATTGTACAGTAAACCCAGAAAATCTTGATTTACTGGTTTTACTATAAGTAAAAAACTATAATTGTAAGTTGTAAATATATTATTATATTATTAATAAAATAACTACTTGTTTTTGTTTTCATAGTTAGAAATCCTTACTTTATCTTTACTAATATTAAACTAACCCTAACCTAATCTAACCGTCGCTTCGTTCCAGTTTATTAATAAATAAAAAGTGCTAAATATATCTATATAAATAAAAATTAATTGCTGTTCGTTAGTCTCGCTAAAACTCGAGAACGCCTGAACCGATTTGGCTGATTTCTTGTTTGCTGTGTTCGTCATTGTCAGGACAAGGTTTGTATGAAAGAAAATAATTGAAAAATCCACCGGGGAAGTCAGAAATTTGCAGCGGGGCGGAGCCGCTGGTGGGCCGCTAGTAAAATAAAAATGTTTTGGATTTTTAAATAATAAAATAATAATAATAATGACTTATTTCGAGTAAAAAAAAATTGTTGCAACTCATATTGTTAGTTCCTGCTTAATCCTATGTGTTAATAAAATACACTTAAACCTATAATAACTAACATGGACTACATGGAGCATGTAGCCCACAGCAGTGACGCAAATAGGGGCAGTCTACCCTACTCCCTATCATGCTGAGGATGATGTTGGGGCTGGCCCGCACGCGGCGCACCAGGGATGCGGTCCGCTTGCGCATGGTGGTATGAAACCCATCGACCCCAGCGGCTGCGAACATCCCTGATGCGCTACAGAAGCGAGGCAGCCCCACTATCACCCGGAACGCGTTGTTATACTGGACGCGGAGGGCTCCGTAGGCCCGTTTCGTATACCACCCCCATAAGTTGCACGAGTACAGGGAGGTACAGTATGCTCTAAATAATGTAAGCTTCACCTCCCTCGTGCAGCGCGCAAACTTACGAGCTATCATGTTAGCCCGGACCGACAGAGCCCTCCGTTCCCGTTCAATGTCCCCATCATCTTTCTGGTCCCACGAGACTAGATTTGGGGATTTGGTTTAATGATTAGAGGATGTGTAAGTCTAAGTGCATTAAAAAGGGATTTTAGGAAATTCGTCCCTTAGGGTGATAAAACAGGCTAAGTAGTAGTTCTACGTACGAAGTCGCCGGCGTCGCCTATGGTATCGTGGCCGGCTCGGCAAATTTTCATGTAACTTGGCTCGATATATTAACAAATTAAGGTTGAAACATAGAAACTAGGATCTATTGATGTTCTTTCTAATATCAAATGTGAGGCTTTTAATGTGTTTTCTAATAGTTATTGAATGTTTATTTTGTAACTAAGTAATTCATTGTTTTACGTGGTCTGATATAATGAGCAGTGATGGGAAATAGGTGAGCTAAAATACCTATTCTTTGCGAGAGGACATAATATGGAGTGGTTACAACCGGATAAAAGTATATATTTTTTGGATTCCGGGTATTTGATATTTATCCGGGCACTGCGAATACTAGCCGTAATGTTGAACATACATTCTTTTCCTTATAGAATGTTTGTAAAGTTTGTAGTAAAAATGGTAACATTCCTGCCATAAAGTTAAAATTATAAGTAATCCGAAAATGTGAACGCCCATTTGCAAGTCATAATCAAACAATGCGTGGGAAAACCCATATTATTAGTCCTGCTACTACTTTTTAGAAATCTTGTACATTCCTTCTTTTCTTTAGCCCTTTTTACTAAAAACTAACATTAAACATGCCGTACTTTAAACAAAATATGTCATGTTTTACATTACGATAATTACCCGAATAAATATCGAATACCCGGAACAGAAAAAAAATATAATTTTTATCCGGTTGTAACCACTCTATATTATGTCCTCTCGCGAAGAATAGGTATTTTAGCTCACCTATTTCCCATCACTGATAATGAGGCAGAGTTAATCCGGACGACGCGTGAATATTCATGAAGGGCACTTTTAATTTCATGTTCAGTAAATATCTTATTTTTCATGACACGGGAACGAACACAGGCCACCGGATGATTAGTGGATCCTCAGACATTTACATTCTATGAATTATAATCTGAAGACTGCAATCCTAAGACCGCACATGCGTTGCCAACCCTGAAGACTAAGATAAAACGCCTCTATGCTAAAGATAAATATAAAGACATTTATTCAGTAAGTAGGCCGCACGGGCACTTTTACACGTCAAGAATCTACCAGCGCTTCACAAGAGGAGACCACTGCTGAGAAGAAGCGCCGCAAGAAACTCAGCAGTCAGTCATTTTTTTAAATATATTTAATACTAGCTTTCCGCCCGCGACTTCGTCCGCGGAGAATCATTATTTTGGTTATACGTAAAAAAAGGACAGTTATTTTCAAGTTTCAAATATTTTTTCGTACGGCTATTGAAGATCACTACCATCTAACGATCCATCTGTGGCCAGCTGAGTAGGGATACATATTTTTCCATTCGATTCGGGATAATCTCCGTTTCCTATTTTGAGTAGGAGTTCAGAAAACTCTCCCAGCAAAGACGTCGCCCCTTAAATGAACTATAATATTTCTCCTAAGGGAGAGTTTTTTGATATTGGGCCACAGATGTGAGGATTTTAAACATGCTTTAACCTCGTCAGCCCGAGTTCCTCTAGCGACTACAGGAAGAGTCTGACGAAAATCCCCAGCCAACAACACAGTAACTCCACCCATCACTCTATCATTACCTCTGATATCTTTAAGGGTCCTACTTAGTGCTTCAACTCCGCTCTTATGTGCCATACTGCTCTCATCCCATACAATAAGTGTACACTCCCGAAGAACTTGGGCCATTTCACTCTGTTTAGAGATATTGCATAGAGGGGTTTCAACTCTGGTGAGATTGAGCGGGAGTTTAAAAGCAGCGTGAGCTGTTTTACCACCTTCCAGTAGGGTAGCAGCGATGCCAGACGATTCAACAGCTAAGGCAATGCGCCGACCAACTCTTACTTTTGCCAAAAGTAAGTTTATTAAAAAAATGTTGTGCCGGTGCCCCCAGGTGCATCTAGGAAAAACAATACTCCTAAGCCTAATTCAATGCTGCTTAAAATCTCACTATAAACAGATAGCTGTTCTTCTGTAAGGGAAGTCGTACTCTTAGATACCACTTGCATCAAAGCATTTGTGGAATCACGGGAGTTTAGATTATATATAGAACGAATGGCTCTTTTTTGCAACACGAATGTCAGCAGCTTTTCCCCAAACCAGAATACCGTACGACATAACACTATGAAAATAACTATAATAAACTAAGCGAGCTGTCTCAACATTAGTAAGTTGCCTGATTTTCCTAACAGCATAAGCTGCCGAACTTAATTTACCTGCTAGTACTGCTATATGGGGACTCCATTGCAAGTTTTTATCTATAGTTATCCCTAAGAAAAGCGCCTTATCTACCATTTCCAATCTCTCATTATTAAGAAATATACTAGATTCTACCGGTCTAACATTAGGCAAAGCGAACCTAACACATTTAGTTTTCTTAGCATTGAGTAGCAAATTGTTACTAGTAAAGTACTGTCCACGTTTCATATTTATAGCATTAGTAGTTTTGGCTGGGCGATGATGAGTCACCCGGGACATTGCCTTTTATATATTATATAGATTATTACAATGGTCATTATACAAATCTATAAATATTAAATTAAAAAATATATCAAATATCCTGCGTAGTTTCCGCAGGAAACACACTAAAATCTTACGAGAGAGATAGAGAGAAAAGGAAAAAATAACACCTACTTATGTGTCCATAAAACGGTGCAAGACGACGACATAAGATTGATATGTTTTCCTACACCAACGGTGTCTCTAGGCACGATAAAGCTTTTGAATTTGAAAAAAAAATATATTAAGTGTTAAGCTAGTTATGTCTACTCCCAAAAAGGTCCTACCATTTAAACTGTTTATTTCAGTAATGTCCAATTATTACATGCTTACTTAAACTCTAAATCTTAATTAGGAAGATTTTTAGGCGAGTCAAGTCATAATTTAATATTTAAATGTTTATATAAACTTACTTGGGTCCTTATAAAATTTAATTTACTTATTAATTGAGGTATTGGGGAGGCCATTAACTAACATTCGCTTATAACGCAGTTTTGAGCAGTTTGGTTTACAAAATTAATTGGGAAGCAGAAAATTGTGCCCAACTGATAAAAATAATCAACACCTGTGTGCGAAAAATGGACAAATATGCCGTCCAACGGTCTTGTTCGGGCATTATGTCAAAACTGCGTCGAACAGCTGATTACGGCCCTATCGTAACGTGCATTAATATTTTTTTAAATAGTTAAATGTGTATTATAAACCCTTACTATAAAAAAACTAGAAAATGTTACACAATTTTTTTTTTTTACACCCTTGCAAATAATTCTCATTTTTTTGTTATCACCCGTTATGATCTAGCTACCTGCTTGTCTGTCTTTTTATCTATCGTGTCATATGGAAGTCTGTTCAAAATACAAGGTAGTGCTCGCGTCCATACTCTCCTGCCATACTCGTTAGTACTAGATGGCACCACAAATGCTTGGAGGTACGTAAGATTGCGTAAGTTATTAGGTCTGTGTTTCTTAGCTAATTTAGAGATTTTATCACTGTATTGGGTGACTATGGCTAATTCGTATTTATTTTGGACTGGCAGCACCCTGCAGTACCTGAACACACCTTCATAGGGTCGTTCTCAAAAAAGTGGCACCGCCACCTGTCAATAGGTTTCTCTTAGGACTTTTTTTTTATAAAGCGTCATTTTAATAATTGAATTTTCAATACATATTAAAAGACACTTTTTAAATAGAGGCCAAATGCTTTGAAATAAATTCAAGGTATTGATAACCATGAAATCCTATTTTGTAACTAAGTTCTGTCGCTCACTTGCAGTGTCCCAACGCAAGGCGCTCGTGTTTGGAGTTAATAAATACGTATAAATTACCAACTTAACTTAGTCCGAGTATTCTTTTTTACTTATATTATATGCTCAAGATTTAAAACTACTGTGTCAAATAATAATACTATACTTATACTACGAATTATTTGCAATTTAAGTTTGTCCACGACAGTTTTTGTCGCTCACCTGTCGTGCGATAATCGCTACCTAGATGTTAATACTATTTCACCTCACCCGCCTCACCCCGCATAAATCGAGACCTTCAGTCGTCAGCTAAGGCTGTTGCAAGTTGCACGTCGCCAGTGTGCCGTAGTTAAAAATTACGAACACGAAACTTACGCGAGCGGGAGTTTGTAATGGGTAAGTAGTCGCTATTCTGTCTTCCATATTTTGGTAATTGTGTGAACTATTGCATTGGTATTAATTTATATAACGTAAATCGTGGTTTATTTTAATGTGTATAAATATACAGTTAATTAACCAAGTACATTTCTTGTATTGACGATATAACTGCCATTTTGTCCATCACCTGTATGTCGTTCTACTGTGTAATATTTTAATTAACTGTTAATTTTATTTATGTCCACATATTTTCCCAATGATAAACTGGGATAGAGGCCTTTGCCCAGCAGTGGGACATCATGGGTTCATAATAATAATAATTATTATTTGTTTTAGTCGATGATGGGTAAACCTAAGCCAAAAGACAAGAACAAACAAGAAATCTTAGCCAAAAAGAGGGAAAAAGAGAAACTAAGATACTAAAACATTAACAATAATGCGGAATTATATGCGGAATATCAAAGAAAAAATAAAATAAAATATATGACAGTTTTTTTTAGTATATAAATAATTTATGTAAGGACAAACCAATTAAAGTAATTTTAATAAAGCACTTGTTGTCCGTTTTAAATGTAGTTTTTATTAAACAATTTACTTACCTGCACCCATTGTCGTTCACCAATGTCTTTAACCTGCTAGCGGTTACAGTTTAATTTGTACTTATTTGTCGCCAACCTGCACACATTGTCGTTCACCTGACATGAATGTCTTTCACCTGTCCACCACGTGGTCGTTCACCTGTCTACCACGTAATTTCAAATACCTGTATCTCCTAAAATACTAAAATAAATCACTTCCCTCCACGTGATATTGATTATGGGATTATATTTCTAGCGATCCGAATAAAAAAAAAAGCGAAATCGGGAATTTTCTGAAATAATTCAAAATTAATTCAGCGGTGCCACTTTTTTGAGAACGACCCCATAGTTATTTTTATGTTGGAATAACACTTTTAAAGGTACAATAGTTTTTAGTAATCTCAGTTGCAAGTTGTAGATGTTGTCTAAGTATGTTTTATATGTCCTACCGTAACTAGACAAGCCTTAACCAATACTAGAATCCGCTAGTGACAAGCATATAATACGTTAGGTGACTAGGAAAGTTTTGAGATACGAAAAAAACTTTGACTTCAGAATTAATATTTTTATTACAATTTCTCAAAATAGTCTCCATTTGTCTCTATACATCGATTAATTCGTCTAAACCAAGCTCTATAGCATTGGCGATACTCTTCCTTCGGGAGGTCCTCAACCGCTGCTATGTAAGCATTCCGAGCGTCCTCCGGGCTATCGAAATGAACACCACGAAGCCCAAGCTTCACTTTCGGGAAGAGAAAGAAGTCTCACGGAACTAAATCGGGACTATAAGGCGGGTGGCTCATTTGCTGAATTTCCGTGGTCTTCAAAAACTCTTGGGTAATTTTGGCTTTGTGCGGCGATGCATTGTCATGATGCAAAAAAAGCCCTCGCAATCCCGTTTTGGACGTTTTTGACGTAACGCGTCAAACACGATTGGTAAGCACTCTTCACTGTACAATTGAGCATTAACAGTTTTTTTTATTGTCTAAACAAATTGTTGCTACATGACCACTCGCACTAAAAAAAGTTGCCACCATTTTCTTCCCCACGCTGCGTCCTCGTTTGACTTTCCGCGGAGGCTTTTCATCCGGAAATACCCAAACCATGGACTGTCGCTTAGTTAGCGGGTCATATTGATAGATCCAACTCTCGTCTCCAGTAATAATGTTAAATACATTACGTCCCTCTCCATTTTCAAATGTTTGAAGCATGTCCCGGCACCAGGTCACACGCGTTTGTTTTTGTTCGGCTGTCAAAGCATGAGGAACCCATCGCGAACAAAGCTTCCTGACTTGAAGGTGACTATGTAAAATATGATTTATTGTCGGCAATGAAATCTGTAGGGCTTCTTCTATCTCTTTGTAGGTAGTTTTCGGGTCCTCTAATATAATTTTCCTCACCGCTTCGATATTTTCTTGCGTTACAGAAGTAGTAGGACGGCCGCTTCTGTCTTCGTCTTTCAACGAAAATTTCCCTCGTTTAAATTGCGTAAATCATCTAAAAATTGTTGCACGGGATGGTGCAAGGTCGCCAAATGCAGATAAAAGTCTATTTTGGTACTCAGTTTCACTCAATCCAACTTTAAAATCATATAACATCATTGCACGAGAATGTTCTCGTTCGAATTCCATTGTTGATAGAAAAAACGCGGGAATCGTTATGAAAAAATGGAAATGACAATTTTATTTTTTAATATTTCGTCAAATAACTAATGGCATTCGAATTTCAAATAAATAAGGAAATGAAAAAGGTGCAATTCATGTAGGTTCTATTTTGAAAATGGCCACATCTCAAAACTTTCGTAGTCACCCACGTAGCCTCAATGTGCTATAAGGTACGTACCTTATGCTTTAGTGTAACACCTAAAGTATATATTGTGATTACAGATGTGTGTATGTAACTTGACAGAAGTTCTGTCCACACTTGGTGTTGGGCCGTGGCTGATTGACTTATTGAGGGTCGTGGATTCTTGAGCTAGTTTAAGGTGAAAACAACTTACAACAGTATTATTGCACACAAAATTTGGTGCAGTAATTTAAAGAGTTAAGAAAGAAGAGGGCGCCATCTGTTTTAATCTAAACCAACAGAAAGATGGAGATAGAATTCTATTGAGTGGAGAGCAATTAAAAGTAAACAAACAAACCTTGTCAACAGAGTTTATTTTCCGTTACTATAATAAAAAGTACAGTTACCACTGCACATTTACAGGGTTATTAAAATCATACCTCTTTACGGTATGTCATGCGTTACTTATAATTATATTAAAGCGCTGTGCCAGCGACAGTGCATTTAAATCATACTTCCCTAATCGAGCGTTGTTCCTTACACACTAAAGCGCTGTGACTGTGACAGTGCACTTAAATCATACTTCCCTAAACGATCGTTGTTCCTTACACACTAAAGCGCTGTAACAGTGACAGTGCACTTACATCATACTTCCCTAATCGAGCGTTGTTCCTTGAGTAAAGTGAAGGTGTGAGTAGTATGAAACGAGTTCACCTGAAGATAAATATGAAGATGAAGATGAAGAAGCACAGCATACAGGTCCAGATGAAAGCATGAGCTGCAGCAACACCGCGTAATGTCCAGGCAGCGTGGTAAGAACACCCAGTGGAAGCAGGCAGGTGCAGACACGTGCACAGAAACAGACAGACACGTGTTCAGAGCAGACAGACAGTCACCCAGTCAGACAGCATGGAATGATAGCGTGCCCAGAGAGCACAGACATCCATACACCCAGAGAGCAGAGAGCACAGCAGAGCACAGAGCAGAGCACAGAGCAGAGCAGAGCACCGGCTGTTTTAGCTGCAAAGATTGTTGGCATTGGAATTATTGTATAAACACACGTTTTATACCTGCGAATAGGAAGTTTAAGCAAACGAGAGACACAAAGTAATCGACATGCTTCGTAAAACAAGACCTAGGGCTTTTAGATAGGCAAAGCACACTTACCCGGTTATAGAAGTTTTAAAGCTGCGGCGACTTTACCATGCGTTAAACGATGTTCGCCTTAAGTTTAGGAAACGTCCTTTCTTAGATTTTACATGTTCATTCTACAACAAGGAAAAACCATAAATCACAAAAAAATAAAAGCACCTGACGACAATGTAGACCAAGTCTTAGCACTCACGAAATACTTACATGAAAAATCACCAGATATCACAAGGATGCATTGCGCATTAAGAAGCTAAGTTAAAAGATGGCCATACGGCCGTAGCGTGACTCCCACACACAGTAAGTTTGACGTGCTTACATATCTGTAGCGGTTGCGAGAGTGACAAGCCAAATCCAAGTCCCTCCTAAAGATAAAGATAAAGATAAAGACATTTATTCAGTAAGTAGGCCGCACGGGCACTTTTACACGTCAAGAATCTACCAGCGCTTCACAAGAGAAGACCACTGCTGAGAAGAAGCGCCGCAAGAAACTCAGCAGTCAGTCAATTTTTAAAATATATTTATTATTACAATGGTACTACTTAGTCTAGCATTATATAAATCTATAAATAGCAAATTAAAAAATATTTCAAATATCCTGCGTAGTTTCCGCAGGAAAACAAACCAAAATCTTAAGAGAGAAAGAGAGAAAAGGAAAAAAGAACTCCTACGTATGTGTATATAAGACGGTGCAAGATGACCACATAAGATTGATATGTTTTCCTACATCAACGGTGTCCCCCAGACAAGATAAAGCTTTTGAATTTGAAAAAAAAAAAAAAAAATATATATATATGTATTATTGATTAAGTTTCGGGTTTAGGCCAAGGACTTTTGTCTATTATATAGTCCTCGATCCTATAATACGCTTTAGACATTAACGACTTTTTCAAGTAATTTTTGAGTGCTGGAAAGGGTAACTTTAATACTACCTCAGGTAATTTATTATAGAAATGAATGCATTGACCAACAAATGATTTATGTACTTTACGGACGCGGAATTTTCGAATAGCTATTTTATTTTTATTTCTAGTATTTAAATTATGTATATCAGATTTTTTTGTAAAATAATCTAAATTTTTAATAACATAAATAATATTCTCATATATAAATTGTGACGCTACAGTTAAGATATTAATTTCCTTAAAAAGATCTCTTAAGGAGTCACGGGAATTTAAGTAGTAAATAGAACGAATGGCCCTTTTTTGTAACACAAATATAGTTTGTATGTCAGCTGCCTTACCCCAAACCAGAATACCGTACGATATAACACTATGGAAATAACTATAATAAACTAAGCGAGCTGTCTCAACATTGGTTAGTTGTCTAATTTTCCTAATGGCGTAAGTTGCCGAACTTAGTTTACCTGCCAGCACAGCTATATGGGGACTCCATTGCAAATTTTTATCTATTGAAAACCTAGGAAACCTTATCTACGATTTGCAAACACACGTGATTTAGAAAAATACTAGAATCTAAAGGTTTAACATTAGGCAAAGCGAATCTAACACATTTAGTTTTCTTAGCATTTAGTAGCAAATTGTTGCTAGTAAACCAATTAAGTACTTTAACTAGTGTGGTGTTTATGCTATTGTAGTCTATGGATTTTCTGTCTACCTTGATAAATTAGTGAAGTATCATCAGCAAAAAGTACAATATCACAAAGTTTATCTACTGATGGTGGCAAGTCATTTATGTAAACCAAAAATAGAAGAGGACCTAAAATAGAGCCTTGAGGCACACCTATTTTCACTGTAGCTCCATCAGATTGTGTTTTGTTTACAACAACTGTTTGAGTTCTATCACTCACATAAGACTTATAGCTTTATTAGACAATCCATAATGTTCTAATTTTAAAATAAGGGTCGTATGAACCACGCAATCAAAAGCTTTAGAAAGGTCACAAAATATTCCTACTGCATCGCAAGATTGCTCCCAACTGTTATATATATATTTAATGAGAACAGATGCCGCATCAATTGTTGATCGACCTCTGGTAAAGCCAAACTGGTTATTGTTAAGTAGTTTATTTCTATTAAAGTGACCTAACATATCATTCAGAATTAGTTTCTCAAAGACTTTACTTAAAACTGGTAGTATGGAAATGGGACGGAAGTTCGTTATATCACTCATCTCACCCGATTTAAAAAGAGGTATGACTTTACTATATTTCATAAGATCTGGAAAGATCCCTTCTGAAATGCAATTATTGTAAATTAATGCTAGATGGGGTAATGTAACATAGACAAGCGTCCATTACGAAACCTAGAGTTGAACATATCGATTGATACTTCGATCAGATATTTAGATTAAGTTAAATTTGAAGAAACAGATTTTAACAATATGTAATAATAAATAATACCGCTAAAAACGATTTCCTAAAGATTATTATTATTATTAATATTATTATTAGTTTACTAAATCGTCAGCGAGAAGTCGGAGGGTTACCTCCTGTTGTCCAGAGATGTCGCCACTGGTACTAGAATAACAGTATTAGAGATTAATCTGTAACATTAGTATAGACAATTTAGATAAGATCTATCTTAGTTTGTTACACACACGATCAATATGCCGACCCCAATTAAACTTATTGTCAATTACCAATCCGAGATAAGTGTGGTCCGATACAATATCGAGGCAAGCACAGCTGCATGAGTCGCTCCGCACATGCAGGCAGGAGTGCTCGTGGGCCATGACCCTAGCAGTAACGATGTTTTTTAAATAAGGTGAGTGTATATGCATCAGCTTGGTTTTCTTGTAATTGATAGCCAGGCCTAAGTCGTGAGCCCATTTGCACAACAAGTCGAAATTCTGTTGCATTAAAATTTGTGCTGTTTTAATGTTCTTATGAGCAGTGATCGTACTTTTTCCAGCATTCTTGGTGCGACCTAGGGTTGCCAACGTATATATAATATGATTGACGTTAAAATTATGTAATATTAATAACCCAAAATTCCTCAATTTTTCGTAGAATATGTAGTTTTTGCCGTCAGCGAGGAAACAAAATGACTTCTATATTTATGCACTGCCATTACCTACGCATTACACTGTCTATGCTTATATATATGTATAGTTAGTATATCAATTCCTAATCATAAATATGAACTATAACCTGAGATAAGGATTTATTGCAACTGTGTTACATTTTCTCATATACTCGTAGTAAATTAACGCTTCATTTCATTATGCATATTGGGTTAGACTTTTCATGTTCTGAGAAAATTTTCTGTATTTCTGATTTGTTTAATACGCTTTTTTTTTGGTTTTACTTGATTCTTGGTTCAAATAATTTAATATTGGGCACTACTGACAACCCTAGCACTGCACCAAAAATACTGGAAAAAGTACGATCACTGCTTATGAGCTATGATAAGACAAGTGTCATCGGCAAATTGATATACAGAACCCTGCGTGAATATATTGCACATGTCATTCACATAAATTAAGTATTCAGTGGGTCCAATAATTGACCCCTGTGCTGTCCCAGATTGAGTGGGGATCATGGCACTTTGTTCCCCCGCTATACTTACCGCATTAAGGGCTGATTTTTCAATCCCCAGATAAAGCTATCCGGAAGGAAAATTTTAGCTCTGTCCTTTTCAATCATAAGACTTCAGAAAAGGATAGTAAGACATTTAACTGACGGATAGTTTTATCTGGTAATTGAAAAATCAGCCCTAAATCTGTTGGTGTGATAATTTTTTAAAAGTTCTAGACCAGGAACCTGTATACCATTCTGCCTCATCTTCCTAAACAGTGTGTCATAGTCCAAGGTGTCAAATGCCTTGCTGAAGTCAATCATTACAGTGATTACGTGCATTCTATTGTCTAGGTAGTTGTGTCGTCTGTGAAAGATGCCAACAACATAGAAGTACTTTGTTCTTTTGGAAACCAAACTGTTTATCATTTATAATTTTGTTTTTTGATAAAGTCATTGATCGTGTTGGCAAGGAACCGCTCTATTATCTTATCTATACATGACACGATCGTAATGGGCCTGTAGTTGTTTGTATCCGCGTAGCTACCCTTTTTGTGTATAGGTCTAACCAATCCTATCTTGAGTTTGTCTGGATAAGTTGATTGCGATATACAAGAGTTGATTAAGTGTAATAACACCGGCGTCATATGTCCTGAGATGTACTTAATGTCCCTTGCTCGTACTTTATCCTGCCTGACCTGGGCTCTTGTTGTCATCTAATTGCCAAATTATTTTATGCAATGTATTCTCGTCGATTTTGTTTAATCGCAAGCAAACGTTAGGAGAATTTTTGTAGTCATTTTCATTAAGCAATGGCTTATCACAGGTTACCAGAACATTTCTAACATTGTTTTCAAAATCCACCGCAAACTTGTTTGACAATTCACTAGCTTTCAGTTTGAAGGACTTCAGCAATACATCATTCACGGCTTTAACAATTTTCCCTGTTAATCTATTTATAATTGGCATAATTGCCCACATTTTTTTCGGGTGTTTAATGTTTTTACATATTTCCTTTTTTGTAGATTTATTTCTGGCCTTACTTATCATTCTATTTGTCTTATTTCTATATTTTTTATAAATTAAATCATTTTGTTTGTTACTAGTGTCACTTCAATAAATATTAAGCAGCTCGTTTTTCTTATTACACATTTTAATTAAGCTGTCAGTTAACCAGTTATAATCGTGCTTATTATTTATGTTATTTTTTGACTTAATCGTACTTTTGCTGTATATTGAATGGAATCCGTATAAAATGATATCCATTACTTCATTTGGCTCATCGCAGCGGAGCGCCGCGCTCCAATCCAACTTACTTAACTCCTGCTTAACTTTTTCATTATTTAACTTAAGTGTAGTTTTACTATTTGACAAGCAGCGCGGGTTTGCAATGACTAGCCCCGTTATGTAATGGTCAGCTAGCGCGGCGCGCACGACGGCGGAGTGCGCCGAGCGCGCGGCCGCGCCGCGCCGACACACCCCGCGGACAAATATAAGGTCAATACATGATCTAGATGTACCATTGATATTAGATTCGATTCTAGTATGTTGGGAAATACAGCAAACAAGACCCAGTTCATTTAAGCTGTTCAGATACGATCTTACAACATTGTTAGTATTAGATATGTCTATATTGATGTCACCTACCAGAATACAGTTTGTATTTGTTGGGTGCGCGAGTTATAGTCGCGTTAATTCATTGACAAATGAGATATTGCTTAGGTTAGGCGGTCTACGTGCACTGAGGGTCCCGTATGTTTTCAACCATATTAGTCGGAAAACTCAAATCTGAATTCGAAAAAATACTCATTGTATTATGAACATTATTATAGTACAATTTAAAGTTAAAACTAAATTTATTTTAATTAAAATTAAACTAAGCTACTCAAATTAAAATAAAACTAAGCTACTCAAATATTAAAGATGTAAATAATAATCACTACTATAAAAAGAACACCCCCTCTAGCAGGTCCGTTCGCGGCATGGTCCCTATGGCACTGGTTGCATTAACTCTCTGGATAGCTAGCCCAGCCCTTTGGGAGAGGTAAGCACCAACTCTAGGATCTCCGGAGGTGTCTATTAGCCAGGATTACAGAACATTATGAACATTATGTTTTATAAAACGACGTCCATTTTGAGATCACAAATTTAAAAAGATTTTTGTATTTTTTTCGAAACTAAAATTTTAATACTTTATTTTAAAATCTTTAAGACAGTTTTTTACGGATATATGGGGGGATATTTTTTTTTACAGTTTTGTCTATAAATCAAATACGTCAAGGAAAGTTGTGACAAAACAAAGTTTTGGAATGTGCAGAGTCCTTTGAAGCCCTTGAGAATGATGCCCCAGATAATGAGCCGTTTATTCTGACACCACATTTAGCTATAATCAAGTCACTTTAATTATGTCAACCCAGATTGGTCTACAATTTAGTATTTTTTAGGGTTCCGTACCTCAAAAGGAAAAAACGGAACCCTTATAGGATCACTTTGTTGTCCGTCTGTCTGTCTGTCAAGACCCTTTATCACGGGAACGCGAGGAGGTATCGAGTTGAAATTAAAACCATATACTCCGGTCTACAGCCCCGTGAAACTGTGAAAAAATCAAGCTCCTACGTTAACGTAAAAAAAAGATACGGCCGTTTATGCCGCAAAAAACGTGTATTTCGACACTGTCGAGGGAATCAAAATGTATAGGGTATTTCCCGATGACCTAGAACTATGAAATTTCGCAAGTAGCACCGTCTTATACTACAAGTATAGGAAAAAGTCTGAAATTTGTAAATTTTAATTAAATAACCAAAAAATCAGGGCCTTTATGCAGGAAACGACGTGTGATCAATGAAGTGTTAGCTACTCGCTAGCAGATGGCGTTAGTAATCGTAAATAGAACTTTGAAATTTGGTAAGTAATACCGTCATGAACTACAAGTATAGGAAAATATCTGAAACTGTACATTTTTAATTAAATCACAAAGAAAGGGTCTTTATGCAAGGCACGGTGAAATAAATTTGGTGTAATAAATGAAGTGTTAGCTACTCGCTAGCAGATGGCGATAGTAATCGTAAATGATGGTAATTTTGGTTTGTTAAATCAGTCTCCCGAACTCATTATTTCTTTGTATTAAATTTTCCGTTCGCATTTTTCCCCGAACGCGATATTACCTAATTTTATTTTTCACCATTCGATTTTATTACAGTCGCTTTTTTTGTTGTTCGACTTTTTTCCTAGTCGGTTTTTTTCCCGTTCGATTTCTATCTCAGTCGCACTTTTCCCAAAAGTATTTACATCGTAATTCGTAGGTAGGTTTAGGTTATGTTAGTTTTGCATCAGGCCCGGAGGGCCAAACCACCCAGAAATAGGAGCTCCGCGGTAGCGGAGCTCCGTCGACTCTGTATCTTCGACAAATTGGAACGGGAAAAACACGACCTTGAAAATATGGTGGTAGGAAAAGAAGCGACTGGATAAAACTCGCAAGGGTAAAAACACGAATGTAAAAATAAACCGCCGGAAAAAAAGTGACTGTTAATTATCACTTTCGGGGAAAAACGCGAAAAGAAAATTAGCTTCAAAGAAAAAATGCGTTTGGGAAAGTCATCTAACAAATCACTCTTTAAAACTATGATTTCAAAGGATATAAGTAAGTCCACTAAAAAACTGTTTTATTGGCAATTACACACCCATTCTTTTATGGCCTTTCTCCTGAGTGTGCTGGAACTATATATTATAACATTATTTCTAAGAAACTCTATCACTGTTGTCTCCTGGTTTACGGGACAGAATAACAACAACACAAAGTTGATCCACCCTAATAACTGTAACTATAACTAAGAAATAAACGTTAACGCAGTTCTAGATTCAATTACTTTGTTTGTATGATTAAACACCTAAAATTACAAATTACGGCATATCCAATAGCAATAATAGCAAT
Organism: Acleris emargana; assembly: GCA_927399475.2. Lineage (NCBI taxonomy): Eukaryota > Metazoa > Arthropoda > Insecta > Lepidoptera > Tortricidae > Acleris > Acleris emargana. Next base: position 1,842,378 of record OV656841.1, read on the forward strand.
CGTTTTCATTTTGAAAATCGAAAGCTTGTCTGAATACAAAATGAGCACACTTGTTCCGCTTTAAAGTCGATTGCGACTGCGTGTGCGTCAGGCAATAGACCCGCTGAACTATTATATATGTACCTACGAATTTGTGCGGAACCCTCGGTGCGCGAGTCCGACTCGCACTTGACCGGTTTTTTTAATATACATATATTTAGGCAAGCAAGTTACCTATTCCAATTTCTATAGTTTCAGAGCAAAACTGCTGTGAAGTACAGACAGACACTGAAGTCTCACCATAGGGCTTCAGAGTTTGGAGCATCGGCGTAAAGACGCTTGTCTCTCGGTATTTTACAGGGTGTATTATGGAGAATGTGCCTAAGAACTGCATGACCTCATCCCACCCTCCACTTTCTCACATCGGTCTTCTAGACGCCGGGAGGGCTTCCATCCACATGTAGTAGAATAACCAATGGTTCGCACGCAGCAGTTTGCTGCGTCGTTTCTTATTCGCACTGCTAGGGAGTGGAACGCTCTCTCTGCGTCTGTTTTCCCGGAATCATATAACCTTGGTGTTTTCAAGGCAATAGGCATTTTCTGGGTAAGCGTGTACCACCTTCGACCTCGTCGTCACTTAACATCAGGTGAGACTGAGTTCAAACGCAAACCCATTATGAATAAAAAAAATAAAAAAGCCGTTCATTTTTACCATTTCCGTACGGAACCCTAAAAATACGCAAACGGAGCCGCGGGCAACAGCTAGTAAACATACCTTTCATCTTCAGTTGCTTGTTTTTTCATGGTTTTAATTATGTGTAAACAAAAGTTGATTAATATGTTTTTATACTGCTTTTGTCGAGACATATTGTTATGTTCATTGTTGCCGGCATAAAAATATGCAGTCTGCTTCTATAACGTTGACATTGAAATAGTATTTTTGTTATCCTCCTCGGCAAGATCATTGTCTTTCGCTTGGGTCTGAAGGACAAACATTTGCTAGAGTGGTCTAATCCCACTATTTCTATTACTCAAAGGACTTCAGATAATAGAACTAGTGGGACTGTTTTTTTCCCAGTAGTTCTATTGGAATTTTATTAAAAATAATTTAGTCTCACTAAACCCGTTAATGAAAAAAAAAGTATAATAATCAGTGATCGGAATAGGAAGAGTTCTATACCTACTTTTCACAAAAGGACATATCGTAGATTTTACATATACGTACATATTAAAAGGAAAATCGTTTTGTGCTATGAAAACACATTGTTCATGAACAGTTTTAGTAAAACTAAATTATTTTTTAATAAAATTCCAATAGAACTAGTTACTGGGGAAAAAACAGTGCGACTAGTTCTATTATCTGAAGTCCTTGGAATAATAGAACTGTCAGTAGAACTAGTGGGAATAGACCGCTACAGTTAATATTAGTAGGAATTAGAAATGTCCCAAGGTACAGCGTTGGTTTATACATAGTCTATCAATAGAGAACGGTTCCTCGTCGCATGGCGCTTGCAGGTAAGAACCCGCGCGTCCCACCTACTACGAGCGTCTACCCGCCGAACTCAAACGCGAAGCATCTGACGAAATGTTTAGGCGCCGGCTTAAGAATCTTTTGTTGGATAACCCAGTCTATTCTGTGAATGAGTATATGGAACTTGACTTATAAATAAGATTGACTTTTAAATTATTATTTTTTACTTTATTCTGTATTTGTGTTGACTTTTATATTATCATTTAATTTTATTTCTGACGACCTTAATGTAACTGCATATAATTTGACATGCCATGTAATTTATACTGTGTTATATTGAGTAATAAAATCTGAATCTGAATCTGAATAGATAGCATCTAACCTCACTTTTCTCCGGGTTCATCCAAAATAAATGTAATAAAAAACATCAACCTTTTTGGTTTTAAAAACATTTGTTCTATTTTATACTTTTTAGTACATAAACTTACTTATTATAATTACCAGAAACTCTAAAACCTTGTTTATAATTCTGTAACCACAGTTTGCATAATTAGGCTAAGGTGTTTAACAGCGCATTAGGGACAGGTTGCAAGCACATCGCCTAACAGTACTACAAGCCCTTATTCCCTTAGTCGCCTCTTACGACATCCGCGGGAAGACATGGAGTGGCACTATTCTAACCCGGCAACCACACTTTTTAGTAATGACACTAAAAACTTTTATGTAGTCTTCTTAGTTGATATGAAACATTAAGACATTTCATGCTCGCCGCAAGCAACGCCGCGGGAAAGTCATATTTAAACAAATGTTCTTCGTTGTAGTCGCTCAAATATCTTAATCGAGATATCTTATCGCCACCCTTGAAAACGGTACCGTTGAGGAGTTCCGGTGGCCATTTGAGGTCTTCATCATCAGTTCCACTTTTTTATATAGCCGCATAAGGGAAATGAGCAGACGGGCCACCTGATGGTCAGCAGTTACCCATAAACATCAGCAATGCCAGGGGCACAGCGAAGTTTTTGCCTTTCAATTAATACTCTTTTTAAAGGAGGACATGTCATAGTGCTGAGGGAAGTTCATTTCATAGTTTTAAGGTGCGAGGAGGAAAGGATCATTGGAAACGGACTGTAGTCGTTTTTAATGGTTCCAGGTAGTATGGATGAACTGTACTTCGGTGGCGAGTGGCCCTATAACAGAACGGTGCTGCAGGTACTAAGCTAAACAATTCCTCAGAGCATTCCCTGCTATAGAGCTTATAGAATACGCAAAGAGACCCAAAGTTCCTTCGCAGCTCCAAAGGGTAGGCTAACTCTCGATTGGATGTCTATTTTGGTAAGTAATATTTGTAAGTAATCGTATCAGATGTAAGTACAAAGGTGATATATTATTTGCCGGCATTGTATGTGCAAATCGCAGAACATTTCTAGAAGTTAAGAAATCAATATATTAGTAAAATTCTCAGAAATAATTTAAGAGGATTGGCAATATTCTCATTCCATATAAAACAATCAAATTATAATTAAAAGATACTGATTAAAATTATTCTTAGAAGAGACGTCCTCGTAAATAATAATCTACTTATATAAATAAAAATGTATCGCTAAATGTGTTGCTAAGCGCAAAACTCGGGAACGGCTGAACCGATTTGGCTGATTTCTTTTTTGTTGTGTTCGTCATTGTCAAGACAAGGTTTTTATGAAAGCAAATAATTAAAAAATCCACCGGGAAAGTCAGAAATTTGCAGCGGGTCCACAATAAAAACAAACTTGTCGGTATAGTGCCACGTTGCCGTTGAGTGAAAATTAAAATTAAAAAGTTTATTTGGAATACTACAAATGGCAACAGGTACAATTTAAAAATGTTAAACCCGTCTTCACAAAATAACATTCTTGAATACATATATTGGCAGAGTGCAAAGCGGGGAGGGGGTAGCCTAAACGATCACAGCGCTCGCTACGGCTAAAATTGTCATTTTTGTCGCTGACTTGAGCTGTCAAATCCATATTGCAGTAGGTACATAAAAATCTGCTTACAAACAAAGTTGTCCTGTACGCCGTTGCCGTGACAGAAGTTTGGCGAACCACTCCGGCTTTGATATTATCAAGTCATGTCTCCTTGGCGAATGTCTTCAACCTCAAGGACATGCCCAGCTAGCACCAATTTCTTGCCTTTATTCATCGTCTCCGGTTGGAAAATGATTTCGTGGGTGATGGCACGAAACCCCGTTTTAGTCACGAGTAGGCTCATTTCTCACTGAAAACAACAATTTTAATATTATTGGCAATAATGTTACTGACTACCATTGTCCAAAATTGTGTAATATAGTAAAATAACAAGATTTCATTAATATTTTTCACAATATTTACTTACTTCTTGTTTGACAGCGGTGACAATATTGTCCATAATGGCCGCCTGTCACGTGGCGCTGTCGTCGCGCTCGGTCCCAATAGCATATATAAATTCTCTTTTAAGGGGCCCCATTCTACTCTGTAAAACCATATAGTCGGTGATACTGCCTAACCAGGTAACTAACAAATTTATGATAGAGCAAAATAAACCTTACCGTCTTATAAAAAAGGTGAATTTTGCTTCGTATTTAAAATGTTACTTACGCGGTTTTGCAGTTTCACCGACGATATTGCTTTTGGCTTATTGTAGTACCTATTATCAACGTTACCATAGCTCTTATTTACAAGAGAGTTATGGCAGCCGAAGAAAAAAAACCGGCCATGTGCGAGTTGAACTCGCGTACGTAGAGGGTACTTACATAAGTTTTTTTTTTGTTCCTGTAATCTACAAGCAACACATTTGCATTTGCACATCTGTGATTGGGTTATAGGATTACACCATCCTATTAAATTTCATCCGATTTGGTCCAGACAGTAGATTCAGAGTAAATTGGCTGTTTCAGACGGACGGACAGACAGACAGACGCACGAGTGATCCTAAAAGGGTTCAATTTTTAATTTTTTGTACGGAATCCTAAAAACAATAATGATAACTCGATTTACTGAGTACTTAAAGTCGACTTGCCAGAGTTGAATCGGAATGACAGACATACGGACAAACACTACTTACCTACTTACTTAAATAAAATAAAATAAAAATAAAAAATGATTTATTGTCACAAATAAGAAAACATTAACACAGTTTAAATGTCAGCACTTTACATATACATTTTTGTGACAACAGGCTCAGGTCTCAGCATATGCTGCGAGCTGGGTCAGCTGCGCAGCGCTGGTTTTCAGCCTGCACCTAGCTCTCGGCTACATTTCAGCGTTACAAGGGAACATTACGCTACGCTGTAACTACCTTTATCTAATAAAGAGCGAACAAATACAATACAATTAAACGTAACTACTATAATATATTCTATCAATAATATAATATGGTCGGTCCAATTGTGCAGCAGAGCATTCTGCGGGTGAGGGTTTCTATTATCATTCACTTTGTTGTTTATTTAATAAAACTTTTCGGAAGCTAATTTTGAAGGTTGGTAGCGACATATTAGTACGTAAGGGGGGTGGCAAATTATTCCAGATTTTCGATGCTGCATAACGAAAACTTCCTCGGAAACCCATGGATCTATGTTTAGGCACAATAAGTTTATTGGCATGCATACTCCTAACGCCTCGGTCTTGTTCAGTTTTGTTCTTAGGCCACTTAAGTTTATCGAACAAATACTGAGGTCTTTGTGTTTGCACTACTTTGTGGACTTGTGCCGCTAGGTGGAGCTCCCTCCGCGCCGCCATCTTCAGTGTCTGTTTTCCGTTAAGAAAAGGTGTTATGTGCGCGCGCTTCGGGACATTATAGCAGAATCTAGCACACGCATTCTGCACCCGTTGTATAGTTCGAGCGGTCTTTGCGTATAACCTGGGTCCGTAGACTGTATCGCAGTAGTTAAAGTGAGACAACACCAACGCTTCCACGAGCATCTTACGTACTTTCTCTGACAAGTGCTCCCTAATGCTATAAAGCGTTTTTAATCTAAAATACGCATTTCTCACCTTAACACTGACGTGTTCCGTATAACGTAGCTCGCTATCCATTAACATTCCCAAGTTTTTTGCTATGTCTACTTGGTCAATTATTTGCTGATGCAGCTTAATAATTGGGTTATTACCTTTAATATTTTTACACTGTGCGGTAGTCCCGAGAATCATGTACTTTGTTTTTAAAGGGTTCAGAACCAGCGCATTCCTACTCGCCCACTGATATATTGCACATAAATCTTCGTTTATTAAACATTCTGCCAATTTAGTCTCATCACTTTTGAAGGAGTAGTAGATTTGGGTGTCGTCCGCGTAAAGATGCATTTTACAGTGTTTAACGCTATTTAGAAGATCTGCCGTAAACAAAATAAATAATATAGGACTCAGTATTGACCCCTGGGGCGTACCCCTTTCTATTATCTTAATATGCGATTTTTTTATGTCCCCTTCTTCATTTTCAATTTCAACATATTGAGTCCTATTTTTAAGATATGACATAAACCATTCACATGCCGACGTGGAAATACCGTAATAGCCCATTTTAGCCATCAACAAATTTGAATTAAGACAATCAAAAGCTCGCGAGAAATCTAGCAAAACCAAAATGGTGCCGCAGCCCCCGTCGGAAGCGGCCAGCACGTCGTCGGCGACGTGCGCCAGCGCGGTCGCCGCGCCGTGCCCGCTGCGGAAGCCGGACTGCGTGACGGGTAGGATGCGGTTATTTTCTAAATACCTCGTGAGTTGCGTACATATCACTCTTTCTACTATTTTAGACAACACGGGTAATATGCTAATCGGCCGGAGATCTTTCAAATCTTCTATAACAGAGCCCTTAGGGATAGGTGTCACGCGAGCGCACTTCCAAACGTCCGGACAGACGCCCGCCTCGATTGACTTATTTACCATGTATGTGATAATTGGTAATGTAGTTGGCAAAGTCATCCGTATCATGTGGATTGTAATGCCATCAAAACCCGATGCCCCTGTACTTATACTGTTAATTATTTTTGAGACATCATTTTCCGTGCATAATTGAATACTAAACTTACTCTCTGTAAATTTATTAGTACTAAAAAAATCTATAATATCGGCGTCTACGTCCGTCCGTCCCGGTACATCGAGGAAAAAGTTGTTTATTGCATCAGGGCAGTTAAGATGCTGCGGTATACTAAGCAAAGGCCCACCCCCCACAACGGTATGACGTTTGAGATGGTGCCACATGGAACTTGGTTTATGAATATTTTTATTAACATAAAATTCAAAATATGCATATTTTTCTCGTTTAACTGATGCATTTACAAAATTGCGCAGACTTTTATAGTACTCCCGCTGCGCCTCCGCTCCTGTACTACGAGCGTTTACTAGCGCGGAGTCCCTGAGCGACATCATCAGTTTTACATTGTCCGTAATCCATGGGCTTAAATTATCTTGAATACGCGTTTTTTTGTACGGAGCGTGCCCATCGAATAGTTCAATAAGTAGCCGATTAAAATGTTGGACCATGCTGTTTACGTTATCTATATCTGTGACGTCGGTCCACGGCAGATTCTGCAAGTCACTTAAAAAAGTTTCCTGATTAATACTAGAGAGCGAGCGTTTATAGCAATATCTAGGTAACCGCCGCGGCCTCGAGATATTAAATTTTGCAATGATCAGCGCGTGATCACTCAGCGAGGGATTGTGATAAATATTTACTCCAGTGCATAATTGTGGCGAATCTGTGATTACTAAGTCGAGAAGTGTCCCGGACGTATCTCCTATTCGCGTTGGTTCCTTAACCAATTGCTCCAAATTTTGCTCAGTCAAAAAAGTTGTAAGATCGCGAGCGGCCGCATTATCTGTATGAATAAGGTCAACATTAAAATCTGTCAAGAGAAATACATGATTACAGTAACCGAATGCGCTGATGGACTCGCTTAGCGCGTCGATGGCTTGGGGCACGGGAACGGCTACGGGACGATAAGCCGTGCCGACGGCGATGCGGCGGCCACCGGGCAGGCTCACCTCCAGCCACAGCTGCTCCAGCGCGGCCGGCGGGTGCCCGCGCACGCGCACGCGTAGCTCGCGCCGCACGTAAAAGCCAACGCCTCCCCCACGGCCGTCACCCGTCCGCGACTTATGCTTAAAAACATACCCTGGAATTCGCGGTGCACTCGTGTCTTCCCCCTGTTTTAACCACGTTTCGTTTAGTGCAAGGATATCTGGATCGTTATTTTGCATGGCTACCGTTAGCTCGTCACGCCCCGTATTCAAAGATCGCACGTTTAGCAGCCCCAACCTCAAACTAATATTTTTTTTACATTTTCCTATCGCTATGATGCTTTAAATAAGACGTCGCGTTATAAAATACAGCCCGCACCAAATTTATAAACCCCACAGAATACTCCATTTGCACGACCAACTTTAACACACAGCTACAAATAAAAAGTCTAGTATACGTTACATTATTGACATTAAAATTTACAAGAATGCGATACAGTATTACTATATTCCAAACAAATAACTGATTACCGATTTTAAGTAACAATTTCACCAGACGGACCCCCCGAAAAAACACTGTTTAAATCGTACTCACAGCTGATCCGGTAAGCACTAAGTCCCACAGCTTTCCGGACTAGAATTCGCCCATTGTATGACCAAACATATTTCCACTGGAAGTTTTTGGCCAACTCCTTCGTCTTTCCAAAAAGTCGTCTGTTCGTACGTGTAAGCCTTTCATTAATGTAGATAGAAGTGTCACCCGGTAGGTCCAAGTCACGCGTCTTGAGCGATCGGCGAACGCGCGCAGCACGCAGCAAGGCGTCGCGGACGCAGCGGCGTGCGCAGCGCACCACCACAAGCCTCCCGCGGGGCGCGCGCGCTGGCGCCTCGAGCCCGCCGGGCACCGTAGGCCTGGCGGGCGCCGCGGCGTCCAGGCGCTTCGGCCCGGCTCTCCACGCCTCCACCACATCACGGTCGTCGATAGCGACACCAATTTTAGCAGCGATCAGTTTCACGAGGTGCATGGTGTTCTCATTGTTCTGTTCCGGGAGCCCACTTATTTCCAGGTCATTGATGAGCGAATCTTGCTCTTTATCGTTCAGCTCTAACTTAAGCTGCTCGATAGTGGCTTGTAACTCCTGCACATGAACGTCATTCGTGATACACTCATTTTTATCCTCTAAGTTATATAAACGTACCTCAATATTTTCCAGTCGCTGAACCATCAATGCTACACTACTACTATTGCACTCGACCTTGGTCTCCAGATCATCTACTCGTTTATCAATTGTGTCGACACGTTCAGATAGCGTCGTCATACTTCTATTACAGGCAGCAATATCGGCTCGGACGTCCTTCATTTCCTCACGGAACTGTGTCATTTCTGTTCGAAGTGAGCATATTTGTTCCCTAGCCAGCTGCAGCTCGGAGATCAGCCGCTCCAGCTGTGTAGTGGTTTCGCTGTCAGATCCGAGACGTTCAGGTTCCGTCTGAAGCGCGGGCCCCTCGCTCGAGGGCTTACATGGCGTGTTGGTATTGTTATCACGGGGAATGGTCGCTGTGCAAGCCGGGCACAGCCACGATGTTGCTTTCGAATGCTCGGTCATACCAACGCATTCCCGGTGGTAAGTTTTGATTTTGCACGAATACAAACTACAAGTGACGCATTCACTTGCCGGCATAAACCTCTTACAAGCACCACATTTCACCATTTTGCACTGGTTGTTGAGTCGTAATATGTTACTAATTCACTGCAATCGGAACGCCTATGGTCACGTAAGTTAAGTATTAGTCACTTAATCTGTTTAACCCGGTATATGGACAACACTTTTACACAATCCCGTGGGTAATCGTATATTGCAGTAGTTCGCTTAGCCCATTAACTCGTCGGATATTTTAAACAGCGTTGAGGTGTAACCGGATTATTATTTGAACACTTGCTCCACTTCATATAGTTCTATAAACAGTCATCCACAATAAGAAATAAGCACAGTATCGATTTTTAATGCGATTTTTTAGCGGACCTCGATGTGCGCGCGCGAATGTACCCTCGTTTTTTTACTTGTGGGAGGACCTTGTGCAGGGTCCGTCCGGGTTGGTACCACCATCTTATCCATTAACCTACCGCCAAGCAGCAGTGTTCGCATCGTTGTGTTCCGGTTTGGGGATAAGACAGCCGGTGAAATGACTAGCATAGAGGCATTCCATCTTAGTCCTCAGGGTTGGCAACGCATTTGCAGTCTTGTGAATGCGAATGTGTATGGGTCACAGTTTCCACTTACCATCAGGTGGCCTGTGTGCTCGTTTGCCTTCCCATGCTATAAAAAAAAAACAAGCTAATTAAAAGATTGTAATTTTTTTAATGACGTCATTAATTTGAACTCATATAGGGGAAAGTGGGGTAAAACCGGGACGTTAAAGAAAATATTAAATAAAAAAATGTAAAAATAATAATATTAATCAACTTTGTTAACATTTGTTTAGCTTACCTTATTATTCACAATTTTGTTCAACGAGATCACTGTTTTCACTATTCTAAGTAAAAAAAAAAAAAAGTGTACTAAACTTCTAGTTTTTACGGTTTTGCCCCATGCCTGGTCCAAAACCGGGTATACCACCATTCTATACCCGTTTTTACCACTGTTCCCAAGAAGAAATCCATTTTCTTCTTGGGAACAGTGGTGATCCCAGTTTCATCGACATTAAATATCTTGGTTGGCACAAATTTGTATTTTTCTTGCAGTTCAATCAGCAGAGCAAAAAAAATCGAGACATTTACTCTATTAAACCCCATTGCTCGTGCAACGGAAGTAGGTTCTGGGAGGCGTAACGATAATTCTGGATACGTACATAAAAATCCACAACGCCAATCCATTCCAGCTAATTTGGTGTCTTTATTAAAATTGTGATCTATACCATTTTTTTCTGCCATTTGAAAAGCAAGTTGTCTAAAATATTTCTATGTTAGCCCAAATAATTGAGCCTCGAGATCTTTTATATGCTGACAGATTAGATTTTCTTGCTTAGCTGTAAAAACAGTCTTGAAACGACCTAAGCCTTTGTTCAACATCGTTATTTATTCGGTACTTTTTACCGTATCTTCCAATGTCGATTGTGAGAATTTTCTAGAAGCGAGACGGTATCCACTTTTTCCTTCTATTACGTCCAAAATGGCTTTTTTCATAGATTCTGCATTCCATGATTGCCGATTTGTTGTTCTTTTATAATTTCGTGGCATTTTCTTTCGAACTGTAATAATTATTCAACCAAAATTACATTAAATATATAAAAGCAAAAAGTCACTGATACTTGTACAAAACCGGGTACCACTCGGTATTACCCCGTACGGTTTTGCCCCAAGCGCCCTCACGAGAAACAAATAAATCAACTAACATAAAACATGATGCAATAAAAATCTAAGCAGGTATTTGTTAAACCTTAAAACATACTTAATCTTGATAAACAAAGAAATTTGACATATCTGAATGTATCAACGATTAGTAAATTTATGAATTCCATGAAATATTAGATCAATCCACCATAAAAACATTTTTTTCATTTATTTTTGTTGACAAACTAATCAAGATGGCCAACTGCAGTGAGCAAAGCGCGCGCGAATTTGATACTCGCTAAGAAGCCAAATTGCCATGTCCCGGTTTTACCCCCATACCCGGTTTTGGACTAATCTCCCCTACCTACTTTTGTGTGTCGATGATCCGATGATGGTGAAAGTAAATTAAAATCGCAATATAATAATACCTACTGAGGACAGTACCTACGGGACCCTCGGTACGCGAGTCCGGCTCACAGTTTTAGTTTTTTTAGAGTTCAAAAGAAAAGATTTCCTAACTTACGAATTTTAGCATTAATATAACAGTTAGGAAACAAAACTTTAAACTTGCAAAATTACAAAATAACTTTCTTTGTAAAATTGTGTGCAAAATTCGCGACAATTACGTCATTTTACACTGAAACTAGACCATTAGCATATTTCTCGCAGTCAACAAACATGTTATTGGTTTATTAATTAATTAATTCTGTGTTTAATCAAGCAGTTATTCAGTATTTAATCAAGTGCACGAAGACGGTGAGATATGGAGACATTGCACTGCTAAAGAATACTTATTAATCGAAGTAAACATTTACTCGACCATATTACGGACCTATTTAACTTAGTAATAATTTAATAAATCATAGTAAAATCTGTAAAATGTTTTTTTTTTTAATCAGAAAATACCTATTTGAATTCATTTTATTTTAATATGCAGACATACATAAACTCACGCCCTGATTCCCAGAGTAGGGTAGGCAGAGCTACAGAATTACCAACAACTCTAAAAAAATGGTTGGTAATTTTGTAACCACATTTTGCATAATTAGGCTAAGTTAGAAATATAAATAGAAATAGTTTTTTTTTATCGCCACATTAAAAAAAATACACAAAAATACAGGCAGATTTTAACTTAACTAATAGACTTAAAGTATAAAATAAAGCTAACGCAGAACAAATAATGAAATATTTTTATGTGGCAAAGAATCAGACTCGGCGTTTGCTTTTGCGCTGGTCTTCAGTTCGTACCTCATACCGTGCAGACTTACTATCTAGCGGGTGCTTAATATGTAAAACCATGTTTTAGTGAATCTAATATAAAAGCTAGGTATAAAAATCTTAAATCTATAAACATAAATAAATATATACACTTTGTTATCAGTGTATTAGTGACAGGTTGCAAGCCCATCGCCTAACAGTACTACAAACCTTTATTACAAGCCTTTTTTTATATAAATCATAATAAAATCAATACGGTACCTACCATTAATTATAGCTATCTTCTTTTTTTATGGCATGGGATGGCAAACGAGCACACAGGCCACCTGATGGTAAGTGGAAACTGTGACTTATAGACATTCGCATTCACAAGACTGCAAATGCGTTGCCAACCCTGAGGACTAAGATGGAATGCCTCTACGCTAGTCATTTCACCGGCTTTCTTATCCCCAAACCGGAACACAACAATGCGAACACTGCTGCTTGGCGGTAGGTTAATGGATAAGATGGTGGTACCAACCCGGACGGACCCTGCGCAAGGCCCTCCTTCAAGTAAAACAAATAAATAAAATATAAGTATAGGGTAAGCGTACCAGTGAATGAACCCTTAAGGAGATTTTCAAATTTAAAAAATCATTGTACTAAAACAGAGAAAGGGACCGTCAAATATATTGTCGTTATAAGTCAAGCAAGTATTGTTGTTTGGTTTTATGCCATTTGTTTTACAATGGTATAGCTCAATTTTAAGTTATAGCAATTTAAAGCCGAAGACACCCCAAAACACCAGTGAATGAACACAATTTCCTAGTGAATGAACAAATGAAACCAGTGAATGAACAGTGTTTTATTGTTTATTGATTTAGTTCCATTAAAATGTTTTTAACAGTTTTTTCTTATAACATGATTAAATACTAGGTATGCTGACATCAAATTGAGACCCTCAGGTATTTGACTTATGAATGTTATTATTAGAAAATAAACAATTCAAGTAATAAAATAGGTAGGTAGTCAGCCTTTGAATTATCTCTTCTTAATTTGGTATAATTCTCACCCTTATATTCTCATAAAATTATTGAAAGCAAAAATAATCAGTTTTTGACTTATACTTATCTTCTTAAATATAATTATCTTCTTTATGTTCTTATAAAGTTATTGGAAACAATCTTCTTAAATGTAATGTTTTCTTATTCATATGAGTTAACATGATTAAATACTATGCTGACATGAAAATGAGACCTTCACGTATTTGAGTTATGAATGCTATTATTAGAAAATAAACAATTCAAGTAATAAAATAGGTAGTCAGCCTTTGAATTAGCGCTTCCTTATTAGGGATAATTCTCATCCTTATATTCTAATAAAGTTACGAAGATACAATCATATATACATACAAACACATATACAAACCGGTCAAACAGAGAACCTCCTTTTTCTGAAGTCTGTTAAAACATGACGTTTTACTACTGAGTATTCATACAATAATGAATGATCGTTCATTAACCGGCTCTTAGATTGTATTAGAAACCAATGAATAAACTAACTAGTCTTATTGAAGGTAGTTCATTTACTGGAAATTAAAAACCAGTGAATAAACCCCATTTAAGGTGTTGTTCGAATACTGACCACATGACGGACAATCAATTAAAGTCTATGTTACTCAAAAATAAACTTTGATACTCAAAAATAAATTCACTCGGTTCTAGTGAATGAACACCGGGGTTCATTCATTGGTTTTAGTGGTTTTTGCGATCTAGTTATAGAACATTAGCTTAAAATCGGTAAATTGAAAGAAAGGCACATAAAATGATATTTAAATAGAAAAAATGTATCCTTTAGACTTAAAATAAACACACACTACGAATCGTAGTTGCTTGGTACAAGTACAGTATCACATAAAACACAAGGTGACTTACCGGACTCCTTAATACCGCCCCATACAATGAAAACACGTCTGCGACACGTCCACTTTAGATGTCCGCCATGTTGCAACTAAAGCACTTGAGTTGAAGTTAATGTTACCATGATGTTACTAGTAATGTTGCTATTCTATAAAAAAATACTTTGTATGGTAGAAATTTAAAGAATCCTTTGCGAAAAAAAGTTAATTTTGTTCATTCACTAGCACTGTTCATTCACTGGTACGCTTACCCTATATAAAAATGAACCCCAATTTCTCCTGGTCACGCTATAACTTGAGAACGGCTGAACCGATTTGGCTGATTTCTTTTTTGTTGTGTATGTGAAAGAAAATAAATGGAAAATCCTCCGGAAAAATCAGAAATCTGCAGCGAGGCGCAGCCGCTGACGGGCCGCTAGTAGTAGGTACTCAAAAAACCAAGCAAAATTTAAAAACGAGTGGTCCACACCATTCGTTTTTAATTCTACCTCTCGTACTTCAAAAAACGGTTTCACAGATTTTGCTCACTTACGAGTGAAACTTCCGAGCACTCTAAAGTCAAAAATCGCCCCCCTGTGCTGTTAAAATAGACAATGGCTGACGACTGAAATGTCACAAAAACATGCAGGCTATGTCTGAATTCTCACTGTCTTTATGTGGCGACAACTTTTTAAGACAAATGTTTGGGAGCACACAGTTTTACAACTTAACACGTTCATGGACGCGGATGCTATAGCAGTCGTGTATCATACCGGCTATAGCATGGGCGTCATAAATACGGGGGTCAAATTAAAATGGTTTTTTATTACTGTCCATGAACGTGTTAAAATAACCTATTCGCTGATATATCGTTTGTCGTTATTGGTCACACAGGCTAATTTTAAATTTAAATCAAATGATTTATTTCAGACCAGCTTATATAGTAGTTACATCTAGAAACTTAAAAGCTAAGTTAGTTTTTACAAAATTGGTATAGGCAGCTAAATCTGATTGTGTATCTTCCTTTCATTACAAATATACATAATGATTTTAATGACCAAACAAATCATGACATGATGATGTGAAACAAAAAATATGTAGAGCCGAAGTCAAACAACTATTATGGACAGAGAACTAGGAAGTTCCTTATACCGCGCATCTACAACCAACTTCTCCTTAAGAGTGATTGCACAAGTAAGAATATGTTTAAATATAAGGTTAAAATGTGTTTAATAGATGCCTTCCTCGGAGGAGGCAGGCGAATGTAAGAAAATTAATTGCTTGCATCTGTCTGCCTAGTCTGAGAAAGGAACCTAGGCATGGATTTTAGGTTAACATTTTTGTTTTTTTAAGCTAATTTAAGTAGGTACACAGTAAATATACAGTGTTTTTAAAATTCGCCAACAAACTGTTACCGCAGTTTGGCGAAGAGTATTTTTGTAAAAAAGTGTACTTTATCAGGAAAATAAATGAAAAAAAAAAGAAAAAAAAAAAAAAAAAAATTAGAAAAGAACGGGCTCTATTCCGACACTCGGTGGGGGCCTCAATTTTAGGTGATAAAAACCATATTGTCTTTGACGTGTTATGGTATGGTTTATAACTCGACCACCGTTTATTACTGTCAAGTAAAAAAGATCTATCAAAACTTTGACAATACGATACTAGATCAAAGGCGATATATGGTTATACCATCGAAATCCTCGGCCCAGCTAAAGTGACTAACGTAGCCTTCTAAAGTAGCGGCACCGAGTGATGGCACTTTTTACATATTAAAATCAGTCAAATGCGAGAAGTATATTTAAAAAAAAATTATTAAAGAAATAACGCATTATAACAAAAGCCGTTTTCCATGATTAAAGTATTTATTTTATTGTATTTTAGGCCGATTCAGTTCATCATCATCATCCTCATGTCAGCCGAAAGACGTCCACTGCTGGACATAGGCCTCCCCCAAGGCTCGCCATTCAGACCGGTCTTGTGCTTTTCACATACACCGCTTTCCCGCGATCCTTACAAGGACGTCACTCCATCTTGTTGGAGGCCTACCTACAGCTCGTCTCCGGCTCCGCGGACGCCACTCAAGAACCTTCTGACCCGATCGGCCATCAGTCCTGCGTGCGATGTGCCCCGCCCACTGCCACTTCAGTTTAGCTATTATTCCGATTCAGTTAAATCACTAATACTCCTTGATGAACAATTGTCACTGTGATCAACTGATATCTATCATCACGTGAGTTGTTTATTTGTTAGTTATGATTAAAAGATGAAAACTAAAGTGCGAGCAAATGAAAATAATCCCAAGATTAAGCCAGTTACCTAATGAATAATGATTTTTGGTATTAAATTACAGCCCCAGCGGTACATCACTATTCCGGTACCTGCAACAATGAAGTTTGACATCTGTTCCTTTATACTTGCTGTAAATATTTAGGGAACTTCATGAGCGAGCAAACATCAAAAGTGCCATCACTCGGTGCCGCTAGTTTAAGTAATATAAAATAATGGCACTTAAAACAATATCAGAGCCCATTAGCGTGTTTGTCTAAAACACAATAAAAAGGCGCAAAACTCTGGCGTCAGTTTGTTAAGAAAACATAATAAATAATATTCATGAATAGGTAACATGGTGGAGAAAATATACGCAGGTTGCTAACAAACTAAGTACGTCTGAAACTCAATTATAAACTCCGTCATCAATTTGATTGTCTCTCTAAAATGATACGTTTACGCAATTATAAATCTTCTTACGTTATTCTTTTGGTGCTTTTTGAGTGGCCTCTACGATATATGTCAATAAAGCGTGAATAATTAAATAAAACGTAAAAACATGTTGTGAAAACTCATAAAATTTTGCGAGATTCACGGATTTCATTACAATTGACAACATTTCAAAAAAAAAAAGCATTTTTGTTTTTTCGCGTTTATAATAGCTGGTTAAAAATTAGACTACCCGTATTTCTTGGTTTTTCTTTATTTAACTTTTTTAAATTCGTCGTTAATAATTTATTAAAGAAATAGTCATTAAAAAGACCGTATATACAAAGTTAGGAATTACTGATGTCGTGATCTTAGCCTGATATAAAATTTAAAGAAGTAACTTTAAACAGTAAACAAAACTGACTGTCATGTCATGTCAATCATTCGCTGCCGTTCGTTCACAAATTTGCTATTTTGCGAAATTTAATTAATTACGTAATTTGTAGACGCCATTAAAATAAATAAACTATTTTGCGTAGAATTGAAAGCGTGTCGTCAGAATCAAGTAATCCGTCAGACAGATAAACAATGAACATGACAGTTGTATATTTTTTTGAATTCCTTTGGTAATAAATGGACTCAGGGCACTATAAGTGTATTCCTAACATTCACAATCCAACTTTTTTTACTGTTTTTCCTAAATATAAAAAAAACTACTGCATAAAAAAATCCAAATATATTTTTACTGTAATCAGCAGTGTAAAATCTAGAAACGGTGTTTTATTTTACTACCTTAGCACAAAATGAATTGTTGTCAATTGGTTGTGAACCGTGTCGTTATCAAATTGGTAACGTTCCAGAATGGAATAGGATATGATGATGATGATGGGTGAGGACTTCCGGTCACCCCACCCTGTGTATGTAAAATTTAGGGGCGGACCACCCTTAACATTTAGGAGGATGAAAAATAGATGATGTCCGAATCGCAGACCTAACCGATATGCACACAAAATTTCACGAAAATCAGTCGAGCCATTTCGGAAGAGTTTAATTACAAACACCGTGACATGAGAATTTTATATATTAGAGATAGAGGTATACTTAAATACATAGAAAACATCCCAGACTCAGAAACGCCACGCGCCGTTCCAATCTTCATTCCGAAACATATTTTTTTTACTATTTTACTATTACAGTTGCATTTACCCTAATGTCATGTATTTTGAGTGATAGAAAAGAGAAACGTTAAAGCGTTTGTAGTCTGTCTACGGCCCCTGAGCTGATATCTACCGAACGGCTCAACCGATTTAATATAATTTAGCTAAGAATCATACATACAAATACTCATACACACACAAACACGGACACCATACACGTACAATCCCCTTATTTCTGACTAAACTGGAGGACGCGGAATGAAGGCGGGCATAAAGTATGCTATTACAGGGTTAGGACTTTTGGCGGCATATCGTGGTTGTAGAATCTATGGAGTCGCTATTTCCTATTACATACATACCACATTGATTATGACCTCCGGTATTTTAATATTTCAAAATTGATTATTTAATAGTACATTGTGTATTAAGGTCGGTAAGTAAGGAATTACGACCGAGGCTCTAGTAGAAGCCCGAAGTCGAAGACTGAGGGCTTTCTGAGTCGAGGTTCGTAATTCCCGTACCGCCCGTGACACATACAATGTTTTTCATCACATTTGCGAGTAAATAAATACACAAGTCAGCACAACTATTATTACGAATTACTTGAACTTTTTTTAAGCGGATGGCTGGCGGACTCCACAGATTATAAAAATGTTTCGTTCAGAAACGTTAAGGGCAAATACTTACGTAGTTATACATACAGCCCTGAAGGAGTGTAAAAAAAAACCACGTTTTGATACAGAAAACTATTAAAATCGGTTATTAAGAACATTAAATGAGTATTTAAGTAACATGTAGCGAGATTGCAATAAAATTCCTGTTTAAATAACATTTTAAGACAATTTTTCAATTGCGTGTAAACTCTTTGCTTGAACTTGCATGACCTGTGTGCTGTGCTATAAATTAAAAAAAAAATACTTACCGACCTTGGGTTTCATGGTAAGAAGAAAGGTCGAGGGTTTTATATGGGGCATTGCGGCCAAGTTAACCTGTATGTTTAGATACTGTTTACGTGCAAGTGTGATGAAAATGAATTTTGGTACCGAGGATATCGCTGCTCTGTGGAAGCGCTACAAACAAGCAATTATTAGTTGGTATGGAAAAAATATGACCATACTGAAGGTCAAAATCGAAGTGTCATGTTTTATAATAATTAGGAAATAGCGAATCCACGGATTCTAAAACCACGATATGCCACCAAAAGTCCTAACCTCAGCTATTACTGTTGCCCTATCATGGAACTGCTGCTTTCCGCGGAAGCTTCCGCTTCGCTGCTCCAAAGTGCTGGAATAACATTCCGCTCTGATTCCTGCATCAGAAAAAATTACCACATTTCGATCTCGATTGAAAGCATATTTCTCAGCAGCGCAGCTGGCGACTAGCTGCTAAATCTAGATCTAGGGTTTTCAGGATTACCTATTACAATCAACTGTTTCTATTCGTTTATTTTTCCCTCTTTATGTCTACCAATGTTATATTTATTTGCCACACAGTTAGCTCATCATCATCATCATGTCATGTCAGCCGAAAGACGTCCACTGCTGCACATAGGCCTCCCCCAAGGCCCTCCACTCAGACCGGTCTTGTGCTTTTCGCATCCACCGCTTTCCCGCGATCCTTACAAGGTCGCCACTCCATCTTGCTGGAGGCCTACCTACAGCTCGTCTCCCGGTCCGCGGACGCCACTCAAGAACCTTCTGGCCTCATCGGCCATCAGTCCAGCGAGCGATGTGCCCCGCCCACTGCCACTACAGTTTAGCTATTCTTTGGGCTATGTCGGTAACCTTAGTTCTACTGCGGATATGAACGCGGGAACGCGGTGGATGCGAAAAGCACAAGACCGGTCTGACTGGAGAGCCTTGGGGGAGGCCTATGTCCAGAAGTGGACGTCTTTCGGCTGACATGATAAAACGACTCACCCAATGTTCTATGTATCTGCCATTATCTAAGTTTGTTGGCTTGTGAATATTTCTCCACATTTTATACATCTAAAATGTTCTTTGTTGTTTTTGTGTGAAATAAACTTATTTTCTTTATTTTCATTTAATTTTCTGTAGGGGGTTAAATGTTTCTGAGTACTGCGGTAATAGTGGGGAGTTAAGTTACCCACCAAAGTTAACAAAATAATATCTAGCCCGTTGTTTGATCAGTAGCTAAGCAGTACTAATCGTAAAAAATCGTAACTAATGGTTAAATCTCAGGGAAACAAATTTTCGATTCCTTTTTCGAATTTTAACAATTAGTTGAGTTAAGCGAGCGTAAAGGACAGAGCTATAGCAGTTCTATAGCTCTGTCCCTTTCTCTCAGCGAAAAATGAACTGCATACGTCATAATAACGCCTCTGGTCAAACAACGGGCCGTAAAACAAATAAGCTTTATTGATTTATTCACGCGTCACAACACGGCAGCCATTTTGAGGTAACCAAACACAAAAAATATTAACAACCAGCACCAATAAAAAAGCTACACCGTAACATATTTGCACAGTTGCTGCGAATTGACGCCTTTACTTGAAGGTTGTTCAAACTTAATACTGTTCCAGTGTAAATTGGCTATTATGGCATTGTCGAGGCATTGTCTCTGCACAGGTATAAAGAGTGGTGTCAGCCGACTATCATCGATTGATAATCGTGAGGCCATAGAGACACTGTCTTGGGCCTTGAATCATGAAGATCCTGGGACATATTGTCGTCCTCGGCTTAGTTGTATTCGTGAGTACATTTTTAATTACTTTAAAGTGTTGTAACTGGCTGTTTCTACGACGATTTTCAACTATGTCACAGAGAGAGGAGCTTTGACACGACGACCGGCTGTTGAGTTTCTTGCGCGGCTTTCAACAGTGGTTTCCTTTTGGGAAGCGCTCGTAGAATCAAGCTTGCAAAAGTTCTTTCATAACCAAACAGTTCGAAAGACTTCAACAGCTGGGGAAAGACCTGCTAAGCAAAGAGCTTTACCAAATCGTCGGACCTACTTAGTGATTGATTAATTCTTCTTAAATTTTATTTCAACATTTTCTCTTCTTGTTACTTTTCTTAATTAAAGGCTTTCACTCCTATCAGCAGGATGTTATGTCGCTAATGTCGAGCTATAGACAATCATCATGGATTTTACAGAAATAAGTCCGGTCCATAGATAACACATGAAGGGACAATAGTTCGGTTAATCTTGCTGGAATAAATTGTCGTAAATGTGGACAAACCGGACAAAAGCACCATTTTTTATCCAGGTGCTTTCGATCCTAGAACCAACACCATCTTTAATTCTGAAAATATATAAGTAGTATGTTACCGTTATTTCAGTTTCTAAATTACTTACATACATACATACCTTCACGCCTTCATTCCCAGAGTGGGGTAGGCAGAGCTATAGAATTACCAACAACTCTAAATTGGTGTTTAAATATTTATGTACATTTAACGTCAATGAATACCGCTAGTACCTACAACACAAATTTTAACAAGATAGGTATGTATTTGTTTTTAAATATAATTAAGTTCTACTTATAGATACTTGCTTATGTTGTTATCATACATGAACATTTGCAAAGCTCAGTGAAATTTCAACGAGCAGTTTTGCAAGTGCATCTACCAGACCCACTGATATGGTATTTATTATCAATAGATAGTAATAGGTAACTTTATTACAATTTGAATATACATACAGTTAAAAAAAAAATTATGAAACTAAATAAACAAATATATCGTTCGAGTACACACTATGTGGAGTAAGGAAGGGCAGCTCCATCATCAAAACCGAACAGTTTCGCTACTGGTTACCATTTATGGCGGGTGCCTCGAATGCACATGCTGGTCGCTCTAATAATTGATGTTATTACACGAGCTCTCAACCAGCCCAAAACGCAAGACAAGGATCTGTCCCAGCGGGATGCAAGTGCTTCTCCGAGGTGTTTAATAAAAGTAGCCAATTGTGGTGCAAAGACTCCATCCACGGAGGTGACGAGGGGTGTAAAAGTGGCATGACGCAACTCACAGGCATTGGTGTATTTGTTTTGCTTTTCTGACTCGGCAGCTTTCAGGACAGAATCAACAGGGCGTGAGATGTAAGAAGGAGCGTCGGTGTCGACGACACGGATGTCAAATAACGCCTCCCTCTATGCAACCCACACGCCACGGCATGCTAAATCTCCTCGTAGGCCAGTGTCACCTTCAGTGATAATTGGTTCTTTGACCACATTGCCCCATGCTTGTTGGCATAATTCACAAGTCTTGTAATTAGACCGCCAGTTTTACAGCAGAGTGCATGATCTATATTAAAATCATTATTGCCGCATCCATCACAAGATTTCGGCATTGAGATTGGTGTTCGATGGTACCGTATAGAAAGGGCATCTCGGAATTCATATGGGGAAAGGTCAAAATGATCTTTACTTGTAGGTATAACAGATAACCAGTTCGAGGATTTTGTTTTCATCTTGGTCACAATTGATCTTTCAATGGCTCTTTTTTTGATAGGTGGGAGATTGGTTAGAATAGAATCTAAAAGATTATCATCATGAGTTTCTTTCAGTTTGTGGCATTCTTTACTTGCATCCTTGAGGGATTTGTGATGTTTTGAAAGTTCCATATGCTTCATTTCAATTAACGAGGATGAAAGAACTGTGCAGCCTTTTTTGACATATCATAGTATAAATTTGAAGTACCTAGTGGCACCATCGGATATTGCTAAGCCACCTTTATGAACAGGTAAAGAAAATAAGTCAGCTTCTAAAGATGACACATCACCCCCTAAAAGGGTCGACAAAAAGTTTGTGCATCTACCAGTGGCACCAGTGCAGCTTCTTTGACCCTGATATTGCATTTAACTGATTCGTTTCAGGTTTTTAAAGCAATAGATATGGTGGTTCACACCAGCTTTGTAATAGTGGTTCCTTAGCTCGGTGTCATTTGGAAACTCGATCCAAAAAATATTACTAGTTTAATTCCCCCAAATATGTATACAGGGTGTCCCAGAAACCGACGTCAATCCGCCTAGGGCTGATAGAGCAGCTCATAAGCTATCGATTTAATCCCCATGTATGTTCAGCAATTGTTATTAGTTTCCGAGATATTGATCATTTTAATCGGAATTTTTGTCATTTTTCCTTATGTCCGTGCTACGAAAAATCCCTAAATTCATGTATTAATTCACATTTTTTTCAGTGTTTTCTTGCATGATTAGAATCACTGTAAAATAAGGATATGAATATGAAACCATTTGCCGACGACGCGCTGGCCTAGTTGGTATTGACACTGCCTACGAAGCTAGCGGTCCTGGGTTCAAATCCCGGAAGGATAGATATTTGTGTGATGAGCACGAATATTTGTTCCTGAGTCATGGATGTTTTCGATGTATTTAAGTATATATCCTGGTCTAGTACCCATAGTACAAGCCTAGAGCTTAGTTCGGGACCAGGTCGGGAGAGTTGGCGTGACATAGTCTCGTGATATTTTATATATTATTTCATTGTTATTTTATGTTTATTGCAGTTAGTAATGCTACGTATTTTTTTCTCTCGCTTCGTATATTGATAATACTTTACGTATCGACTTATTAATAAAAAAAAATCTTTTTATTTACAGGCACAACTAACGCTTGGGGAACCCAGCGATTTCGGCGAGAGTGAGTATACATCTTTATTCCCATTAAAACACTTTATTCCTCTTTAAAGTAGGATAGTAACGGTCAAATTCAAAAATGTTTTCTAACGTAGTGCAAATATTCTGATTTTTGTTATTAATTCTTTAAAGAGGCAATTATTTTTAATTTCTAATGTTGTTAAAGGCAAAAACATGTGCAAAACAACGGTCACTTAATGGTCATATTAAAAAAAAAACTAAGTACATACATACATAAACTCACGCCTTCATTCCCAAAGCCCACTTTGCCCCAGTAGGCAGAGCTAAAGAATACCAACAACTTTTAAAACTTGTTGATTCTATAACCACACTTCGCACAATTCGGCTAAGACGTTTACCAGCGTATTAAACTATTTTTCAAAAAGTTGTCCACTTTGAGAATTTTTTATTGTCCACTCATGAAAAGCGTTAAAATGAATTAAATATGAATCTTCTTTTCAGAAATTGTATTACACATTGTTGTGCGGGTCAATCCTGTTTCTTAAAAAACGTTTATACTCATAGAAGTATTAAAACAAATATAAAAAACGAATTCGGTTTGGCCAGTAAAGTAGCCCCCATATAAAAATATATATGTCCCCACCCTGCCCAAAGGATAATAAGTCTTCGTGAAACCTATATTTTCAAATACTTAGAAAGGGACTTGCTCTTATCTACAGTTATATAATATGTGACACTATTTAAAATCACACTTGAGCTTTTTTATGCCTTTTCTGTTATTTAAAAGTCAAAAACATTAAATGACCCACAATTTGATAAAAAATTTCGTGACACATTTCTTGACGCTATTTCTACCAACGGAACAGTGTCCCAAGGTAGAAATTTGTATTTTGCGGATGGCACCCCGATTGGATTGCATAGACAATGAGACAATAGCGCCACCATTTGGTTTTAGTTGTCATTTGAGCAAAACAGTCGGAGCGTTCGAAGTGAAAGTGATATAAAAAATATTTCCTGACGTGTTTCGACTCAAAAAGTAAGTAATCATTATAATCAAATATATACAAAACTTTGTGTTAAAGGTGATAAATACTCAGGAAGCTTTTGTTGTTGGATCTAATAGATACTTTCGATGTAGTTACAAAAATATGACTGCGTGCCTGATTTTCCTGACAAGATTTCGTGACATTTTCCTGACGTCAAAAAATTTTGGATGTTTCATGCAGGAGGTAGGGTTGCATAGTAAAATTTAGTATATTTTTGAACCGACTTCAAAAAAAAGAAGAAGGTTATACGTTTCACTGTTTGTATTTTTTATTTTATTTTTTATGTATGTTCACTGACTTCACCGGTCCGCCTAAAGCAAAGGGGGTGCAATATAAGGAATTGGAAAATTTGACCAATTTATTTTTGCCGTTTTCATGATTATTTTGATTGAATCTTGGAGAAAATACAAATATAAGCATATTTTTTTAGATAAACTTTTCTTTAAAATAAAAAATGACCGAGATATAGCGGTTCAAATGTTGGTTTATTTGAAGGCGTCAGGGACTTGGGATGTTGTATATTAGAATATTACGGAGTTAAAAACCGAGTCGACGGGTCCCCTATTTCTGGCCGGTTTGCCCTTCGGCTGTATATAAAAACTAACCTAACCTATTTTTCTTTGTATTATTTTTTACTTTTTTATATTTTATTTAACATTCAAACCCCTATAACTCGGCCATTTTTGAATTTAGAGAAAAGTTTTCAAGTAAAATATGCTTATTTTAACGTGTTCCATAAGATAAAATCATTTTCTGAAGGCGGTTTTTTAGTACTGATAATATGAAGAATGTAAAAAAAAAAACCGAGATCCAACAACAAAAGCTTCCTGAGTATTTATCACCTTTAACACAAAGTTTTGTACATATTCGATTATAATGATTACTTACTTTTTGAGTCGAAACACGTCAGGAAATATTTTTTATATCACTTTCACTTCGAACGCTCCGACTGTTTTGCTCAACTGACAACTAAAACAAAATGGTGGCACTATTGTCTCATTGTCTATGGAATCCAATCGGGGTTGCCATCCGCAAAATACAAATTTCTACCTTGGGACACTGTTCCGTTGGTAGAAATAGCGTCAAGAATATTAACGCTTTTCATGAGTGGACAATAAAAAATCTCAAAGTGGACAACTTTTTGAAAAATAGTCATAAGACAAAATGTGTTTAATTATAGCTCTTTGGTATAACATCATCCTTAGTATTGATAATTTCCTGACGTTTCTTGACAAACTGATTTCTTGACGATTTCATGACGGGACACTTTTTTGAAAACACGTCATTAGTGACAGGTTGCAAGCCCATCGCCTAACAGTACTACAAGCCTTTATTCCTATAGTCGCCTCTTACGACATCCACGGGATAACATAGAGTGGAACTATTCTAATCCGGCAACCATACGGGGAAAAAACCAAGTATAATTGAAGAAATTCATTTCCACCGATTCGTTTTACAAAGCTTCTTCCCGCAATTTGCAAATTTCATCCAGATTCGTTCAGCCATCCTGACGTGATTGAGTAACGAACCAATCAAACTTTCGCATTTACCTCTATAAGAGGGGTGTTAATGTTGTTATTACCCTTTTGAAATACAGAAGATAAGCCAGTCCAGTATAAATATATCATGGGACAAATACATACACAGGGGACAATGTCACACCAATTGACCTAGTCCCAAACTAAGCTCTAGGCTTGTACTATGGGTACTAGACAACGATATAAATACTTATAAACAGAAATATATACTCAAATACATAGAAAACATCCTGATCATACATATTCGCGCTCTTCACACAAACATCTGCCCTTACCGGGATTTGAACCAAGAACCGCTAGCTTCGTAGACAGGGTCACTATCAACTAGGCCAGCGCGTCATCAGAGCAAGAACATACATAACATTCATCGGTGCAAATAATATTTATTCAAAAATATTTGGTATATCCCAATTATACTTAGATCTATAAATGGATTTTAAAAGACTGTAATATCTACGAAGATTCATAAAAGGATCTAATTAAATGTTTAAAAGTCGGATTCATTCACGAATACACCGTAATTGATGAATAATAGACGACATCAACACATTTAATTAAAGAGAACATAAATTAACAACACATTTTCTTCCACAGACTTTCAAGATGTACAGGAAGAGTCGATCACAAGCTCGAGCTCGGAGTCAAGTTCAAGCTCATCCTCATCCTTTCAGTCAAGCTCAAGCTCCAGTGATAGCGAATCAAGCTCATCAAGCTCGAGTGATATCGAATCGAGTTTGACCTCTAAAGAAACTAGCTCGACTTCGAGTTCTAGAAAATCTAGCTCGAGTGAGAGTTTTAGTTCGAATGAAAGTGACAGTGAGTTTGACGCCTTCGCGCAAAATAAACATAGCGCGAAAAAGTCTTCCACGTTTAAATCATCTAAAGCATTCGAAGAAGATACGCAAAGTACTTCACAAAAATCATCTTCCACTCATGCTATAAACAAAAAGCACAGTGCATTCCAAGACTCAGAGGACGTTCAAAATTCGGAGTCTTCTTTCAGCACGCAATCAAAATCTTCGAAGAGTTTCAAAGAGCAACAGAGTTCCACATTCGAAGATGACTCGGACATCGAATCAACCATAAACCAGCACAAATCTGTCAAGAAGTCATCTCAAAGCAAACTAGAGCAGTCGTTCGAAAGCGAGAGCGATGAATCTGCTGAACAAACACAAAAAGACGTTCATTCCGCAAAAAAAACGACCGTCCATAGAAGTGCTTCTAGTTCCAGTCAATCAGCGTCTTCATTCGAAGAAGATGAATTTAAGCAAAGTAAAAATCACCAAGTACACCAACGAAAACCCGAACAACCAGGAAGTCCTGGGCAACCAGGAACTCCAGAGCAACCAGGAACACCAGGACAACCAGGTACACCAGGAACTCCAGGAACACCAGGAACACCAGGAACACCAGGGGAACCAGGTACACCAGGAACACCAGGGGAACCAGGTACACCAGGAACTCCAGGAACACCAGGAACACCAGGTACTCCAGGTACTCCAGGTACTCCAGGGAAACCAGGCACACCAGGCTCAGCAGAATCCCAAGAACTTGACGATTTGAATCAGGAAGATGACACGGAAGAAATAGAAGAAGATGACCAAATCACTACAAGTAAAAAAATAAACCGTAAGAAGAAGATCGTTACTATACAAAGCGAAGAGGAAGATGATAGCGAAGAAAGTGCTAATACAAAATGGAAACATCAGAAGAAGCACCATAAAATTGTTCCAGGCAAACCAGGCCACCCAGGACATCCAGGACACCCAGGACACCCCGGAAACCCTGGTGAACCAGGCAAACCAGGACACCCAGGACACCCCGGACACCCTGGTGAACCAGGCAAACCAGGACACCCAGGACATCCAGGACACCCAGGTGAACCAGGCAAACCAGGACAACCTGGTGAACCAGGCAAACCAGGACACCCTGGTGGACCAGGCACCCCAGGAACTCCAGGACACCCTGGTGCACCAGGCACCCCAGGACATCCAGGACACCCAGGTGAACCAGGCAAACCAGGACAACCTGGTGAACCAGGCAAACCAGGACACCCTGGTGGACCAGGCACCCCAGGAACTCCAGGACACCCTGGTGAACCAGGCAAACCAGGACACCCTAGTGGACCAGGCACCCCAGGAACTCCAGGACACCCTGGTGAACCAGGCAAACCAGGACACCCTGGTAGACCAGGCACCCCAGGAACTCCAGGACACCCAGGTGAACCAGGCAAACCAGGACAACCTGGTGAACCAGGCAAACCAGGACACCCTGGTGGACCAGGCACCCCAGGAACTCCAGGACACCCTGGTGAACCAGGCAAACCAGGACACCCTGGTGGACCAGGCACCCCAGGATACCCAGGACACCCAGGTGAACCAGGCAAACCAGGACACCCAGGACACCCCGGAAACCCTGGTGAACCAGGCAAACCAGGACACCCAGGACATCCAGGACACCCAGGACACCCCGGAAACCCTGGTGAACCAGGCAAACCAGGACACCCAGGACATCCAGGACACCCTGGTGAACCAGGCAAACCAGGACACCCAGGACACCCCGGAAACCCTGGTGAACCAGGCAAACCAGGACACCCTGGTAGACCAGGCACCCCAGGAACTCCAGGACACCCAGGTGAACCAGGCAAACCAGGACACCCTGGTAGACCAGGCACCCCAAAAACTCCAGGACACCCAGGTGAACCAGGCAAACCAGGACACCCTGGTAGACCAGGCACACCAGGAACTCCAGGACACCCAGGTGAACCAGGCAAACCAGGACACCCTGGTGAACCAGGCACCCCAGGAACTCCAGGACACCCAGGTGAACCAGGCAAACCAGGACACCCTGGTGGACCAGGCACCCCAGGAACTCCAGGACACCCAGGTGAACCAGGCAAACCAGGACACCCTGGTGGACCTGGCACCCCAGGAACTCCAGGACACCCAGGTGAACCAGGCAAACCAGGACACCCAGGACATCCAGGACACCCAGGACACCCCGGAAACCCTGGTGAACCAGGCAAACCAGGACACCCAGGGCACCCCGGACACCCTGGTGAACCAGGCAAACCAGGACACCCTGGTGGACCAGGCACCCCAGGAACTCCAGGACACCCGGGTGAACCAGGCAAACCAGGACACCCTGGTGGACCAGGCACCCCAGGAACTCCAGGACACCCAGGACACCCCGGAAACCCTGGTGAACCAGGCAAACCAGGACACCCAGGACATCCAGGACACCCAGGACACCCCGGAAATCCTGGTGAACCAGGCAAACCAGGACACCCAGGACATCCGGGACACCCAGGACACCCCGGAAACCCTGGTGAACCAGGCAAACCAGGACACCCAGGACACCCCGGACACCCTGGTGAACCAGGCAAACCAGGACACCCGGGTGAACCAGGCAAACCAGGACACCCTGGTGGACCAGGCACCCCAGGAACTCCAGGTCACCCAGGTGAACCAGGCAAACCAGGACACCCAGGACACCCCGGAAACCCTGGTGAACCAGGCAAACCAGGACACCCTGGTGGACCAGGCACCCCAGGAACTCCAGGACACCCAGGTGAACCAGGCAAACCAGGACACCCTGGTGGACCTGGCACCCCAGGAACTCCAGGACACCCGGGTGAACCAGGCAAACCAGGACACCCAGGACATCCAGGACACCCCGGAAACCCCGGAAACCCTGGTGAACCAGACAAACCAGGACACCCAGGACACCCCGGACACTCTGGTGAACCAGGCAAACCAGGACACCCAGGACATCCAGGACACCCAGGACACCCCGGAAACCCTGGTGAACCAGGCAAACCAGGACACCCAGGACATCCGGGACACCCAGGACACCCCGGAAACCCTGGTGAACCAGGCAAACCAGGACACCCAGGACACCCCGGACACCCAGGTGAACCAGGCAAACCAGGACACCCTGGTGGACCAGGCACCCCAGGAACGCCAGGACACCCAGGTGAACCAGGCAAACCAGGACACCCTGGTGGACCTGGCACCCCAGGAACTCCAGGACACCCAGGTGAACCAGGCAAACCAGGACACCCAGGACATCCAGGACACCCAGGACGCCCCGGAAACCCTGGTGAACCAGGCAAACCAGGACACCCAGGACATCCAGGACACCCAGGACACCCCGGAAACCCTGGTGAACCAGGCAAACCAGGACACCCAGGACACCCAGGACACCCAGGACACCCCGGAAACCCTGGTGAACCAGGCAAACCAGGACACCCAGGACATCCAGGACACCCAGGACACCCCGGAAACCCTGGTGAACCAGGCAAACCAGGACACCCAGGACATCCAGGACACCCAGGACACCCCGGAAACCCTGGTGAACCAGGCAAACCAGGACACCCAGGACACCCCGGACACCCTGGTGAACCAGGCAAACCAGGACACCCTGGTGGACCAGGCACCCCAGGAACTCCAGGACACCCGGGTGAACCAGGCAAACCAGGACACCCTGGTGGACCAGGCACCCCAGGAACTCCAGGACACCCAGGACACCCCGGAAACCCTGGTGAACCAGGCAAACCAGGACACCCAGGACATCCAGGACACCCAGGACACCCCGGAAATCCTGGTGAACCAGGCAAACCAGGACACCCAGGACATCCGGGACACCCAGGACACCCCGGAAACCCTGGTGAACCAGGCAAACCAGGACACCCAGGACACCCCGGACACCCTGGTGAACCAGGCAAACCAGGACACCCGGGTGAACCAGGCAAACCAGGACACCCTGGTGGACCAGGCACCCCAGGAACTCCAGGACACCCAGGTGAACCAGGCAAACCAGGACACCCTGGTAGACCAGGCACCCCAGGAACTCCAGGACACCCAGGTGAACCAGGCAAACCAGGACACCCTGGTAGACCAGGCACCCCAGGAACTCCAGGACACCCAGGTGAACCAGGCAAACCAGGACACCCTGGTAGACCAGGCACCCCAGGAACTCCAGGACACCCAGGTGAACCAGGCAAACCAGGACACCCTGGTGAACCAGGCACCCCAGGAACTCCAGGACACCCAGGTGAACCAGGCAAACCAGGACACCCTGGTGGACCAGGCACCCCAGGAACTCCAGGACACCCAGGTGAACCAGGCAAACCAGGACACCCAGGACACCCCGGAAACCCTGGTGAACCAGGCAAACCAGGACACCCAGGACATCCAGGACACCCAGGACACCCCGGAAACCCTGGTGAACCAGGCAAACCAGGACACCCAGGACATCCAGGACACCCTGGTGAACCAGGCAAACCAGGACACCCAGGACATCCAGGACACCCAGGACACCCCGGAAACCCTGGTGAACCAGGCAAACCAGGACACCCAGGACACCCCGGAAACCCAGGTGAACCAGGCAAACCAGGACACCCAGGACATCCAGGACACCCAGGACACCCCGGAAACCCTGGTGAACCAGGCAAACCAGGACACCCAGGACACCCCGGAAACCCAGGTGAACCAGGCAAACCAGGACACCCAGGACATCCAGGACACCCAGGACACCCCGGAAACCCTGGTGAACCAGGCAAACCAGGACACCCAGGACATCCGGGACACCCAGGACACCTCGGAAACCCTGGTGAACCAGGCAAACCAGGACACCCAGGACACCCCGGACACCCTGGTGAACCAGGCAAACCAGGACACCCTGGTGGACCAGGCACCCCAGGAACTCCAGGACACCCGGGTGAACCAGGCAAACCAGGACACCCAGGACACCCCGGAAACCCTGGTGAACCAGGCAAACCAGGACACCCAGGACATCCAGGACACCCAGGACACCCCGGAAACCCTGGTGAACCAGGCAAACCAGGACACCCAGGACATCCAGGACACCCTGGTGAACCAGGCAAACCAGGACACCCAGGACATCCAGGACACCCAGGACACCCCGGAAACCCTGGTGAACCAGGCAAACCAGGACACCCAGGACACCCCGGACACCCAGGTGAACCAGGCAAACCAGGACACCCAGGACATCCCGGACACCCAGGACACCCCGGAAACCCTGGTGAACCAGGCAAACCAGGACACCCAGGACACCCCGGAAACCCAGGTGAACCAGGCAAACCAGGACACCCAGGACATCCAGGACACCCAGGACACCCCGGAAACCCTGGTGAACCAGGCAAACCAGGACACCCAGGACATCCGGGACACCCAGGACACCCCGGAAACCCAGGTGAACCAGGCAAACCAGGACACCCAGGACATCCAGGACACCCAGGACACCCCGGAAACCCTGGTGAACCAGGCAAACCAGGACACCCAGGACATCCGGGACACCCAGGACACCCCGGAAACCCTGGTGAACCAGGCAAACCAGGACACCCAGGACACCCCGGAAACCCAGGTGAACCAGGCAAACCAGGACACCCAGGACATCCAGGACACCCAGGACACCCCGGAAACCCTGGTGAACCAGGCAAACCAGGACACCCAGGACACCCCGGAAACCCAGGTGAACCAGGCAAACCAGGACACCCAGGACATCCAGGACACCCAGGACACCCCGGAAACCCTGGTGAACCAGGCAAACCAGGACACCCAGGACATCCGGGACACCCAGGACACCTCGGAAACCCTGGTGAACCAGGCAAACCAGGACACCCAGGACACCCCGGACACCCTGGTGAACCAGGCAAACCAGGACACCCTGGTGGACCAGGCACCCCAGGAACTCCAGGACACCCGGGTGAACCAGGCAAACCAGGACACCCAGGACACCCCGGAAACCCTGGTGAACCAGGCAAACCAGGACACCCAGGACATCCAGGACACCCAGGACACCCCGGAAACCCTGGTGAACCAGGCAAACCAGGACACCCAGGACATCCAGGACACCCTGGTGAACCAGGCAAACCAGGACACCCAGGACATCCAGGACACCCAGGACACCCCGGAAACCCTGGTGAACCAGGCAAACCAGGACACCCAGGACACCCCGGAAACCCAGGTGAACCAGGCAAACCAGGACACCCAGGACATCCAGGACACCCAGGACACCCCGGAAACCCTGGTGAACCAGGCAAACCAGGACACCCAGGACACCCCGGAAACCCAGGTGAACCAGGCAAACCAGGACACCCAGGACATCCAGGACACCCAGGACACCCCGGAAACCCTGGTGAACCAGGCAAACCAGGACACCCAGGACATCCGGGACACCCAGGACACCCCGGAAACCCTGGTGAACCAGGCAAACCAGGACACCCAGGACACCCCGGACACCCTGGTGAACCAGGCAAACCAGGACACCCTGGTGGACCAGGCACCCCAGGAACTCCAGGACACCCGGGTGAACCAGGCAAACCAGGACACCCTGGTGGACCAGGCACCCCGGGATACCCAGGACACCCCGGACACCCAGGAACACCAGGAAAGCCAGGAACTCCAGGTAAGAGTTATTTTTATTCTTAGTATATTAGAATTTATAGAATAGAAAGTTCATTTATTGACAATAATTTGTCGTAGCACATAACAGGAAAACCAAATTAATAACGTAAGACGAATTAGTAAACAGTAGTAGTACCACGTACTGCCGCACTCAGAATCAGCATGTCGAGGGGTCGCGGGCTATTTGTATGAAGCGACATTTTTGGAACTTTACAGGAGAGCATATCAAAGTTTCATTTTTCGAAAAAAAAATCATAACAAAAAACCTATCAATATTTTTACAAAAAAGTGGCCTAGGTTATTTTCCTTATCTAAATCCGCGCAATTTAGCCTAGTTGTCATTTTTTTAAAGTGGTTTTTACCAAAAATAAAGGTTGCTTGATACAAAATGACCTCGAATCACATTTATTTAGAAACAGGCTAATTGATTGAAGCGCCATAAACTGAACATTTTAGGTTCAGGAAAAAGGATTTAAGCGATACTAGGGTGTTGTGCTTGTGTAAAGCTAAATGTATTAACAACCATCGCGATATTAAAATAGAATCAGGATAGTCCGCTTAAGCACCTGAAGTATAATAAAGTAGATGCACTAAAAGTAAACTGTTTGAAGTGACAGTAAAACTGTGTGTATAATAAAGATTGGCGGCTAGAACAAAATTATTTTGAAGGATTTTAAAATCATTTGTCATTTTTTTTAAGTTGTTTTTACGAAAAATAAAGGTTGCTGTTTGAAGTGACAGTAAAACTGTGTGTATAATAAAGATTGGCGGCTAGAACAAAATTATTTTGAAGGATTTTAAAATCATTTGTCATTTTTTTTAAGTTGTTTTTACGAAAAATAAAGGTTGCTGTTTGAAGTGACAGTAAAACTGTGTATAATAAAGATTGGCGGCTAGAACAAAATTATTTTGCAGGATTTTAAAATCATTTGTCATTTTTTTTAAGTTGTTTTTACGAAAAATAAAGGTTGCTTGATACAAAATGACCTCGAATCACTTTTATTTAGAAACAGGCTAAATGTTTGAAGCGACATCAAGGATGGATTTCAGGTGCAGGCTTAATGTTTGAAGCGACATCAAGGACGGATTTCACGCCCTATAATACGTAGTGTATGTCAGGAAAAACCGCTTAAGTCAAAATCACGAAATATCTTGTCGGTATGAAGTCCATCTTTTCTATAAATGAATAAAATTTGTGTCGCATCAATCACATCAGACTCAAACTAGACCTTAATTTACTCATGTTTCAAGCGACAAAAAAGTGCTCAGATCGCCACGAAACCGGGCTCAAACGACGCAGAAAAATCTGGCGATTCCAAATATGTATATAACTCAATATCGGCCAGAATGTCGCTTAATTCAAATAGCCCGTGAACCCTCGATTCTGACTTTTCAGTCGCTCCTTAATGTTGATTTTTCATACATAAGTTTAAAATAAGAACGAGTAATTCCCGAAAATGTCTCTGTGATCCGCGGTTAAACGCAAAGTCTTTATAGAAATTGAAAGTCCTCATATGAATGTGCAAGCGCTGTAAAAATGCGATTGATATTAAAGAACTGTTCCTAAAGAAAGTCAGAGCGTGCCCCGACAGACATTAGGGGGCATCTATGGCCACGACACAGTGCGTACGACACGCCACAAAACTTTAGAGTGTTTCTACTTTTTACCCGACTGCGTCAGAAGGAGGGTTATATCATATCTTATTGGTGGGGTCCTGAATGACGGATACTCGTACACTTAGGGCGGTATTAATAAACTCATCTTGCCTGAGATGCCCGTCACAAGATACGTCAAAGTAAACGTCAAGCCATAGAAAACTGTAATTTTTGACGCATCTTGAGACGAGCTTTACAGTTGAGACCAGTTTATTAATACGGTCCTAAACGAGTCTATAGACTCTGGTTTAGCGCTTTTAATCCAATGCAGCATTAACTTTTAATTACAACACTATTATATACTTTGGATGTAATTGAAAAAACCTGCTTAGGAGCGCGTCGGGCAACGCGCTATGTAGGGTTGCATTTATAACTAAGTAGGCTATTGATCATTAAATAAATAAATAAATATCAGGGGACAATGTCACACCAATCGACATAGTCCCAAACTAAGCTCTAGGCTTGTACTATGGGTACTAGACAACGATATAAATACTTATACTTATAGAGAAATACATACTTAAATACATAGAAAACATCCATGACTCATGAACAAATATTCGCGTTCATCACACAAATATCTACCCTTACCGGGATTTGAACCCAGGACCGCTTGCTTCGTAGGCAGAGTCACTAACAACTGGGCCAGCGCGTCTTCAAATAACGCATAACGTCATTAACTTGTAAAGTTTTCTACTTCTAGCTGTGATATTTCTCCTTTTAACTTCGTTTACATGTATTACCGTACATTTTACACACGTTCATAAAATAACGTTTTATCTAGTACGGTGGACACTTGACTCAAATTATTAATTTAAAAAGCATAGTCCAAGCGGGTCCCTGAATTATAAAAAAACTCGAAATACCCCACTATTAAAAAAAAACAATCTATAGACATTCCACATAATTAAATAGACAAATAAAAAACATCGCAGTTTTTCGTGTATTACTCGTACAAGAAACATGCCATAATGTTTACTTTTTTCTTTGGTTTTTGTTTTGTTTTGCTGATTCAAAATCGAAAAGGGTTTGATTTCCGACCTTTTTTTTGCACAATTAAGGATTTAGTAACTTTGGGGTTTTGTAATATCTAAAACCTTGCCAAATTAAAGCTTTGGAGTACCATGGGGAAACTATAAGGGCTTTTTGTTGACTACGGAACCCTAAGTAAACTCGCAGTCAGGATAAAAACGAGGCGTTTCTTGCACAACATAGAACGTTCGGTTTCAGAGGCAGCTTCAAACGTGTAAAAGAGCCCGCATGTGGCCAATTTACTGAATAAATATTTTGAATTTTGAAGGGATAAATCTAGAAAGCCTGTATCATTTAATTTGGATGGTTTTGACCAAACTTGAACAAATACGGGACTAACCTATATGTACTAGGGACACAATATATGATTTGTTAGATGACTTTCCCAAACGCATTTTTTCTTTGAAGATAATTTTCTTTTCGCGTTTTTTCCCGAAAGTGATAATTAATAGTCGCTTTTTTTCCGGCGGTTTATTTTCACATTCGTGTTTTTACCCTTGCGAGTTTTATCCAGTCGCGTCATTTCCTAGCATTGTATATTCACAGTAGTGTGTTACCCACTTCAAAAATTAAATTAGACAGAGTCGACGGAGCTCCGCTGTCACGGAGCTCCTATTTCTAGATTATTTGGCCCTCCGGGCCTGCTGCAAAACTAACATAACCTAAACCTACCTACATTACGATGTAATTACTTTTGGGAAAGAGAGAGATTGGGATAGAAATCGATCGGAAAAAAATGCGACTGGGAAATAAGTCGACCGTGAACAAAAGCGACGGTAGTAAAATCCACGGGAAAAACAAAATTGGGTAAAATTAAAAAAGGGAAAAAATGCTAAAAAAAATATAACTTCACAGAAATAATGATTATGTGAAATTCATCTAACAAGTCCAATATATCGTCGGTGAAACTGCAAAACCGCGTAACTAACAAATTTATGTTAGAGCAAAATAAACCTTAGTCTCATTAAAAAGGAGCATTTTGCTCCTTATTTAAAATTTTACTTACGCGGTTGTCGAATAAACCAGTGGACGTTTTTCTACGCAATTTGTGGTAAACTTAGCTCGATTTAGTAGAGCGAATGACGAACGAATGGACAACGGAACGATATCAAAACTTCAGTCATTTCTACTTACTTTTCGGTATTATAATATATGACTGGAGAATAACTGTCATTAGAAAATGAGTGTTAAGTTGATTTGACAGATTCGATATTCGTACGTAAGATTACGTGGAAAAACGTCCACTGGTTTACTCGAGGTTTACTGGGATATATACAGGATGTAAGGGACGGCTCACCGAAAACTGAAACCATAGCTTCAGACCATTGTTCTGAACTGAAATCCAGTGGAAATTTTCCGGGAAAACGAAAATTTTCTCGTTGGTTTCAGTTTTCGGTGAGCCATCCCTTACACCTTGTATAGGTATATATACAGGGTGTAAGGGACGGCTCACCGAAAACTGAAACCATAGCTTCAGACCATTGTACTGAACTGAAATCAAGTGGAAATTTTCCCGGGAAAACGAAAATTTTCTCGTTTTTTACGTGAAAGTGCCGTTTTCACAGTTTTTTTTACATAATGAGCTTCAGTATGTCATAATATGTTGTCCTAGATCGGTTTATATGCAAAAACATGGAAGTTGTAATTCTGTAGCTCTGCCTACCCCACTCTGGGATTACAGGCGTGAAGGTATGTATGTATGTAGTTATTCACGAATTTATTCAAGTTTGGTCGAATACACCCTAAGTTAGTTAAGTTAAGAACTCCATGTTTTTTTGTGTACTATTTTTGTGTGTGGCAATAAATGTTTTTCTTCTTATACTTAAACTGAGTACCTAAAGCAAAATAGGCGGGAAAATTGCTACAGATGTGGTGCGTGATCAATTGATCATACGTCGTCTGTGGTTTAGTGCCGGAAGGACCTTGTGGTGGTCCGTCTGGACCGCTAACTATTATCATGACACTTCAAATGTCTATTTTATTAAAAAGTAAAAACTAGTCATATTGAAGCAAAGAAAAAGTTGCAGAACATTCTCAGAAGTTAAGAAATCTTCTCAAGAAATTACTGACAAAATTATCGGAAACATTTGAGAGCATTGAGAATGTTCTCTATCCATACGAAGTTTAAGAATATTCTTAGAAATTTCCGAGAATTTCTCGTAGGAAACTTTCACTCAAATCACTTTTCGGTACAATGCTACTCTTATGTCAATTTCCCTTCATTTTTTAAAACGAATAGCGCACCAGTTAATACAAATAGCGTTTCTGGTTATGGACTACAAACAATGGATATAACTGAAAATAGTTAGAACTGAAAATCTTGTCACCTTACAAAAAGGCTTGCCAATTGAAAAAAACTGAGTCAGTTTTAGTTTCATATAAATATAACAAATCAGCAGTTAGTTTTAACCGAAAGCTTTCCCCAGAAAAACCAGAGAAACCTGAAAAACCAGACCGACCAGGGAAACCAGAAAAACCTGAAAAACCAGGTAAACCAGAAAAACCAGAGAAACCTGAGAAACCAGAAAGACCAGGTAAACCAGAAAAACCAGAGAAGCCTAAAAAACCAGAAAAACCAGGACACCCAGGACACCCAGGTGGACCAGGAAAGCCAGGTAAATATTTTCTATTTTATTCTAAATATAGCTGGTCACTTTTCATTGATTTTTAAATATTACTGTAAGCACCCCTTTTTAGAGATTGGAACCGGGTTGAGATTTATTAAAGTAATCACATAAAGTTGTTTTTTTAATACAAACTGGAAAGCAAACACTGGGACACCCATTACCCTCGTATTGAGACAAACACTTCAAATCATTACTTAAAAAAAATATTTTAAAAAAACGAGCAAATGGGTTCAAAAACCGAGCTGAATTAGTAATGATTTTAATAATGTAAGATATCACTAAAAAACTTATGGAATAAAACTGAAATTAATCATTTAGCGTGACATGGACATAAGGGAAAATTACAAAAAAACATATTAACATTTTCAATATCTAGGAAACGAGTGAAAATCGCTGCACATATACAGGGTGTCTCATTCAAATCGGTCAGTATGGGAAAGTCTGAAACTATAAGACATACGAAGATTTGTTCTTAGGAACCATGACACCGATTTTGATAAAAAGAAAAACTGCATTCATACATTTGAAAAAAAAGTTTACCCAGCTGGGGAATCGAACCCGGTTGTTTTGAAAAAATAAACTTACAGTTTTTCTATTTAAATAACGATTGTGTAGGTCTTCAGCAGTAAATGTCTCTATGAAACATCATGTCTAAAATGAATAGAATGCATTGTTTCACATAATTTAATTTATCATAGTAGGTGTTCGAAATGACCACCGATACAATATTCAACAAGTTCAGGCATGTAAAATTGTGTTCATGGTTATTTTTACCTCTCTATTTATTACATACACCGTTTAACATATCATATGGCATTGACATTGCATTAAACCTTTAAGGAAGTTTTGTTATCTACAGTTATCTATTTATTGCAACTGCTTACTTCTATTTATCAAACACTAACAATCAATTAAAAAGCCCTCTTAAAGTAAGTATGCAGATATTGTAGATAAACAGACGTATCAAACCTCATTTGAAAATAGAACGTCTCGGTGTGACTGGCCGAATAGCAATAAAAAAAGAAAAAAGAAAACTCGAGTGTCAAATGTTTTGGCGGGAACTGAAAATCAATGCTTCGGTATTTTTGTGTTTATCGCTGTGTGGTTGGGAAAATGCATTTTACAAACTCTGAGCACTTTGATTTATTGGAAGCCTACTTTAAAAACGACAGAAATTGCTCCCGTGCACTACATTGGTACCATATCAAATATCCGACACGTATTTTACCTACTCGTAAGATATTCATCAAAATTGTTCACAATTTGAAAACCCATGGAAGTTTTAAAAAGCCAATTATGTGAAATTAAATTATGTGAAAACAATGCATTTTATTCATTTTAGACATGATGTTTCATAGAGACATTTACTGCTGAAGACCTACACAATCGTTATTTAAATAGAAAAACTGTAAGTTTATTTTTTCAAAACAACCGGGTTCGATTCCCCAGCTGGGTAAACTTTTTTTTCAAATGTATGAATGCAGTTTTTCTTTTTATCAAAATCGGTGTCATGGTTCCTAAGAACAAATCTTCGTATGTCTTATAGTTTCAGACTTTCCCATACTGACCGATTTGAATGAGACACCCTGTATAACCTTTCATATGTGAATATTACATTCGCAAAAGATCATACTTGCAAAACATCATATACGCATAACATCATACTCGCAAAACATTTTAGACGCATAACATCATATTAGCAATAGTCGGGTTTTGTTATTGAATCGTAAGTAGGTTTAGGTTATGTTAGTTTTGCAGCTGGCCCGGAGGGCCAAACCACCCAGAAATAGGAGCTCCGCGATAGCGGAGCTCCGTCAACACTGTCTAATTCATGTCTTAATAATAGTTATATTTTGCTAATGTGATGTTTTGCTACTATGATGATTTGTGAATGTCATGTTTTGCGAATTATGATGTTTTGCTTTTATGATATTTTTCGGAATATCATGTTTTGCGTATTTATGATTTCCAACGACGGAGGGGCCTAACTATATAAGCGTTCTCTTTTAATTTCCCTAGTGCTTTAAACGCATATCGTCGAACGTAATCTAAATTGTCGTAACGGACAAATGGTTACTTTTCAGAAAATCGAAAAAACTGTTGTTTTCTGTCTTAAATTAATACCGTAGTTGTTTATTTACATATGATAAAAATGAAAATAACTAATTAATTACAATACAATTGTTTTCACTCTTTAACGACAAATAACTCAATTGATTATTAAACCCTAACCCCCTTACTTATGAACATGGAATAAGCTTGGAATAGTTTATGCCATGCTTTGTCTTTATCTGTAATTGTGACATTTGCATCTGACAGAAAGTGACAAAGCATGGCATAAACTATTCCAAGCTTATTCCTCGTTTATAAGTAAGGGGGTAAGTTACTAAGAGCATGCCCCTTACGTCTATAAAATAGTTGAAAATATCCAATAAACCCTTAATAATAATTAGTTGGCTTCAGAGTAAATTTGATGTATCAAGAACTACACTGATAAAAACAAAAATATGGACGTAACTGGGCATTTTTTTTTTCTAGTGTACCTAGCCCTTTTCACGTGTCCGACAACTTCATTTAATATTTTTTACATGATTATGTTAAAAACTTTGTCTTGTAGCTAAATTACCAGATAAACAATACTATTACGTTTAACATTATGCTACTAGAAGTATTCAATAACGTTAAATTTACAGTTTTTTTGTTATTTTTGTTCCCTAAGACCCCCAATTTTTTCCGCGTCCAGGCCTGGTGTTACATTTTCGAACTTCAAATAAACAAGTTTGGAAACTTTTGTCGTACATGAGAACACTTGTTTTCGGGAGTCTAATATGTGAATTTACTAAAAACGCCCTTAATTTGTCTCCTTTAGAGTTAATATTTAACAAAAAACTAGTTTAAATCGTGTCCACCACATTCGACATAAGGGGAATTCCCCCTTTCCGTTACCGTATATTAGGCTTAAGGTATCATTTTTATTACCAAAATATATCTTTATTTTCATCTAGAAACTTTAGTTTTCACGTAGCAGCACAATATTTGTCTTCAAACGGTCTGTAAACGAAAAAATTGTGTGTTGAAGTGTCGTGCTTTACGTGGCTCAAAATGGGTTCCACCACTCCGTTACCAAGATTTGAAGGTAAAATCTTTATCTTTATGTTGTTGTGATACATTTACCTAAATAATTGTTTATATCTAAACTCAATTTCACTAAAATATCTTTACAATCAAGATCGAATGCATATTTAATTTGTATTTCAAAGTGCAAAACATTACTTCCGTTACTTCCCCTTTCGTTGCCATGTCGGCAGTCATGTATAAGGGGAATCTAAAAAGTAACGGAATGGAAACATAAAGTTATGTTTACACTGAGATCACATTTGAATAAATTATAGTATTTACATAGGTAAATTTATTTGTAGGTACCACAAAAGTAAATCATCTTATACGGTTTGCAAAATTGTCTTTAGAATAATACAACGTGTTATTTTTAATCTGCTGCGTAGTTGCAATAACATTAACCGCAGATATCTCAAT
This sequence comes from Acleris emargana, assembly GCA_927399475.2. NCBI lineage: Eukaryota > Metazoa > Arthropoda > Insecta > Lepidoptera > Tortricidae > Acleris > Acleris emargana. The sequence goes on from OV656841.1 coordinate 1,884,518, forward strand.
TAAATTTAAATAATACGACTAAACTACCTACATTTGTTATAGAAATGGCTCCTCTCACAGCTGCCGAAAAACAAAAACGGTATCGGGAAAGGATTAAAAATAACCCTATTAAATATGAAATCCAAAGAAAAAAGGACGTGGCGAGAATAAAAAAAAATATAAAGGCAAGAAAAATTGCAACTACCAAACTATCAAACTATCCCGAAAAATGAAGCATCCACCAAAGAATAGGTACCTACCTAATACCATTGCAGTTGCTCATAATTTGTCTCTCAATAACCAGTATTGGTCAGGAAAGTCTAAAATGTAACCACTATAAAAATGCGATAACCATAACCCTCATTTTGCTTTGGTCAGTCGGGTTAATAAAGCTTTTGTGGATTTGTGATCTTGGTATAACTGCAGCCTTATGATTTCGTTACCATTATTTTCGTTACCGTCCTTTGAAAATAATTAACATTTTATTTTATTATTAAATCCCCAATTGATAAACATTGCAATGTGTGTATTATATGGATAAACTTTTTACTAAAGTATCCACGTATAAATAAATTTGTCGGGTAAACCTCATAACGTCCAACTGGTAAAGAAAATTGTAAGTAGTTTTGGTCGTCTGGTAACGAAATAGTTACAATAATCGTAATTTCTTTCAAATTAGTTCATAATGTTTTGAAAATAAAACTTATTTTCATAACTTACTATATTTTCAAGTAAGTAAAGCATTTGTTTATCCCCGTTTTACTTTCTTTCAAGTTATATCAATAAATGTATATGGTAACGGAAGGGAAACAAATATGAGCCCGAGCCACTTTGAAATCGCTGTATAAATTTAATTTCCGTATGTTTTACAAAACCATTGCTAAATTAAGATACCTAAGACTACTAAAAATGCTTCAACACCCTTAGTTCAACAATTAATAAGTTCGAAAAAAAATCATCACAAATCTGTTGGTACAACTTTGAAAAAAAATGCCCAACTCCATTTAAACTGATCTACCGGGTGATACATAAGTCGTAATGCAACGTATCACCAGGGTGGTCTACCCACAAATATGAACAATTTTCACAATGGGACCAACTCTGAAATAACGAAAAAAAAAAACAACTGTTTCAAAAAAAGTTCTATACGTCCAAGACCAAAATGTATGACACTGCTGTTTTTTTTTCGTGATTTCAGAGTTAGTCCCATAGTAAAAAAAACGTATTTGTGTGTAGCCTGGTGACGTTGTATTACGATTTATGTGTCACCCGGTATTAGACGGTGTAGAAGGTACCTACATGGGGGATTATTTTCTTGGTGAAATAATAAAAGAAAAAAAAAACGTAATTGTGTTATTTATTAGAATATTGAACAATTTATTTCTATTATCGTTATTCACCAGGAACACCAGGAACTCCAGGCACGTCAGGAACCCCAGGCACCGCAGGAACCCCAGGCACCGCAGGAACCCCAGGCACCGCAGGAACCCCAGGAACACAAGGCACCGCAGGAACACCAGGAACCCCAGGAACACCAGGCACCGCAGGAACCCCAGGCACCGCAGGAACCCCAGGCACCGCAGGAACCCCAGGAACATCAGGAACCCCAGGCACCGCAGGAACCCCAGGCACCGCAGGAACCCCAGGCACCGCAGGAACCCCAGGAACCCCAGGCACCGCAGGAACACCAGGCACCGCAGGAACCCCAGGAACATCAGGTACCCCAGGCACCGCAGGAACCCCAGGAACATCAGGAACCCCAGGCACCGCAGGAACCCCAGGCACCGCAGGAACCCCAGGCACCGCAGGAACCCCAGGCACCGCAGGAACTCCAAGTAAACCAGGACACCCCGGTGGACCAGTAACACCAGGCAAACCAGGACACCCAGGACACCCAGGACACCCAGAATACCCCGGACACCCAGGACACCCTGGACACCCAGGACACCCCGTACACCCAGGACACCCTGGACACCCAGGACACCCCGTACACCCAGGACACCCTGGACACCCAGGACACCCCGGACACCCAGGACAACTAGGACACTCAAGTGGACCAGGCAAACCAGGACACCCTGGTGGACCAGGCAAACCAGGACACCCAGGAACCCCAGGCACCGCAGGAACCCCAGGCACCTCAGGAACCCCAGGCACCGCAGGAACCCCAGGCACCGCAGGAACCCCAGGCACCGCAGGAACCCCAGGCACCGCAGGAACCCCAGGCACCGCAGGAACCCCAGGCACCGCAGGAACCCCAGGCACCGCAGGAACCCCAGGCACCGCAGGAACCCCAGGCACCTCAGGAACCCCAGGCACCGCAGGAACTCCAGGAACCCCAGGCACCGCAGGAACCCCAGGCACCGCAGGAACCCCAGGAACCCCAGGCACCGCAGGAACCCCAGGCACCGCAGGAACCCCAGGCACCGCAGGAACCCCAGGCACCGCAGGAACCCCAGGCACCGCAGGAACCCCAGGCACCGCAGGAACCCCAGGCACCGCAGGAACCCCAGGCACCGCAGGAACCCCAGGAACCCCAGGCACCGCAGGAACTCCAAGTAAACCAGGACACCCCGGTGGACCAGTAACACCAGGCAAACCAGGACACCCAGGACACCCAGGATACCCCGGACACCCAGGATACCCCGGACACCCCGGACACCCCGGACACCCAGGATACCCCGGACACCCAGGACACCCTGGACACCCAGGACACTCAGGTGGACCAGGCAAACCAGGACACCTTGATGGACCAGGCAAACCAGGACACCCAGGAACCCCAGGCACCGCAGGAACCCCAGGCACCTCAGGAACCCCAGGCACCGCAGGAACCCCAGGCACCGCAGGAACCCCAGGCACCGCAGGAACCCCAGGCACCTCAGGAACCCCAGGCACCGCAGGAACTCCAGGCACCGCAGGAACCCCAGGCACCTCAGGAACCCCAGGCACCGCAGGAACTCCAGGCACCTCAGGAACACCAGGAACACCAGGAACCCCAGGCACCTCAGGAACCCCAGGCACAGCAGGAACCCCAGGCACCGCAGGAACCCCAGGCACCGCAGGAACCCCAGGCACCGCAGGAACCCCAGGCACCGCAGGAACTCCAGGAACCCCAGGCACCGCAGGAACCCCAGGCACCGCAGGAACCCCAGGCACCGCAGGAACCCCAGGCACCGCAGGAACCCCAGGCACCGCAGGAACTCCAGGAACACCAGGCACTGCAGGAACCCCAGGCACCGCAGGAACCCCAGGCACCGCAGGAACCCCAGGCACCGCAGGAACCCCAGGCACCGCAGGAACACCAGGCACCGCAGGAACCCCAGGCACCGCAGGAACCCCAGGAACCGCAGGCACCGCAGGAACTCCAAGTAAACCAGGACACCCCAGTGGACCAGTAACACCAGGCAAACCAGGACACCCAGGACACCCAGGACACCCAGTATACCCCGGACACCCAGGACACCCTGGACACCCAGGATACCCCGGACACCCTGGACACCCAGGATACCCCGGACACCCAGGATACCCCGGACACCCAGGACACCCTGGACACCCAGGACACACCGGACACCCAGGACAACCAGGACACTCAGGTGGACCAGGAAAACCAGGACACCCAGGAACCCCAGGCACCGCAGGAACTCCAGGCACCGCAGGAACCCCAGGCACCGCAGGAACCCCAGGCACCGCAGGAACTCCAGGCACCGCAGGAACCCCAGGCACCTCAGGAACCCCAGGCACCGCAGGAACTCCAGGCACCGCAGGAACCCCAGGCACCGCAGGAACTCCAGGCACCGCAGGAACCCCAGGCACCTCAGGAACCCCAGGCACCGCAGGAACTCCAGGCACCTCAGGAACACCAGGAACACCAGGAACTCCAGGCACCGCAGGAACCCCAGGCACCGCAGGAACCCCAGGCACCGCAGGAACCCCAGGCACCGCAGGAACCCCAGGCACCGCAGGAACTCCAGGCACCGCAGGAACCCCAGGAACCCCAGGCACCGCAGGAACCCCAGGCACCGCAGGAATCCCAGGCACCCCAGGAACACCAGGCACCGCAGGAACCCCAGGAACACCAGGCACCGCAGGAATCCCAGGAACTCCAGGACAACCAGGCGGACCAAGAAAGACCAGACCTCATCGAAGACATCATTATGAGGAAGACGACTTATATGATGACGATGAGGTTAGGGGGACCAGACACAGGGGGCGTTACGACTTGAGACGTCGGGAAGGTAAAGCAAAGCCATTTATCTAAGTAAATACCATTTAACAAAGCAAATTTAGTAGTTAGCATAAGCCACAGACCACTTTACCCTCTAGACCTCGCATACAAAGGCGGCCCCGTAAGCCAAGTTTAAGCTCACAGAGCACTAACCAGTCTTTTAGTTCGCAGCGGCCTGTTGACATAGCTACATGCAATATGCTATTTAAATTGCGAATTTGGTTTGTTGGGGTCACCACTGTTGGGGGTTGGTGAGTGAGCCGTTTCTGGAGTTAAACCAAATGTATTTATTTGCGTTTATTTAACAATCGTCTTAACGTCGCGGGGACGACTGGCTAACCCTTCCGGCTAGCCTGCCACATCATCTCATATCTCGGTGCACATGCACTGCGATATGAGTTGACGCAACATTCTGTGTCCCTTCAAGTTTAAAAAATATGCCGTATTGTATGGATACGTTGTGTGAAAAGTGTAATAAGACATCTAGCCTCCAAAAGAATGTAATATGGCGACGCTTTGATGTCTTTTAACAGTTGTCTCTCTCTTTCTTTCAAATACTGATTTTAAACTGAAGAGATGAACTATAAAACTTTGCGTACAGGATAAACTGTTATTTTTGAAATCAATTATGTCATTACTTATTAGTTGTACTGAATTACTTATGTACAGTTATGTATGAAATAACTAATGTTACAATATGATTTAATATAACGTCCCTTTACTTTCTCAAATTCTTATTTGATCGAATACATACCTACGTAGGTACATAAACTCACGCCTTCGTTCCCAAAGGGGTAGGCCGGGCTACAGAATCACCTACAACTCTAAAAAGTTATTGATAATTCTGTAACCGCAGCAAAACACTCATGTTTCAAGGTTTATAAATACTACTTTCTTATCAAAATATTCGATCAGGGCCGGTATTCCAGGCGGTATAAACGATATCGTAGTTAACCTGTTATGGTATTGTTATGACGTCAGTCGCCATTACTGTCAAGTAAATAAGATCTATCAAAACGGTGACAATTCGATAACAGATCAAACACGATATGGTTTTTACCGTGAATAGAGGCCCAGACAAGAGGTTGAGAAAGTAAAGGGACGTTGTATTGAATCATGTTGTAACTCATTTTCTCATACGCAATTATACCAATTCAATTTAAAGATAACAGATAAAGATAAAGATAAAGAGACATTTATTCGCAACAATACAAAACCACATTAGGTACATAGATACAAAAAGAACAAGACAGAGAAACAGTTGCGAAACGGTCCCAACTCAGCATTCGCTAGCCGTAAAGCCAGCACTGGTCTTCCGTTGGAACTTGGAACCACTTGGTGAAGTGAGGGATAGTGACACACTTAACACAAAATAACGTAACATTAAAAACATGAAAGATCAAAATTAAAATCATTTGTTCGAGATTATCTCAAACGACCATAAGAATAAAACCCTGTTAAGGTACACACCTTGTAAATATCGTAAGAGATATTTCGTTTCTATTCATCACGAGTATAACAAGACAGTTCTGTTACGTCACATGTATCCCCTCCCGCGCCGTTCCACTACCGCAGCAATGCGCTACGACAGTAGTTATAGGTGTACCAGAAAATTTTAAAAACATCAAACATTTATAACGACGACGACGCGCTGGCCTAGTTGGTAGTGACCCTGCCTACGAAGCTAGCGGTCCTGGATTCAAATCCCGGTAAGGGCAGATATTTGTGTGATGAGCGCGAATATTTGTTCCTGAGTCATGGATGTTAACTATGTATTTACATACATACCTTCACGCCTTCATTCCCAAAGAAGAATTACCAACAACTCTATAAACTTGTTGATAACTCTGTAACCACAATTTGCACAAAATTAGGCTAAGATGTTTAACAGTGTATATTAGTGACAGGTAGCAAGCCCATCGCCTAAAAGTACTACTACAAGCCTTTATTCCCTTAGTCGCCTCTAACGACTTCCACGCTTCTTTCTCTTCTTCTTTTTACTTCTTCAACTATGTATTTAAGTATATATTTCTCTATATAAGTATTTATATCATTGTCTAGTACCCATAATACAAGCCTAGAGCTTAGGATTGGGATTAGGTCAAGTGGTGTGACATTGTCCCCTGATATTTATTTATTTATATTGCGACTCACGCACTTAATGTAAAATTTCTTTGATAAATAAGTTTATTTAAACAATAATTATGACCCGACAAGTAGATTCATTTTTAGTATTTGAATCTTTGAATAAAATCCTCGTATTTTTATTGATTCTAATTAAAAACATGAACACTTACACTCTTTGGTCTCATCACTCCCCTTAATGGCGCGCACCCGGCGCACCACGACGCGCACATGTGATTATTCGTTGACTTTGAACTAGCCAATCACGGCGCACGGCGGCTTAAGATAGGTACTAGACAACATTTTCCAAAGCGGTGTCTAGAGGGTAAGCGGTCCGTGGCATAAGATATTTTACGATTGATTCCTTTTTCGGCACATTCCTTATTAGACATATTTCGCTTTCGGCATATTCTTGTTTCGGCACATTCCGTTTTCGGCAGAAATCATTATATACAACAAATGAAATGAATCTTAAAAATATTATTTTTAATTTTCCAATCATAAAATATGATATAAGCATATGAATTTAGATACCTAGTTGGTTATCATTAGTTAGTTACCCAATTATTTTAAATAATCAGTGTAGGTACTGTTTAATTTTTGTCTTTTATTTTTATCGATTAAAATATAATATATATTTATTATTTTATTTTATTACGCCAGCAAAGTCACAAGTATTTCATAGTATAATTTATTTACTAAAATGTGCCGAAACAAGAATATGCCGAAAACGGATTATGTCCAAAAAGTAATGTGCCGAAAAAGGAATCAATCTTTTTTAGGACTAAAGCGCTTTTGCCGAAAACGGCAAGGTGGCATTCTTATAATTACAATTTGCAAGTGATTTACAGAACAGTATTGTGTATTTCAGATCAAGCGATCGAGACGGATCTGACCCTAAAAACCCTGATTGTCCCACGCCGTGGAAACAAGCCAGGGCGCTGCTACTGCTCCTGTGATAACAACGAGAAGCCCTTCTTCATCAGCGTGGATCCCAAACGAGTGAACTGACTCCAAGTTTAACCCAGTTACGACCACACTTTGTATAAGCTAGGGCGAAACAGCTATATTTTGTAGTTCTATTTCTTTTTGTAGTTTTAAGTACTATGTATTCAGAAATAAGTGACTTCTTGCGCAGTTATTTCCATATTAAAACGTATCTTTTCCCCTAAGAACTCGGGAACGTCATCTTATAACATCTAGAGCGGTGTTGTCAATGCCACTACGAATAGGGAAGCAAAAGTGAAACATGTTGAAAAATTCACCTTCCGCTATACAAACGCTTTTAGACCGAAATAGCTCGCTCTTTGCTCATAAGTTGTTCTTTCTACTTTGGTTTGAATGCGTTTGCCTGTTGATACTCATCAGTATCATTTGGTTTACTATAAATAAGGTATCAATGTGGATAATAAACAGGGATCGGAAATTCGGATCGATATTTACCTAAAGTTGGCAAAATCCCGGAAAAGGATAGGCAAACATGGCGTCGGCTTCTTAAAAATATTATTTTAATAATATAAGTTCCAGGATTCTGGGATTCTACAAAATGTTAATATAATAATTACTTTGCATGTAGGATAAAACATTCATTTTTGCTCCTATAAATTTGTTAGGTTAATGAGTTACAGGTAAATTAAAAAATATTTGGTAAATCTATACATGAAAAATAACTTCAAACAGTTAATATAAATAATTGATTATGAATTAATGCTGGTGCAATTTATTTATTTCGAAATCCAGAAATTTTAGTAATGAATTCTATGATTGAGTCCGCCTCCGTACAACTGAACAACAAAGCCGGTGCGAAAGTATAGGTAAATATCGATCCGAATTTCCGATCCCTGATAATAAATAATAAATACATTTATCATTTATTTTTAATTTACAATACATTAACCTCCTGAGGTTCCTTGTACTAATATTAGTACATAATACGACCATCGAAATAAAGATCTAGTGCAAAGGAAGTAAGGTGGTATTTCTTTTGTTTCAATGATTAATGATCAATTCAGAAAATTTACTTTATGATCATCCATAATAGATTCATATTCCATTGACAAATTTCATTGTATGGTGGGTCTTAGGAGGACCTCTACCTATACTCTTTTTTTCACCGTGAAGTTATGTCGGCCGACTGTTAAGTTGGATCCACACTTGTGACCATTTAACGAACATTATCCCGTGACCGTATCAGAAACACGTATAATGTGACCGTCTTTTTGCTAAGCGAATAATCGTCATAATCTGCAGTACGATTCAATCCATTCCGAACACTGAAAGAAACTGCTGAACACAGAATAAACAGCTTGTCAATGTATGGAGTTACGATTTACTAGCCGGGCCCAGTGTGGACACTGGTCTGTGTACTGTCACGCATCTAAGTCACGTATTACGAGCTGATCATGTTCGCTATTGTCCGCGTGACCAGACGTCCACACTTGCATTTAAGACACGCGTCCAAGTACGCCAGATGACAGGGTAGGAGTACTGACACTTGCTTCTGATACGGTCACGTAAATATTCTGTAAATTGTCACAAGTGTGGACCCACCGACCGACTCTAGTAGAGATGCCATGCCACGCAGTCTAGTTTGACACTATACTTCTACACTTGTAACGACGGCTTATTCCGTTTATCCACCCTAAAACAGCCACACTAAGGTGGATACTCGGAAACGCGTGTCCGTCTATCCAGCCTGAACGGGGTGGATAATCGGAAATTTACATAAAATCTTTCTTCCGATTTTTTCTCCCGCTTGTGTACAGTCAGAGAAACAAACACCCAGTCTAAGATACTTAGTGGACATTACAATACCTAGAAATACACACTTTTTGTTTTAAAAGTCAAAGCTACATCTACTCACTGATGAAATTAGTGTTGGTCATTTCTGGATATATTGCAGACTTTATAAATACCTGTCCCGCCCCAGCTTTGCATGGGTGTACCTATCCTTTTTATGTGGTAAAGTAAGTTTTTTTTGTTGAAAAAGTTATTAGACTGTAGTTAGAGCAAAAAGTCGGATGAACAATCAGAAGACAAATCCGATTATCCACCCCGTTCAGGGTGGATCAAATATAACAGTGTCAGCGGAGCTTCAATTTCTGAGTGTTTTGGCCCTTCGGGGCAACTGAAGATCTAAACCTAAACCTAGCAGTGCAGTGGGGAAATACCTATCATATGTGGCTTAGGTAAAGCAGGTAGTTTACTTGTGGGAGGACCTTGTGCAGGGTCCGTCCGGGTTGGTACCACCATCTTATCCATTAACCTACCGCCAAGCAGCAGTGTTCGCATTGTTGTGTTCCGGTTTGGGGATAAGACAGCCGTTGAAATGATTAGCATAGCATTCCATCTTAGTCCTCAGGGTTGGCAGTGCATTTGCAGTCTTGTGAATGCGAATGTCTATGGGTCACAGTTTCCACTTACCATCAGATGACCTGTGTGCTCGTTTGCCTTCCTATGCCATAAAAAAAAAAGAATATGTAAATGAAACAGAATGGTAAGACTAAATGTTGTGTATTCGTACGCGACCACGAGCGCTAGGTGGAGAGCGTGCAGAGCAGTGCCGTGCCGCGCTTCACCCAGAAGTCGGCCGTCTCCTTGCCGGCGGGCAGGTCCACCGCCACCACGAACGCCCCCTTCCGCAGCGGGTAGTAGTAACACGGGCAGATATAGCGGTCTGGCGTGGAAAAACTTGTCAAAATACAGGTTGAGGTTGATAATAGTACAGTCAGCTGCAGAGAAAAGGATACCCCCCCTCCTGGTAAGGATCGATTTTTTTGAAAAACCTGTGTTTCAATTTATATGATTTTTGGGTGAATTGAAGATTTTACTATTGTCTACACATAAACTCAAAATCATTTAAATCTAACCACAGGTTTTCGAAAAAAAACCATCCTTACCAGGAGGGGGGGTATCCTTTTCTCTGCAGCTGACTGTACATTACTACAGAGGCCGGGAAGTAGGGGGTTGCCCGCCGAGTTATATAGACGGATAGTTAAGAGACTGGCAACCCCTTTTCACGGCGAGGTATGTATAGTGCTTTTCTCAAACATATGCAATGAAATAAAATAAAACATGTGTGTAATAGGCATTAGCGCGGAAAAAAAAATAGCTATTAGGCTGTTCATAAACACAGCCGCCATGTCAACATAAAAAATTAAAATAGTACATTGTGTATTAAGGTCGGTAAATAAGGAATTACGATCGAGGCTCTAGTTGAAGCCCGAAGTCGAAGACTGAGGGCTTTCTGAGTCGAGGTTCGTAATTCCCGTACCGCCCGTGAAACATACAATGTTTTTCATCACATTTAAATGCATTTGCGAGTAAATAAATAGGTACACAAGTCAGCACAACTATTATTACGAATTACTTGAACTTTTTTTAAGCGGATGGCGGGCGGACTCCACAGATTATACAAATGTTTCGTTCAGAAACGTTAAGGGCAAATACTTACGTAGGTATACATACAGCCCTGAAGGAGTGTAAAAAAAAAACGACGTTTTGATACAGAAAACTATTAAAATCGATTATTAAGAACATTAATTGAGTATTTAAGTAACATGTAGCGAGATTGCAATGCAATTCCTGTTTAAATAACATTGTAAGACATTTTTTCAATTGCGTGTAAACTCTTTGCTTGAACTTGCATGACCAGTGTGATGTGCTATAAATTAAAAAAAAAATACTTACCGACCTTGGGTTTCATGGTAAAAATAAAGGTCGAGGGTTTTATATGGGACATTGCGGCCAAGTTAACCTGTATGTTTAGATACTGTTTACGTGCAAGTGTGATGAAATAGTAGATTGATAACCAAGGGTGGAAAGTGGCCCATTTCACCCGAGATATTTCTGGCGCTCGAACGAAGTGAGAGCGCCAATAGTTCGAGGGGAAATGGGCAATTTCACCCGAGTTAGACACTCTACTTTTCATTTCGACTGTGAGGAAAATATATTTAATCTTGTTTCCCGCTTTTTCTATTGCAAACTTTTTTTTCTATATTCAGAAAAAAGTTAAAATACTCATACTGCCAACATTAGAAAAGTTTAATCGAGGTCACGACCAAGGAGCCAGCAAGGAGGTTGAACGCCGCGCCGAACGAAAAAGTTTTACCTTTATTACGTATTTAAATATTCCATCTCTTTCTTTCATATTTCACAAATGACTTCCACCTCATTCTTACCCTAACTAAAGAAAGAGATGGAATATATTCGTGACGTAATAAATGTCAAATTTCTTGTTTCGAACGGATGTTCGGCGTTCAACCTCCGTGTTGTATCCTCCTTGTTGTGTTGTATTGCTCCTTGGTCGTGACCAACTCGATTATTTTTTCTAATGTTGGCAGTATGTGTATTTTCAAGATGGCCATGTCGTACCGTGAAAAAAAATTGTCATGCTATGCTATCATGGCATTATGGCGGGCAGCAGAATATAAGAGGAATAATTTTAAATGTTGTTTTTTTTGTAATTGCGAAAAAAGAGACCAGTCGTAAAATGATTTTAATATGAACCTATAGATCGTAATAAATACGTCGTTTAACGTATATTCGAGTTTAGATATATGAATGATTTTAATATGACGTAGCTCAATTATCTTAGAATCCATGGCCAATCGTAACTATTAAAAAAAAAATACTTTCCACCCTAGAGGGGAAAACGCAATTTTCCACCCGGCTATCTACCCATTCAAATTAAACTTTCCGAACAGGAGAGATGAAAAATATATTACTTCCTAGGCCTTCAATTTTGTGTGATATTCCTTTACAGGTCTCTCGAGTTGCTCCGCCCGGAACGTGATACTCGTACTTTGAAGCCTAAAATAACTAACATAACGCTAACATTTAATTGCATGTTTGAGAAAAAATAATACCGTATCACTATGTTTTACCCTTAGGTGTTCAAATATAACGTTGCTTATGGAGCAAATACTAAAATTAAACCTTGTTTTATGCAGGCATTAATGATTCAATAACTACATACGGGATAAAATGATATTCGATGAAATGATACAATCGATGAAGTGAAATTCGATACAATGATGGATATACTCTTTTGCCTTCAGATTGATATTATATCGGTCGAAAAATATATTTAACAAGTTCAAAGTGGTCTCAAAGTATAAATTATGATTACACTTGCATCTGGAAATTTTTTCTTGCATCAACTGACCAAATTTCAGGTGAAAACGATTTTGTAATTTCCTTGTAGTACTGTTAGGCGATGGGCTTGCAACCTGTCACTAATACACTGGTAAACCTCTTAGCCTGATTGTGCAAAATGTGGTTACAGAATTATCAACAAGTTTTTAGAGTTGTTGGTACTTCTGTAGCAGAGCTCTGCATACCCCTCTCTCGGAATGAAGGCGTGAAGTTTATGTATGTTTGTATGTAATTTGCTTTATGTAATTTGTAAAAAAAAAATGGTCTCCTTTGTTCGTGCTATGCTACTGATGTCTGAAAATTCTATTTTCGCTATCTAAAGGTGCACACTGTAAATTTTTCGAGCCATGGGCGCCTTTCAACTATAGCTGTCTTACTCTAATTTGGGGTAATGTAATGAGATGGTGGGCAAATATTTCTCATAAAAGTGCACATGTAAGTGTAACTTAAGATCTATATATTTCAACTACATTCTGATAATCAGACAATTTGCAATGAAACAGTTAGGTGAAATGTAACGATAGCTCTTATTGACTTGATTAGGGAACAAATAAAAATCATACGATAACATGTTAAAGGCAATATGGTTTTACCCAGTGGAATAAACCCAGGCCCAGGTAAATTTTCTAATTTTTATATTTTTGGTTTTGGAATAACCAAATCCATCGATATTATCGAACGGCAAAAATTGTTCACCAGCTCCCGTACTACACCGTGTTTTTATTGATTTACGATAACTTCGGCATATTACTAGGTACATCCATAGAAACTAAGTGGTAGATTCTTTTTTTTCATATTGCAAAAAAAAAAAATCTCTATGGAGCTAAGTTCATTTAGTTACTTTGCTCCATAGTTTTTTTTTTTTTTGCAATATAAAAAAAAAAGAATCTACCACTTAGTTTCTATGGATGTACCTAGTAATATGCCGAAGTTATCGTAAATCAATAAAAACACGGTGTATAAGTACCTATGTCGATGTACCTAAAAACATTTTAGACGTATATTTACAGTAGTTTTAATGCTAAGGAACTATGATAATCAGGGATCGGAAATTCGGATCGATATTTACCTAAACTTGGCAAAATCCCGGAAAAAGATAGGCAAACATGGCGCCGGCTTCTTAAAAATATTATTTTAATAATATAAGTTCCGGGATTCTGGGATTCTACAAAATGTTAATATAGTAATTGATTATGAATTAATGCCGGTGCAATTTATTTATTTTAAAATCCCAGAAATTTTAGTAATGAATTCTATGATTGAGTCCGCCTCCATACAACTGAACAACAAAGCCGTTGCGAAAGTATAGGTAAATATCGATCCGAATTTCCGATCCCTGATGATAATACGCGATGTTGCAACGACAACTTATGAAACAAACTAATGGAAAACCAATCCTTCGCCTACGGAATCGTACACAACCTATATTCAAGTATAACGCTGAACCTTTAATAGTATAGTCTACTCACTCTTTAGCTTACGTCCCGTTTGGCGGATGGGCTTGAAGTGTATGGGAGTGAGGGGGTAAACTAGCTGCATCGGAAGTGGCTCAGCAAGATAAGATTCCTTACGGAACCACGAAGCACCCTCCAAGTACTGTCCCCTACATACACATACAATAAATAAGCTGCAATCTACCGCCTCCATTAATTTAAATAACTAGATAAAAATGTCTCACATGTTTGGCCAAGCAAGAAAAGTGTCATCTCTCAGATTTCTGTCCAACGTCGCACTACGAGTAAATACAGCCTCGCAGATTTCAGAACAACACAATTCGGCATTTCGAATTTTAAATAATTGACGACCTCGCGGGCTCGGGGTCAGCGTGAGACTGGGGCGTCACTGTGACGTCATAGAGTCCTAGTTATAGATTTATTTTACACCATTTTGTTGTCCATATGAAGAAAGTAATAAAGATGTCAGACAGCCTCTCTATGCTATTACGAGTAATACAGGGTGACTTCAAATTGGTAATACAAAATCAAAGTTTTACACTATTTTCCCACAACTAAACCCCTCTAGTAACCGCCTGTTTCACAATAGACAAGTAAAGCATATTTGACGGAAAAATATCTAGACAGAAAGCGCATATAACTAATTTTAAAGGAAAACTATCACGGCTAAGTAGACATGACTGGTTCCTGAGCCACGGGCGACTAAAGTGTTTATACCTACTAAAATCGCCTAAGACAGCACCAAATAACTTTAAATAGAGAATTAGTACATATTTGTTGTTTTTTAAGGTAGTTTTTGTGAAGTAACGGCTTTGGAACCCTAAACTGAGCATGGTCCGATAAAATAAAATAAAAGATAAAAGACATTTATCCACTCACGTGCTCTGTGCAACCATAGCTACCAGTGACAGCCCTTATTTGCTTATAAATAAGGTCGACTAACTTTGCAAAAGCAATCAAGTGGTTATTCAGTAAGTAGGCCACACGGGCACTTTTACACGTCAAGAATCTACCAGCGCTTCACAAGAGGAGACCACTGCTGAGAAGAAACGCCGCAAGAAACTCGGCAACATGCTCTTGTCCGGTTTTTTGAACATGTTGTACGTTTTCATACATAAGTACATTAAATCATACCTGTTCTCCAGGGACCTCCTTTCCACCCAGGATCCAGAAAAAAATCCGAGAATTTCATTTTTTGGAAGGATACACACAACATCACACCTAACTAACCATTAAAGACAGAGCAGATAGAAAAAGAAAGAGATGTATATATGTGTATTATGTCAACTTCTATGCATTCTAGTGCGACTCTCTTTCATGCAATATTTCAGATTTATGAAGTGTATAGCTGTTGCTGTGTGTACAATAAAAAAGATAAAACATCTCATAACGTTTACGACATATTCAAAAATCGTTGAAATCGACCTTGATTTAGGGGGTGAGAAACGTTATCGCCCGGAGCTAAATTTGTATACTAAGTTTTTGACTTAAGCGTCCCCTTACAGTCTTCCTTAGGCCCAACAGACAACCCTATGTGAACATGATAATAGTGTTAATTAAGTCTTACCTGACGTATACGCCCCCGTCTCTAGGAGGCCTCACGAAGGAAGACTCCTCAAGAGGCATCACTGTGAACTCCCACGTCAGCGTGTCGATCGGCCAGCCCTCTCCGCGCGCGGTGGTCTGGCAAACACGGCGCAAATTATGACATGACAATACACCGATATTTTTTCCCTACTCAAAAATTAAAAATTAAAAATATTTATTCAGTACATTGGCCACATGCGTGCTCTTTTACACGTCGGTAATGTACAGTGGATCTACTAGCGCTTCGGACAAGACCATCATTGCGGAGAAGAAGCGCCGCAAGAAACTTCAGCAGAAGGTAATTTTTTCAATCATAAAAACATAATTATACTTGAAAGTAAGTTACTTAAGTAATAATAAGGTAATAAAGTAATAAACAATAAATTCTTAAAATTAGCAAAAATGAAATTATTACAAATGTAAATAAACCTTAAAATAAAATAATGACAATGAGAACAACCCGACGAGGTCTTTACGTCAAAAGCCATATAATTTGGATAATAAATTGAACTTAAAAAGAGGAGCGTAGTTAAAGCCCGTTACAGGCACGTTACAACTACGCTCCTCTGCCTGTCTGTTATTTCCTAAGGCATAGTATAAAAATATAGCATTAGATTATCCTTAAACAAAGATACAAGCAAATTTTAGTGGCAGAGACTATCGGATAATCTGCATAACCAAAATAACAAGTATCGACCACCCTACGTACTCGAGCGTGGCGTAATCCGACTTGTAATACGAAGTGTAGCACGAGGTTTAAGGGCCTGTACACATAACTGCGAATTTGCATCGCATCGCAAATACCTGCGAACTATTTCCGTATAAATTCCCCCCGTGTGGTTGCCGGGTTAGAATAGCGCCACTGCATGTCTTCCCGTGGATGTCGTAACAGGCGACTAAGGGACTAAAGGCCTGTAGTACTGTTAAGCGATGGGCTTGCAACCTGTCACTAATACACTGGTAAACATCTTAGCCTACTTGTGCAAAATGTGGTTAGAGAATTATCAAAATATATATTTTTTTACCTGTTGGTAATTCTGTGGCTCTGCCTACCCCACTCTGGGAATGAAGGCGTGAGTTTATGTATGTGTATTTATGTATTTCCGTATAAATCCGTATATTCGCGGCGTCGCATCGCATCGCATCGCAGTTATGTGTACAGGCCCTAATGCGGAGTGTTTGCCGAGGTTCGACCCTCGTACCTGCATGACGGCGGTGAGGAAGCCGGTGGGCGCGACGAGCGCGGGCAGCCAGCACAGCGTGGGCGGCGAGCGCGGCGCGCCGGCCCACATGGCGAGGTGCGCGCCGCGCAGGGACAGCTCGCGGCACCACGCGCCCAGCGGCTTCATCGACGGCCGCGCTGCCGGAAACCAAACGATATCAAGGGTACACGGAACAATGAGCGATCCGAAAGTTAGAAACTATGTCACACACACACTCACACACACATTCCAAATTTAAGCTAATTTAAAGCTATTTACAACTTAAAATTAATCATACCTAATTTCGCACCTTTAGAACAATAGTGACCTAATTCAGAAATTTCAAATTTCGACTTAGGTCTCTATAATAATATATTTATGACTTGAATTTTGGAAGCTGAAATTTTGAATTAGGTCATTATTGTTCTGAAGGTGCGATTTGTTATCAAATATCACCCACCTAATCTTAAACTTAACTTAATTGATTAAACCTCTCATTGTTACTGGAAGAGCGGGCCCTACTGCCACAAGTATATTCCGATGCTTACTAGAAGGACCCGACCTATGTATTATTTTTCAATTTTGTGATTCACAATAAATCATTTTACATTTTCATTTTTATGTTAAACTATATGTTCGGTAATCAGTAGATTGTGCGCTCCGCAGCGCCGACCGGCCATAGTGGCCAGCAGGTTCTCCAGATTTGACCCCGTTAGACTTTTCCTTTTGGGATTGAGTGAAACGGCTGGTATTTAAGAAATATTCTAGAACACACAAGAGGAAATGAAATAACGCATCATCATCAAGCCTTTAACAAAATTAAAAGGCGTGCCTAGCAGAATCCAAATTTGTTGGGTATAGTGTTCATAATAATAATCAGACATCGTAATTTACGTATTTTAACAAACAAAACTTGAAGTAATCACTAGTATATGGGAAACGAATCGATAATTGAGTTAGTAGATATAGACGATCCCTAGCTGTTATTTAAATTTCCCCGTATATTCCGAGGTCTGATAATAGCCATATTGTCGCTTGCGTCAAATTATAGCGTACTGCTGGACAACACATTAAATTGCGTTGTAATTAATCCATCCCCCCCTGCCGAACTCTGGTAATAGGAAACACTCACCCTTCTGCCAGAATGTGGGCACCCGCCCCTCATAGATGCAGGAGTACATGATCTCGAGCATGTCCGACATCACCACGAGACCTTCGATGGCGCGCCGCAGCTCCTGTCAGCGTCATCGTTATTAGACCCACTGTCACACTCATTAACAGTTTAACCATTTTCCAGGCCTTGCTAACGTAAGGATACAAGCAAGAATGAAGAAATGGAATAGAGCCACGAATTCGTAACTTCCTGAATATTTCAGGAAAGTTCAATTAAATTTGTGTCATTAAATGTAGGTAGTTAAGTTCAATTTTGAGCGTCATGAATGTGGTCGATGAAATGTACTAAGCCTGAAAAAGGGTTAATTGATGTATGGTTAATTACATTCTAGGCTACTTTCTTCGTTAAGTTACTCACTCGAAGGGGAAGATAATTTAAAATGCCAACTGTCTTAACATATAATAAGGAACCAAACGGATGAAGTCGGTACAAGGTCATTAACAAACAAACGGGGATTTGTGGGGTTTACCAAGGTATACTTCATGTAGTCGCTATATAAAATAGTGTCTTGTTTAGAAGAGTTAAGCAAAATATAATAGCTAAGGTGCTGAAGCCGTTGTTCTCTATCTCTCCACGTGCCACGTCAGTGGTCTCACCTAGAGCCCCGCCACGACGGAAGAGATGAGCACGTTGTAGTAGCCGAGCTCCTGGAGCAGCGACACGCACATGAGCATCACTAACTCGGGGCCTACGTGCTCCGTCTAGTCTCCATGGTCCTCAGTGGTCTCACCTTGAGCCCCGCCACGATGGAAGAGATGAGCACGTTGTAGTAGCCGAGCTCCTGCAGCAGCGACACGCACATGAGCATCACTATCTCAAGGCCTACGTGCTCCGTCTAGTCTCCATGGTCCTCAGTGGTCTCACTTTGAGCCCCGCCACGATGGAAGAGATGAGCACGTTGTAGTAGCCGAGCTCCTGGAGCAGCGACACGCACATGGACATCACTATCTCGGGGCCTACGTGCTCCGTCTAGTCTCCATGGTCCTCAGCGGTCTCACCTTGAGCCCCGCCACGATGGAAGAGATGAGCACGTTGTAGTAGCCGAGCTCCTGCAGCAGCGACACGCACATGAGCATCACTATCTCAGGGCCTACGTGCTCCGTCTAGTCTCCATGGTCCTCAGCGGTCTCACCTTGAGCCCCGCCACGATGGAAGAGATGAGCACGTTGTAGTAGCCGAGCTCCTGCAGCAGCGAGACGCACATGGGCATCACTATCTCAGGGCCTACGTGCTCCGTCTAGTCTCCATGGTCCTCAGCGGTCTCACCTTGAGCCCCGCCACGATGGATGAGATGAGCACGTTGTAGTAGCCGAGCTCCTGCAGCAGCGAGACGCACATGGGCATCACTATGTCGGGGCCTACGTGCTCCGTCTAGTCTCCATGGTCCTCAGTGGTCTCACCTTGAGCCCCGCCACGATGGAAGAGATGAGCACGTTGTAGTAGCCGAGCTCCTGGAGCAGCGACACGCACATGGGCATCACTATCTCGGGGCCTACTTGCTCCGTCTAGTCTCCATGGTCCTCAGTGGTCTCACCTTGAGCCCCGCCACGATGGAAGAGATGAGCACGTTGTAGTAGCCGAGCTCCTGGAGCAGCGACACGCACATGGGCATCACTATCTCGGGGCCCATCATTCGCTCCGTTGTCTCCACGTCGATCTTGTTCGGGAGTTTAACCAACATCTCTGCTGCTAATTCGTCCACCTGAAAATGCAACATCGCGTAAGGATCTGTACAAAATTTAAAAAAAGGAGCACTTTGGTGTTTGGGTGTCTGTAGGTCTAGTATAATCCGAATCATATTTTCCGCCAACATCGGGGTGCACCCCGGCCGTACCTTCTGGTCCTCGCCGCCGCCGCCGCCGCCGCCGCCCGCGGACGCCAGCGCGAACAGAGTCGAGCACATTATCAGCGCGTCCTGAAATAACAACAATAACAAAACAACGTCATTGGTCCGACCTATTTTGGAATACGCGTCTGAAATATGCACAGAGCACTGAATCGTCACCGCGCGCCTCTACTAGAGACGGCAGTGAAGACAATATTCGTGCTTCGCAATTGCGCTGAGCGCAATTGATGGAGGTAAAGGCCGTCAGTGTCTATTTGGACGTTGTAGAGTGCACATGATCAAAAAGCGATATTATGCCTCATTGTGCTGTGATATGATGTAATAACCAAAGTAATAACGGGAATAAACAAAATTCTGGCGTATCATATCACAGTTAAGTATTAAAAATCAATTTTTGGTTATTTGAAAATTGCGATTTGAGGTTATCTTGGAACACAAAACCTCCACTTTTTCTTCTTCTTAACACAAAACCTCCACCGCGCCGTAAGCAGTCTCACCAGCCAGTGACGCCAGTAAATGCGTTAGTGAAGTGTAGCGGTGTATGGCGTCATATCGATAGAGTGCATCGATGTCCATTGATGAATTTTTATTTATTTATTTATTTATTTAAGAAACATACAGTTTTGTTTAACTATTACAGTTCAACATTACAACTTGACCAAACCTGGAGTTTCCTTAATGATAATTAAACTTTACAAAGTAAAAGTAAAGAGCTCGTAACTAAACATTCAGTCAAAAGGAACTAGGTGTAAGTGTACGCTCAATCGAACAATAACAATTATGTGGGTACTTTAGAAATAAAACAGCATAATATTATTGTTATCAACGCTATTAGTCAAACAATCTGTCCATTACTAGTTTTTTATAATTACACAAATTTGAAGCAAAAAAATCGAAATCGTTAAAAAGTGTGTTGTGGTTACGCATAACACGCGAAAAGTACGAATTCTTGGCATAGTTAGTCCTGCATAAGCTGGGATAGAATGTAGGTTTTGAACGAGAAGAGGTACGATTAAGTCTAAAGTTAATTTTTTCAAGGAGGGTTGAAGAATCAATATGGCCATTTATTATTTTATATAAGAAAATAGAATCGATGTAGGTCCTACGCTTTTCCAGTGTAGTAATTCGATGTCGCTTAGCCGTGTCGATGCAATTCTGAAACACGTTTCCAGTGCGATAGTCTAATGACTTTAAAAATTTATTTTGAATTTTTTCAATGCGAGTAATATAAATGGCATAATGCGGGTTCCACACTACACTGGCAAACTCAAGATGACTACGAACGAACGAATTAAACAAAATTTTAAAAGTTATGGCTTTTTTAAATGGTCCAGAAACTCTAAGAATGAAGCCTAACATTTTAAAAGCCTTGTTCACAACACTGTTGATATGTAAATCAAATCGTAATTTATGATCCAATATAACACCAAGGTCCCTGATCTCTTGGACCCTCCTAATGTATTTACCAGAAATCATATAATCATAATTGATCAAGTCGCGCCTCCGTGTAAAGGACATGATGTGACATTTATCGGCGTTGAGATTAAGATGATTCCTGACACAATAAGAGGCAAAAGAATCCAAGTCTGATTGTAAAGCAACACAGTCAGCTTGCGATGAGATAATTTTGTAAATCTTGGTGTCATCAGCGTATAGAAGATGACACGAGTTGTGAAAAATGGCACTCATATCGTTCACATAAAGTGTGAAAAGAAAAGGTCCCAAGTGAGAGCCCTGGGGTACGCCTGAAGGTATAGGGAGAAATTTTGAAGTGAAACCCTTCAGTGACACTGCTTGGCTCCTGTTACTTATATAAGATTGAATCCACCTAAAGAGATCACCGTGAATACCGACCCTACTCAATTTAGCTAATAGAATACTATGATTTATTTTATCAAAAGCCTTTGAGAAATCGGTATACACGGCATCCACCTGGTGGCCAGAGTCGAGAGTCTTGACGATTAAATCTGTATAAGTCACAAGGTTGGTGTCAACACTGCGCCCCCGAAAGAATCCATGTTGGTGAGGTGAAATTTGACGAGCCAGAAAACTATTTAAATTAATGGTTACTATTTTTTCTAATAATTTACCAAAAATACAGAGTTTTGAAATGGGTCTGTATTGCACCACATTACCTTTACTACCACCCTTGTGGATAGGAGTTATTAAGGCTTTTTTCCAAATTACCGGAAAACGGCCCTCCTTTAAAGAAATTGAAAACAACGAAAACAACGGAGCTGCGAGCTCCTTTGCACAAGATTTAATGAATACTGGATGGATTTGGTCATGACCACAGCCCTTATTTATATCAACTCTTAATAACATTTGTAATACTTTATCTTCGGTTATATTAATTGAAGAGATGTTAGCATGATTATCAATTGTATCACTCACAGTTCCATTTAAAATGCCAGAGGGGGGATCTACAAAAACTGAATGAAAATAGTCATTAAAATAATTACATATGGAATCTAAGTCAGATGAAGAACTATTATTATAATGCATCTCATCGGGAATGACATTAGTAGCTGATTTTGTTTTAACAAAACTCCAAAAATACTTCGGAGTCTTAGTGATCCTGTCCTCACAATTAGATATATAGGAATTGTAACACGTCATTTCCACTTTCTTTACTCGGTCCCGTAACATTTTGAAAGTAGTGTGGTCCAATTCATTTCCATACGTTTTCCACAATCTGTGGTACTTGCGCTTTTCACGAATGATCTTAATTAAGGCCCGAGTATACCAAGGAGGGTAACCATTAGAGGAGTTGACAACACGTACCGGTATATGCTTTCCTATAATCACATCCAGAGCGCTATAAAAGAAATCAGATGCTTGATCAGTGTTCATGTTTAGCATGGCGCTCCAATCAATGTCATTTAGCTCTTTACGTATTTCCGGGTATTTAGCAACATGAAAGTTACGAACAATACGGGCCTTATCTCGACGGAGATTAAAATGTGGAAGATCAATCCCTATCTCCAACGATTTATGGTGCAGGTCCTCAGGAGTCAGAGGTTCAGAACACTCAGACACGCTACAGCCGGAGCTACTTATGACAAGATCCAACAACCTATTATAGTGATTCCTGCACACGTTATACTGTCTAAAGTCAGTAAAACTCAAAAAATCTCGAATAAGTAAAACTTTATTATCTCCAAAATCATCTAAAACCAAATTATTGGAACCGTCTTGGAAAGTCCAAGTAGCATGCGTTATATTAAAATCACCAATTAAAAAGTAAATATCGTCGGGATTGTTCAATAGAATTTCAGAGGCGTTGTCAAAGAAAGATTCCAGGCTATCAACGTGATTATAATTGTGAGGTAGGTAGGTGCAAGCAATGTGAAGTTTTTGCAACTGAGTGCCATGAGCGGGGGCAGAGGAGGGGGCGCGGGCAGGCGGCGGCGCCAGTGCCGGCAACTCCAAGGTGAGCCATAACTCCTCCGCGTCGGGCCGCGAGCACCACTCGGGCCGGCGCCGCACGCGCAGCCCGCGCCGCACCGCCACCAACACCCCGCCGCCGCGCGAACCTCGGGAGCTATCCCGATCCCGGCGATACACCACAAAGTTATTATCAAAATACTCCCCATCGCTAAAATCGGCGGTTAGCCAAGTCTCTGTTAAACAGATTACGTCATAGTCAGACCTTACGACATTAGATAGGAAATCATGCGATTTAGTACGTAAACCTCTTACGTTCTGATAATATACATTTAGAACACTACTGGACAATATATTCCGTTTAAAATTGTTAATTTAATATTAATTTTCCTTTACTAAGTGTTCCTTTTAGGTTTCCTAATGATGCTTACATTAAAGATAAATGGATATTAGCGACGGGAAAATTAAACTGGTTTCCTCGGAAACATTGTACGATTTGCTCAGACCATTTCGAGGCTGGAAGTACCACGAAAAGGAGTACCAGAACATACTCGTAACTATCTTCTGATGCTATTCCAACAATGAAACTCCATCCTGTTTTTAACGAGGCAAAACTTTGACAGACTGATTCATTTCATAAACATATAATTTGGTAAACTGCTTCTTTCCGGAACTGAAAATATTTCAGGACTTTTTTCAAATAGTGTCAAAACGCTTTAGGTTAGGTTAGGTTAGTTTCATAGAAATCCTGAAATATGTACAGTTTCGGAAAAAAAGCGGTTTGCTAAATGATGTTTGTGAAATCAATCAGTTTATAAATACGTGGACATCAGACTGAACTACCTTACAAAAAAACGCAACTCCAATTTATTAATTACGAAGTTATTGTAAAAATATGTTTTATTTTTGGGGCAGTGATGGCGCTCCGGTTCACCTTTTTTTAGTTTTTATAATCTTGATTTTAATAAACAACCCCAATAAAATGATTTCTATTATTTTGGCACACAGTTGCAATAGGCAGTATGCATGCCAAAAGGTATTATGAATAATTTTGAATATTGCCGATATATTGTTTTAAAAATAGTCATGTGTCCGATTTTGGCTCATTAAAATATCGATAAAAATATCGACCTCACACCGCAGCACTCTTAAGCACTTGTGACTTTCTTGTGGCGCACAGATGGTTGACATCTAAGATAATACGGATATGTCCTTTATGTAGTAGTGCGTGAACTAGTGTGAGTAAACGGTGACGCCCACTGACACGCTTGATTTGTATGGAAATTTTGGAGCATACCGTCTCTAGTAGGGGCACGGTTCTGTGCTCTGTGGAAATATGGAATCCTCATTTTGCAATATATATAAATCGAGTAGAATCCATTCAAAAAAAAATCTTAAGAGCTCTCAACTTTAGGCTTCATCGTAACTTTTTGTCATACGACAAACACCGTGAGCGGTATAATTTAACTGCACTGACTGTCAGGCTTACAGTGCAAGATGCTTACGCTGTACAATACAGGGTGTTTGGTAGCGGGTTCGACAAACGAAAATGGGAAATACTTGGGTCCAATTGGAACACATTTGCCATAGTGACCCCTATGCTAAAGTTGATAGTTTTTTTTTAATATTTTTTTTTCCGTTTTTTGAAAATATCCCAAAATTTTACCTTTAAACCTTCTTAATTACATACCTAAGCAACTGAAACCGCCCATTTTTTTTTAAATCATGCTCTGATAATGGTTTTATTTTAAAACAAAACCAAAACCCATATGTAGTGCTTTAAAAAAAAATATGGGCCCTTAAAGCTATGACAAAATGAGGAAAATAAAATGACATTTAAGTTTCGACAAGTATAAAAAAAAAAACACAAGTCATAGACGATTTCAAATTGATTAAAAAACTTCTCTGGTTAATACTCTTCACAACGATATGCCATTTAAAAGAAAAAACACAGAAAAAAAAAAATACGCAGTACATTGAAATTTCCTCACGAAGATTTATTAAAGAAATCACTTATACCACGGTTATGAATATTGGTGAATTCGTTAGAGTTAATAATCGCTGGTAAATTACCATTAATAAAAAACATTTTAAGAGTAATAATAAAATTGAAAACGAAACACTTTTTTAAATTTTGATCACAAAATTTAAAAAAATCTTTAAGCTTCACGGGCGTTATTGCGAGCTCGACCATACGCTAAACAAAACACTTTTTAAAATTTTGTGATCACTTGATCAGGAATACATTCCGTACATTTTCGTCGCATTTGCCACATTGATTTGAAAAAAACATTAAGCTAAATTAGCTTTTTAATCTGTGTCTTAAATAGCTTGTAGTTCTTTAAAAGAAAAGTACACTTTTTTTTTTCAAACAGAAAGACTTGTAGAAAAACACGTTGATTTGTATTGGTTTTTGAAACTTTCATTACAATGGGTGAACGTACACCATTTACCAATGAAGAGTACCTACGCTGATATTATTTTAGCGTATGGTCGAGCTCGCAATAACGCCCGTGAAGCTCAAATAATTTTTTAAATTTTGTGGTCAAAATTTAGAAAAGTGTTTGGTTTTCAATTTTATTATTACTCTTAAAATGTTTTTTATTAATGGTAATTTACCAGCGATTATTAACTCTAACGAATTCACCAATATTCATAACCGTGGTATAAGTGATTTCTTTAATAAATCTTCGTGAGGAAATTTCAATGTACTGCGTATTTTTTTTTTTCTGTGTTTTTTCTTTTAAATGGCATATCGTTGTGAAGAGTATTAACCAGAGAAGTTTTTTAATCAATTTGAAATCGTCTATGACTTGTTTTTTTTTTTTATACTTGTCGAAACTTAAATGTCATTTTATTTTCCTCATTTTGTCATAGCTTTAAGGGCCCATATTTTTTTTTAAAGCACTACATATGGGTTTTGGTTTTGTTTTAAAATAAAACCATTATCAGAGCATGATTTAAAAAAAAATGGGCGGTTTCAGTTGCTTAGGTATGTAATTAAGAAGGTTTAAAGGTAAAATTTTGGGATATTTTCAAAAAACGGAAAAAAAAATATTTAAAAAAAACTATCAACTTTAGCATAGGGGTCACTATGGCAAATGTGTTCCAATTGGACCCAAGTATTTCCCATTTTCGTTTGTCGAACCCGCTACCAAACACCCTGTATATGTGGAGGTATACATATATAATTGCCCACAACTAATTAGCGAACATAAGTTTTCGAGCCCCTACGTTCAGGACCAGATCAACAGCTCTGTTGGCTGTCCCGGTGAGCTCAACCAAAGCAGGCGTGCGCGCACCGCTGCGCAGAATGTGCACGACACAACAAGCAGCTCTCTTCAGTCGACATGTTCAGTAGCTCGCGCGCCCGATTCAAGAAACAAGTCAGTCTCTTACTTAATGAAATATAATATGTGCCATAGGTACTTCTTCATGATTGTTTTTTACATGTATGTTAATATTGTCGTGTGTCTGTAGTAAGTGCTTAATTAGCCTGTGTTTCATCCCGTCACAAATCAATGTGTTTTGTATTATAATTTGAAATATTTTACCTGTCTCTCTATCCTGTTGCCGATTTGTGTATGTAAACTAATTATGTAATAGCCGTAACCGCTACCTTTATTTTCTAGTTATTAACTCCTAGTGAGAATTGTATTAGGATTTAGACATTTATTATGTACTTCTCTTTAGCATATTATTCTTAATTCTGTACGTTGTCTTTATCTGTTTTTTTCTCCAATAAATAAAAAAAATACACAAAAAAAATTGGTACAGCACGGGCAGTCTTATCGCTAAATTTATAGCGATCCCTTCTAGACCACCTAGATGGTTGAAAAGAAAAAAGGAATTGGCAAACGGTCCAAACTGAAATAAACAACCTAAATAGCAAATACAAAACAAACTTGGAATCAAAATTAGTATCTTATTAATTCTATTCGTTACCCACAGAAGTAAATACTTAACAATCAGCCTTTATTTATATTTACAAGATTCTTATTCAATCAGACAAACCCAAGTCTCAGCTTGCATGTAAATGTCTATAATTTTCAGTCACATTTTTCGCGTCGCATTATTTCCCATTCCAGAAATCAATTTAATAGTTCTGACGAAGCTTCCACAAAGCTCCTATTTCTGGGTGCTTTGACTCTTGGGGCCTGCTGTTAAACCTGCCTACCTACCTATTTCAACCTAGTTATAAGTTGAAAAATTTGCAACTGGAAGCAACCCGAACCGGAAAATATCATCATGTCAGCCGAAAGACGTCCACTGCTGGACATAGGCCTCCCCCAAGGCTCTCCACTCGGACCTTGTGCTTTTCGCATCCACCGCGTTCACGCGATCTTTACAAGGTCGTCACTCCATCTTGTTGGGGGCCTACCTACAGCTCGTCCCCCGGTCCAAAGTCAAAATTAAGATAGCCTGGCAGGGGGTCCAGGACGTGTGTTACCTGCGCGAGCGTGGCCACGTCGGCGGAAGCGTGCTGGCCGACGGACTCGGCGCGCTCGTAGCCCGGCAGCAGGTCCAGGAAGTCGCGGTACGACTCCCAGCTGCCGTCGCGCGGGATGTGGTACGCCGGGATCGGGGACAACCTGGAACATATGGAGTCATCTATTCAAATTTATTTTTTTCAAAAATGACCGGAAAAGTTGACATTACTAACTCCATACTGAGACGCGAAGTACATAGTTTACAGACAGTTCTAAAAATTAAAAAAAAAATACATTGCGTGCTCGCTACACAAGCCCGCAATGTTGCATACAAATTTCATTCAATTCAATTCATCAATCGGCAGGAATGGCAATTGCCTAGGCAATAATGTACTATTGAACCCTCACATGACTGCAAGATCGGAAGACGGTAAGACGGCCAAATGGTAAGACGATCAGATGGCAAGCAAAACGTTACAAACTTAAAGCATAAAATGAAACAATATTGAGTAAATATCCAATTGGCCAACACTTAGCAGGCGTCCTGTATTCATAACATTTGCATTTTTTTTTCTTTGTCATACAAATTATGTATTTACTACTTAAAAATAATGTAAACATACACACTTCCACGCGTGCACGCACACATAAACACACTCACACACGCAATAATTAAGAAGTCTCTTGATCAGTTTTTTTTTTTTTTAATTCGTTTAAGCATTACTTTTAATAAATAGTAGTGAGATGGATTGGAAGCGCTCTCCTCTCTCTTCAATCCGGTGCCACTGAAAACCAGCGTCAATGCTAGTAAGCCTGACACCATGCTAAGTGGCAACCTTTTCGGTGTTAATTTTAGATTAAGTACTCTAAGTTTGTATTACTCTACTTTTTAAAATGGTTTTGAATAAACGATTACTATATGGTTTCTGTACGTAACGTTTTCATTCAATCCCTTGTCATATTGTAATGTTTATAGTTATCCTTCGTAAGTCACAGTACGCTGTCCCAAACAGCCCGCCTGGCTCCCCTGAAAACCAGCCCGGTTGTCATCCCCATGCAAACCATTTTGCTGAGTGGAGACCATTTCGGCACACATCAACCTCATTGTACTTTTTAATTTAATGGTGTCGCTTATTGTATCTTTTCTATGATGTACAGTCACGGATTTTAATTGTTATGCCATTGTGAAGTTATTTAAATTTGCAGTATGGCATCCACGAGCATTTACGAGATTACACGATTCATCACGAATACATGACACCGCGGGAACTACATAATAAGATGACGGATAAATAGATTGATTAGTTCGAATCACGAGGAGGTTATAGGTTAAACGTGATTAAAATATTGACACCTGGCATTTTAGAAATATTGCAGGATCGTTGTCATAATGACATACAGATCAAGTTAAGACGTCATTATTATAAATAAGCAAATTTTAAGAAAATAAGATGCCACCAGGGGGTCCATTTACAACGTTAAAAGATGGCGGACGTGTAATTAGTTTTAGACTTTAATTTTTGGGTAATTAGATGTTCAAAGTTCTTTTCTAATAGTGATTTGTACTTTTTATGCCTTTGTGTCGCACAGTGATTGAAGACTTGGACTTATTTCGTGTATCTGGCATCTTTCTTCTCGTTTCAAGTGGTCTCGCAGTGGTGCAGAGGTTAAAACTACCTTGACCTCTGACCTACAAATTACCGTACAACGTTGCCCCCAATCTTCCTAGAGAAGATTGGATTGTGTTTTATTGCTATATTGATTTATACTTATGTATACTTGACACTGGCGAAATCACTTCACGTGGAAACGCCATATCCCCGCGGTAGTAGCTGTTCAAGTCGCCGCGGGGGCAAAGAAAGAAGAAGAAGATGCCACCAGCAATTTCTACGGAAACTCGTCACATGATTGTGACTTTGCACCAAGAAGGGCTAAGTTTGCGAGCAATAGCAAGACAGTTGTTAATATCGGTGGGTTGGTTACTTCTATATTTGTTTGTTGCGGTTTAACATATAAAAAGGTGGTCGTTAGCAGCCCGACGCAAACAATCTGACAAAACCGTGCAAACGCATTGCTGGATTTCTTTCATGCTGCTTCTTCTCAACAATCTGCAGAATATACACTAAACCTGTATTTTATAATTTATTGACCGATTAAAACATTATGTAATGTATTTTACGTTTTTATTTTATTATATTTTACGCTACTTGTGAAGCAGTCAAGGACTTTAATTGTTATGCCACTATGGAACCCTGTCGCATAACGTTAATCATTAATTTTGGCGTACAGATGTAGTGCATAATTGTTTTCCTTCGTATTTTCACGGAAACGTACGAACGTGTCTTGCTATTTCAGTTGGTCACAGTCCAAAAGTACTGAGGTTGACTGAAGAAGCATGACAGATACGAACGTTTCCGACAAAATACGAAGGAAAACAATTATGCACTACATCTGTAATTTCTTTCATGTGGTTTGACGCTGTCATTATGACAGGGTTCTACAGTGGCATAACAATTAAAGTCCTTGACTGTAATGCTTCAATCAGCCATAGTTATGCAGAAAGAGACTAAAAGAACTAGAATATTTAATAATTTATAAATTTAATATCTAGTATACACTAGAATAAATATTTTTAAAAGTTTGACTATTTATTGCCACGATTAGTCTTTCGACTTACACGCTGACTAATCAATTCTTTTCAAGATGGCGGGGTTTGACGTGTTATTTATATTCAGATATTTGCAACAGTTATCACCAGGGATCGGAAATTCGGATCGATATTTACCTATACTTTAGCGCCGGCTTTGTTGTTCAGTTGTATGGAGGTGGACTCAATCATATAATTCATATAAAATTTCCGGGATTTCAAAATAAATAAATTACACCGGCATTAATTCATAATTATTTATGTTTAACCAAATGTTTTTTAATTTACCTGTAACTTATTAACCTAACGAATTTATAGGAGCAAAACAGAACGTTTTATCCTACATGTAAAGTAATTATTATATTAACGTTTTGTAGAATCCCAAAATCCCAGAACTTAAATTATTAAAATAATATTTTTAAGAAGCCGACGCCATGCTTACCTATCTTTTTCCGGGATTTTGCCAACTTTAGGTAAATATCGATCCGAATTTCCGATCCATGGTTATCACATTGTCATGGATGCCAATTTTGTATTATATATCACCAATAGTAGCCGTTGTTTAAACGTGGCCATAGCAACCCTATCAAACGAGAAAAACGATTGTGTTCAGTAGAATAGCTGATTGGGCGTTGTAATATCACCAATAGTAGCTGTTGTTTAAATGTATAACCATAGCAACTAGACATGCAATTTGACTTGGGGTGAATTCACTCTGTGGTCTGATTGGTAGACTTGGGTCTCAGGTTAGCCAATCGTTAATGTTGTATGTCATTTCGTTCTTCTATTATACGAAGACGTGCGAATTTTCTTATCTCGATATACGAGTAAAACCGACTGAACCCGATTTGTATTACACCGCTAAAATACGAACAGTGGCAAGTGGCATAACAATTTACGTTCGTGACCGTACCCCTGTGTTGATGTGTTTGTTGAATAATAGTACATTACTACAGACGCCGGGAAGTAGGTGGTTGCAGGCTGAGTTCATATAGACGGCCGAGCGAAGCGAGGTCGGATAGTTACGAGGCTGGCAACCCCTTTTCACGGCGAGGTATGTAAGTATAGTGCTTTTCTCAAACATATGCAATGAAATAAAAAAAAACATCACTCAAAAAACATTTGTGTAATAGGCATTAACGCGGATATTTTTGGTCCGAACCACACAGTTTTTTTTTTTTTTTTTTTTTTTTATGGTATAGGAGGCAAACGAGCAGACGGATCGCCTGATGGAAAACGATTACCGTCACCCATAGACACCTGCAGCACCAGAGGAGTCACAGGTGCGTTGCCGGCCTTTCAAATGAGAGTACGCTCTTTTCTTTCTTGATACAAAAAAAAACGATTTTCAGCTATTCTGCCTGTTCATAAAACCAGCTGTCATGGCCATATTAAAATTAAAAAAAAATTAC
The DNA here is from genome assembly GCA_927399475.2 of Acleris emargana. Classification (NCBI taxonomy): domain Eukaryota; kingdom Metazoa; phylum Arthropoda; class Insecta; order Lepidoptera; family Tortricidae; genus Acleris; species Acleris emargana. Next base: position 1,916,138 of record OV656841.1, read on the forward strand.
TTCCCGGCCTAGGCCTTCAATTTTGTATGAAATTCCTTTACAGTTCTCTCGAGTTGTTCCGTCGGGAACGTGGCACTTTGAAGCCTAAAATAACTAACATAACGCCGACATTACATAGCATGTTTCAGAAAACGGTTTTTTTCTCAAAAATAACCGGAAAAGTTGACATTACTAACTCCATACTGAGACGCGAAGTACATAGTTTACAGACAGTTCCCAAATAATAAAAAAAATACATTGCGTGCTCGCTACACAAGCCCGCAATGTTGCATACAAATTTCATTGTTATCTAGTTTGTAACTTTTTAAAAAGTGAAAACGGCCATACTAAAATGAGGGCATAAGTCTTATACATCCATATTTTATTCAAAACGTAACTTTTTTATCCGTGTCTGGAATAGCTTGAGTATTTTATTTCCAAAAAATCTTGCGTTTCGCCTTGTCATAAACATAAAGGCGGTAAAGAGTGAGGTTATTTCACGTGAAGTTTCTCTTTATATGCGATTTGAATCTTGCGATTTATGCCGTGTGGTTGCTGGTTTAGAATTGTGCCACTCCATGTCTTCCCGTCGATGTCGTAAGAGGCGAGTAAGGGAATAAAGGCTTGTAGTACTGTTAGGCGATGGGCTTGCTACCTGTCACTAATATACACTGTTAAACATCATAGCCTAATTGTGCAAATTGGGGTTGTAACTCTGTAGAGTTATCAACAAGTTTTTAGAGTTATTTATTTATTTAATCTTTATTGCACAAAAGAATACACTTCGTATACAAAAGGCGAACTTAATGCCGTAAGGCATTCTCTACCAGTTAACCTTTGGGCAAAGCAGAGATTGTGGTGGCGGTGCAACATAGGGTCTAACATATATGTTGCTTAAACGTAATAATATATACCTACATACCAATATATTAAAATAAATATAAATACTTATATAAATACATAATATTGTAAAATGAGGATAAGCACAAAACATTACAGATAACACCATCAGAAAAACAAGATGATGACTATTCTACCTACAAAAAGAAAAAAAATCGCGAACTTTCTTTTTAAAGAGTTGTTGGTAATTCTGTAGCTCTGCCTACCCCACTCTGTGAATGAAGGCGTGAATGTATGTATGTATGTATGTATTCTATTCTATTCTATTCAAGATTGCAAGACGGCAAGACAGCAAGTTAGACGGACGGATATGGCGAAACTATAACGGTTCCAAGTTTGTACTAACACGGTACCTGTAAAAGGGTATGTCGTGCGCCTCCTCGCAGAAGAACTGGTTGATGTACGCGATGAGCACGCGCTTGTCCCAGTCGTCGGTGATGTGCCCGCCGTAGTTGATGATGGCGAACAGGTAGCGGAGCGCGTCCCACGGAACCTCCTCGTACTCCTCCAGGTAGTTGGCGAGCAGGTTGTCTGACACCTGCCAGAGGAACACGCACGGTAAAAATACCTTAACCATACTGAAAAATGGGAGTTTTTTGTAATTGGGACTTTGAATCTACAATCAAGGGAATAAAGTTCAATTTCGATTGTTTGAAAATGCCATTTTCAGTTAATGAGCATAGGAAAATAAACCTTATGCTGTTGCAACAAAGTTCAAAGTAAATTGCCTTGATTATGTACATCCTATTGCACACTGGGCATGCGAGGGTAATGCTATGTTGGCGTTACAAAAAAACAAGTATAGCCTCCTAATACCCACCATACAACGAAATTTGCCAGTGGAAAATAAACTTATTGCGATTGCAATAAAGTCTATTTTCTAATTTAATTGCCAGTCATAAAAACAAGAGATATTCTACTTTATCTTCTTTACAATTGATATTTTATTGCAACGGCCGTATTATGTACATATTTTTGTACGCGGGGACTTAGGAGGTTAAGTTATAGTACATAACTTAACAAGGGCTGTAAAAGAAAGAAAGCCCGAAATCGCAGGTATTTGAGACCCGAGCCGTAGGCGAGGGTTGTAAATATGCGATAGAGGGCTTTCTTTTTTACTGCCCGTGATGAGTACACAATTTTACGTCTTCACCTGGCCACAATGCGAGTTTTACCGTGCGCGCAGCGTGCGATAAAACTCACATTATGGCCAGGTGTTACGTAAAGGTTGTTTACTGTTTAATCGTAAATTGTGAACCGTTCCAATCAGGAGGGCTACAGGTTGTCTGACTCGGTTCTAGCTCGGATCTCTCTCTGCAGGGTGATTGGTAGCTAGGTACAAAGCTTTAAGGGGGTGATAGAGCAGCTCATAAGCTATCGATTTAACCGCTATGTATGTTCAGCTAAAATTCCCTTTTCATAGTTCTTATTACAATGGCCTTAAAGTCTAATTTCGTAATAAAAGATCAACTAATACTCGAAGGCCGGGCGCGGCGCCGCCGCCACCGCCGCGTCGAACCTAATTTGAAAATCGAACATTTTTCTAAAATCGAGCTGGCCACGGCAAGCTGAATGGAACACATTTGAAATTAAACAAAAGCCGCGAGTATTGTAAGACGCTGCAATAAAATACATTGGTGATAACTGCAAAGTTTTAAATAAATATATCAAAATTGAAGAAAACATCTGTTAAAATGTCGAGTGACGAAAGTGATTTAACTCCGGAGTCCATTAAATTGGATGCCTTAGGCATTGTTCATAATCTACTCCCAGAGAAGTCAAAGGAAAAATACCTGAAAGCCTACAACGATAAACTCAGATAAACTCTACCTCAACTTCGATAAACGTACCAAATAAAAATATAACTTTGTCTTTCCACAACTGGACTAATGTCTCAAATATCAATTTTCACTTTTAATTTTAATTTACTATAATAAAACGCTGTTTTTAGTAGACTCGCTTTTTTATTGTCTTGCAAAAGGTGAGAAAAGTAGAGTACACTCCTCGGGGATAAAGCTGTTTTCGTCTTGGGCGCGCTTGAACCCCTCACTGCGCTCAGGACTCTTCTTAATTCCCTCGCTTCGCTCGGGAATTAACTCGTAACACCCTCGCTACGCTCGGGAGTTAAATCTGGAGTCCTTCGTTACGTTCAGGATTCAATATCGCGCCCGTGACATAAAACTGTGCTTTATCCCCTCGGTGTATAATCTACTATTATACAGGGTTATTTTTGGACCCCTCACTTTAATTTAATATGATTTATGGGAGTAATAGGAGACTTAAGTGAAATAATCAGTTCTTTTCCTTTTGAAATGTACATTGTATAGCCACATTTATTTTCAAATTTCTAGTCGCGCTTGGTAAGCGTAAGGTTTTGACGTCGACTAAAAATTCCTAACTTCAGTATTTCTTTTATTAACCCTTTTCCAGGCCTTGCTAAAGTAACGCCACAAGTAAGAAATGGAATAGAGTCACGAATTCGTAACTTCCTGAAGGATGACCCATGAAGACATATTTCAGGAAAGTTCAATTCAATTTGTGTCATAAAAAGTAGGTAGTTAGTTAAGTTCAATTTTGAACGACATGAATGTGGTTGATGAAATGTACTATGCCTGGAAAAGGGTTTAAAGGCGGCGACAGTGAGGACGGTAAACAAGAAGGGTATAACCATATTCTTTTGTTATTTTTGGAAAACTAGAAAAAAAAGGCCAAAATGGATGTATTTTTTAATTCATAAGCTGCTGTTCTGGAATGATGAGGCTAAATTTGGCGGGGGGTCCGAAAGTAACTCTGTATAATATGTACGAGTACCTAATTGAATACCCCGTATGGTGGCCGGGTTAGAATAGTGCCACTCCATGTCTTCCTGTGGATGTCTTAAAAGGTGACTTAGGGAATAAAGGCTTGTATTACTGTAAGGCGATGGGCTTGCAACCTGTCACTAATACACTGGTAAACATCTTAGCCCGATTGTGCAAAATGTGGTTACAGAATTATCAACAAGTTTTTAGATTTGTTGGTAATTCTGTAGCTCTGCCTACCCCACTCTGGGAATCAAGGTGTGTGTTTATGTATGTATGTATGTACAGTCAGCGTCAGAGAAACGTGACCCCCCTGGAATACACATTGAAGCGTATAAGAATTTCAACGGTTCCAGTAATAGAGGTTTGGCTTAGTGGTTATCTCATAAGGCATGAGAGCCTGAGTTCGCAGGTTCGATCCCCATATGATGTCTTTTTGTGTTTTCCATTTTTACAATTAAGTTTTAGTTTTTTTATTTCTACTACAATCAAACATTTTTAATAAATATTTAAATAAACAATGTTACAAAAAAAACTATGTTTTTGGTATAATTTTATTTATTTTATTACAAATTCGTAACCTTTATTCATAACATAATAAATAACAGCGTGAAATAAATACATAGAGATCATTTTTATTTTATTATATTCCTAGGAATTTAACAACACTGTGTTAATATTAATTTTAGATTCGTCAAAATTATAAACATAATATTCTTGTTACAATTTATATTTAAATAGTGTAAGTAATTAAAAACGAAATATTCAAGAATCCAGTCATGCTATTAAACATTGTGCCTTCTTTTATTTTACTTAGTTCTTTATGCTAATTGCTAAGCACATAATATTATGTAATTTACTACTGATTCATAACAAAGGTAAGCATAGGGTTATTCCTAGGAATATAATCGCAGTTGCTCTAAACGTGTTTTTTTTTAAATTGCGAGAGAACCAACATGCTAAACTAAGTAGTAAGTATAGCAATTTACATCTCTCTTGTTTTCATCACAATTTGGAACAACTAAATACAAAACAAAGAAACGAAAATGTATTGGGTCAGATAGTGTGCCACAGCAGCCGGGTATTAATTAATTATTTTTTTTTTTTATTTCTTTAATAACACAGAGGGTAACCGTCAGCGTCTTTTACTTGCTCCAGTCGGCTTCTCATGCTCGAGACCATGTTGGAACATGCACTGCTATTCCGCATCAGTTCCCACGTTCTATGGACTTCGGCATCTAATTTTTTTTTGTTTTGACCTCAGTAGGGTCCCAGTTTAGCACCATTTGGCCCCATACATTTTCAATAGGGTTCAGGTCAGGACTTTTAGAAGGCCAATCCATAACTGTATTATCTGCCTGAGCAGATAACCATTCTTGCACTATACGCGAACGATGCACCGCACTATTGTCTTGCACTAAATATATTTGGCCTTCAGGGTATGCGACCCGAACTGATGGCACCATCACGTCCCGCAGTATCTCACGGTATCGTTCACCGTTCATACGGCCCCCTGCTTCCACGAGCTCACCTGGACCCATAGAGGACATCCAACCCCAATACCCTGAAAAAAAAAAACACCATATAATATTTTAAATACGAGGAAATAATAAACAGGTTAGAAGTCGTGCATAGTTACCTAATGTTATCCTTCCGCTTGTTCTTAAGTCTAGCATATTTTTAGGATTGTATCGCTCCCCACTTCTCCGCCACAATACTTTTCTTCCGTCTTTATCCGACTTGAAACATTTTTCGTCGGTAAAGATAACTATTTCGTTCTCCCAGTCAAAATGTTCATATTTCTTGGCGAATCTCACACGATCGTCGCGATGTGCTTTCGACAGATTTATTTTTCTAGCCGGTTTGTAATGGTGTATTTTTGCAGCGTGTAAATGTCTTCGAACGGTGCTAAGTGATACCTCGAATGTCTCAGCACTTGAGCGGGTGGTCGTGAACGGGGCGTCAGTGTGAACTTGCACAATACTACGGTGCCGCTCGGATTCGTCTGTAACAGCTGTAGGACGAGGGCCTTGGCGATTACAATTCACTTCACCCGTTTCTTGATATCGCCTTATCCATTTGCGAACTGTATTTCTCTGCAAATACAACATAATGTATTAAAACACATGTATTCAATACAGTTATAAATACACTAAAACACTGAGCTACCTATAACCAATAAAACACTAAAATATCATTAGAAAAATTGAGTATTTATAGGTAGGTAACTTACTGCTATATTCATTTCTCTTGCAATTTTTTTAATATTCTGGTTTTGTTCCCAAAGAACTACAATTTTGGCTTTCAAAAAAGTAGTAAGTCGAACCATATTAGAATTCAGCACAAGTTTTTGAGACGTAAGGAAATCGTAAATCGCTTAATCGAGTTGAGGAAACGTTACTAACTGCACACCGTCAAAACTCAGGTTTGATTTGCAGAGGTGATTATAAAAGTTACCCTCAAACATATTTCTAAATGAATTGAGTAAATTATACTAATATCAACCTTAACGGTAATTAGTCACGGTCGTTATAAATCACATTTGGCAATAAAATATGGGTAGTTGAATAAACAAAGACGAAACTATTCTTTTCAGGCTGGCTAGACAAGGACGCATGGGCAGAAATAATAATCATATTTTACAAGTAGGTAGTTGCTAGCAAGTGATTCATAAATTCGCTCATTATGGTATGGGCACGATAGCTCAGTGGAAGCGGTGCAGAATAATATAATACAAGTGCTGTCCCCGAGTGGTCGGGGTTCGATCCCGGTCTATGGTGTAGTGAATAAGAGGAAAATATTTTTGTAAGTTGTGGCTGACCGCTTGGCTAGCAAGATTGAGTAAAGTAAAACTCAGCTTGTCTGCCTTGCGAGTTGTAGTTTTAAAATCTAGGGGGTCACGTTTCTCTGACGCTGACTGTACCTAATTGAAAGTCGATAAGTCATTATGACAGCTCAAAAATGCCATGAAAATACCAGACCTCTGTCAATCACTTACCTCAAAGTCAGCGTCATTAAAACTGTACACGGCGTTGTAACCGAGCTGTCGAAACCGCTTTCGAGCGATAAGGGTGCAGTGGAAGAACGACACGCAGAACAGCAGCCGCCGGTACTTCGGCGATGCTTCGTCGAACCTGTCTTCGTTTATGTTCGCGAAGATACGGACCATATTGCCTTTCAGGCCCTGTTCATATAAATTATGGTGTCAGTAGGCAAAAATGTGGGATTAGGTACTAAATGTCAAGACGTAATTTATACTTAATACATAGAGACATCCAAGACTTGGGAATAAATACTCGCGCTCATCACTAGTGACCGTTATCAACGTGCTGTATTGGTGTTGTGTACACAAGCATTTTAAACATTATATATTTCACAAATTATGAGATTTATATACAAATCATGTCAGCAGAAAGACGTCCACTGCTGGACATAAGACTCCCCCAAGGCTCTCCACTCAGACCGGTCTAGTGATTTTCACATCCACCGCGTTCTCGCGATTTTGTTGGAGGCCTGCCTACAGCTCGTCTCCCGGTCGGTTATATATGTCGGCGCGGAGCTGCCCGGCAGGGGCGAATCCGCGTCGGGAGAGTTAGACATCACAGGATTTTAAATAAAATAGCACTTTAGCACACACAACACTCTATAATGCCACTAACACAAAATATAATTACTATAGGATTAAACAAAATACTATTATTCTGAACCTCTAACACTTGCGTACCGGACCATAATGGCGGCGGCAGAGAAAAACCATAACAAATTTCCCGCCATCGCAAGGTCAACCTCTGATTTGCAGAAAGTCAAAACAAAGTCCCATAAATAATTTCTCTATAGATTTAAAAACATAAACCTCATACAAAAATATTTTAAAACGAGAAACAATATTAAAATTGATTAATTATAATATAACGTTCTATTACAAAATATGTTCATGCCATAACTCTAATTTGTTAATTAAAATGCAAGATGATAACAATTCCTATGAAAAGTTTCCTGGAGGAATTAGCTGTCAAATATCTGATTTTAAAACTTTACTTTACTAACAACGTCGATATCATATTATAATCTCAAAGGTTATTTACTTATAATTAAAGTAAATATGAATTTTGATGTCTTTAAAGGTGACAATTATTTAAGTTTTAAATAAACATAACTTGTAATGAAACATTTGTTTTGTTAGATATAGTTTCAATTTAAGCCGCACGGTGGCGCTTGTGCGCGCGCCCATATATACATACATAGTTATAATCACTAATTTAAATTATACTCTGAATCACAATAATTTTTTCAACAGATTTGACTGGCCAAAAATCCATTTTAAGTTACTAAATGATCTTTCTACGTTAACGGAAGTCACAGGAAGGTAAATTAATTCTTTAAAATATTGCACGCAATTTTTATTGACGCCCTCCGGCGTATCCACCTCATTGCCCTCTATCAGCTGATGCACGACTTTTACAGTACTGCCACCGGGGTTTTTCTTCATGACATTTTTCAGTTTAAAATAAACTGCTTTGCCCGTGGGTTGTTATCTCAACTGCATTTTTTTATCAAGTCAGAGAACATTTTTAATGAACCTTTAAGCTCTAGCTTGGGATCCTCCAGCAATTTAATTGACTTGGCTATAATGTTGAATTTATTTTATAGTTAAGAACACATTATGATGATATGAATATTCAAATGTATTTGTTTTTTCTGCCAACCATACCCTTTGCTACGAAAAGTGTACGTTGATAACGACCACTAGTCATCACACAAGCAGTGGCATAACTATAGGGTGGAAGTGCGGGCACAATATCACAGGCCCCCGGTTCGAAAAGCCGTGAGCATAGGTGGAACCTCATATTTATTACAATTTCAATAAAAGTGAAAGGAAGGGCCCTATCCAACCAATTTGCCACGGGACTCAGTTGGTATAGGTCTTATTGTGCAGTAAATGTTACCATGAAACATGTCTAAAATAAAAATAAAACACTGTTTACTGCTTAAGAACTACACAATCGATTTTTAAATAGAAATAGTGTTGTGCAGTTTTTAAAATCGATGATATGGTTCCTAAGAACAGATTTCCGAATGTCTTATAGTTTCAGATTTTCCCATTCTGCCTGATTTAAATGTTACACCTGTATGATTGTCTCCGAGAACCCGGGACTGCTGGCTTCATAGTCAGGGCCACTACCAACTAGGCTAACTGCATTTCGTCATGTAACGTTTTATTTACAACAAGAAGACTGTCGTGTCTAGCCTGTTGCCAGGTCCCGTTGGGCACGGAACCCTAAAAATAATGTTGACTTGAAACGTCCATACCTGCGGCGGTTCCGTGGTCATCTTGATGCTCCTCTGCAGCACGTGCAGCGGGAACTGATCGTCAGGCATCGAGGAGAGCCAGAGCCTGAAGCGCGGGTGTATCTTGGGGTTGTCCAGACCTCGCAGGCTGCCCAGCCAGGCGCACGCGAGGTGGCAGTTCGCCAGGAACACCCAGCCGCCCTCGCGCATGCCGTGAACCAGCATCCTGGGGGGGGGACACGTGGGGTGTATAGAAGTTTCACACCCATGCATCATAACTGGCAGAACACATTGGTAGAACACTCTCGTCCTCAATGTCTGTGAGATATGTGATTGAGTTTTCCAAGGGCACCCTAACTTATCTGTGTTTGGTCCATTTTAAATTCCATAAGTGTTTCTAATTATGTGACTCGTATATTTGTATAATTCTTATATTTTTGGAGTTGTTTTAATACAACGCCAATATGAGATGATATTTTCATTTTTTTCCATTTTGTGAGACAGATGGAAGAGTTTTGTGAGATATGGGACAGGAAATAGTACTTTTTGATACAAATGCGGAAATTATGTCATTTTGGAAGACTAAATGAGAGGATTATTTTGCTAGGCGATTTTAATGGTTGGACAGGCGTGCAAAGGGATGGTTATGAATCGGTACTGGGTAAGTATGGTGATGAGCGAGTGAACGAGAATGGCAAATGCCTTCTCAATGTATGTTTGGCTAAGAATCTCTGCGTGACAAACACTTTGTTTGATCACAAAGAGATTCATCCGTATACGTGGAGAGACGTCAGAATGAGAAGTCTATGATAGACTTGATGATTGTGGATGAACGGTTGCGTAACAAAGTTGTAGATACCAGAGCATTTCGAGGAGTTAGCGTAGGTTCAGATCACTACTTAGTGGTAACACGAGTAAGGGGTCTGTTCACACGTTGGCGCCATCGTGTTCCCGTACCGACAACTGCGTTAGAGAGGATAAAAGTAGAGAAACTGAATGACGAAGTTATACAAGATGAATACGTAAGAAAGCTGAAAGATCGTTTTGAATGTGTTAATAAAATGAATGACAGTGAAGTCGAGAATAATGTAAATAATGTATGGGAGATTATGAAGAATGGCATGGTCAAATCGGCCACTGAAGTATGCGGTGTAGTAAAAAGAAGAAAAAGTAAGAATGAACGTCCGGAATGGTGGGATAGAGAGGTAGATGATGTCGTGAAAGAGAAGAAAAAGTGTTGGTTGGATTTTGTAGCTGTAGATCCAGGACAAGATCTAAGCTACAGAAAGAAAAAAGAGTATAATAGATCAAAGAAAAGAGTGAAAGAAGTTGTGGCTAGAAAGAAAGATTTACTGAATGAAAAGTATGATAGGAGTTTCTCTGACAACTTCCGGTCGAATATTAAACTCTTTTGGAGCTTGATTAAATCGGCTCGGGGGAAATCAGAGAAAACTAAATTAAGCGCGGTGAGGGATGAGTCTGGAGACTTAATATGTGAGGAAGAAAAAATGCTTGATAGATGGAAAACTTATTTTGAAAGCTTGTTTGAATGCGAAGATATTTGTCGTGAGCCAGAAAGCATGAGTAAAGATGCAAGTAGCGAAGATGAAAGTGTGATTAGTATGAGTGAAATCATGAAAGCTTTAAAAAGTATGAAAGCGGGAAAGTCAGCAGGTTGTGATAGAGTGTCGATAGAAATGCTGAGGAGAGGAGATGGCCTGGTGGGTAGTCTGTTGTACCGTCTTTTCAATGCATGTTGGAATAGCGGCCGAGTCCCAGAAGATTGGGTCAAGGCCGTTATCGTCCCTCTGTATAAAGGAAAGGGGTCACAGCAAGACTGCAAAAACTACCGCGGTATCAGCCTCCTTAGTGTTGTCGGCAAAGTATATGCGAAGATTCTAATAGAAAGGGTATTGAATGTTACGAATGACAAAATCTGGGATGTACAAGCGGGATTTCGAAAGGGAATGGGATGTACGGATCAGGTCTTTTCACTACGGTCCATCACAGAAAAGTTCTTGGCTGTGAACCAAAAGGTTTTCTGTGCTTTTGTGGACCTGGAAAAGGCCTATGATAGGGTAGATAGAAAGGAGTTGTGGACGGTGCTGTCTATGTATGGAGTGAGCAGCAACCTGGTGCAGGCTTTGAGGTCCCTTTATGAGAGCTCCAGAGCCTGTGTCAGGATCAATGGGGCATACTCGGCCTGGTTTAATATCTCTAAAGGTGTTAGACAGGGCTGTGTTGCCTCACCATGGCTGTTCAATCTATTCATGGACAGTTGTATGTGGGATTTGAAAGAGTATGATAAGGGTTTGCGTATGCAAGAGTTGCTAATCAAATGCCTCTTATATGCCGATGATCAAGTTATACTTGCCTCATCGGTACTTGAGTTGCAGGAGATGGTGACAGTAATGAATGAGGGATTTAAGAAAAAGGGGATGAAAGTAAATGTTGCCAAGACCAAGGTCATGGTGATAGAGAAGGATGAGGAGATGACTGAGTGCGTGATAAATATAAATGGTGAATTAGTAGAACAAGTGAGCGAATTTGTGTACCTGGGAAGTATGTTTACAAGAGATGGTAAGTGTGAGAAGGATATCGAGAGGAGGGTGAATGCGGGGAATCAAATTAATGGGGCCCTGCACTCCTTTGTGAGCAGACAGGGCGTTTCACAAAAAGCCCGGCTGGCTGTTCACAATGGAGTGCTAGCCCCTACCCTGATGTATGGTAGTGAATGTTGGGTGTGGCAGGACAAGCATGTTAGTCGTGTAAATGCAGTTGAAATGCGTTCTTTGCGTAGTATGTGTGGTGTGAAACTGATTGATAGAGTTAGAAATGAAAAAATCAGAGAGAAATGTGGAATGAAAGAAGACGTAGTGACTAAGATTGAAAAGGGCATGCTTCGATGGTTCGGTCATTTGGAAAGGATGGATGAAAGAAGATTGACGAAAGAGATATACAGATCGAAAGTGAGTGGAAGGGTCGGAAGGGGCCGCCCTAGGCGTACTTTTTCGAATCAAATCGGAGAAATACTGGGAAAGGGCCGAATCTTAAGTACCCGAAACCGACGTGCGTGCATGACTCGATGTATGAATGTTAAAGAAGCGAAAGAAATTTGTCAAGATCGTAGCAAGTGGAAAGAAGTGGTCTCTGCCTACCCCTCTGGGAAACAGGCGTGATTTAATGTATGTATGTATGTATGGAAGACTAAATTACAGTTCCACACGTGTATCAAACGACGTTTTTTAATACATTTGCGAAAAAATGAGTATCTGTGTATGTGTGTATGTGGGTATCTGTGTATCTGTAGACATACTTTCCGCACTTGTATCAAAATGTACTATTTAAATATATAAAACCTACTTTCAAAGCTTCTGCTTAATCAAGTCTTTTGAATTTAGCATTAAGCTTTTTTCTTTATATAAGTGTCAATATTTCAATACAAAATCCTACCCTACGCTCGGGACGATAAACACCTCTTACGTCTGCTCTGTTCGTTTTAATTGTTTTAACCGTAAATAGTATATTTTTTGCCTTGTATTTTACATTATTATATTGTGTTTCCTACAACCTACACGTAGAACCAAGCTGTGCAAAAATCAATTAAGTGTTAGTGAAGTTATAAGTGTTTATTAATTTAGAATAATAAGTACCGACCGGCCGCGGCGAGTGTCTTATCTTATCGCTCCCACCTGTGTACCACGACACCAATCGCTTAGCGATAAGCCGGTTTCTATCGTTGTGTGAAATACATTTACATGCTCTGGGAATAACTATTCGCGTCTCGTGGTACCGGCCATCGGACAACTTCCGAGATGTCAACAATGTGTGATGCTGCGACTGTAAGAAAACGCTGCGAATGCTGTGCCGACGCACTGTCTGTGGATGCAAGCCTAAAATGCTCTAAGAAGAAGTGTCAACGCGAATACAAGTATGAATGTGTAGGTTTTACTGAAGCTAAGTATAAAAAGATGACGTTGGAAGCGGTAAAGTCATGGATTTGTCCAGCCTGTTCTTGTTCCAAGCCCAAAGGCGACAACTCAAATACACCTTGTCGGGACTCGAGTGGTAACCGAAAAACGGACGACGTCAATGTTACACTAAGAACCAAAAATAAAACGTTTTGTACCTCTGAAGATTCATCTAGTGCTCCTGTTGCTTGCACCAAATCAACGGAACTTCCAGCTTGGTATGAATCATTAGAAAATAAATTGACTACGAAACTCCGAGCTATCGTAGCGAGTGAGGTCGGTCAGATAAAGGCTTCTAATGACGAAATTCTTCGCAATATTACTTTCATAAATGAGAAATATGACGAACTTCAATCGCAAGTTTCATCTTTTAATAAAGAGGCGCATTCGCTGAAAAAGGAAAACAGTGAACTGAAATCAATTATTTCGGACTTGGCTACTAGACTTAACTTGATGGAGCAACATTCTCGAGAATGCAATGTCGAAATTTCGTGCTTGCCTGAATTCTCGAACGAAAACTTGACTAACACAGTGCTTCAAGTGGCTAAGGTGGTCGCATGTCCGCTGCAGGAATCAGATATTCAAATGTGCAAGAGAGTCGCGAAAATAAACCCATCTAACCCAAGACCTAGATCAGTAATCGCTAAATTGCGCTCTTCATTGCAGAGGGACCAGCTTATTGCAGCTGTGTCGATTTTCAATAAGACGAACCACCTCAATGGAAAACTTAACACGAGTCTTCTTGGGATTGGTGGCGCAAAAGCTCCTGTCTTCGTTTCTGAGCACCTGTCACCAGCCTTGAAGTCTCTTCACGCACTGGTTAGGTCTGCTGCCCGTGAAAAGTCATACAAATTCGTTTGGATACGCAATGGCCGGATCTTTGTACGTCGAAATGAAGAAAGCTCTAGTCTCCAAATCAAAGAGGCATCTGATATGAAAAAAATGGACTAGCAGTTTTTGCAGGCACAGACCGTAAGATTTATTTATAAAATTCAATATTTATTACCAGAATATGAGAGGTCTCCGGACCAAATTACAGGATTTAAGACTAGCTTCCTTAGCCGCTAATTACGACATCATAGTTGCAACCGAGACATGGTTACATGAAGGCATTAACGATTCCGAACTATTGGATTCTAGATACTGCGTGCATCGTCGAGATAGGCAGTTAAATATATCCTCCAAAAAAGACGGCGGCGGCGTTTTCATTGCCGTTTCCAAACGACTGTCTTCAACAAGACTCTTTTCATGGGAGGGAGAAGGTGAAGATGTGTGGGTATCTGTTCACAACGAAAATTCGAAGTCAAAACTAAAAATTGGTGCGGTCTACATGCCTCCTGGCTCCAGTGCTCAAACTTACAGTGCTTATTTTGATAATTTAAGTGACAGATTGGACGGCGATGACAAAACAATTATTATAGGTGATTTTAATCTGGGAGCAATTGAGTGGAACCGCGATACCGATAGTTGTTTTGCGAACCCTTCCACCTGCAATTTGGGCACTGCTCACGCACTATTTGATTTCATGTCGCTCAATGGTATGTACCAATTAAATTGTATTTCAAATGATCACTCTAGAATATTGGACCTTGTACTGTCTAACTTCTTGGGTCCCGAAGTCAGCCGGTCTCCAGACGCTCTAAGTAGATTGGATGCTCACCATCCGCCACTTGATATTACTATTTTTATCTTACACCGCAACTCTGAGAGACCGTTGAAGCCTAAACAGTTTGGCGCTTATAATTTTAATAAGGCAGATTATGATTTTGTTAAGGAGAAACTGCGCATTATTGACTGGATCTCTATATTTTCTTCACGCGACTCTGTTGACGATATGGTCAAGGCCTTTTATGATGCTCTTAATGGAGTTATTGCTGACACAGTGCCTAAATCTAAGCCTCGCAATTTCGCTTATCCACTTTGGTACAGTACTGCACTCATTAATATGACAAAAGAAAAGCATAAACTGCGCCTTAAGCACATAAATGGTAATAATCCTCGTGACCTTTTAGAATTTAAACTTTTACGGTATAGAGTTAAAAGAAAAATCAAACTGGACTACAGGAAATATTTGTCGTCAGTAGAAGATAGTCTTAAGAGCAATCCCAAAAAGTTTTGGTCATTTGTAAAACACTCGAGAAATTGCAAGTCCAGTTTTCCATCGACTATGACCCTAAACAATATAACTGCTTCTAACAACACTGACATCTTGACATCTTCGCGGCACATTTTTGTTCCACCTTCCTTAACACTGATCCTTTGACTGCGGCCCCTATCAGCAATTCCCTGTTGACCGGCCACGGTACGTTCAGCTCTTTTAATGTATCAGAATCCTCCATTGCATTGGCACTTAAATCTTTGGACGACAGTAAAGGGGCCGGTCTAGACGGGGTCCCGCCTTTTTTTATAAAAAAATGCCACAAATTTCTAACACATCCCTTGTCTTTAATATTCAATAAATCTCTTAGTTTATCCTACTTCCCTTCCTTCTGGAAAGAATCCATCGTAGTACCTATCCATAAGAAGGGCGACAAGTCGCAAATTACTAATTATAGACCTGTATCTTTACTATCTGTTTTTGCTAAAGTGTTTGAGAGTCTCATATGTAAACAGTTGGCTTGGCATGTCAAGAGGGAAATCTCCCCACTACAACATGGGTTTATATCATCAAAGTCGACTACCACGAACTTGCTCTGCTACGTTAACGATGTAGGAAAGTCTGTTGACGCTGGCTGCCAAGTCGACTCCATATACACTGACTTCAGCAGCGCCTTTGACAAAGTGGACCATGGAATTTTGTTACATAAACTACATAACCAATTCAACATCACTGGTGTCATTTGGGGCTGGTTGAGGTCGTACCTCTCACGGAGATTGCAGAGAGTTGTAAAGGATGGTTATTTTTCCGAACCATATGTGGCCACGTCGGGAGTTCCCCAGGGTTCCCACTTAGGACCGCTACTTTTTGTGATATTTATCAACGACTTATTGATGACAATTAGGCATAGCAAATGTTTGATGTACGCAGATGATCTCAAAATGTATAAAGAGATTCACTCGGAAGCAGACGCAAGGTGTTTGCAGGAAGATTTGAACAATGTGAAAAGCTGGTGTTCTGCTAATCGCATGAGTCTCAATGCTAATAAATGCCTCTTCATAAAATTCACGAGAAAACGGTTGCCATTAATGACCAATTATATGTTAGACGACATCGCCCTTTGTGAAGTTAACTCTGTTAGAGATCTTGGGGTATATTTGGATTCTAAACTTAACTTTATAACCCACATTGATTCAATCCTCAGTGAGAGTAACAGAATGCTTGGTTTTATTAAGAGATTAGGCAAACATTTTCAGCGAATTCAAACTTTAACAACGCTTTTTAACTCACTTGTACGTTCGCGTCTAGAATATTGCTGCCAGGTTTGGAACCCATATTATCAAGTGCACTCTGATCGCTTGGAAAAGTTACAGCGCTCTTTTACAAGATATCTTGTTTTCAAGAGTAAAGACAGGGGCATTTCTAGGCGAGCAACCTATGACAGTAGACTTCGCTTCTTCAAATTCAACACCTTGCGGTAAAGGCGGACCTACCTGGACGTTGCCCTACTGCACAAAATTATACATGGAGTGATCCAGGAGCCCTCCTTGCTGCACTTTTTTAATTTTGCCGTTCCCAAACCAAACGCTAGACCGTGTCGCCTAACATATTTCCATCCCTATCACGCGAGGACCAATTTGGGTAAGTGTTTGCCAGTTTTCCGGCTTCAAACACAATACAACTCCTTGGCTAGTGTTCACCAGCTTGATATATACTACGATTCTCTCAACGCTGTGAGACGTAGTTTACTAGTTTTGTCGTAGTCTCGTGCTGTTTTAAACTTTAAAATATTGGTTAATTCTATTTTTATATTTTCTTTGTAATTTTTGTGTAATGTGATAAATGCCTAGTTTTTAGTTTATTGATCCCTGACTGTGCTAATGCTGTTGCACACCTGTAATTGGTGCACAAACAGGACTAATTTTTTAAAATCTTTTGTACACGCATTTGTTTGTGCTACTGTTGGTGTGTCTAATTTAATAAATAAATAAATAAATAAATAAATAAATAATACAATAAGTCAGATTTTATGCTAGTTTTCGAGGTAAGTTAATGCGTTTTCTATTTCGTTACTTTGTATATACACTTTCTTTATAATCTTCCTGTGTGGTTGCCGGGTTAGAATAGTGCCACAACATGTCTTCCCGTGGATGTCGTAAGAGGCGACTAAGGGAATATATGTATAGGCTTGTAGTACTGTTAGGCGATGGGCTTGCAACCTGTCACTAATATGCTGGTAAACATCTTAACCTACTTGTGCAAATTGTGGTTACTGAATTATGAACAACTTTTTAAAGTTGTAATTCTGTAGCTCTGCCTAGCCCACTCTGGGATTACAGGCGTGAAGGTATGTGGGTGAATCAACTTCTAAGGTACTCCCCATTTTTTGACATGTTTCACAAATTATATGATTTTAGAAAAACTATATATTTGCCAATGACGTAGCTTACACGCTTATTAAATCAGACAATTAGGCTAGCATTTGAAATGATTTGATTTAAAAATAGTACAGTTTGAAATAAGAATATAGTTGGTAACGCAGCGGACGATGTTGTCCCTAGGTTTTGTATGGAAAATGTGCATTTTCCCCTGAGTTACCAGGTTTTTTCGAAGATTAAATAATATTTGAGGTGTTTAACATGTAAGGTCTGTAAATTTGGTGGTCTGATATTAATATTCATATATTATTATTAATGATAAGTCACCAGGAAACTTTTGATACCGCAAAAGAAAAGGAGTACCTTTAAAGTTGATTCACCCATGTATGTATGTTATAATCTTGGGATTTTTGCAATTATTAATAAAGCGAATTAGAAACAAATCGGTGAAATCGGTTTCGGTGAAATGACTAGCATAGGGGCATTCCATCTTAGTCCTCAGGGTTGGCAGTGCATTTGCAGTCTTGTGAATGCGAATGTCTATGGGTCACAGTTTCCACTTACCATCAGGTGGCCTGTGTGCTCGATTGCCTTCCTATGCCATAAAATAAATAAATAAATAAACAAATAAACAGAAAGGAATTGAGCGAACCTGTTGGCGGCCGGCGCCTGGCCCTGTCCAAGACTCAGCGACTGGAACTTGTCGAACATCTTCACGTCCTGGGCGAGCTGGATGAGAGCGGCCGTCGGGTCCACTCCGGGCGACAGCACGAACAGCAAGGTCGTCTTGAAGGTGGACTCTTCCCAGGAGGCCTGAAGGAAATTCAAGACACAATCTAATCATCACCATCATCATCATCATGTCAGCCGAAAGACGTCCACTGCTGGACATAGGCCTCCCCCAAGGCTCTCCACTCAGACCGGTCTTGTGCTTTTCGCATCCACCGCGTTCCCGCGATCCTTACAAGGTCGTCACTCCATCTTGTTGGAGGCCTACCCAAAGCTCGTGTCCCGGTTCGCGGACGCCACTCAAGAACCTTCTGACCCCATCGGCCATCAGTCCTGCGTGCGATGTGCCCCGCCCACTGCCACTTCAGTTTAGCTATTCTTCGGGCTATGTCGGTAACCTTAGTTCTCCTGCGGATATCATCATTTCTGATTCTATCACGCAGAGAAACCCCGAGCAAGCCCTCTCTATTGCCCTCTGAGCGACCTTGAGCTTTCTTATGAGGCCCATTGTTAGCGCCCACGTCTCGGATCCGTAGGTCATCACTGGCAACACACACTGGTCAAAGATTTTTGACTTCAAACACTGCGGTAATTTGGACGAAAAGGTGCTGCGACAATCTAATACATCAAAATCAATATTTGTAAGCTGAAGATTGGGCAGGGCACATAGCTTGACGTGCCGCGGGCCGAGCAGGTTCACGATGAAGTTGGTGACGCAGGACGTCACGCGGTCCAGGCACAGCGAGCGCACGAACAGAATGCGCTGGAAGTCGTTGCACACGACCACTCTAAGTCTTCTGATTTATAATAATATGTCATACTTTGTATGCTACCTCTGCTTAGATGCGAAGTATTAACCCTAAAGGAAACTAGAGACGAGAATTCATTGGAACTTCTTCATGATGAAGTTCTTCGGAGGATGTAGAAGTATGCAGCGTTCCTCCAAACGATGTAACAAATGAAAGTTGCGGACCAGGGCGACATGCGAGACCAACAACACGAGCTCTTTTAAACCATCACGATGAACAAGATAGCCAGGAAGCGAAGAAATTTAAGGAACAAGATGTCATGTCTCCAAAACACTTGTGGGAGGACCTTGTGCAGGGTCCGTCCGGGTTGGTACCACCATCTTATCCATTAACCTACCGCCAAGCAGCAGTCTTCGCGTTGTTGTGTTCCGGTTTGGGGATAAGACAGCCGGTGAAATGACTAGCATAGAGGCATTCCATCTTAGTCCTCAGGGTTGGCAGTTCATGTGCAGTCTTAGGATTGCGGTCTTGTGAATGCGAATGTCAATGTCAATGTCAATGTATGGGTCACAGTTTCACTTATCATTAGGTGGTCTGTGTGCTCGTTTGCCTTCTCTATGACATAAAAAAAAAGTGACTGGAATCAAAACAGCAGAACAATGATAAGACTCGCTCTGGACTTACGATTCAACGTCCTGACAGCCAACCTTGAGTAAATGAAGAGGCACCAGCTCACCTTGATGTCGAGCACGGGCGGCTCGACGTACCGCGGGCCGAGCAGGTTCACGATGAAGGTCGTGATGCAGGACGTGACGCGGTCCACGCGCAGCGAGCGCACGAACAAAATGCGCTGGAAGTCGTTGCACACGTCGTTCCAGTCGCCTGCGAATCAAATAAATAATTAAATATGCGGTAGCTAACGGTCCCGGGTTCGATTACCAGCTTCCGGGCGAGCTTTTGTTCCCAAGTCTATGTAAGATTATTTAAGTATTTATTTATAAGGACGACATAATAATATGTTAACGAGGAGCGAAAGAGCCCCTTTATATATTATTTTTCTAAATAAGTGCAGGTGTTTTTTTAACAGTCTATCCTCGTAAGGCCCAACATACTGCATTCAAGGAGTTTTTTAGTGAGTGGACTTTGAATCTACCATCAAGGCAATAAAGTTCAATTACGTTTGTTTTATAATACCATTTCCAGTTTATAAATATATGAAAATAAACCTTATTCCCATTGCAACAGAGTTCAAATTAAATTGCGTTGATTATGTGAATTCTATTGTAAGGGCAAAAGAGATAGCTAATCATAACTAACAATGTAATAGAATAGGACATTAGATATTAAGCGAGACAGGAAATAGAATGAACTATGTGTCAGAGCAGGAGAGAAGAGGAAAAGAAATAAAGATGATTGCCAAGATGTCCGTGTTTGAAATTACTACGCCTTTACACTATTGCACACTGGACCTTACTAGGCTATATGCATAAGATCTCTAATTACGTCCCAATTTTGCCTCAAAACCGATTTACAAACGCAGTCCTATTACATCGCCTGTGACCCCGGTCTTCATCCAAGTCAGTACACGCATAAGGATTTCATACAATTAGCGGAGCTTGAAGGGCAATATACCTATCAGAGGCTGCAACTCCGGCTCCGGGTGCAAGTACCACTCCTTCCACTCTTTGCTGAACACCTCAAACCCATCGGTGACCCCATGGAAGCCCGGCAACTTGTCCAGCTCGGTTATGTTGTCCCAGCAGTCATCTGGCAACCAATCTGTAAGGAAAACAGTGTAGGTCATAATCACCATCAAGTTTTATGCCAGAGAAAACGAGCACAAAGGCCCCTGGTGGTAAGCTCTGTGACCCATAGAAATTTGCATTCATAATACTTCAATCTGAAGACTGCAAATGGGTTACAAACCCTCATGTAAGATGGAATGCCAGATTATTTTTGCTGTTTGGCGGTAGGTTAATGGATAAGATGGTGGTACCGACCCGGACGGACCCTGCACAAGGTCCTGCCACAACGCCAATTCTACTGTGTGGGACCCATTTGGGGCATATTTTTGCCCACATCTACTTACTCCGGCATGCAATAGACACGCCCGACCCATGAAGAAGCGCCGCAAAAAACTCGCAGCAACTACTTACTTGTAGGATTATCCGGCTGTTCAGACCTATCCAACACTACTCCCCCCTTCAGGAGGAACAGGTACTCGTTCATGTTCATCTTGTTCATCTGGAACAGGATCCGGGAGACCATGTGGAAGGAGAGGAGGAGCTTGTGCCGCTCGAATAGTGCGCGGCATGTGTTTCTAGAAGGATTGGGTCTGGTTAGGGTGGGAGGTGGATAAATGAGGATTGGAGAAAGGTTTGAAGTTTTAAGGTTCCATATCCAAAAGATGACAACAGAACTCTATGACTAAAGGCTCTTCTGTACGTCTGTCCATTCATCTGTCATAGGGTAGTTAAATTTTAACCGTAATAACTATACTTATCCAAAAAAAATTACAGCGTATGTATTACCTACTATGGCCGCTATTTACCCTGCTGCCCATACAAGAAAGTGATAGCTTTTATAGTTTACGGTGGTACCCTTCGTGGGCGAGTCCGTCTCGCAATTGGCCAGTTTTTACACCACTTGACAGTCCATGGTTACCATACCGTAGGTAACATAACGTCTGTATTAGATTAAGAAAAAGCTAGCCTAGACAAGTTATCGAATAGTTTGAGACTTTCGGAAAATGACAAACTGTATGGAATCGACATAGCCAGACGCGACCGTCATCTTTCAGCCCTTGGGGTCTTGGAGCGTCGGTCATGTTACACTTTCGTATATTTAGTATGGAACACGCGGCAATAACGCCGTTGCGTTGGCTAGACCCGCTAAAATGTCAAGTGGGTAACGATGTCTTTAGTAACGATAATGAATCAATACAGTAGCGCTCTTGCATCGATGCAGTAGTGAATCGCAACAAGAAGTCACCATGCGCCAACTCTCTAAGTACCAATTTCGGTCACTAATGTTTCACCAAATCATCATTTGGCAAACTATATCATTTTACAAACTTTCATTTCGCAAACAGGTATTTCCCGCCGGATTATTTAATCCTTTTTTGCGGTCGAAAGTCTGACTTAACCTAACCTATTTAATAAGCCTATGCAACTAATGTAATATATGTATAACGGTTGAAGCACAAATACATTTTTGCAAAATGAATAAGTTTGTCGATAGTAGTAGATATGTGTTAACATTCTAATCGTCTGACCACGTAAGGCCCACCATGCTGCAAAATGGGAGTTTTTTGTAACTGGGACTTTGAATCTACAATCAAGGGAATAAAGTTCAATTGCGATTGTTCGAAAATGCAGTTCAGTTTAAGAACATAGGAAAATAAACCTTATTCTTATTGCAACAGAGTTCAAAGTAAATTGCCTTGATTATGTACCCCCTATTGCACACTCGGCCTTACGAGGTTAAGTTGTTAACATCGTATGGTGAAATAAATAAATATAAATATAAATAAATATCAGGGGAGAGATAGGAAGTTGAATGCAGAGCTGACTGCCAACCTCCAGTAGTGGAGAGGAATTTGAAGAAGAAGAAGAAGAATGTCACACCAATTGACCTAGTCCCAATTTAAGCTCTAGGCTTGTACTATGGGTACTAGACAACGATATAAATACTTATATAGAGAAATATTTAAATACATAGTAAACATCCATGGCTCAGGAACAAATATTCGCGCTCATCACACAAATATCCGCCCTTACCGGGATTTGAACCCAGGACCGCTAGCTTCGTAGGCAGGGTCACAACCAACTAGGCCAGCGCGTCGTCTAACGAATCTAGGAAATTGGTACCAAAAGGTACTAACTTGTAAACAGCAAACGTGTGGAACTCGTTCATATTGTTGATGCGGTCTTCCAGCTCCTGACTCTTCTGGGACCGGTCGATCGAGTAGTTGAACAGGTCGATGTACGCCTCGAGGGAGAACTGGTACATGGGGTCGATCCGGGAAAGGTCGTTCAGGGCGAAGAAGAGGACCGATGCGCGCACCGCCACTGGCACGTAGCCCTAGGGTCACAGGATACCAGGTCTAAGATTCTACACGGTAAAGTTGGGAATTGCCTAACGAAGTGGTAGGCGGGCCGAGCCTTGGCCTAATATCCGAGTCAGGCAACCCCAATTTCTGCGGAATATATAATGCTTTTTTCTAACAATGCGAGGAAATGATACAAATAAATAATTATAGCTAGGTATTTGTAAAAAGCTTTCGACAAATTCAGATAATCTGAAACTGCGAGTATTAATATAGTTTAACAAACGGTTGTATGAACAAAACGCGTTTAGGGCGGCGGTGGGGCTGCCTCGCTACTGTAGCGCGTCGGGCATGTTCGCGGAGGCGCGCACCGCGTGCTTCCATGCGAGCATGCGTGCTCGCGGTGCCGCGCTGGTGCGCAGGGTGCGCGCCAGCCCCAACACGCCCTAGCCATGACAGCCGACAGAGTGGACTGCCTGTACATGCGCCACTGCTGCGATAGGCACGTCAAACGTAGTTTAGGTGATGACTAGCATGATTTATTTAATTTTAATTTGATTTGAATTGATTATATTGTGATGCTTTGTGTATTATTTGTTTTGTTATATTATTATGAGTGCAATTACTTGAAATAAACGTTTTTTTTTTTTTTAAAGACGGGTGATTGAGTCTTTTATCTTTTATCTTATCTTTTATGTATGTTTTTTCCTTTGTTGCGCTCTAGAAACTAAACGCGCGGACCGATTTTAATGATTCTTATGGCAATCCATTTGTCCTAATCTTGTGTTATCCTAAATGATAAAGACGTTTTTAAGTAGTGTGAGCTTACTGAAATTAGGGTTATTTTTGTCTTTTTGTAATTATAGCTGAGCACTGGGCAGCGCTTATTGCAAAATGCATTTAAGCCAATGATGTACACTTTTAAAATTAAATTTACCTATTGTGTTTTTATTTTATTTTATTCTTGTGTGTACAAGACGGTGTCCTGCCGTTTGACCAAAAGTCATTTGGCAAAATTACACTTGACAAACAACGTTTTGCAAAAAAATGTTAAGGCAATTGATCATTTGACTACAAGTCATTTTACAAATGACTTACTTTTCCAAATGATCAACAGTTAAATTTACATTTTACGAGGAAGACGAATCAGGGCATAACCGACTCGGATAGGTTAGGTTAGAAGGCAAAGGCGGGAGCTTGGCTCCCGCCTTGGCCTTCGAGGTTGTTTTTTTTTCTGCCCAGAAATAGGTAAACTAATTGCTAAATGATCAATTGCTAAGTGAGTTTTTGTAAGATGATACTTTTGTCAAATGTCGCGTTGGCCAAATGATCATTTGGTGAAACGTTGTTTGTCAAATGACCATTTGTCAATAATTTTTTGGGCAAACATTAGTGAACCGTACAAGACATTTTAGGATTGAGAACACATTATGAATGTTATCTTTGTCCGGCAGCATGAGCATGTCATGCTCACTTAAAGGTCTTTGCTTACGGCGGCGTCGTTGATCGGGTCGCCACCTTCCCGAACACATGGTTGAGGGAGGCGATGGCTGAGATACGCGTCATGCTCGTGAACGGGTGCTGTCTGTGGGGTCCGGTTGCAAGGACCTGTTTTTCCAATTTAATTATTTTAATTATCGTTCCTGACGTAGAGACCTCGTCATGTTGTTCTCCTAATTATTATTTTTAACTTTATTTTATTGGCTTTACATTTGTAAGGATTTTGTTTGTGTTGGTTTTTAAAAATAATTATTTATTACTTTTAAGTATTATGGTACCTAATTAATAATTGAAAAAAGGACCTTCTGCTGGAGTTTCTTGCGGCGCTTCTTCTCCGCAATGATGGTCTTGTCCGAAGCGCTAGTAGATTCACTCCATGTTACCGACGTGTAAAAGAGCCCTCGTGTGGGCAATTTACTGAATAAATATTTTGAATTTTGAATTTTGTGAGTGTCACTAAAGATATGAAAGTAATTAAAATTCAATATGGCGGCAACTAGACGCCATTATGCAAAAATGAAAGAGGAAAAAGTCAAAGAACCATGACACAGGAGATATCATTGAATAGGTAATTTAAAATCATATTTAGGTTTATTTGATCATTTTTCATTTCGAACGATTATTAAGAATTTATAACGATTTAAAGTTGGCTAGCAACAACGGTCGGGTTTTGTAATCCTTGCTTTTTTAAGATTCTGTTGTCAAAACAGGGAACCCTTATAGTTTCGCCATATCCGTCCGTCCGTCCGCAGCCTATGTAGAAAGATGTAATTTGGCATAAATATACATATTACTAGAGTTAGGACATTTTGGTGGCAAATCGTGGTTTTAGAATACATGGAGTCGCTATTTCCTAATTATTATAATACATACCACTTTGATTTTGACCTTCAGTATTTTAATATTTCAAAATTAATTTATTCATTAAACCGCTAAACCAATTTAAATGAAAATTGGTATTGAGGATTTCTTTGCTGTGAAAGCGTTACAAACAATTAAATATTAGTAGGTATAGAATAACCGAACTAAAAATGTATTTAGTTGATTTTGAAATATGACCATACCGAAGGTCAAAATCAAAATGTCATCTATTATAATAATTAGGAAATAACTACTCCATGGATTCTAAAACCCCGATATGCCACCAAAATCCTAACCCTACATATTACACACAAAATGGTAAAATAAAACCTGTTTTTTTTTAGTGTGCCTCCCCTACACGTACCTAAGTTGGGGATGTATTTTTTTTACTCGTCTACCCCATAGAGTGGGGCGTCGTTGTCGTCGCCTTGTAAAAATATTGTAGGTTTGTGAAAATAATTTTACGATTAAGGTATCCGTTTATGAAATATTAAACTTTAAAGCGCTAATTTTTGTTACAGTCAAGTGTCGTCGTCCAGTCCCGTCCCCCTACAGCCAAAACTACAAATTCAAAAAATCACAGATATATCTTAAATGCAAGTATCGCTACTAAGTAGACTTCAGTGGTTCTTGAGTTACAAAGGGTTTAAATGGTGTTGGTAACCTGACCGTGACCTATGTCGATGTATGGGTATAAAGTTAAGTTTATCGCGAGGTCAAATTTGTTTGTAATAACGGCTTCAAAACCCTACACTGAGCATGGTCCCACATGCTCTTGCCCGGTTTTCGTTGTTATTTATAGCCGGTGAGTGCATTACTTATTATGTAGTCGTAACCGTCTTCTTTGGTATGATGGCAGAACGAATAAGAATAACCAAATTATTATCGAATAACGAACGAAGTTCTCGAATGATTATTGTTATTCGAATTAAATTATTTGCGAATAATTTATCTATCTAGTATCTTAATGTTTCACCTCTTGTTCTTACTTGGTTTTCTTCTTATCTCTTATCGATCGGTCCTTTTCCGATTGGTGTGACTTAGCTGCTGGCGTGCCACAAGGAGGTATTCTCTCTCCTTTGCTATTCTTCACCTTCATTAACTTCATCACACCCTATCTTGGCTGTTCCCACCATCTGTATGCCGACGACCTCCAACTGTATGACTGTTGTGACCGACTTACAATCTACCATCGACAAGATTAATGACGATCTCCGACATATATTGCAGTGGTCCGAAAAGTTTGGCTTGTTCGTTAACCCTACCAAGTGTCAGGCTATTATCATTGGCAGTTCCGGCCAGCTGAATAAAATTAACCTCGATGCTGTTCAGCCACCAAATTTTAATGGCATTGATATCCCATTTAGCTCCAGCGTCAAGGATCTCGGTATTTACATCGACAACTCCTTCAGCTGGAGAACACATGTCGCCGAAGTAAATCGTAAGGTCATGGGCTCTCTTCATTGTCTTAATAAATTAAAACACTTTTTGCCTATTAAGACCAAGGTATCCCTTGTGCAGTCCCTAATTTTTCCCATCATTGACTACGGTGACGTGTGCTATCCGGACCTGAGCGAGGGACAACTGGTTAAGTTGGATCGCCTTAATAATTGTATTCGTTTTGTTTTCTGTCTTCGTAAATATGATCATGTGTCTTCCTTCCGCTCTCAACTTAAATGGCTTCCTATTCGTCAACGTCGCAAAATGCGATTACTTTGTTTCCTATATAACATCCTGTACGATCCTAAATCTCCTGATTATCTAAAAAAATTTTTTTAATTTTTTGGTTCCACCCACCTCCGTCAGCTACGATCCTCTGACAATCTCACACTATCCATCCCTCTTCACCGCACAGGCTTCATGTCCAGCTCTTTCGCACTTCAAGCAGCACGACTTTGGAACGACCTTCCCCTTAATATCAAGCAAGCTCCGAACAAGTTTGCTTTTAAAAAGAAAGTTCGCGATTTTTTTTCTTTTTGTAGGTAGAATAGTCATCATCTTGTTTTTCTGATGGTGTTATCTGTAATGTTTTGTGCTTATCCTCATTTTTATATTTTTTTTATATTATGTATTTATATAAGTATTTATATTTATTTTAATATATTGGTATGTAGGTATATATTATTACGTTTAAGCAACATATATGTTAGACCCTATGTTGCACCGCCACCACAATCTCTGCTTTGCCCAAAGGTTAACTGGTAGAGAATGCCTTACGGCATTAAGTTCGCCTTTTGTATATGAAGTGTATTCTTTTGTGCAATAAAGATTAAATAAATAAATAAATAATTTTTGAACGTATGAATTGCCAAGAATTTCTTTGTTTTTAGTTATTTGAATAAAATAACGAAAAAGTAGTCTTATGATTCATTCATGGAGGATTTATTCGCGAATAAATCATTCGAAAATAAATTATTCGCCGAAAAAATCATAATATTAATATTAATAATAAAAATATTACGAATAATTTTTTATTCGAATAATTATTTATTCGAATATATATTGCCCATCTCTGCCAGTATACACAGGAACCAAATACGTACCGCTCTAGCAGTATCAATTTCCTTCTCAGTGACTTGCGAGGTGATGAGCGCCTCCTTCACCTCCAGCGAGGTCCGCTGCGAGGTCTGCAGAGTGATGAACAACTCCTCGTTCTCGAGGAGGGGCACTTGGGATTCGTACATGATGCGGAGCAGGTCATTTTCCAGGTCAATCTGGTCAGGAAACGAACATAGTTGAATTGAAAGTCACGGTCTTAATCTATGTTGAAAATGAATTATTTCACAGAAACTTATTAATTTTAAGTATAGCCTGAGGCTCGTTTCATAATAAGATAAAACGAGTGTTTTTATGCCAAAATATGTGTACAGTCGCATACATAATTTTATCTACAGTATAGTTAAAATCAGCTAACGATTCAACTTTTCTCGTGTATTATCGGCTAAACCAGGAGACGAAAATGACTCAAAATACAATGCTGCGAGCACTTAAAGTATCGTAAGCGCAATGTATATCACCTGCCCTGATGAAATTACTTACCAGTAGACCTAAGAAGCGATATAGACAGGCATTATTTATTGGGTACCTGCCTATATCATAAAAAAAACATGATTCTTTATTAATTTATTATTTGAGATTTAAGAAGTAAATAATTCTTTTTTCAATATAAATCGTTGTTACTTTAGGGATAATAGGAGGTTTTGTTGCTAGCTCATAGATTACCTAGGAATATATGGGGCAAAATTGTCAGCTAGGGATCGCCTATATCGATAAACTCAATCATCAATGCTTTACCCATATACTAGTCATCGCTCTAAGTTTTGTTTGTATTTTTTTTATTTTATTGGTCGTATGCAAGTGAAACCAAATAGCAACATAATTCTAAAAAGGCAAAAGTTCCGATAATACCATTGAATTTTCTAATGGATGAAAAAAACGAAACTTTGAGATCTCATAACTTTAACCCTTAATCAAATATTGAAAACTATTTCCGACTTAATTTGTATTTTCCACTATAAATAAAGAATAAATCCCGGTGATTAATAGTTTTTCAATCTAGATATTACTGGATTACATACATACATACATACCTTCACACCTTCATTCCCAGAGTGGGGTAGGCAGAGCTACAGAATTACCAAAAACTCTAAAAAATTGTTGATAACTCTGTAACCACAATATAGTGAAGTTTATATTATAGTGAAGTTCACCATGAGTCAACAAACATTGGATACTCACAAGAGTTTTCTTGTTGGTAGCGATGGTGACGACGAGCGTGTCCTTCATCATCTCCAGCTGCGGCCGCTCTTTGCGCACCACGATGCCGAGGAGCTGTGACGTCAGACCCTCCTCCTTCACGGCGAAGTTCACCATGGTCGTCTTGGTGAGGACCTCGGGGGTGTACGTGGGGTTGCCTAGCAACAAGGGATTCATTTAGGAGGAAATTTATAATAAATAGTTGTCGATATAGCCCAAAGGATTAGCAAGCTGAAATGGCCGATCACATCTGTCGCAAAACCGACAATCGTTGGGGAAGACGTGTTCTTGAGTGGAGACCACGGCTTGGCAAACGTAGTGTGGGACGCCCTCCAGCTAGGTGGAGCGATGACATAAAAAAAAGTGGCTGGCAGTGGTTGGAAACAACTCAGGACCGAGCTCAGTGGCGTGCCATGGGAGAGCCCTATGTCCAGCAGTGGCCGGAAATGGGCTGATGATGATGATGATGATATAATAGATTTAGATTCTCTTGGGGTTTTTGACAAGATGGTGTCGATGTCTTAAATGTTTTTATTTTTTTGCATATTTTGTTGTTTAATGGATAGTAATGATGTATTAATAAGCAGTAAATTAACATTCAAATGTGCAGTATAATGAAGAATTCAAGTTTGAACACGTATCGCCTTTGGAAGGATTGCTCCAAGAAAATCCCATATGGTCTTCGTAAAGTTTTACCTACATCGCTTCACGGAGGCTAGAGGATCACCGTACAACGTTGGGTTAAGATTTTTTTGAAATATGTAAATGAAAAATATAAATTTGACATTGGCAGAAATGGTTGCTCGATAATAAATAAATAAATAAATAATAAATAAATAATATTAGATGTTTATTCAGTAAGTATGGCTGTACGGGAACTTTTACACATAAATAATCTACCAGCGCTTCCCAAGAGGAGACCAATGTTGCTGAGAAGAAACGCCGCAAGAAACTCTAAAGTATTTTTTTTTTATTTGATTGGGTTTAGCCTAGCACTATATAAAACAATTAATCTTATCTTATCTTACTAATCTAATGGTCACCTATTTGAACTCCGAAAAATGTTTGACCGAATTTTGGTTAGAAAAATATTTTTCGACAATTATGGTTTGAGATTTTTTTCATTTAGTCATTACTTGTTTTGGTTTATACCGATTTAAAAAAATATCTATTCGTTATTACTGGTCTCGGCGCACAAACAGTCCAATTTATCTATTTCCCATTTTTTATTTTACCGTATCATGTGCCCAATGCAACGGCTCGGTTTATTAAAAGTTTATTAACCTATTTTTAAATCTACTTTGTTCTGTTGACATATAAAAAGAAACCTCGAAGGCCAAGGCGGGAGCAAAGCAACCTAACCTAACCTATCCGAGTCGGATCTGCCCTGATTCATCTTGCTCGTTGCATTTTGTGGATAAAACTAATTATAAGCATGATTTTCTGGGCGAAATTTGAGCATCTCTGAAACTACTGACGATCGATACGATATCGAAATGAAACGATACTGATATCAAAATGACATACATACATACCTTCACGCCTTCATTCCCAGAGTGGGGTAGGCAGAGCTACAGAATTACCAACAACTCCAAAAACTTGTTGATAACTCTGTAACCACAATTTGCACAATTAGGCTAAGATGTTTAACAGTGTATATTAGTGACAGGTAGCAAGCCCATCACCTAACAGTACTACAAGCCTTTATTCCCTTAGTCGCCTCTTACGACTTCCACGGGAAGACATGGAGTGGCACTATTCTAAACCGGCAACCACACGGCACGGCACGGAATCGAAATGATTTTCATAAAAAAACAGAAAATATTTCTCTACCTTTATAGGAAAATCTTTGAAACTTTAAGAAACGGTACGGAACCCTCCCACTTTTCACTCCCACAAGTTTAACTCGCAATCGTCCAGTTTTTTTATAAATTCAAGATCAGAAAAAAAAACTCACCTAACTTAGTAGTCAAATACATCTTGAACGCCTGATTGTACTGCACCATCTTCTCGTTAAACTTGATGACCATCGACGTGCCGATCTTCACGATGGCCTTGTCCAGGATGGGCGCGATGGAGGGGTCCAGGACCTCCCCGACACCTTGGACGATGATCGGCTGGCCGCTGGTCAGGCAGGTCTCCATTATTTTCAAGTAGTTTGGTTGTCCAAAGTCGACGATCTGGTGAGGACATTGTTCAGTTGGAATATACTTTGATCGCATCGTTCTAACCTAACCTAACCTAACCCAGATGTAGCGGCTGAGGCGGTCGAAACAATGAAGAAGAATAACGTCGGTGATACTGCAAAACCGCCAAACTAACAAATTTATGATAGAGCAAAATAAACCTTAGCTTCTCATTAAAAAGGTGCATTTACCTCCTTATTAAAAATGTTACTTACGCGTTTCACCGACGATAAGTAGAAGGGTCTAGGTGTAGAAAATAACTTCGTTCCTTTCGGCGTCGAGACCCTTGGTCCGTGGGGACCCAGTGCTATTAGCCTTTTTAAGGACTTTTCGAAAAGGCTAATTTGACCACAGAGCTGGCAGCTTCCTCGGGCAACGCATAAACATGCTATACTCGCTCATTTTAAAATTCCTTAACTTTTGCCTTTGTGTACCAAAGATTAGTCATATAATCGTATGGATACATACGTTATCTTATCTCAATTAAATCCTTAACCATGTACAATATTTTGTGCAATTCACCCATACAACGAGAATATGCGGCCAGCATCTGTAGTATTTCACCAATCTCTTTAATTTAATCTAACTTTATCTTTAGCATAGTTCTAATAAGGTTTATTTTTGCTATGAAATGTTTATGTTGCACTTTGTAATATTAACTCTGTGCCTATTATAGTTCATCAAGAAATAAATCAATTAGGAGACCAGTGGAGCGCTCTTAGTGTTAATAATGGCAAAGAATAATCTAGAAGCCAGCGTCCAAACCTGTATGTCGTTCTTCTCTTCGAGGCGCGAGATCCAAATGAGAGCCTGGCCCTGAGGGTCCACGGCGAGAGGCCAGCGCGTGGCGCGCACCACTATGATGCCATTCTCAGCGCTGAAGTTGTCATCTAAAGATAAATATAAAGACATTTATTCAGTAAGTAGGCCGCACGGCACATTTACACGTCAAGAATCTACCAGCGCTTCACAAGAGGAGACCACTGCTGAGAAGAAACGCCGCAAGAAAGTCAGCAGTCAGTCATTTTTTAAATATATTTTATCTACTCTCATATCGTAAAGTTCGAATTATAAACTTCAAAACGAATTTATATTGGAATATTTCATAAACACAATACCGAAATAAATAAAAAAAACACTATAACATTATTTCTCTAACAAAAGAATGTTTCTCTAACAAAGTATTTTTTTTACCATTACGATACAAGTTTATCCAAAAAGTTAATGTCACCAACGAGGTTCCATATCAATTATTTTTTTATAATGGAACGCGCATGCGGTTCGCGTAATTTTTACAGCATTAGAAAAAGTTTTCATTCCAATTTTTACTTGTCTGTGACAGCGCCCGCTTTAACGCATGCGCGGTGATGTGCTAGGTTTTGGCGCCATTAATTGAATACGTTTTTCTGTAGTTACTTCATTAACATTATCTTTTCTTTAGTAGGTTGAATCGCAATGTATGAGAGTAGATAAAGTGAGTGTGTGTATGAAACTCGTGTTTTAATACCCCTCTTTATGCAACAATTTCATAAACTACTATAATATTACAATTGTACTACTTAGTCTAGCATTATATAAATCTATAAATAATTAGCAAAGCAAATTAAAAAATACTTCAAATATCCTGCGTAGTTTCCGCAGGAAAACACACCAAAATCTTAAGAGAGAGATAAAGAGAGAAAATGAAAAAAGAACACCTACGTATGTGTATATAAGACGGTGCAAGATGACCACATAAGATTGATATGTTTTCCTACATCAACGGTGTCCCCGGTGCTACAAGGCATAACCGTTATTACAACATACATACATACATACCTTCACGCCTTTATTCCCAGAGTGGGGTAGGCAGAGCTACAGAATTACCAACAACTCCAAAAACTTGTTGATAACTCTGTAACCACAATTTGCACAATTAGGCTAACATTACATATACACCACACAGATATGAAAAAAATAAAGATTACATAATGTGTCATCAATGGGCGGACTTATCGCTAAATAGCGGTCTCTTACAGATAACTTTACAAAGAAGAGATGGGAAAAATGCCTAAGGTCATTTAGTAATTTAAAATGGTTTCTTTTCTAATCGCCGTGAACGACTGACAGCCAAATATGTCGAACAAATGTTAGTAGTTTATTCAGTATAACTTGAATAAGTGATTATAAATAATATGTTTATAAATTTCATAATTTGTGAAATATACAATGTTTAAAATACTTGTGTATTTGTTTTTTATCGAGCATACTTTGCCACCTATACAGCACGTTGATAACGATCACTAGTTATTACTATTCTTTCTTCTTGGTTGAAACTTCATGGTTGTGCAGTGTGTAAGGATTAACTTCTTATCTGGGTAGTACTATAGTTATGGAAAATGTGACTACAATGGCAACTCCATCGCCTCCTCTAACCGAAATGCCATCAAAATCTTAACAGTAATAATCAGAGGCCCTTGCCAAGATGCAATACGCTAACTACCGTTTCTATTCGTTTCGTTTTTAAGCCAATCGCGTCACTGGAAGATGACGTGATACTAAAAGTCACGTGATCTACCCGTGACGCGATTGGTTTAAAAAGGAAAAAATCAAAATTCAAAATAATTATTCAATAAATTGGCGGGCTCACATGCGGGCTCTTTTACATGTCGGTAATATACTTATACAGTAAATCTACCAGCGCTTCGGACAAGACTTGGGAGAAGCTTCGGCGAAGAAGAAGCGCCGCAAGAAACTCCGACAGAAAGTCATTCTTTCAATCATAAAAGTATAATTATACTTAAAAGTAAGTTACACTAAATAATAATAAGGCCTTATAGCAACAAATTCTTAAAACAAGCCAAAATAAAATGTTTACAAATGTAGGGTCAATAAACATTAAAATACAATAATATGATACCTACACGACGAGGTCTCTACTCGTACGTTAAAAGCCATAAGAAACGAATAGAAACGCTAGTTAGCGTAATGCATCCTGGCACAGCCTTTAGCTCCCTATCTCAACTTACCTGGCAGCCCCATGCCATTCCAGTCCCTCAAAGTAGCATCATCCAGCAGGAAGTACTGCATGCTAAGATCCATAGTCACTGGCACACCCTCTTGGAATACCTTTATTAAAGAAATTATCAAATGAATTATTAAATGAATAAATAATCCTATTATTCTAATACATACATACATACCTTCACGCCTGTCTCCTAATGGGGTAGGCAGAGACTATGGAACCATGCACCGGTCTAAACATACAACTTTCGCTTCCTCTACATCCATCAATCTCTTGATGCACGTACGTCGGTTTCGGGTGCTTTTTATTCTAATAATAAAAGATAAAAAGATACACACATATATACATACCTTCACGCCTGTCATCCCAGAGTGGGGTAGGCAGAGCTACAGAATTAGCAACAACTTGAAAAACTTGCTGATAATTCAGTTATAAAGCTGAAAATTTGAATACATCGCACCTTTGCGACAAAACTGTGACATCTGGGAAAATCACTTTTTTTTATTATTGGATAATCAAAACCGCCATTTCAAACTCCACCTTTGCGACAAAACTGTGACATCTGGGAAAATCACTTTTTTTTATTATTGGATAATCAAAACCGCCATTTCAAACTCTATTATCTACAAATGCTCTCCTGTAAAATCGCTGAAATCGCTGAAAATATTACACTGTTAAACATCTTAGCCTAATTGTGCAAATTGTGGTTACAGAGTTATCAACAAGTTTTTGGAGTTGTTGGTAATTCTGTAGCTCAGCCTACCCCACTCTGGGAATGAAGGCGTGAAGGTATGTATGTGCAGTAAAATCGCAACTTTGGAGATAGCACAGTTTTGTCGCAAAGGTGCGACATGTGTATATTGGATGACAACTAAATACTATTATAACATGGAGCTGATTTGATGATGGAGCTACAAGGTGGTGAAGGTGGCCATAGGAACCCTGTAATACAAGGATGCAAGCACCTGGAGATTGGGCTTGTTAGAATCGTCTTGACGAGACGAGACGGACGGAAACTTATTTTGACGCTTAATATCGGTTAATCAAACACGTAATGTGACCTTTCCGCCATCAAAGGACGGGCATGTTTTTTGCGAAACTCAGAGCTTTGTTTTTTATTTAATTTTTTTCTTCTCGTTTTACTACTCATGTTTTGTGTTCAATTAATTATATGTGTGTAACCTTCCGTGGTTTCACCTGATGGTTCCAACGTAAGACCAGCGCTGACTTTAATGCCAGCATTACGCTGAGTTGGGACCATTTCGTGGTTACTTTCTTCTTGTATTTGTTAATCTATTCTTTGTTTCTGTCCTGCGAGTAGAAGGGTCGGAAGGGGCCGCCCTAGGCGTACTTTTTCGAATCAAATCGGAGAAATACTGGAAAAGGGCCGAATCTTAAGTACCGGAAACCGACACGTGCGTGCATGACTCGATGTATGAATGTTGAAGAAGCGAAAGAAATTTGTCAAGATCGTAGCAAGTGGAAAGAAGTGGTCTCTGCCTACCCCTCTGGGAAACAGGCGTGATTTAATTTATGTATGTACATGTATTGAAGGAATTAATAATTGATTTTATTAATGCATAAGTGGACGAATGAACGGTACCTCGTTAAACCAATCGCTCATGAGGTCCTCGCGGTAATCAGACACGAAGGGTCCCAGGTAGGCGACGAACCCTGTCGCGATCAAGCAGTCTCCTGGCAGGTTGTCGAACTCCTTGTCCAGGCGCTGGACGGTCAACTCCCAGCGCTCGCGTTCGCCTGGATCACAGAGCTACGTACAGTGGGTGGCCAAGTTAGCAAGGTTTTATACTCTAAAAGTAGGCCATTGTCTATCTTAGAAGCAGGATGAAATGCATTTCAACCCTAGTGAAGAAAAGTCGTATAACATACATACATACATACATACCTTCACGTCTGTAATCCCAGAGTGGGGTAGGCAGAGCTACAGAATTACCTACAACTTTAAAAACTTGTTGATAATTCTGTAACCACATTTTGCACAAATAGGCTAAGATGTTTATAGTCCAAGATCCCAGAGCGATAAGACACAACTTATTTTCACATAAATGAAACCTCATGTTCTCAGTAGTGTCTTATGTGCTCAGAATACCTGCGCGCTTGTGGAGCTTGCCGAGTGACACCTGGGCAGGTACCAGGTGTG
Source organism: Acleris emargana (assembly GCA_927399475.2). Classification (NCBI taxonomy): domain Eukaryota; kingdom Metazoa; phylum Arthropoda; class Insecta; order Lepidoptera; family Tortricidae; genus Acleris; species Acleris emargana. The sequence goes on from OV656841.1 coordinate 1,952,548, forward strand.
AAAGGTAACTAAAATTAATAGTTATTTAACTTAAATTTTTATAGCTGATTTTTATATATATTTTGTAGAGTATTATTATAAAGTTATATCATAAGCGTCAGACACTTTTCATGGGCCAGAACTTTTGGCAGACGCTTTAAAGCTCTACAAAAAATAAATTAACTTAACTTATTTTTACATGTCTGGCTTTTAAATATGTTGTTAAGACAATTGTTACAAAGCTATATTTAATTAGCCAGACAAAATTGATTGACCAAACACCCCCTAAACAGCAAAATTATTCAGCCGTGAGTATGAGCGCGAAAGCATTATGCGCATGCGTCTCAGAGTATATATTATATGAAAAATACTTACGGTACAGCTTTCGATATATGATTTTTGCATCTTTATTTCAATAAGATTAATTTCAATATTAATGTAATAATTAGTCAGTATTAAAGTAAATTAATTAATTTAATATATTTAAAGAGAGGGAAGTGGACCTGGAAGAGCCCCGACGGTGTGACGAAGAACGAGATTGACTTCATCATAGCCGACAAGAAGCACATATTTAGGGATGTCTCAGTGATCAGTAGGTTTAATACCGGTAGCGATCACCGGCTTGTACGAGGCACCCTAAATATCAATTTTAAGCACGAACGCAGACGCGTGATGAGGTCTGTTCTTCGTCCAAATGTGCCCCAAACCGGACATGATGCGTTCCAATTGGAATTGCAAAATAGATTCGCCGCACTGGAGACCCCGGCAAATGTTAACGAGGATCTGGACGGCTTAATCGGGGTGATAAGTGAAGTGGGAACGAGGCATTTTCGGAAAAGGCGAGCAGATAAGAAGTCCAAACTTTCTAGCGAGACCCTGGATCTGATGCGATTTAGACGTGAGACACCAGAGGAATCCTTGCCAGATCCCCAGTCACTCCACAAGAAAATCAGGAGCTTGGTAAGACGCGACCTTCGCAGCTGGAACACTCGCCTAATACATGAGGCGATCGAGCGAAACCGGGGGTCGAAGGTCTTCACCAAAACACTGGGGAGGAGTCATCTGACAAAGTTGGCTACCTCGAATGGTGAAACCGTCACATCAGTCCCGGGGATACTCGCTGAAATTGAAGACTTCTACGGACACCTGTATGCTTCGCACGCACCGAAGCTTCCACCTGACGCGAGAGACCCTAGAGCCCCACTTACCCGCCACTTCACTGACGATCTCCCAGACGTAGATATCGACGAAATCGGGGCGGCTCTCAAACAGCTTAGTAATGGGAAGGCTCCCGGTGAAGATGGAGTAGCCTCTGAGCTCCTCAAGGCTGGGGGTAAACCCGTTCTGGAGGAGTTGAGGAGGCTCTTCAACTCCGTAATAACCAACGGGACTACCCCGAAGGCGTGGAGCAGAGGTGTAGTGGCATTGTTTTTCAAGAGAGGAGACAAAACGCTCCTTAAAAACTATAGGCCGATCACACTACTGAGCCACGTCTATAAGCTGTTCTCGAGAGTCGTCACGAATCGTCTGGCATCAAGGTTTGACGCCTTTCAGCCACCGGAACAGGCTGGGTTTCGTAAAGGCTATAGCACCGTGGACCATATCCATACTGTTCGGCAGGTTATACAGAAGTCCGAAGAGTATAACCAACCGCTGTGTATGGCAATGGTGGACTACGAGAAGGCCTTCGACTCCATCGAAACCTGGGCTGTTCTGGAGTCTCTGCAGCGATGCCAAGTTGACTGGCGGTACGTGGAGGTGCTGAGGAGTGTCTACCAAATGGCGACTATGTCCGTCCAAGTGCAGAACCACCAAACAAGACCCATACAGCTGCTCAGAGGTGTAAGACAGGGTGACGTTATCTCCCCGAAACTCTTCACCAATGCTCTGGAGGATGTCTTCAAGACCCTGCGGTGGAATGGGATGGGCATCAATGTCAATGGTGAATATCTCACACACCTCCGGTTTGCTGACGACATAGTCCTAATGGCAGAATCGCTGCAAGATCTGCAGGAAATGCTGTCCGGCCTTAATGCTGCCTCGAGACGCGTTGGGCTCGGGATGAACTTAGACAAGACTAAGGTCATGTTCAATGAGCACATCGTCCCTGAGCCTGTCTCCGTCGAAGGTGTAGCTCTCGAAGTTGTCCAGGAGTACGTCTACCTAGGACACAAGTTACAGCTGGGTAGAGACAACTTTGAGGGTGAAATAACCAGAAAAGTGCAGCTTGGCTGGGCAGCATTTGGAAAGTTGCGTCACTTCTTCGAGTCACCCTTGCCACAATGCCTGAAGACTAAGGTATTCAATCAGTGCATCCTGCCGGTCATGACATACGGAGCCGAGACGTGGAACCTGACAGTGAAACTAGCCCACCGACTACACGTCACCCAGCGAGCTATGGAAAGGTGTATGCTCGGAATCTCGTTAAGGGACAAAGTCCGGAATGAGATTATCCGACAAAAAACCAAAGTCACTGACGTAGTTCAGAGGTGTAGCAGACTGAAGTGGCAGTGGGCTGGTCACATCTGTCGCAGAACCGATGATCGGTGGAGTAGACGGGTTCTCGAGTGGAGACCACGGCTCGGCAAGCGTAGCGTAGGACGCCCTCCAGCCAGATGGACCGACGACCTAAAAAAAGTGGCTGGTGGTGACTGGATGGTAAAAACGGGAGATCGGGCCTTGTGGCGAACCCTGGGGGAGGCCTACGTCCAGCAGTGGACTGCAATAGGCTGAAATGATGATGATGATGAATATATTTAGTATAAGGTGGAGTCTTGTAATTGCAACTGTCTGGTTATTGCAACTAACTTGAATAACTTCCTCTATGATCACTGTTTTTAACAAAGACAGGCGTGATATTGTTCTTCTATACTAAGAAATGCAATATCAAGCTTGTTGTTGTTTAAAACAGTGATGCTACAGGGAGTTATTTAAGTCAGTTGCAATTACCAGATAGTTGCAAATACAAGACTCCACTATAACTAATCTTTTCAGAGCTATTTTTTTTAGATTTTTTTTTATTTCATTGTAAAAAACATCAGTTGAAATTATCTTTCTTACAAAATCATTTTTGTAAAAAAAAAATTACCCATAATTAATTAAAACAAGCATTAATTTCATTGTTTAATCATCGCAATCATCATAACAATTATTTGAATTTTCATTATTTAACCAATCATGATACTGTCCAACTGAGTCATCATCATCATCATCATCGTCATCAGTTATGTTGTTGCTGACATCTCGATGATAACCATTATCATACAAATCTTCAGGTAAAACTACGTCTTTGAATTTTAGGTTATGGGTTACTCGATGTTTTAAAATGATTTTACACTTTTTAATTGTTTCTTCGGTAAATAATATTAATTTATCATGAGATTTTTTACAAAATATACACTTTAATTTTGCTTCTTCTATGATTTTCACGTTATCAAGTAATGTAATCACTCACAAATTACACGACGTAAACAACAAAAACATCTGCTCTCACAGATACGAACTATACTGTATACCATTAGGTTGCACGCAAAGGACACATACACAATACACAGAAGAAAATAATTACACGAATCGTGCGAAGGGGAACTGAGTTAGTAAGACCGTCTCACTCACTCCGAAACGCACCCATAGTGCTCTCGCGCTCATACTCACGGCTGAATATTTTTTCTGTTTAGGGGGTGTTTGGTCAATCAATTTTGTCTGGCTAATTAAATATAACTTTGTAACAATTGTCTTAACAACATATTTAAAAGCCAGACATGTAAAAATAAGTTAAGTTAATTAATTTTTTGGAGAGCTTTAAAGCGTCTGCCAAAAGTTCTGGCCCATGAAAAGTGTCTGACGCTTATGATATAACTTTATAATAATACTCTACAAAATATATATAAAAATCAGCTATAAAAATTTAAGTTAAATAACTATTAATTTTAGTTACCTTTCACACCTGGTACCTGCCCAGGTGTCACTCGGCAAGCTCCACAAGCGCGCAGGTATTCTGAGCACATAAGACACTACTGAGAACATGAGGTTTCATTTATGTGAAAATAAGTTGTGTCTTATCGCTCTGGGATCTTACTCTATTACCAGCGTATTAGTGACAGGTTGCAAGCCCATCGCCTAACAGTACTACAAGCCTTCATTCCCTTAGTCGGCTCTTACGACATCCACGGGAAGACATGGAGAGGCACTATTCTAACTCGGCAACCGCAATGGAAAGTAATATAAAAAGGTTTGAAACGGCATCGATTTTTTGAGATGTAGTCCCCAAGTTATCAGGATGCTGCTAGATGCTTTACGCTAACTAGCGTTTCTATTTGTTTCGTTTCTAAACCAATCACGTCACTGGTAGATCACGTGACTTTTCGTATCACGTCATCTATCAGTGACGCGATTGGTTGAAGAAAGGAAACTAATAGAAACGCTATTTAGCGTAGTGCATCTTGGCAAGTCTAACGCACTCGCAATCGCAGCCGGCTTCAAAGTGGAGCAATTGTTTGCATTTTGTATGCAGACAAGCCTTCGATTTTCAAATGAAAACGATTGCGATTGCAAGTGCGTTAGACACTAAACCCTCTGGTCGTATTGCGATCTAGGTACAAAGCGATGTAGTCAGATTGAGATGTAGTCGCAAAGTGATCTGGGGACCGATTTTTGACTTTCGAGCGCTCGATTTCAAAAGCGAGCGGTAGAAAATATTGGAATGCGAAAATCTTTCACGATTTTTTTCGTATGGTACCAAATTCCATATTTTTGAGATTCTCACTCGAATCTGAGGGATTCACTAAATAGTATTGTTAAGTTGGAACACTTGGAACTTGTTTCATTATACGCAGAAAGTTGATGTTTTACCGTTTTTTTTTATTCATATTTAAATTGCGAATAAATGTGTGAGGCTAACAAAAGATGAAATCATAACAAGCAATTTAATATTTCATTACTTTCATTTACAAATTCTTGACTGGTTATAAATGTAGGAAAAATGAAACGCTTTCTCATCTGTGGATGTCTATGGCATTGTGCTAGGTTTTGTTTATGCTTCGTGTACTTCCCGGCATACATACCCAAGTTGGGTAACCCAACAAGTTTGAAAGATATCAAATCAACAAATCATACTTTCTATTGATATAATTCAAAACGAATGCCACGGACCACTCGTGTTCATATTTTCTATCGCTCGCAAGTCATAAATACCATTTCATTGTTTTTTGTCACTTTCGAGTGAAACTTTCGAGCGCTCGAATGTCAAAAATCGGTCCCCTGGTCGTGTTTGCTACCTATTCCTAACGAGATGTGGACCTAAAGCTTCTATACCCAAATTTCGTTGTATGGTGGGCCTTAGGAGGGATACCACCCTTCAATAAACCTGACAGTCCAGTGATCAGCGCCTCCACCCTCTAGAGCTTCAGCTGCAAATGGCGCGCCTTCGTCTCCAACTCGTCCTTCTCTCTGATCTCGACGTACTCCGCCTGGAGCCGCGCGAACAGCTCAGCTCCTTCAACTAACCTGACAGTCCAGTGATCAGCGCCTCCGCCCTCTCCAGCTTCAGCTGCAAGAGCCGCGCCTTCGCCTCCAACTCCTCCTTCTCCCTGATCTTCTCGTCATACTCCGCCTGGAGCCGCGCCAGCATCTCACTCAGCTCTTTCAACTTGGCGCGCGCCTCGGCTAGGATCTGCTGCTTCATTCGAAGGGATTCCAAGGCCTCTTCAAGACGTTCTTTTTTAGGTTTCACTATTCTGTTGAGGATGAATGTGGATAAGAGTGGGATAAAAATAAAATTATTACCAAAGGATGTCCCACAAATTTAGCACTAGGCTTGTGGTATGAGTGCTAGGAGTGCTAGGACAACGATAAACATACTTATACAGGGTTATTGTTAAGTCGACCTATTCCCCTCTAGGGGTTATGGGAGAGGTCATTTGCAATCATTTTGGTCCCATAATACCCTACGCTACGCCTATATGGGTTATCCCCTAGAGGGGAATAGGTCGACTTACCAATAACCCTGTATAGAGTTAATATACTTAAATACATAGAAAGCACCCAAGACTCTGGAACAAATAAAGTGCTCATCACATAATAAATATTTGCTAGAACCAAACCCGGGAGCAGAGCTCCAAACTCGAAAATCTAGTTCGCTGTGGTTACTGCATTTAAGTGTAGATATTTTTATCAATAAAACGTACCCTGATATTACTGGTAACTCGAGTTTTCATTCATGTTTTTTATGAAATAATGTTAATTTAACTAAAGAATCAACATGGGAACCGGCTTGAATTAGATTTTCGAGTATAGTAGGTAGGTGGGTGAATTTCAACAAGCGTCAAATTATCCTAATTTAGGTGGTATTTTTTATTTTGTCAGTAGGGTTCACAATTTTAAGTGTAAGGGACGTCATTAGTCATAATTAAAACAGTGTTAAAATGGCCCTTCATTAAACCAAGTCGTTTTAAGATATATCGAATTTACTAATTATATACCACCAAAATTGCTATTATCCACCAAAATTACTTTTCTATAGAAAAACACACGATCAATAATGACATATCGAGATAGTTAAAATAATAATCGTTAGGGAATCATTCTTGTTATTTTTTAAAACCAACAACGTATTTTTTTAATATAATAAATAGTTATTGTTTGGTGTTTATGTAATTTTGGTGGAACAAGGAATTTTGTCAATTTTGGTGTCTTAGGAAAAGCCACCAAAATTGTATCACCAAAATTAGAACTTGTACTTTTTCATTTTATTTAACGTGAATATTTTAGTTTTATACAAATTTAACTTCATGTAGTTAAAAAAACCCCATTAACATACTCAAAATAATTTAAACACAATTGTTTTTTTTGCAAAATAACAAGTTATCTAAGTTATCACAATTATAAAAATGTATTTCGTACCACCAAAATTAGATACTTATGTACTTAGAGGGAAGATGCAGCAAAACGGTATAAATCTTTCACCATCTAATCTATCGCTGGAACTGAACGAACGACTGACGCCATATTTGTTTGTTTAATCACTTTTCGTTCGATCATAAAATCAATTTTAATATTCACCACCAAAATTTACTATTTCGCAAGGACAGTTTTATTTACACTGTTCCCAGTTTCTTTTTATTTGCAAATGCAATAATTGTAATATTTTATAATTCCTTAACTAATAGGGAATAGAGGTAACTAAAATATAAATCTAGTTGAGGCTTAATAACTTTGTACCACGGTATATCAGTGTATGCGACAAGTACAGGACACGACACCAAAATTGTTTTTGGACTGTTTTTTTTTACGATAAACATGATAAGTTATTAACAATTTTAACTTTGGCTCAACATGGTACTTTGTGTAGATTTTCTAGAAAATAAATAGTTTTCCAATAAATGTACTTTAAACCCCAATTATCACGTCCGCCGCTAAAAATGTATATTGTCGTAATGGCCCCGTGGTGCGGCGATTTATATCCGCTACGCGCGGTTTCAGCCCAGTGCTACGGCAGGCCGCCGTAGCAGTTTTCGTAGACAGCCCCAGCTCAACAAAGAGCTGGATTATTATTATATATTTTTTCTACTCGTGTACTGTAAACCGCTAATATTGATATCGTTACTGGTATCAGAATTATTGCGTAACCGAGGCGTGAAAACAATTCTACAATGAGCGTTGCCATGGTAATAACAGTTCTACAGTAATTATTATATCATTGTTATTACCATGGTTACGGTCATTCCGGATATCAATCTGGGCGTTTAGTGAAGACTTGACATCCTAATTCGTATAATAAACCGTTAAAAATATGTTAACCCCAATTATAATTACGTTTATTAAAAACAAAATTAATTTTGAGACTTAAATATAATATGTTTAAACTTATTTTTTTATCAAGTTCCTAAAAATGGATGATTCATGGATTTCTTATTTGGTTACCATGGTTACGTTCGATATCAACAAAATGGCGTTTCGTTTGGCATTCCAACTTTTATGATAAATTGTCAGAACAGTTTTAGTAACTAAGTTAATTAATTTGCATGAAATTTGGAAACATTTATCAATAAAATTCACAAACAATTATCACCAATCGGAATAATGAAAATAACTTTGCTGACAAGTAAGTAGGTAATTTGTAAGCAGAAAAATCGAGGAAAGGAATGTATACAAGAAAAGTTAACGATTGTTTATTTTTGTCATTATCATTTTAAGCTTGTAGAAAAAATTATGTAAGTATGCAATGGTACATAATTAGCTCTTAAGGTACTCGTGCCTTAAGAAGCTTTATAATGTACCAGTTACATAAATAATATAAGTTTACCAGGGTTCATCAAGAACTGATTCAACTGCCTGCTTTTCTGCATATTTCTGTGCCATGTGACCACTTAGATTGACCGACAAACCACTTGTCTATGTTCCGAAAGACTGGTCACTTTTTTTACCAGTGTAACATGTCAATCAAATGTCTTAGTGCATTGAGAAACATGCTGAAAAAATACATATCGTCGTTACTTTGAAAAAACCATACTCATATCTCATACAATACAATACAATACAAATACTCTTTATTGAACACCAAAAAAAACAAAACACGGAACAGTACATTTTAACTATAGGTATACAACAGGCGGTCTTACCGCTCATATTTCGTGACATACGATTTTAAACTTAAACGTGAGGAGAATAAAGTTCAAGTTCATAAGACTCAAAGTATCAGATACGAGTTTTTTCTAAAGTAGTAACGATATATTGAGAACTATATTTAGGCTGGTTTTTATAAAGATCCGTTAGATCTAATTTCGGTCAGGAATGTCAAACCTTGTATGAAGTTACTAAAGTTTGATCTGACATTTTTACTTACGGGGCTTTATAAAACCGGCCCTTAGTCGTGTACTCAATATAGACATATTTTTAGGAAAGTAGGTTACACGTAGCATATAAAACACAAAATAGGTAAACAGAATCATGGCCGCGGTTTAGAATGTCTCTTCCGCGTTTACTAGGGTGGCATAAATGAAAGGAGATTCGTCGGCTAACTCAATGATAGCGCAATAGATGGCAGCTCTACTAAAAATTGATAATTTAATAAGTTAAAATAAGTCTATCCCTGTACGTTGTAAATTTATAGAAATTATATTTAAGTACCTATAGCCTACAAAAAACAAACAGCAACGAGAAAGTTCTGGCAGAATCATACAGATGGCGGTTAAATCGCTTTTCATGGTGACTTTTGACGCACATTTAGCTGTCGTGAGTACTAGGAACACATAAATTAAAACGATCACAATTATTGGTATCTGAACTGTTTAGCTGTGTGAGTAAACTTCAGGTCATACGTCACTGTATAATGTTCACTCACACAAACAACAAGTCCACACTACAGACCTGAAAAATATTGAAGAGTGATGAAATGAGATGAAATTTTGACATTATTTTGTTAGTACTTGGAAGTGTCCGATAGTATCTTAGGATACACATATGTTAATGTATTGGTATTTAATTCGGAACAAAGAATCGTATTATTTAATCTGTTATCCCCGTTTGGACGCCATGGCGTCATTCGTTGTACAGAGAGCTTCCGGGAAAATTTCTCTTCCGCGTTTACCAGGGAGGCAGAATGCAAGGAAAGCTTGTATCAAGCGTAGTCGGTTACGTCATTTCCGTCCGTGCAATAGGCGACGTCACTTCCGTTTCAGAATCCATTACAATAAACCCGACTCATGCATTTTTTAATATTATTTTAACTTTGCTGATATTTAAGTAATTATATTAAAAAAACAATGTTGTTCTAGCGTTTTATCAACATTTTAATTTGAAAAAGGAATGCAACTGGTGCATACGCTACAAATGCAATCTTCAGGAAAAGTACCCATAGATGGCATTTAGAGCGACCAATGGCATCACTTTTCTTCCACGTGTACTAGGAACTCATAAAACGAAAGTCGGCTTTTAGGAGGTTATATTCAATGAATATGATGTAGTTCAATTCAGCGGGCTTTTTATGAACGTTGAAATATAAATCAAGCAACGTTCTTGTTGTATTCATTCTGTTATTATGACGAGTAAAGATGATTTCGATGTCAAATGCGTGCGAGTGAGAAAATATTATGTTAAGTACGACAGTGTCACAACAACGAAAGAGAAAACGAGCCTGAACCTTTGTGACCAGTTTTGAATGAGATGTGAAGAAATATTGTTTCTCCTTGTTTTTTCTGTTTTGTTAATAAGCATTGTTTTGATAACATAATAATGGTTACATACATACATTAAATCACGCCTGTTTCCCAGATGGGTAAGACCAGAGACCACTTCTTTCCACTTGCTACGATCTTGACAAATAATGGTTAGTTTGTTGTATGATTATGAGTTATGACCATACACCGGATTGACGGGGGCAAAAATGTGCCAGTGCTAGTGATTCCTTAAATATCGACTAAGTTTATCGACAACTTTTTTTGTCACATATGGATCTTACATTTCTTGCAAAAGCAAGCCGTACCTTTATCTTCTATACCTGAATGATCAGCTTTCCATGAAGATAAACGATCAGTTTACTTTCGAGGCATTTTTAACCGATTTAAAAAACAACTACGTTCTCAATTCGTCGGAATGTTAAAGAATATTGTTGTACGGAGTGAATTTGTTATTCAATGTAATTTCAATGGTTGTCAAAGTCTCAGATACCGGTTGTTTATAGTTGCGATAGCCATAAATAAAAAAGTTTTACGAATAATGGAAAGGTATTCAAACTTGGCTATTACTTATGATAATGATGGTTAAAAATTGCTTTTTATCGATGTCGATAAACTTAGTCGATATTTAATGAATCTCTACTGGTAAATTTTTGCCCCCGTCAATCCGGTGTATGGTTATGACGTTACGCAGCGCAACAATTTAAAGAATGGTACAAAATCCTTCGTGCGCCGAGTCCGTCTCGCGATTGACCGTTTTTTGTTATTCCCCCACACTCACTTGTAGACTTTGCCGTATTTTTCGATGGCCCGCACCCAGAGGCACAGCGACTTGGCGGCCGCAGACACGGTGCCCACCTAAATAATACAAATGTTATACTATATAAACAGAAGGCAATGTCACACAATATCTGTGATACTGATTTTACACGTCGGTAATATGCAGTGAATCTACTAGCTATTGTAGGGCCATTACCAATTGAGTGTCAGGGCTCAGGGCAATAAATCATTTTATCGTTGTCTCTCGCTCGTACTCGTGGAGCTTATGACGAGCGTAAGGAATGCGTGTAGTACCAGCTTTATCTTATCCCTTACGCTCGCCATAAGCCCCACGAGTACGAGCGAGTTTTTTTTTTTTTTGAAAAAGGGGGCAGACTAGCAAGCGAGCCACCTGATGGTAAGTGATCATCGCGACCCATAAACACCCGCAACACCAAAAGAATCGCAGGTGCGCTGCCGGCCTTTGTCGTATTGGGTCGGAAATACAGACGCCGAAAGCTGATTCCACATAGATAAGATGCGTGGCAGGAAGGCCCTTGAAAAACGCGCGGTAGTGGATTTCCAACTATCAAGATGGTGTTGATGAAATGATAGTTTGGTACGAGTTGTACGATGGTGGAATCCAGCGGCTGGTATCAATTCGAACAATTCCTCAGAGCACTCTCCGTGATAGATGCGGTAAAAGACACAGAGGGAAGCAACATCCCTCCGCAGGGCCAGTGGATCCAGATTTTTGAGAAGCCCCCGGTTGTTGACACATCGAGCAGCTCTGTTCTGAATTTGGTCAAGAGGAAGAAGTTGATATTGGGGTGCTCCGGCCCAAATATAATGGGAGCAATATTCCATGTGAGGCCGTATTTGTGCCTTGTAAAGTTGAAGGCGATGAGCCGGCGTGAAATACCGCCCCGCTCTCCAGAGCACGCCAAGCTTCTTTGAGGCTAACTTAGCTTTACCTTCCAGATGACATCGGAACTGAACATTGCTCCATAAAACCGATAAAAAATAAAATATTTATTGACGGTCAGTTGGTAATGGCCCTACAATAGCTATAATAAGAAGTTATGCTCACGATCTCAGGGTCGAAGTCGGGCTTGACGGTGTAGGTGCCAATCTTCTTGAGCGTCTTGTCGGAGATGTTGTCCTTGTCGAACTCCCGCAGCCGGTCCAGGAAGTACTGGTCTCCGAGCTGCCGCTTCGCCTCCGACCACGTCGGCTCTTTCTGTGGGAAAAGAAAGGCTAAGTGTTACTCACCCCCTAGACTAATTCAACCGATTTCCACGATTTTAGAACATGGTGTTATTAAGAAACTAGGTTAGTACGTTTTCGTCTTTTTCAGAGTAAATTAAAAAAACGAGGACGATTTTAGTCCCAAACTATGCTCTAGCCTTGAACTGGCTTGAACTAGATAACGATAAACATGAATATATAGAGAAATATATACTGAAATATACTTTAATACATAAAAAAACGTCTAAGATTCAGAACAAATGGCACCGCTAGATGAAGACAGTATCAACTCAAAATCATTGTTAGTTTTGTTTCAAGCTTATAGACGTTGTATTAAAGTTGATTTTAAAATACAGTTGTATTTTGAATTACTACACTTTTGATCTGGCAGTGCGAAATACTCGTGCGCATTACACACATTTTTGCCCATTACCTAATCCGGTACTGCTAGCTTTGTAGGCAGGATCACTGACTTTTTTTTGTTACTTTTTCTAGGAGATACCGTCTACTTTTTTATTGACTGTTATTTTGTTAATATCTCCCCCCAGAGATCCCATATTGGATAAGATCGCGTGTGTACATTTACTGTATCGATGCAAATATGTCTAATAATTGATTATGTACAATAAATAGTTCATAATACATAAATGCAGTCAAGTGTACAGATATAAATACACATAGATAACGTAAACACCTCAATCTGTATGAAAACTAACCGTGTCACTTTTTGCTACCAATCGGGACACACCAAGAGGAGAGAATTCTCCGTTTTCCATGCAAAATCAATTCAAAGTCATCGTTTTTTTGGCCTATTGCAGTTTATTATTATAACGCTGAAATAAGTTGCATTCGGATATATTTTTGAGACTTTGCGTTCTCCTATGTTTTACACTTGACTGTAGATGACACGTGAGCAAGCCGCAACTGCGTTTATTATATTCGCATAATGACTAGTCCAATTTTTGGATATGTTGTAGATATCATGAAAAACTATGTCTGTACGTTTTCCTTTCCACGAGAATACTTTTTAGTTTTTTTTTTTTTAACATTGTACAGAAACGTACAGACCTTATTATTTATAATAACCACGAAATTCATCAAATCAAAAATTGTGGAAATCGGACTTGATTTAGGGGGTGAGAAACGTTAACGGCCGGAGCTAAATTTGTATGGATTTTTTTGACAGCTACGCGATTTTCTCGAATCGTCTTAACCTCTTGACCGCTTCTGTCGTGTCAGACAATGACAAGGCTCACATGCCATAGTCATCTATACATGACCAACGGCAAACTCGAAATAGAACTTTCTACGATGTAGGTAATTTAAATTTCCTTTTTATCTTCTAGACGGTTTGTTTCCTAGCGTACATATGTAGTGAATGTTTTGCCATTGTTTTTTGTCAGAAAAGTTAGTTTTATCTTGCTGTCTCAATAATTTTTAGTACCCACCGATAAGCTAATTGAGAAAGCAAGATCAATACGCAGTTATCCGATAAAGACCTTTAATTAGGATAGCGGTAGGTACCTGCAGTAAAATGAGCACTGCCTCCATAACCATCTCGACCTTGTACGGCGGTTTGGCGTAGGACTTCACCTCGGTGATGTCCTTCTTGTTGAGAGCGTCCAGAGCCTGAAAAGGAAACATATGTAACGCCCCGCGTACAAAAAAATGTACGTAATATTCGGACAGCCATTGGAATAACAATTTCTTACACGGTGCTTTTCACTAGGAACTTTTAGCGTCGTACAGTGAAACTGTGGAACTGTGGAATTTAGAACAAAGTATGTTTAGCAAAAAAACAAAGGCACAAGTATTAAACATTATATATTTCATAAATGATGAGATTTATATACATATTTAGTCAATGTATGTTGCATGCAAAAATGCAATGTGGATGCAAGACCGGTCTGAGTGGAGAGCCTTGGGGGAGGCCTATGTCCAGCAGTGGACGTCTTTCGGCTGACATGATGATGATGATGTTGCATGCATATTCTCTATTAAAGTATTAGGTACCTTGACGGCTTCGTCGAGAGCCGGCATGGCGCTGGCCAGGTCCCTCATGGCGGCTTCAGCGAGCTTCTTGCACTGCACCTCCTCCTCGGCGGTCTTCTTGCTGCGCGCGGCCACGCTGCGCTGTTGCTCGTCGGCATTCCGCTGCTGCACGTTGATCACGCCCATGTACTCTATGCACTGCTCCGTGCATTCAGCCACTTGTATCTAGATCACGACAAATAATCGGCTCAAATGAATTGTATCAGTGAAATCCATTACTGTTTGTTCTAATGTATTGTTTGGTCTTAAATGAAATTACAGTGTAGATTGGTACAGATACCGGCAAACTTCTTGAGCATTAAACAAGGGAGTGGGGGAAAGTTTGCGCATCGTACACATACGAGCAAAAAAAGTGCCTAACTATTTTATTTAACTGTAGAATACTTTTTACGTAGATAACTTTTAAAAATAGTTAGTTTTAATTTTTGTAGATTGTTAGTGTATATCAGATATTGTTGTGAGTTGTTAAATATAATTTTCTGTCCTGTCTTCATGTTTATCATGTTAATTTTTCTGTCTCCATATCACTCTTTCCTTCTTTCATCATAGAGCAATAATAGACGTCGTACACCATTTTTCTACCTTGCCTTTTAAAAACCATATTATTTTGTCGTGGCATATTGTTTTTATTAAGTATAAAACAATCAACGAAAAGTTTTAACAACAAAAAACTATAACAACAAATTCAACACAAACAATAAAGTCAAAACAAATTACAACAATCACTGTATCACTGCACGCCAGTGTACTTACAGGGCAAAGGAACGTGGACGCAGCGCGGGACACAAACGTCAACTGATTTACCAATCACGCGATCGACACGTCACTCTCCCGCCGCCCCCCTCCCAGTGATACCTAAAAATCGCTTCTGCGCAGGCAAGGACATTTTTTTCAAGATGTTTGCCGGGGTCACAGTTTCCACTTACCATCAGGTGGCCTGTGAGCTCGTTTGCCTTCTCTATGCCATAAAAAAATACCTACTATAACCAGGGACCGAAAATTCGGTGAGACATTTACCTAATTTTTGGCGGCGTTGTTGTTCAGTTGCATGGAGGCGGACTCAATTTTAATTTATTTATAAAAACCCCGGGATATTTGAATGAATAAATTACGCCAGCATATATTCATAATTCAGTATTTAGCTTGATTGTGCAAAATATGGTTACAGAATAATAAACAAGTTTTTAGACTTGTTGGTCATGGGAATGAAGGCGTAAGTTTATGTATGTATACATTAACTATTTGAAGTTATCTTCTTTGTAAAGATTTACCAAAAGTTATTTAATTTACCTAACCCAACCAACCTAACGAAGTTTGAGGACCAAATCAACGGAACGTTTAATTTTATCATACATGTAACATGTGAAATAAATACACAAGTTTTGTACAATCCCGGAATTCCGAATTCATAATTACAATATTATTTTTAAGAAGTTATACGCCATATTTGCTTAACTGTTTCCGGGATTTTGCCAACTTTAGGTAAATATCTTAACTTATTTCCGATCTCGCGTTCGATTTTCATGGACTTATTGCTACAATTGTTTACAATATATCGTATGTTTGAACTTAGAACCGACAGAGCTCATAATCTTTTCTTTTTTTTATTCATAATGGGTGTGCGTTTGACCTCAGTCTCATCTGCGTTCATGTTTTTAATAGTTGATTAAGTGCTGCGAAATTCCTATCTTATCTTAAATTATAAGCATGGACGTACCGTGGACGCAGCAAGTTCTTCCGACATCAGTCCGACTAACTTTGTGGTTTCCTCCACTTTTCCCAAACCATTTCTGAGTTTGTTGGCCTGTAGGGCGATCTCAATGCGTTTTAGTCTTAGCATTCTGAAAATAAAAATAAAAACATTATAAAAAGTTGATTAGGTCGATACTCCTGCCGTTAATATTTTGAGTCTAGCAACATCAATGTTGCCAGTAACATCTATTTATTACTAATGGGCGGCTGAAGGATGCAAATTACGTCGAAATAATGTCAAACGATATCCGTAATATGGATATGACCAGGGGTCGGAATTTTCGTAGCACTTTTGAGCTGTCATAGGGACTTCTCGTTTATCGACTTCGGATATACATATTTTATGGATACATTATAGAACACAACATGTTAAAGAAGATTAAAAGTATAGGTAAACAATAGGCGGTCTTATCGCTAAAGAGCGATCTCTTTCAGATAATGACAATCTATTTATTTTATAGAAAAACGAATGAAGAAACACTTAGTCTTGTTTGCACTAAAACAGACTGAACACGAAATTCATAAATGATAAAACACTGAACTGAACTGATTAAAATGTTAAGTATTAACTTTTCATTATTTTCATTGCAAATCTCTATTTCACGTTTTCAATTACTCGAAAGTTATTTGAAAGAAATAGCTCTTTAGCGATAATACCGCCTGTGCTTTACCTATATTTTTAATCTTCTTTAACATGTTGTGTTCTATAATGTATCGATAAAATATGTATGTATATCCGAAGTCGATAAACGAGAAGTCCCTATGACAGCTCAAAAGTGCTACGAAAATTCCGACCCCTGGATATGACCACTGTTTATACCAAAAACTGCATACATTTTCATACATAAATAGTACTCAAGATTAAATAAGTCTAATCCATCTTAAGCTTTTGCCATCACATAGCATCCGTCAGCCACCCTATATTTATTAGGTACAGTCAAGAAAATTGATTCGTAGACCATTTTGGACTATGTCATTGTGACGTAATCAATCTTAACGTATGAGACTTCTAATGAGTTTATTTACAGTTTTACTTTGACATAGTCCAAAATGGTCTACGAATCAATTTCCTTGACTGTACACCAACATAGACCAGCTCCAGGTTGGTGCGTAGCATTTTGCGGTGCATCAATATCAATGTTGCTAACAACATTGTATTTAATTCAGCATTGTTGCTTTGCAACTAACAGCATTTGTTGCCAGCTACATTGCTTTAAATCCAGCAATATTTATGTTGCTAACAACAATGCTTTGAATTAAGCAGAATTTCTTTGAATCCAACAACATCTCTGTTGCCAGCAACAAATGTCAGTGTTCATTGCTGGGACTCACTCCTTGTATCCGGAGACCAGCTCCAGGTAGTTGGTCGGCGTGACGTAGTTGGTGCGCCGCATCTCGCGGTACATCTTCGCCGAGTACTTGCCCACGGACGAGTGGATCAAAGACATTATAGATGCCACGGCTGCTCGGAGAATGTCCTCACGACTTTCCACTACGGATTCCTTTCTGCGAACCTGTGGGGAACAAGAAACTAAATATTAGACAAACTCTTAAATAATACTTCGTTAAGCTTGAAAAGTCATTAAAAGGCGAAACATTGCATATCTCGGTCACGTGCTTAGGCATGATAGATATGATCTTTTGCAACTTATAATGATGGGCAAGGTTGCCGGTAAACGGCGAGGTGGTCGGAGATAGAAGTCGCGGCTCCGCAACATCCGAGAGTGGACTGGAATAGCGAGCGCATCTAAACTCTTTCGACTCGCCAAGGACAGACAACGATTTCAGAAGTTAGTAGCCAACCTTCACTAGTGGGAGAGGCACTCGAAGAAGAAGAAGCTTGAAGTTGTCAATGTCATTCAAGATAACAACACATTTGTAACATATAGGAAACTCAACCTTATTGTTGTAATATTTCAGATTTTTGACCTAAGGCGGTTCCCTTAAAGTTCATGACTGTACTAACCTCCAGAACTATAAATCTTGGCCTCTATTCTACTGGGTAAAATCGTATTCCTTTTGGACATACATTAAAAAAAACGCGACGAGTTAAGAACCTCCTTTGTCTTCGTTTTTAGCCTAACTTAACCTAACACCAGAGCGACGCAAAAAGAGGGGTGTTAAAATTTGCCCGCTCTAAATGCATGCGTGCGTGCGTGCTTGTGTGTGTCTGTGTATGGCACCGTAGTTAGCTCTAAAACGGGTGAACCGCTTTGGATGCGGCTTTTTTCATTTTTCAGTGATGGTCCTTAGCTAGGTTTTATGAAAAACGGTTAATCCGTTGAAGTGACATTAGCTCTGAAAGAAGGAGTCAATATTATATCGGGGGCTTTTACCTTCTCAGCAGTGGTGTCACCTTGGGAAGTGCTGGTAGATTTTTGGCTGCTTACTGAATAAATGTCATTTGTTGTTTTTATTTTTTATTAAATGTGTTGTTATTGTTGTTACCCTGGGCCCGGTGATGGAGACCAGCAGCTCGAGTCCCTCGAGGAACTTGTAGGCCACCTCGAGCAGCGCCTCCCGCGGCCACTCCAGGAACCAGTTCGTCGTCGTCGCGTTGATCAGCGCCGGGTACTGGCGGATGCGGTTCCTAAGGGGTCAGGACATCACTAATGGGCGGCTGACGGATGCAAATTACGTCAAAATAATGTCTGAATAATGTCATAATCATAGTCATATATCGTTCCGTTCCGTAATATGGATATGACTATGGTAATGATTGATTTAATAAAAAGAAGAGAGTTGTCAACAAGTTTTTAGAGTTGTTGGTAATTCTGTAGCTCTGTCTACCCCACTCTGGGAAAGAAGGCGTGAAGGTATGTATGTATGTATGTAATAAAAAGAAAACATTTTATTGTTGAAGTAAATAATATTTTTTTCTTTGTTAGGTACTTTCAGTACATTCCTTATATGTATAGGGAAAATGACCTCTCCATATCTACAGACGTAAGAGGGGCGCATTTGTAAAGTGATACGTACTTTCTTAATATACAAAATATGTACTGATTTATAACAAAAACTGCTTATATTTTCACTCATAAATAGTACTCGAAATTTAATAAAAATCTTATCCATCTTATGCTTTCGTCACCATAAGTCGTCCGCCCATTAATCATACATAAGGTAACAGGGGTGCGTCCCACGAGATATAACTACATAATAACTATTTTCATGTTACTAACGTTTACGAGATATAATGAACGTTAGCTATAATAACAAAATCAATATTTTTATAAGGAATAACGGTCAAGTCATATAATATTCATTTTATATAATATTTTTTAATATAACACTCACAATGACTAATTTCAGTTCGTATAACATACATGACATATAGCGATCATAATACATATTATCTTTTAGTATAAGTGTTACAAGATATAATATCGTCTGATATAAATTGCTGTGACAATTCATATACTTATGGCAGTTTAAACATGACATAAAATAAATAGACAAGGTACTAAAGTGTACACATATTTATGAACTCGAGTCTACCAGAACGGTCTTGCTTGTAATTTGTTTTAATTAACCTGAAAATGCCACGAGCATGACGAATCAGGTCAGAACCGACTCGGTTAGGTTAGGTTAGAAGGCCTAGGCGGGAGCGAAGCTCCCGCCTAGGCCTTCGAGGTTATTTTTTTTTCTGCCCAGAAAATTCAGACTGCTGCCATTCCTTCATAAGTCATTGCTACTAAAGTCGTTCTAGGCGTTTTTATATTATACGTGTAGGTATTATGTTTTTTGATGTTAGATAATTTGATTAATATATCTTTTAAATCTTAGGTGTTATGAACGTTATACGTTTTAATAGTTATATAAATTGATATTATATATTAATAACGTTATACTTTATGAAAATAGATATCTTGAAATTATATCTTCCGTTCATTAATCCAGTGAACGTTATACTAAACGTGTTTATACAAAGTGAGCGTATATATTATGAGTGTTATATTATCAGTTCTTATATCTCGTATTACTTACCCGTTGTGTTCCGGTTTGGGGATAAGACAGCCGGTGAAATGACTAGCATAGAGGCATTCCATCTTAGTCCTCAGGGTTGGCAGTGCATTTGCAGTCTTGTGAATGCGAATGTCTATGGGTCACAGTTTCCACTTACCATCAGGTGGCCTGTGTGCTCGTTTGCCTTCCTATGCCATAAAAAAAAACTAAGGCTGCCTACCGGAACTGCTCGCCGATGGGGCTGAAGCAGAGCACGATGTGCAGCGCCGCACGCACACGATCCACGAGGAACAGGTACACCGCCTCAGCCGTCTGCATGATGTTGGCACTCTTCATCGGCTTCTCGAGGGAAGTCTTTATCTGTTGGAACAAAGTAATATAAGTTCCTGAGTTTTGTTACCGATTGTACCATCATTTGTACAGTCTATCATGCTTATCGAGATCAAACTATATGGTGGGCCAAAAATATTTGCATTACTCTTGCTAATTTGTGAAAAATGTCTCACCTTTTACAAACAATATATTTATTTATATCTACTTGTGGGAGGACCTCATGCAGGGTGCGTCTGGGTTGGTACCACCATCTTATCCGTTAACCTACCGCCAAGCAGCAGTGTTTGCATTGTTGTGTTCCGGTTTGGGGATGAGACAGCCGGTGAAATGACTAGCATAGAGGCATTCCATCTTAGTCCTCAGGGTTGGCAATGCATTTGCGGTCTTGTGAATCCGAATGTCTATGGGTCACAGTTTCCACTTACCATCAGGTGGCCTATGTGCTCGTTTGCCCTCCTATGCCATAAAAAAAACAAAACGAATTCCAATTTGACGGATCTATTTATATAAACTGTTGGAAGAGACAGTTGTTTACACGATTAATAAAATATCACTAAATATTTCAGTTCAGTCCACGATTATCTCAAAAACTACTGAAAGGATTTTCTTCCAATTTTAATAAGGAAAAAAAACTTTGGTGCAATATTTTCATTTTATAATTATCTTGAGGTGTATCCATATTATGGATATCGTCGTTATCGTGACGTAATTTGTACACGTCAGCCGCCCATTAGTGAGTATACATATATAAAAGTGACTCACATCCTCGAATTCATCAGGCTTGAACAGGTTGGTGATTTCACCGCTGCTCAGCAAGTTGTTGACAATCTCGGTAAACGTCTCGTCGGCGATCTGCGTGTCAGAGAATATGAACGTCGTCTTCTTATTGTCCACGCCGCACGAAGTGTACAAGACCTGTGGAAACCCTGGGTAATTATTAAGTGTTCAAAGAATTTACATTTATTTGCGGGACTATTGTGTTTTGAATCCATTAAAACCCCTTTTAATACAGCACAAATCGGTAAATCTAAAATCTCATTACGTACCACCACGTGATTCATGACCAGTGATCGGACAAGTGGTCGCAATAATGTGGACATGATTCCAAAGATTAAATTGGATTAATTAAATTACTATCGAAAATGCTTTCAATAAAATACTATATACCTAGTCCAGCCATAAGTTCTGTTATTGAGATTTATTATTATTTATTACAATTACAAAAATATATTAAAAGAGTTTTTCATAAATCTGTATTAATATACAAATTTATATTTTGATAATTCAAAACCTTAATTTATATAGAATAAAAAGGTACGTAATTTATTCTTCACTATTGCAATAATTATATGTACGAGCTTTAAGAATTCTCATTTGGGGCTAGCGAAGGATGGGTCAAATTACGCACGACGACGATACTGATAACGGCTACAACTTTTGTAAGAGTTCTCGTATTGAATCTAAATTTGCGTGACGTATTGACCAGAATTTTGTCTTGAAATTCTGATACAAATATATTCCAAGCAACTAAAGATTCGCTTGTACAACGGTCAATCTTCGCATCAATTTGCAGCAATGCGAAAACACACCAAATCTCTTGCTTCTTATGCTGGATTTGAGTGTCGTTGAGAAACATAATGTTGGTCTCTAAACATACCCAGAGATGAGAGGCTTCTCAATATTAAACAAAAAAGTTCCTTTCTATACAAAGACTAACCATTAAAGGCATTTTCAAAAAGAATTTGCAAAAAATCGTACGTAATTTTATCGATGCCGGCCCTGAATGTTAAAAGATCGCATCGGAAATTACGGCGACCATGTGGAATGATTAGTAGTTTAAAAAAAAAAACCTTATTTAAGCGTTTAATTTTTTTATACTTATTTTAAAATTAAAATATAAACAGAAGTTACTTTTATTTAATTAACACTTTGCAACAGAACTTATGGCAGGACTAGTTAATATGGACAATAAACAATATATTTGCAAGGAAAAATTAAAATTAAAGCAATTGTTAAAGCCGGTGAAATGACTAGCATAGAGGCATTCCATCTTCGGCCTCAGGGTTGGCAACGCATTTGCAGTCTTAGGATTGCGGTCTTGTGAATGCGAATGTCTATGGGTCACAGTTTCCACTTACCATCAGGTGGCCTGTGTGCTCGTTTGCCTTCCTATGATATAAAAAAAAAAAAAAAAAAAAATGAAAACCAGATATGACTGAAACAAAATGGCATGACAATATTACCATTAAGTTGCGCTCCAATCCAATAACATCAGTGGATTGTGGATTGAAGTCATGTCCACATTCTTGCGAGTAATGACGCCAACTCGTCCGGTCCAATCTGTAGACGGAGCCCCTAGTCACTGGTCCGGATTAAGTTTTATTTTTAGATTAAGTGGTAGAACATAAGCACATCCTGTAACACTAAGAACTGTCTGTGTTCTTGCAATAAACGCCTTTGTTAGTTAGAAGTGTTAGTCGCGACGTTATATACCTTAAGGTCTTCCTTAAAGTCCTTGACTCCGTAGGTCTTCGTCACCACAACTTGGAATGAATTGCATTCGCAAATGTAAGCCGCCACGCGAGTCAAACTCTGCCGTCCGGAGCCACCTGCAACAAATTATTTTTCACTTCTCAGGCTCTAAAACGGCTCATGATGGCCTTGTATGGGCGGGCTAATGTGATGTATTTAATCCCTAGGGACTAAAACGACACTTTAAACATTAGTTAGATGAGTCATGTATAATAACTCGTGTTTTGTAAGAATATAAAACTTAAAACTATCACTGAGGTGACAGAACAGGGTCTCGTTTTGTAGCTGTCACATAATATAATTAACCTACCGCCAAGCAGCAGTGTTCGAATTGTTGTGTTCCGGTTTGGGGATAAGACAGCCGGTGAAATTACTAGCATAGAGGCATTCCATCTTCGTCCTCAGGGTTGGCAACGCATTTGCAGTCTTAGGATTGCGGTCTTGTGAATGCGAATGTCTATGGGTCACAGTTTCCACTTACCATCAGTCCTGTATCAGTATATCCTGTGTGCTCGTTTGCATTCCTATGATATAAAAATAAAAATAAAAAAATAATAATAGTAGTTTATGAAATTGTTGCATAAAGAGGGGTATTAAAACACGAGTGTGTGTTTAAGAACCGAGCCGCTAGGCGAGGTTTTTAATAGTTTCACACGAGTGTTTTAATACCTGGTTATGTGCAGTTTCATACACTACTTTATCTACTCTCATACATTGCGATTCAACCTACTAAATAAAAGATCAAAGTTAATAAAGTAACTACAGCAAAACGTATTCAATGAATGGCGCCAAAACCTAGCACATCACCGCGCATGCGTTAAAGCGGGCGCTGTCACAGACAAGTAAAAACTGGTATGAAAACTTTTTGTAATTCTGTAAAAATGACGCGAACCGCATGTGCGTTCCATTATAAAAAAATAAAAAATATGGAACCTCGTTGGTGACATTAACTTTTTGGATTAACTTGTATCGTAATGGTAAAAAAATTACTTTATAACATTATTTTGTTAGAGAAATAATGTTATAAAGTGATTTTTTAATTTTTTTTCGGTATTGTGTTTATAAAGTATGCCAATATAAATTCGTTTTGAATTTTATAATTCGAACTTTACGATATGAGAGTAGATAAAAGGTATTTCGATACGAGTATCAAGTATTCTTATAGCTGTCACGAGGGGGCAAATCGGCAGCGGTTTATAGTAGGTACCCGAAGAGAGAAGTTAACTAACCGATTCCAACGCACAGCACATTCCCTCGCTGCTGGGAGAGGACGCGCACGATGCGCACGATGTGCTCGATGGCGTCCTTGAACAGCACAAGGTCCATCTTCACCACGCCGGGGCAGCTGTTGTACTCCTCCATTTGGTTCGTAATGTACCTTTACACGTGTAAATACACATGTAAAAATGGGGATAATTTTTTACCGTCAAGGTCAAACCCCTTACCAAAAATTACAATTAAAACCTACCGTACAATGGCGCCCTCAAAACTAAAGTATTGTCTGGAAATTGAAGAGTAGTTTTTTTTACTCAAATGAATACACAATGAATAAAATATTATTAACAAAATTTAGTAACCTTCGTATAGCCAACTTAACCCTTAATCAAACGGGTAAACTTTTACCCCCTTACTTATAAACGTGGAATAAGCTTGGAATAGTTTATGCCAAACTGTCAGATGCAAATGTCACAATTACAGATAAAGACAAAGCATGGCATAAACTATCCCAAGCTTATTCCATGTTTATAAGTAAGGGGGTTAGAATATTTACCGCTACATTAAAATTCTTTTAGTATCTCCATTTCGAAGATATCTTATTATTTACCAGGCAAGTGTTAAGAGGGTGAATTGATAAGTTCTGAGCCTGGTAAAAAAAATAAAAGGGCTCACTTTTTTTAAACAATTATTTTTCTACATAGTCTCCATGAAGGTCATGCACCTCCACCTCGCGCCCCCAACTTAATTATCATATCAAATAAAAAGCCCCTGAAGTCGTCGAGTCTTCTGCTTCTTGTACAGTCACGGACTTTAATTGATCAGCCACTTGCCACTGTTCATATTTTAGCCGTGTAATGCAATTTGGTAACGACCAATAAAAACTGAGTTCAGTTTGAACCAATAGTGACTGTTGTTTAAACGTGACCATAGTAACCATCAAAACAATACTAACATATTCCTGACATAGAAGGGTAAGAAGACACCTGTCAAAAAGTGTTGTCTCTCTATCTCGAACATTTCGATCGAAAATGATCTCCCCGCGTTCGTTCCGTCGGGTTGGCATAATTGAGCACAGTTGCCCCCCGTAACGTATAAACAAAGCATAACTTGTTGTCATTACCAACATTACCAACTGACACGATTTACTTTAAGAAGTTGATATCAAAGAGTATTTATTACAGATAATCTGATAATCTGCTAGCGGCTACAGAGATGTTAAATAAATACTTCACAGTTGGAAATGCCATTCTAACTTTCAAAAACAACTCTAACAATGATTTTGTCAAATAACATTTCTTGCTTTCAAAAAATGTCACTTCTCGCCTGTCAAACACGATGACAAAGATGAAATACTTTCTTATGGGATGGGATCACCATAATGAAAGAAAAGAAAGAAAATCATTTATTCGTGACATGCATAACAAAGAACAGATAAACAAATACAAGAAGAAAGAAGCCACGAAATGGTCCCAACTCAGCGTAATGCTGGCATTAAAGTCAGCGCTGATCTTTCGTTGGTTGAAAGAAGGAAAGAAGTTTTGGGTGAACATTGCCAAGAAGTCTGGGAAAGTATGCGAGGGTCTGGTATTGGACCTAGTCTAGTCGCCTCTATACGATCACGACTTCGAGCTGTAATAGACAGCAACGGAGCATATACTAAATATTAAACTTATATAAAAATAAATAAATATTTCTTTAAAGTTTGACTATTTATTACCACGATTGATTGAAAACATATTATTTGATTGAGAATATATTGAAAACATATATATATGAAAATAAGACGTAGCAAAGGGTTCAGCGTTATTTATAGAATAATCAGCTGCAGTCTTTTGACTTACACAACACACTGAATACACAAATATATATAATATATTTCAAGATGGCGGGGTTTACAGTATTATTTATAATCAAATATTTGCTGTTAACACAATGTCATGGATGTCAAAAAGTTTCCTTTCTATATGATCAGTGATCATTGATCACCAATAGTAGCTGTTGTTAAAACGTGGTCATAGCAACCCTATTAAACGACCAATAACGACTGTGTTCAGTAGAATAGCTGATTGGGCTTTGTATCACCAATAGTAGCTGTTGTTTACGTAGCCATAGCAACTAGACAGACATGCAATTGGTTGCCTTTGGGTGATGTCACTCTGTTGTCTGGTTGGTAGAGTAGAAGGGTCTCAGGTTAGCCAACCGTTAATATTGCATGTCATTTTGTTCTTCTATTATCTTCTATTATACGCAGGGACCGGAAAACCCCTTTATTCGACTAAGTCTATCCATCGGGTAACTACATCATATGCTCTCCCAAACGTTAGCGTATCCCTATCGTTAGGCTTACCCTAATGAATGATTAACCATTGAGGTTACCAGTTTCGTAAGGGTTTCGGATTTAAGCACTTAGCATTACGTTAGTGTTACCCTATTAATTCTCCCTCTCCGTTGACTCTGTTTCGCAGATTCGTGTGATTGGTTGGTTTCAAGCCTGTGTGTGGATAGCCAATCAATAATAATAATAAATAAATAAATATCAGGGGACAATCTCACACCAATTGACCTAGTCCAATTGCTAAGTAGTGCAAAAATAATTTGTATGGACTGCGCGTAGAGATTAAAATAGCTTGAAGCCCCCGTTCAATAAACACTTCATAGGGAAAGCCTAACGAGGGTTTTAAGGAATTGGTAAGCGCTTAGTCGAATTAATTGTATCGTATGGGATAGCTCTTCATTGGGGTAAGTCGAAGATATGCTTATCGCATCGTTAGGGTTTGTAAAAACCAGTCAATTATATACCCTAACGAAAACCTTTTAAAGGGTAAGCGGTTCCGGTCCCTGATTATACGAAGACGTGTGAATTTCCTTATCTCGATATACGAGTAAAACCGACTGAACCCGATTTGCATTACTCGGCTAAACTATGAACAGTAGCAAGTGGCTGATCAATTAAAGTCCGTGACTACCCCAAATTCGTCGAAAATCTTTGTCCTACCAAGTGTTTTTTGAGGTTTTGGTACACATAATAATCGGAAGGAGCTAAATACGGCGAAAGGAGGGATGCGGCAGCACTTCAAATCCACAATCATGTATTTGTGCCATTGATTTTGCCTAAGTGTGAACGGGAGCGTTGTCTTGTAGAAACAGTCCTTTTTTCGACGGCATTCGATGTCTCTTTATTTTAATTTCTTCACACAAACGACGTAAAAGAACATAGTAGTCTGAATTTATCCAAAAACATGGCATTTTTACCTGCCAGTATTTACTTGTTTTTTTTTTAATTACATGCAACCTTAAGCTCAGAACCTTTCAATGCACCGTACAAACAGCCACACACTTAACTGCCCATTAAAGACAGAAGTGAGAAAATGTAGAAAGGGATAAATATAGATTTTGCATTAGAATCTCATGTGTACGACAGAGACAGTTTCTCTCTGTTTATCTTCATTGGTCACTCAGCTGCGTGGGCGATTGTACAAGTAGATTCTATACACCAACTTACTTCCTCAACAACGCCGAATCGTTCAGGTCATCGTAGACCTCGAAGGGGTTGAGGAAGTGGCCGAAGATCGGCGCCGTCTTGGAGGGGCACACCGCGTGGAACGTCAGCTCGAAGTGCTTGCCGAGCTGGTCGCCCATGTGCCCCATGAACCAGTCGCGGTCCCTGGACAAACATGGTTATACAATCACCATACATCGTTATCGAGGGAGCAAAAACAAATCTATTAAAGAACACAGTTAACAGAATGTATGTTTAGTATAAATGGAATATTCTGCCTAAACACTAAGCCTCTGAGAAGGTCTTCATATCTTGCACGAATTTTTCGCTGGAAACGGTCAATCAAACTTATTTTACAATGATTAAACGCTTCTATAAGGCAACCATATATCCAAAGTGGTCTAGAAATCAATTTTCTTGACTGTATGGTCATGCACGTTAATTGCTGGCTTATTTTAAAAAAATAGGCTTGAAGTCGTCAGTGTCATTAGAAATGCCAAATCATGTGCGACATAGGAAACTCAACCTTATTGTTGTAGAATTTCAGATTGACTTTGGACCCAAATTGAAGTTCTTGACTGTACAGATGAAATAGCAATACCCACTTCTCCTCTGTGAGACGATCTCCGAACACGCGGAAGCACTCGCAGATCCAAAGGCGGAGGAAACGCGGCTTTGTGTTGTGGTAGTCCTTGTTGCTGCGGAGAAGACCCTGGGAAGCCGAAGGTCACTGTCAATACAGTAGGCCAGGAACTGTTTAAGGTAAAACCATATTGCGTTTCCATACATTTTCAAAATTTTCGAAAATCCTTTACGTTATCGTGATACGTAGCATAGCCACGGTATGAAAGGTTTCGTTACTTTGGACCTCAACCGCATTTAAATACAGTTGAAAGTGACTATTTAATCCCGCGGTTGTACCTGGAAGATCTTGGAGATGTCCCGGAGGTTAAACAGATAGTGCATCTTGCTGGGAGTCGGCAGCAGTTTGGCCACCACGTTGTTGAAGAGGTCGATGGTTCCGATCAGAACAATTTTACCTGCAGAGATATCAAATTCAAATTCCAATTAAATTCTTTATTGCTTTTTCATAATGGTACACCTTATTCTAGTATATAAGTAATAACAAAATGAACTCTGGAGGGCACAGCAGTACTACGAGAGATGAGGCATAAATTAATTAGTATCTTATAAGTAACTTAACCATTATTAATTATCGTAATGCGTCTTCCGTATAAATAAATATATCATCATCTGTCCTCTTGTCGGTGGAGTAAATTCCATTATTTCCTACTCCGAGACTGATAATAAATAAATAAAACTTTCAGTAGCGGTGACGTCTATAGACGTCACAAAAATTATATAACTTTCTCTAATGACGACATGACTGTGTAAGGAGAAACAGTGTAACAATGTAAGGTCATCGACTCATCGCACGCTGGAAGAAACTGTGAAACATTGAAAATTGGGCTTTGGTCTTTGTAAATACGACACATTATTCAGCGGACGACGTGTCGCAGCCCCGCGCCCCGGCAATTGTTTTTACATTAACTTGAAAAATGTCTCGTACTAACTCAAGTCCTTACAAGGTCGTCACTCCATCTTGTTAGAGGCCTACCTACAGCTCGTCTCCCGATGATGATAAAGTGACGACCTTGTAAGGATCGCGGGAACGCGGTGGATGCAAAAAGCACAAGACCGGTCTATGTGGAGAGCCTTGGGGGAGGCCTATGTCCAGCAGTGGACATCTTTCGGCTGACATGATGATGATGATGATGAACTCAAGTCAAAGCTCACTTTTCAACGTTTCACACTCGTTCCTTTTTCAAACTTGTGAATGAAACATGGACACCAAGGAACTGACTTATTAACTGACTCTGAGAACGGCTGAAAGTGACAGAGCATTGACCGACCGACAGTCTTGGTCTCCTCGTCGAAGTCCTGCAAGTGCTGCGACAGCATGGTCCCGAAGATCTTGACCAGCTGCTGCTGCGTGGGCGGCGTGAGGTAGAACGCGTGGAAGCAGGACAGCAGCCGCGGCGGCAGCGGCGAGCGCGCGCCGCCCGGCGGGCCCGCCGCGCCGCACAGGACCATGCCCTGCCACGGGGGAATCCTTTCAAAACTTGTTTGCTATTGGCACGTTCTAACCAGTAGCTGTATTTTGAAGAAGCATGACGAAGTATAATTCTAGAAGCTTCTATGAGTTGTCGGCTCTCGAAGGAGCTTAAGAAGACTGACCTTGACGTTCTTCCGCCACTGCTTGGCGCGGTCAAACCAGTAGCCGTAGTCGTGCCAGAGCCGCACGAGCTCCAGCGGCGGCTGCGAGCCGTACTCGTCGCGTACAGGCATGTTGATGTCGTCCATGAACGCAATCATTTTCTTGCCTGGAATCATATAATATAAAACAACAAATATTGGTGTACACTTAAAAATATCGACAATATTTGTCGCCGGGTAATAAGTTTAAAAGTCTTATGTATTATGGTTTTACGACCGATTTTAATACTAAGATTATCAAGATCGTTTGAGTATTTATCATAAAACACTAGTTAGAGTTGTTGGTAATTCTGTAGCTCTGCCTACCCCACTCTGGGATGAAGGCGTGATGGTATGAGTATGTACTAATACCCTAGCCGACGAACCATCCATCATCATCGGTGACATGAACCTACAGATGCACACTCTAGGACATAGGAGAAACGTTGGCCTCGGTAACATCATTAAGCAAGCAATAAAAGATGGAATCTGCACACTGAAACACGCAAACGCACCTTCTAGACCCACTAGCCAAGGCAACACCATCCTGGACCTGGCTATAATAACACACCAACAACTCGAAGCGCAGGCTAAGCAGGTAGAAAGTGTTGGCTCGGACCATCTCCCTTGGCTGCTAACCGTGAGGATTGAACACAATGTAGAAGAACGCCTATCTCGTAACACCAAGATAATCTACGAGGACGAAGAACTGAGAGACGCATACCAACAGACAATGTGGGAAGGATTCCGTGACCTCAACGAAGACATCACCACCGAAGCCGACTGCGACAAGTATGTCGAGACAGTGGAACAAGCAATTGTCGCAGCCCTTGACAGTCACGCCCCTCTCAAAAGAGCAACAAGACAGGAACTACTACCGAAGGAAATCAATGATAAAATAGATCTTCGAAACAAACTGAAACAAATCAAATGGCAAGCAAGAAACTGCAGCCTCAGACTCCAACTCGAAACACGCACACTCTACAACCTTGCTAAGAACGAGGCCGAAAAAGCCCTGAAGGAATACTCCGAAAAGGGCTGGCTTGACAAACTTCAAGATCCGCGAGATAACAGATCACAAATGTGGCGCATCCAACGGAACATGAAACAGCCAATTGCCAAACTACCAAACATCACGGGATGCAGTACGGAGAGAGAAACGATCGACTCGCTCACCGACACAGCCATAGTTAAAGAGGCCAAGATAGCAAAAGACAATGAGGGTACCGAAAAGACGACTCCATTTCAACCGCTCGACTTAACGTGTAAGAGCGAAGTCCAACGCGCACTAAGGAAATTCAAAAACAAGAAGGCCCCAGGTCCAGACGGAATCAAGGCAGACGCCCTCAAACTTGGGGGAGAAGTCTTCACTGACGCATTCGTGCCTCTCGCTAACTTTGTATTGTCCACAGGGTACTTCCCTAACCGTTGGAAAACCGGCTTGTGCATATTTCTGCACAAGGCCGGCAAAGATCACCGTCAGGCATCATCGTACCGCCCAATAACACTGCTCAACATCATGGGTAAGCTTTGTGAGCGACTAATCCTGACAAGACTCACTGCTACGGTCGACCGGCTGCAACCACCATTCCAGCATGGCTTCACGAGGGCAAGGGGAACAGCGACCCAGATCCTACGTACTGGAAAAATAATTACCGACGCGCTAGCCGCGGGAGATAGCGTGTCCATGATATCTACGGACCTCTCGAAGGCCTTCGACTCGATCAACCACAAGGGCCTAATCAACAAACTTCAAAATAAAGATGTCCCCAACAATGTCATTAAAATCATTGAAAACTACCTCGCAGACAGAAACCTGAAAGGTAGATTCAGAACCACCGAAACCGACGACAAACCGATACCTCACGGCGTGCCACAAGGCTCTATCCTTGGGCCAGTCATCTTTAATCTGTACGTTCATGACATCTGGGACATACACGACCACATCAGAGGACTCAAACTCTCACAGTACGCGGATGACCTCTGCATACTTAACAGAGCCACGAACCCAGACCATGCGACCATGCGCGCGGAGTGGGCAGCGGAAGCCATCATAGACTACTACACGAGATGGGGACTAAAGTGCAATATAGATAAAACCGAGTGCATCATGTTCTCGAAAAAGAAAAAATACCGGCCAACGGTGAAACTGAAACTACAAACGCTGCACTACCAAAAACAGATCAGATATCTCGGCGTCATTTTCGACAAACACATGAAGATGAACCAACACACCGAGAAGGTAGTCAAAAAACTAAAGCAAGTCAGAGGAGCCCTTGGCCCCATAATAGGATACTATGCGAAGACGGAACTGGAAACGAAATTGGCTATCATACAGACCTGCATCCTACCGCTGCTGGACTACGGAGTGGTGCAACTACTCTCGAGGTACAGCGCAACAAACCTGTGCAAAATCGAACGCCAATATAGAATGGCACTAAAAAGCGCCGCACAATTACCAAGACGAACACCCACAGAAGCGATCTGGGAGATGGCTGACATCGAAGCCTGGCACCTACGTGCCGAGGACCTCAACACCAAGATGCTGGAAAATATCGCAAGATTACAAATAAAAGACCTTGAAACCCCCGGCGACGCCTACATGGCGTACGGCGAATTCAACCCCCTCAGGGTTAATTACAGAATAGGCGAAATATTTTATGACCCTAATAAAAAAGTACATAGGCGGTGGCCTATCGATAAAACGAAAACCCCGCGTCCCCTTAGAATACCATAGTCTGTAAGCACATAAAATAAATGAAACCCGTTATCTATTTGTATAAATTTATCACGAATAAATAGAGCACAGCAAACACAGATCCACTAGGACATAAGTTAGCTGACGCACCCCTACACGGCCCACCGGCCATAGGGACATTTTATGTAGTACACAAAGTAGGCAAATAAATGATATTCTGATTCTGATTCTGATTCTACTAATCGCCAGTTGGGTTGAGGGATGAATTTAGAAAAAATCCTTCTTAGGGCCGGTTGAGACGGATAACATTTGAACTGCAAAATGACAGGTCTAATGTGTAGTTGACGTAACTGCTTTAAAACTGTAAACCAACTGCGCAGTCCGCTTGCAGTTGGCGTGCAGTCTACCTAGGCAGACTGCCATTTTGCAGTTCAAAAGCTGCGCGTCTCAACCGGCCCTTAGTGCTAATGATAATCCAAGGAATAATTCCTCCCAATTTCAGGTCCCTAGGTCCAGCTGTTTCAGCTGTGCGTTGATCAATCAACCAGTCAAATTCTTCATTTATATAATAAGGGACGCTTGCGTTTTTACCATACCTACAAAATCTAACTTTTCAATTATGACACCAAATCGAAAAGTACTGAAACAATTTTATTTTGAATTAGCCTGAACCTATAGTAGGACCGTGGGGATAGGGTCCCATATTATGGTGATGCATGTCTGGGGGAAGGTTCGGAGTGCTAACCGGACCTTTGGCGCCATGTCTAATATGCTGGTGCGGCTGGGGCCCGGTGCTCCCGTTAATAGCCCTTTGTTGGTTAACACCGGAGAGGTTTTAGACGGTACGCTTCCACCTCAGTCTCCTGCGAGATCTCTGTTCTGTTCTGAACCCGTTATACTCCCCTCTACCCACCCATTAAGACTTAAAACGGTCGACGCGTAGCAAAATTCCCTCCGTCAATTTTTTTTTTATAGGTTAGCTGCACACTTTGGTAACTTGTCGTATTAACACCTTTGATAGATTATTGCAGCAGTTCAAACATAGCGTTAAAGTGACAAAGCACTAAAAGCGTGCAGCGACTTGTAAGGCCCATACCTCCGGAAGGCACGTAGTTCCCCTTGGTGCGCTTCTCCAGACGCGCCTCGATGATGTCCTGCACGTTGGCCGCCGTCGTCTGCGCAGACATATTGATGACTTGCTGGCTGTACCTGTCACGCGATACATGTACATGTTATCTCTTTCCGTTAGCCAATATGTGGGATTAACCTCGTAAGGTCCAATCGCGGGAACGTGGTGGATGCGAAAAGCACAAGACCGGTCTGAGTGGAGAGCCTTGAGGGAGGCCTATGTCCAGCAGTGGACGTCGTTCGGCTGACATGATGATGATGATGATGATGCCTAACGTCCTAAATCTAGGACATTTGTCAAAGTGACTTTTTACTTTAGTTGACTGACACAAGATTCTTTTTCTAACGAACGAAACTTGACGTGGGCCTTTGAGGTTTAATGGTCTAATTATCATGTCGTAAGCAATATGTTAGAAAATTGGAGAGTTGGGCTAAGCGCGCACCACGATTTTTTGCCGTGCGATAATTTTGTCGCAGAAATGCAACGTATGGGTTTATATGTCAATGCGCGCATATACGAGAAAAAAATCGCATCGATTTTTAAATTGTCATTTGTCACATTTTGCCGCGACGGCTCGCGACGCGATTATCGCAAAAGTGAATCGCATTATACGGAGTTATATGGCCCCGCGCCCACTGCGATTATGAAATCGGACCCCGGGCGAAAAAAAATCTATGGATATAGTCGAATATAATTGTATTTCAGAAAAAAAAACCTTTGATATATCTTTGAGCTGTTAAAGGATGTGTCCAATATTTGATTTCTTTTTTGCTTCCGCAGGAGGGCATGACAAGCAACTTGTACGAAATCCATGTTGAGAATGAACAATCCATCGACTTTTTCATCGCAGTGCGCGCAATGAATTTTTTACGATTTGAGTTTTTTTAAATGCCAATCTGTCCCATTTCTATCAAGGATTAAAAACGCTCTGTAAGACCAACTAAGGTTGGAGTACTAAAATATCCACAAATCAAAGAAAGCTTTTCCATACAGTTCGTAGGGTATTTACAGTCAATCAATAATTTAATTACAATCAAAATAACATATTATTTATATTTGCTTTAAAAGCTCCCCCATCTCAGCTTTCCACCCTGTAAATAGATGCGTGTCACGTGTTAGTGTTGAGGTTGGCCAGCGAGCCCTGGAAAAGGTCTTGCCGGTGCCCGTGGGTCCGCCCACGATCAGGTCGTAGTCAGAGCCAGGGTCGTGCGGACCAGTCTACAACGCTCGCAGCTTACATCTATATACTCACAGGGCAGGGTCAAGGCTGGCCAGCGTGCCCTGGATAAGGAAGGTCTTGCCGGTGCCCGTGGGTCCGCCCACGAGCACGCCGTAGCCAGCACGCAGCATGTCCAGGGCTACCAACTGGACGCGGATGAACTCCACCGTCGGCACCAGGATCGTGTGGAAGCCCAGGCTGTAATGCTTACAGGTTATTTGTGTTTACGTGGGTTGTTTTCAGAGGGCTCTTACAAAATTTTAACTGGTTCTTGGTCAAATGTTTGGGTATTTCTTGATCGATTGATATTATAAGTGACATTATCAATACTAGCCCAATGCGTATTGTGTATTTTTATACGTCGTGAATTGCAATATTTTGACACCATGACGCATCGATTTCAATTTGATTTTCCTACTTCGTCGTGTGGTATCAGGCGATAAAGCTGGCGAACAGGTAAAAGTGGCAATTACTCAACCATCAAGAGACTACCTTTTCGTTAAATAATGATGACGAAAATATTTTTATACACATACGTCCGGACGTCACTTTTTTTTCGATTACTTATTACGTTTTGCGAGCCACAGATGATAATGACAAACTCACTTGGCGTTGAATCGCCAGTTGTCTGGAAGCCGGTCCTCCCATGCCTTGAACTGGCGCAGGCGTTCGTCCACGTAGTAATCGTACACGGTGTCTTTGAGAGGGAAGATTCCTTCATGCTCGCGGATCCAGTTGTCCAGCTTGCGGCGTGGCTCGTCTTCTAACGTGGCGCAGACCGACCAGATCATGCTGGTAACAATTCATTCATTTTTTATGGCAAAAAAAGAGCAGATTAAAATAAGTTCAGCATTCGGCCATCTTCGGTTTTTGTCGGTACCCCTCGTTTTTCACATAGAGTATATCAAATTACAGATATGACCTTTAAATATATTACCCGTTATCTTATTAAACACAATAAAACAGAAGGATATGAGCAACAAAACGTATGCCAATAATATGGGAACAGTTAAAAGGCTATGTCAACTCTAAAAATGTCGGAATAAAAAAAATTACAGTGAAAAAACTAAAAAACCAATATAATACACACGGACCTATCGGTTTTTAATAATTTGTGCTTAAGTGTTGGTGCTTGTTGCTGCGGATGGCATAACTCGCATTAAAACCTTGGCCTTTGTATCAGTCCATATCAGTGCACATTTGAAGGTACTCACGCGAATAGAAACCGCATCTTGGAGAACGTCTCGTTGTCCTCCTCGTCGCCCTGCGGCGGCGCGGGCGCCGGGAGCAGCCCCAGCAGGCGGCACATGGAGCGCACCGCCGTGAGCTCCTGGCCGCGCACGCTCTGGCCCTCCGTCAGGTGCAGGCGCTTCAGCTCCAGGATCGGGGTCAGGATGTTCAGGAAGTGGCGGCGGAGCTGCAGGGAACGCTGTTCTATCAAGACTTTATCCCATCGTATGTGTTAGTTTGTTACTCATTTACATTTACATTATTGGATTTGGTTTAAATTTTTAACGAAGATACCTTATACCCTGGATTATTACAAAAACTACTTGTCATCCTGGAAAAATTTAAAGTTCCCAAGGGAACGATAGCTGAAATCCCCTACTACATGGGATGGCCGAATAACTAATTCTACGCGAACGAACGAAGAAGCTAGGTATGACTATAAGGGGTTAGGTTTTGTAGGATGACGATCACGTCGGGGTCACCAATGCAGGAAGAGAGGACAATAGAGAGATCTCTCTCCAGGCGGGTGTTATGCCTGGGGACCGAAGTCCATTGGGATGAAGTTGGAAGTGGTATATAGGTCAACCGGCTGTCGAAACTTCGTTAGCGCGATGTAGAACTCTTAGTTCCGCTGTCTGACGCTGGTGGCGCTAGCGAGTTGGTTGATATAAGTTTCCGTTAGATGTCGCTAGGTCACCACAGTTTTTTGCACGCTCTGGCCCCCCACTCTAGGATCGGAGTGAGGATGTTCAGGAAGTGCCGGCGGAGCGGCAGGAAATGCTGTTGTCTCAAGTCTTGGGGAACACCAGGTTAGGTACGAAGGAGGTTACAATAATAAATGACTTAGTTAATGCCTATTTACGATTCCTACATGGGTAGCCTTACTAACATTCTCCTTATACTCCACATCGTCGATGGAATCCAGCCAGGAGTTGACGAACGGCCACCAGCCCCAGTCCTTGTAGTCGTTGTACACCATGCCGTTACGGGAGACCGTCGCGGGCGACGCCACCGCCATGTCCAGCGTTTCAATCAGGATTGACACCTGCCAATAATCGATAATAGAATCGATCGATGTTATTTTAGCTTTTATTTTTATTGTACTGTTAGAACATAATTTGAAATTGCACGTATTTGAGTTTGACTGAGCAAAGGCAAGAATGTATGAGTTTAACAGTATAATATGTAGAATCTACCAGCGCTTTCCAAGATGGGACCACTGCTGAAAGCGTCGCAAAGTCTGTGGCAATTTCCAAAGATACTAATATAATAATTTAATCCCGAATATCATCCTCTTACTGGTGAGTGATGGGTGGTGGGGGCTATTTTTTTTATGGTCTACTTTTTACGATTTAATTTCATGAAATTTGGTATAGAGATAGTTTGTGGGCCATGGAAGATGATAGGGCAGTATTTATTCGGGAAATCATAATTCCCTATAAAATTCAAATGAAAGGTCTAGAGATATTTTGAGTTTGTAATGCCGT
This sequence comes from Acleris emargana, assembly GCA_927399475.2. NCBI lineage: Eukaryota > Metazoa > Arthropoda > Insecta > Lepidoptera > Tortricidae > Acleris > Acleris emargana. The sequence goes on from OV656841.1 coordinate 1,990,077, forward strand.
TTTCACCCCGTATAGGAAGTTTTTAAGATGGATTCAACATTTTAAATATGTAGGTGTGATTAACATTTATAAATAAGGATTTATAAATGTCAATCACACCTACGAGGGTAATATTTATTCAAGCTGGTTACTACTACCGTAAAATGAGGTGACTTTAGAATCGCGAGGCGACATTGATAATTTTTTGAATCATCGATTTTGTGCAGTGTCATATTATTTAGGTCTTTCGCGACATTACTTTCATATTTTCGGCCAGGATACTACATGACCTTATTGGCTCCAAATGAGCTCTACTATGCCTCCTTAAAAGGTTTGTATCGAATATACAGTCACCCTGTATATAGACGATTATTATTTAATCTTGTAATTTAGGATGCGGAAGTGTGTCATCGATATGGGTCTTCACTCAGCATTGTGTTGCGACAGTTAATGGTGCAATGCTGGTATTCAGTGAAGCCCAGAATAGAATAGAATTCAGCCCTGTATAGAATTGAACAAAATGTAACTTGCTTAATATTATAAATGCGAAAGTTTGGAGGTTTGTTATTCAATCACATCAGAACAGCTTAACTGATCCGAATGAAATTTGGCACGGAGATAGGTCTGGAATAGCACGTAGGCCATTTCTCCGAAAAATTTTACAGTTCCCGAGAGAACATTGATAAATTAATTCTACGCAGATGGAGTCGGGCGCAAAAGCTAGTAGAAACTTTCACTCACTTGCGCGGGCATGGAGATACGTTCGCTGTTAACCAGGGTAAGAAGTTTATTGTCGTCCATTACAGAGTTGAGGTTCTCAATCCAGATCGCGTCCACTGGTCCGTCGAAGATGATCCACTTCTGGTCCGGGCTCTCATCTAAAATAATGAAATTACGATAATACTTCGCCCCTTTAGAGAGCATCTATTCTGGTCGGAGTAAGGCTGGCTAGACTACTAGGTGGCACCCCCTACGCACAATGGCTCGACAAACACGGGTTAAGTGCAGAAAAGGGAGTCCATCACCATCACCATCCATCACCATCCATCACCATCAAGAGCATCGATTAATGTAGAAATATTAGAAAAACTCATTGGTACATGGTGACCGCGAGGGTTCAAACTCGGTACTTAAACGATAACGAATCGACTCCCTACGCCACTAAGGCTACCGACGCTATAAAATATGACGAATCTACTTTACTTTGAAAAAACCTCGTATCTCACATTTCGTGACGTATGATTTTAAACTTAAAATTGAAGGGAATTAAGTTCAAACTCGTACATCTCGAAATACCAGATACGAGTTTTTACTAGAGTAGTAACGAAATATAACCATGGGATAAATGATTGAACTAGTGTCTCCGGCCCTTGGTTTCTGATATTGCCGCTCGAGTGCTAGGGTTGCTTCGACGCGCGGCGCATCTCTCGATAGGTACTTTATACGCATGCAACGGACGCAGCGAGGGCACGGCCCCGATTAGACCAAATTGGCGCGACTTGTTGAATTTGCTAGTTGTGGCTCGCTATCACCATCTTATTCTTTTACTGTGTTCTTGTGTGCGGATAAGACGACCAGTGAAATTACTAGCATAGATCTTAAAAAAGTACGTCACGGAAAACAAAAATAGTTTTAAAATGTGCCATTGAACCGTTTGCTATGATCACTTTCATTTTCAACCCCCAATTTTAGAGCAAGCAAGTTATACGACTATGCCAAAATTCAAGGTGATAGCTTCTTTAGTTTCAGAGAAAAAATGCTGTGGCAGACAGACACCGACGTCTCACCATAAGGGTCATTTTTTACTATCCAGGTACGGAAACCTAAAAACTTACCTTGACAGATTGTCCTCATGATGCTACTCAACACTCCATCTTTCCACTCCCCTGTAGCCAGGTTATATTCGCCATACAGCTCGCCCAATGTAAGTGCCTTAGGGTTTATGGGATAGACCTGAACCAGGACAAACCCTGGGACCCTCTCGCGGGCCAGCCGCGACAGGGTGTTGGCGAGTATTCTCCAGGACACCGTCTTTGCGGTGTTCGTGTCTCCTATGAGGATACTTGAGTGCCGAGAGTTCTGCAATGTTCATGTAGTCTTAATGCTCATTCATAAACAATAATGAGATCATCAATAAACAGGATTGTTGGCCATTCAATATAATGAATAAATACATATATAAATATCATTGGACAATTTCACACAAATTGACTTAGGGCGAATTCGACCAAACGAGAATAATTCATCATTCATCGTCATCATGTCAGCCGAAAGACGTCCACTGCTGGACATAGGCCTCCCTCAAGGCTCTCCACTCAGACCGGTCTTGTGCTTTTTGCATCCACCGCGTTCCCGCGATCCTTACAAGGTCGTCACTCCATCTTGTTGGAGGCCTACCAACAGCTCGTCTCCCGGTCCGCGGACGCCACTCAAGAACCTTCTGGCCCCATCGGCCATCAGTCCTGCGAGCGATGTGCCCCGCCCACTGCCACTTCAGTTTACCTATTCTTCGGGCTATGTCGGTAACCTTAGTTCTCCTGCGGATATCATCATTTCTCATTCTATCACGCAGAGAAACCCCGAGCATAGCCCTCTCCATAGCCCTCTGAGTGACTGAGCTTCCTTATGAGGCCCATTGTTAGTGTGTGTACGTATGTGAACAATTCCATTTAAGCCAGGGATTCACAGATTTACTAGGGGACAAACGTCCGGACAGGTGTCGGCTAGATGTCAAAACAGGTATGAACAGCTATCGCGCTATGTTTCATCGCTATCCTTACCTTCGTCTCCATAGTCTGTATAACCTTGGTCATCGCAGCCCTCACCGGCTGCAGGTTAAGGATCTTCATCTCAGCAGCGATGGCTGTCTCCAACATCTCATAGTCCAGGGTCGGTACCACCACGTCAGGGAAGATATCCTGCATGATGCCGTCGAACAAGGGCACGTCTTTGGATGTGAGGCGGGCTACGTTCATGTCCCGCATAGCAAGAATCACCATCTAGAAAATATCTTGTTTTTGAAGTTCCTGGATTTTTTAAGGGTGTTATTCATATCGTGACATTGAACGTAAAGCAAATGTGAGCCTCTTTAATAAGAGAATACGTTAAAATTATCATCATAATTTAAAACCTAGGTAGGTAAGTAATTTAGTTCTTCGATGATTTTTTAAAAAATATCTTGGAAGAGATTGAATGTGAACCAGGGGCTCTATTTTACTTATCCATATTATGATAACTCTTATTTACTTCACAGTAATGGCAGCCGAGTTAAAAACAATATGGTAACATGTCAAAAGCAATATGGTTTAACAGAATACAATTGAACCTGTAGGTAGACCAAAGACCTTTATATAACTAACGTAATAGACGAACAGACTCCCTTTTTCCCGCGTTACCAAAACGGAAATGTCAACGTGTGCGTGATTTTACAAGTGTGTGAGTAATTTTAGTGATGTCCGTACGTTATATCGAAAAAATATCGATGAAAAAGACTCGCTTATATAAGACTTGTTTGTATCTTGCGTGGAACTTAAAACTAGCATTCTTCACTAATAAAACACAAGATTCTTTCATTATCTATAATAATACTCTTTTCATGGTAATTACCACACACATATCATACAATCAATTTTTAATGTAAATAATTAATAAATTTCAGTCTTACACAAATTCTAGGCTTTTAATATGGGCATGATGGAAATCTGAAATGTACCTTTACTTTTAGTGGACGGTGTACGAAGCAAATATTACTTGAAAACCGCAAATCGATGTACAGGGTAGCCTTTTGGTATACGGGTACTTTAAGTTAAAATATTTCTTCAAAATATTGATATGGGCCAGTACTTAATGACATAATATTATTGTTGTATGGGAATTATATTTTTTTTCGGACACCTATCATGTGTGGTATCAAATGAAAGGACTTCATGAGCCGGTCCTCAAAATATACTATACCACCACCTTTCGGCCCCCTTTTTTCTAAAAAACCATGAAATATTTTTAAACATATTAAGTTTGGGTTTCTCCAGGTAGGAGACAACTTGGACTTTTTTTGTACAACATACCAACGCGAAATGATTCTTAATATAACCGTACCTTATCACAAAAACGCGATATTATTAATATTGAGATTCACTGTTTTTGTTTTTTATTTATTAAAATGTTAGAGATTAAGAGATTTTGAAAGTTATCGATCTGTACTAAAGTTTTAGAAAACCTGTGGCCAAAAGGTGACGGTTGGTAAGTATATTTGGTTGGGTTATAGGGGCAAAGGGGGCCTGATTTTAGGACTTTTAGGTAAAAGTTTACACAACAAAAGATGGTTATTTTAGTACTATCTACACAATACATAAATAAAAACCGAATGTTATACAGACATAATTTTCACCCCATCGAAATTTCTCAAACGCCTTGTAGGTACCGAATTTACTAACTTTTGGACCCCCCATATCTCGGTAATTATCAACCTGAGAGAAAAAACTTAAATAAGAGAAGATGGTTATTTTAGCATTTTCTACACGATTTAATTAAAACATAAACAAAAAAAAAATTTTTTTTTGAAGTCCTATCGTAGCCTGGACCACTGCATTTAATGATAAATAATAAACTGCGATCAATTTACCTAGCTGCGTTTTATAATCGCTCGGAATAATGTTTAAATAATTATGAGAAGGAATGAAAAAATATCGACATATTGATAACTTATCGATAGATGAGTGTGGTTCAAACATTCAATCACTACCTAAAAAATGGAAATTTTCACGGACACAACATATTTTCATTTTACATATAAAAATTAAAAATATGCATAAAACACAAAACTGCATGATATATCGTACTTATTAGACCACTAACCGTATTCCTTGGACCTAGGAATCCTTGAAAATATGAGTTCAAAAATGACTATGTGTGGATCATAATTACCTGTGAAATGACTCATTGTTTGGATTATTCCTATGATTGACTTCGCAATCAGGTACTGCACAGCCCACCATTGTTGTTTTTAACGGTTTTGACACCACGTTTATACAATTATCCTGAATATTTTAATAAAAACTAAAAGACGCTGTCGCCAGTGGGCTACCGTGGGCTACCATTAGCTTTCAAAATGGTTACAACGTCAACGTCTTTCGCTGTCACTGTCGCACTCGTATTCGTGCATAAAGAGGCTGCGCTCTCGCTTCCACAGACTGTTCGTCTATTATGAAGGTCTTTGAGGTAGACTAAGCTATGGTCCTAAGTCATTAGTCATAACCTTTAAAATAGTGAAGGACCCACGGCACAACTACGAGGCACAACTGACCAAAATTTGTATCATAAATACGAAGTAGGTTTAGGTTATATTAGTTCTGCAGCTGGCCCGAAGGGCCAAAACGCTCAAAAATAGGAGCTCCACAGTTGTGGAGCTCCATCGACTGCTAATTCGATTTTGGAATAGAAATTATTGATCAGTTATGCCCAGTTGTACCGTGGGTCAGAACCCGTTAAAATCAACGTTTGATATAATTATATTCTAGGTAACAAAGGGATCCAGTCTTCCACTGATAATGATGATGAAGTATTCGACAAATCCTTCTCGCAAAATAGTCACAAATAGTAATTTGGTTGCATTGTCGTCCTACCAAAGAAGGTGGGCTGCATAGAAATAGTGTAAGCATTTTAAATTTAATCTGGTTACCAATAGAGAATAGAATGCTCTTCTTCTTAGCGTTTCGACGGCATGTCATATAATGAGCTGACCAATATTCTGACTCACGAACGGCATTGCTAGTGGCGTCTAATAGGTCCTGCCGCGTGCAGGTGTCAGGGCCCGCGGGGCAGTACAGAAGGTGCGCCATGGACTATGGTGAGGCGCCGCAGCTGTCGTGGTCTTCGGCGGCGTAGCCCCAGTTTACCAAGCTTTCTCGGCATCTACTAACCCGGTGGGAGTCTCTCCACAGGTGGAACAAATGTCGGCAGAGAATGTTCCTCCTCCCACAGACGGGAACGGGCTGTTGGAGCTACGGCTTGAGCTTGACGTCCATATAGAGGGTGACGCGCAACCTGCTCCTGTAGGCTTAGCCAAGAGCCAAACGGTGCTAGTGTTTTTCCATTCCATCGACTTTTAATGAATGGGATGACAAGTTGGTCACGTGGTTTATCACAAAGAAACGCTAAATGCTAGCCAAACGGCCTCACGTACGATCGCCTATGGAATATCGAAACGGCCAAATTAGCGATCAGTGCTGTCACAATGTCAAAACCCATACATATGTCTAGCCAAGTGCCACTTAGCGTTTTCCATTCCATCAACTTGAAATGTGTGCAATGACAAGTCGGTCACGTGGTTTATCACAACGGACAACTAAAATGGCTAGCCAAGTCCTCTCGAAAAGCATATCGACACGCCCAAATTGCGATCAGTGCTATTAAACGACAAAATCTTAGCCAAGTGCAACTTTTGACTACTATTCCTGGCGGCACCAGTCAACAGCAGCAGCCACGTTTCTTCGCACCAGCAGCGGCCGCGCAATGAATAAAGAATGCTTTGACTACTAAATTGCAGTTCGCCGCCTTCTTTGGTAGAACGGCAGTGCAGAAAACTAGTCCTAAACTATAAGACAAACCTCGTGTTCCAGCAAATGTGGATGCTGTCGCCTCTTGACCCCAGCATACCGTATCAATGCCACCATCGACCGAAGACCAAAGTCATAGTGGTTCTGCCGTGACAGCTGCATCGAGCATAGTTCGTACAGTGTAAATACCTGAAGTAGTAACAAACCTCTCGCTGGTTAGAGCACTGGAAACTCGACTTTATACAGGCACGATTATGACCAATAATCGGCGATGGTAGCAATTTTTCGAAGAAAGTATTATAATATGGACAGCGGAAAAAAAAGCAGGTGTATTTTGTGAAAAACTAAACGATTTTTAAGATTGAAATAAATATAAAATATTAATTTATTCCATTAAATCCGACTGTCTTGCATTATCTGCTTACCGAACTTAGGAATTAATCTTTGGCCAGCGTTCTCGTGCTTCCAGAGTAAAAAATAAAAAATAAATTAAAAAAATACCTTTAGGAGAACCTCTTTCCAAAGCCCTAGACGATCTCCGCAGGAGCTTAGTAAAAAAAATAGTAAAATAAAAAAAACCTCTTGCTCGGGTAAGTTAGAATAAGCTCGTCTCTTGACTCCTGCATAGCGGAGCAAGGCGACCATAGACCGCAGTCCGAAGTCGTAGTGATCTTGTTTGGATAGCTGTTGTATAGCCAGCTGGTATAGCACAAACACCTTGAATAAAAAAAATTGCCATGTAAACGGAAAAAAACTTAACGTGTAACGTTTATAAAGGCCAGCTGTAAAACTACATCTCAAACAAAAATGATGACAAATACAAGGTTCCGAAGCTTCGTATGGACTTGCCTCTAGGACAATAATTCTGACCAACTCAATGGCCCACCCGGCGCCCGACCTGCACCGCCTCGCCTCGAGGCGGTTAGTATTCTTTATATGGATTTGTATAGGCATGCGTTCACTACATCAACTACGTAATGTTTTTAATACCAACCGCGAGGCGAGGCGGAGCGGGTCGGGTGCCGGGAGGTAAAAATGCGCTGTTACCCTGAAGGTTGTCAGTTATTTTAAATACGAAATTACTCGTAGTGCGACGTAATATTTAGTACGACGCACTCAATTAAAATGCCTAGGTTTTACGTACTAACTATCCTGATACCAAAAGGTCGTGATAGCAGCATCGTAATTGTAATCCAAGGTCTTACCTTCTTAGCGTTTATTTTGTAGGCAGTAAATCCATCGGAGAACAGAGTGATCTCCGCTATGATGAGGGAATCCGGTACGCACATGGCGATCGGGCGGAACATGGACTTCAGGTTATCAGGGAGCTCGGTTCGACCCGCGTAACTATAAGGACAAAAATTAATTCTTCAGTTTATTAAGTGTACCGAGCAAACGTCGAGCGTCCAGTGGCGCCCTTAATACTATTATTGTGTTTTCTGATAAACTAAAGAATTTCCATGGAATTGGACGGTGCTGTTTTGTAGCGCAATTAAAAACACAATTCATGGGATACGTAACAAACTTTGATAACAGTTACCCTTTGAGCAGTCAGCTTAACGGGAAAAGGTGGCCACATTTTTCCGTTAAGTTGATAACTCGAAGGTCAAATGACAACATTTCAAAAAAAAAGCATTATTGTTTTTTCGCGTTTATAATAGCTGGTTAAAAATGAGACTACCCGTATTTCTTGGTTTTTCTTTATTTAACTTAAATTCGTCGTTAATAATTTATTAAAGAAATAGTCATTAAAAAGACCGTATATACAAAGTTAGGAATACTGATGTCGTGATCTTAGCCTGATATAAAATAAAAATAAAGTAACTTTAAACATAAACCGAACTGACTGTCATGTCATGTCACTCACTTGTCAATCATTCGCTGCCGTTCGTTTACAAATTTGTTATTTTGCGTAATTTAATTAATTACGTAATTTATAGACGCCATTAAAATAAATAAACTGTTTTGCGTAGAATCGAAAGCGTGTCGTTAGAATCAAGTAATCCGTCAGACAACATGACAGTTGTATATTTTTTTGAATTCCTTTGGTAATAAATGGACTAAGGGCACTATAAGTGTATTCCTAACATTCACAATCCAACTTTTTTTACTGTTTTTCCTAAATATAAAAAAAACTACTGCATAAAAAAATCCAAAGATATTTTTACTGTAATCAGCAGTGTAAAATCTAGAAACGGTATTTTATTTTACTACCTTAGCACAAAATTAATTGTTGTCAATTGTTAGTAAACTATGTGATTTATCCTATAAGTTGTGTTTTCATTTGTAGTACAAAAAGCACCGTCCAATTTCAATAAAATACTATAGTTTATTAGAAAACTCTATAATAGTAATGAGGGAGCCACTTTACATCCGGCGTACGCTCGGCGCAGTCTTAACAAATGACCATTAAAAGTTGAGTTTTTTTTTTCAGAGATTATTTCGTATCGTGTAAAAATCAAACGCAAAACGACTAACTACGGAGCCGTTTACTTCCGCAACACTTGACAGGCATGCAATGCAACCAAACGCGGCAACGGCGCGGCCCCGTCAAAACCAGCTCGGTGCGTCCTGTTGAGTTTGCTTGTGGTGGCTTGCGGCTCGTACGGTCGAGGCAGGCACACCTCGACGCACACATCGAGGCACGCATACTAACAGAGTAAGGAGCTGTAGGCACCCAGGGTTCAGTGACGAAGAGACCACAGTCCCCGTGAAGCTTGATGTTGCCCAGCGAAAATCTGCGGCGCCAACACGGACAGCAACTCGGTGCTGATGAACTCGTCGAAGCAGCCCCAACAGCCACTCTGGGTGATGCCGCCTACAGAAACATACCTTGGTCTGGGTCCCGTCGAGCTTGATGTCGCAGCCCTCGAAGCAGAAACTGCTTCATGTACAGCGAGAGTGCCAGCAGCTGAACCTCTGCAGCGTCACATGTACCAGAGTAAGGAACTGGACGCACCCAGGGTTCATAGTAATGAAGATGCCGCAGTTTCCGTCGAGCTTAATGTCGAAGCCCTCGAAGACGAACCGCTTCATGGACAGCGAGAGCGCCAGCAGCCGAACATCTGCAGCGTCACATGTACCAGAGTAAGGAACTGGACGCACCCAGGGTTCATAGTAATGAAGATGCCGCAGTTTCCGTCGAGCTTGATGTCGAAGCCCTCGAAGACGAACCGCTTCATGGACAGCGAGAGCGCCAGCAGCCGAACATCTGCAGCGTCATATGTACCAGAGTAAGGAACTGGACGCACCTAGGGTTCATAGTAATGAAGATGCCGCAGTATCCGTCGAGCTTGATGTCGAAGCCCTCGAAGACGAACCGCTTCATGGACAGCGAGAGCGCCAGCAGCCGAACATCTGCAGCGTCATATGTACCAGAGTAAGGAACTGGACGCACCCAGGGTTCATAGTAATGAAGATGCCGCAGTTTCCGTCCAGCTTGATGTCGAAGCCCTCGAATACGAACCGCTTCATGGACAGCGAGAGCGCCAGCAGCCGAACATCTGCAGCGTCATATGTACCAGAGTAAGGAACTGGACGCACCCAGGGTTCATAGTAATGAAGATGCCGCAGTTTCCGTCGAGCTTGATGTCGAAGCCCTCGAAGACAAACCGCTTCATGGACAGCGAGAGCGCCAGCAGCACAGCAAGGATCTGCTGCGCCACCACGGACAGCACCTCGATGTTGATGCGGTTGAACTCATCGAAGCAGCCCCAGCACCCGCTCTGGGCGATGCCTGCAGAAACATACGAGTTCCTGACGCATTTTTACCATTCCAGAATAGTACATTATTGCCTAGGCGCGGAAAGTAAGGGGTTTCCTAACGAGGTGGTTAGCAGGCCGCACCGGGCCGATACAAATACAGGGTGTCCCGTAAGTACCACGTCAAACTTAAGGGGGAGGTAGGTGAGCAAGCCACCTACCTAACATGGAAAAATCGCCTTAGTAAAAGTCGCACCGTTTTCGAGATATTTGAATTTTTCTGATTTTTAGAAAAATGTACACCTGCACTGAGTTTTTGATCTGTGGTATTCGAAATTTATTATTTTTTAATTTTTATTTTATTGCAAAATAATTATCTACTTGGAATATCGTAGATTAAAAGTTTTATAACTTTTTTTTTATAACTTTTTTTTTATAAATTAAGCGAAATTTAAAGATTTTTATTTGTTCGATTAGTTTTGCATTGCTGCTGAATGAAACTAGAATGGAATTCTGATACAGCTCGCGTCGCAACTCGCAAGTAAGATTGGGTGGCAGTACTGGCTTAACGTGAATTGCGGTGTATTTTACGCTTTTCTTTAAAAAAAAAAATTATTAGTGTTTTGATGATAAAGTATTTATCATTTTTAAATGCCCATTAAACGAGCGTGTTTTTAATCTAATTGGCTAACCAGTGGTCATGTATTTTTTTTTCACCAGGAGGGGCTAAAGTTTTACCAAAATAAAACGGAAGAGGCAAATTTTAAATTTAATTTAAAAAATAAAAAAAACTACAATAGTTACTTTTCAATGGTTTTTACCATTTGATAACACAACTATTCAAGATTGTTTTGCAATAAAATAAAAATTAAAAAATAATAAATTTCGAATACCACAGATCAAAAACTCAGTGCAGGTGTACATTTTTCTAAAAATCAGAAAAATTCAAATATCTCGAAAACGGTGCGACTTTTACTATGTACACCCGCACTGAGTTTTTGATCTGTGGTATTCGGAATTTATTATTTTTTAATTTTTATTTTATTGCAAAACAATCTTGAATAGTTGTGTTATCAAATGGTAAAAACCATTGAAAAGTAACTATTGTAGTTTTTTTTATTTTTTAAATTAAATTTAAAATTTGCCTCTTCCGTTTTATTTTGGTAAAACTTTAGCCCCTCCTGGTGAAAAAAAAATACATGACCACTGGTTAGCCAATTAGATTAAAAACATGCTCGTTTAATGGGCATTTAAAAATGATAAATACTTTATCATCAAAACACTAATAAATATTTTTTTTAAAGAAAAGCGTAAAATACACCGCAATTCACGTTAAGCCAGTACTGCCACCCAAGCTTACTTGCGACGCGAGCTGTATCAGAATTCCATTCTAGTTTCATTCAGCAGCAATGCAAAACTAATCGAACACATTAAAATCTTTAAATTTCGCTTAATTTATAAAAAAAAAGTTATAAAAAAAAAGTTATAAAACTTTTAATCTACGATATTCCAAGTAGATAATTATTCGATTTGGGCTTACAACCTGCATAATGCCAAACTATTTATTTTAAAAAAAAACTGTCCTAAAACTCTTCGACTTCGTTCGAAATTTAAAAATAATTTTGTTCCTCATTTATTTGTTTATGGTCACATTTGAACCCAATCTTACTGTTTATTCGGTGTGTGGTTAAATCTAATTACTTACTTTTGTGATTTGTCGTTTATGTTTGATGTTTTTCGGACTAACTGTTTTTGCTTGTATTTCGGACTCTGATTTAACGATTTGGCCTTTGTGACAATTGTGACTGTGGATTAAATCACAAAAGTAAGTAATTAAATTTAACCACACACCAAATAAACAGTAAGATTGGGTTCAAAAAAATATTTTTAAATTTCGAACGAAGTTACCGAAATTTAAAGATTTTAATTTGAGCGATTAGTTTTGCATTGCTGCTGAATTAAACTAGAATGGAATTCTGATACAGCTCGCGTCGCAAGTACGCTTGGGTGGCAGTACTGGCTTAACGTGAATTGCGGTGTATTTTACGCTTTTCTTTAAAAAAATATTTATTAGTGTTTTGATGATAAAGTATTTATCATTTTTAAATGCCCATTAAACGAGCATGTTTTTAATCTAATTGGCTAACCAGTGGTCATGTATTTTTTTTTCACCAGGAGGGGCTAAAGTTTTACCAAAATAAAACGGAAGAGGCAAATTTTAAATTTAATTTAAACAATAAAAAAAACTACAATAGTTACTTTTCAATGGTTTTTACCATTTGATAACACAACTATTCAAGATTGTTTTGCAATAAAATAAAAATTAAAAAATAATAAATTCCGAATACCACAGATCAAAAACTCAGTCCGGGTGTACATTTTTCTAAAAATCAGAAAAATTCAAATATCTCGAAAACGGTGCGACTTTTACTAAGGCGATTTTTCCATGTTAAGTAGGTGGCTTGCTCACCTACCTCCCCCTTAAGTTTGACGTGGTACTTACGGGACACCCTGTATATGATTATAAGTATTTTAAAAACCTTTGACAATTTCAGAGAGAATGTTTGTTTGAAAACTACGAGTAGGTACGTATTAGTTAAGAAAGTTCCACGCACCCACAAGTCGGGTGTACGGGATTTTTTTCATGGTCCTTTCGATTTTACACGCAATAGAGAGAACTTTTAAAAAACAATATGGACTTGGACGGAAAGTGTTTCCATATGGTTTTTTAACTCCTAGGAGTAAAATGAGGCACTTTCCGTCCTTGTGTTTCAATGGGAAAACCGTTCTTTCCGAGCATGTTTGAGAAAATGAATTTGATAGAGACGACAATTTCTGCGCAGAACAGTTAACCATTCGCGCCTGCTGCTAAAGTAACATGACCTAAACCTACCATAATGTTTTGACCTAATTACAAGTGGGAAAAATTAAGATCTTGATAAAATGGGAATGGATATTGCGCAACCAATAAAATTCGATTTTCGGAAATGATTGGCAATGCTCTGATCAGTAACCTTTGCCTTGGCAATGCCTCTGACATTGCTGACATCTGTGGGCGAAGGTGACTAACTTCCATCTGGGCCACCAGTTCATAAAAAGAAGCTCATCGTCGGTGATACTGCAAAACCACCTAACTAACAAATTTATGATAGAGCAAAAGAAACCTTGGCTTATTAAAAAGGTGCATTTTGCTCCGTATTTAAAATTTTACTTACGCGGTTTTGTAATTTCACCGACGTTATATTATCTTATATTTTAAGAGCTCGTATTTTTATTTCGCAGCGCTGGCTGGTGTTAACGCCAGGATAACGCTGAGTTGGAACCATTTTGAGCTGACGATCTCAGTATTTATATGAATAATTTGATTTATGTCAAACTTATGTAATATTATTGAGAAATAAATTATTTATCTTTATCTTTATCTTTATCTTTCGTGACAACAGGTATTTTTGTCTGTCTGTTTTTTTTAAGTATGCAGTTTTTCACGTCACTAAAATCGATGCCATGGTTCCTAAGAACAGACCTTCGTATGTCTTATAGTTACAGACTTGCCCATACTGACCGATCTAAATGGGCCACCCTGTATGTCTTGTCTTTATCTATCCCATACCTGCAAAGCATTTGGCCATAGATTTGTAGTCCAAGCCGTCCGAGCAGTTGGTGACGACGACCCACCGGGCCAGCGCGCGCCCCAGGTCCTTGACCGTCTCCGTCTTGCCGGTGCCAGCGGGTCCTTGGGGACTCCCGCCGCGGAACAGGTTCAACGCTGTTGTGAGGGTTATATAGCATCTGAAAGGAACATCGGACTGTTAGGTGTTTTTTTTTTTCGAATAGCTTTGCTTTACTGATCATCTTAGAAGAAGTCTAACAACTTTACTTGTGGGAGGACCTTGTGCAGGGTCCGTCCGGGTTGGTACCACCATCTAATCCACTAACCTTCAGCCATGCAGCAGTGTTTGCATTGTTGTGTTCCAGTTTGGGGATAAGACAGCCGGTGAAATGACAAGCATAGAGGCATTCCATCTTAGTCCTCAGGGTTGGCAACGCATTTGCAGTCTTAGGATTGCGGTCTTGTGAATGCGAATGTATATGGGTCACAGTTTCCACTTACCATCAGGTGGCCTGTGTGCTCGTTGCCTTCCTATGCCATATAAAAAGCAAGCTTTATAAACTCGACTGCGTGTTTTAATGTTTAATTGAACCCTTTTCCAGGACCAGGACCACATTCATGTCGCTCAAAATTGAACAACTACCTACATTTTATGACACAAATTTAATTGAACTTTCCTGAAATATTCATGGATCCTTTAGGAAGTTACGAATTCGTGGCTCTATTCCATTGCTTGCTTGTATCCTTACTTTAGCAAGGCCTGGAAAAGGGTTAAATCACTACCAGTCCACGAAACAAATATCCAACCACGCGCCAGCCATAAAATATTATCCAAACATGGGCTCAAAAACATCTGAAACGTCTTTATTACTAGAGGTATAAGAGCGTTGGATCGTATTTTATTGCTGGCGACAGCCTCCGACAGTCGGGTAGCGCGGCGTGGGAATAGCATCATAGAATACCCGATAGTTATTTTTATTAAGATCCAGATCGCAAAACACTACCAACTCTATCATATGCATACATAAAACGATTTGACAGTACTGAAAGATTATGACAAATAGGCAATAACGGAAGTCACACTCGTATCGAGAAACGTTTATACCTACGAGTTCAAAATGTATACATTTTCTTTCAAATATCTTATCTCCGTACTTGACTTGATTATTAGTACTTACATATTTAAAGAGATTAGCTACGCAATCCTAACGTCAACCTCTACAGTCACTTTTCATGCTACATATACCAAAGAAGGTGACTAACTGCAGAGTAATAGTGTCAGCATTTTGAATTTAACGTGGTCACCAATAGAGTACATAATGCTTTGACTACTACATGGCAGTTAACCGCCTTCTTTGGTATTACGGCAGAATAGCTTTCGTTTTGCTCCCGCGATAACGACTTATGATCAATATGATCATAATATGTGGCCTAAGGATAAAGGACAGACTGACCTGTCAGTAAGCGGCGTAATGACCAAACGACCCGAGTTGCCGATATATTCGTACGTGTATACCGAGCTGGTGTTGGTCTGCCGTATGTAGCAGTCCTCGCGCTCGCGGTCCCAGTAAAACTTCAGCTGGGAGAACCATTCGAAAGCAGTCACGCTCATGCAACCTAGCAGGGAGGAATAAATGGAGTCACTGAATGAGCAGCACCTATTTAACCATACATACATACACACATAAACTAACGCCTTCATTCTCAGAGTGGGGTAGGCAGAGCTACAGAATTACCAAGCACTCTTAAATAAGTTGTTGATAATTCTGTAACCAATCGTGACAATAATACGTTCATTGAATACAAAACGGACACATTCCAAAATCTGTCAGTGTAGCATTTTAAAATTAGAAGCTATTCGTATAAGATTTTCAATGCAAGAGAAAATAATTTTGGAATGTGTCCGTTTTGCATTCAATGAGCGAATAGGTGACGGGTAACAATACATAACAAGTTTCCACTTCACTGGGATTCGTATATGCTGCGCCATGTATACTGAAATGTCACTTTTCATTGTCATGGCATTGGCAGGTTAAAAGAATTTAGTTTCACTACTCTACAATGAATGAGAGAGAGAATTGGTGATATTGCAAAACCGGGTAACTAACAATTTAATGATAGAGCAAAATAAACCTTACTGCTTTTTAAAAAAGCTGCATTTTGCTCCTTATTTAAAATACTATTTAAGCGCTTTTGCAGTTTCACCGACGAAATGTCTATGGAGCGTCGTGTAAAAGAGCCCTCATGTGGTCAATTTACTGAATAAATATTTTCATTATTCTTTTTGATCTCAGATCTCACTTGGTACCAACATTCATCTTCTGCACCCTGCTCCCCGCTCTTCTACCCCTTCTGAGGGACACCGTGCGGTCGACGATCTCAAATCGTATGCTGCTGCTGCCAGATGACCAATCGCTAGGCAACCAGCACAGCTTCCTTTTAAGGTAAAGGAGAACCGAAGAAAACCCGTTCGCGGGATGCTGCCCCAGACGTGTCCCAAACAAGACAAAGATTGTGTTATCCGGAGAGGAAATGCCTGCCCCAAGGAACCTGCGCGACACCGCACCGACTGGACCGAACCACTTGCTGTCCTGCTACGCCCACGATGCAGTTGTACGTGTCCCGATCACATTACTCTACGGAGGCGAAGGATCTCGTTGAGTATAAACGAGTTAAGACCGGAGTTACTCCTGGGGTCGAGTGGTTGGAGCGCCGCCACCAGGTTATTAGGTCATTTGTGGTCTAATTAGATTCAGCGCAATTACATGGAAAATGACACTTCATTTGCCTGGTAAAATTCGTCCCCTGCCCATACCTACCCCCCGATGAGGGTAGAACCCCTAAATTTTAGAAGGACTGGGCCGATCCTCATTTCTAGTGTCAAGATAAAGTTATAAACAAAATTTCCTTGATGTGCCTCCAAAATATGCTATTTCTACTCGTTTGCCGCCTCTATGATCATACAAATGAAGGTTTATGACTGGCTAAAAAAAAACGACAAACAACAACCCTTTAATAAACTTCATCGTTATGTTACGCTATTCGCTGAGAACACAATATTCTTCAACTTGCCCGCGAACAAACTGCCTCAGGGTTGGCAGTGCATTTGCAGTCTTGTGAATTGCGAATGTCTATGGGTCACAGTTTCCACTTACCATCAGGTGGCCTGTGTGCTCGATTGCATTCCGATGCTATAAAATTAAATAAAAAATAAATAAACTGGACATAAAAAGCAACGCACCCATCTTATACATTTTGTCAACGGTATCCCTTGAGTGGATCTCTATGACGCAGAGCGCGTTCACTTTACACCGGACGAGCTTCGGGATGTCCTTGCGGGTCATATTCTGGAGCGTGGTGAGAATGAGATTCTGCTTCTTCCGGAGCTTCTTCATCGGTTTCTTCTCTTGCATGATGTCGCATCGGCAGAGGGTACGGGTGCAGTCAGACGTCCATTGGATCTAACGATGCAGGATATTATTGCACATAAACAATTACAAGACATATTTGCACCGGTTTAAGTCATGTATATAAGCATAAGTAAGGACAATGCATGAGGATAGACAAATTAACAAAATAACAGAAAACAACCATTTTATTAGTACATAGTTCGAGTAACAGAAAATAAACAGGGTATTTCAGAGACAAGTGGCTAAATAATTAAATTTATATTGTTTGTAGAATAGAAGAGGCCCCATATGGGACCCTTGTGGTACGCACCAGCTGAATACTATTCTCCAGATATATATCTTAGTCATCAATGCCGTAAATGTCTAGTTTATGGCAGAGAATAGTGATTGAATTTGTCCAAGGCTTTGAAGAAGTCCGTGTATATCGAGTCAACAGATATCACATCAATTTAACTTACTCATACTATGTATAAATGCTTTTTGTTTTGTCTGCGTATTATTAAAGTATTGATAATGATGACTCAGACTTGACAGAAGTAGTTGCAGTCGAAACTGAATTATCGACTCGTCACAAATTCATTCAAATTAATTAAGACATTCAATCAATCAGTCAATTTGATTTGAGACTCCATCTAGGAATCGCTGGAGGAAATTAGGGGAGGCATAAGTCCAATACTGGACGGAAAGGTACTCGAGATGATGATGGGTCAAACAAGTCCGTACAATTATGGATTATAGAATAGCTGTCTGGTTTAGTGGTGGTAAGACCTTGTGCAGGGTTCATCCGGATCGCTACCGCCATCTCATCTTTTAGGCACTTGTCCCACCAAGAGCGAGTAAGCGATTAGCTATCGGCGATTTTCTCGCCCAAGAAACGAACAAAATATAAGGATCCTGTGTTAGTAAAAGAGACACGTATACTAATCGTTCATCGCTGGCTGTTCACACTGCCGGCGAGAACACTCGCTCTACTAGTTTGTCGCCGCGATAAGAGCGATAAGATAAAACTAGCTCAGCTATACTCGCTCGGCGATACTCACTTGGTAGTTAGAACTCGAGCTGCGATACCATAGCGGTGATTTTACGACGTGGATTTCAGTGCAGAAATTTGCTATGAATTTGAGCAAAGCATTTGAGCTGTCATTGTTGTCTAGTTCAGACGACGATGATGATGAATTGTAATTGCACTCGAACACTCGCCTATAGCCGAGCGACAAAACTATTGGAACTAACACTCGCTTCTCGTCGCTCGCCCACTCGTTTGTAGTTTATCGTTCTACTCGTTTATCGCTCATCGTCGGCAGTGGGACCAGTGCCTTAACCTATCACCAAACAGCAGTCTTCTCACAGTTGTTCAAACTAGCATAGCTAGAGGCATTACACTTTAGTCCCCAGTTTTCAGCATTTACAGTACTAGGATTTCAGTCTTGAGAATCCAAAATATTGGTCTCAAGATCCCACTTACTATTAGGTAGACTGTGTGTTCGTGTATCTTCTCTTTGCCACCTTTGAGGGATGCCACACGAGCATTTCCTGTGCACTCCGTCGTTACCACTGCGTTGTTCTACATACACCGTGTTTTTTTTTATTTACGATAACTTTGGCATATTACCAGGTACATCCATAGAAATTAAGTGGTAGATTCGATTTTGAAATATTGCAAAAAAATAATATTTTCTGTTTAAATCAAAGTAATTAAACTTTGTATCTTTGGTCATTCTAATAGGGCCTTCTGAGTTAACTCATAGTCAGGGTCAAATACGTCAATGTTGGCGTGACATACACAGACAGTTAAGAGCCTTTTACACCTGTTCAACGTGGTTAACTGATTAAATTTAAAAATTTAATATCTTTAAAACGGATTACTAATGTCTTGCACAAAATTTATTCGCACATTTTCGTTTCGCATAGCAACCATTGGCACAATCATCATTTCGCACAATTGCTTTTTGCCTAAATTTCTTCGCATACTGTCATTTGGCACAATTGTCTTTGGCAGAATAGTACATTGGCATAACGTTGATTAGAATAATAGTCCTATGGTAGAATAATTGTTTCGCCGAATTTTGTATGGCATACTATGTAGTTGGCATAAAGTTTTAAAGCAGAATAATATTTTACTAGGTACTTCATCCTTGATCATATGCCTACTTTTGTTGTAGTAATTATGTACTAAGCTTGAATTGCTCGTTCCTTATTGGCAGGCGCTAATAGGTGTCGGAAAATCGATATTATGCCAGATGAAGGGAACCCCTTATTTATCCCACTGCTCCAATTGCAATGCGGTCATGGCGCTTCGCCGGCCGCCGTTATTGTAGAACTTCTAACCTAACCCAACCTATTTTACTGGTAGCAGTTCGTTACTAATTATTATGCTATGGTACAATTATGCCATAATAAATTCGGCGGAAGGTATATTCTGCTACATAAAATTCTGCGAAATGAAAGTCGACGATAGTAGTAGTATGCTATTCAAATTTGTGCCACATGAATATTATGCGACATAATAATTGTGGTATATATATAATTATGCGATAGTATCATTCGGCTGAAAGTAATTGTGCGAAAACGGTTATGCGAAGTGTATTTCGGACAACAGAGATTGTGCAAGATAAGGGGTACCCCTTTAAAACCGTAAAAGTTATCATTTGTCTGTCTTCGAGAAATTAACTTTATTTGAACTAAAAACGTTCCCTTACAGTTATCATAAATCAAAAAAAAACACGGTGTATAAATTAGAACGACATGCCACAGGGACGTCAAAACACTTGCGTCGGTATATGTGAGCATTTCTAAAAAAGTTTGTACATTTCATTTATGACTTCGATTTGCAAAAAATAGGGGCAGACTCGTGGTCACACCAGATTGTCACACCACTGCTATTCGCTTTGATCGGAAATTCGACAGAAATCATTTTTATTCCGCAAAAGTAGGTAGGTTAGGTTTGTTAGGTATCTTTAGATGCCCGAAAGGGAAATCGCTCAGAAATAGGAGCCCTGCCTCAGGCAGGGCTCCGTCGAATAGTAGTGGTGTGACAACCTGGTGTGACCACGAGTCTGCACACCAAAAAATATTGCAGGTTGGTAGAGTGAATGAAGCTGAGCCTAAATAACATAGTCTCCCAAAATGTCCTCATACATTTGTATGAAACTTTCCTTTTTTGTTACCATGAACCAAAGAAAATTAGTAACAAGTGCAATTTTTTTTGCAAATTGAAGTCGTGAATGAAATGTACAAACTTTTTTAGAAATGCTCATGTTGGAATCACAGCGTTGCGATGACGCTACACACCGGCATTGTCGCGTGGCAGCTCTCTTATAACGCCCAGCCCATAGGAATTCAATTCTGACACATTGAAGAACCATGGAGTTTCTGAATATTGATAATATTTGCAGCAGAAAAACAATTTGTTGCGGGTGAGGGAACAGTAATAACACCATTGTGGTTTTTCTGCTGTGAACATTGTCAATATTTAAAAACTTCATGGTTGTGCAATGTGCAATCGGCCGAGCTATAGCTGTTTTAGATACCTTGCTGCTGGTGATGCCAAGTTGACCGGGGAAGTCGTGGATCCACTGCTCCCGCTGGTAGCGACACTTGCGCAGGGACGCACGGGTTAAAATCAGGTTCTAAAACATATTTTTTTACTGAATCCCGTATCTTACCATATCTTACAGTAGATACTGCCCTTTTATCCTCGCAAGGTCCACCATACTGAAAAATGGGAGTTTTTTGTAACTGGGACTTTGAATCTACAATCAAGGGAATAAAGTTCAATTGCGATTGTTCAAAAATGCCATTTTCAATTTATGAACATAGTAAAATAAACCTTATTCTTATTGCAACAGACTTCAAAGTAAATTGCCTTGATTATGTACATCCTATTGCACACTGGGCCTTACGAGTTTAATAAAAAGCACGTATGCGCAATTTGGTAATCAAAGCAAATTGAACCCCCCTGTTAAGAAATAAGGTCATTAATAAATACGCAGTTCTATGAGACATACCCCCTTTTTTCTAAAGAGGGCAGAGTAGGCTTAGCCAAGATGCAAACGCTATAGATGTGGCCTTCATTTTTAATTTAATAATTACACTTATTCACATAAATTTATTAAGATAAGTAAAGAAGTTTCACAACATCAGCTTGTCTTTTTTGTTTCAACACACTACCTATATTTTGTTATACTAATAGTTACATTGTTACAAAAAATATGCTTGAAAGCGCCATTTATGCAGATCTTTAAAACATATAGTTTTAATTTAAGACGTGTAAAACTTTTGTATAGAATTGACAGTTGTCAAATCGGACCTCTTACAGCGGCGCAACTATAGTACCTAAGTAGTAGCAGTTTTGTAATGCTTACGTCTCTAAGCACAACTCTCATGGTGTGTTCCAAACCCAAGAGCCAGACCTCAGCAGGCCCGTCCAGCACTAGATTATACCGCCACTCGATGCACTCCCCATCTTCAGACGTCATTGCTTTAGCTACCGGGAGCCCTATAGCATTCTGAAAGCCAAGAAAATGTAGGAACATAGAAATTGCATCCCACCTGTTTTTGACGCTCTCGTGTCACCGCGGCAGTTTTTTTTTTTTTTTTTGCCCCCGCGGCGACTTGAACAGCTACTACCGCAGGGATATGGCTTCCACGTGAAGTGATTTCGCCAGTGTCAAGGTTTATATGAGTATAAAACACAATCCAATCTTCTGTAGGAAGATTGGGGGCAACGTTGTACGGTGATTTGTAGGTCAGAGGTCAAGATAGTTTTAACCTCTGCACCACTGCGAGTCCACTTGAAACGAGAAGAAAGATGCCAGATACACGAAATAAGTCCAAGTCTTCAATCACTGTGCGACACTAAGGCATAAAAAGTACAAATCACTATCAGAAAAGAACTTTGAACACCTAATTACCCAAAAATTAAAGTCTAAAACAAATTACACGTCCGCCATCTTTTAACGTTGCAAATGGCCTCCACCGCGGCAGTTTGAGATCAAAAGTCTGTGGTGATTGTCATTTATTTATACACAATGAGTATTTATAGTGCGGGGGTGAGGTACGATAAAGCTCGACCATACTATCCGCAAAATTAAGTCGCGTGTCGGGTCATAAGTCGTCGGAATCATGCTATCTCTTTCGCACCTTCACGGCCTTATGGAGCGGGCCGTGCAATAATAGTGCAGGTAGCGGTAGGTACAAAAAGGAAGGTGATTTTGCGGATAGTAGTCACCATTGCCCTCTCTCCGCACCTCATTCTTACCCGGCTCTCAATGTACGCCTTTAGCCAGTTATATCAGAAGCTGCTAAAGGTAACATCTATATTTATATATTAACTGTGCCAAGGAAAACTAGAAAATAATCGGATTTTTATTTTACTTTTAGCCATAATCACTATTGATATTTGACCGTGCGGTTGCCGGGTTAGAATAGTGCCACTCCATGTCTTCCCGTGGATGTCGTAAGAGGCGACTAAGGGAATAAAGGCTTGTAGTACTGTTAGGCGATGGGCTTGCCACCTGTCACAAATACACTGGGAAACATCTTAGCCTACTTGTGCAAAATGTGGTTACAGAATTATCAAGAAGTTTTAAGACTTGTTGGTAATTCTTTAGCTCTGCCTACCCCACTCTGGGAATGAAGGCGTGAGTTTATGTATGTATGTATGTAAATACTATTGATATTTTACGTATTTAAAAAAAGCCCCTGGCAGAATAAATTGGCAATATTTCACATTTCATAAACTTCATCTTAATCATGTAATCAGACAGGCACCTAAGTGACTGATAAACTAGGTACACTGACAAAATAAAACTGCATCAATTTGTTTGAAATTAAATTGTGCATGAAACTATCTTAATACTCGTAGTTTTCAACGAAAAAAACTGGCTGATTTTGTAGAAAGCTTTTTAACCCTCTGCGACTAACGTGACGTCTATGAGACGTCGCCAAAAAAAATCGCCGTACACCGCGTTATAGCTCTGTATCGCTCAGTACCTTCTTCTAACGACTCGCGGCATTGTAAGTTAATCTTTGTGAAAAATACCAGTTTTTTTTACCTTATTCAAGTAAATTACATATTTTTTTATTTAAAAGCTCATATACATGTTTATTATTAATTCCGCATTAAAATTTAATAATCATGCTATGCACTAAATAAACAATACTTATCATTGAACCATTAGTATTTTTTCTATATTTTATCAAAATGGATGTCTGTCAGACTCCACCTCAGTAGAATGTTTCTAAAAAAGTCACCTCAGTTGCAGAGGGTTAAAAATACTTATAATCATGCAATATGTATGTTTGAGAAAAACATTATACATGTCGCGGCAGAAACAGAGATTGCCTGACTCGGATTTTAGCAGGCCTCGCCAAAGCTCGTCCCGCCATCCGGGGGAAGGGGAAGTAGGTACAAATAAATAAGCCAAGTTCATTTGTGACTGCCGCGTCGGGTAGTCGAGTTTATAAATATCGCATCTTTAGAATTAGAGTGACCTAATTCAAAAATGTTGTTTTTCGAGTTAGGTCTCTATAGCAATAACTATATGTCTCAAAGTTTACAGCTGAAATGTTGCATTAGGTCACTATAATTCTAAAGGTGCGATATGTCGCACTGCTAGATCAAGACAGTATCAACTCAAAATCATTGTTAGTTTTATTTCAAGCTCATAGACGTTGTATTAAAGTTGATTTTAAAATACAGTTGTATTTTGAGTTACTACACTTTTGATCTGGCAGTGCGATGTATACACTTTCGGCGTTACTTTATAAAGGTGGAGTAACCGTGGAGTAGCTAAACCATGCTTTGCCTTTATCTGTCATTGTGACATTTGAATTTGACAGATAACGACAACACAGGTTTAGCACCATAAGTAGGTACATGAATTGTGACAAGCTACTAAAGTAACTCGATTGTACAAACCTGCCCAAGGAATTCTAGTTTGGACCGTTTATATATTAGTCAATTTAAATGACGTTATTACATTGACAAGATCTGTCTCATTCAAACTTTAGTTAGATCAAAATAAAAAACAGTTAAATTTATTATTATTTATTAGGTATATCACAGGCGAAAACTTAATCTAAGTAGGAATTAAATTTACAGCATTTCGTGTCAATTTCCAGTAGGTGTATACGCACTGCTAGATCAAGCCAGTATCAACTCAAAATCATTGTTAGTTTTGTTTCAAGCTCATAGACGTTGTATTAAAGTTGATTTTAAAACACAAGTTCTATTTTGAGTTACTACACTTTTGATCTGGGAGTGCGATATAGTCGTTGAAATAACCATTAGGTAGATGCAATGCATTTTATACAAGCAACATTATTCGTCGATTATTCTACTCAATTTTAGATAGTCATACATTGCTGGCACGTAATGTATCTGTGTACTGTGAAGAATTTCTTAAATTTGTAACGTGTAGTAAGGCTACGTTGGGTTCGGTTATTCGGTTTGATTTATAAAACGACTGTAACAGTTAAAAAAAAATGCAATGACTTTCTATAATTATGACGGGTACGGCTTGTACAGCTCACTTTCCCCTATTCGGCACTTTATCGAAAAGTGCATTTTCTGCTAAATGTACCCTTCCAAAAAATACACTTGTCCAAGTGGGGCACTTTCTCGAAAGGTCCACTATTTCAAAAAGTTCACGTTTCCAAAACACACACTTTCCCCAAAGGTACACCTTCCCAATTGGGGCACTTTCTCAAAAGAATCATTATTTCCATTTTAGCCAAAAAGTCCACACGATTTTTTGTCAGATGATGGTCGTGAGTCATGTCATGGTGGCAAAGGTAACGTTTTCTGTCTGATCTTTAGAACATTGGTGCCAATTTTTTTTTACCATGTCTATTTCTATGTATATCAGTATTTTTTGTTTTTTAATTATTAGTACTTGTGGACTTAACTCTAGTATTATGCTGGCTAATTCTTTTTAAAATTTAGAGATTTATTATAGTAGAGATAATATGAGAAAGTGCACCGAGAAAATATATGTTCTGAGAATAAGTTTTATCTAAGAAAATGCACTTTATGAGAAAGTGTACCCATTAGGAACTGCACTTTTAGACCCTGCATACTATCCGAGAAAGTGATCCTTCTAAAGAAGTGTATGTTTAGAGAAAGTGCACATTTCGGGAAAGTGAGCTGTGCAAGCCATACCCATTATGACCAAAAACACATGAGTAAACATAATTATAGCAGACAATATACACCCGGTAGTCTGCCATGCATCATAATGTTGGGAACAGAACACCGTTTTTCCTCGGAAAGTCATTTTTCCTCACAGTGTTTCACGTCTAGCTGCAGTCCCGGCATACAGCTGTTCTGTGAGGGTCATCAAAACCTTCACGACTGCCTTCTTGTTCTCCTCAGACCGGCAGCCAAGTACCATGTGTAGGTAGTCAACGATTAGACCGTTGGTTTTGGCAAACGGGTGATTCAGTAGCAGTATGGTGTATGCCTGAAATTATAAGAGTATGATCATGAAGATTTAAGATGTTTATTTCTCATGGGCACTCTCGACTTTTTTAGAGCTGATATTATCTAACGGCACAGTTGATTTTCATGAAATCAGATTAGGAAACCTTCTGTCAACTAAAACAATCAAACTAAACACCCTCTGACACCTACACAACAATCCCTCCTTGTGCGTCGGGAGTAAAAAATAACACAAGACTAGTTAAAAATACAAGCTGAAAACCCGTTTTATTAAACGTTAAGTTTTTAATCCATGACGTCACCCCCGCTGCTGAAATATTAACGTAGCATAAATACATAATTGTGAAGCTAAAAAATTCCATACTAAATGTCTGTACGTTTTCATTACTTTTGTTTGGAAGGTATCTAAGCTATTTACTTCGGTACCAATGTGCATCAAATTCTGTCCATGGGTTCTCTATTTATTTTAAGTCGAATGGGTTTATATAGCATAGCATATTAAACCTTTTTTTTTACAAAATAAACTCAATAATAATGTTATAAGCTAAAGAACCTATTTAACAGTGTTTAATTATTATTAATTATTATGACCTATTATGATTATTTTTGTTAGATGTTTCGAGTCATATTCAATATATGGCTGGCGAGCTGGGTGTATTTTGCCCACTATCCTTTCAACCTTCAAATACTAGTCTTTCATTTTAAATCACCTTTGTTTGTTTAATTTATCAAAAAATTCATAAATTACAAATGCTTAAAATTCAAAAGATAATAAATAAATAATTAAATATCAGGGGACAATGTCACACAAATTGACCTAGTCCCAATTTAAGCTCTAGGCTTGTATTATGGGTACTAGATAGGGTTCTTTCATAAAAATAATGGAGCATTAAACGGAAAAATCTTACCCTAATATAAATATGCATGTTATTCTTTCGGTCTGATCTCATCTCGGACACTGGCATCTTTCGTAGTAGATACAGAAGCTTGTTCCAGTCTTGGGCATAGATGGCAGCACTCAATGCCGCATGATAAGTCATGGGACGACTCCTCGGCTTCGTCCCATTGTTAGCCAATTGGAGCTGGTAGAGGTTCCGACGGCATTTGTTTTGGTTCTCAACAGGATTGCTGACAAATGACAAAACTTTTTGCTATGGAAGTATAAATTGTGTTAGTGCACTGTTTATATAAAGAATAGGATATATTTTCTGCTTATAAGAAATAATAAAACAAAAATAGATTATGAATGTACTTAACTATACCAGAAAGGTTTAGGTACTTAACTAAATGTAAACAAAAAAACCACGCGATTTAGTTCGTCAGCCAATAGCAGCAGAGCACTGACACGTCGAAGCTCGACAAAATAGTTGTGATTGGCTGTTTAACAGAGTCACGTGGTCTGGTTTGTTTACATTTAGTAAAGTACCTAAACCTTTCTGGTATAATATGGATTTAGCCATTAGATGCATGACTTAATATTTATGTTAAGAATATATATGTGATGGCAAAATACATTGTAATAAGTAAATAACAATAAATACATTTTCCTTTTTTTATTACGAGTACATAAAGTATAAATTTTTTACTCATTCTTCTCATGGAACTTTTAACTTTTAAAAGCACACTGCCCAGATATAATATATTTTCATACCAGATGTACAGCTCTAGGGATAGAATAAATTCCTATGCATACTTTTTCACTCTTAACACTAATCTTTATTTTATAAAGTCGAAATGAATTGACAGTTTCTAAAAAGTAAAAGGTGTTTTTTTGTTGTTAAACCGTTGTATGATAATGTCTACATTATCATTTAGAAGATTAGGATGCATTGTTGTAAATTAAGGCCTTAAATCTTGCAAGAGTTCCCTTGGGCATTTAGTACTAGTTTATTTACGTTTTTCCTGAAGGAATGGCCGCAAACTGAATATAGAATAACTAGACCTTGGCCACTAGGCGTACCAAACAGTTCATAATGGTGCTCAAAAGTTTGTCCAACCCATAGGCATATTGAAAGATAAAAGGTAAAAACAAGCAAGTTTAGCAAAAATTTAATTGGATAAGTTTTCTATAAAGATATATCAATAAAGATTTCGAATAACACTGAAGGCGAATTCGTAAGTTTAAATATTTTGTCTGAATTCAGTAACCAGAAGTAAGCTAAAAACTGAGTTCTCGGGCATTTCTTTGTATTGCCACATATAGAATACAACATTTTTCTAGACTTTAATGGCAAAATAAGTTCTAAGAAATGAAGTTACTTAGGTCTAGCACTAGGTTATAGTTAATCACATGTCATATAAGTATTTATATTTTTCCCACCACTTTGGACAATAAGATGTTTACTAACGCATGCAACGTTAAATAATAAATATAATATAATCAATCTCCAAATGAATTAATGAATGAACTACCGTTACACTTAATTTAATGAAATGATGCACATAGAACGAATAAATATCTTACCAAAGCTTTTAATGGCACGAAGTAACAGTTTGCAATCTCCTCTCTTTGCATATTTGCTTCTTATGGACTTTGTTATTTTTATTAATATTCTTGAAATATCACAAACAATACTTACCGCGAAAATTTGCACCGTACGTTTTTGATATTTGATTTGACAGTTTTGTTTGACACTTATGCTTTTTTAGTTTTTAAAAGGCAGAAAATTATTAGTCATACAGCCACTGGTATAAATAAGTAAATGACTATTCTGCTTGATGCAACATTTATTCCAACTCTAGTTTCATCAATGGTAAGCATGTACATAAATAAACGATAATCATTTGACATTAAATTTAATCTCGGATCTCAGTACCGATTAACGGACTAGTGAGGCGATTTTCAAGTAACGCTAATATTCACGATAGATTAATTCCAACGGCCCGAGAATCGAGATAGGAGACTTTGACTTGACAGAAGCGCATGGAGTTAACCCCATGTCATTGTGCTTCTGTTTAGTGCATTACAGAAAATACTTTTTTACCGAACAATTTTATAGTCCTCGCGTGTGATATCCATGGAATTATTTATCTAAAATAAGTCCATGGGGACCATGGGAGTGTCTATAACCTCCTGGGGCCTGGGAAAATTTGTTGTCAGAGTTTTAGGTAGAACTTATTTTAAAAGACTAAATAGGTAATTTTATGAGGAAAAAAATAAAAAATAAAATTCTGAGTCGGAAAATCTAGGTTTTCTCAATGTCATTTATATATGACATAAGTTCCCAGTGTTAACCTTATTTTTGTCATATATATATGACATTAAGCATTGACTAAACTTCGTGATGAGTAATCAAAAAACTGATAATATTGTTTAAAAAAAACACATGGATTATAATAATAATGCTTTTAATCACAATCTCAGCAGTCTTTATCAAAAGTAATCAGATATTTAGTTAAGGAAATCACAGTCAAAGATTAGCCTAATTTTAACATACGTTTTTGTACTTCAGGCTGTAGAATACAATTATTGTACCAACCTACATTAATCACAATCAGAAAACTTGCTTATTTCTATAATATACTTAAGTATTTTTAATTATCAACTTTAATCACAGCCAGCAGATTGGCTTTAGTAGTACACTTATAAAAATAATAAACTCACTTATAAATCTATGTTAACAATAAACTGAATAAAAAAACTCTAACAGAATTAAAATTGCTACTATTCTTCAGGTTTTTTTGTGGAATTTCAAGAAA
The DNA here is from genome assembly GCA_927399475.2 of Acleris emargana. NCBI lineage: Eukaryota > Metazoa > Arthropoda > Insecta > Lepidoptera > Tortricidae > Acleris > Acleris emargana. Next base: position 2,019,474 of record OV656841.1, read on the forward strand.
CAATTACGTTTTTTTGTACTGCATAAATAGATTTTGCATTTAATACAGAATGCAGTTGTGGTCAAAGTGCACTTGGGCATTCTGCATCTATTTTGCACGTCTGAGTAGCTGACCAAATGATCTGCTTTATGAAAACGAAAACTTTCAGCAGGCACAGGTTTTATGTCAGTTTTCCGATTTTTATGTTTTGGCAAAAGATCTTCGAAGTCGCTACAAGATTCAGAATCAGAAGACAGAGCTTTCTGTGTGACCATAGTTTCGCCCAGTGTTAACCTAAAGTCTCTCAACTGGGGAATTTTGTTTGCGGGTAAATTACGTTGCTTCTGGTGGTTTCTAAACTGGAACCATGCATTACAAACCGCTAAATCTAGCATGTGGGATATGAATCGTATAGTCCACTTTCTGGTACGTGCACGAGCAGGGCAGACTGACAACATCCTGTCGGCCATATCGACACCGCCCATGAACTGATTGTAGTGCTTGATGACCTCTGGACGACTAACCATTTCGTACCTCTTTTTGCTTTTAGACCATCTTTGACACTGATCAAGGGAAGAATCGGCATAATAGGTAGAAGCGATCAAAACGGGCTTATTATCCAACCAACGAGTAAGAGCAATTGTTCCATCCGTTCGAGTTAATGTCTCCGATGTGCCTCTAGTTTTTTTTTTGAATTCCTTTTCAGCAGAAAATTCGCATGTTTTTGGAATTCTGTTGCGTTGAATTGTTCCCGTACCATGAAAACCTTTTTCCAGTAAAGTATCTAACAATTTCACAGTAGTGAAATAACGGTCGAAGTAAAGGTGATGACCAGGTACAAGTGTCTCACAGAGTTTCACGATTACCGATTCACCCAACGTAAATCCTTTAGCTCTGAGCTCTGGAAAGGTACTATCTCCTTGATAAACCACCATATCGCAAACAAGTCCGTTCGGGTTTGCCAAAACAAAAACTTTTATACCTACGGGATTTGGTTTTCCCGGGCAATATTGACGAATTCCGCAATGACCGCTGAAAGGTATTATCATTTCATCAATACTAATATTGTCCTCTCTTGGTTGACTATGACAACCACGTAAAACAGCATTGAAAAGTGGGGCAACTTTCCAAATTTTATTTGATTTGTCTTGTTGGGAAACTTCATCATCAAAAACTACCTTTAAAGATGCCCTTATAGCAAAAAAACGTGTTCGAATCATATGTTTTTTAATAATATAAACACCGTATTGTCTCGACCAATACAGTCTGATTTTCGGCAAATTTATGCAACCCATAATTAGTAATATGCCTATAAAAGATTGTAGCTCTTTCAAAGTTAGTTTTAACTCCTTTCCATTTTTTTGTAAATACGTTCTGTTAGTTGCATCAACCATCTGTTCCAAAACGCCATTATCAATATATTGTTTAAAATAATCTTCATCCGTCCAGTTATCTGAGCTAATTAATTTATACCTCGGCTGAAATTTAGGTTTTTCCACCGGTGAAAAAATTCCTGTCCAACAATTAGTTACCAACGGTCCCGGCAAAGAAGATCCTCCTCTTGTTCTAACGCCGCCTCTCACTCGTCCTCCGCGAGTTCTAGGACCTCGTCTAGTTCTAGGACGACCCCTACTGACAGAAGCAGTTGATGAAGACAAAGAAATTTCAGAATCAGGACGACTTTGCAACTCATTATCTGAAGAATTAGTTGAATCGGAACTGGAATTGCTACTGTCCTGATCTTGACGATTTAGTGTAGTTGGTTCATCGTCTTCATCACTAAAATCAAGGTCTGACTCGCCCAATAAGTCAGATATTTCGATATCGCGTAAACCTATTAATACAACAAAAAAAACATTAAGATATGGAACTGGGAACCAAAACAATGTCTATGTCATATAGGTATTACACTGGGATCGTTCTATTAACACTAGTAATTAAGAACTCATGTAATACCTATATGACATAGAAAAGTTTTTGGTTATTTCCTACTTTTCATGAACATTACATCAATAATTGATATGCATACAATAAAAGTACATTAGTATAAACAAAAATAACACAAATTATTTACCAACGCAATAATATATTGGATAAAAATTCAAAATTACTTACCACGTGGTACTGGCCGTGACGCCATCGTTTACTTCTAAATAGCGAATAAAATGATAAACGTCACTTCACTAGCCAATCAGAGTTAAAAATGGCGGTTGAATGGACAGCGTATGGCATAAAGGTAATAGTTCGGACCTAATTCACAAGATGGCGGTATTAGACGAGGTTATTTCCTATGTCATTTATATATGACGCCAGGCCCCAGGAGGTATAAATGACTTGACATTGGCGAAAGACACCTTAACAGGAGTGAAAGCCATTCATTAAAAATATAATAGAATAGAGGACTTGACAGAAGCGCGTAGTCTAGTCCAAATAAGGTTGTCCACTCATGGTAATTGCCTAAAACTCGACATTGGCGAGAAACACCTTAAGCCTTACTTTGAAAATCAAAATTCGAAGTTATGTTAGCACCAGACCTGTCACTCTTCATTTGAGACTAAATCTAGAGAAAAAGATGGAGCTGACGTACCTTCGAAATTCGATTTTCAAAGTAGGGCCTCTTGTTTTACAAGCAGTGAAAGTCATCGAAAAAACCGACTTCCCGCTTAAGATGAGAAAGGGACATATTTTAATGCTTACCTTGTCAATCCTTATTTTAGTGACGTTGTCAAAAAGTTTTTTCAAGTGAACTTGGATTAATTGCGGCTTCTTTGAATTGCCAAGTATTTCCAGTAGATCATCGTTAGATATGAAATAAAATCTTGGAAATAGCTGACGCTTGGTTTCCAAGTATTTCTCTAGAGACCGCAAGATTCCATCTAAATTGTCTACCATTGTATTAAGTAAATTGTAAACATATGGTGATGGTTTGAAGAGGCATGCTGCTAATGCGTTTGCTCCAAGATGCATACTGTTGAAAGAATTAAAAAGGTCGTTACAGACATTATTTAACACAACCTTTAGATCAATCTAGGCTAATACTTAAGGCAGTTCACATAAACATGAATACACAATAGACCTCCCGATTCTCATGGTATGAGAGAGATGAAACCATATGCGAATTATGTCAAAAATGTACTAAAATGTATTTTATCCTTACAGAAAACTTTTTTTGGTTGGCAAGAGATACGGAGTGCTGTCATATTGGATATAGCATTACTAAATACATTAAATTACGCCTGTGTCCCAGAGGGGCAGGCAGAGACCACCTTCTTTCCACCTAATACGCTCCTGACAAATATCTTTAGCTTCCTCCACATTCATACATCGGGTCATGCACGCACGCCGGTTTCGGGTACTTAAGATTGGGCCCTTTTCCAGTATTTCTCCGATTTGATTCGGCGGCTCCTTCCGACCCTTCCACTCACCTTCACTCTGTATATCTCTCTCATCCATCATTTCTTAATGACCAAACCATCGAAGCATCCCCTTTTCAATCTTAATCACTACATTTACTTTTAGTCCACATTTCTCTCTGACTTTACTAAGCTTTACTAAGTTCTAAATAAACCCTCGTTCAACACGTAACTAACGAAACTTACTTGTGCGTTATTTCCGTCCAATCAGCGGTTAACTTATCGAAGATAATTACTTCGCTTGGCAGTTGTTTTCTTATATCTTCACCACTGAATATAGTTTCTAGATAAAGGTAGCGTCGTTGGACTTGCAAAGAAATCTAAGGAACAGAAATCAGGTAAGTATAATCCCTCTAATATCGACTAACTAGTACTTACTAGCAGTACGTAAAGTTAGGTTAGAGCATTCGAATTTTCGAATCTAGGCTTCGCCGTAGACGTGCTGAGAAAATATTCTCTAGTGCTTTAGGTAAGCCAATAAATTACCTAACCTCAAAATCAAAGTTATTTTTCTGGTTAGTAGTAGCTTATTATTTTGTTCCCATTCAGTTCTAAGCTATATTCTAAATTTCAAGCTTATCGGGAAGCTAAGATTAGTTCGGTTGGAATTTCGGATTTCATTTAAGTAGGTACTACCTATCTCAGTAACCAGTTAGAACCTAGTGCTGCTAAGACTTCTATACTTACCTACTTACTAAAATGTATTCCTGTTTTTAAGCGAAAAAAAGAGGAGGTTCTCAATTCGCTTTATTTTGTGTCTTTTGCACCTAAAGTTTCTAATTAATTGGGGAATAGAGAAATGACGCATAATGATTATAAAGTACTTAATAAATAATTACTTTTCAAATGAGAACTGGTCAGTTAACTAAATTCAATGACCCACAGCACAATATTCTTAACCATGAGCGTCTTCAGTTGACCGACGTATTATCAAATTATCATTTCAAAATAAATTATTTAATCCTTTTTTTAAGTAATCATTGTAATCATTAAAGTACGCTACCTCAATACATTCAGCAACATAGCCCAAATTCTTTTCCCAATAGTCTACTTCCTTGATAAACGGCTCAACATATTTGGTAGACTTCATTGAAGACAGCTGCACTTGGTGATCTTCCAGGAACTATCAAAATGAAATGAATTATATCACTGTACTAAAGAATAGCCCGGCCTGGCCTGGCCTTGGGGGAGGCCTATGTCCAGCAGTGAACGTCTTTCGGCTGACATGATGATGACTAAAGAATATTATATAGCTCGATTGCATTACTGATTTGATGGTAACATGGGCAAAATCATGGTTAAAAGGTACCCTTAAGTAGGGAAGTGGTAGGAAGATAAAGATGAGATTACTAAAGGCAGTAGACGTAATACTGATTGGTAAAAGCTGGATGCTATATCCTAGGGCTAATCGTGGTGGTGGTTTTGTGTCCAACTGATGAACGATTATGACAGTAAGACAGCAACGGATAAATTTAGTTTCCTACTACTGGGCAAAGGCCTCTTCCCTAGATATCCACGAGTCCGTGTTAGATGCTGTTGACAACACCATATCCGTCTTAGCTTGCCTCGCGTTAGTTGCGGCACCTAACAGATAAATAAGAGAATAATTGTACTATCAAACCTGCATAACATCTTCCACATTCTTTATCTTATACATGTCGCCATGGTGATGTGACATCTCAAAAGTCGTGCTCTTCCACACCTCTCGTATGGCCTTCAGCCCATTTTCAATGGCCAGTTCCATCGTAGCCGCGTTTGATACTTCTGCTATTTCATCAGCGTATACTTGGAAGTTAAGCTTCATGATCAAGTCTAACTTGAAATCTTCAGAGTTTTGATCAAAATCACTGGGAAAACATATTTGGGGTTTGGGTAGTGACTGGATCGGAATAAGCAGAGTTAAATTGAGTAAATATGACGCAATCGTTGTGGTCCAGGTCCAGCTCATCGACATTCATTGTTGAGTATGTCACATGTATATTTTATTCCTAATTTCTAGTAAGAAGATAAGGAGGAGATAGGAATTAGGATAGCCGTCCTATTCCAATCATTGGTACATTTGGAGTGGAAAATGAGATCAGAATAAAAGTTCTACTTTATTATTGTGTCAAGGGTTTATTTTATTCAATTTTGAACACAGTATAAGTAATAATAACGTTACATAACTATGCGGATAATAACTATTTACTTATAGAAGAATAAATATTTTGCTCACACAAAGATAGGAACAACACCCAATTCTCAAAATCATATATAGAGATCAAGTCACATGCGAGATATGTAAAATAAATTAATGCAAATGATAATTCATCTCAAATGTGACTTGTGTACGCGAATTATGGGCTAATATGAGCATATATCTGTAACTTTTATGCAATTCGCGGCATCCTAGGTATACATCTGTCAGATGGTAATAGGATAAAACGACAAATTTTATCCCTTGCTTTTAATTAATCCTTAGACTAACACTCATGTACCAACCCTGAATGGGCCGCGAATCGCATGAAAGTTACCGATGACTGAGTATGACTGTACCTAAAATAACAAGAGAGAACTATATTGTAACCTGACCACATCTATTCAAAATCTCATATCTAGGAGGGCGCCATACTACGCCTGGAAATTGAACAGAGGCCGTTGTTTGAAAAAAAAAGTTCCGTTTGCTCCATCCCTGTCACTCATCATTAGAGACTAAATCAAGAGAAAGGAATGGAGCTAATGTAATTTCAAACTTCGATTTTCAAAGTAGGGCCTCAGTGTTTGGCCTTATAGACGAACCAATATTGATAATTGAGCCAAATCCAACATAGATTGCGGTATACCAGTAATTCAGAACAACCAGCTCTAGCTGGTAAAGCAGTGCGAATTCACTGTTTTAATCGGGTACCTATTATTTTATCAAAATATCTTTCAACAAACGTCTCATAAACTCATAAATCTCATAATGCATAATTTTCATTTCATTGGAAGAAATTTCTCGCTGCATGAGTTAATATTGTTGGTAGTCAGTCACAAGTCTATAAACTAACTTAACCTACGTAATTAATGTTTAAGATATACTGATAACATCATGGTTTCCGCGGGAAATAGCGTTCAATGACATCGATATAGTTAAATTCGATAAAATGACGGGTTAACGTTTCAATCATTACGGTTAAGATGGACTCACACTCCCATAAATTCTTTTATCCTGTCCCAATGCCGCTCTCTCATGCAGGGGTTCTTCAAGTCGCCAATCAAAGGTAATGTACGTCTAAAAGCATCTACTTTCACTCTTGTCGTGTCGATGATGTCCCATCCTTTATCTTTAAGCTGCCGAGAAAGGCGGTTGAAATTCCTTTGAACAAAATAATGGCATTGAGTTGTGACGTTACAATGTTTAAGGTGACAATATCATTCGGCTTTCCTGAGACCTTGAAAAGTCGGAATTAGAAAAAAATACTATTTTTAACATTTCTTTTAGATCTAGTATCAAAAGAAAGACGAAAGATACATAACATATAAATGGTTCCGATATCAAGGTTTTTAAACTCCCTACCAATGCTTTATTTAGAACAGGAAAATAAGGGATTAAGTAAGGAAATAAAGTCTACGAGACTGTGCAGTAGGCAGATTGTACCACCACAGGGCCTCTACTCCCGACGCCGAAAGTAAAAAACATATCGTCTTAGACCTGTTATGGTATTGTTTTGACGTCAGTCGCCATTAATGTCAAGTAAATAAGAGCTATCAAAACAGTGATAATACGATAATAGCCCTGAACTAAGGAGTCTAGCGATGTTCTAGAACACCGCTCACCTAAAGAGGTACATGACATTGTCTTCCATCTCGTCTGTCTCCATCTCCCAGAAGGTTTGATTCTTGTATTTCTCCCAGGACTCCTCCCATTGGAAGACCAAGCCCCAGACCTCCTCCAGCTTCTCCAGCTCTTTCTCCATTTTCTGAAGATCCAGATTCACTGGAGTCCTGTTTCACACAAAATTAAGGTAAGTATAAGAAACCAAATTACTTTTCAATCCTACGACATCAATTTGTGAGTAAAGTTCAGATAAATCTTGCTGTCTCTGTTAGCTTATCAATGGTAAAAAAGTTGTGAGAGAAAACCATAAATACGAACTTACTCAAAAAAATAAGGTCTCGTATGATTACTTACTTATTGTAGCTTTAGCTTATTCCGCGATCATCTCTATGGAAAAAACATCTTAATACATCAACAAACACGTTTGTGCCTTGTCGCTTTAACGGCTTCAGCAGTTTAGTGCAGCAGTTCAAGCATGACGTTATAGTGACAAAGCACTAAAGTGCTACTTATATAAGGCAGACCGTTCAAAGCAATATTTTAATGTTCGATATTACCATAAACTACTAGACTCCGACAAGCGAGTGGTGACACAAAAAAAGGCGGCAAATTCAAAATATTACTATCTGGTAACACGGAATGTACCTATAGCGACTGGATAGGTACTCAAAATGTGACAGCTTGTTTCATGGTTAAAATTGTTGCCATATGAAGAATTTGAGAATAATGCTTGTGTCACGACTAGCTGGTCAGACTGTAACTTTAAATACATTTTCATCACACTTGCACGTAAACAGTATCTAACTAAACATACATGTTAACTTGGCCGCAATGCCCCATATAAAACCCTCGACCTTTCTTTTTACCATGAAACCCAAGGTCGGTAAGTAATTTATTTTTAATTTATAGTACAGCTCACAGGTCATGCAAGTTCAAGCAGAGTTTACACGCAATTGAAAAATTATCTTAAAATGTTATTTAAACAGGAATTTCATTGCAATCTCGCTACATGTTACTTAAATACTCAATTAATGTTCTTAATAATCGATTTTAATAGTTTTCTGTATCAAAACGTCGTTTTTATTTTACACTCCTTCAGGGCTATATGTATACCTACCTACGTATTTGCCCTTAACGTTTCTGAACGAAACATTTGTATAATCTGTGGAGTCCGCCCGCCATCCGCTTAAAAAAAGTTCAAGTAATTCGTAATAATAGTTGTGCTGACTTGTGTATTAAAGCTGTAATTCATAGTTATTTACTCGCAAATGTGATGAAAAACATTGTATGTTTCACGGGCGGTACGGGAATTACGAACCTCGACTCAGAAAGCCCTCAGTCTTCGACTTCGGGCTTCTACTAGAGCCTCGATCGTAATTCCTTACTTACCGACCTTAATACACAATGTACTATTACTGATATTAACATATAACCGTAACAGGGACTGCAAGCGTTAATTCCGAGTGGCCAATCCATTTCACTCGTATTTCGAGATTTAAAAAAAAACAGATGAAGGTAACGTATCTACGAACTTCGATTTTCAAAACGTACTCAGACCCTAATCTAAATATATAAAAATGAATCCCTGTTTTTCTTGGTCACCGCCATATCTCGAGATTTGTTTTAGATATTATATGTTAGTAATTATCAGGACAAGCTTTGTATGAATAAAATTACTCTCGAGCGGCACCAGGCACGGACAGCTAGTTACGAATACAAGTTACTGAAAGTGTTTACGTTAAATTGAATACAGCAAGACCGTCTCTTATAGCTTGTTCTTGAGCTCTCAGGGCATTAAGTTGGTCTCGGAAAGCTTTTAATGACGATAGAGCATCTTTGCCGCTTATGTCAGAACTGATTGGAGCGGATTTATAAAAGTCTTCGCAAAATTCTTTTGCAGCTTCTTTAAATTCCTGTAAATAGGAGTGGAGTAAACGAAAAATATTATTTTGGTATAGTTTACGATCAAGGGAAAATCGCGCGATATAATAAACTTATCCCCAATACGGACTTGCACGTGATAAAAATAATCGCTACAAAAAGCGACTAAGTCGCTGGTTAAGATGAGTCGAGATCCACGATAAGCGTCCGTATTTTATCGCGAACAATCGCCATTGGGAATCGACCTTAAGTTAAGTTTAGACAGGCTGGGGCACGTTTTATAAAGCTAAAAGTAACAATTTTACAAGTCTTAACTGGCAACACTGTTCAAATGGCTGGTCATCATTGGTTGAGGTTGTGTCAAATGGCAACTTGTAACGTGGTAAATTGTAATTTGTAGCTTTATAAAACAGGCCCTGGTATTAAGTAAAATTAAAAAGCTGCTATATCAAATATAAAGGTTACCTCAGCCTGTTCCAACAATCCAGCTTTAAATCTATCTTTGTTAGCTTCGAGTAATTTTTTCGCCTCCTCAAGAAGCGCCAGGTATTTCGCCCAAAGTTCCGGTATCTCTTCATGCCGAAGTGCCATGTCGCCACTCAATTCTACTTCAAACTTGGCTGGAATTATATGATAGCATTAAAATTTGTACTTTTCTGCGTACGTAGTCGTTATTTTTCGATTTATTACATACATACATACATATCGTCACGCCTGTAATCCCAGAGTGGGGTAGGCAGAGCTACAGAATTACCTACAACTTTAAAAAGTTGTTGATAAATCAGTAACCACTTTTTGCAAAATTAGGATAACATGTTTACCAGTGTATTAGTGACAGGTTGCAAGCCCATCGCCTAACAGTACTGCAAGCCTATATTCCCTTAGTCGCCTCTTACGACATCCACGGGAAGACATGGAGTGGCACTATTCTAACCCGGTAACCACACGGGCCATTCGATTTATTATTGTATTGAAAACTTGGTTTTCATTAGAGATCAAATTTTAATGTTGCCAAAATAAAATATCAGTTATTGGTTCAAAATTACTTTACAACAATAAATGTCAGATAAATCATTTGTTCAGCAGTTTTTTAGCGAACTTCAAGGAGTAATATTCGGTATTAAACATTTTAAAATAGCTTTGATTGCCATCGACTTATTGACATTCTACTAAGGTGCTAATATTGACTCAGAGTTGCACCTATCTTTGTGATGAGTGATGACCAAAGAGCGGAATTCTTCATAGCAAAAATCAAACTGTCAGAGGGATTGACCTAACTGTTTTATCGACTTATCGATGTTACGGAATAATATCGCATTAGGCATCCATAATCAACTCAAAAGATTATTCTGTAACATTTGACCTCTTTGATAAGTAAACCTAGATATTTTTCTAGCACGAACGATAAGTTTGAAGGGAAGATGAAGAAAACATATTTAGTACAGATTTAGATTTCGACTTTGTTATTTTGAATGAAGATTAGTTACCTACTCTTAGCAATAATTGTTTTTAATTTTCAATGATAAGTTTCATATAGAAAATTAAAAAAAAAACTATTTTCTGTTTTATTCTTTACTATTATACTAAAATACAGTGGCGGTCAGCTAATTAGGGACACCGTTAATTTGCTTGTATGTATATCCAAAAGCCTGATTTCATTACTTTAACTTTGTTTCGTTAAGTGACAAATATTTATCGATAAGTCGATAAAACAGTTAGGTCAATCCCTCTGACAGTTTGATTTTTGCTATGAAGAATTCCGCTCTTTGGTGATGACTGATGACAGTGATGACATATTAAGCAAGCGATATTTATCGCGACGCTTTTTATCAAACTACACCCTTGTAATATTCAAAGAGAGGGGGGGAGGGTATATCTTTCGTCAAGAAGGGTCCATCCGTACAGCCTCTATGAGTTAGCAAATAACCATACATGCATACATTTTTTACCCGTATTTTTGAGTCAGAAAATGCATTTAATTGCAGCACAAAATTCTAGCATTCTTATATCTAGTAGGTACCTACAACTTTACTGGCATAATGAACTTTACCTAATGTGTTCATTTTGTCCGTGATTGGCGGAAAAGTTTTTTCCACGCGAGGCAGGTCTGTCATTAATCGTTCGTATGTGGCTATTGACGAGGCGAGCTCCTGGAGATTTGCCGGCATCTACGAAAAACAAAACTAATGAAAAGTAAATAGTACCAACGTCAAAAACAGGGGCTCTATCCAGATTTCTCGTATTTCATCAATTTCATCATTAATAATCCTGTTGGGAAGAGGGCAATGTAGTACGGACACCATGAAAACAAACCCAAACCCAGTGCAAAGAATTCAAACACATAAAGACATCAAATCTGGTCATTTTTATGACATAAAAATAATATGTATTGTCGGCAAAGTAATTCACACTAATGGTTGGTAAAAAAGAGTTTGGCAAAAATGAGGGCCCTGTTCGGAATATAATTGGCAACAATATGATCAAAGTTTTACAAAAAGTCCGATGTTTATTTGTAGTGGTTGCCAATTGAAAATATTGTAGTTACACCTATTTTTAAAGGAAGGAAGTGCAGAAACCAAGACATCTTGCATCTCTATTCGTTATACCTAATGAAAAAGATGCAAAGTATACGTGAAGTAATTTAAGATCTCATTTTCTAGCAACAATCCAAAGTTTGCTCTGCAATCTTCATAGCATTATGCCAAGCTATACTTACTGTCATAGCTGCTTCGCTGCCTTTCTCAACGTAGACATATATTTCATCTATATCAGCTTCTGTTATAACGCGCAATAGTTCTCCAAGCATGATCTGCCAGCGCAGGCAATGTGCTATTATAGATTTCTTCAACTCACTCGAGTTAAGCGTTATAAAATGAATCTGGAACATTTGTTTCATGAGGGTGATTTCACAATAACGAATTTCACACACGAATTTGTTTCTAAAAATCGCGATCAATATTATTTCGCTGCTTCTGATTTGACAACTTGATTCTCCACTAAAAAAACACAGGAAGTAGCTGAAGCATATCCGAGACCCATCTATAGACATTTATATTCTTGAGACAACAACAATCTTAAGACTGCAATCCTAATACTGTCAATATGTTGTTCAGAAACAACACAACACAACATTCTCGTAAGTGGTGGAAGCGATCCAGTCGGACCCTGCACAAGGTTCTTCCAAAACTCAAAGTATAATATTATGTCTAGGTCTTTACGATAGGTAACCCTACTTAGAAAATCGAAGTTCTTAGTTACGTAAACTCCTTCTCTTTCCGTCGATTTAGTCTCGAATGATGAGTGACAAGGATGTAGCTAACGTAACTTCGAACTTCAATTTTCAACGTAAAGTAGTCGTCTAATCGCCGGCAAAGTAATAAATAAAACAAAAATTTACCTGATTAACGGTCTCCTGGATTTGAACCGCGTTCGCCAAGTCACCGTATGTCACAATCAAATTTTCGAAGTCTAACGCCACGTGGTTTTCCTCTCTGTATTTGATCATAAACTCTTCCCTGTCTACTTGCCAGATGTGAGCATATGGTTCCCACATGCGAATGTGTTCGTGTAACATACTCACGTTGTACTCGATTTCTTGAAAAATAATGACACTAGACAATAAAACTAGCTGTTGTCCGCAAGGACAGAAGCGCATGGAGCTAACCCCATGTGTTTGTTTAGTCCACGAAGAAAATAGGTACTCTTTTATTGAATATTTGTCCTCTAAAAGCAATATTGTTTTACCCCGTAGAAAAGAAGCCCAGAGGCCCTACTTTGAAAATCGAAGTTCGATTTTACGTTAGCTCCATCCCTGTCACTCGTTATTCGAGACTAAATCGAGAGAAAAAGATGGAGCTAACGTAACTTTGAACCAATGGATGGTACAGATAGAACTCCAATACTATCAAGCGAGTACTGCCATTATTAACCAACAAAATGACTTAGAGAAACACCATAAAGCATAAAATCTGTAATTTGTAGCAATTTTGGAAACTCTTTTCCTAATGGGTTAGAATATGGGGATTATCTCAAAACGAATTCTAAGCGCACGTAGTTACGGGCTCGTTCTACATAGATATCATCATACATTAAATCTCGCCCGTTTCCCGGGGGGGGGGGGGGGGGGGGTAGAAAGAGACCACCTGCTACGATCCTGACAAATCTCTTTTGCTTCTTCCACATTCGTACATGGAGTCATACACGCGCGTCGGTTTGCGGCCCTTTTCCAGTATTTCTCCGATTTGATTCGAAAATGTACGCCTAGGGCCCTTCCGACCCTTCCACTCACTTTTGCTCTGTATATCTATTTCGTAAATCTTCTTTCATCCATTCTTTCCAAATGTCCGAACCAACGAAGCATGCCCTGTTCAATCTCAGTCACTAGGTACATCTTCTTTTAGTCCACATTTCTCTCTGACTTTTTCATTCCTTACTCTATCAACCAGTTTCACACCACACATACTACGCAAGGAACGCATTTCGACAGCATGCTGCGTGTCCTAAAAATAGTATAAAATGTTATACGTTTACCTTCATCTATAAGCGTTTGAAGCTTATTACAGTCAGCATCAGTTTTAATGACATCACAGAACCTCTTTAGCCCTCCGCCTGGGAGGGCAAACTTCTCAAACAGCCGAGGAATAGTTTCCATTATGTGAACAATTTCTTCAAGGATCGTTGTAAACGTGTCTTCGATTTCATAGCGCTCTGGTATATAAACTATGTCTTTTCCAACTAAATAGAGATTCATTTTTATCAATGGTGAAGGTGCCATGGTACCTGAATTTAAATAATAAAACACATAGGTACATTTAACTTGACTTATATTATTTATATACCTACACTTAATTCTACCCAAATATTAACTCTTCGGTCCCGTCTTGGCGTCTTATTCCATTATGCTCCCACTCAGATCCCAGTGGTATCATACAAAACTTTTGAGTTCATTAAGCGTGTATGAGAGCAAGTGCGAGAGAAATACAAGCCCGAAGCCCGAAGGCCGTTTTAAGAGCTACATCGCACTGTAAACAAATCTCGCCGAACTGATCGATCAATAAACGTTAGAAACCGCTGGATCTATGGATTTTTAAATTTTGAGGGGATATACCTGGGGGTGCACTATGATGGGATTTTTAGGGATTCATCCACAGATCACAGAAACAAGGGAGATATGTCATGAACGCCAATTCGTACAAGACCCGGTGTCGCCACTTTTAAACATGTGTGCGTCTTACGCTTACGCTCTATTAACTACTACAAAAACAACCTCCTCATAATTGGTTACAGCTTACGAACTAAAAACGCCGTAACATAGTTTTGATAGTAGCAGAAAATTAAGCTTTATACTAAGTTCTCAAGGTTGAAAAATGCTGAAAGATCGTTTTTTTTCCATCGTAGTTCAGTCACTGAACGTAAGGTAGCGCTTACTCGTCACTTAGCTGCCATCTATGCGACGAGTAATTAATTAGTTCCTCAGAGCTAGATGGCGCCAAGGTAGTAGTCCCTATGTTCAGCAGGTTAAGGACTACCCACACACAGCGACATCTAGTTATACTTTTTTCAAGAGGTGTGCGTTTCTCTCCTGTCGTCCACTTAGGGATGCCACAAGGAATGTTTCAAAATATATCGATAAACAATTCAAACTTGTTTGCAACGTTAATATAGGTACTATTCAATTTACAGGCAATAAGTACTATTTTTATTATTTTACTACTAGGTTAATACAATTACATCATTTAAACTTAATATATTATTGTTAGAATAGAATAATATTTTATTAGCAAGAATACGGTTTGCGTAAAATTGATACATAAGATTTTAAATTTGGAACGATACCTATATATATTAGAACGTAACAAAAAAATGGCCGAATTTCTTTGGTTAAATTTTCTGGAGCTGTTTAAGATTTTCGTTTTGATTAGTACATAAAAGTCTAAATTGTAAACTTGGACTTTATGATGTTAATACAAATATACTAATAAAATGGGTTCGGTTGAGTGTCACGTCACAAGATCTCAGTTTGGGACAAACCAGTAGTTTACCGACTTGATTATGTAAACTTTATTTCATAAATGGTACAAATAACTTAAAACAGAAAGATAGACTTAATACTTGGGGCAATCTCTACCATCCAACCTTTAGGCTTGAATCCTTTTAAGAGTGAGTCGGCGCGAGCTGTCAATCAGCGCTGTGTGCAAACACAGCTCAATACTGAGCCAGAGCCCTTTGCCTTTGTGGTTGGTTAATTTATTTTTATCTTAATTGTATGAATTGCCTACTTATATTTGAATTGCTAGAGTCCTTCGTCGTTCGTTAATATTGTAAAGAAAATTAAATTTTGTATAACGTGAAAATTTATTTAAATGTTTTTTCTTCTGTTTTAAGCGTGTCGTGGTAGTGATAAATAACTAGAACTATTAACACATGGAATTCTATTGATAGCTGTAGAATAAGCCATTTATCGATAGTCGATAGAAATCACGTCAACACAACTTTCACAACCTTACGCTCTGAAATCCATTCAAATATAAAATATTCATTTAAAAATATAAATAATGCTTAAAAACAAAATTTACCGGTGGTAAGTTATGCCCTTTGATTTTATATTAACGTTTGTATTTCGATTTTTGCACACTTTCACGCTACATACAGTCATTTTATCATTTAAACGGAGCTTCTATACTGACAGCGTTCAGTGAGTGACTGTGTCAACGCTTGACACGCCTCGTGCCGATATGGTCAATTTGACCATATCGAGGCGACACGAACCACGCCCCCATAACATATCTCCCTTGTTTCTGTGATCTGTGGATTCATCCCATTCATATTATTTAAAGGGTTAAAATAGGGGCAATAGCAGAAAAGTAATTTTCCGCGTACTTACAAACTGACAAAGCGCCCTCTAGTTTTACGAGTAAATAACCGTTTGCACATACCATCCCCGTGAACACACTTGTACATGTTCTGCATTGTAGCTTTGATTGCTAGCCGTAAAGCATCTTCTAAAGTACGATCGAATCTTCGCACATACTTAACCCAATGCTCCGCCATCTATAGGGTGAAATGAGCATTTCTATTATTATGGACAAAATCTAGTTTAACACTATAATTTTTCAGTGATTTCTTTACATAAAGGTGCTACTATTTTATAGCCCAGTTCTCAAATAAATGTAGAAGTAATTAATCTCTATTTCATCGCATGCAAATGCTGTCTTAATGTATCGACTCCTCACACAACTCCGGTTGCACAAAGCAAGGAAAAAAAGATATTGAACATGAATTGTTATATTTTTTTATAGTTTAAAAAAAAAGGCACGCACCTGATGAATATAGGCTTCAAACCCTTCGTACACTATAACCAAATATATAATAATTTCCTTGTACATCTCTAAGAGTTTTTGAGCAGCTACGGTTTGCATGTCACGAATTTTTTGACGAAGGTCTTTTATAACAAACACGTTGTAAATATCAAAATCAACAAATGGTGTGTCACAAGCCTTCTCCATTATTTTTATTAAATTAACATTGCAGTTTTTATAAGTCGTGAGGAAATCTTGAAGCTGTAAATACAAAAAAGGACTTATTAAATTATATTTTTTTATTCTTACTTATATTATAAATGCCATTGTGTGTTTGTTTATTTTGATTAACCGGTTCAGCGGCTTAAAGGACAGGTGAAATTTGGGCCCAGAAATAAAATATCCCCGAAACGGACCTGCGGTACATTTTTTTTTTTGGAAATGTGACAGTTCCCAAGAGATTAGCAATAATCAACTTTTAGGTAGACTGATGCCCGGTTCCTATATTCAAGAAACGAATCGTTTCCCTTACGGGCAGTAGCGTTATGACATTTGCCACGTACAAAATGTGTCAAATTTTAACGAGACGTCACAACTCTACCAACGGTTTTGAATATAGGAACGCACCCTGAGTCTAGGGCAAAATCTAGTAATATCAATAACTCACCTCCCCAATTTGGACCACACAATCAGCAATATAAGCATCGGACATTGTTGAGGTCCAAGTCAGCTTCACTATCCCAGGTGTAACCTTTTTTTCACATGCCTAAAAAGGAAAAAAAGTTTTTTTAAATGACTCGTGTCAATAAGTGTTAAAATAAGAAACGTTTATCTACTTAAAAACCTTTTATAGCTTTTATCAAAAAAAAATACAATATGATTACGCTTCCGAGGTTACGCTACGTTACTGCATGCATTTTTCATTGTGCATTAATTTTAAACCTTAACCTAGTTATCGCGAGAAATATTAACATGGTTGTAATTAGTCGAGAAGATTACATGTGATTTATTTATAGTAGCTTTTTATTGCCTGCCACTCGTGCTAACCTCAGTGTGAATCCGTCTTTCAGCTCTTTATCGTACTGATATAAAAAGCTTTTCATTTGAACTTAAAATAACTACTATTGTCTTGAGAATAGGGCACGTACGGGTTTTATAAAAATAGCATAAAAAAATATTCACTAACACAGTTTGGCTGTGGTGTAGTTTTCTTTACTCCGTAAATAATAAAGGCGAATTTTAAACTACAATTTTAACACGCATTTAATTTCAATTTAATTTTGACGCTTAGGTATCGTAAAAAAAAATTAGTACATTACGGACCGCACGCGTGTTCCGTTCCGCGCTCAAAATTTGACAGTGACAGCTTCTATTTCATTTCATAAACAGCTGTCATTCTGATTTACTATACCATAAATACTATTCATTATACTCTTTCACTGACACTGGGGAAATCAGTTGGTGGACCATTAATTTAAAGAAGAAGAACAGCAAAGCTGTCATTTATTTATTGTTCACTCTTGTTCATATTTAGCTATTTTTGTTATGTTTTATTCGATTTTACAGGGGAGTTAGAAAGCAAAGCTTACCTAAACTCGACAGTAAAGTTGGTTTTTAGTTAATAAAAATATGAGAAAATGAATTTGGCCGATCCGGACTTGGAATTGGTCGATCCAACGCCGAATATTCATACAATGTTTCTACAGTTTGACCAAACATTTTTCGGGACCAAGCTTGCAAGCAGAGCCGTGGTGAGATGGAGCAAGCGAATGTATTCTTGCGCTGGCGTGTGCTCGTAAGTAAAAAACATCGCTAATTTGTTCCATCACTTAACTTTAAACTCGGAAGAAACAACTAATCTAACTAAACTACATTACAATAAAAGACTACGTGAATGAAGTCTAACATAAACTAGTGTATCATTCCCAAGGCTAAAAAGCTAGCAAAACTTATTTATTTTATGTTTTACTAGCGACCCGCCCGCGGCTTCGCCCGCGTGGAATGTATTATACATATAAACCTTCCTTAAGAATCACTCTATCTATTAAAAAAAACCGCATCAAAATCCGTTACGTAGTTTTAAAGATTTAAGCATACATAGGGACAGACAGCGCAAGCGACTTTGTTTTATACTATGTAGTGATATTTTTCAGTTACGAAGGCCGCGGTGGTCTCTGTGAAATTGCCCTCAGTGCACCGCTACTGAAGCTTCGTCCAAGGAAGGATCTGGTAGAAACGCTTCTCCATGAAATGATACATGCATATCTTTTCATCACATCTAAAGATCAAGACCGCGACGGGCACGGACCTAACTTTAAGGCACATATGTTCCGTATCAATTCTGCTGCAGGACTCAATATCAGCATTTATCATGATTTCCATGATGAGGTAAGAACTTTTACCTTAAAATTAGTATACAATTTGCTTTCTAACTGCATAGTTGAAGTGTGGAATAGTTTGCCCAAGATAGTGATCTGTGGTAAGATTCTACACGGTAAACATTGCCTTTGATGCATTTTTGTATTGTCAACAATATCATAGCTCTTGTGTGTATGCATTGTATTTGTCCATTCAGTACATTTTGGGTCAGAATTTATGTTTAATAGGTTAAAGCTGCTAGACTTAGTTAAAATATCTATAACATGTCCGCTGTCCTAGTCATCATTTATAACATTATTTTATTGACCTTACTTTTGTAATGATTTTATTTGTGTTAGTTTTAAAAATAATTATTTATTACTTTATTTTCTTGTAATGTAACTTACTTTTAAGTATTATTGTATATAATAATTGAAAAATTGACCTTCTGCTGGAGTTTCTTGCGGCGCTTCTTCTCCAAAGCGCTAGTAGATTCACTCCATATTACCGACGTGTAAAAGAGCCCTCATGTGGCCGATTCACTGAATAAACATTTTGAATTTTGAATTTTTTGAGTCAACTGATTTGATTCCTAAACCCTGATTTTTAATTGCGTAGAATTCTGACAGCCATCTGACAGCTATCAAATTCTGACGTTTCAGGAGTATCAAACATTTTTTTAATTGTTGACGTTTTTGGCCTTCATTTAAATTTGTTGCTATTCCACATACATAAGGTAGAGTAAACAAATCGGTATCTCGACTTATGACCAAATCAACATTTGACAAACTATATTGTTTTACAAACTTTCATTTCGCAAAAATGTATTTGTGCTTAAACCGTTACATACTTATTACATTAGTTGCATAGGCTATTAAATAAGTTAGGCTAAGTTGGACTTTTGACCACAAAAAAATATAAAATTATCCGGCGGGAAGTACCTGTTCGCGAAATGAAAGTTTGTAAAACGATATAGTTTGTCCAATGATTATATTTTGGTAAAACATTAGTGAACCAAACAAATCATTAGCCTACGTGTCTAAGATAAGAATACTAAACACTTTGAGAAGTAACTATGCAAAATTATATTGTTAAGATTTAAGACAATACGCCAAAAAAAATTTGGGACTTCTAAATAAGTTTAAATCTTTACAAGTCACAGTGTTATTAGTTACTGGAGGAAATAAATAAAACATGACTTATGAAAACACTTTATTTTATTCAGTATCTTCAGAATCTTCTTCAGGCATATTGCTGTCGACAACTGTCATTTTAAAGTCTATTTTTTCCAAAATAAAAACACAAAACAAAAATGATTAAATATAATAATATAATTTAACTCCAAAGGTACATGACAATGATCTGAATGATACCAACAACTATTATCTTTTTCCTCTGAAATTTGTTTAACTAAATATTATGTATGGATTGTGCGATTTTAAAATAAAATTACTTTGTATTAATTAACTTTTTATTATTTCATTTTAAATTCTAATATGTAAATCATATAAGTAATATTATAAAGATTTTTTTTTGACTTTTTTGCTCCATACGTTCAAGGAATATTTTGTAGTCTGGCAAGACCAAGAAACGTCAGAATTCTACGCAATTAAAAATCAGGGTATAGGCCATCAATCTATGGGCTATGTCATTCTGATGTTGCAAACCAAATCATAAGAGATGTGTTACGTTTTGGTTGACAACATCACTTTAACAACAACAGGCCTAGAATTCAAATAGGTTGACGGTACATGTCACTGATATTATGAACTATATAATTCAAGCTAAAATAGTCCTCAGCTTTCCTGACAGGTTCTTCAGCCGTTTAATATGGTTAATTAGATAGATAGACAAATCTATGTAAATACATTTTGGGGGAAGAACCTCACACACACAAGTCATAAGTCTTGTGAAGATCAAGTGAGTTTTATTTATTGGGCAAGCACCATTTGAACATAAAAGGAAGACTTCATGCTTCAAGCGTTCTCTACCAGCCATTCTTTAAGGGGCTATTCTTTCACAGATGTTTTTGATGAAGTTTAAGTTCTTATATTATAACTCAGTCAAAACTGAATGTAAATTTATGAAAAAAAATAAAAAAAAATCTTATGGTTATATTTTATATATTTTTTAAAACATGACTATAAAAACACAATATTGGATATAACATTAACACGTTGGTGTCAATTGATTAGGTTTGCTAATCAATTAACATTTTACATTTAAATATTCTTCATAAATATATCTAATAAATCATCAAAGGTGTTATTTTTTAACTGGAGAATATGGAAATAAAGGCCAGTAATTAAAGGAGTAAAACTTTCAAACATTATTAGCATAAATCACGAAATCAGTGACTTGTAAAAAAGGACAGCAGTGTTAATGCAAATAGGTTTTAACAACAACTGAAAGTTAGCTTCAGATCGAAGGTCATCTGCCCATGGTAGCCCCTTAAGTTAAACAAATCAAATAGTAGGTACAATTACGAGTAAGAGACAATCTTTGGCAAGAATCTTGTCATTTTATGCAAAAAATATGTTTCAAGGACTTTCTAAATCTGAAATGCTAATCTGTGCAGCTCTCTGGTGTCTTTGAGTGGCTTGCATAGCCATTAATATTATGCTAATATCCTTAATCAAGTGTTTGCTTCACAATTACAGGTTGAACTATACCAGACGCATTGGTGGCGTTGCGATGGCCCTTGTCAATTGAGAAGGCCCCATTTCGGGATAGTCCGGCGCTCTGCCAATCGTGCCCCAGGACCCACAGACTATTGGTGGTCAAACCACAAACGAAATTGTGGAGGCACCTTCATCAAGTTCAAAGAACCAGAAAAAACTCGCAAGAAAGCTGCTCCAGCCAAACCTAAAGGCGATATAACAAAGTTTGTAACGGCTACTAAGAAAACTGCTGTGCCAGTGGGAGAACCAAAGATTATAACCAATGGAAATAAGAGACCCTCATTAACTAAGTCAAATATTGTTGTGGCAGTAAAAAAAGGAGTGACGACTATTAACACACCTAATTTTACACCACCTGCTGTTTTCACTGGTAAAGGGCATATGATATCAGATTCCAGAGTGAGATCGAGTTCTGTTGATGTGGTAGAAGCTGTTAGAAATATATGGGCTGATAAACAGTTTCCTCCTAATTTATCAGTTAATGCCTATTTTAAAGCAAGATTAACTGGTCAACTCAGCACCATCCAAAAGGTAAATACTGATGATAAGTTACCAAACAATGGACAACTCAATTCCAGTAAAACCAATATTGGGCATAAAGCAATTAAACATAAATCTGATTCAGTTCATACCGAGTCACCACCAGTGAAAATTAAGAAAATAGATGATTATTTCAAAACCACAGCCACATCTCTCCTAAAAGATATTTATGGTGACAATATAGAGATTACAGAATCAAAAAACACCAATAAATTTGTTGCTGTACAAACTGGTGCAAGTAATTCAAAAGTTGCTCAAGTTGATTGTCCAATATGTAAATTGAAAATCAATGAAAGTGGTATAAATCAACATTTAGATGAATGCTTGAATAAAGACATGATTTCTCAATTATGTACAAGCAATGATGAAATCAGTCAGCCTTATGCTAAACCTTGTCAAAATATACCTTCTGTTAAGGTGGAACCTCCAGTTAAATTGGATCCTGTTAAAGAAAAAAACCTAGCCAATCAGTCTTTAAAAGACATAGTACAAAAGTTGCCTTCAATTCCACCTTACAAAGGTAAACCAGATGATGTTGATAGCAGCCTAAACTATACCATAATGAGAAAGGATTTAGATAGATCAATAACTACATTTAGAGGTACATTCCGTAGCAACACTGGACCTGGTAATGCTGTAGTAAAAGAACCAAAAAATCTAGATGACAATTTAAACTGGGAAGATGTATTGGGACACGAGGAACCAAAAGAATTTGATCCAAAAGTTGTAGAAAACGTAAAATCTGTTGTGAAGAAAATCGATTACGATAGGTATTTAAGAAACTCGGATAATTTTAAAGTGAAAGAAGAGATTGACTTGGCTAGTGGATTTTTGCCGTCTTTTATTTCTGACGAAGCGAACACTATTAAACTGCCTCCAGTCAAATTGGAACCAGGGACTGATGTTATAACTGCTCTAAATGAACAGAGGTGTCCATGTTGTGGGAATAGAGTTGCCAAAGCTATTGATGAACACCTTGATGAATGTTTGGCTTTCTTTGTAAACAGCCAAGGACCTGAAGAGGGTGCTTCAACTAGTTTTGCGAATCAGACCATAGTCATAGACGATGATGACGATATATTTGATGAGTCAGAGGCTCTAAATGCTACAGGGACAAAGCTACCTTGCCCTTGCTGTCTTAAAATGGTGGAAAATGATGACATGAATTCACATTTAGACAGCTGTTTGAGTTAATTATTTATTAGGAATTATGTTCAGTTGTTTATTATTATTATCACATTTGATTATTTATTTGACGATCAAGTATTATATTCACTGGATCCAGTGAATGTTGATGTATCGAGAGAAGTTGAGTTTGTTACATGTTCAGTACCCTTACCATGAGTTACAATTACCGTACTCGCTAGCGAGTCGAATGCTCTGTACCCTTACCATGAGTTACAGTTACCGTACTCGCTAGCGAGTCGAATGCAGTAATACAGTCGTTTATTTTAACTGTCACATTCGATTATTTATTTACCCTGTCGATCAAGTATTGTATTTTATGAATCCAGTGAATGTTGATGTATCTAGAGAAGTGAATTTGTTTAATTTTGTGACAAGAATGTGTGCGATGTTTTTATTGTTATTAATTATTTTATTTTAAACTGGTACCATTTTGGCAATTGATATAATAACGAATTTGAGGTCCTTTGTTTGTCTGATTATGGATTAAGTAATTTACTATTTTAGAATAATAACACAGAAACCAGCGCAGCCCCCACTCACCCAAGAGCTCACATTTGGTTATTTATTTGTCAATCAAGTATTATATTCTATGGAACCAGTGCTGCCCTCCTAAGCTAATACGCAGTATGTCAGATAAAACTCCTGTAGCAATATCAACCTTATTACTAAGACAAGAGAACTAAAACTGCTTTGGTTATTGATTTTGGGATACTGCTTATTTGCTTAGGAGGGCAGAGTGAATGTTGATGTATCTAGAGTAGTAGTTAGTTATATATTCAGTTGTTTATTTTAACCGTCACTTTTGAATATTTATTACCCTGTCGATCAAGTATTGTATTTTGAATCCAGTGAATGTTGATGTAGGTATCTAGAGAAGTGAATTTGTTTAATTTTGTGACAAGAATGTGCGCGATGTTTTTATTGTTATTAATTATTTTATTTTATACTGGTATCATTTTGGCAATTGATATAATAACGAAAGTGAGGTCATTTGTTTGTCTGATTATGGATTAAGTAATTTACTATTTTAGAATAAAAACACAGAAACCAGTGCAGCCCCCACTGACCCAAGAGATCACATTTGATTACCTACTTATTTGTCGATCAAGTATTATATTCCACGAAACCAGTGAATGTTGATATATATCTAGAGAATTTGAGTTAGTTATATGTTCAGTTGTTTATTTTAACTGTCTCATTTGATTATTTATTACCCTGTCGATCAAGTATTGTATTTTGAATCCAGTGAATGTTGATGTATCTAGAGAAGTGAATTTGTTTAATTTTGCGACAAGAATGTGCGCGATGTTTTAATTGTTATTAATTATTTTATTTTAAACTGGTACCATTTTGGCAATTGATATAATAACGAATTTGAGGTCCTTTGTTTGTCTGATTATGGATTAAGTAATTTACTATTTTAGAATAAACAAAAGTGATGCCAGTGAGTTTTTCACAAAAGTGATGCCAGTAAACTTATACCAAAGTTGGTCTGCTCAGCACGACACTATATTTGTGCACTTGTGTGCGTGTCTTATGAGAAGATTATTCCTACATGCGTCCATATGTGACTTCAAGACGCGTCGGCTGTATAAAATCATCATTCTATGTGTTATTTTATTATTCAAAGCTTACCTTGTGATTTTAAAATTAAGGAGTTAACCGAGTCTTATAATTATAACTTAGTTTTATTCCCTTTCAATAACACAACCTATCACAGGGACCGGACCACCCTTTCCGAGTAAACGACGCGACGCGATAAATACTTAGCTCTCTTATCAATGTCTCAATTGGAGCCGATCTGGTGCCGAGCGGTTGTCTGTGCCAACCTTAAATGAGTCTGCTATTGTTTTATTACAATTATTACCAGACAGGAATATTTGGGGCAAAATTAAATGACAGCTAGGGATTGACTATATCGATAAACTAAATTATCGATGCTTTTCCCATATACTAGTGGTCGCTCCAAGTTTGTATTTTTTTTTTCATT
The DNA here is from genome assembly GCA_927399475.2 of Acleris emargana. NCBI lineage: Eukaryota > Metazoa > Arthropoda > Insecta > Lepidoptera > Tortricidae > Acleris > Acleris emargana. The sequence goes on from OV656841.1 coordinate 2,044,601, forward strand.
AAAAGTGAAAATAAAACAAAATAGAAACCAAGTTCTGGTTATATTTTATATTTTTGGATCTTCACTCATAATCATCATACTTTTTTCCTCATTGTGTATTTCAGAATTACTGTCCCATTGACTATTGTTAAAGTAAACAATCAGAATTTGTTCCAAATTTTCGAGCGTTAATTTTCTCCGTCTCGATTGATGAATCCATTTCAGGTAGCTAAAAGCTTTTTGTATGTCTGTGGAAGTGGTAGGGGTAAAACCTAATTGAAAAATACACACAAACAAAACTTGGAGCGACCACTAGTATATGGGAAAAGCATCGATAATTTAATTTATCGATATAGGCAATCCCTAGCTGTCATTTAATTTTGCCCCAAATATTCCTATGTCTGATTATTACCATGATCCTCCTCCTTTTTCATCGTCGATTCATCCTATTTAAGTTGTTTCTATTTTCATTTACTTTCCTTCATAAATAATCATTAATAAGTACTTACCACGATCAGCGGTTTGAACAGCATCCTCTCCTCGTCCGAAAGCGCATCTAAGATGGCATTGTACCCTTTTACGACGGCCAATACGTTTTCGAACACGTATAGAATTGTTTTAGCTTTGGAATACACCTTGAAAAGGATTGGATTTTGTCACTTATTATTAGAGTTAGGATTTTTGGTGCCAAATCGTGGTTTGGATAAAATCCGTGGAGTCGCCATTTTCTATTTATTATAATAGATAGCACTTTGATTTTGACCTTGTATTTTAATATTCATTTATTAATTAAACCACTAAACGAATTTAAATCAATTTTGGTATGGAGGATATCTTTGCTGTACCTCTGTGGTGAAAGTGTTACAAACAAGCAAATATTAAATAGTAGTTATGGATGGAATAACCGAACTAAAAATGTATTTATTGCATTTTGAAATATGACCATACTGAAGGTCAAAAACAAAGTGTCATGTATTACAATAATTAGGGAATAGGGACTCGATGGATTCTAGAACCACGATATGCCACCAAAATCCTAACCCTACTTATTAAGTTTCTGGGCATTCAAAAGTGCATTTTCATCGTACATCTAATGCTTATTGCTGTATGTAAAGTTACATAAATTTAGTCGGATTATTCGCAGTAATTCGTTTTAGGTAAAGGTACTGCAAAAAGGAACTACTCCGAAAAATCTATTTGATCACATTTTAGAGGGGCAGACTCGTGGTCACCCCAGGTTGTCACCCCAGTACTATTCGCTTTGGTCGGAAATTCGACAGAAATCATTTTTATTCCGCAAAAGTAGGTAGGTTAGGTTCGTTAGGTATCTTTAGATGGCCGAAGGCCAAATCACTCAGAAATAGGAGCCCTGCCTCAGGCAGGGCTCCGTCGAATAGTACTGGGGTGACAACCTGGGGTGACCACGAGTCTGCACCCCATTTTAGTCATGAAAGTATCAGACCAGCGACAAAACGGTGTTAGTGAATCTAATGTGATTTGTGAATATGTTTGGGAATCTGTTTTAGAACGACCGCCATAAGGTCGGCCCTGCTATGGTCTCCAGGACACGAGAGGGCGAGAGGGGTGCTCGACTAATCAGCCGTAGTGTGAAGTCAATGTCCTGCCTATACTCGAAACTGTAATTAGATTCCAAAATCCTAACCTCAACCGACGCACATTCGCTGTGATTACTGCATTTTGGTTAAGTGTAGGTATTTTTATAAATTAAACTGACCCTAATATTACTGGTTACACGAGTTCTCATTGATATGTTTATGAAATAATATTTTAATAAAGAAATAATCAAGATGGGAACTGTCAGATTTTGGAATCTAATTAGATTTTCGAGTATAGAGTTGGGCAGGACATCAAATTAAAATGATATACCCGGATTAGACCACCCTATTACTCTACCATAATTTTTTTTATGGCATAGGAAGGTAAACTTTCACTCAGGCCACCTGATGGTAAGTGGAAACTGTGACCCATAGACATTCGCATTCACAAGACCGCAATCATAAGACTGCAAATGCGTTGCCAACCCTGATGACTAAGATGGAATGCCTCTATGCTAGTCATTTCACCTGCTGTCTTATCCCCAAACTGGAACACAACAATACAAACACTGCTGCTTGGCGGTAGGTTAATGAATAAGATGGTGGTACCAACCCGGACGGACCCTGCACAAGGTCCTCCCACAAGCGAGTGAATTTCGCTTGACTTCCTGCTGTAAGGTTGTTGGTACATTGTTTCGTAGTGCCTCATGTATTTTTTTACACGAGAGGAAGCAATCGATCATGCAGGTTACCTGATTGGAACTATTGGAAGTCATATCCGTGATCACCGCCACCACAAGGGTAGTCGGTCCGTAGCAGTTGGCCTTTTAGGGAGATGAAGGCCTTTTTGTTGAAGACCTCCATGTTATAATTGGTTGAAAACATCACTGAGGGGAGTTGGTTCCTCAGTTTCATGTACGTCCACTAGTCCTTATTTTTATTTGAAACCAGAAAGCACACGACCTCACAGGCCACCTGAGGGGAAGTGCATGGGACCTGATACCTAGACACATTTGAATTAAAATCACGATACTGAAATCCTAAGAGTCAAAATTCGAAGCCAACCCTAAGGACCAAGATAGAATGCCTTTATACCAGTTATTTCTGGTTGTCTTATCCTCGCGCTGGAATACAACATGGCGGCCACTGCTGATGGCTTGCTTGTTTTCTGCCACTCGCAGACGACTGCGTGCGTACCTACCTCCTGTGTCCTGTAGATTCTGGAAGGGCTTTTCTTATGGCTGTCAAGCTATTTATTTTGACAATTGTAATACAAATCTACCATTTATAGATTTCATATTTACCGCATACGCGTGCGTTGGTATGTCCAGACCTAGGTTCTCCCAGTGGTATGCTTCCTTGCATAGTTCTAAAATGTTTCTGAAATCAAAGACGAGATCGGAATAAAGACAAAAACTTTGTTAATATTATTCTCATATAATCATAAGTTATTGTAACCCGAGATGGGTCGTAAACTTTCAAGCGTTACTAATTTCAGGGAATCCAGTTCATAAATATCTAACGAAGTTCTTATTACACTGGAATTAGGGTTTTTTTGAGATGTTGCGTTCTCTCATATTTTTACACTTGACTGTAAAAGGGTTTTTTTTTTCAAAAAATGTGGTACTTAGTTAAGGACTAGGCAGAGTGGTGCGGACAACTGGGAATAGCCCAAACCAGTCGAACATGTCTCGAACACATTTTGCACAGAGTTGACAGGTGTCAAATCGGCCCTCTTAGAATGGCGCGACTACAGTGGTACAGTCAAAAGTCCTTATATCTATACGGCCATCGCGCTAAATATATATAAACATAGACCTTATTATCAGTGGCATAGGGGCATTAAGATATTTATGACACCTTGGGTAGGTTAGGTACGTATGACTAGTAGATGCTATAGGTAAACAAATAAATGATCAAAATATTGGTTATGTTATTGCGTCGGCTGTTTAAAATGTTAAAGCTCCTTAAATTGCCTTACACATCGATATTGCACTCCATGAGTCCAGGGTTCTCGGCGCTCTTCCGCATCAGAGTCCGGTTGAGACCAACCGCGCACTTCTCGTCGAGATTGTGCTGAAAAGAATAACCGTTTTTGTTTCAAATTTGAAATATTAAAAATGTGGGAAATGTTAAATTTTAACTCAAAGAAGGTAAATAAAGGTGAAAAACATAAGTAAATGACCTCTTGCGTGTAGTTGTATACAAAACTAATACGGAATTTACGTCAAATTTCGAATATAGAATGTCGAACAGAACGAGCCAATCGCGTCACTGGTTGATCACGTGACTTTTCGTTTCATGTCATCTACTAGTGACGCGATTGGTTTATAAACAAAAAAAATAGAAACGCTAGTTAGCGAAGTGTATCTTGACAGGGTCACCAGACGTGTTACAACTACATGCAAGAGGTTTTTTACCTATAACCAATGTATCCGCAGTTTAAATAGAGCGAGTGACAGAAATATTTTGTCTAAATGTTGTAGTGGGTACCTATAGCACTCTGCGTTGATCAGAATAAGTAAGATTTTATGTAAAAGATAGTCGCTTTAAAAAAACACTTTTCAAGCTTTAACTTATTCAACAATAAAAGTACAATCAGCGCAACCAAATGTGGTAAAAGCTGACAACCGTAATACGCTAAATACTGTAAAAAAAATAGCAGCCTATCAATTAGGGACTCGCCCTAGGCCACAATTGCAAACATTTAAAAAAAAAAGCGTTATTGTTTTTTCGCGTTTATAATAGCTGGTTAAAAATTAGACTACCCGTATTTCTTGGTTTTTCTTTATTTAACTAAAATTTGTCGTTAATAATTTATAAAGAAATAGTCATTAAAAAGAGCGTATATACAAAGTTAGGAATACTGATGTCGTGATCTTAGCCTGATATAAAATTAAAAAAGTAACTTTAAACATAAACAGAACTGACTGTCATGTCATGTCACTCACTTGTCAATCATTCGCTGCCGTTCGTTCACAAATTTGTTATTTTGAGTAATTTGTAGACGCCATTAAAATAAATAAACTGTTTTGCGTAGAATCGAAAGCGTGTCCTTAGAATCAAGTAATCCGTCAGACAACATGACAGTTGTATATTTTTTTGAATTCCTTTGGTAATAAATGGACTAAGGGCACTATAAGTGTATTCCTAACATTCACAATCCAACTTTTTTTACTGTTTTTCCTAAATATAAAAAAAACTACTGCATAAAAAAATCCAAAGATATTTTTACTGTAATCAGCAGTGTAAAATCTAGAAACGGTATTTTATTTTACTACCTTAGCACAAAATGAATTGTTGTCAATTCTACAAGGTAAACCATATTTCTTGTTATTATATTATATATATATATATTATTAAATTAAATATTTAAATATATAAAAGGAGAAACTGACTGACTGACTGACTGACTGACTGACTGACTGACTGACTGACTGACTGACTGACTGACTGACTGACATATCAACGCACAGCCTAAACGGCTAAACGTGACTTGAAATTTGGAAAGGACGTAGCTTAGGTACCGTAGAGGTGCACTAAGAAAGGATTTTGATAAATTCTACCCCTAAGGGGATAAAATAGGGGATGAAACTTTGTATGAAACTTTGTCAATTTTAAACCGATCGGGCTGAGACTGCATGCATATAGCTACTATGATATAGGCATCCTTTAAGAAAGGATTTTGATAAATTCCACCCCTAAGGGGATAAAAAGGGGATGAAAGTTTGTATAAATCTTCTTAGATTTTCGACTGATTGAACTGAAATTAAAGATTGGAGCTACTATGGTGAAGACGTCCGCTTAAATAGGATTTTGATAAATTCCACCCCTAAGGGGATAAAAAGGGGATGAAAGTTTGTATTAATTTGAACCTATCAGTACCTAATGGAACAAAAAGGAAGAGAGGAGTGAATGTTGAAGGATGGTCAGGGGTCAAAAAAGAACACGTTCTAGGTAGGGTTTATACTGTTCATCCAAACAATACAGAATGCTACCACCTTCGAATGCTTCTACATGAGATCAGAGGCCCAATTTCATTTGAAGCGTTGAAAGCTGTAGATGGTCACTTATATCCCACTTTCCAATCCGCGTGCAAGGCTCTAGGTCTACTCGAAGATGATCGTCATTTGGAGTCAGCTCTTGAAGAGGCAGCACTTTGTCAAACACCGCATATGATTCGAGAGCTTTTTGCTATAATTTTATTGTTCTGCCAGGTTTCCGACCCCTTATGTCTTTGGGAAAAATACAAAGAATACCTTTCTGAGGACTTTAAAAAACAACTGGAAAGGCAAGGTGACGTGGATGTAGAGCACTCATCCTGATATTTAACAAATGCCTGTCGGTATTAGAGGATGCCGTATTATCATTAGGCGGCCGTCCTCTTAAAGAGTATGGATAACCTCAGCCAATTCCATCAATACAATTTGGAAATAGAGAGTACATGAAGGAGACCAGTTACGATACAGTGGCCTTAGAAGACGCAGTAAGACAAAATGAAGCATCCTTGAATGACGAGCAACAGGAAGTTTACAGTAAAATTATCACGAGTGTAGACGCAAATGACGGTCGAATATTCTTCTTAGACGCACCAGGGGGAACTGGTTAAACCTTCCCTATTAATTTACTTTGGCGAAAGTGATGGAATTGGACGCCTGCACAGTTTTAATTAGCAACACTTCAAAAGTGTGAAACTTGCTATTGACGTTTCTCTCTCTCGCGTCTACCATAGTGTGCACCATACATGTTTAATTTGTAACTTAATTATAATAAATTAATTAGAGTCATTGTTCTGCAGTTATTTATTTCCATCAGGCAGCGTTGCCAGAATGTTACTTTTGTAATATTTTACGTTACTTTTGACCCTCTCATGTTACCCCTATGTTACAGGAATTAAAATGTTACTTTTACGTTACTTTTAGGTCAGTATAAAATATTTAAATAAATATTTATAAAATATTTTTTTTTTTGTTTTTTTTTTCAGTATCACTAGTAAATTATTCGATCAACATTTTTTTTCGAAGAAAGAAAGAAATGGGACAGAATACTTTTTTTTAGTTTTTGTGTAAATAAAGTGCCATAATTTAGTATTAGTGTCGTTTTCCACATTACTAAGAATAAGGTACATACTAAATGTTATTTTTCTCGTGAAAATGTTACTTTTTGACCTGACTTGTGTTACATTTGACGATATGCCACTGGCAACACTGCCATCAGGTTATGGGCCGCCCCACGCCTGCCGTGTAGCGTTATCTTTGTAAAAGTAACAGTATTTAATGAGAAAATAGAAAAAGTAAATACACCGCGTGTATAACCTCACTTTTGTTAGGGACCGCGCCGCGAGTGATTTCTTTTCAGCTATTTCAGAGCGAATACTATTTGCAAATATGGCTAATAACAATTCCATGATGTCAATTGCCAAGCTAATGGGTCGAGACAATTGGGCAAGTTGGAGTTTTGCAGTAAAAGCATACTTGCAACATGAGGATTTATATGAGTGCATTCTAAATGCCCCTGACTCCACTGACACGAAATCAGTTAGACAAGACATTAAAGCTAAGTCCAAGTTGATATTATTAATAGACCCGATACTGTATGTTCATGTACAAGAAGCAAATAATGAGCATTTGAAGACAGTGGATTATGTCGTAAAGTGGGATTGTTAAGAGAACTTATAAACACTAACTTGGAAAATAGTACATCAGTTGAAGACTATGTAAACAGAATAATGACAGCGGCACACAAATTAAGAAACATAAAATTCAATGTAGACGACGAGTGGCTAGGTACTCTGATGCTGGCAGGCTTGCCTGACATGTACAAGCCTATGATAATGGGTTTACAAAGTTCCGGTATAAAGATTAGTGCTGATTTAGTAAAGAATAAATTATTACAAGAAATAAAATCTACAGATTCAGACACTACTGCACTTTATACAAAAAATTATCAGCCCAAAAACAGCCAGCAAAGTCCTAAAAAAGGCCCAAGATGTTTTAACTGCAATAAGTATGGGCATCTCAGTAAAAACTGTTGGCACAAAAAAGGGAATACCAAACCAGGCAATAAAACTGGTTATCTAGCAGCTTTTACAGCATCCACAATGAGTGACTCCGTGAACTGGTATGTGGACTCCGGCGCCTCCATGCATATGACCATGCACCGGGATTGGCTTAGCGATGTTCAGGCTCCACCAGTAAAGGCAATAAGAATAGCAGATGACAAGAGTTTGACAGTTGAATGCTGTGGCAATGTGACAATAAATATAATTGCAAAGGATGGCAGCACAGAAGCAATACAAGTGAAAAATGTATTGTATGTACCAGAGCTCAAAACAAATTTATTATCCGTTGGTAAAATAATAAAGAGTGGTTGCAAAGTTACCTTTGATGAGACGGGCTGTCAGATTTATAATGAAAGAAACAAATTAGTGACCAAAGCAAATCTCATAAATGATACATATCAGTTGAGTGTTTGTAAAAATAAAGAAATCCGTGCTATGACAGCAAACACGGTTGATGATGCTTACTTATGGCATCAAAGGATGGGTCACTTGAATTTCACAGATGTCAATAAAATACCTAATTGTGCTGAAGGTGTTAAGTTGTCACCGAAAATGATGAATTGTGTATGTGTTACCTGCCTTGAGGGTAAACAAACCAGGAAACCATTCCCTAATGATGGCTCCCGTGCAACCAACTTGCTAGAGCTTATACACAGTGATGTATGTGGACCGATGAAACATGTTACATGAAAACTGTGAAAAGGAAGGTAAAGAATTAATGAAGAAAACAGTATACTTACCATTATGTGAAGAAAACCAGGAACCTGAAAAAGAAAATGAAAATCATGAAAAAGAAGATACTCAGGACACTGTATGCAGCGATACTGGTTCAAATGATTCCGTAGAATTTGTAGATATTCATGATGAAACATACTTACCAGAGGAATCACTGAGCTCTCCATCTGAATTTAACATAAATTTGAGACCACGTTCGCGCCGAGTGGAATTGTGTGACACTGATCAATCTCCCACATCACTGATATGTATGAATGGTGAGTCGACAATGAGCTTACTCTACAGTGATCCACAAAGTCTCAAGGAAGCTCTTAACAGCGACAAGGCTGATGAATGGAAAAGTGCAATGACTGACGAATACCAGTCTTTGATAAAAAACAACACATGGGCACTAGTTACATTACCAAAAGGAAAAATAGCTATTCCCTGCAAATGGGTGTATAAGACCAAGACGGATGAAAATGGATCCATAACACGCTATAAAGCAAGACTTGTAATAAAAGGATATAAACAAGTCAAGGGCATTGACTATAATGAGATATATGCACCTGTAATTCGCTACAGTTCAATGCGATATTTGATAAGCCTAGCTGCAAAATACGAACTTAAAATACATCAAATGGATGCCGTAACAGCTTTTTTACAGGGTGAAATTGATGAAGAGATATATATGACTTTGCCACCTGGGTATGAAGAGAAGGACAAAGTGTGTAAACTGAACAAGTCTATATATGGCTTAAAACAAGCGAGTAGACAGTGGAATAAGAAATTGAACACAGCACTGTTAGAAATTGGAATGACTCGCTCTAAGGTTGATCCTTGTGTATATTACCGTATATCAAATGAAAAGGACATACTTTTTATTGCAGTATATGTGGATGATTTATTATACTTCTTTAATAATGAAGAAACATCCCACATGATAAAAACAAAATTAAAGGAAAAATTTTGTATGAAAGATTTGGGAACGGCTAAATATTGTATTGGATTTAGAATAACCCAGAAACATAATGATATTTCTATAGATCAATCTTTATACATTGAAATGATACTCAATCGTTTTGAAATGCAAAACTGCAAGCCAGTATGGGCGCCTTGTGATGCAAATGTGAAACTAAAAAAAGCAGAAAATGAAGATGAAATTATAAAAGATATACCATACCAAGAAGTAATTGGTTGCTTACTGTACTTGTCACAAGGCACTAGGCCGGATATAACCTATATAGTAAATACTTTAAGCAGATATAACAATCAACCAACAAATGAACATTGGACAGCTGTAAAAAGAGTGTTAAGATACCTAAAGGCTACAATGTATATGAAACTTACCTATAAGAAAAACATGAATGAAAACCTGTTTGGGTATTGTGATGCAGACTGGGCCAATGATGTTGAAGATCGGAGGTCTTGCACAGGATATGTATTTTTATTTCAGGGCGCAGCTATAAGCTGGAATTCAAAGAAACAACAGACCATAGCGTTATCCAGTACTGAGGCTGAATATATGTCACTATCCTCTGCAATACAGGAAGCACTTTGGCTGAAACAGCTGGAAGAAGAGTTCTGGCCTAAATGTAAAGGTATACCTATCATTGTATATTGTGATAATCAGAGTGCCATTAGTCTTTCCGGAAACTCCATGTATCACGCAAGAAGTAAGCACATAGACGTGCGCTACCATTTCGTGCGAGAGAAGATTGCCGCAAATCAAATTGCTGTACGGTACCGATGCACTCGAGATATGGTTGCCGACATTTTAACGAAGGGTCTTCACAAACCAAAGCACGAGAGCTTCAGCGCATCAATGGGCTTAAAGCGTTTGCGTCCAGGAGAGGATGATGGAATTGGACGCCTGCACAGTTTTAATTAGCAACACTTCAAAAGTGTGAAACTTGCTATTGACGTTTCTCTCTCTCGCGTCTACCATAGTGTGCACCATACATGTTTAATTTGTAACTTAATTATAATAAATTAATTAGAGTCATTGTTCTGCAGTTATTTATTTCCATCAGAAAGTAAGAAGTACTCACGGCATTGCTATGGCTGTGGCGTCGTCTGGCATAGCTGCTACATTACTCGAAGGTGATCGAACTGCTCATGCTATTTTTAAGTTACCACTCAATTTAATCACTGCAGAGACTCCCATTTGCAACATCTCCAAACAAAGTAATTTTGCTGAAGTAAGAGTACAAAAATAATCGAGTGGGACGAAATAACGATGGCTCATAAAGGTGGTATTGAAGCCTTAAACAGATCACTAAGAGATATAAGGGGTGATACAAAATTAATGGGTGGAGTAACAGTTTTGCTGGCCGGAGACTTTCGGCAGACTCTACCAGTGGTGCCAAAAGGAACCCGAGCTGACGAAGTAAAGTCGTGCATTAACTAATTTGATTGAATTTGATTTGTGATTTTCCATCGTTTGATGGAATGATAACCATCCCGGAAGAATTGTGCACAGTTGTTACTACGATTCAAGAGTTACTGTCTAAAGTTTATCCAGACATTATTCATATACATGACAATTTAAGCCTATTGAATTGGTACACGGTGGCGCAAAGGTTTTCAGTGACTGGGCTACTGCGGACTTACATAAACGAAGAACAATACTGTATCAACTATATGAGGAACGACGGTTTAACGCTAGTGAAGAGTTTAAGGAACATGTGAAAGAGTATTCTAAGAATTTCAAGATAGACTGCCGTATAGCTAAGCGAAACTTTTTAAGTCATAAAATCTTGAATAGCTCTGATGTCATTAAAACGACTTGGAAAATAATTAATGAAGAAACAGGTCGCCGGAAAAAGGAAATTAATGACTTTCGTTTAAAAGTAGATGGTAAAATCCTAGAGTCGAATTTAGATATCGCAATTCAATTTGAAAATTATTTTACCAACATACCAGTGTCAACGACTAAGTGTCTGAACTCTTCGCCGGCGTCTGCCATTTTATTATTAGAAGATAACGTGTCTGAATGCAGTATACACTTTGAATTCACGCACGTTAATGCCTTGGATGTAATTAAGGCATTCAAGTCAATTAATATAAAGAAAACTAATGACCTTTGGGGGGTGTCGGTTCACGTCCTTAAATCCTTATTGGAAGTCATAGCATCTGAATTAATGGTCATATTTAATCACTGTGTTGACTGTGGCGAGTTTCCTGATCTTATGAAACATAGCAAGATAATTCCATTATTCAAAACGGGTAGTACTTCTGACCCCACTAACTTTAGACCGATCTCCATACTACCCACTTTCAGTAAAATCTTTGAGAAATTAATTTTATCACAATTAATGGAACATTTTCAATATAATAATTTATTACACACCAAACAATTTGGTTTTACTCGGGGTCGCTCGACAACCGAAGCTGGTGTTGAGTTAATTAAACATATTTTTGAAGCCTGGGAGGGGTCACATGATGCCTTAGGTATTTTCTGTGATTTGTCCAAGGCCTTCGATTGCGTTAACCATGACACATTGGTCAGGAAGCTACACCATTATGGAGTTAGAAGTACTGCGCTAAACTTAATAAAAACGTACTTATACGGGAGAATACAAAGGGTAGACGTGAATGGAAAACGATCACCAGGGTCTTTGGTCAAAATGGGCGTACCACAGGGCTCAATTTTGGGTCCTTTTTTATTCCTCATTTACATAAATGATTTACCATACCTTATAAAGGACAAACATGATATAGTATTGTTTGCTGATGATACCTCACTCGTATTTAAAGTCAAACGACAACAGGAGTTTAATATCGATGTAAACAATGCTATATCAAAAGTAGTAGATTGGTTCAGTGTTAATAATTTATTACTGAATGAGAAAAAGACTAAATGTATTAAATTTATGACTACAAATGTGAAAAATAGACAAACTACTGTAACTATAAAAAATGATAGATTAGACCTAGTTAATGATACAGTATTTCTTGGAATAACGTTAGACTCCAAACTCCAATGGGGTCCTCATCTGGCTAAATTAGCGAATAGACTAAGTTCTGCAGTTTTTGCAGTTAATAAAATTCGGAATATAATAGACTTGAAAACCGCTCGATTAGTTTATTTTAGTTACTTCCATAGTATTATGTCATATGGTATTTTACTATGGGGTAGTGGTGCTGACGTAAACAGCATCTTTGTTCTACAGAAGAGGGCTATTCGTACTGTTTACAAGATGGGTCATAGAGACTCGCTTAGAGATAAGTTCAAAGAAACGAATATATTAACCGTATACAGTCAATATATTTATGAAAATATTATGCATGTTCATAAACACATCGGTAGTTTTAGAAAGAACTGTGACATACATAATGTTAATACCAGGAATAAACATAAGCTCGCAGTGCCCTTTACACGGCTTCACAAAATAAAAAAACTCTTTCATGGGTAATTGTATAAGGTTCTATAATAAGCTCCCAAGTAGTGTTACTCATTTATCAGTAAATAAATTTAAGAGTTACGTTAAACGTCAACTAGTTTCTAAAGCGTATTATAGTATTAAAGATTATATAAATGATGACAATGCTTGGGACTGAATTATTTGTATTACAATTATTAATGACCGTGGAGACTATATACATCTCCTTGTATGCTTATTATTTTAATTTGACATCTGGAGACTCTTTACATCTCCAAAATTGACCGTGGAGACTTTCTACATCTCCCTTGTTTGTGTTTGTTGTTTTGTTGTTTTGTTTTTTTGTTTAATTACCTACTTACCTATATTTAATTTTAATTTGACATTTGGAGACTCTTTACATCTCCGGAATTGTATTATTATTTTAACCTGACATTTTTATTAATTTAATTATTATTACTACTGGGACCTGTACATCCCTGTGACATTTAAATTAGATAGCTTATGTTTAGTATTGTAATAAGTTCTTTATTTAAAAAAATGGCTTACTGTTGAGTTTCTTGCGGTGCTTCTTCTCAACAATGGTCTCTTGAAGCGCTGGTAGATGGTAAATTCAGACTTGTAAAAGTGCCTACAGGGCCTACTTACAGAATAAATGATTTTATTTTTATTTATTTATATGTGAGCGTGCCGTTCTTACTCCAAAGAACGATCAAGCAGCAGCTATCAACGATATACTGCTCATGTCGTTTGAGGGCGAAGAAAAGGTCTATACTTCGATTGATACTGTGGTTAATACAGATGACGCTACTAATTACCCTGTAGAATTTTTAAATTCATTGAAACCGCCAGGTTTGCCTTATCATAAGCTTATTCTGTTCTGCGTGTGGGCACTCCAATTATGTTGTTGAGAAATTTAAAACCACCAAAACTTTGTAACGGTACGAGACTGCAAGTGAAAGCGTTACATCGCAATGTAGTAATGGGTAGTTGTATGCAATTGTGTATAGTGTTTTGGTTTTGGTTAATTTTAAATAGTGTGTAGTTATTACGGTGCGCCATTCACCTCTCCAGGTTTCACTGAAAACCAGCGTTACGGTGTATCTAAACAATAAATTGTGGCATAAAAAGCTGAGTGGAGACCATTTTGGGCTTGATGCAGTTAAGGTATTATTTAGAATTTAAGTTGATTTAGTTAAGCAAATTGTATTATTATTACTACTTTTAACTTAAGTGCTTTAAGTGCCAAATAAATTTTATTTCATTTAATTTTAATATAGTGGAAGCCACTATATTAACTGGGTGAATTTAAACGATTACAGTTTCCCCTAAAAGTCTGCTTTGCCATGACAATAAACAAGTCTCAGGGGCAAACTCTCAAATTTGCGGGTATTAACTTGAGAGAACATTGCTTCTCTCATGGACAGTTTTATGTTGCTTGCTCTCGAGTAAGTTCACCCAGTAGCTTGATTGTTTTAGCGCCTAATGACAGATTAGTTAAGAATATTGTGTACAAAGAAGATTTGAAGGCCCTATTTTTTTACACACGCTAAAAAAAGTAAAGCCGCAAAAACTATACATAATTAATAATAATACTTCTTAACGCGAGCGAAGCCGCGGGCAAAAGCTATGTCGATATAATTCTGGCCAGGGAGGACGTCTAACTATTAAATTACTTTAAACTATGAATGTACTTAACTGCGATAAACGAGTTCTACGCGGATGAAGTCGCGGGCAAAAGCTAGTCGTATTATAAACGTTACGATCGCTCGTATTTACGTCACAATTCATCTACTTGTTGTATCTTATATGCACTCACCTTTGTGTCACTGGAAGAATGCTGGTTCTTATGGCACAGGGTAATCCTAATTTAAGATCGAGCTGCATCTACTATTGTGTTTTATAATGTACAAACTTTTTGTGATACTTATAAGTATGATTTTTGTAACTGTCTTATTCAATAAATTTATTATTAATTTAAAAAAAATGGCGGCCGAGTATAAACAATGGGTACCATGTCATGACATGTCAAAAGCAATGTTGTTTTACTGTGTTGAATAAAGCCCCATAGCTTATTCTCAAGTTCATTGCTAGGTATAACGTATTATTTAATTAAAAAGTTTAGTATGGTGTACCGTCCAAGAGATCCACAGCTCTCGAATGGCGACGTCTATAGCCCCCATCAGTCGGTTCACGTGCATTATAACATCCTCGGAATTGCTGCAAGGCATCATCCAAGCGGCGTCCGTCATCACCTGCAATCAATTTTGTACGTTTTAGTCGAAATTGAAAGAACCAGAGGTTTACTTACTGCCAAACCCTATATTCAATCAGCGGACAGATAGGCTTACTTCGGATTAAAATTTGACACATTTTGTAGGGTGCGTCTCACGAGATATAACAACAAAATCTATAATTTCATGTTAATAACGTTTACAAGATATAATAAACGTTAGCTATAATAACAAAATCAATATTTTCATAAGGAATAACGGTCAATTAACATAATATTCATTTTATGTAATGTTTTTGTCTACAGTGTGTCTCTGACCTTGGGGCTTTAAATTCAACGATCGATTCTACTCGCTAAACTGAACTACTTTTGTTCTGCAACATGAAAAAATAACTTAAATTTAGATAACTAATTGATGTTAAAGTCTAATTGTAAAATCAGTGTATTACATACTGGCCATGTAATCACTATCTCATGGTACGGGGGCGACATTACCTTGGTACGAGGGCTAAAGGAAAATGGAGAATTGGATCGCGTACATTGAAAATTAGATTTAACTTGTATGATAAAAAATAAATTTAAACTGAACATATTTTTAACAACTTACAGAACAAAAGAAGTTTAGTTTCAGGAGTAGAAATGATCTATGCATTTAAAGCCCCAAGGTCAGAGGCACCCTGTATAATACTCACATTGTCTAATTTCAGTTCGTATAACATACATGACATATAACGATCATAATACATAATATATTTTAGTATAAGGATTATAAGATCTAATATCGTATGCTATACTCAATGGGTGGGTACTGTAAGGAGCGGGTACAGTCGAGTTCATAGATATGGTACCCTGTAGTACTTCATCATTTCAATCGTCATTTTAATCGCTGTGACAATTCATATACTTATGGCAGTTTAAACATGACATAAAATAAATAGACAAGGTACTAAAGTGTACACATATTTATGAACTCGAGTCTACCAGAACGGTCTTGCTTGTAATTTGTTTTAATTAACCAGAAAATGCCACGAGCATGACGAATCAGGTCAGAAGCGACTCGGTTAGGTTAGGTTAGAAGGCCTAGGCGGGAGCTTTGCTCGAGGTTATTTTTTTTTCTGCCCAGATAATTCAGACTGCTGCCAGTAAAGTTAGTAAGGTAAGGTTCATTGTTAATTAAGAAGGCCACTTAATACTGAAAATAGAATTTAATTTCAAATAACATATGCATGTTTTTATTTTATACGTGTATTATGTTTTTTGATGTTAGATAATTTGATTAATATTATCTTTTAAATCTTAGGTGTTATGAACGTTATACGTTTTAATAGTTATATAAATTGATATTATATATTAATAACGTTATACTTTATACTCGTAAACTCACGCCTTCATTCCCAGAGTGGGGTAGGCAGAGCTACAGAATTACCAACAACTCCAAAAACTTGTTGATAACTCTGTAACCACAATTATTAACCACGTTATACTTTATGGAAATAGATATTTTGAAATTATATCTTCCGTTCATTATATCCAGTGAACGTTATACTAAACGTGTTTATACAAAGTGAGCGTATATATTATGAGTGTTATATTATCAGTTCTTATATCTCGTATTACTTACCCCATTTTGTATGGGCAAATGTCAAATTTTAACCCGAGGTAAGCCTTATCTATCCTCGGTTTGAATATAGGGTTCGACCGTTAAGGGAGGAGCTTGTGCAGGGTCCGTCCGGGTTGGTACCACCATCTTATCCATTAACCTACCGCCAAGCAGCAGTGTTTGCATTGTTGTGTTCCGGTTTGGGGATAAGACTAAAATATGAAATGACTAGCATAGAGGCATTCTATCTTAGTCCTCAGGGTTGGCAGTGCATTTGCAGTCTTGTGAATGCGAATGCCTATGGGTCACAGTTTCCACTTACCATGAGGTGGCCTGTGTGCTCGTTTGCCTTCCTATGCCATACAAAAAAACAGAATTGTTCCCAGGTCTCCCATAAGGGACTGACTGAGAAACTGGTGAAGATCGCGAATATCGAATGTCAACTGGATCAGAACTGCCATTTTGCAGTCCAGTCTGTACCGGCCCCTAAGTAGTACAAAACCAACCATCGTATGGGAATCCTTGAAGAATGTCTAGCAGAGGACCCTTTCTCGTTGGTATGATGACGAGGACTTCTTGTTTAATTACTTACTAAAAGCCGTATTAATGCATAAGGTCCTACGACCCTAGACTAACCTGCTTCAGATACACGAGCCGGTTCTTCCTCATCTGCAGCACCACTGCTCTCCCGGAGAACGAAGGCAGCTCGGCAGGGTGCTGGCTGCGTGTCGTGACCATGTCCTTCTTGGCATCTTGGACCTCATCACTGAACATAGCCCACACCTGCAAGCAGTGAAATTAAAACGATTCAGATGATATTTTAGGATGCTTACAGAATTCAGTATTCGCTAGAACTATCAACAAAATGTGCGAACCACGCACATTTCGGGGATTGTTCTTGCAATCTTTACGCCTTTAGGTAGGTAACTTGGCTACCAAAGCAAGCTCTAGCTAACGATACACATAAATTTATGGAGATAAATACTTATTTATGTATACAAGTAGGCCTAGCCAAGAAACAAAACACTGCTGACGTTTCTGTTTTCTATCATCATCAAATCCAAATGAATCTACCTCGGCGGTTTTCCTTTTAAAGATGCGTTTAAGGTTCTTCCGACGAGAATAGTTGTTTAGAGAGAACAGTGCCACCACAGCTTCTTCTACGTGGTTCACCCCCTCAAACACAGTCTCCACTAGGTTTTCTATGATTATCTGTAACAATTTGATTGATAAAATAGGTAAAGATAAAGATACATACATACATAAACTCACGCCTTCATTCCCAAAGTGAGGTACCTAGGCAGAACTAAAGAATTACCAATAACTTTTAAAACTTCTTTAAAGATAAAGATAAAAGATGTTTATTCAGTAAGTAGGCCGCACGGGCACTTTTACACGTCAAAAATCTACCAGCGCTTCACAAGAGACCACTAAATAAATAAATATTAAAGGTCGACATCACACAAATTAGTCTCAAACTAAGCTCTAGGCTTGACAGGCTTGTACTATGGGTAATAAATAAGGCAATGATAAACATACTCATATAGAGAAATACAGAGAGAAGAAGAGTCCCATGTAGTTGCCGGGTTAGAATAGTGCCACTCCATAGGCCCCAGACAAGATGCATTACGCCAACTCGCTTTTCTATTCGTTTTGTTTTTAAGCCAATCGTTTTACTTGTAGATGACGTGATACGAAAAGTCACGTGATCTAGCAGTGACGCGATTGGTTTAAAAACGAAACGAATAGAAAAGCGAGTTGGCGTAATGCATCTTGTCTGGGGCCCCATGTCTTCCCGTGGATGTCGTAAGAGACGACTAAGGCAATATAGGCTTGTAGGCGATGGGCTTGTAGGCGATGGGCTTGCAGTCTGTTACTAATACGTTGAAAACATCTTAGCATAGCTTTACAATTATCAACGGGTTTTTAAAGTTGTAGGTAATTCTGTAGCTCTGTCTACCCGACTCTGGGAATACAGACGTGAAGGTAAGCATGTATGTATGTGCGTAGGTATATAGAGAAATAAATACCTTATACCTACACATTGAAAATATCCAAGACTCAAGATCGAATAGGTACTCGCGCTCATCACATAAATACTTGCCCATTCCAGGAATCCAGCCCAGGACCGCTAGCTTTGTAGGCATCCTACTAAGAACGAAGTTAATCGCGTCGTCAATTACCGTCTATTACCTCAATATCCTTAATGACAGTGCGGAACTTGAGGATGTCGTCATACCAAGATGGCGCCTGCACGTCCAAGATGCTGTCGGATACGTTGCGCACGCGCCGCAAGCCGTCGTGGAACATCTATCAACATAAAAAGTTGCAGGTTGGAATCACTTGACACTCTTGACTGATGTGATTTTTGCGTGTTGTGGTAAGGTAAATAATCATTCAGGACTGTGCTAGTGTAAGATGGTATGCCAGTTGTTATCTATCTAAAATGATGCTTAAAGTTTCCAAACGCGGTAGCACTTTATACTCTTACACGGTCCGGAATACCGAAGCAATTGAACCATAGCTGAGCAAGAAAAACTGACAAGAGTGAGTCCCTATTTCCAGCAGAAGACTCCTATAAGGTTATGGTGATGAGATGATGATGTCCAAAAAATAATAAGAAACAAAAGAAAGTAAAGTGACTCGCCTGTTCGATCTGATTGCATTTTTCTTCGAACTGCTCACCACGTGCGCCTCCAAATATAGGCTTGGGCACCGGTTCTAGTTCATCAATCCTGGATAAAAGAGTGATAAGCAGTCTTAGCAAGAACAAGGGACTTCCTGCCCATATTCCTCAGATAGACATCTAGCCTATAGGTATGCTATAAACTAGCAAATAAATAAAAGATAAGAAGAGCCGAGCATAACAGTAATGCCACAAGAGCGTTGCCGGTGCGTTGCGTAATCGCAACGCTGTGATTTTAACATACATAGATCGTGTGGCATGTCGTTCAAGAGATGTAGAAAAACGCAGCGGCGATGACGCAGCGCACCGGCAACGCCCGTGCAGCACCTCTCCAACTTACCTTCCAAAAATTATCATGCAATTGCACACATCGATCATATCAAAGCACCTCTGCACGAACGAGTCGATGTAATTAAAGATGGCCCCCGTATCTAGTTCCCAGCTGTTGGGACGTACTTCACTATGCGCCTCCGACATGACATCATATATCTCCCTATACTTCTTGCAGCAGTCAATGCATTTACTGAACTCTCCAAGAGCTTTCTTCGTCTCTCCTTCAAACAAACTATCCAATTTGATGTAGTTGCTACATAGAATAATAATCTGGTTACTCAAACCTTTGAAAAGATTGGTGATTCTGGTTTCAGAATTGTAGTGTGGAGACTCCATCCAGATGAATCTGAATAGGCTGATGATTTGTGGGACATGGATGGATATTTCGTCTGGGTCAGTGACACATTCGAGCACAGCGCAAGGATGCTTGATGACTTGAAGGTATTCAATATTGGATTTGGCTTCATCAATTTTTTCGACGATGTCATCGCAAAGTGTTTGAAACTGGTGAATGAATGTGGAATGGGTTGTGACGAGGATCTTGGTGATGTGTTTGACACATGGGTTCTTTATCTGGTATAGCAAGCACTGAAGATTCTCATCTGAGAAGAAATAATATAATTTAGGAGATGATTATTAAACTACGGAAAGGCAAGTAGATGAAGGAATCAGATAACTGGTACGTGGCAGTGTTCGCACTGTTGCCTTCTGTCGTGGGGACACAACCGGAGACAACCGGCGAAATCACTAGCATAGAGGCATTTCATCTTAGTCCTTAGAGTCGGCAATGCATTTGGAGTCTTAGGATTGCAGTCTTAAGAATGATAATGTCTATGGGTCTCAGATCCCGCATACAGTCAGGTTGCGTGTAAGCTTGTTTACCTTCTTTATGCCTAAAATAAATAATATCTAATTCAATTCAAGATCAAGAACTAAAGAAAAAAATATATCTCACGTCTGTAAATCCAAAAGTCATATTCATCACTAGGGCACAGCAGCTCCTGCTGTGACGCTACAGACGCCGTATCCTCCAAGCAGGATTTAATCTGGTGCGTCCAGTACACCACCACTCCTTCCAACCTCTTTACCAGCTCCCGGTCGCAGCTGGCCTGCTCGAACGACATCTGTTGACCCTCGCGAGGGACGTAGAGCACGGTAAGACCAAGCATCTTGTAATACATGTCTGTGAGTTTCGCTAGGAAGGTGTGGATTTGGGAGCAGAATTCACTCTTGACGCCTGTAAAAGAAGGTCCATCAGTCATGATTAATCAATTATTACACCGCTCCGAAAATTCTGTACTTCCTATATTTAATTATATTAAAAATAAGAAAACGTGTTCATTTTTAGCTTTCCGTAACCGTAATACGATAGCACATGAGATTTTCCAAAATAGAGTTTTACACACACACTACACAACGATAAAATTAAAAAAAACAATAAGTCTAAAGGAAGCCCTCATACGGTTGTGGTAAGGAACCCTTCATTTGCGAGTCTGACTTACAATTTGCCGGCTTTTTGGTCCTTCTTCACTCACGGTTCAACGTCACGGTTCAAAAAAAATGTATACGTGCAGTAGGTAGTGCTAGGTTTGACGACAGCTGTAGACCACTTCTCCAAAAGTTTAAAGTTCTCCCCTTAGCCTCTATGTATATTTAAAAAAATTGTCTATTTACCAAAAACCATCCAGATTATTTTAAGAGGCGCGACAAAATGTTCGCAGGAGAGCTACTTGCGCAGTACAAAAATCTACTATATCAGCCATCTTGTAGATCTGATATCTATAGGAGAAACGCATATAACATGTGTATAGTTTTATATAATAACCTTCCTGATAAATTTAAACTGCTGCATGGTAAAGTGTTTAAGACGAATTTGACCGAATGGCTACAACATCATTGCTTTTATAGTGTAAAGGATTTTTTAAATTTTAATGGTACAGACAATTATGAATGCAACCTCAAGCCTGCTAGTCACTAATTATATATTAAGTAGGTATCGAAAATACTGCATGTAATTTGTAATTTTAAATTATTGGGTCTGATTTGATTTTTTTGATTATAAGCATACATAATATTTTGCATGTCGATTGCATGTCGACAGAATACTGATTCTACTATTAATCTTAAGACCTGATTGTAACGTATTCTAGCAAATAAAGATTTCAATTTCAATTTCTCAACTCAACCCATCGACGTGAAATTTGATACAAATATAGTTTATACCCGTAGACGGATATAGGGTAGGGTGAATTAGAGGACAAGCCATTGCTCCAACCCATTGGTTCTCATTGTTACATTTTAGGTACATACTGACAAAACCTTGAAAACGATGTAACTAGTGAAATGAAGCGTTAACAAGCTAATCTCAATTTACTTTAAGATCGCCATTGTATTTAATGTTAAGTATGTTAAGCAAATAAAGTTTTTCAGCTGGAGCATCACTTACTATCGGGCCAAGTATTTATCGCGAAAAAAAATGGCGCATAAACACTCTCCAACATCTGTATCAAATTCGCTTCAACGGAGTCGACAAACGTTCCAAAAACTATGTCCTCATGGAACGATCCCACTTTGAAAATATAGTCCGGCTGTCTCAGAAAGTAGGTCAAATCGAATACTGGTGTTAAAGGCACATCGCTGGTTACTGTTAGTTTATCAGCTTTGAAATATATGCATAGCATAAGTGATTTAGGCTCAAGAATCCAATCGATGATCGCTTCTTTGTTTTTTTCCGTCCAGTCCGTTGGTCTTAGGTCGTATAAGGTCGTTATTTTCTGGATGTACTTCACTAGTTCATCTAACTCCTCAGGTGCATATTTAGGTTTTTCTAGAAGCTTTGCCGCGGCTTCCTTTTCGAGTTCTATAAGGCGTTCGCGCTCTGAAATTGGTTAAAGATAATTTAGATTAAGCACATCCAATTTTATCACTAACCATTAACCATGAAGTTTTTGACCCTAATAATAAAGGGCATTGGGTAAGTTTGTATGAAGAAAATTCAAATATTTTTTTCAGCGGCTACTGGTGATTTTAGCATAGTTATTTAGAGGACCTCGAAATACACATAGATATATATGTATAATTTATGGCGTTAAATAATATCGGAGTGGAGATATTAAAGATTTAGTATTCCGTTTTTGGTAGTAATACTCGGCTCTGATGCACTTAAGAGTATTACATATAACAAAATATGTTTATTTTGAATAATTCCATCATAACGTACCACTTTTACGAATGGCCACTCACCTTGAAAATTAATGGCTTTTACAAATGACAAAACTTTCACCCAAACCCCTTTGGCCTAATGATTACTTGACATAATGTCCATAGACGTATTTTCTTTTAACATAATGTCTTTAATCCTAATAAAAATATCCTCATCAAAGCTTGATATAACTAATGCTCGTAGTTCGATAAAGCTCGGTTATTGTCAGATATAGGTAGATACCGGACTCTTAGCCACGGTCGCAGTTCCACCTAACACTCCTCGCGCTTCGCTCGTCGTCGTACCTAACTTTCATTTTCATTTCAGTTCGTTGTTTATTTGACAGGCTCAAGATAATTCATGAATCTAAGCTAATATTTTAAAGAGGAAATATTTGTATTTTTGTATGTTTGTAACAAATAAACTTAAAAATACTGGACCGATTTAAGAAAAATACTATTAGAAGCTACATTATTCCTGATTAATATAAGCAATGTTTATTTTTTTTGCCTGGACGGAGTCGCGTGCAACAGCTTTCTCAGCTCACATTTATTAATTTTAATGAATGAAATATTTTTATGTATAATTTTATAACACTCTCTGGTGTCTACTGTTTAGGTTATAAATGATCTAAATAAATAAATAAACATTTGTTACTTATTTTATTAGGTGCCTTAATCATCTTTATTAAATTATTAAAATAAATAAAAAATAGTACTGAACATTATAGATAACACTTATGTCAAACGCGTTATAGCAAATGACTTTAGGACAAACGATACTATGGCAAAAGTTGAAACCCCCTCCCCTTAACACTACGTAAACAAAAACAAACATCTAGGCCAATCCAAACCATAACAATACCTCTTTCTTCCTCCGAGTCATGGCTCATGTCATCACTCCATGCGACTTTAGGCCGTTTCCTCTTCATCTTAACCTCCTCAATTACCTCCTCAGTTACTTCAGCTTGTTCCATTCTGGCAGGTACTTAATTAACGACTAAACTAAATATCACTTAGTTTTACGTAATGCGTAAACAAATTAATAATTATTTGACGCGTTCATGTTTTCCTAACGGAAAACAACAAACTGCTGTGACGTTTTTATTATAAAGCAATTACCACCGTTTGTACTTATGCATGGCCAGTATTAAATTTTGGACGATTGCGATAGGGAACCTCTTTGTTTATCTACCATATGAAGTTTTAATGGCATAACGAGGAAATAAACTAAAAATACAGCTTGTTTTATTGATTAAACAGTTGCCCAGTAACGGTTGTAGCCGAGATATTTGAAATTGGCGTTCCTCAGACTAAAAAGTACATGTATCCTTTTTAAAGTTTTCATACAGACTGTATTTAGAAAAAAACCTTTGGCAGATGGCATGTCAATTGTCAACGTCAAACGTTTATAAATATTTACGGATTGTTGTATTTTCAAAGTTCATTGGAATAAATGTAAAAGGTAATCGTGAATGTTACTAATAGTACCTATTGATTAAAAATGGATAGCTATAGAAAATAAATGGATATGGAAAGTGATGTAGCTATAGTTCGGTCAATGTAGGATGATTTGACAGCCGTGTTTCGTAATTTTATATCCCCGACGGTGTATGTCTGTGCAATCGTAGCTCCCAAAGTATTAGACGGATTCGAGCGCGTATTTTTTTAAAGAAAGCTGATTTATAATCCGTCGTAAATCAGATGGCCCGTTTAAGATTAACTTATCAGCTTGGAAAGTAGGGGTTGCTATTACATTGGGGGTTTTAATCTATTTATTAGTAGTTAACATCTTAGCCTATTTGTGCAAAATGTGGTTACTGGATTATCAGTTTTAATTACCTCTATGGATAGCTAGCCCAATCCTTTGGGGGAAGTAAGCACCAGCTCTAGGATCTCCGGAGTTGTCTATGAGCCGGGATGACAGAGCCTTCATAAAGCTCAAGTTTTTTAGAGTTATGGGTAATTCTGTAGCTCAGCCTACCCCACTCTGGGATTACAGGCGTGATTTAATGTATGTAGGTATGTATCGTCGATGATACTGTAAATCCGCGTAACTAACAAATTTATGATAGAGCAAAATAAACCCTACCGTCTTATTAAAAAGGTGCATTTTGCTCCTTATTAAAAATGTTACTTGCGTTGAGTAATTGTAGTTTATTTTATTTTATTTATTTATTTTAGAGATAGCAAACAATAGGAAATATTCGTGACATTTCACAGCTTCAATTTTGTTTTGCGAAGTTGACAAAATATTTTTTTGAATAGCTATAAAAATAACCAAAATAGATAAGCCAACAAAGATTTGTTCCTATCTCTTTCTAGCAAAACAGAATTTAATTCGGAGTTTATAAATGCTTGTGTCGACCGTATTTCTTGGCCGATTTTAATTTCACTTTTGGTGATCTCTTTTAAGGTCCCAAGTAGCAAAATATGGTCATGTAATTATCCCGGGAGCATTAATTTTTTAGTCCTATAGAATACTGAAGAACGTTTATAAAACCGCATTTGGGCGCACTTTATATGGCTATTACGTCCTATACTCGTTTTATTACGGTCCGGAATCGTGTCAATCAATTTTATATTGTTCTGGTTGTATGCACTCACAAGAATAAATGTTCTTATAAGGATCCGGTAAGCCGCCTGAACAAGAGCAATTACTCCTTTAAGGATCTGGCACATGCAGTTACTGGTGTAATTGATCCTTCAGTGATCAGCATGATGCTACTAAGAGCATTGATTTATTTTCATTGGACAGTTGAACGACGCCGTGCAGTGTAAAAAATAAAAATACATATTTTAAATTTAATATTTATAATATTTTATATCTAAGTGTAGCAGTTTTGTCATTTTACTGTTATATAAAGCATTCAAATCAAGTTGGGAAATTAACTTTATTGATAAAGTAACTGACTACGAGAAACATATTTACACGCCCCGCGTTTCAACATGAAATTTCAAATAGTTTGTCTATTATTTATTTATTTGACATGTGAACAAATAGCAGCCATGACAGTAATCGAACTAAGAAAATTTAAGAAATCAAAATAAAATGGCGTTGAATCGCTAGTCGCTCTTTTAATAGCAAGTGTAACACACGTATAGGTAAAAACGTACTTATAAATTTGATATCGTGCAAGTTTGGTGCTACTATTCTCTTAGAAGTCACGACCAAGACTAAGCAATCCTATACAATCCTTGACCTATAGCGACTATTTCTATAAGATTTCATATCTTATTGAGGAAATAAGTAAGACATTAATAGGAGTAAACATTTTTATAACATGCATTTATAGGATCCTGTAAATGCTTGACCTATTGAGGCAATTTTTATAACATTTATAAGGTTACGTATCCTATAGAGGAAATATTTAAGACCTTAATAGAATTGAATGGTTTTATTAATTGCGCTTATAGGACAACATTGCTTAAAAGTCTTATGACATGCGTTTATAAGGCCATGCTCTAGTAAGAGTCTTACAAAGTTATCCTGTAAAGGTTCATGAGACTAAGTTGTAGGATTGAAAGGTCTTGTAGCTCAAATCGACTTGTAAGATGCTGTTGTAAGATAAGTGGTCAAAGTCAAAACGTTAATAAGATTCCTACAAGAACTTTAGTCTTATAAATCGCTTATCGTAGGAGAAGTTTGCTTGTTGGGGTATTTTCATATACATGTATGTATACATACATTAAATCACGCCTGTTTCCCAGAGGGGTAGGCAGAGACCACTTCTTTCCACTTGCTACGATCTTGACAAATTTCTTTCGCTTCTTCAACATTCATACATCGAGTCATGCACGCACGTCGGTTATGTTTTCATATTATGTTGAGAAATGCTATTTAAATAATCCATGCATATTCCCTATTGCACAATACATTGTACTGACTATGGTTACAATATAATATTATGATAGTTCAGTGTAGTATGGATATGTCCTAAGAAAGGACGACGGAAACATGACTACAAGCACTACACAGACTAGAAGGGAGAGAGAGATTAGTAGGTATGAATGTGGTCGCATATCAGAGGCGAGGAAGATTGAAAAATAAACTCTCGCACCAAGGGTTCCGAGTCACACTTGGGTCGTTTTTATTACTTCTCGTTTTTTATTAGGTTTGCGTTATAATAATTGTTTTGACGATTAGTAAAACAAAAATCTTGCATAGTACTATTATTTATCTTTTTGATTAAATCTGCCGGTTTGTGTTCAGTAAAGAGGTTTGAATTGAATATTGAAAGCTGATGGAGGAGAGTGGAAGAAGAGATGTGTTGTGATGATGAGAAGATGATAGTCATGAGCAATATGTTAGAGAACATCAGCTGACTGTTAAGTTTCTTGCGGCGCTTCTTCTCAGCAGTCGTCTCTTCTTGGGCAGCGCTGCTAGATTTTTCACGCGTAAAAATGCCTCTGCGGCTTACTGAATAAACATCTTAAGTACCTTTTTTTTGTTTAAAGTTGAACAAGGATAGGGTGATGGGCGTTGCCCATAATTTCTGAATTTTATTGGTTGCAGATTCCACATTCCCATTTTTTCCGATCTTAATTTTTTCCAATCGCATATTTTCCTATCAGGATTTCGCCCAATTGCAATTTTTTCCACTTATAATTAGGTCGAAAAAGGAAGGTAGATTTAGGTTATGCTACTTTTACAGCAGAAAAGAACGCGAAATGAATTAGTTAGTTCATACTTGGAATGGTAAAAATGGAAAAACGAGCCAGTAAAAAAACATGATTGTGTTTTTTTTTTGGAAATTATGTGCCAAATTCAGGTGGATAATGGTAAATCTGTTGAACAGAAACAGCATGCGCCGCCATGCATGGCTCGCGGCGTGCTCGCGTTTAGCAAGGACGGCCGACACCGAGTGGCGGGGGTGCTGCGCGCGCTGCTGATTGCGCAGCTGACCGTGTCTCTGTTCCTGCTTATATTCTGCTACAACGTGTCGCATAAGGTCCTGATGCTGCTCAAGGACATCCATAAGGTGACCTCAAGGAGTTCACTTTTTTTTTATCGCATAGGCAGGCAAACGAGCACTCAGGCCACCTGATGGTAAGTGGAAACTGAGACCCATAGACATTTGCATTCACAAGACCGCAATCCTAAGACTGCAAATGCGTTGCCAACCCTGAGGACTAAGATGGAATGCCTCTATGCTAGTCATTTCCCCCGCTGTCTTATCCCCAAACCGGAACACAACAATGCGAACACTGCTGCTTGGCGGTAGGTTAATGGATAAGATGGTGGTACCAACCCGGACGGACCCTGCACAAGGTCCTCCCACAAGTAGCCTGATTACCAAAATTGTGCGCAACAGCTAATAGGATACATTTGTTAGCATAGCGCAGCTATACCTTCAGGGGTTTCTTTTACCCCTCCTCAAGGAGTATGGGATAGGGTTCATATTGGAATATAGGAATGAAGAGCACTACACGGGCTGGCTGCGTGTCATCACATGGGTGCCCGCACTGGACGCGCACTAACTGGCTTTGCCTGGCTGTGTCATCGTTACCATCCATAGATTACTTTTATCAATCTATAGACCATATGCAGTCCATTCATTTCTTTTGATATTTTTTTCTATTCTAGTATCTTATTAGCAAAATATTATCTCTAGATGTGGATTGTAAATTGTAACTAGTTGTTGGTCATTTTGATCCGGCTATCTATCACATGCCATCCCTCATTTCAAAGTTCCTCTTTACTTCTTTAATCCACCATCATCATCATGTCAGCCGAAAGACATCCACTGCTGGACATAGGCCTCCCCCAAGGCTCTCTACTCAGACCGGTCTTGTGCTTTTCGCATCCACCGCGTTCCCGCGATCCTTACAAGGTCGTCACTCCATCTTGCTGGAGGTCTACCTACAGCTCCACCGCTACAGCTTTAATGCACCGCATTCATAATATTATTTTATCTATGTGTAGTTTGCCAGTGGTTTGCTGATCGCTATCAACTCCCATCTCTCCTCGTATCCAAATCATTCAAGGGTTTTCATTGCAAAAGCTTCTCTTGATCAGATCGTCACCCCCCTAATGATACTTCCATTATAGAACCATCTCCCGCAGGTGACGGTGATCCTGCTGCACGGGCTGGTCATGTTCCAAGTGTACGCGATGAAGCTGCACTACACGAGCGGGCTGCGGCTCATCACGTGGGTGCTCAAGTGCCCGCACTGGACCCGCACTGACTGGCTCTGCCGCGTGTGGCTCGTCAGTGGATCGCTTATTGCTGTCAATGGTCTGATGGTGTATTGTGCTTGCAATGGAACGCTGAAGGTAATGCAACACAAGTTCATTAAACAAGTTTAAATGCAACGTTAATGAAGTAATTTATTGTGTTTAAGCGCACTTAATGTTTCGTATAAAAATAATGCTTCTGTATTTAAATGGCGATTACATGTTTACCGCAACTCCGTCCACTTAAAAGTCAGTTATCGCTATTCACTATCGCAAAGTGCATCGAATAAATTTACTGTGGAAGTATTAAAAAAACATTTTTGTTTGAATTTATTCTGCTACATTATGGAAGACGATCGCTTCACAAATGTTTCTCTCTGAGCCTACCTATTCAGTAAATTGACCCCATGAGGGATCTTTTACACGTCAGTACCGCCCTGCCCTCGCTAACGCCCTATCGCCCCCCAGGAGACTCATACGCGATATTTTCGGAAAGTAGAGTGGAACGCAATATTTAACCTTGCCACTACATTTACGACTCATCATCATCAGCAGGATGTTTTTTCTTATCCCTTCTTTCTCATATCACTCTTCATACTATCCATCTCTTTATAGGCCTTTCTCTTGCTTTATTATAACCCTTCACATTCATACTCAAACCTTCTTGCAACATGACTCCATTTACGACTATGTTGGAATATGTTGCAGGCGTTGAACAAAGAACTGTCCAGTTCTCTGCGCGCGGGCATATCGCAGTATCTCACGGAACCGACTTGGAAACATCTATTAGACACAATGCAGGTGAGGTCATATATGTTCATACTCGTAAATCAGTAATCAATTTAGCCACCATGGGCCAAATATATCAACATTTTAGATATACTTTTGAATTTTCATGGTTTACTGATTATAGGGTTCGATTACATTTCTTTTTACCAGTGGTTAATTTTATTTGGAACACACGCCATCGCGATGACAATATAATACGCGTATCATGATGTCTAACGGCCGCACTCAGAGCCAGCTTAATGAGTAATGACGATTAAGTCGTTTGTGGGACAATTTTTATTCGACCAACTTTGAAAAAAGAACGAGTTTATTGCCTCTTAAATGTCTCTGAGCCTATCGCGTCACTCGTAGATGATGTGATACGAAAAGTCCCCTTCATGGTCAACTAAGCCCACTCACAACTCAGCCCGCGGGCTCAGTTGACCTCTAAAATATATGTTGGGGGTGACTCGGCCTACAAGGTCAACTCAGCCCGCGGGCTCAGTTGACTACAGTCTACTGCCAGAGGGACAACTCAGCCCGCGGGCTCAGTTGACCTCTAAAATATATGTTGGGGGCGACTCGGCCTACAAGGTCAACTCGGTTTTTGAAAACTCGAAGGGAGAAAAGACCAATGTTTATCGATATAGCGGTCATTCTCTCATTGCTTCATTGGGTTAATTTATCTTTCAATAAGTATCACTAGTATTATTGTACTATAGCAAATACCTACTCAGGTTATGCATCATTCTTAAATCAAATGAAACGGATTAAACTTGCCAATATTTTGAACTTTTTTATCATTGACCGTTGAAAAGAGTATGTATCATCGGAAAGTTTGGGGTGTAAGTATTACTTTATGTTATTTTACTTGTTTCACACTTAATAAATGCTATGTTCAAATACTTTTATTTATTATCAGTCAAAAACTGGTTATTAGCCTTATTTCTTTAATTAGTCATGTAGATTCCTCTGTAATTATTTTGCATAGTATGTTTTCATTATTTTACTTTAAAAAATTGGGTTTACATGTGAATAATATTCATATTACCAAGCAACATATTTCTTTACTTGAAAAACTTTATTTTAAACAATTTTTTTGTATGTTTTGGCATTTAAGCATGTTTTAAGAATTATTAGTCAAATAATTATCACACAAAGATTACAAGTTAACCTTTAGGGATTATGAACAAAATTAAAATATTTAAAGTAATCAGAATAATTTATGTTTCAAAATGCACTATAGGTAGGTACCTATTTTTGGCTCAGTATGAGACAGCTCACTTATTGCTATGTAAAACAATATAAATAGGTAGAAATCAATGACATTTAAACAGTTAGATTTAAAAAAAACCACCTCAAAGATAAATTTTCGCCGCCAAACAGGTGGACAGAAAGGAAATGTGATTAAATTACACTACTTTTACTGTGTTAGGACGGATCGGCAAACGTTACATTTCCAAAATAAACTTCTGGTTAACTTTAGCTGGCTGGTTCAATCTGAGACACTCTAACCTACCCTTTCCAGTAACTTTCTGTTTAGAAATATATTTCGACTGAGCTCGTGGACTGAGTCAACCATTCGATGGGTCCTACGTAAAAGGGCCAAAGCAACATTTTATCAATTTTGAGTTTTTTAAGTTAAAAGCATCACAACACCATGCTTAATAAATACCACTAACAAAAATACAACTAAACGAGTTTTTTCTGCAGTAGAATGGCCAATGTGTCTCTGAGTTATGGCATTTTTAAACTTTAAGGGCCCGTCTTGTAAAATTATGATTTTACACTTAGGCCTTTATACGTAGGACCATATAACTTTAAACTGTAGTCGACTGAGCCCGTGGGCTGAGTCAACCATATAACTTTAAACTGTAGTCGACTGAGCCCGTGGGCTGAGTCAACCATATAACTTTAAACTGTAGTCGACTGAGACTGTACGGGCTCAGTCGACCCCATAGGCAATTTCTGGGCCGAGTTGCCCCCGAAAAAATAAACGTAGTCAACTGAACCCGCGGGCTGAGTTGTGAGTGGGCTCAGTTGACCATGAAGGGGAAAAGTCACGTGATCTACCAGTGATGCGATTTTTTAAAAACGGATCGAGTAGAAACGTTAGTTAACGTAATGCAAGGGCCTTTGAGTACGGTGGTAAGACCTAATGAAATGACGCTAAGATAAACTCAGGACGTCAACAAGATCTTCACTGTCTCTATCGTGGACCCATCGAGTTTGGTCTAGTGAGATTCGTCTCAATAAGCGACTGCAAAAAACATACAGTTGGCAACAAAAACTTGACACAAACATGTTACGTTTCGACAAAATCTCTTTCATTCTTTACCAACTTTACTTATTGTTTTATTGTTAGGTTGACCTGGGATGCTGTGGGGCGGAGAACCCTAACGACTGGCACACCATACCTTGGATTAACATGGACTTTCTAAACGAGAACTCTTCCCTCGTCATGAAGTAATTCACTCCTTTCTTTTTTAATCTTTATAAAAGAAACCCAACGAAAAAAGGAATTAAGAGCCAATTCTGTGGAATTTAATGGAATACCTTCAAGAA
Organism: Acleris emargana; assembly: GCA_927399475.2. Taxonomy (NCBI): domain Eukaryota; kingdom Metazoa; phylum Arthropoda; class Insecta; order Lepidoptera; family Tortricidae; genus Acleris; species Acleris emargana. The sequence continues at coordinate 2,076,860 of OV656841.1, forward strand.
AAACTGTTATAAAACTATCCTTCAATTGAAATTTTTCCCTTTGTTGTTTGGCATTGATAAATCTCTCCTGTATCTACCAACAATACTTACTGACAAAGCTTGTTTTTTGCGTTCACATTTAAGCATTGGAGGCGTATTCTTATTTTTTCCTTCATTCACTTGTTTGTTGGCAGTTAACGTTTTTGAACTTAGTCTTGGGAATTGCTATCTTGATATGATAGTCATCACATTGTTTTTTATAGCCTTTAAAGCAGGTGGTATGTGTGTTCGTCTGCCTTCACTATGCCATATAAAATAAAACCCTGTACGTCGTGACTATGGATGTGGATAGACGTGGATAAAATATTTCACTCTCTGAGCAGTCAAATGCAAGGAATGACAGATGCTTTATATACCGCGTTAAAGGGAACCGTAATATGGGTCCTGGCTAGGGAATGCAAATAACCGGTTTTAACCGATTTTAACCGGTTTTAACCGATTTTAACCGGTTTTAACCGATTTTAACCGGTTTTAACCGATTTTAACCGCTTTTAACCAGTTATTTTCATACGAATACGGTTAATAATCGGTTAAATAGCATTCCCTAGTCCTGGCATTGTTGTTCAGGTTGGCTGGCACGGACGGTAAGGTGCTGCCCCCAGTCTCGCCGTATTCCTGTTGCACGCCGAGGGTGCTGGCTGCCTGCTACCACGACCCTTTACAGCAGGTACGCTATGCTCTTAGAATACAGATGACCTTTGCAGCATTAAGACTAGAAGAAGAGGATTCTACAGAATATCACAGAGAAACATTTAAATTCTTCTTCGTGCCAGTCCGGTCAAAGCTCACTAAAAAGCGATAACATACCGTAGAAAAAAAAAAACATTTTTTTCTTGAGAAATAAAGAGGCTATATTATTATTATTATTGACAATATTTTAACCTTTGCCACTTGTTGAGTAAAACGCAAGGGAAGAGAATTGGCGTGATAAAGAAGGTGCCCATTTAATGATTGGCCTGGATTTAAGAGTTTGTCATTAAAGGTGGTTCTCAAATTGTGTTTCCAGTCGGAGTGGCGCGAGGTCTGGTCTGAAGGCTCCCCGTTGCTCTCGGCGTCGCTATACACGCGGGGCTGCGTGGAGGCGGTGCGGGCGCCGCTAACGCGCGCACTGCTAGCACTGCAGATCCTCAACGTGCTCATAGTGCTGTTTCAAGTAAGAGTTCTACGTCTGGAGTGTGGTTCCCACTTCCTATTCACGCGGCGCTGCGTGGAAGTGGTGCGGGCGCCACTGTCTCATGCACTGCTGGCGCTGCTGGTCCTCAACGTGCTCATAGTGCTGTTCCAAGTAAGAATTCTACTTCTGGAGCGTTGTTCCCACTTCCCACGCAGAAGGCTCAAACGCTGCTCTCGGCCTCGCTATACACGCGGCGCTGCGTGGAGGTGGCACGAGCACTGCTGGCGCTGCAGGTGCTGAACGTACTCATAGTGCTGTTTCAAGTAAGAATTCTACTTCTGCAGTGTTGTTCCCACTTCCCAGTCAGAGCTAGTCAGAAGGCTGCTCGCAGCGGTCGGCCTCGCTATACGCGTGGGGATGCGTGAAGGCGGTGCGGGTGCTGCTGTCGCGCGCACTGCTGGCGATGCAGGTGCTCAACGTGCTCATAAGTAGTGCTGGTCCAAGTAAGAATTGTACTTCTGAAGCGTTGTTCCCACTTCCTAGGCAGAAGGCTCCTCGCTGCTCTCGGCCTCGCTATACATGCAGTGCTGCGTAAAGGCGGTGCAAGCGCCGCTGTCACGTGCACTGCTGGCACTACAGGGCCTCAACGTGCTCCACCAGTCAGTTTTTTCTTTAACATACATACATACATACCTTCACGCCTGTAATCAAAAAGTGAAGAGATTCGCAAATAGCTACACAATTACCTACAACTCTAAAAACTTGTTGATAATTTCTGTAATAAATTTTTTTTTTTTTTTTTTATTTATTCAGGAAACAAACAGCCATCCAAATTAAAATTAACATAAAACAAAATTACTTAAATAAGGCCTATAGTTTCCTATATTACTAAATGAACTAGTGTTCTACATAAGTGTTTAACATAATATAAAAATGAAAGAAACAAACACAAACAAATGGTAAGCTACCATTACGGACAATATAAAATATAAATTATATTTTGCACAGACTAAGATGTTTACCAGCGTATTAGTGACAAGCCCATCTCCTTACAGTATTACAATCGCCCACACAGCTGAGTGACCAATGAAGATAAACACAGAGAAACTGTCTCTGTCGTGCACATGAGATTCTTATGTAAAATCAGAGATGGGCATTAATCGATTAACTTTTTAGTCAACTAATCAATCGTCACAAAATTAATCGCGATTAATTTAATCAAGATTAAATTAATCGTCGCATGATACGATTGACGATTGATCAATCGTCATGTTAATCGACTAAATGTCACGATTAATTTTCGACTAAATATTAGAAGACAGCACAGCACGTTGAAAAAATAGTTATGTCTCGTTGTTCAATGTCTTTTACTTTCTTGGAACTCATTCTAGTTGGTTTGCTGTGTGATGTGATATAAATATTTAAAAACTTGTTCCAGTGACACAAGATTGTTTTTACCCTCTAAAGGTTACCTAGAAAAGGGTTTACGAAGTCCAAAAAATAAAAATAACTTATTTATTACTGATATCAATCGAAAGAAAATTAATCAAATTAATCAATCGATTAAAAATTTAGTCGTTGCCATTTAATCGACGATTAATTTAGTCGCGATTAAATCAGTCGAAACTCTTACGATTAAGATTGATCAATCGTCATTTTTAATCGTTAGTCGCGATTAAATAGGTTAATCTTAATCGTTAATCGTTAGTCGATTAAAATTTGCCCATCTCTGTGTAAAATCTATACTCATCTCTTTCTACATTTTTTCAATTCTGTCTTTAATGGGCAGTTAAGTGTGTGGCTGTTTGTACAAGCCTTTATTTATTCCCTTAGTAGTTTTTCCTTCTTTTATATTCCAGATATTAATAGTAGTGCTGACTCGGCTGTTGCATTCGAGTGCTCAGGACGCGGTGCTGAGTGGAGACTACGAGGGCATCGGGGAGGGGTACCTCTTCAGCAGGAATGGCTATCCTGCTTCTGGGCCGAGGGTAAGATCATCAGATCAGATCAGATCATTTTAGGTTTTACCCTTGTTTCATCGACCACTAATTTCATAACCTCGTAAGGTCCAGTGTGCAATGGGATGTACATAATCAAGGCAATTTACTTTGAACTCTGTTGCAATAAGAATAAGGTTTATTTTCCTGTGTCCATTAACTGAAAATGGCATTTTCGAAAAATCGCTATTGAACTTTATTCCCTTGATTGTAGATTCAAAGTCCCAGTTACAAAATACTCCCATTTTCCAGTATGGTGGCCTTGCGAGGATAAAACGTATCACTTCGCAGAATTTTCGTTTCATAGAATGCTATTTTCTGCAAAACCCGTTTTGATTTCAGGTTAAAATCTTGTGATGGTTACAAGTCTAGCGTAATTTAAGAGTAGCCTCTGCCCGCGACTTCGTCCGCATAGATTTCGATGATCGTAATACCCTCGGGTAGTTTTATTTTTTTCGGGATGAAAAGTAACCTGCGTGTTAATCTAGCGTATAAGCTGTCCCCACTCCAAATTTCATCGAATTCCGTCCAGCCGTTGCAGCGTGAAGGAGTACCAACCACACACACACATAATATTAGAGGGATAACCTGAACTTGACACGTGTTCAGCAGAAAATAGCTTTCTATAAAACGTATCATCGGTATCATCGATTTTTTTAGGTTTTATTTACATACATACATAAACTCACGCCTTCATTCCCAGACTTAGGCCGTAGGCCTCCCCTAATGTGCGCCATTTTACCTTGTCGTTGGCCTGTCGCATCCAACATCTGCCAGCAGCGTTTCGTAAATCATTACTCCATCTCGGTTAAGGGGGTCCTACACGACGTATACTTACTAGAGGTTGCCCTCGACTCCGTCCACGAAGAATACGTTTTTTGCTATTCTCTCGTAAACCGTCGAATGTTCCGGGACATAAGTATACTATGTCCTTCCCCCTTGTTAAAGTTATCCCCGTCATCATTTCAGCCCACATACGGCTTTAAACCTTCATTCGATTTGAATATCGCCATACCTGATTTTATTAACATCGGTTCAGCATTTTAAGCGTATCGTGTAGGTGGACCTTGTGCAGGGTCCGTCCGGGTTGGTACCGCCATCTTATCCATTAACCTACCGCCAAGCAGCAGTGTTCGCATTGTTGTGTTCCGGTGTGGGGATAAGACAGCCGGTGAAATGACTAGCATAGAGGCATTCCATCTTAGTATAGTCTTTATTATTTGAACTGAGCTGATCTTCTACACAAAGGCCATTGTTTGTGTACAATACTATTATCTTTCTTTGTGTCCGTAACCGCAAGCCGATTACATACAAAAAAGTTAGAACTACATGGAATGTACATTGAACTATCAACACTGTCCTCTTAGTCAGTAGGTTTAAAATGTAAAGTATCAGGATACAGATATAAGTCTTTATTATTTGAACTGAGCTTATTCTCTATAAAATACTATCATCTACACAAGACTTATATCTGTATCCTGACACTTTACATTTTAAACCTACTGACTAAGCGGATAGGGTTGATAATTCAATGTACATTCAATGTAGTTCTAACTTTTTTGTATGTAATCGGCTTGCGGTTACGGACACAAAGAAAGATAATAGTATTGTACACAAACAATGGCCTTTGTGTAGAAGATCAGCTCAGTTCAAATAATAAAGACTATACTCAGGGTTGGCAGTGCATTTGCAGTCTTGTGAATGCGAATGTCTATGGGTTACAGTTTCCACTTACCTTCAGGTGGCCTGTGTGCTCGTTTGCCTTCCTATGACATAAAAAAAAAAACAAATAAACACAGATACCTACTTCCGGATTTAAAATATTAGTATTGATTTATCATTGTGTTGTAATCATGCATGTAAGTAAAGTCTACAGAATATCAAAACAGCTGTTTAATTATGACGGTATAACATTTGACTGATTCCTATTTAATCAGCTGTCGGATATTTTGTTATTCGTCAAGTAAGTCTTCACTATACGACGGTGAATTATCCACGTAAACAGAACAATTTAAGGCACATTTTTGCAGACGTGTGTGTATAATCTTATGACGTTTGTGACGTGTTAAGTCTGTAACATCACGTTGAATAGGTTATCAATAAGCATTGTTGCTTTAATTCTTGCCCTTGGCACAGTAACCTAGTTATTTTAATGTCTCTAATGTGTATCATTGATCAATAACTATGTTACTTACAAACCAAAATAAACTTTTTTTTACGAAGCCAGTAGTGTAACCGCTCAGACCATACCTACCTATGCATTCTCATCCTTGTCAAATGTAAGAATTTAAAATATACTATTTAAGTTCATTTCATCACTAGAGCTTTAGGATTTTTGGTGGATACGTTGCTTTAGAATCCATGGAGTCGCTATTTCCAGTAGTATTGTCATAATAATATTTCAAAATTCATTCATTTATTAAACCCATTTACAAAACTTCAATATTTTTTTGGTGAAATCTCCCCGCTGTGAAAGAGTGCCAATCGAACAAACTTTAGTAGTTATGGATAAACCGAACCAGAAATGTCGTTAGGAAGTTTATTTTGAAATATGGCAATACTGATGGTTAAAATCAAAGAAGTATGTAGAGAATAATTAGGAAATAGCGACTCCATGTATTCTGAAACCATGGTAGGCCCTCCAAAAGTCCTAACCCTATATAGCAATCACGAGCAATTAATTCGTACGCATCTAAGGACCGTATTAATAAAACTGATGTCGACTATAATGCTGTCCTCCTAAACAGCAATATCTCAAATTCAATAACCAAAGTAGTTTGAATTCTCTTTTGTTAGTAATGAGGTTGATATTGCTACAGGAGTTTTATCAGAGATACTATCTATTGGCTTAGGAGGGTTACCTATCACAACTTCGAAAAATGTTTGACCGAATTTTGGTTCGACAAATACTTTTCGTCAATTATGGTTTGGGTTTTTTTACGTTTGGCCGAATGATCATTTCGAATAGTTTTATTTCTTCATTACTTGTTTTGGTTTTTTAACAAATTATCTGATTAATAAATTATCTCATTACTGGTTTCGGCGTATCAACAGTTGTCCAATGTAATGCTTTGTCTATTTGTCTTTTTCCTATTTCTGATTTTACCTTAGTATCCTTTGCCCAATATTACGGCTCGGTTTATTCATAGTTTACCTATTTTTAAATCGACGAAGTTATTCGGGGCAGAAAAAAAATAACCTCGAAAGCCAAGGCGGGAGCAAAGCTTCCACCTTGGCCTTCTAACCTAACCTAACTGAGTCGGTTCTGCCCTGACTCGTCTTGCTCGTTGCATTTTGTAGATAGTTGAAACTAATTACAAGCAAGATTTTTTGGCCGAAATGAATATTTGACGTAACGTAGCGAAATCTATATGTAACATTGATGAAGTGAAAAATGGGTTAAGAAAGAAAATACAAAACGATTCACAGGCTAGTTGTAGCATTGGTGTAATGAAAAATGAGCTTTGAAATAAAATACGTAACAATACATAGGGCACGTGACTACAAGGAGAAAAGTTGCTTGGACTAACGAACCATTTACTTAAAGTCAAATGGTGAAATAAAAAATTGACGAATCGTGCCATCGGAGAAACGATAAAAAACGAAACGTTTTCGGTCAAATGAAATTCGGTCAAAAAAAAATCGCGTTTGTGATAGGTTACCGCTTAGGAGGGTAGAATGCTCGTCTCAAGATGCGTCAATAATGACAGTTTTCTATAGATTGACGTTTACTTTGACGTATCTTGTGACGGGCATCTCGGTCAAGAGAGGTGTGTTGATACGGTCCTAAGAGTCTCAAGCTAAACATCAACATATTATACTTACAATTAGTACCTAACCCGTTTGATGTCCGCAGCGCGGGAGTTCCGAAACCTCGCTCGGAGCGAACGCCGCGTGCGCCCTGATGACGGAACGGCGCCGGCGCAGACGGCGCGCGCGCGCGGACTATCCTTACCTATCGTAGCGGTATAAGAGCTCCAGCATATTTAGGGGCCGTAACCAATGCAAACGCTAAAAGTTATCTATTGCTCTATGGTATTTACTTGTGGGAGGACCTTGTGCAGGGTCCGTCCGGGTTGGTACCACCATCTTATCCCTTAACCTACCGCCAAGCAGCAGTGTTCGCATTGTTGTGTTCCGGTTTGGGGATAAGATAGCCGGTGAAATGACTAGTGTAGAGGCATTCCATCAGGTGGCCTGTGTGCTCGTTTGCCTTCACATGCCATAAAAAAAAAGTGTATGGGATGACAGTTGACCACGTGGTTCATAGCTACGCACTAGAATGTCATCCCATCCATTTTGAGTGATAGAAAAGTAAAACGTTATTAGTTTTTGCATCCTGGCTAGGCCTTATAAGATGCATGAAGCTTACGATAGCGATTTTCGAATACTGATGAAAAGTGTAGGATTGACGTCAGCTTATATTAGGTACTAAGCTTCTGACCGCGACTTCGTCCGCGTAGATTTCGATTATCGTTATTCCGTCGGGATCTTCTATATTTTCCGAGATAAAAGTAGCCTATGTGTTAATCGAGTGTATAAGCTATCTAGTTAACAAAGTAACACTAAACACACACGCATATGCTTTTTCAATAAAAAAGTACGCATATATAATATTTACTTAATACCATCAGATGGCCTGTATGCTCAATTGGCTTCCTATGCCATAAAAATAATAATATATACACCGTGGGAACGAGTAACCCGACAAATTTTAACCATCGATTCTAGAGCCAATTTGTAGTATATAATGTGATATAACATGTAGTCCAATAAAGCATAATTTCTAAGATATTTATTATAAAAAAAAATATTCCATAGTTAATTTAATTTGAACTTTGTCACCTATACCTAAAGCATTATTTACTAACAAATTGATTCAATTAATTTACGTTGTACGTTGATGACATTGCTATTTACAAGATGAATCTTTCTTAGAAAATATTGCTTTACGTTAAGGTGACAGTTTAAATTCAATTAATTATGTTTTTTTTTAAATAATTAAAAAATCTGAAATTATGCTTTATTGGGCTACATGTTATATCACGTTATATACTACAAATTGGCTCTAGAATCGATGGTTAAAATTTGTCGGGTTACTCGTTCCCACGGTGTATACAGGGCGTCCCATGGCTATGCCACATGGAAGGAAAGTACCTTAAATATTGTAGATGGAACATTTTACTGAAAGAAGACATTATTTGAAATTAAAAAACAATTCAAACTGCATTCATAGATATTTAAATAATTGCATGGTTGAACCGGGAATCGAACCCGTTACACGAGAAAAATAATTACTCTGTAGCTTTATCATACCGATCGAAACGCTTCACCATAAGGATTATTTTTTGCTAAATAACATAGTGTCGGAAATAAAAGGACAACCATGAATTTTAACATTTTTAATACAAAATTAATCAATTTATCAAATGCTCAAAATGAGTCCCTTCTTGTTGAATACAAAGTCGCACTCTTGTTTATTTCGCTCCTTGTCGATTTTTTGATCTTGTTGTGGTGGATACTTAGAATAATACGTCTAAGTTCTGTTTGTAGTTTATAATAGGGAAATGACGCGTACTTCTCAAGTGGGTACATTTATTAGTAATAGGTACTTATGATAATGTCAGTTGTATGTCCTTACGGCAATGTCAGCTTTTCATTTTTCTGACCAAAATTCACATCAAATGTTAAAATTCATGGCCTTCCTTTTACTTCCGACACTATGTTATTTAGCAAAAAATAATCCTTATGGTGAACCGTTTCGATCGGTATGATAAAGCTACAGAGTAATTATTTTTCTAGTGTAACGGGTTCGATTCCCGGTTCAACCATGTAATTATTTAAATATCTATGAATGCAGTTTGAATTGTTTTTTAAATTCAAATAATGTCTTCTTTCAGTAAAATGTTCCATCTAAAATATTTAAGGTACTTTCCTTCCATGTGGCATAGCCGTGGGACGCCCTGTATATTAGTACATTTTGACAGTTTCCGAAAATTGCTAACGTAGTGTTATGCATCTCGTCGAGAGGGGCTGTTGCCTAACGCAATCACAATCGTTTTCAGTTTGAATATCGAAGGCTTGTCTGCATATAAAATTTAGGCGTTAGGCAAAAGCCGTTCTAGCCCGCTGTTATAGCGATGCTCAAGAGAATATCACCATCCTTAAAGTGAGCCATCTTTAAACGTTGTTCTCGTGTATAATCGAGGTATAGAGTAGTTGGCTACCTTAACTTAAAGTTTGTAAGAGCTTGTCCTGATGATGAGTTTTACCCGTAAAAAAAGAGATGATACAAAGGTCTCTGTTAAACTTATCGTGACTAAGATGTTCTAAGTACACTTCAGAAATACCAGTTTATGTGTACCCGTTTACTTTGATGGAATCGGATCGAAAGCTGATATAATAATTGATATTTAATTTTATCGCGATGCTGTGTTTTGTGGCAGTGTGCTACATGCGTAAGAGTCACATCTGGACAAGTTCTAACTGCATAAGATTTGAGATGCCATTCATCAATATTTATACATAAAAAGTTTTGAACGCGTTAGTCGTCAATACACACTACTGAATCGTAATATTCGGGCCAAGATTTGCTGCAATTTGTGTCCGGTAACTAGTGCTGTCTTACTCTTACTTCGTATGTTAGAACAAGATACGTATAGTTGCCGGCCACACATTGCCGTGAAAATGTTGCTCGATTAGAAGCCCCCTTAGAGAAAGTTTGTATAGTTGCCGGCTACTGGCTACATTGTTGTGAAAATGTTGTTACTTTTGACAACCGTGCCGTTCAAAACTTTATACTATTGATGGATCTTGGTTTTCGTTAGTCGGAGTCTAGTTTCCTAGGACAATAAAATAATTAGATCATTAAATTAAGTAACTGTCTAGTGTTAACATAGATGTAAATACGTGTATACTAGGCGATGTAAAAAATAAAACATGATTCATAATCAATGCAAAGGCTTTATTCGACTTTATTGTACATAGTCCTTACAAACTAAAGTAATATTTAAGTAACAATGCGTTTAAGCCGTTGCGTGGCGTGTTCGATACAAATTCATATAAATAGGACGCTTGCCCGCCGATGTCTTTTCGATTTTAAATAACAAATATACAAAAGGTATTTACAGACGGCGAGTAGCACCGTGGAATGTAATGCGCTCGCGCCGCGTTTCAAGAGAAACCGGTCAGAGCTGCGGCCATGCTGCCAACAACAAAAACCGCCATCTTTGTTTGTTGACAGCGAAAATAGCAGCTGTCTTGTCTACGCCGAAGATTCCACGATAGATGTCGCTGGTTACACGTCACGTAACTAGATGTAACTAGCGACATCTAGTGGCAGTCGATCTTAACGACATTTACAAAACAGCTTCAGTTTGAGTTACGTGTTTGGGATTTTCGTAATCAGAGTGGCGGTGGGCCGTCAGGGTACCGCAATACGGGCTCTAGGGCGAGCCCGGGAGTCCTACAGTCCGAGGACGCGTGTGGCGCCAGAGCCGCGGCCCCCAGAAGTATCAGGAGTAAGGCTTGGAAGGGCAGCGAGGCGCGAGCCACGCGGCACACGAAGCGGAGCCCCCGCTGTAGCCTTGATAGGTCTTCGTCGTCAGTTACGACCACACTGTGGAAGAGGTTTGTGGTTAGTAGAAATTGGAGTTTTGAGATTTGCGTGTGGGAAAGGCTAAGGTGGCTCTTAGGCCCTTTGACATTTACAATCTGAAGGCATCAAATTCGTTGACAACCCTAAGGACCAAGATGGAATGCCTTTACGTTAGTCACGCGGGAAGAGCATTTAGCTAATTCAGTGCTAAATTTTAGTTAGACATAAGTTCTATTTACGGAAATTTAATTAGAACATTCGAAATTAAGTTTGTCAATTTGTCTGTCTGTTAATTTAGTTTTTCACGTCGAAATCTACCGACTGAAATGACATTAGCGGGTCCTTATTATGTTTCAAAGGGCTTAGGTAATTCAAGAAGTAAATAAACGATAGTGAACACGAGAAGTTGGATCTGATTATGTTTAAAATTATTGACGTATTACTATATTTTATTTATAAGGTCCAGAATGAAATAAACACATTACAATAGCATGCAATAAAAATTCATTGCACTTAGACATAACAACAATAAAAATATGAATTAAGACAACCCTGATTATTAAAGTTAACCATAAAACCGAAGGCGAAATAGATCAGAAAATGATGACCAAGTTTGTCATAGAAACGTTACACATGCATAAAAAAAATAAACAGCGGAACACAAACAGACAGTGAGTGAAATAGTACTGAAACAAAAGAACAGTGAAAGCGAGACGAAATAGATGCGATTGAAAAATCGATAGCAGTCTTCTGTGAGCTCAGGTATGTAGTGGTATATACATACACTAGTGCTTAGCCCACTAATTATTGAAATAGATAATTGTTTAAGTATCAGACACATGTTTATGGTTTTCAAATTTACTGGCAAACAATTGATTTCAATAATTGTTGATGAACTTGGCAGTAGAAATGTATAATATGTCACTTTGAACTCAACGAAGTTTAATGGAATTCAAGATGTTATTATTCGTTTGAAGTTTGTCAGTTGTTAGATTCTAAGGATTGTAAAGCATTATTTTTTTATGCGCAGTAGGAAAATAATTTTTAACGCATTAGGTAAACAGAAATTATTAGAATGTGTAATTTAAATGAGAATTCAAATATTTAGTCTCCTGACAGGTATTTTTTATGTCAAAGAAGATCTTAATGTAAGTAACATTGATAAATGGATATGAAATGTATTTTTAGAATGAATATGTTCTCAAACATATTCATTCTAAAATGACAAGCTTAGAAAGATAAAAAATACTTGTTTCGAAAAATAGACTGTCACTGTGTATTATGTCGATTTAAGTCATTTTTCTGCAATTATATACTTAAACATTTATTTATTAACTATCTAAAAATTTCTGTTTGTATATCGTTTTTGCGCCTACCAAAAATCAAATAAGTCGCAACCGCAGGCGCACAAACAACATAAAGCATGGTTAGTCGTGATCATAACCTCGTATAGTCGACGTCGCCATCTGTTGCTCGCAACACGCAACAACAACACTCACCCGCATGCAACACAAAAACATGCATCAACAAAAACTCACTCATTCTCGTCCAATGGCGGCAGTTCCAGCGCCGATATCTGTTCATCTTCCTCCTCCATAAGCTATGGGAAAACACACGTCAACATACTGTGCAAAGCGGCTATATACGTGGGGTAGGTGCAAATATTATCTTTGTAATATTGTCGTTATATTCCTTTTTAAACCCTGTAATACAAACTAAGTTGCAGTCTTAAATATCTCAACAGTAGGGTTATTTTACACGAGTGGTACTCTTTCAACGGCAGAGGCAACGCCATCTGTCGGCGGCAATTGTCGATGCATCGATGGATACCGCCGACAGATGGAAACGGCTGCAGTTGCCTATGATATTGACAGCGTGCCGCTTGTGTATAAGAACCCTTGTCCTTAAATTTAGCTATTCATGTATTTACTCTGAGACTGTTCTGTTCTTATAAGTCAATGCTGCTCGCTACGTTCATCATTACATTATATATTTGAGAGAACTAGTGAGAGTACGGTTGTATAACGATAAAAAAATATGAACATACTGACGTGACGACTAAGTCAGTTTTAAAGTAAATTTTTAAACATTAAAAAATGATTGGATGGTATTACATTTAAAACAGGTAATATGTCTACAGGGTTTAATTTCCAGCAATATTTTGGTATCGATTGTAATTTCAAGTTAGAAATACCTACGACAATAATTACAATAATAATGTTTGCATTTTTAACTTAATAAATTAATAATAAAACTAATAATTTTGTTCTTTCCAAGTTTCGAATTGAATTAGTATTCTAAACTGGTTTATCGAGGGTAGTTTTAAATAATGTTTATTATCTAGATAAAATTACAAGCATTGTGTGCCTTTCTGTGCTCTGTGATAAGCAGGGTGGGCAACTTAGAAAACCACTACAAATTCTATGTTTTAAATCGGTACCAATTTTTAGAAATGTTATAAATCTAACTTTAGTTAGTTACAGTTAAAACATTCGGTTGGAGCTATATCTTTTTTATCAGCTCTAAACAATTAACTATTTAATTATATTTTGAAATAAAATATTTATTATAGCCACCTAACAGTCCAGCTCGAAAATATGTGCAGCAGTTCGATTCCAATTGTTTTTAGCTTACATTGCTTCTGTATTGTAATTGTATTGCCAATACAATAAGCTACTGGTTCACTTTGAAGACAAGAAGCTACTGGAGTGTACCTAATTGGAATATAATGGAATAAAATCGAGTAAGAGGTGTATTTGTTTATACTCCATTATTGCCAATATAATAGTTTTTATCTACTCTCATATCGTAAAGTTCGAATTATAAACTTCAAAACGAATTTATATTGGCATACTTTATAAACACAATACCGAAATAAATAAAAAAAACACTTTATAACATTATGTCTCAAACAAAATAATGTTATAAAGTATTTTTTTACCATTACGATACAAGTTAATCCAAAAAGTTATTGTCACCAACGAGATTCCATATCATTTTTTTTTTAAATGGAACGCACATGCAGTTCGCGTCATTTTTACAGCAGCATTACAAAAAGTTTTCATTCCAATTTTTACTTGTCTGTGACAGCGCCCGCTTTAACGCATGCGCGGTGATGTGCTAGGTTTTGGCGCCATTCATTGAATATGTTTTGGTGTAGTTACTTTATTAACTTTGATCTTTTATTTAGTATGTTGAATCGCAATGTATGAGAGTAGATAAAGTAGTGTATGAAACTGCACATAACTAGGTATAAAAACACTCGTGTGATACTATTAAAAACCTCGCCTGGCGGCTCGGTTCTTAAACACACACTCGTGTTTTAATACCCCTCTTTATGCAACAATTTCATAAACTACTATTATTTACTCAACCGAATTACTATGGATACTACGGTATAGGAGTGTTAAGTGGCTACATATACACAAATATATAGACAGATATGCGAGTGTCGTGGAGGTCGTACCACGTGCGCGGCGGCGGCGGCGAGAGCGGCGCGCGCGCCGGGCGCGGGGCGGGCCAGCGCGGCGCCGGGCGCGGGGCGGGCCAGCGCGGCGCCGGGCGCGGGGCGGGCCAGCGCGGCGCCGGGCGCGGGGCGGGCCAGCGCGGCGCCCAGGCGCAGCGCGTACACGCCCGACAGCTTGCGCAGCGACTGCAGGCGCAGGCGCAGCTCGCCCAGCCTGGGGGACAGCGGCTCACTTCATAAGAGGGAACGACGACAGCCGAGCTCCCGCTAGAGTCTGGGCTGAACATTGCTATGGTCCCCTGTGTGTATATTTCTTTTATTGACTGGAATTTGGTCCACTTTAACAGCTGAATACGAATTCTTGGTCTTTTTTACCCTTTTACAAAAATTTATTTGACGATGTCGCATTTTTACCATTTCCTTGGTTGTTGAAATGGTATTGATGTGAAACTAATTCAATATTGAGGCCCTAGACGAGGTCCTTGACGCTATCGTGACCGATTCCCGAAAACTGTCAAAGCATGGTATTGATATATAACCACTCTATGTGACCATCCGGCAGCTTACGTCATTCCTATACATGTTCAATATCGTTACGATCTCGCAATACATCTCGCGATCTATAAAAAATGTGAATACTCCCAATTAAATCAGAGAGTTAATTTATAGATTCAGAAACCTTTACAAAATATGAAACAACTCACGGTCGCGATCTTAACTAGGTTAATTTAATTAAAACCGTTTGATACCTTCTGCAAACATCATCAGCGTTGGCAGGCGCGCCGGACCCTCGCAGCAACTGCGCGGCGTCGTGCAGCGCCAGCACGCGCGGCTCGGCGCGCGCCAGCTCGTCGCGCAGCTCGCTGAAGCGGCGGAAGTCTCGCTGCAGCTCGGCTGGCTCTCGGTTCAGCCGTAACGGCTCGCGCACGCGCACCCCGCGCTCGGCTGCCGCTAGGCGGGACACCAACTCCACCACTGGAAGAGAAGTATGAAGTTACTATCCATTCCTGCCTCTAGCTTGACAGTGGTGGCAGTAATCAAGAACAAGATGTTGAAACACGTCCATGGATAGTATTGTATCCAAGTGCACGAAGTAATCACAGATTCGCACTGTTAAGGGGAAAATGGTCGCAAGTACGGACTGTCAAGCGGGTAGCTTACTACAAGTCTCTTAATTTTGTTTAGCTTGGAGAAATCAAACAAGCACACAGATGACCACCTGATGACAGAGGAAAGTGAACTCTGGAGACGTACATAGATATTTCAAATCTAAACACAACACAAGTGTGTGGCCAACCCTAAGAACCAAGATGGAATGCTTTATTTTACCAGTTCTCTGTATCTAGTCTAATTTGATGATCAAGTCGTAATGTTGCAACCTCCACCGTACTTAACTTTGACAGTACAAAACAACCTACTGTCGGCGAAATCGAAGCGAGTACTTTTTCCTTTTTTTATTTAACAGCTAGACTATAAAGTGATTTTTTTAATGAAATGTTAACGTTAACACTTCAAATGTAGCCAACCAGTATGTCACACTTACCTATGTCATGGAACTGCTGGTTGTGCATCAGCGCGCGCTGCAGCTTCCCCTGCCACACGCCTGCGGCGGCGCAGGCAGCATCCCAGCGCGCGTTGTTGGCCGCGAGCCGCGACCGCACCCGCGCCGCGTCCGCCGCCTGCGCAGCGTGCGCCGCCACATGCGTGCCCACGACGTTCAGGGAGACCAATATGGATTTGTGGGAGTCCAGGTTTAGAAGGAACTCGCGGTGGTCCTGGAATAATAATAAAATATGTCATTGCTGGGAATTACCAAAACTCCTTAAGTTTTGAAACTTGTCTCAATGGCTCATGGAACAGCTCAATGAGGACCGGACATTTTGAAAATGCTGGTTGATGTACTTAGTAGGAAAAATAGACAAAATTCCTCGAGGCCAAACACCTAGTCGATGAACTGACTAGCATAAGAAGCTAACTGGCAGGCTTCCCTATTAGAACAGCGTTTAAGAAGGCTGATGATAGACGTGTATGGACCGAGGTTGTAGGCGGCAAAAACCATATCGTTTTTGATCTTTATCGTATCGTCAACGAATTCATAGCTCTTATTTACTTGACAATAATTGCGGCCGAAATAAGAACAATACTGTACATGTCAAAAATGATATACTCCAGTAAGGCAATTCAAGATCTGAAAGAATCACTGATGAAAACGTCAGAAATGAGATTCTACTTTTTGGACTGGACTGTGTGACTGTCACAGGCTTCAAAATCTTACCAGTGGCCAATCAAATTCAAGTATTATCATTTTTTACGCATAGCAGTGGTGTCTCACATATTTCCACAAATCGCAACCATGCCATCTGAGTCCATACAACTTTGTACCCGACCCAGTAGTACCCACCTGAATAGCATCTTCCAGCTGGTCGTACACCTCTGGCGGCTCCCCTCGCCCCTCCTCGGTGGCCTCGGCGAACTGCAGCCACTGTTCCAGGCGCCAGAGATCATTGTCCAGCTGTTTCCAGTTGCGTTCAGAGCAGAGCGGACAAGTAAGTCGGCCGGATTCACTGTTAGAATTGTGAGAATTTGTTATGGTCGATTTCGTTACCACCATTCGACTCGAAAATGTTAAAATCGAAAAGGGCTCATAATATTTTTTAACAAAGATATGGCGATTTGGTTGCCGAAGTTAATTTCATCTTGGAAGAGGATGATTAAAGTGTTGTTTTTTTTAATAATTGTAAGTAACCAAGTATTCCAAGTAATATCATTAATCATCAAGATGATTTAGAAAGTAAATCATTGCATAATTTATAGCTATATCTAGTTCATTAAACCAAAATATTTGTTAACTATTTAAATAAATTGTCTGTAAATAAAAATAAAAAGCATTCTTACTAAACATTTCGTGGTACAAGTGCGGTGCAGGTAAAATGTATTAAATACAGTATTAATAAATAATCATGTGCTTCTAACTACAAAAAAACATGCATAAGTTGTCTCAGAACTATAAAACGTCCAGCTTTGTTGATCAGAAGTAGATTTAAATAGGAATTGACTACAGTAATGAGACAGGAAAGTTAATATTAATGTAATTAGAGAAAGCGGTACTTACTGTTCGCACGTTAACGCATACGAGGCGGAGTGCGGCAACCTAAGGACCAGAAAATGGCGTGTTTAGGCATGCCTGTTAAGAAGCTGTTAACACGACACTGCTTCATAGACGTGACGCGTGAAATAAGGCCAAAAACTAAGAAAACCATTTTAAATTATACTCAGATTATACCATCAAATTTATGCTTGATACAAGCTCCGATATATGCCCAAGAGCAATCACGGAGAGAGAAGAGCCTTTTAAAATACTATTGAGAGTCAATAAGAAACTTATAAGATCTTGTCATCGTAAATTTGCTTAATGCCAATGATTTTATCATTGAGTAATTCTTTGACCCTACATTATACATAGTTCGCTAGTACTTAATGAAATAATAATAATGTTTATTTCAATAAAAACAACAATGGCCCGTTTTGGCTGATGCTAAAAATAAGTTATCCGACTTTACTTCTCGCGTTTGGAAGTCATGCAAATTCTTCAGAAAGAAAAGGAGGAATGTGTACATTCCTTTGGAAGTGTATTTAAAAAGTATTTGCATGCTTGTAGCCGTCTATAATGCAGGTACAGATCTTCACAGCAAGTCTTCTAACTTAAAAATTGTGTTTGCGTCAACGTTTTTTAAGAGAAGTATATTTGTTCCAACTGGCAATTTTCACATGTCCATATGTACCTCATGCATGACGCAGTCTAAAGCCCTTGCTATGAGAATACGGTTGTATAATTATATTGTTACATTATAACCAACTAGGTTTACATAACCGAATAAATATAACCATAACCGCAAAAGCACGATATGTCCCATTAAAAATTACCAGTTATGTTCACAAGATAGAAGAACTTTACAACGCACTTTTCACAGTATTCACAAAGCCCCAACACCAAAATGCATGTGCTAGTGCTACAAATTCCAAAATTCAGACGCACGCTTAGAAATAAAGAGACACAAGTCAACAAAATGATCCATGGTTATTTTGCTTTTAACAAAGCATAAAACTTTGACTTATGTTTTCTTACTTGTAAACGACAGGTTACAAACAAAGTGTATTTTATTACTAACCTTAAGTTGTTAATCTGCAGTTCTCTCTTCTTTGCTTGCGCTAGAAGATCTTCGTATCTCAATGCTAGTGACTCTACTTCTTTCAGCATAGCTTCTTCTTCAGTTGCGTCACATTCCGTCAAGAGAAGTTCAGACAAATGTTTGGCCAACTCCAGTATTTGTGCAGGCTTGGCTCCAGCTTTGGCGATTTCCTTAGCAGCAGTAGCCAGGTCGTCGCTTCCAGCCTCATCCTTTGGCTGCTGCAGTAAAGCTGTTCTTAATGCCTCCAAATTATCTGAAGCCTCTTTTACCGCTGATGTCAATTCTGTTCTGTAAGTTTCTTTAGAAGTTAAAGTGTCAACCTGTAACGCAGCATCTGTCTCCCATTTCAGGGTGTCCACCTGAAAGAGAACGCTTATGTTACTTACTGTTTAAATCTTGAGGTTGTCTTTGAATAGATGTTGAAAAGAGTTTTTACTCTCTTTCTTCTATACATACATACATACATTAAATCACGCCTGTTTCCCAGAGGGGTAGGCAGAGACCACTTCTTTCCACTTGCTACGATCTTGACAAATTTCTTTCGCTTCTTCAACATTCATACATCGAGTCATGCACGCATTCGATTCGGCCCTTTTCCAGTATTTCTCCGATTTGATTCGAAAAAGTACGCCTAGGGCGGCCCCTTCCGACCCTTCCACTCACTTTCGATCTGTATATCTCTTTCGTCAATCTTCTTTCATCCATCCTTTCCAAATGACCGAACCATCGAAGCATGCCCTTTTCAATCTTAGTCACTACATCTTCTTTCATTCCACATTTCTCTCTGATTTTTTCATTTCTAACTCTATCAATCAGTTTCACACCACACATACTACGCAAAGAACGCATTTCAACTGCATTTACACGACTAACATGCTTGTCCTGCCACACCCAACATTCACTACCATACATCAGGGTAGGGGCTAGCACTCCATTGTGAACAGCCAGCCGGGCTTTTTGTGAAACGCCCTGTCTGCTCACAAAGGAGTGCAGGGCCCCATTAATTTGATTCCCCGCATTCACCCTCCTCTCGATATCCTTCTCACACTTACCATCTCTTGTAAACATACTTCCCAGGTACACAAATTCGCTCACTTGTTCTACTAATTCACCATTTATATTTATCACGCACTCAGTCATCTCCTCATCCTTCTCTATCACCATGACCTTGGTCTTGGCAACATTTACTTTCATCCCCTTTTTCTTAAATCCCTCATTCATTACTGTCACCATCTCTTGCAACTCAAGTACCGATGGGGCAAGTATAACTTGATCATCGGCATATAAGAGGCATTTGATTAGCAACTCTTGCATACGCACACCCTTATCATACTCTTTCAAATCCCACATACAACTGTCCATGAATAGATTGAACAGCCATGGTGAGGCAACACAGCCCTGTCTAACACCTTTAGAGATATTAAACCAGGCCGAGTATGCCCCATTGATCCTGACACAGGCTCTGGAGCCCTCATAAAGGGACCTCAAAGCCTGCACCAGGTTGCTGCTCACTCCATACATAGACAGCACCGTCCACAACTCCTTTCTATCTACCCTATCATAGGCCTTTTCCAGGTCCACAAAAGCACAGAAAACCTTTTGGTTCACAGCCAAGAACTTTTCTGTGATGGACCGTAGTGAAAAGACCTGATCCGTACATCCCATTCCCTTTCGAAATCCCGCTTGTACATCCCAGATTTTGTCATTCGTAACATTCAATACCCTTTCTATTAAAATCTTCGCATATACTTTGCCGACAACACTAAGAAGGCTGATACCGCGGTAGTTTTTGCAGTCTTGCTGTGACCCCTTTCCTTTATACAGAGGGACGATAACGGCCTTGACCCAATCTTCTGGGACTCGGCCGCTACTCCAACATGCATTGAAAAGACGGTACAACAGACTACCCACCAGGCCATCTCCTCTCCTCAGCATTTCTATCGACACTCTATCACAACCTGCTGACTTTCCCGCTTTCATACTTTTTAAAGCTTTCATGATTTCACTCATACTAATCACCCTTTCATCTTTGCTACTTGCCTCTTTACTCATGCTTTCTGGCTCACGACAAATATCTTCGCATTCAAACAAGCCTTCAAAATAAGTTTTCCATCTATCAAGCATTTTTTCTTCCTCACATATTAAGTCTCCAGACTCATCCCTCACCGCGCTTAATTTAGTTTTCTCTGATTTCTTCTATACCACGCTTGAAAATGGCGTTATAGTGGTATTCTACGCTAGATATTAAGAAACTTTGACACAAAAGACTAATATTTTACTCTGACCATGAATTATCCAACATACCTGCACAGCCGAGTCTACGTCTCCTACGATCTCAGCCCGCGCTGCGTCAAGTCGCGCGCGCACGTCAGCGTATAGAGCGCGGTACTCAGCTATCATGTCAGCCACACCAGGCGCGCCTGAAACGGCTGTTGCCAGCTGGTCTGCTTCCTGAACAAGAGCTTCGCATTCCGCCAGTTCTTGTTCAACACTCTGTTGGGAATAGAAAAAAATATGAAGAGTTTGACTGCAGATGAAGTAGTCTTCAACGGCAGTTAGATACTGATGGCAAAGTAGGAAAGTTATCAAGCCAACAAACGTGATACAATAATAAAACAAAATTGTTGCACTGCTTTTGTAATGATAATCTACTGATCTTTAGAATTCTTAATAGTATCACATTCTGAAAACTCACCATCAGTTCCGTCAACGTAGCAACCTTGTCCAGAGGGGTCGGGGCTAGATGCAAAGCCCTCGTTAGTCTAACGTCAGCCTCGGCTAGCGCGATGACAGCGCGACCGTGAGCCGCCACAAACCGACGATACGCGTCAGCACCGGCCGCGTCCACACGACTACGCAGCTGTTGCCAGCGGCGCACGGCTGTTCGCAGCTGCGCAGCGCAGTCTGCTGCCTCTCCTCGCAACTCCACGCCGCGCGCTGACGCAACACGACTATACGCATCCTCTAACTTCTTAACATCACTCTTCATTCCCTCCAAGTCCTTAACAACAGCTTTAGATACACTCTCATCATCGTTTTCGCCTTTCTGTTTCCTCGTTTCTATCTTCTCTACTCGCTTCTCGATCGAGTCCAGTTTCTTCGCTACTTTAGGCAGTAGAGAGTTCGCCAGCTCAGCGGACTTACGGATCTCTTTTAAGGTGTTCTTGCGCTGTTCAGACATGTCGCATATGTTCTTCCATTTCTTTTCGACGATGTCTACACCAGTGCGTAGGTTGCGAAGGTCAAAGTTACCTTTTTGAACGTCAGGATCGCTGAATACTAATTGGCACAGGTTTAGCGTTTCTCCAACTTCACCGCTGACTCTCTCAATGTCCTTGTGAATCTCGTCACGTTCTTGGAACTTTTCGTCGACAGCTCTTGTTGTCAACATTTCAAAGATGATAGTTGTAGTCAAGTTAGATTCAATTGTGTGTAATTTTAGTCTTATTTCAGTTAATCGTTCTTCCAGCTGCATTATTGTGTCAAGCAGTTCGGTGATCTTGGCTATCCGAGCTCGTCCATTATCTTGAAGTTTATGCCAACGCGTGTTGACTTCTCCAAGTTCTTTGTTTGTCGCTTTACTGTACGATTTCTCATCCTTTTTGGAAAGATCAACAAGAACACTGCCTGTTTCAGAAAGCCATTCGAACTCGCGTTCTTTCATTGCCGTTTCTGCCTCGACATCGGAAGTTATTCTCCTGATCAGGTCTTGAGGATCCAGCGCTCCCAAATCACTGCTCTGACTAGAAGTTTCAAGGCGCGTTTCAAGAGTTTTGAGCCATTCAGTAAACCTAAGCAAACGGGAGTTGAATATCGTGTAGACTTCAAGCCGCTCTTGCAGCCGGTGTATAATGATGGTCAATTGGTGTTCCAAGTCCGCCCGTTGCTGCCTCAGTTGCCACACCCTTTGGTTCACTATCCTCATATCTTGTGGACTGAGACACTCCTTGAGCTGCTCCTGAATTACACTGAGAGCTTCAATCTGAGTCTCAGTCTTGTCCACTTTTGTTCTCAAGACAGTGTATTTTTCTATCGCCTTTTTGAGTTGCGGTCGTGATAGCCGTTCTTCGTCGGAGTAAGACATTGTTTCATCTTGAGTTTTCGAGTATAGTTTATGGAGATCATTAGTTAGATTTTCATATTCGCTGACTAGACCGAGTATTCGAGTAAGGAAGTCACGCCATGTGTCCAAGCTAGCCTGAAGGTTTTCAACTCGCTTCACAGTGCCCGCGTACTCCATCCTCACTGATGCTCCGTACGCTTCTTCCGTAAATTCTAATACCTTCTTGAGATTTTCTGACAGTTTTTCCGTTTGCTTACGGCCTTCAGGTACCTTGTCTGCGAGATTTTGCACCTTGGTCAATATTTTCTGTATCCTCTTGAGGTGCACGTACCTCAACCGCAGCTTTTCCTTTTCTCGCTCCATTTCCTTAAGCCATCTCAGTAGTTCGGTGTAAATTTCTCTATAGTCATCCCAAGCTGCAATCCTAGTGGATACTTCATCATGCCGTTCAACTATCCTGGCCAACGTTTCGTTGTGTAAATTCGTGAGTGTGTCAAACTTTTCAACTAAATCTCTATGTTTGGTTTCCTTGTGCTCATTAATTAGAATAGATTTTTGTGATGCCAGTAGTTTTCTATGTACCCTGCATAAACGTCGATGTTCTGTTAGGTTTTCGTAATCAGCGGGTACAGAGCCAGACAAGAATGATTGTAAGTCCAAGAGGTACTCATGCCATAGCTTTAAGGCTGTTGCGGCATCTCCAGACCTTACTAGAGCTGTAGACAGCCTGTGATAGTGTAGGAAAGTGTCTCTGAACATTGCCTGCCATAGTTCCAGGATCCTAACGATGGAGTGTTCTTCTGATACATCTCGGTCAATGTCAGGAAGATGTTCCTTGGCTGGAACGATGTCAGCTTCGCTCTTGCCTAATGCGATCAGGTTTTGTCGGAGCGCTATGAGTTGATCTTCTACAATTTCGCCGTCCTCGTGGAGTGGAGTTAAGTCCTAGAGAAACAACAATATGTTATAGGTATGTAGATGTATGTAGAACTAGTATTTTAAATCCTTTCATTACCTTTTCAATAGGCATAGGTAATATAATTTTCAACGTCTAATTCGTGATTTGTGTTACTATAAAGTAACACAAACAATTGTCCCTAAGGAACAACGACAAACCGTTGGTTGACATAAATGGCATGTGCCTAAAAGGAATCGGTAACTAGGTCACACGTAACTTTATTCAACCGTTAATCATATGTTGATTATTTGAATTAATGAGCAGCGAACACTATTATGAGGCTATATGCTTAAAAAATCGATGTTATAAGATGCTGCATTTCTAACAAGTTCTATCAAAAGTGTCAGAAAAAATAATTTTATAACAATCCAAGCCCTTTTACTTCTAGAATCAAATTCTGTACCTGTCTCATATCACTGAACTGCTCAGTCACAAGCTGAGCTTTAGCTCTCGCCAGCTGCCTGGCCTCTCCCAGGTCAGCCAACGTCTGGACAGCGCCAGCCACCAGCTGGAGTCTCCTGGCGAGCGCATCAGCATCAGCTTGTAAGGCCCTGGACCCAGTTTCTGCTGCCACACGAGCAGCTAGAGACCGGAGCTCAGCCACTCTGGCTTCTTGTTCCATACATGCCTGAAAAAAGGTTTGATATTGGAATTTGATGATCAATGTAAAATAAGTATCATAATTTATTTATTTATGCAAAACCTACCTACCTACCTACCTACCTACTTGTGCAAAATGTGGTTACAGAATTATCAAGAAGTTTAAGATTTATTGGTAATTCTTTAGCTCTGCCTACCCCACTCTGGGAATGAAGGCGTGAGTTTATGTATGTATTTATTTAAGAAACATACAGTTTTGTTTAACTATTACAGTTCAACATTACAACTTAACTAAACCTGGAGTTTCCTTAATGATAATGTATGTGCGAGGTCAGTCCGGATCGCTACCAGTTCAATAACTAGTTTTTAGTCATTCCATCTCAGTCTTCAACGTTTGGCAACGCATTGGGATACTTCTCTATACGCCGAAATGCACATTTTCCTTCAGGTATTTTGCATGAAAGTTCGCTTCTATGCCATAAATATTTATTTTACATTGTATAAAACAAAGACGTTTTTTTATTATGACCATAAGGATTATATTGGATATTGGATTATTTGTCATAGAAGATAAATAATAAATTCTGGTTTATGTACGGGTGTTACCGAAAACTTACATAAGCGGAAGCGGAACGAGGGCGGGTCGCTAGTAATAATAAATGAATTGGAAAAGAGTGAGTTAATGGTCTGAGTATCGTTATCTGTTTTGCAAGTTCCCGAGAAAAGTGAACCACCTTAGTTATGTGTTACACTAATGATACGCATGTCTGACCTTTCCGGTGCAGTGGTTACAGATAATATTTAAAGTGATATAAACTAACATTACATGCGAATGTGTTTTTTTTACTTCACGGTTACGTTTGACGCGAAATTTAATACAAAGATAGTTTAATAGCCCGTACGTACTTCTAATCCCGTGAAATGGAACAGTTCCTGTAGGAATAGCAGTAAACAACTTCTGCGATCGTATAAGCAATTGGGATAGACCAAAAATAATACTCACGGTTTTTACATTATAATTCGACAGAATAGGTAATTTTAAGAAACCAATTTCATTGATTTTGTAGTTGACCCAGTAGTTTTATTTTAATATCTTTATTTATTTAGCAGATTTTTTATGGACGACATGATTATTTTAAATTTGGGTTGGCATTTTCTTATAAATTATAACAATAAAAAAAAAACAAAAACTTAATAATACAGACCGGCTTTGAAATGGTTTTCAAATTAGAGTAATTTAAAAAATATGAACAATCCTAATTCGTCGTTCGGCGTTCAGTACCGCGATGTAACCCAATGTGACATTTGCGGTAGTGAACGCCGAACGACGAATTGATGACTGAGCATATGGCACCGCACTAGCGACGACGCGCATCACTAGCGTCGCCATATCAACGTGAAAAACAGAGCCGTCAAGAACTTCACATTTGTCTCTCGACGCGGCCGTTTGCTATTTGATATTTCTAATTTTATTGTATATTTCTTTCTCGTTTAGTAAACCGATTTATGAAGAGTCGCATTATAATTTATAGTAGTTAACAGGCGCATAGCAGCACCAAATTGGTGACCCGCGACGATTAATAATTATGTCGGATAACGAGTTTGAAGATACGATGCAAGGAGCCGCCGGCCCGGCACAAGAGACTACAGGGTCTGTCGACCGAGTTGCAGTAAGATTGCCGCCGTTCTGGGCGGACGACGCCGAGGTATGGTTTGCCCAGGTCGAGGCGCAGTTCGCAATATCGGGCGTAAAAGCCGATTCTACAAAATACTTCCAGGTAATTCGTGAATTAGACCCTAAAACCGCAAAGGAAGTTCGAGACATAATTACGAAGCCCCCGGAACAAAATAAATACGAAAAATTAAAAAAAGAATTGATAAACAGGCTGTCAATGTCAAAAGAAAACAAAAGACGACAGTTGCTGCAGCACGAAGAGTTGGGCGATCGGAAGCCAAGCCAATTTCTCCGTCACCTTCGAGGATTGGCTGGCGACAGCGTCAGCGACGATTTTCTCCGTAGTCTTTGGTCGTGTCGCCTACCTACGCACGTGCAGGCCATTATCGCTTCGCAAACTACTGCTTCGCTGGACGACATCGCTGTTCTTGCTGACCAAATACTTGATGCTACTCCTAACCCTTTCTTTAAGCAGGTAGCGAGCACAAGCTCTTTCGAAGATATGCTGAAGAGAATGGAACAATCCATCACGGCGCGCATCCAGAGCGAGTTAACGCAACGAATCGCACAACTGAGCGCCGGCAGCAGCAGCGGTTATCGTCGGGCGCGTTTCAACCGGAGCAGGTCGCGCAGTCGCAGCAGGTCCAAATCACACGGTCGGTATCAAGCTGTCAAAGAAGGTATGTGCTGGTATCATAGCAATTTTAATTCGAAGGCAAGAAAATGCATTCCGCCGTGTAACTACAAACAGGAAAACTAGTACGACAGTCCATCGCGGCGGCAGCTGACTGTCACGCCACAACCAGCCGTCTATTCATAACGGACAACGTAAGCAAAATTCAATACCTTATTGATACCGGCTCCGACCTCTGCGTTTTGCCACGAAAATTCATGCCCAAATGTAAGTCGCCTGACAGCTACGCACTCACAGCAGCGAATGGTTCTATCATACATACCTATGGCATAGTCAAGCAAAATTTGAACCTAGGTTTGCGGAGGGATTTCATATGGAACTTTGTCGTAGCAAACGTAGATAAGCCAATCATAGGAGCTGATTTCCTTGCTCATTACGGCCTCGTCGTCGACTGCAAACACGGAAGGCTAATTGACAGCGTGACTACTCTCACAACAGCGGGACAACTTAGACATTGCGACCAAACCAGCATAAAAGCGATCTCAGGTGACAGCGAGTACCATCGATTGCTAGCGGAATATCCCAGTTTAACAAAACCGTCTGGATTGCCGCGAGAGGTAAAACATTCAACTGTGCACTACATCCGAACTACTCCAGGTCCTCCAGCATTTTGTAGGCCACGCCGTCTAGCTCCTGATCGGCTGAAAATTGCGAAGGAGCAGTTTGAAGAAATGCTTCACGATGGCGTAGCACGACGATCCGATTCACCGTGGGCGTCGGCACTGCACCTTGTGCCCAAGAAAGGAAATGGTTGGCGACCGTGCGGGGATTACCGCGCGCTCAACGCACGCACCATCCCCGACAGATATCCCGTCCGCCATATAGAGGACTACGCCCACCGTCTAGCAGGTAGCAAAATATTCTCAAAAATTGATTTAGTCAAAGCATACAACCAAATTCCTGTTTACTCGGATGACATTTGCAAGACAGCTGTCACAACACCGTTCGGGATGTTCGAATTCCCCTTCATGCCATTTGGTCTTCGAAATGCAGCTCAAACCTTCCAGAGGTTCCTGGATGAGGTCCTCAAAGACCTGGACTTCGTCTACTCATACATCGATGACGTACTCATTTACTCCAAAGACGCCGAACAGCACTTAGAACATCTACGGCAAGTGTTTGATAGATTTCAAGAGTATGGTATGCTCATCAACGAGTCCAAGTGCAGTTTTGGTCAGAAAGAGGTCACATTCCTCGGATTTACAGTCTCTGAAGACGGCACTCGTCCTATTGACGATAAGGTAAAAACAGTGCAGGAATTCCCGCCACCCAAGACTGTAGGCGGATTACGCAGATTCCTCGGCATGCTGAACTTCTACAGGAGGTTTGTTCCTCATGCTGCCGATGCACAAGCACCTCTTCACGACATGCTATCAGGACCTAAAATCAAAAGCACTACTTCACTTACTTGGACCGAACAACAGTTGGAAGCTTTTCAAAATTGTAAGTCTAGTCTCGCCAAATCAACTCTACTGGCTCATCCCATCATTGATGCACCACTAGCCCTCGTGACTGATGCTTCTGGCACAGCCTTGGGTTCAGTGCTCCAGCAATTAGTGGAAGGACAATGGCAACCACTGGCTTTCTTCTCAAAGAAGATGACACGGCAACAAACACAGTACAGCGCATATGATCGGGAGTTGCTGGCTATTTACGAAAGCGTTAAACATTTCCGGTATATGGTTGAAGGTAGACATTTTGTGATATACACTGACCACAAGCCAATCACCTTCGCCTTCCAGCAAAAAGACAGGAAATGCTCTCCGAGACAATTTAACTACCTTGATTTCATTTCGCAGTTTACCAGCGACATCAGGCACATCTCGGGGAAAGACAACATTACCGCTGACACACTCTCCCGTATCGAAGCAATTGCCGTGCCTCCAGACTTCGAAGCCATCGCGCAAGCGCAGCAGAATGATGCCGAGTTGCACGACCTCATTGCCAAGCGATCTTCGTCACTGAAGTTGGAAAAAGTGCCCGTGCCAGGTACGACTGTTTATTTATATTGCGATACCTCTCAAGCACGGCCCCGACCCTTCATCACCAAGGAGCATCGACGAAGAATATTCTACGCAGTACACGGCATGAGTCACTCAGGTACAAGGTCAACAACTAAGATGGTAACGGAAAGATTCGTATGGCCCTCCGTGCGCAAAGATTGTGGTACCTGGGTACGTACGTGCGCAGCATGTCAACGCGCCAAGGTGCAACGTCACACATCTTCTCCGCTGGGAAACTTCAAGCTACCAGGAGACAGGTTTAGTCATGTCCACATTGACCTTGTCGGTCCCCTACCACCTTCATCCGAGTTCCGCTACCTCTTCACCGCCATAGACAGGTACACACGCTGGCCAGAGGTGAAGCCACTTTCAGACATCACAGCCGAAACCGTAGCTCATGCGTTCTACGAAACATGGATATCTCGATTTGGTTGTCCACAAACTGTAACAACCGATCAAGGACGTCAATTTACCTCACGTATGTTCAAGGTTATGACGGAGCTTTGCGGAACCCAGCTGCGACACACAACGGCCTATCATCCCCAGGCCAACGCCATGGTCGAGCGCCTGCATCGCACTTTGAAAGCAGCCATCATGGCCCACAACAACAACAAGTGGACCGACGTGCTGCCTTCTTTCCACGCACTTCTTGGCATAAGAAGTGCGTGGAAAGAAGACTTGCAGAGCTCAGCTGCAGAGATGGTGTACGGTGAGCCATTGCGCATCCCGGGTGAGTTCTTTCATACTCCTAACTCACACGCACTGCAACCTGACGATTTTGTCGCACAGCTAAGACGTCATATGTCGCATCTCAAGCCTGTTCCCGCATCGAGACACGGAAATAAGTCTATCTTTGTACACAAGGACTTAAGTTCATGCACCCATGTTTTCCTGAGAAAGGATGCACTGCGTGGATCTCTAGAGGCCCCATACACTGGCCCACACCGCGTCTTAAGTAGAACGGACAAGACTGTCACTGTAGACTTACTCCGAGGACCTGTGACTGTCTCAGTTGATCGTGTAAAGCCAGCCTACGTTCAGAATGACACGGCTGCAGCTACAGCAGCTGGCTCCAAACCTAAAGCTGTTGCTTCCGCTGGGACCACTCGTTCTGGCCGTATTGTCACATTTCCTATTCGCTTTCAGGCAGGACTTTGAGACTCCCAGGGGGGTCCTATGGCACCGCACTAGCGACGACGCGCATCACTAGCGTCGCCATATCAACGTGAAAAACAGAGCCGTCAAGAACTTCACATTTGTCTCTCGACGCGGCCGTTTGCTATTTGATATTTCTAATTTTATTGTATATTTCTTTCTCGTTTAGTAAACCGATTTATGAAGAGTCGCATTATAATTTATAGTAGTTAACAGGCGCATAGCAGCACCAAAAGCAAAAACAAGTGCAGTCGGAAAGAAACTTGCCCCGAAAATGATGACTCAAACTTACTTAGAACCATAGACTTTTCAGAACTTCTTAAATATCTAACGTGTAGATAAGGCTAGGTTAGGTTAGGTTTATTTGTAAATGTTGTAGACTTTACCGCTGAATGTGTTTTACCAGCATTCGTAATTCAAATGATTCAAACTGTAACTCGGTGACGCCATTGCGTGACCCAAATCCATAATGCACGATCTACATTTTAAGTCGTCCAATCGAAGAGCGATAGCGAAAAGTTTTAATTGAAACTGAAGTTTGACGGCTCAGTAGTGAGGATAACGTGCTTGCCTTGCCGAGGGTCGTGAGTTCATATGTCAAACTTCAAGAGATTGATGGAATTTAGAGCTACTAAGAACATCAATTGGCTTACATAATTTTTAATCAATACTAATAATGTTAATGCGAAAGTCTAATGCTACTCGACAACAGATGGCGCTTTCTTTTACTTTATTTTCCGATAGATGTCGCCACCTAAAACGTGTTTAGTGCAGAGTGATAAAAGTTCAACTTTTGTGTGTCTGTGGCATCGTAGCTTCCAAATGGATAAACCGATTTCAATGCGTATTTTTTTTAAAGTAAGCTAGTTTAATCTCAATAGTTTTTAGCAAGGTTTTATGAAAATTGGTTCAGCCGTGTAAGAGATATTAGCATACCTGGGATAACTCGGGGCAAGTTCTAGGGATTTGATATCGATAAAAAAGATGTCGATATAATTAAATTAATACATGTGCACATTGCACATTCTCGATTACTGTAAAGAGGTTCGATGTCATATCTGATATCGAGCCTCTTAAGTTAATAAAAGTATGCGGATGTCATTCCAATCAAAATGTCAATTTACCGTCAGTACCAATCATATTCGTACGTTTAGCAGTTTAAAGTAGATATTTTCAACTAGACGGCAATCATTAATACCGACGGATATGGAAAAAATATTGATTGTACTTTATGAAAACTGTTGTAAAATAAACAAATAAATATACGTGTTAATTTGTTTATTTTTTATCTAAAAATGAGGAGAAAATAAGTAATATTTATTTATGTCGAATAACATTTAAATGTTGGCAGTAACATCAATATATTTTATATCGATGAAATATTTTGCTACATCACTTTCGTACAGATGCCCCGAGTTATCCCAGGTATGGATATTAGCTCTGAAAGCGGCGTTCTTTGGCTTTTCTTTTCTATAACCGCGCTAGCCGAACCGCCAGTTAATTGGAAGGGATACCTTAATTAATGGGATATGTTTGCATTTGTATTTTTTTTATATTAATTGTATTGTTCTGGATTTTCTTTTGTACAATAAAGTTTTTACATACATAAATAAACCTTGTAAGAAATATTTACGCGGTCATCTCCTGTCCCTTGCATGCTGCAAAGTAAAGACACATCCAGTAATTCATCTAGATACATCATCTTAAATAGAGCGTAGGATTCGGATTCATAGAATGAAATCTAACTCAGGTGATGCATAAATGAATAAATGCATTTAAAATATTACTGGAAAGCATTGGACAAATCTAAGTAAGTGGTTTCCTTGTTTTAAGACCGTTGAGTAGACACTGTCTTGGAGCAATCTCACAATAGGGAATATGCATGTTTTTTTTACAGCTTCAATTGAAGCTGATTCATGTAACAAACAGATCACAAAAATCATTTTTTGAATAACTATAAAAATAACCAAGATATAAGCCAACAAAGATTTGTTCCTATCTCTTTCTAGAAAAACGGAATTTTACATGGAGTTTATATGGCCGCAGTGCACAATGACGTCACGGTGCACATCGGATCTCTCTGTCTAATTAGAAGTTTGAAATGCTTATAACTTCCGTATTTCTTGACCGATTTTAATTTTAATTTCCGTATTTTCATATTTTGATGAGAAATGCGATTTTTAAAATCCATGCATATTCCCTATTGCTTTAAGTACGTTCCCAAGACGTCAAAAATATCTATACACCTTTATGCCTCTGGTGTGATGGCTGTAAAGATATTAATGCCCTTGACTACAGGTTTTTACACTCAAGGAAAAATGTATGTAGGTATACATTTTAGCACCAAGTTTTAGGTATAAAAGCGTACTTAATTATTGTACTCAACTGTACTATGGGTTCTATTTAGGCAATTATTATAAACATAGGTGCTATAGTCTAGGCAAAGAGTGTCGGCGGCCTGGTAGCTTGGGTTGTCGACACCCACCTGGGCACCCTGTACCAAGAGGTTTTTCTAACTTAAAAAACATTACCCGGTTATAGGAAGAGCCTGGATAGGTTACCAATCGTGAGGAAACCTGCATATTTGAACAGCAGAGTGTGTATGACACAAAATATCTTAAAGGGGATAAGGTAAGATAGAGTAGACGAGAATCCATTCATCCTAATATTATAAGTGTGAAAGTAACTTTGTCTGTTTGTTACGCTTTAACAGCTCAATGGCTGAACTGATTTCGAAAGAAATTTTGTGTGAAGATTGCTTGAACCCCGGGGAAAGACGGATGGGACTTTTTATTCCGGAAAATTGGTCAGTTCCCGAGGGAAAAGCGGTAAACCACCATAGAACTGTGTCACAGTGTTGTTATGATTCATATCGTAAGGAGTGTCCAAGAAATTGTTTTATAACGTCACTGGGACACCGTTATATGGTGGGTCAGTATTCCATTGGGCTGAGAGTAGTTTTCAAACTAGGACAATTGCGTCGTCAACATACCTACCAATTCAAATCTACGGATTTTGTATAGTCATTCAAATACGGCCTTTGGTCGATGTTTTCTGTTAAAACGATAAAATACTAGTTTAACCAGTACATTGTGATGTAACACACATGTTATTATATCCATAATAGCTCAAGGTCTTTGAGATATTATTTTGTCAGATATCAAATAGAAATAGGATGCGGCAATTGGATCATTGAACCAATCATAACGTTACAAATAAATATGTCAGGGTACTTATTGTGGGTGATACTGCAAAGGGTAACGAACAAATTAAATAAGGTGAAAAATACACCTTAGCAATCAAGTCATTAAGGTACATTTTGCAACGTATTGAATTTGTTAGTTACGCGGTATTTAAAACAATTTACTATTACTTACCTATACCTGTACTACCTATATTATAAAAAGAGTGCAAATTTTGTCAGTTTATATATATCCGACAAGTAAACTCAGGAATCGCGTAACCAATTCGAAAAATTCTTGCGCCATTTGCAAGGTGTCAAGGAATTTGATTGTTTTGCAGTCTGACACGTCAATTGGCCGGGATATACATTTTGCACGTGTTTACTCGTGTCCACCGGGAAATATATATATATAACATGGCTAGTTTACATGTTACGTCAAACTGCTAAACCATTTATTTCCTTGACTGTACATTATTCCGGATAGACATAGGTTCGGTCATTTGGAAAGTGAGTGGAAGGGTCGGAAGGGGCCGCCCTAGGCGTACTTTTTCGAATCAAATCGGAGAAATACTGGAAAAGGGCCGAATCTTAAGTACCCGAAACCGACGTGCGTGCATGACTCGATGTATGAATGTGGAAGAAGCGAAAGAAATTTGTCAAGATCGTAGCAAGTGGAAATAAAGGGTCTCTGCCTACCCCTCTGAGAAACAGGTGTGATTTAATGTAGGTGTGCCGTGTGGTTGCCGGGTTAGAATAGTGCCACTCCATATCTTCCCGTGGATGTCGTAAGAGGCGACTAAGGGAATAAAGGCTTGTAGTACCGTTAGGCGATGGGCTTGCCACCTGTCACTAATACACTGGGAAACATCTTAGCCTACTTGTGCAAAATGTGGTTACAGAAAAATCAGGAAGTTTTAAGACTTGTTGGAATTTCTTTAGCTCTGCCTACTCCACTCTGGGAATGAAGGCGTGAGTTTATGTATGTAGGTACATAGGTTTTTTTTTCAAACCGTTGCGAAGCGATGTCTGACGATATTTTATTATTAGATCCACTTTATTTATGAAGTGGCAAGATGCTTAATATTTTATTCTCTTGAAATTATATAGAGAAATCACTGATAAAAGTTTTAAAAGGAAAATAAGACCAAAGAAAACGCTAACGCAATCGTTAAGTAGTCTTAGCATCTTTTTCCTTTCTAGAAAGTTCTTTCTAAAAAATACAGGCATGAATTAATTCCTAACTAATTGAGTTTGCTCCCATATAAGATTTACTATGTAAACTAGAAAACTAGAATTCCTTATTTATTTGACTGCGGACGCGAAATGGTTTCCTAAATCTTTATTTAAAACCAATAATTTAATTTGACTTGGACTAGTTTAGGCATATAAAGTTTCACTCGCGGTTTGAGCAGGAAAACATATTTCTATAACGAACTGTGACGTATTTCGGATATGATGCGGGGCAATGGAATTCGGCTCACGCAGTGTGATGTGGGATTTAAATTTAACGTTTCTGAATCGGGCGTCTAAAATTATAAACGCAGGCGCATGGTTCTGATGGAGCACATGCTTGCTCGAAAAAGGAGCTGCTTAAAATATTTTTTTTTTATTATTGGTCATACCTTTTTGGCGAAATGATGAACTATGATGACTCCGGCGAAGCCCAAAAGGGTAAGATGTTTGGCCTGTATATGTACTGACCGTCCCTATGTCCGCTCATAACTAATAACGGCTCAACCAATTTTGAGAAATGTTTGTCATTAGATTTGTCTTAATAGCGTGAGAATTACGTAAAATCTTGAAAAAAATCTCAACCCCCCCGTTGAAAATTTAAGCAAAAAATTGATTAATTCATTGTGGTAAAAGGATTAAGATAAATAAAAACGACGCATGCGCAATTTGATAGTCAAAGCAAATTTAACTCCCTTTCTTAAGAAATTAGGTCACTTATACATTCGAGTCTCTATGAGACATGCGCCCTTTTTTTCTAAGGAGGACAGAATTGCTTCGAGGACAATTATTACATTTCATGAATAAATCCTCATATACATGGACAACATCCAAGACGCAGCAGCAAATATTTGTGCTTATCACATAAATATAAGACTGCTAATTCACTGCTTAAAACCTTTAAACACGTAAAACTTTTTGCTCTGCACAATTATTAATAACAACCAGGATCTTATCGCTACATTACTACATTAAATTTGTATGGCTGTCAATACACGCCAATCATACAAATGTGCATATTGTACTTTCACACTTTCACTTGTATTTTGAACATGGAACGTGTCAATATTACAAATGGCGGTTATAAAAAAATGAATGTCATATCGGACTATGAAATTGAAAGCAAGTGTAATCGATGAATTGACAATTAGGTACTTTAGAAATCACGCGAACATTTCAAATAAGCTTGTATATTTTTATATCAAAGTGTTGCCATATTTTTGTGTCAGTTTTTGTTTTTTATTAAATTACTGTTTACATAAAAAAGAAACGGCAGAAAAGTATCTAGAAACAAAGTGAAACTCACCGGTTAAATTAAAATATATATATGGCAAAATTCCGTGTTATTTTCAAAGACCCAACACCAGTGTTATAAGAGCAAGCCAGCATTTTTTGGTTATGTCGTTTATTAACCACCCTCCCCATCTCATTACTAACTAACTAGACTTGGTTAGGAGAATGTATGGCCTTTGGTTGTATTCATTTTATTATGCTGATTTTGGGATTAAGTACTTTATTTTTTTATTATTAAAACCCCATAACCTTTTAAAGAGCAAATTGGTTTTACTAATACATTGACCCCCTTACTTATAAACGTGGAATAAGCTTGGAATAGTTTATGCCATGATTTGTCACTTTCTGTCAGATGCAAATGTCACAATTACAGGTAAGGACAAAGCATGGCATAAACTATTCCAAGCTTATTCTACGTTTATAAGTAAGGGGATTAGGGTTATGTTATGCTTAACTTTGTTTTTATTATAGCCTAGTCTCTCCCACAACTAAGAAGAATCTAACGACACCTCTAATAAATAAAAACTTGTGGAGAAACAATATTAAACACTTTTATCTTTTGGACCACGCTACTCCTTAGGCTACAAAGTCAAAGAGAAAGACATACATACATACATACATACACTCGAAACATAGAACTCCTGATTTAGTCGGATTAAACAAGCAGTTTTTCAATGATGACTACGCATATAATTTTAACGAAGACTTTTAATACCTATATATGAACAGTTAAAAATGAAAATGTCTTCATGTTCACTATTACAAATGTATTTGCGTCGATAAACCTATTTTCCTTGAACGTACCGGACATCAAAAGTTAATATGTTTATGTAATACCGTTTTAATGGGTTAAGCGAATAAGCTATGAGGTAACTATTTTTTTGATGAAAATAACATTAATAACATATCGTAGTTTTATAAGATTTTCGTGAAAATGGCAACGAGAAACATACTTATATACGTAGAAAACACCTAAGTTTCAGAAAAAGACTCGCGCTCGTCACACAAATAGGGTAAAGTCACCAGTAGTCAGCCAAAGACCAGTAGTCCACCTTATATGAGTGTGAAGAGTGGGAAATATATATTTCGTACTCTTCCCACTCATACAAAGTATAGGCAGAGGCTGACTACAGGTCTCTGGCTGACCACTGGTGACTTTACCCTATTAGACGACCGGAGAATCGAACCCGGGACAGCTAGCTTCGTCGGTCACTACCAAATACGCTACAGATGTAGTGAATAATTATTTCCCTAGCTCTGTCGTTGGATTAGTTCATTTTCATCATGGTTTCTCAATTTGCTTCAGCACCCATCAATAAGTCAACTGAGAAAGCAAAATAAATACGAAGAATTATTGGATAAATAAAATAATAATAATGGGATATGTATATTCACTAGATCTGTAACGGAGTTGTCAAATATTCAAAACGAAATAAAGATCCGACGATGAACATAATATTTACATACTAGACTAAAATACCATTAATATACGTAATCATTACAATCCGGATACATAAATTATTTTATTGACCTGTTATTTAATAAATAGTGTTAATGTCAGATTTAAAATGTTGTTTTTCTTTCGTCTTGTGTAACATTTAACTACCTACGAGTAAATTGGACGTCGAGGTTAGTCTAATAGGTAGCCAACGAAACTAGCGATCCCAGGTTCGAGTCCCGGTATGGCAAATATTTGTACGATTAGCTCGAGTATTGGTTCTTGAATCTTGGATGTACATACATACATACATATCTTCACGCCTGTAATCCCAGAGTGGGGTAGGTAGAGCTACAGAATTACATACAACTTTAAAAAGTTGTTGATAAATCAGTAACCACTTTTTGCAAAATTAGGATAAGATGTTTACCAGCGTATTAGTGACAGGTTGCAAGCCCATCGCCTAACAGTACTGCAAGCCTATATTCCTTTAGTCGCCTCTTACGACATCCACGGGAAAACATGGAGTGGCACTATTCTAACCCGGCAACCACACGTTTCTTCTCACGTTTAATCTTGGATGTTTTCTATATATTTCTCTTTATAAGTATGTTTACCATTGTCCAGGGCGCGTATTCTACGCTCCTAAGTAAAAAAGTAGTATCTCAAATTCAATAACCAAAGTAGTTTGAATTCTCTTTTGTTAGTAATGAGGTTGATATTGCTACAGGAGTTTTTTTATCAGAGATATTGGCTATTGGCTTATGGCCGAACCCTATATTCAATCCACGGACAGATAGCGTTAGCAGGGCAGTATTATGGTCGCCTTTCGCGTGGAAAAAGCAATCCTCTCGAACTTTACATATACTGGTCAGTCAGAAAGTGACAGACGCTTTATCTAAATCGATAAACACATATATAATAGGCCCGCAGTACCCATAGTATAAGACTAGAGCTTACTTTGGGAGTAAGTTAATGACTGTGATATTTATGAACTATCAAACCGATTCCAGTCTTGCCAAGTTAACAGTTTTTTTTTCTATTTATACACATATTACACACGACTAAATAAAACCAAATCAAACAAAAGCAACAGAGAAGATAACTAAGATAGCGTTAAATTCGTAACGTTGCGTAATTCGTAAATATAACCTTATTTCGAAACGACTTGCAAACGAAGCGTTAAATTCGTTTACGATCTTTGAATTTAAACAGATAATGTCGGTTGCAACATTTCTATTCTACGGCGAGATGACTTCACTCAGGTATTTCTGTACTGAACTATGATCTGTGCATACTGTATACCCTTACCATGACTTACAATACGGCCGGCCTTACACTTGTAACTTTTACTTACGTAAGTAGGGACACGGCTATCTGTTTGAATCAGAAAAAAATACTTCTATCTAATTCTAACAAATAGCTGCGTCCCTTACGAGTCTAAGGCCGGCCTAAGGAATATTTATGCCTTTTTTTCACAGTTTCGATAAAATCTGATTAATGTAATAAACAGTTTAGAAAAATCATTTTTTGAATTACTATATTAATAACCAAAATATAAACCAACAAAGATTGATTCCTCTCTTTATAGCAAAACAGAATTTGTCATGGCCGACGTGTTTCATGACGTCACGGTGAAAATCGGATCTCTCTGTCTAATGGCTGTCAACTTAGCAGTATTAAAGTGTTTGTAACACCCGTATTTCTCGGCCGATTTTAATTTCAAATTCAGTTTTTGGGATCTTTTTTATGGTATTTTTATATTTTGTTGAGAAATACGATTTAAAAATCCATGCGCATTCCCTATTGACGTAGGTAATCGCTAGAAAGTCGTATCGTCCCTCGCACTCTATACGAATACTGCGAGGTCTGTAAGGGACAGAGCATTCAACTCGCTAGCGAGTACGGTTATTGTAACTCATGGTAAGGGTACTGGTTAAGTCAGCATCAGAAATATACATCAAGTGAATTCTTGCGCGATCTGTGGCAGTTGTCTCACCGCCGCGCCGGCGAGGAAGGTTTTAGCTATCGAATATTTACTCGCTCAAGAAAAGAACAAAAGATACAGATCCCGTGTAAATAAAAGAGACATATATTAATAGTTGATCGCGTCTACTAATTTCTCGGTCATCGTCGGCGGTGGGACAATTGCCTAGGCTCAGTTTCATTGCGCGATAGCCCCGCATGCTTCTCGTGATACATTGCGTCCCTACAAATAGCTCTCGGCTCAAAAATCTTAAAACAACCCGTCAATGGATTGCTACAAGTACGGGTTATTGATCAAAATCCCGAATTTTCATAATTGTAATATGTTTTTTTTGTCTACAAGGCTAACGAAAAGGTATGCAGGCTCATCATCATCATGTCAGCCGAAAGACGTCCACTGCTGGACATAGGCCTCACCCAAGGCTCTCCACTCAGACCGGTCTTGTGCTTCTCGCATCCACCGCGTTCCCGCGATCCTTACAAGATCGTCACTCCATCTTGTTGGAGGCCTACCCACAGCTCGTCTCCCATGCAGGCTATCTAATAGTAATTGGGATCGGACAACATTGTGCGTTCCCAAGATTATAATCACAAGACTGCAATCTTATGACTAATGCAACCTTGAGAAAGATGGTTTGTCTTATCTCCACACCGGAACACGACAATACGAGGACTGCTGCTGGGTAGCTTATAGGAAATAGGAAAGGAATAGAGATACAATGCCTAATGTCGTTGTGACTTTACACCTAAAGCAAATTGCAACCCCATACCAATCTTTATCCATCTACGTAACCTCTACTGAACACGTAGCCTTCACATAAGTAGGTATTTAAACCTGATTTAGGGTAGTTTGGAGGTCGTTCGCATTGAGCGAGTTTGCAAGGGCACGGCTACCCGCAGTTAAGGATTTCTAGTTGAGTCGATTCCGTGGATAGTTAGATGCGGTAGTGAGAATGTATGATTGCTGGAGAATCGATAGTTAACAAAGCTTGTGTAAATATATTTACTAATACGCTGATAAACATCTTAGCCTAATTGTGCAATATGAAGGGTCCACGGAAAGAACATGTCTAGTCACTTATTTTTGAGTTTTGAATCTCAAAATGTAGAGGACGAAATGAACTATTACCTACCACTCAGATTCAGATATAAATCTTCATATAACTTGTATGTTTTCACTCTAAAAAAAAAGTCTACAAGAAAATTACGTACACAATGACATGGTTCCTAACTTTTAAATCGCGATATCTCAAAAAGTTACTAATGTGACTAGACATGTTCTTTCCGTGGACCCTTCATATGTAGTTACAGAATTATCAACAAGTTTATTTAGTTGTTGGTAATTCCGTAGCTCTGCCTACCCAACTCTAGGAATGAAGGCCTGAGTTTATGGATGTATTGTGGACAGATGTTGTATTTCTGTTGCCGCTATAACAAAAAATACTAAAAACAGCATAAAATAAATATTTTAAATAAGTATTTTATTATAGTTAATCGTATGGAACCCTTCGTGCGTAAGTACGACTCGCACTTGGCTGGTTTTTTTAAATTATAATACAACCCTGACCTAACTATGAATATGAATATGAATATGAACCTAATCGCAGGTATTTTTGAAAAATTAAAGCCATTCGTTTGTTATTTCTTAATAAATACGAGTATGATGCAAAGCTTATCACTGAGTCAAAACAAATGAGTTCCAAGAAAACACATAAAATGATAACATTTAGTGTTAATGTATGAAGTGACTAAATTATTAACTGATACTTTAACTACTTTCTGACCTGTGATGACGTGTATATTTAGAAATTATAGTTTGTAACACCTTTCTTTAACCCTTTTCCAGGCATAGTACATTTTCGCACTCCCAGATCAAAAGTATAGTAACTCAAAATACAACTGTAGGTATTTTAAAATCAACTTTAATACAACGCCTATGAGCTTGAAACAAAACTAACAATGATTTTGAGTTGATGCAGTCTTGATCTAGCAGTGCGATTTCATCGACCACATTCATGTCGCTCAAAATTGAACTTAACTACCTACATTTTATGACACAAATTTAATTGAACTTTCCTGAAATATGACTTCATAGATCAGTATCCTACAGGAAGTTACGAATTCGTGGCTCTCTTCCATTTCTTGCTTGTATCGTTACTTTAGCAAGGCCTGGAAAAGGGTTAAAATAAATATAATATATTATATTTAACATATTTTTAAGTTTTGTTATAGACTGCACGTCATATGGGATAGATAAGTTCGCCTAATATCTATATTACTGCAAACATTGATAAGTATTTTTTTATGTGCAATAAAACAGTTTACACACATACTTACACATATTTTAGCCGTATCTAGAATAACACTAATCTTTACATAGAAGCAGAGCTAGAAAGTGTGCCCTTGAAAATTTTCGCCAACTTGTTAATTGCATAGGAAATGGGGGTTCTAGCGATTATGAGTACTATTGGTTTAAGATAAATGCTACTTTTGCGTGCTCAAACCAGTTGATAATTAGTTTATGATGTGTTTGTGAAATTGTATTTGTTTGTTTCTGTCTTTAATTTGTATTTATGTTTTTAATTGCTTTGAAAAAAACAAGTAATTTGAAGCATAAAGGCCTAGCCAAGCTAATGGACTGTTATCGGTAAATTGTAAAGAATACTTAAAAACATAATTAACTTCACTATCTAAGTTTAATGATTCATTCGTTGCATGACATTTCGAAACCAATAAGACCAATAAGTCGTTTATACGAAGGTATTTGCACCTTAAATATTAACTTTCACCCACAACACGCCGCCATTTTGTCTGTTTATAACTTATAACTGAGTTAAAAAGTTGCAGATTTATCCGATAGATGTCGCAGTTAGTTTTTTAAATCGCGCTACTTTCGTTGCACAACAAAAAAGTTTCTGATTATTCTGCCCTACTACGGAGAAAAGGCACTAGTGCAATTAATTCAAAGACGCATATTGAACTCTCAGTGGTTATAATAAGGTTGGAAGTGCCATACAATTATTATAGTAGATGTTCCTTTTTTCCGTAGTTGACAGCAGTAAAACAAAGCTGTTGTTACTACTTCACACGCAATAGATAAGAAAAGCATTAACAAAACAATATTCAGAAACTTCATTTTTGTGCAATGTCAAATGTGCCTAGTAAAGGCTGTCCCAGAAGTAATGAGACAAATTTCAAATTTCGAACTGGTTGAAAATATTTTTATTTTTTTAAGAAAACTAATTGTCATGGCTGCCTTGGACATTATATCTGTTAGATTAGGCACTGGTCCCACCAAGGGCGAGGAAGCGATTAGCTAACGACAATTTTCATTTTAATCTTGTCTCTTTACTTATGGGACAGCCCACTACCATACTGTAAATTATCCCAGTTGGATTCCTTCTGGCCTGTCAGTCCGATTGTTTAGTCTGTGGAACCGATATATCGTTTAAAGATTTTACAGTTACTAATCTCCCGATTGGTTGAAAACTCATGAAAATGATTAACGTATCTTTCAACCTTGTGTTTTGTTTGCTCGCGCGTCGATTAGTCAGATTTCAGGTTTAGCTATTTAGTTTTTAATCTTTGCAGTGACGCTAGAAACGATGACAGCTCACATGCTAAATTTAAAAAAGTTAGAACAGGGCAAAATGTCGTCCCTTTTTTTGCTTTGAGACATTTTAGAAACAACTTGTTTTTTCAAACTTGCGTATGAAAAATTGTCACTAAGGACTAAAATGGACCATCATATTTTAATCACGTATCATACCTACTCGTATATGGGCTACAAAGATATGTTTGTATAGTATCGATTTTTGGCCCTTTGGCGGAAGGTGGAAAAGATACATGACATGTGTTTGTTATCGACGTTACGTAGGCCGATAAACTCAATGAAATATGGAGTAAGTAAATTAAAAAATAGCCAATTATGTTAAATAACATACGCTAACATTATCCTAATTTATTGAGTTGTACAACATAGTTAATGGATTCACTTATCAACATAATTCCTGGTCGATAATTATTCATTTCGAGTTCACTGGCTACCCACAATATTAATTAGAAATATAAAATGATGTTTATGATCGCAGCCTCACCTCTTGCAGTGACATTTTGATAAACAAATCACTCTGCGCTCTCCTGACACCGTTTCCTTATCGAACCAATGAAAAAATCACA
Organism: Acleris emargana; assembly: GCA_927399475.2. Lineage (NCBI taxonomy): Eukaryota > Metazoa > Arthropoda > Insecta > Lepidoptera > Tortricidae > Acleris > Acleris emargana. The sequence goes on from OV656841.1 coordinate 2,119,721, forward strand.
GTAATCCATCATTCTGTCACGAGCACGGCCACAAAATAACTAATAAGTTAATTTAACGTTAAAAAAAACAACCACTCGTTAACACATCTCGCAAATCACTGGCCACTAACATCGAATGTGGAGTGAAAACTTCAAATTTGGAACAGCGCGAAGGTCGTACAAGGCGAAATTGCAGTTACTGTTTTATCGAATTAAGAATGCAATTATGCATACAGTTGAGCATTCTACGGTGATGTCAACAGAAGTTCGTGCATTAACTGAAGTCACACGTGTTAACCTTGAATGCCTACAAGGCATTAACATTTTCAAAACAAATTAATTTCATGTTAGTCATACATTTCGTAAGGAAAACCGAATGTTAAATTCTATTTAAACACGGAAATGATAATGTTGCAGTTATGAAACAGCATCAGCAGATGTGTCAAATATAAATGAGCACAGTTCAAAGTTCACACGCACATATCAAATGACTTAACTCTAAAACAAAACACTACGCGCACTTCTCATTTTGAAAAATGTGGGTTTTGGCGGGAGCGATGTTTGACAGATTCGTTTTTTTATTCGAGTTGGTTCGTTGCGTCCTCGCGGGCTCGCGCCTGCGGAGCGACTGACTCACGTTATCAGCTTATCAGCACGATTTTACTATTGTGCTCTGCTTCATTAAGGTGTTTTTACCACCAAGGTTTCGATGCCCTTGAATTTTGAGGAAACTTACACGTTTTCGCGTAGTTTTAACTGTAACAAGGTTAGATTAGCCCCTTAGATGTTCAGTATAATTCGGTTAGTTTTTTTTCTAGCTCCGCGTGTGGACTATGGCCTAATTTTTTTCAGCATGAGGGGATGGATATGCCCAGTTGGGTAGGGTATAAAGCTGGCGATTGTGTAGGTTATTTTTAAGTCCGTACGTTAATAGATGGGTGTGTAATAGTGTGTATATGTGTACTTATCTGTATGTCTGTCTGTCACATTGTACTTCCCAAATGAATGGGCTGACTCTGTTTATTTTTGATAAAAAGCTAGTGTAATTGGAGTGGTTCTTAATTAGGTTTGATAAAAACCGGTTGGGGCGTTAAAGAGTTTTCGTTAATGATTGCTTGCGACTCCGCTAAGATTAGAAATAGATATACCTAATTATTCTATTGTTTTCCTACTCCTGTACTTTTATCTGTCATTTATATAGTCACGAACACTAATATAACAATATAGATAATATGTCCGCAGAACATTCCGTAGAAAAGTCTATCTAGTCTATTCCCCTTAACAGCACTTGTGCTTTTTTGAGCCAAAACGATATGCCTAGCTGCCAAAGCTTACACCTAGGTTAATTTGACCAATCAAAATACTTCACCAAATTAAACCACCAATCACAATACACATTGACTGTCAATCGGAACGTTAGGTTATTTTTGGTATGTAAACTCTTTTACTAATTTAACTCTTTAAAAAAAACATTTTATTTGGTATCAACCAACCAGAACGCAGCTATATTAAAATCGACCAATCAGGTAAAAGAATTCATTTCTCAAATCATTAGGTGTTTTTTAGTCCCTATTTCACAAGTTAAATCGATTGTGCAACTTTTAAAAAAAATATGAAACCTGGCAAGTGCACATCAATTTAAAAACAAAGTTAACCATAGACACATATTTTGTTGTCTTCGAATGTTTCTCGCTCGTTTGTTGTTCTGTGCTTCGTTCGTTCGTATTCTAACCTAGGTATATTAATTTAATTTTGCATTTTATTTGAAACCTAGTCGTAGAAAAAGTATTGTATGCAACGGTGTATAACTAAGTCAAAAAATACTCGTGGCGTCTTGCTTTACGATGTTCGCCTGCGGCTCACATCGTAACCACACCACTCGTCTTTTTTTGACCTCTCTTATACAACTGTTGCATAAACTACTATATTCATCTAGTTTAATAATAATCGTCACATGTTAATAATTCTAGATGGACTAGGTAAACATAATATTCTCATAACTAAGAAGTTTACTAACATTATACTAACTGGCTGTTATATTCCACGTGAATTGCAGTTCAATGACTCATAGATAAAACCGTTACTTGATATTAGCATAAAATAACCAACTTAAGTTAAGTTGGTTATAACCACGATTACAAAAAGTTATTTACCAACTTAACATAAACCAACATTGCGATTTCTAAAATAAATTTCGTGCGGACTTTAAACACTCTTTTAAGATCGCGTACACTTAAATGTGCGAAGGCGTGTTTGTTTTTCTTTTAGTTCAAAACAGGTTGACGGGTTAACGTGTTTCTTGTATAGATAGTCAGGAAGTCGGAGAGTCATGGTAGATATGTTATTACGACGCGATTCGCAGTTCATATTTAAGGGATAAACATTATTTCCGAGTAGGTTGAATAGGGTTAAAAAAAAAAAAAATATCAAGGGACAATGTTCACACCAATTCTGCCCTCCTCAGCCAAAAAGCAGTACTTATCTCAACTTCAATAACCAAAGCAGTTTGAATTCTATTCCGTTTGAATTCTATTCCGTTTGAATTCTATTGCTACAGGAGTTTTATCCGAGATACTGTCTATTGGCTTAGGAGGGCTATATTGTGTAACATTGTTCCGTCATATTTTATTTACTTATTATAGCAAAACGCAAACGAAAAATCTGAATCCTGACTGACAAGTAATAAAATATCAATCAATCAATCAATCATGTCCGCCGAAGGACGTCCACTGCTGGACATAGGCCTCCCCCAAGGCTCTCCACTCAGACCGGTCTTATGCTTTTCGCATCCACCGCGTTCCCGCGATCCTTACAAGGTCGTCACTCCATCTTGTTGGAGACCTACCCACAGCTCGTCTCCCGGTCCGCGGACGCCACTCAAGAACCTTCTGTTCCGCCCACTGTCACTTAAATTTAACTATTCTGCTATTCAAAAAATATAATCTTGCTCAATCAAGATGCGACCGGGTTTTTGCACTATTGAACCTTAATTAGCAGTATTGCATTTTTTATCAGGTAAACATTCACAACAGAGAGTAACTCATATGGATCGTTGGTGACATCATTGGTTCGGTATTTGCTACCAACGTTTGGACCAACCTTTATAAGGAAAGGACCGGTCATACTGATAGACTGAAGTGTTAGTATACAAAAGGTCTATTCAAAACCTTGTCTGTAGGTACCGTAGCCGTTGTCAAATGAAATTGGCGAAGATGTAAACAAAAATAACCAATTTATTATCATGTACTTTTAAAGATCAATTAGGAAGGTATTTTTTAATGATACTTTCATAGCGTGTCGTGTGGTTGCCGGCTTAGAATAGTGCCACTCCATGTCTTCCCGTGGAAGTCGTAAGAGGCGACTAAGGGAATAAAGGCTTGTAGTACCTACTGTTAGGCGATGGGCTTGCTACCTGTCACTAATATACACTGTTAAACATCTTAGCCTAATTGTGCAAAATGTGGTTACAGAGTTATCAACAAGTTTTTGGAGTTGTTTGTAATTCTGTAGCTCTGCCTACCCCACTCTGGGAATGAAGGCGTGAAGGTATGTATGTATGTATGTATGTACTTTCATAGCGTTTTGGTCCGCGTAGATTTCTATTTCATCGGGCCCTTTTAATTTCCGGGACGAAAAGTATAGCCCATGTGTTAATCCAGGATAAATTTCATCCGTGAAGGAGAAACAAACTAACACACAAACTTGCGCATTTATAATTATTATTAGGACTCTAAGTTTAAGATTAAACAACTATTAATTATACGACTATGAAAATAAAAAAAACTTTAACGAAATTTTAAGTAAAGCGTGTCAAATAATAAATACCTTCTAAAGAGGTACTAATATCTCAATTGACACTGATTTAAAATAAATAAATAAAAAATGCATTTTTTCTATATTTATCAAACTTTTAACCAAGTAGGTTTATTTCGTCACTATTTTTGAATAATATTTTATTATGTTGCAACGGGAAAATTATTACACTATGAGTTAAGTTTTTACCTCTTTAGATTTAAAAAAAGCCTTAATTCGCTAATATAGTTATGTCAATGTAAATTTTAATATCCCGTTAAAGTGACAAGGTACAAAAGCGATTTATAATTAGGTACCTATTTTAAGTGACCACTCCTTTATCGTTTTTGTCGAAACCTGTCCAACAAATCCGGGTGCCAAGCTAAACCATACTTTTTGTAACCAACCCACGTCTCATATACTGCTAAGTAAAGTGCATCGACCGCGTACCTACGGCTCCAATACAGACCGTGACTCAGACTTAAAAAAAAAAGTTTTACAATGCATCTGTTTAATTAAAAAAAATACTTATGTTCACTTTATCAAGGTTATATTATCCATTTGACGAAACGTTAGCCTAATTGGTAGTGACCCTGCCTTTAAAGCTAGCGGTCCCGGGTTCAAATCCCGGTAAGAGCAGATATTTGTGTAATGAGTGCTAGTATTTCGACGACGCGACAGCGTAGCCAGTAGTGACCCTGCCTACGAAGCTAGCGGTCCCGGGTTCGATCCCCGGTACGGGCAAATATTTGTGTGATGAGCGCGAGTATTTGTTCCAGAGTCTCGGGTGTATTCTATGTATTTAAGTATGTATTTATCTATATAAGTAAGTTTATCGTTGCCTAGTACCCATAGTACAAGCCTAGAGCTTAGTTTGGGGCTAGGTCAATTTGTGTGACGTTGTCTCCTGATGTTTATTTAGTATTTTATTCACGTTTTATAGAGCATTTTTTTAATAATGTGCAACTTTCAGACATTGTATAGTAACATTGTTTTAAAAAGATCACTCAGTAAAATTACAGAGAATCCTAAAATCTAGTCTATTGAAATGACCATCTGACGAAAGTTTAGGCGCCGGCTTAGGAATCTTTTGTTGGATAACCCTGTCTAATCGGTAAATGATTATATAGAACTTGACTTATAAATAAAATTGACTTTTATTTTTTTAATGTACTCTGTATTTGTGTTGACATTTACTTTTATTTTTTAATTCTATTTCTAACGACCTCAATGTAACTGCATATAATTTGACATGCTATGTAATTTATTCTGTTATATTGAGTAATAAAATCTGAATCTGAATCTACTCTCAGAAACCCCTTTTTTTCATTCTAAAAATACAACAAAAAATCTTATGTAGCCAGTCTCAGAATGATCACTTATCTGTCATTTAATTCAGTGCCAGCGACACGTTTAGCCGCATCAAATTGCATTCAGCTGCTATTCAGAGGCACTGAACACTGCGTTTGCGCACGAATGTAAGCAGTTAGCGTTTACTTAACGCCTGCGCCGTTACTCTGAATAACGCGAATGTTTTGGCCAATGACTCTAAGGCTACGGGAAATTACGCCAGTAGGTACAGTTAGTTTACGTGGTAAGGGTTCCGTACCCAAAGGGTATTCCAACGGGACCCTGTTAATATGCCTAAAGTGTCTTTATTTTGAACCGTAATAGATCCCAGTTTTTTTTTTAGAATAGTCTGCAGACTGCAATCCTGAGACCGCAAATACGTTGCCAACCCTAACGACTAAAATGAAATGCCTCTTATTAATTTCACCGGTTGTGATATCCTTACAGCGGAACACATCTATGCGAATACTTCTTGGCTGCAGGTGAAAGGATATGGTGGTAGCGATCCGGAAGGACCTTGCACAAAGTCTTACCACCACTCAAATTAATATGTTACAGAAAATAATGGTCTCTGACGCGCCTTAAGACGGGGATCTGACGTAAGATCATCTTGACTAAAGCCGGGAATACACGAGCCTGTAAACTGGATCAGTAGCGAGCGTACTAATTAACAGCATGTACAAGTAACTGGCAAACAGTGAACACATTTCGTCGGTGACACTGCAAAACCGCGTAAGTAACATTTTTAATAATGAGCAAAATGCACCTTTTTAATAAAACAGTAAGAAATATTTTGCTCTATCAAAAATTTGTTAGTTACGCGGTTTAGCAGTGTCACCGACCATTTGCAAGTTAACTTGCATGCAATTTCATCCCGACAGCCATGCCTTTAGTTGTCTCATTCATTCAAACGTGCCATAACCATATATGGTTTGCAGCCCGCCGCGGCCCCTCCCTCAAATTGCAGATAAAGGCATGCCAGTTAGTGTATACACTTGAAAGTAGATGGCACGTGTAAGGAGCTGTTATGCAAGTGTGCCAGGAAGGCATGACAATGTGTATTCCCGGCTTAAGCCACGTAGTAAAGCGGTTTTTGCTGTGGCATAACTATTAATGGCAAACAGTTAATGCTAGTACTCACCTCGGCGGTGTTGAGTGCGTCATCAGGTCTCAAAGAGTGTAATGTTCCTTCTTGCTGCTCAGCAAACGCCCTCACTATGGCAGCGGCGTCGCGGTATCTTTTCCACAGGTCCACGGCTTTGTGGTACCTGGAGGGAAGAGGTTGTGAGTTGTGGGAGTCGCTGATTATGTAGACGATATTATGGTCTAAGAGGATTGACCTTAAGATAAGGAACTTAGACTAGACAAGTTTTTATGTGAAAGTAAATATATCGATACAATAACGATTAGGTACATATTATTATCGGTGCCGATGCGTTAATAAGAGACCCAATCAGTACGGTTGCTTTTGGCACAGGTTATCCACATACCACGACAAATTTGACGAGTCTTAGCTCAGTGGGTCGGTCTAAAGACTTCATTTTCAGATAAGTCTAAAGAAATTATAATATTCCATTGTCATCGAGTTTACATTTGTATTTCAACAATATACATTTATCAAAATTCTAAATAGGGTAAAATCACCAGTGGTCAGCCAGAGATCTGTAGTCGGCCGCTGGCTATACTTTGTATGAGTGCAAATAGTACGAAAGATATATTTCCCACTCTACGCACTCATATAAAGTCGACTACACTGGTCTCTGGCTGAGGACTAGTGACTTTGCCCTATATTTGAAAATATCAGCACCGCTAGTCTGATGCTGCTATACAAAACGAGTTAACCCAATATCGTTTTGTAATAAAATTACAACCTACAATATCGGTTACAGAAGGTTGACATTGGGTTGATACAGTATTGCGTAGCAGCGTCCAGTTTTCAAATAGCCTGTACTAACTTGTCACACAGCTGATTGAGATTGTTGCAGGTATGCTCATAGGCGGCTGCAGCATCGTCCAGGTCTCTCTGGAGCCGCGCCGCCACGGTGGGCTCCGTGCTCGCAGCCAGTGGAGCAGCTGATGCTCGTAACTCGCCGACGAGCTCACCACTACGACGAGTTAGAGACTCGCTCAGGGTCTGATGGAGAAAAACAGGTGTTTAGTCATGGAGAAGGCTAGCAATCAGGCGACTATGTTTTCAAAGAGGTGGTGCGCTCCTTAAGGAAGGCGTGACGGCACACGAAGGGGCGCCTACTTAAATCGACAAAATTAGTATTTGTAAAAATATTACAATGAATTAATCAATGAATTAGTCAATCAAACTTAATATTATCGTTAAATTTATAATTATTTCGTAGGTAGGGTACTAGGACTTTATCATTATTCAACTTAAGAGCTTCTTGTCGATTGAGTAATTGCCACTTTTTTAGAACTACTAGGTAAGTAATCGGCACTATATGACTACCTTTGCTGCCGTCACGCGATTCGTAGGTACATCGATATATGGAGGGAATGAAGATATTGTTTATGACACAAAGGGGGCTTTATAAAAATTAGTTTGGAAACCTATAAGTAAGCTATAGGCATAGGAACGAAAAAGGGATGAAGAAAACTCGTTTGGTACCGTTTGGTAACCAAAATGTCGTAACCTTCTTTAAATTTAATTTAATTCTGTAGGTGGTTACGAAATTTTGGTTACCAAACGGTACTAAAGAAGAAAACTTAAATTTTACAAAGATACTTTGACTGAATATGATGGTATGAGTGCATTATTTTCGGCTTCTTAAAAGACAGTATATTTTCCGCTTGTGTATTATATAATTTAACATTAGTAACCGATAACTATTAAGAAAATGGTAGATCTGTACTAACTTACTTAACATTTTGGTATTCAACAAAATAAACTATATAAATAATGCTCCAGATTGGTTTTCTTACCTCAAGTTTCTCAGTGGCCTTCAGCAGCCGATCATAGTCGACTTGACCTTGCACAGTCAGCAGCTCAGCCATATAGTCAGCTTCCCTCACGGCACCTTGCACCAACTCAAGTTGGCGCTCGAACCGGCGCCAGAGCTGAACCTTGGAGCGGAGACGAGCGCACAGGTCAGAGGCCTCGGATTCCAGTTGTGCGTGGTTTTCCTGGTTAAAAAGTAGGTATTTTAGATATGTATCGCCAAAAACTATTGTTTTAACAAAGCTTGTATGTTACACAACTGTTTGAGTTGTATGACAGTAAAAATTAGCTAACCTGTAATACAGTAATGTCTTTCTCCAAGTCCTTAAGCGACACCGACACGCGTAGACAGGTAGGTAGAGTATGCAGCGCCTGGTTCAGCGCTCTAATATCCCTCCACTGCCCTTCTAGATCTTCCAGCAACCTCTCACAAGTCTCTGATGCACGCTCCACAACATCGCTGCCCAGACGTTCAGCTGACTCGCACTCTTCGATGGTCAATCGCGCGCGACGTTGGCTTTTCTGACAACGCGTAATACCAGCCTGTACTAGAACTATCTTCTCCTTCAGCAGCATGCTACGTTCCAGTTCTTCGGCTATCTGATCATCTAGATTACGCGATTGTGAAAGTAGAGCTCCCAAGCGATCAGATTCTGCGGTAGGTAGCAAGCACAGTCTACCGAGCTCATTTTGGATCCTATCTACTCGACTAGTCATTACTTGAAGTCTTTCGATGTATAGATTTAATTCATCTTCACTTCTTATTACAGCCTTTAAGCTGTCTAGTGAAGCTCGTAGCTCTCTAATTTCATCTTCTAGAATGTTTAACTTCTCTCCTGAAGACACGTCGCGGTCTGAAATGCTTTGAATCGCAGATGAATGTAGGTTGTCTATTCTACCTGCTAGATTTCGCCATTCATCTTCTATATTTGTGAAGAATTGTCGCTGGACCATCTCGTCGGATATAGGTAATATTTCCAGTGCCTTCTCAAACTGAATGCCGGACTCGTTCTTAAGGTTGTTGTGCACTTCATGCTGAGCTTTCAACTCCCAGAAGCGACGAAGATTACCAGTAGTTGTTATGTTTTCAGGGGTGATGTGCTCAAGCTCCCTATTGGAGATCTTTATCCAATTCTCAATACGTTCCATGATGTAATCATACGTCATCCAGTTTTCTTTGAATGCTCTCAAACGAATAAGCCGAGAGTCTACATCTTCTTGTAGTGTAAGCAAAGTGTCAAGAGCAATAGAGCACTCTGTTTCCAAACCAGAGCAGACTATGAGATTCTGAAGTCCGTCAGTTATTGACAAAAGACGCAGGATCTTAGCGTGATGATGGGACACATCCAGACTGACGGACTGGTACAAGTTGATGTACTGTTCGTGGTCGCGGGAGGTAACGTTGGTTAGGTCAGGGATCCTCTGTTGTGCGACTCTGAGCCACTGCTGTTCTTCCTTCATACTTTGTTCTAGTGTGGTCCATCTTGAAGCAGCTAACGTCATCTGCTGGGCACGACCAGCCGCTCTATCTATAATAGTCGTAGCCCTATCATGAAGTGCATTATGCAGTGATGAGTACTTAGATCTAGTTTCACTATCTAGATTGTCCTCCAGAGATTCAAGAATAGCTCTGCAGTGACTAAGATTGACGAAGAATTTTCGATGTTTCTGAATTTCTTCGTGTAAATGATCAAGATCAGATACGATGATTTTACCGTCCAGTAATGCTTCTGCCACGTTGGTAATTTGACCAAAATCTTGCAAGGTTTGTTCATATTCTTCAGCCAACGCCGACAGTTGAAGAAGTCGGTCTCTTTCGGTGTTTATGGAATTTTCCACTTGCTTGGTATCATCGTCACAAGTGAACAGATCGGCAGGACATTCCTTCTTAGGGTTAGTTTCAACCAGTATCCGGTATCGTCTGAACATTTTCGTGACCACATCGGAATTGGCAACGTTAATGTTTTCTAATTTATCTAACTTGTCTAGTTTTTGTTGAGTTGAAATATCCGATATAATAATGTCATCTAAGTTAGATTTAACTTTTTCTACTGATTGGTATAATTTTTCCACGTCGTCCGAGAACTTATTCCAGTCTTTTTCCACTACTTTTACAGTAACTGGACTTTCACTATTTAAGGTACAGACTGCATCTGCTTGGCGTGTTAGTATCTCAATCAAAGTGATAATTTCCTCATTTACTTCAGTTATTTCCATTATTTCTTTAAGGCGTTGAATGTATCCTTGCAGTAATACCAAGCGTTGAGTTTCATTCACCGGTGTAGAATTAGTAAGAGTCTCTCTTTGAATTTTGTATTGGATTTCTTCTAACCAAATAGAAATAGTCTCAATTATTACTACAACACTTCTTTCAATTCTCGTAGGATCGTTAGTTCCAACAGCATTCTTTAAGTCATTAAATTCTTTATTGACAACAGTATCGTATGACTTTTCAACAGACTGACCCAATATGGCAACAGTCATGGAATCATCAGGAATGTTTCTAGGAGATTCCACCAAAGACTGTGTTCTTTTTTCTAAAGCTCCGAGTAATCTTGCCTTTCCAGGTTTTTGTGCGAAGTGAACAGTTTTAGACGGCGAAGGAGATTTTGATTTTGATCTCTGTACGACATCCGAGTAGGTGAGTTTATGAGTACCGAAGGCTTCCTGTTGGTCTGGCGATACTGGACTAGCTAGTTGAGATATCCCCTCATCGATGGATGTCGTATCTTTACTAGAATAATCCTCGCTACTAGGAGTTACAGACATTAGTAACTCAGTGGTTATGGGATCCGAAAGGCTCTCAGGCGTTTGCGCTAGTGGCGATTCCATCTTTCTTTTCTGTTTCCTCTTTTTATGCTTTTGCCTATCCCCAAGTATGGATTGCGGTGCTTCCATTTGACGTTCATTGTCTAGGAAGTCATTTGTCGCTTCAGGAATAGTTATTTGTGCCCGTAAATGAACTTCATACGGTTCATCCGTCGAAGTGGATATTGAATCTTCTGAATAAACTCTAGGTGATGTCTGCTGAGTACTGTCAGTAGTAGGCACGTCTTTCTTTATAAGTTCTAAATCAACTGGCCGGGGTGCTGTAAGAACTTCAGTTTTAGTTTCTTCAGGTTCCCTAGGAGTAGTTTGTTGAGTGTTATCAGCTGTGATGGGTTTCTTCAGTTCCAAAGTAGGAATAGGTTCCTCAGGTAGTTCTGTCCTAGAAAGTTCTGGTGTTCTTGGGGATGTTTGTTGGCTCACGTCGCACGCTTCTGCCTTAGCTCTTACTTCAGTGTTTTCTACAATGGTCACTTTTTCAACTTGAGGTTCTTCAGATTGAGTAAATGTGCTGACAACAGTTATATCAGGTGTTTGAATGCTTATTTCCATAACTTCTTTTTCTTGAACCGGTGTTGTGGATGTTTCTTGGTCTGTAATTTCCTGTGATGTCTGAATATCAGTTTCAACGGTTTCAACAACTATTTCAGTACTCTTCTCGTCTTTCTGGACCTCAGGTATGGGTGATGTTTGCATTTCCTTAGATTCTGTGACAATTTTAAGAATCGGCGGTTGTTGTGTTTCTTTAGGTTCTTCCACTGGTGACGACGTTTGTGAAAATTTATCTTCTGGAGGCAGTATATCTTGAGTTACAACCTGTGTTGTTACCTCACATTGAACTACTTTCTCAGGGGATTCTGCTCTACTAGTTTGTATTTCAATGTCAATCACAGGTAATTTTTCAGCTACTGGAATTATTTCTTCTACGGTTTGTGTATCTGCCTCTTTTTCTTCTCTTGGTGTAGTTTGTACTACCGTTTCAGTGATTGGAGTTGGAGAAGTCTGCAGTTCAATGGCGAATGTTTCAGGTTTCAGTTCTTTTTGGTCTTCTTTTATAGATTCAGTCAATTCAGGTGACGTTTGTACTGAATATTCTTGAGTAGCAATTTCTTCAACTACAGGCACTGTAAATGTTACAGTTGTACTAACTTCCTTTTGTAAAGTTTCGGGGCTACTTTGCACACATTCTTCAACTATTTTAACTGTGCTGATATCAGATGTTTCACTTATTGTATGGTAAGATTCATCTTTAGGTGACTCTACGTTTTCACTACCAAGCTTTGGACTTTCAGGCTTTGTCTCAATTATTGGTTGCGGTTCCGCAAGATCTTCAGTTTCAGTTGGAGGAATTTTCTTTCCCTTTTTCTTTCTACCCTTCTTTTCTTTTACTGGCTCTTCAACTTCTACTGGGGTTGATATAGATGTGTCATCAGATTCAGCAGTGCTTTCTTTGGGATATGTTGTTTCTTCACTAACACCATGGGGCTTGCGTTTCTTCTGCCTCTTTTTGGGTACAGGTGTCGGTCCTTGAGAAACTTCCTCAGCTTCATAGCCTTTTTCTTCAGCAGTCCTTTCGGATTCGACAAATGAATCTGGTTCTAATGATTCTACTTTAGATTCTAAAATATCTTCGGTCGGCTTGGGTGATTCTAAAGGTGTTGATGTAGGGAGCTCGACATAGTGACTAAGAGAAGAACTGTCACTTTCAATTACACTTTTATCAGTTTCAAGGACACTTTTGTCAGTTTTGTCAGTAGGCAGCTCTAAAGGAATTTCTGATTTAATGGAATCAGTGAAGCTTGTATCGGGAGTAGGTTTTTGTTTCTTTTTCCTCTTGTTCCTTTTGTGCTCCTTAGAGGAATCTGGCGTACCACTTAAAGTTTGATCTGTGTCTGCTGCTGTTATTTCAGGCACAATTGGTGCTACTTTTGTTTCACTTGGAGGCTTGAACTCTTCAATAGGCTCCGGTGAAGCTTCTTTAGTGGCTTTTATTTCTTTCTTTACGGGCTCTGGGGAACGTTCTATAGTCATTGCCTCAACTACTTTTTCTACTGGTGCTAAAAGTTTTGGATGTTCTTCCGTAATCGTTAAATTACTTGGCAGATTGACATCGATATCTTTTTTGACTATTACTGATTTTTTTGATACCAATCCTTCCACCTTCAAGTTAACTTGTACTTTTGGCTCGTTTTTCTTAATTACCGTTTTTGATAATGACATTGAAATGTCAACAGTTTGTAATGGTTGGGTTGGTTGACTTACTACCTCAGTAATGACTCTTTGGTCACTTCCATCTGGTTTCAGCTCTCTTACATGAGTGTCATGACGTTCCGATTCAAGGAGTAAATTGATATCATATTTGGTTTCTGGTTTCTTTAGTTCCACTCCAATTATTTGAACCTTATCTGTAGGCATCACCCAAGGTTCATTTTGTGATCTTATGTCAAACGTAGAACTGACTTGATCTTTTTCATCTTCTTTGACAACAGGTGGTTTATCTTCTTGTTTAGCATAAGAAACTTCTGCAGTCAACAATTTTTTACCCTGGTCAATTTTAGTGATAGTAGTAGGTTCAATAGATTCTACTTTTACTGGTGACTGCTCTGATACTATTTTTGTTTTTGCTTCAAAGACTTTTGTACCAGCGTTCTTTACTGTTTCGATGGATTCATTACTTAAAATTGTTTCTTTGAGTGTTTTAGGTTCTTTCCTTAATCCTTCTGAAGTCAGAAGTTCGTTAGTTACTTCTGCAACATCCTTACGTGATGTTGAACTTAACCCCGACTGCGTTAACATTTGATGTTCCTTAATTTCGTCTTGTTCTTTTTCATGAAATTCGGGATCCTCAATATTTTGTGACGAGATTAGAATTTCTAAATGCTTATTTTTTGATTCTTCAGAAACAGCCTGAACAGCTTTTAGTTCTTCAGTTTCTTCAAAAGCTGTACCTACGGATATAGTTTCTGGCAATTGGTTCTGTCTGGTAAATTCTTCAGGAAGTTTATCAGACTTAACATCTGCTACTATGTTACTATCAAAATCTACAATTGATTTTATCTCAGCAGATTCTGGTGTCTTTCTATCTTTAGATTTCTGTTCAAGATGCAATGAGGCAGCTTTTTCATTATGAATAAAATCTGCATTAGATTGATGCAATTGTATTTCTGAGGTAATTATTTGTTGTTCTTGGACGGCAGAAACTAAGGCATGATCTTCTATGTTTTTACCTAAAAGTGTTTCTTCGACGATTACATTTTCTAGCGTTGGCGATTTTACGTCAGCTATTTTGTCTTCAGGTGATTTTGATTTGCTTGGTAATATAGCTTCAGGCGTCTGCGGTGTTGTTTTCCCTAATAGTTCAATTTCTGCAGGCAAACTTAATTCTGCTTTACTGAAAGGCTCGGCTTTAGCAGGTTGAGGTTTTTCCTTAATAAGTAGAGTAATATTAGCAAGATTCGGTTGTTCTTCGTGGCTAGGCGATTCCGTTTTACCGTATTTAAATTCTGGGGATTTTTCTGGCAGTTCTGTTACAACAGGAGCCGGTGATTCTGGTTTAGGTATTGTTTTGACAGATTTGAGAGACTCTGGTTTACTTGCTTCTGTTGTGTCCGTTATTTCAATGTCACGTTTAAGTGATTTTGGTTTACTTGGTAGTTCAGTTTCAACCACTTTGGATATCTTTTCTTTGCTTGGCGATACTTTTATAGTAGATTTAGAAGGTGATGGTGCAATTGGATGTAACGCATGAGCTCTTTCGCTTGAGATAAAATCAATAACACCCCCTGTTTCCACCTCGTCGTTCTTGGTATTTATCGCTGTTATTTTCGGTTTTTCACTAATAATGACTTCTTTTTCTGGAGATGGCTTGACACCCTGAGATGAAGCTGAATCTTGTGGAACAACTTTAGTTGGTTCAGATAATATCTTATCTCGCTTTAATTCCGGTTCAATCAGTTTAGTAACTTCTTCAGGTGCTGTACTTTCAATTAATTTGTCAACAAAAGTTACGCGTTTGCTTGGAGATGCTGATTTTGACTTTCTACCTGGGCTTGAAATTTCTTCAACAGATTTCAATTGCTTCATGTCGTGGGACACTGGGCTGGGCAACTTTTCACTATGTTCTTTTAAATTATTTGCGGGTACAGTGACCACAGATGCACCTGTAGGGCTCACGGAGTCATCAACTTTTTCAATGTTTTTAGTTTCTTGAATTTCACGCGTTACACTTTTTGATAATGGTGTCTGTTCTGTTTCATTGCTTATCAGCTGTTGAGTTACGTTGATTACCGTTTTATGAGATCCAGTTATTAATGGTTCTTGCAAAACATCTACAACTTCTTCAGTATCTTCTGGAATACCCTCAGGTATTTTTTGAATATTGACATCAATTGCAGACGTAACTGTAGTTTCGGGAATGTATTCGTCATCCGGCTCTTCGACAATTTGTTCCGTAACATGTTCTTTCCCATCTATTATTTGGACCTGTCTTATTATTTTTATACGCTTTGTCTTAACGCCTTGTTCTTGAACTGTGTGTGTAGATAATTTGGGTGCTTCTTCAATGATTTCGACGTCATCCGGTTCGTCGATGACTTCTTCGGTGACATATTCTTTACCGTCAATGATTTGGATATGTTTGATAATACGCCTTCTTGTCCTAGTTATTTTTCTTGTAACTTTCTGTACTACAGTGGCGGTATTTGAAGAAGACGTTTCGAAAGTAGAATGATGGTATCCTTCACTAGTAACAGTAGTTTGACCTTCGTGTGGCTCCTGAACGTAGTATAATCCATGAGTCTGAGTACCTTCTGGTAAGTTTTCAAACATTTCAGAAACTGTGACCGTCTGTAATGGTGACGTTTCTCTTACCTCAGGCTGCTTAGCAGCTGGACTTGACTTTGAGAACTGTGACTGGTGTTGACTTTCCATTTCAATAAATTTCATAGAAATTTCATCATCATGGGGCTTAGTACTTTGCTCTTTACTATGCTCACTAGGTGTCCATTCATCACAGCTCGGTTTACCATCTTTTGGAACATCTTCACCAAGTTTAGGTGAGGTTTTTCTTGAACTCTCATTATTTCCACTCGAATCTGGCAATGCTGGCTTATCAACGTTGTCATCATCATCTAATTCTTCAAACTGCACGCCACCTTGATCTTTTACACTGATTGAGACTCTTGGTATCTGTTCCTCAAATACTTCAACATTATCAGGTTCATCTATTACTTCTTCTGTAACATGTTCTTTACCATCAATAATAACTACTCTCCTAATGATTCGTCGTTTTGTTTTCACAATACGTTTCGTTACTTGCTGTACCACGGCAGTAACACTGGATGATGATGTTTGAATGTGAGCGTTGCCATCACTTTCAGCTAACTGTAGGATTTCATCAGGGCTCAACCCTTCTTCTAATTTGACAACCATACCAGGTCTTGACGTAAACTCTTGTATGGTTACTTCGCTACCCGGTAGTCCTGATATGATTTGACCACCAAATGTCTGGCTTTCAACTGTTTGCACTCCTCCATCACCCAGCATCGTTGAACTTGATGCCTTATGTTCTTTTAACGTGATTTGTGAAAATGATTGATCTTGTGTACCATCTGAAATCATCTGCGTACTATGACGGTGACTGTGAACCATTTGTTGTCGTGTGACAAGGGTCTTTCGTATTTTCCTTACGATTATTCTCTTAGTTCCATCAGCGTCCACAACTACTTCAGTCGTAGTCTCATCCGGTTCTACCATAACAGTTTCAAATGACTGTGGTAAACTATGCGTAATATTAAGTTGTGTATTTTTGCCTTGACTATCATCTTTATAATCGGCATCAACAAGCAATGATTGCTCATCAATTATTTGATCTCGGACAACCGGCCGACTCTCAATTTCAAACGTTTCGTGGTCACCAGTTATAATTTGTCTGATTTTAATATTCTCTAGGATTTCTTTTTTATCTGCGATTGGGTCACTAGTTTGAATTTCGACATCATGTGGAGGAGCACAGGTGATTGAAACATCCTGTGTTATTATTTTTACTGGTTCGCACATAATAGATTTGTCTGTAACAGTTGGTGACTCTGACCTTAGACTTCGACCTGTTTGTGTCTCAATTGAAATAACCGGTTTTACTTCTTTGACAATTAATTGTTCTATCACAACTTCTTTTTCGCTCGTTTTGTTTTCACTTGGCACCTTTTCGATAGGTATTTTTTCACTTGGCACCTTTTCTTGGCTTAGTTCTTTCTTCTCGCTTGCCTCTTTTTCAGTAGGTATTTCTTCAGGTAATACGGACGGAACCTCTTCAAGTTTTTGAATATGTTTTTCACTTTCTCTAGGAGAAGCGATTTCTTCAGGCATCGACGTTGAGTCTATAGTCCTGTCAGTTTGAGATATATCCTCTTCAACCACTTCAGCCACAGATTTCATCTGCAGTAACACTTCTCTTAAACGTTCTATCTCTATAATGACTAGATTTTTCGTTTCCACTAACGCTTTTTGCGTCGCTTTTAGCTTCTCTCCCAAAGATTGACTAGATTTATCAACACTAACTAAACTAATAGACTTTAAAATAACTTCATATTCTTCATATTCTCTGATGTACCTTTCATAAATTTCTATATATCTCACTATGTCTTCCTCAATGAGAACGTCAGACTGCTTTGTTGATTCTTTTAGTTCGTTATCAATGGTTACCAACCAATGATCCAGTTTGGCTATTTTGCTTTTATGTTCTTCAATTTCCTTGGCTTGACGGGCCACTTCCACTTTGGCGTCCTGAAAAATACAAAATTATGATAAAATAATAGCGAATCACCGATCAATCACTGGTACGCCCATGTTATGATACAGAAATTGATTAAAAGAATATCAATAAGCAGAAAAAACTAAATAGTTTTATTAATACAATTATAAATAAATAAATATCAGGGGACAATCTCACACAAATTGACCTAGTACCAACTAAACTTTAAGCTTGCTCTATGGGTAGTACTAGGGAATGATGAACATATTTATATTGAGAAATACATACTTTAATGCATAAAAAATATCCGAGACTCAGGAACAAATACTCGCGTTCATCATAGAAATATTTGTCCATACTAATCGAATCCGGGACGGCTAGCTTAATAGGCAGGGTCACTAATGTTACTATCAACTTAGTCAAAACGCGTCGTCATCGTCAATATTGAGGAAGTCAAAGCACTATACAGTGCTTAGTGTTTGAAAAGAGAAATATGATAAAGCTTTGAAATAAAATTATAAGATTTTTTTTAAACAACCAAAACAAAAAAAATGCAAATAAAAAGTAACAGTTACCTTCCTTACCTGGATGATGTCCAGCCCCTGTCGTGCTTGCTGCAGCAGCTTAGAGATCCTGGCCCTCATCACCACGAGTTCCCTGGTCAGGGTTTGGATCTCCGTCTCCTGGCGGTACTCCATCATCTTGCCTTCTAGCAGTTCTGCTGCCTCGTCACACTTGATCAATACTGAGATGCCCTCCTGAAATTTGAAGAGTTGGGACTGAGTATTCTAGCGGTACTATAGTTTAAGAAAGAAGAAAGCTATCGATTATTTTTTTTTTCTTTTTACCCGACCTTGTGTTTAACCTGTATGTATGTTTTGATAAATGATACCTCATTAGATTTTGTCTTAATGACGAGAGTGTCATCGGGTACATAAATAAAAAAAAACTAAATGGCAAATTTTGGACGATATGTTTTGAACATATTATATCAACGATAACATCAAGAATTAAATGCAGTCGTTTATTGTATTTATTTTGATTTTTATTTCGTTATAAGAACAACGATACAGATTAAAAATTAATACTAAATAGTGGTTTTTACGGCATACAGAATTAAATAAATAAATAGATAAATATCAGGGGATAATGTGACACCCCACCATAGTCCCAAACTAAGCACTCGGCTTCTACAGTCGACTACAAAAATATGTACCTACATATCCAGTTTTGGACCTTATTATAACCATACCTGTGCTAACTCGGGGCACTTATACTAAAGTGATGTAGCAAAATATTTTATCGACCAAAAAAATGTATCGATGTTACTGTCAACATCTACCTAAATGTTATTTAACATTTTTATTTTCGGTTTGAAATAATAACAATAAACAAATTAATATTAATTTGTTTATTTTAAAATAGGTTTCATAATATACAATTAATATTGTTTCCATATTCGTCGGTATTAAGGATTGCCGTCTAGATGAAAATATCCACTTTAAATTACTGAACGTTCTCTCAACGTCCACAGTGGTCGACGGGGCATTCTTAATATATTTATAATGACATTTAGGTTATTAAAAATTCCATATTGATTGAAATGACATCCGCATACTTTTAATATCTTAAGAGGCTTGCTATCAGATATGATATCGAATCTTATTATAGTAATCAAGATTTTTTTAATGAGCACATATATTATCGACATCTTTTTATCGATATCAAATCCCTCAAACGTGCCCCGAGTTAGCACAGGTATGATTATAACATATCTTTGTGATCGACTGTACTATGGGTACTAGACAACGAAATAAATACTTGTATAGCGTATAAAAATGTCCGCCTCATTAAAGTTGACGAATAATTTTAGCTGTGTTTAAACAAATTGGGATTATTGTGTACCGATCGAAAGGGTATAAACTGAAGATGTTTTTCAATAATTAGAAGTAGTCAAAAGTTTTTTTTTTTTAATGCACTGCGAATTTGGCTGTTTAGATTTCTTTGTACCCCTTTTATGGTTTGAGGGCCCGTGTTTTTTTTTAGCTCTCTTGTGTACTAAATATTAAATTTGTAATATCCTATTATTAGCCCAGATAAAAAAAGTTAAAATGTTGCCCGTTTTTTTTTTTTTTTTAATTTATTTAGATTTTAAATCTTGAAAACGGAATATTAAAAAAAAAGAACAATGTGCCTAGGTGATTTTTTTTTAGTGGACCGCCTAGCAGATGGCCCCACCTATCCCCTATATACGTATGTACAACCATCTGCCAAACAGCCTGTATACTTAAATAAAATCATCCATGACTCAGGAACAAATATTCGCGCTCATCATCATCACACAAGTAGTTTTGTAGGCAGGGTCACTACCAACTAGGCTAACTGCGTCGACAGAAGGTGAACGAGCACACAGGCCATCTGATGGTAAGCGGGATCTGTGAGTCACACTGGTACCCCCAAGACTATAATCCCAAGACTGCAATCCCAAGACCGCACATACGTTGCCAACCCTGAGGACTGAATGCCTATGTGCTTGTAATTTCACTGGCTGTCTTATCCCCACACCGGAACACAATAATGCGAACACTGCTGCTTGGCGGTATGTCAAAGAATAAGGTGGTAGTGTTTCGGACGGACCCTGCATAAGGTCCTATCGACACTAAATGCATTTTAATTTGTATATGATGCTAGTGGACATAATAAAGGTTAACATAGTTACCTATATTATGTTTGCATGTATGTACCTAACCTTTTTAATACGAAATACGTCATGACATCATTGATTATACAGAATAAGTGTGACTCGTGTTTACGATAGAATTATTTCCTAACTATTTGCATGACTCGATGTATGAATGTGGAAGAAGCGAAAGAAATTTGTCAAGATCGTAGCAAGTGTTAAGAAGTGGTCTCTGCCTACCCCTCTGGGAAACAGGCGTGATTTAATGTATGTATGTATTTCCTTATACATTGTTTTTTCTGTTGATGGACAGTGGTGGCCACATTAGGGACGCTTGCGTTTTTCCCATACAATTGCCTACAAATATTACTTTTCAATTTTGATTACCGATCAAAAAGTTCAAAATCAATTTTATTTTTAGTTACACTTAAGGCTTGTTGTTTGATCAGTAGATAAACTAACTAATCGGTAAAAACGTAACTAATGGTTCATTCCATTTTCGAATTTTAACAACGGGCCGTTATCGTTAACTAACTAATTAAGGTATAAAATGTATGTACAATTTATTGCTGTCAAAAAGGAATATTTCATTTTATAAGGATTTGAAAAAATATTTTTTTGTGTTCATACAAAGTCGTAAAATTTTATATTATATTCATTGACGCCTCCTCTGTGTTTACTATGTAGTCATGCTTATGACGGGGACACATTACACGAATTTTTAAAGAAATGCAAAAAATAAGAATTTTTTACTCGCCACCCTTTACCACCAGCAACACCGCACTCCTGTCAAACATTATGTTTTTTCGTGGACACGAGCACGAACGTGTTTTGTATTTAAATAAGTGAAAATAGTTAACTTAATATCCAAATGAATAAAAAGAAGTTACTAGAGGCTTTAGCTAGCCTCCTCGATGATGGAGAAATTATACGTGACATGTGTCGATGTATGGGGATAACAGTTTTCCAACGGCAAAGTTAAGTTTGACGCGAGGTCTAATTTGTTTGTAGTAACCCGCTGGTTGACGACGCGGCCTAGTTGGTAGTGACCCTGCCTACGAAGCTAGCTATTACCTAGACGGGTTCGATTCACAGTATGGGCAAATATTTGTGCGATGAGCAAGTATTTGATTCTGAGTCTTGGATGTTTTCTATGTATTTAAGTATTTATATCGTTGCCTAGTACCCATAGTACAAGCCTAGAGTTTAGTTTGGGACTAGGTGAATTGATGTGACATAGTCCCCTGATATGTATAAATTTTACTAAGCTTTAGACCTAAACTTCAATCTGTGACCGATTCGGTAATATTTCCTTAAGCATGGTTGAATATGTACGTGATGTTGTATGAGGAAACTTCTAAATATACCGATGACATATTGTTCCTTATGAATAATAAGTTCTTATGTCATCCTTAATTCTCGGAATATATACAAGTCTAAAATTAATTCTGAACGAAATGCGTTAGGTAATTGATAAAAATAATCCATAGATCGTAACTTTTTTTGGATTGTAGTAAGCTAAAATGTTACTAATAATTAGACTATTTATTTTATTTGTATTTCAATGAAACATTTTTTATGAAGTATGTAAATGAATGGTGATTACTATTATAGGGAATACCTCTATTTTAGTAATTTCATCGGTTGTCTTATGGTCCGGTGTGAGGAACACCGAAACACAACAATGCGAACACTGCTGCTTGGCGGTAGGTCAAAGAATAGGATGTAGCTATTGGCATTAATGGTGTTTGTACATGGCGCATGTTAGAGCAAGTAATTGGGTTACTCGTGCGAGCAGCTTGCTCAAGCTAAATGCACCAGTTACAAGTCACTGGACCCGCGAGCTTTAATACATTTGAATCTGCTCAAGCGCTTGCATCGTGTACACGCACCATAAGTTAAAACACATCAAATCACTATTAATAACCCTTATTACTTTCCCTAGCGTAAATAAAGTTCGGTTTACAATGAGTTAATTAAATTAAAACTAAAGATAATTAATTTCACTGTTGCAATGTATAATTATTTTATAATTCTAATAATTATTTTACAGGGCTCTTGGCAAATTAAGTTTTTAAGTTGACATTTAAACCCAGCGATGGAATCAGTCATCTATAGTTATTCACTCATAAATTATGATAATAATAAAAAACAATTCATTTATATATCAAGAAGTTAGCAGCTGGACACAAGCCTAAAATAATTACGTAGTTTGAAATATATTTCTGAAGCATTGTGACAAGATAGCAGATTACTACGAACCGCCTATTATCCAGCGAATGTGTCATAGACTCAAATTTATATGCCTCGCGCTCCACTTTTCACTTTTATTTTGTTTATATTTATCTCCAAGGTTCGAAATTTTATGTTTACCAAAGTGAACTATATTGTCGTGTCGTAAAGTAAATTTTATTGGCTCTTGGTTTAACGCATCATTGAAGTTTGGGTTGTAAAATAATTAATCACCATCTTCATAGAGGCCGTTGAAAATATTAAAAAAAATCTAGTAATTATTTGTTGTTTGAAATATTAACTTAACTATTTGATTTTAGGAAGAACATAAAACAAAAGCAATTTAAAAGTTATATTAAAGTTAGTACTATTAATGATATCATAATAAATTTCACAAATTATTTTCTCAAATTATTTAAGTTTACTCTTTAGTATACTTCACCTGCCCTCAGGCTTCTTCAAGCTTAATTCCAACTTTAACAAACGCTTCAATTTCCAACTTTCAACTCCACTGCACGCACTTCCAAATTCATGAAAATATCTCCTCTTTTGACACTATTTGAAATTCTAAATCGTAACACCGGCTGGTTCGTTGTTCGGTTCGAAGTGTTCGAGACTCCGCGAAACACTGCCCTACTGAGTGATGCCAAACGCAACAACTTATTATTAACCTCTGTCGTAATGTATAGAGTATACATTGGTGACATCATCACAAAACATGGATAAAATGCAGCCAATGCCAAGACGAAAAATCAATCTGCAACGCCCGATCGATCGTGTAGATTCTAGTTTTGTTTACTTAGGGGCCAGAATACTTTCAAGCGTTTGCCAACGAGTGGACCGTTTGAAATGTTTCTATAGTTCTATTTTGGATTTAATCGTCAAATTAATTCTGTTTAACATCATTAAGTAAAGAGACGAATTGCAAGAATTTATTTAAAATCAAAAACTGCCGCACAATATTTTTTATGCATCAAATAGGTAAATCTTCTGCAACTCATAACAAAAACAAATGAGCATTGAGCCGTGTGTATTTTCAATAATATTACTATAGAAACTTTCATACGAGACACCAACTCTATAAATGGAGTATTTACAATGAAACTTACCCTCAGACCTTCCTCCATGGCTCCAAGACTTTCATCAGGCAGATCCGAAAGGCGAGCTTGTACATTCTTTACTTCTTCTAGTAGACTTTCAATATCATTAGATAAGTCATCCTGAGAACACACACACTTATTAGATACTACTATTTATTCCGCAGTTGAATTTAAAGATTTACCGTCTTCGTTAACTAGGATCTTATTTCCATTTTTAATTAAGTTCGGATTTTCAAACTGCAATAGGGCCAAACAATCTAAAATGCTCCTTAGTGATACTTTTACTAGGATTACAGTAAAATCTTTAAATTCCACTCCGTTGATGACGGTAAGATGCAGGAGTAAAAATAAAACGGCGAGCATTTCGAACGCATGGGCAAGTTAGCTACGGACAACATCAACTCTCAAAATAAATTTAGTCAATAATTGGCTCATGCGGAAGCCATTCAACACCAAAACATTGGAGTTAGGGCTTGTGGAACAACGAAAGCTATGGGGCTGCATGAGGGGGATATGGATGAACACGTTATTCTTGTATTGTGGCTAATAAGTAGGCATAATTTTATTGAATATGTACGAGTAGCACAATCAAGCCAGTACATAGGTTACAAATGAGCAAACATAGTAATATAAGAGCCCAATAGCTGAGTATAACCCAGTTTAACTACATTGAAAATGGTCTCTGTCTAGTTATTTAGCCATGGTTTAGTGTTCATCCTTTTAAATAGGTACATATAATTATTCGTGCTTTGGAGACTACTGGGTCTTTTTTTAAATGCAACATAGTCACAACTGACCTGTGCGATATTTGCTTCGAAAAGCAGCATTTTATCCATTTGTTTGCTATTTCAATAATCCAAGCCCAAATAAAACACTTCTCTCTTAATCATCTTAAAAAAAGCATACATTTTGTCGATCGTCTTGTAGTGGCCAAGTCGTCGCCATTAAAAAATAATGCGAATTTGGTCTGAGTAACCAGAAAAGGGTCATAATTCAACAAAATGTAATAAAAAACATTGAAATAAAACCATAAATACACTCATATGTTTTATTACAATCAAGTTAAGACCACTGCTTATAATCTAGAAAACAGTGTTTAACAATTTGTGGGTTAGACTAGACATGACTAGAATAGATTTAGTACTAGACACACTACAACGACTAAATAAATACTACAAACTTGAAATGCGTAATAACTATTGCGATTTACAGTGCATGCCGAATGGGCACTACAAGACGAGCGGCGGAGTTGGCTGACAGCGATTTCACAATACACATCGTCATAAGTGAAATTAAAAATTTAGTGTAAATATCATGCCAAACATAAAAAATAAATTGTAAAATTGTACAATACGACTGTGGGTCAGTCACCTTGCGCGTCCTCTGGGCTGTCTCGGCCGCCGGCTCCTGTGGGGGTGAGGGGGGGGCTGGTTCTAGGGGAGGGTTGGTTAGTGTATCCTCTTGGACGTCGCCTAGTCGCGTGTCTTCGCTAAACAGAGAGTCAGTGGGCGTCTCGACGCTCAAGTAAGAACTTTGGTCTTTCCAACTGCAAATGCCACCGGGCAAGTCCATCGAAATGTAATTAGAGTCAAACGGAGGACCGTTTGAGTCTTTCGACTCTTCCACGTCAGAAGAATGGCCTGAACTACCACTAGGGTCCTTATCCTTGTCCTTTCGGTCTTTTACTTCTACATCTAATTTAGTTACAGGAGGCGTTTTAGATTTCCTAGCCATCGAAAGGAAATATTGGCATTCCGCGTCGTGATATAAATGTTTTTCAGGCCAGAATGAATTGTCATTTACAATGTTATCCTCAAGACTATCACGTCTAGTTTTATCACATACTTCTGGTTCAAGTGAGACAATTTCTGGGGTTTTGAGTGACTTTTGTTCAATAAAAAGACGTTCAGCGTCGTCTACGGTTGATTTTTTCACCCAGAAATTGTCTACTTTCAAATTGGAAAGGTTATTAGTGGTGACTTCGTGGATTGTGTTAGAAAGGTCAGTTGTTTCTATTGGTTGTATGACATCTACTGGTTTTACAAACGCATCAGCTGATTGCTTGTCCTCAACAATTACATGCTTGATTTCTGTAATGATGGGTTCTGTTGTAATAGTCCTTCGTTCATCATGGGCTAGGCTCGATGTGGCAGGTTCATCTTCTAACAGTGCATCAATCATGCTAACGCTAACATGCTTATCTTCTTTTTTATCATCAGATATAGAAGTATTTTCTGTAATGGTACATGATGGAATGTCCTGCAAAATTATATTAGAGCTGTCAGGTCTTTCTTCCACCTTTGACAAATCCATTTCTGATATAATTTCATGGTCTGGAGAGGCCAGTATAGGAGTTATACTATCTAAGATATCACTTTGAGATTCTGAACTCTGAGATTCTACTAGTTCCCTTGGAGTATCGTCACTTGTTTGAGATAAATCTTCAGGCATAAGCATTTCTTCTATTTCCCTTTGTAAGTCCGCCATTTTACTTTCAAGCGACAGTTCTTCAGTTATTTTTTCCGTAAAATTGGTTTTTGTAGTTTCAGTAACTGTAATTTTGGTGTCATCTTTTAAGACTACAACTTTACTTGGTTCAAGTAAATTTCTAGGACTCTCAGTAGGATGATTTTTCGTAGATGTAGTCATAGTTATTGAAGTTACTTTTTTTGTAGGACTCAATTCAACATTCAAAATATCTTCTAATCCACTGGGATCGCTTTTCCAAAACTGCGTTTCATTATACAAGCGATCCTTAATTGGTGTTTGTGTCGATTCGGGTGTGGAAACTAATGACTGTGTTTTATTCAATTTATTGCGGTCCGCCTCTGTTTCTTCTTGAGTTACAATATCTTTGCAAGGGTCTTTATGTGTTGTTTGTATTTGTGGAGGTGAATCGCGTTTATCTTTTTTCTTTTTCTTATTTTTCTTTTTATTTTCAACCTCTTCTAATATTGTTGGAGCAGGTACAATTTTCGGTTCATTTTTGTACTCAATTTGTACATCGGGCAACGTTTCATCTAGCTCGGCTTTATTAAATACTTCAGAAATGACTTTTTCTTTAGATTTATTTCCTCGTTTCCTTTTATCTTTCTTTGACTTTGACTGCTCATAGGTACCGGAGGCAGTATCAAGCGTTTTAGTTTGATCTTCATTATCTTTTGATGGAGTTGTTTGGATCTTTTCCTTCTTCGGCTTTTCACGCTTTATTGTTGGTTCACCTTGAACATCTAGTGGTGTTTGAATTGGCTCTACTACATTCGATTTTAGTATTGGTAGAGCTTCGAATCTATTTTCAGATTTTTCTCGCTTTTCAGATACTAGCTTAATGTTGGATTTAGATCTAGATCTATTATCTCTTGACCTTGATCTTGATCTGCTACGTTTTTCAACTATTATAAAGCCTTCAGCATCACCGTGCACTTCAGGTTTATGTTCTGTATCAGATTCTTCGACCATTATAACAGGTGGTAAGTGGAAAGCGGAAACTTCTTTAGTTGCGCATGTTTCTTGAAGGATTATTTCAGGTGATGTACGATTAATAGCGACAATTTTAGCCCAAGAGTTTTCAGAAGACTCTACAATTTGTGGTTCTTCTATAGGCTTGGCTTCAGTGTGAATAAAAGCCTGAGGTTTAACTTCGGGGTAACTTTGTTGCTTAATTATTTCATGAATTTCCGTGTGATCTTGTAAACCTTCCGCAACCACGTCAGCGTATGATTTTCCATCCTCGGCACATTTAATCCATACATTAACTGGATCATCAGTGTTTTTAATGTCGGCGGGTAAAGCCACTTGTTCTAGTTTCTTTATTACAGGTTGTTCAACAGACAAATCTCTCTTGTCTTCTTTCCTTTTCTTCTTTTTGTGTCTCTTAGATTTTGATTCTACTTGCTCTTCTTGAACTAGTTTTTCGATTCCTTTTGATTGATCACTAGTTAAGGGCTCTGTTGTTTTTTCTTGAGTAACATCTTTCTCTTTCTTAGTTTGTAATATTGTTGAATAAGACGTCTTTGATTCTGTTTCTGTTTCAGGTGTAACCTGAGTCGTTTCTAGGTTTTTAGAACCAAGTAGCTCAGGGAATTGATTCTTACCGTCGTCTGACGGAATGATGATTTTTGATGTTGTTTCTATAGTCTGGTACATATAAGAGGGCGTGAACTCTGGTGCATCAGCTGATAATTTTGAATTTAAAACTGAGTAGGAAGGTTTGAATTCAGGAATGGAGTCTATCGAAGGGAGTAAGTCTTTTAAGCTGTGAATAGGGGATTTTACACTTTCAGTCCTAATTTCAGTATGTTTAGGCAGAACACTACCCTGTTTAGTCTTGATATCTTCAGTATCTAAAACAAGATTGGTAGACACAGTCTTATTTGTGATATCGTGAAAAGTATTTTTTGGGGAAACAATATCTGATTTTTCAGAATGCACGACAGTTTGATCAACCTTAAAGATATCCGTTTTTGTGACGTTTGGGGTTGTAAGAACACTTTGGTCCGCAACGTTATCAGGGTAAGGCGTATCAGCTGCAGTATCTACGTTAGATTGAATTTCAAGCTTCAGGAAATCGTCCGAGATATGTTGTAGTGTCACCGGTTTTGTATGAAGAGACGATTGCTCAAGCAATTCCTGCGTTTGTTTGTCACTTTCAACAGAAAGCTCCTGAAGGTCATGAAAACTTTGTCTAGAATCTGTTATATTTGATTCTTTGTTTTCTAAAGTTGCACTAGGTTGACTTACACTTGGTTGTCCTTCAACCATGTCAGTCATGATATTGGAAGTTTCAGTAGTTTCTAACTGAGATATACTCAATTTAACAGTTTCACTAGATACATGCGTAATATGTGTTGTTGTATTTAAACTGACATCAACTGGTACAACTACGTCATCAGTATTAACCATAACAAAATCAGACTCGTCAATATCTTCAGTTTCTGTTATAGAGTTCGGGTTTTCTTTAGTATCGACCACCTGATTCTCTATTTCAATATCCTCAACAATATGTTGCTCATCTGCATCAGGTTCAGTAGTACTTAGCAAGTCACAAGGTTTCGCTTCCTGTGCTGCTAACATATCTTTTTCGACTGAGATTTTATCTTTAAACACCAGAGACACAAAGGTGTTCTTCAGATCTTCTTCTGAAATTAAAATTTTGGGCTGTGAATCTTTTACATCAATGTTCACGGCGTTTGACTTGTCCACTGTCTTTTCAAAAGGTTGACTACTGATGCTTTCAATCGTAACAAAGTCACGAGTATGGTCAATAATTGATTGGATAGGTTCATTAACTGTTTCAACAGTAACATTATGTGTTGCTGGCATATTGTCCTCTGTCTTTCCGTCGAGACTAGTTGTTTTTAGTATTGGGGCTTGCTCATTTATTTTGTATTCATTTACATCAAGATCAACCGGAGAGCTGATTTCGATCTGATTTTGATTATTTTTAGTAGATTTAAGAACAGCTAGTTCCTTTTCAGCATCGTGAATATCGTGATAGCTGTGACGCAGTGAATCCAATACTAATCCTAAGCTTCCAGAAGGCTTAATAGGTTCTTTAGTGGTTTTTTGGAGTTTGTCATTAATTATTTCGTTTACAATAACACCGTCGGTATTGTCATGGACCTCGATATCAATTTCTTCATTTTTAATAAAAACGTTAGAAGTATTAACTACCTTGCGCGTGCTTTCTTGGGCTTCAGTTGCTGTAGTAATCGTATTTATTTTTGGTTTAGTATTATCTACTGCCGTTATGTCTTCAGGTTCTGCAGAGGTTAGGTCATCTTGGTTTTGCTTAGACGTAGAAACTAACCCAAAGAATCGTTCTGCATCATTAATATCTTGATAGTTGAACCGAGGTAATTCATGGAATCGCAGTCTGTTTTCAGTAATTAAACTGTTGGTAATGGTTTTAATCGTTTCAGTGACACCATTTATGCCGTGCAAAGATTCATTTTGTCGCGAGGTTGATTCAAGTTTACAGTGTTCTTGTTCAGTAACAATAAAATCTTGAATTTTTTCGTCGTTCGATGGTAAAGGTTCTTGACTACCTTCTCTAGATTTCGATATAGCGAATAAATATTCAGCATCCCTAATTTCACTATAATTTTGTTTTGGATTGTCAGCCAACAATTTAGTTGCTGAGGTAACTTCCATTTGCGAAATGTCTAAAATCAAATCCTCTTTAACAGTAGTGACATCTTTAAATACCTCTTCTTGATGAGAAGCATCTTGCATTACTTCAGTTTTTGATGAAACTGAATTTTTCATATGTGCAAATAGACTTTCTGCATCAGCTATTTCATGATAACTTTGTCGTGGTATTTCTTGACTTAAGTATTTTGTAATATCTACATAAAGTTCTTCATCTTTTGGTAGCGCTTTTTCTGGGGTAAAAATAGTGTGCTGGTCATCAGTAGTTAATACAAATTTTAGGTCATTAACAGAATTAGTTGCTCTTGTTTTACCGTCAACTACAAGTTTTTCGTTGTCATCCGTAATATTTTCCTTTGTTGGACTAGAAGCAAGTAAAACTTCTGCGTCTCGTATTTCGTGATAACTTTGCCTCGGGGCTTCTTCTTTTGGTGGAGATTTACGATCTGTTTTTGGTTCTCTTTTCGCAATAATATCTTTGGTAGATATCTTTTCTGAAACTAAAAGTTCAGTTTCATTTTTAACTTCTTGTATTGTATTTATCATTTCTTGTCTAGTGGTTATTTTCGGCTCAACCTTTATCTCGTTTTCCGTGCCTTCACGTTCTCTTAACACAAACTGAGAGTAATCATAATTTAATTCATCGAGATTTAAATCTAGTGAATAAGTTTTTATTTCCGCTTCTAAGGCTTCATAAGGAATAATACTTCTGCCTGAATCTCTTTCAGCCAAAGCCAACTTGTTACGGTCTTTGACAGATCCAAAAATAACTTGTTCAATACTTTCAGATTTGGAACCTTCTTCAGATTTAGTCCGTTCATTTCCTGTTACAGTGGTTTTGTCTTTAGTTGAAGACGTTTGCTTGTTTTCGACAACCTCAGTTTCTACTTCAATTTTGGTTTCTGAAGTTTCACTGAAAACATTTCGAAGTTCATCAGTTGAGTGTGTCTGAGATATTTCTTCTACAGTGGTAACTGTTTTCTGGACTTGGTCTAGCCATCCCGCGTTACTTAAAGAAGCATCTCCAATAATGCGTGCTCTTTCAATGTTGGCTTCTTTTACTTCTTCGATATGTTTTTCTTCCATGTCTACAGGCTTTTCTTTTTCACTAGTAGCGATTTCTTGAATTGTTTGATCAATAACATTAGCTGTTTTTAGACTACTGGAAGAGTTTTCACTAGTCGCTGTATCGACAAATGGCTCATTAACTATGATATCATCAGTTGTGTCTTCTAATGAATTAGTTTTGCTACTAAATACTTTAACAGTCCTTATAGGTGGTAATTTCTTTTCTTCGTGAGTTATTAGATAAATTGTTCTGGTTTCTAAATCTCTGGGTTCAAGTGTCAGTGTGGTCACCTCCTCAACAGGTACGTTCTCCTTCAGTGATTCTGTGCTGAAATACTTGTCATTGTTATTTTGTTCACTAGCTGGACTTGATGTGGTTGAAGCAATTTCGTCCTTATTTTCTATCACGTCAAGTGTTGCAGATATGGTAGAATCTTTTGACACAGTGGATTCTGAGAGCAATTTGCTCTCCACTGTATGCTTACTTTCTCTTACAAAACTTTCTCTTTCTGTCTGTAGTAAGTTACTTGTTTCAAGTATTGTCACCTCAGTAGCAACTTGTTCAGTAGTTTCTTTGCCTGACGTTTTTGGCTGTTTGACGTTCTCTAAGGGTACGGACTCTTCTTCAGCCATTAATGTGTTCCAATCCATCGTAATAAGACTTTCTTTTAATTCTGAGACTTGAGGTATTTGAATTACCTCAGATTTAGGTGAAGCTTCGTGTTCTTTAGCAAAACTTTTTCTTTCGTAAGTTTTTGATTTAACTTTATTTTTTTGGTACTTTTCTGTGTTTTTATCTTTCTTTTTTGTTGATTGCTGTTCTTCAATCTCTTTAAGAGCCCTTTCTACTTCATCGTCTACTAAAATGGATTTTTTAGATTTTGACTTCTTCTTGTGGGTCTTTACAACATTGAATTGATCTTCTTCAGGCACTTCGATTGATGCCGTTTCAATAGCGTCAAGAGAACCTTCTCCATCCTTAATTTCCTCTGTTTTTGACTTTTTCTTACTTATTAATTCTTCTACGGTGTTTTCACCCTTAGTATCTTTTACAAACAGTGTTTCTGAGATAGTGTTTTCGGCATGCTTGGTCTTCTTGGATTTTGACTTTCCTTTAGTCGTTTGAACTTGAATTTTGTTTTTAGTTTCCGATACAAGCTGTTTTTGAATAGCATTTGTGTCCACAGTCTCAATATTTTCTGGAAATACCTCCTTCAATTCAATTTGTTTATTTTGAGACTTATTTTTGATAGGCTTGTGCTCTTGTATTTGATTGATTATATTTGGCACTTCTTGCACAATAGGATCCATTTCTATGGCAGTTTCTTTTGGGACTTCAATAGTCTCAATCAGTACAACATCTTTATTTTCGGACACTTCATAACTAGTCAAAAGGTTGCTCTCTGACTGTAGGAAATTAGAAGTTTCCGGTTCAATAAGAGGTTTTTTGTCTTTTTTCTTCTTTGACTTTCGTTTCGATACGTCTTTATCAGAAGTATCAATTTCTTTATTGTCATAAGATGTAGATTTCTCTCCAGTTGGTAACGATTTCTCAGGCACTTGGTGATCTTGCAGTATTTCTTCAACTACAGAGCTTTTTTCTTTTATACTCTGCTTATGCGCTTCAAGTATTTTTGATGCTTGATTTACAGTATCAAGCTTAACGGTTTGGCTTATACTATGATCAGCTTCTGCTCCAACACATTTCTCCTCAGTTGGCAACGTGTTCTCAGGCGCTTGGTGATCTTGCGGTATTTTCTCAACTACTGTTTTTTTTTCTTCTTTTAAGCTCTGCTTTTCTACTTCAACCACTTCTGGTGCTCTATTTATAGTTTCAAGCTTGACCGTTTGGTCAGAGTCTGGTCCAACCTGCGAAACTTCTTCCTTGTTTTTGGCTTCCCCGTCATGTACCGTTTTTTCTTTAGGATCCTTCTTTTTCTTTTTTGGCTTTTTATGTTCTGGTTCACTGCAAGGATGGGTATTAGGTTCATTTACTATTGTTTCTGCAGATTCAATATTTGTTGTAGGATCTGTCTGCTCCCATATAGGGGCTGCAATAATATCAGAAATAGTAGATTCAGTCACTTGACTTCTATTGCCAATTTCATGAGATGTGACAGCTATTTTGGCGTCAGAACTATGATATTTAGTTTTGTTCTGTTTGGTTTGAGCTTCAGACTCTTTTACCTTCGGCTCCATAATTTCTGATTCAATTGTAATGAAATCTGTGACCATAACTTTAGGTTTGTCTTTACTGATTTGATTTTTCTTTGATTTAAATATTTCTGATCCCGTATTTGCTGATATGTTGCCCTCACCTAAGGCAAATACGTCAGCATGTTTATCTCGACCGTCTTTGGGCTTTCTCTTTTTATGCTTTTCAGAACTTTCAATCTCTTTAAGTGCTTTCTCTATCTCGTCCTGATTGTTTTTAGGTTTTTTGCTCTTTTTCTTCTTAATTTTCTTCTCTTCACTATCATCAGTATCTTCTTCTGATACCTCTGTCATAATTGTTTCAGTGACCGTTTCCACTACAGTTGCGCTATGTTGTAACTTCTTAGTTATCTCTTTTTTAACAATCTCTGTTTTTTCTCGAACTTCAACATTTGCAACTTCCGGTTCAACCTCAGTATCTTCAAAGTCTTGTACTTCAATGACTTTTTTTGTAGGCTTTTTCTTTTTGAGAACCTGCGTATCATGTGCTTTTGTTGGGCGCTTTTCTGGTCCCCGCCTTTGTCTTGGCATGTCTCTGGAGCGACTACGTTGAGTCCTCTCAGGTCTTTCTGGTTTAAGTCTAGTAGTATCAACTCGGTTTGATTTCACCGGTTGCACGTTTTCTGTACTATCTACAATACTATCCTTTACGATTTCAACTTGTGCTACTTGGGGATTTGGCAGGGAAGTTACCGTTTGCTTTTTAACCCTTCTGCGCAGGCCTAGGGCTAAGATCTCAGCGTACGATAAATCCTGAGACTGGCTGCGACCGTCAGGACTCTGATCCCTTTCCTGAGAGTCGGAACATACGTCTTGTGATGATTCTTCAAGCTGTTCTATGGTCGGGATAACCATCTGCGCTACAGGAGTAGCTTCCCGTATGGTACTTATATAGTCCATATATTTATCCGTATTATACTCGCGTGCTCCCTCAGGAAGTGATAATAACTCCTCACGCAACTTCGGGACCTCCCTAATAGGCTCACTTTCACTTTCATATACATGGGTCTCACTCGACCTGACACTGTCACATTCGCGTTCACGAGCCCTGTTCACACTATCACTGCGTTCCTGATTCGGTGTCGATGACCCGATTCTCTGTTCTTCGGCTTTATTGTCATCGTGTGTTTGGAAGCTGGAGTATCGCTGCGCACTGTCGGCTCGCGAGCAGATTGAGCTGGACCTCGAGGACTGTCCGCGGACTATCTCGGCGTAGGTGGTGCCCCCGAGGGCCCAGGCGGGGCTGAG
Source organism: Acleris emargana (assembly GCA_927399475.2). Lineage (NCBI taxonomy): Eukaryota > Metazoa > Arthropoda > Insecta > Lepidoptera > Tortricidae > Acleris > Acleris emargana. The sequence continues at coordinate 2,154,061 of OV656841.1, forward strand.
CGCACGGCCGGGCGGCTCGCGGGCGCGGCGCCTGCGCGCCTGGTCGCCCGTGGCCACCAGCGCGGCCAGCGTGCGCGCCGCCTCGTCGGTCGCCGGCGCGGGCATCACGAAGTAAGGATCCAGGCCGTAGATAGCCCGAGTCAGCTCTTCGATACGCCGGGTGACCTCCTGATACGCAAGTACGGACAAGACATAATTTACAAGTGTTCGTTTTAAGCGATTCTGTTTCGTGTGGCGATGAAAGCTGAGGTATCATGAAAAGAAACGAATGGCTGCGATGTTTCGATTGTATATATTTAGCGTTTTTTGTATATATATTTTATAAAGGAATCGAGTAGATAACTAAAAGAAGGACTTAAAAACTAGGTGATCGTATTCGCTACGCGTCGGGCAGCGGGTCCGCGTCGGGCCCGCCGCGCTGCACGAGCAGCTTCACCCGCTCGTTGCGCGCCTGAATCTTGCTCTGAAGCGACTTGACTCTCTCTCTACACGCCTACAGAGGATACGGCCGTAGAGTTAGTAGTAGTAGGTGAGGGGACAAAAGAAAAATAAATAAAAATGAATGCATAGCCAGTGGTAATGTACATGGGCCGTCGCTTTCGGTGCGAAGCCGTGATAAACAAAACTAGAATGTTCCTAGCCTGATGGTGTCGGTGCGTATACGAGCTACGCCGCCGCGTGCAGGGGGCCCTGCACGGACGGCCGGCTGGCTGCAACGGTACGTACCTGTTGTTGTCTCTGGGCGCGGTCGGGGTCCCGCGGGCTGTAGTTGGGCTGCGCGGCGTGCCGGAGCTGCTGCTCGGCGTCCAGCAGCTGTGCCCGCAGACGCGCGACATCGGCGCAGTATGCCTCAACCTGCGCGAGCGCCGCTCCCAGCGCCGCCGCCTGCGCGCCGGTGGTGTCTCCCAGCGCGTCCAGCGAGCCATCCAGCACCCGCGCCGCGGCTCGCACGCCCTCCGGTCCTGCTGACTGCGCCGCCACGCCGTCCGGACCGAAGTGTACCTGCAGGAAAACAACTATTGTAAGGACACACATAATGAGGGCATTTTGATCGAATGAGCTGAAGAAACCACACCAATAATAAGACCCAAAGCAGTAAATCCTAGAACTTCAAGAATTAAAACTCACGTTGAGTTTCTCAACAGCATATGAAATTTTAGTTTTCTGTGTCGAAATGTCATTGATCAGTTTCTCTCTGAGAGCGAGTCGGTCTCTGAGAGGTTTTTTGGCGCCTTGCGGCGCTTCTAGCGTTCGCGTCGTCGCCTCGAGCCAGTGACCGACATCTTTAAGTTTCTTCTCGCATCTTTCCCATTCCTCTGCCAGTTCTTGTAATAATCCGTTCTGAAAAAAGAGTATACATAAGTCAAAATATAAAATTATTAAAAGATACGCTAATTTTATCATCTGATGTTTAACTAACGGTCTTCGCTAATCGCTTCTCAACGTCAATGGCAGCATTCTCCGCCGCCTCCAGCCGGCCTGGCAAGTCTCCTGAACTCGTAACACGTTCAATGGCTTCAATTTCCTTAGTCATATCCGCTAAATTCTTAGTCTGCTGCTTACAACTCTTCAGTGCATTCTGTAAACAAACAATCAATGTAAATAAACAGTCTAATTTTGGATTTGAGCCTCGTTGAAAATTAATCCTTACTCCGTATTCAGTCTGTTTCTGTTGCGCCTCAGCGAGGTCCGCTAGAGGCAGCGGCCGCGCAAGGAAGGCGCGCTGGGTCTCCACCCACAGCAGCACGCGTTCAAGCAACGCAAGAACCCGCGCGACGGCGTCGCACGCGTCCTCGACCGCCGCCTGCCTCGCTTCTAACTCGCTTGTGACCGCCGCTAGCTGCTCAGCCAGCGCGCTCACTGTGGAAGAGACTAATTGTCTTTCGCCGGCGTCGCGTGAGCCTTCGACTATAGCGCGCGCATTGCGCGTTAGCCGCTCCATGCGATCTGTGACATCCGGAACTTCGGCGCGAAGTGCGACCAAGCGCTCGCGGTACGGCTCAGGAGGCAGCGCGCGGTCCCGCGCCGTCACCTCCGCAGCGCGCACCCAAGACTGCACGTCGTCCACATCGCCGAGGTACTCGGTGTGCGCCGTTCGAGCCCGCTTCCATTCCCTCTCTTTCTCTTCCATCGCGGCGGTAAGAGCCTCCGCGGACAATTCTAGCGAAGACAACTCCTGCGAAACGTCCGCAGGGGCGGAGCCGCCGTAGCGCTTCCTGCTCTCGTCCGTAAACTTCTTGGTGGCAGCCGCGAGTTCCGACACTTCGTCGGCGAGCGCGCGGAGCCCGCTCTCGTCGTCCTCGCCAAACGCGTAGAATGTCTTCACCTTCGCGATGCACACCTCTATCCGCTGCCGGAAAGCGTCTAACTTCTCGGACACGCGGTCGAATTCGGACACTATTTCGTCGATCTCGGCGAGCTTCGCCGCAAGATTCTGTCGCAATCTGCAAGAGAAATGCACGTTAGAGTTACAAGGGAGTGCGGTGTGAACTGTTTGGTGAAGCACGGGGCGTTTATGTTTAGGAGAGCTGCCAAAGTTCGACGAAAATAGTCTGACGGCGCGGCGTGACGCGTCGTGACGGCAAGGTCGGCGCCTACCTCGTCGTTCGTCGCAGGCCGTTCGCGGCACCGCTCGCCTCGCCTGCTCGTCGCTCAATGAACCATGCCGATGGATCCACTGAACGCATCTAATTTTAAATTACACGCTCTAATGTTTGCAGGGTGACATCAGAGCGCGTTTTTGCGGTGCAACGAGTGTTTACGTTTGGCGGCGTTTACATTATGATAACACCGGCCTCGAGCCGCTCTCAAGTTGGCAAAATGTTCGCTATTTGGTTAAAATGTTGGCGGATAGTTAAATGTCATTGCGTAAGGGCGATACGATGACACCCGGGCGCCGCGCCGGCCGGCCGGGCCGCTCGGGTAAACATTCGCCGGCTGCCAAATCTAGTTAGTACACAAATCTTACTAAATCTCACGATCCCGCTGTAGGTACCTATTCCGCAGAAATACAGAGTCCGTGACTCATCACTGCTAATACACTTCACATTTTCTACGGCACAGTTTATATGCGACTCGTACACGTCCCGATCTCCTTATAGAACGTAATCTTGTGAAACGGAAAGCTCGCTTATTTTCGGAACGGTCTGTGGACGATTGTTGCCGGTTAGAACTGCCGATGAACTCCCGGTTGATTCGCTGCACATTTTTTAACAATATTCTATATTTGCAGAGAAAAAGGCGTCCGTTTTAACTAGAAAGGCGTGTGGCTAGATTCCAGGGAGACTAGGCCCTGACCTACAAAACGGAACAGCGCATGCGTTAGCAACGTCGATATGTTGCACAGACGGCCCCCGGTCGGCTGTCTGGAACATGCGCGGTAGGAAAACGGGCTTTGCATCAAACCGGGTAGGTTGTTTTTGTTCCGTTACCGGTTTGGAGTTATGACGTTCGTTTTATGTTGACGATGGGCTGATTGATTCTTGAACTGGCTATCAGATGAAATTTTAATTTTTTCCTGACTTAAATGTCAATGTAAATTATATTTTTACTTAGTTTTACATAATCATTTAGCTAATTAAGATACACGCAGTATTATGGAAGCTAAAATATTCAATTTCCTCTTCCGGAAGGATGACGCATAGCTTTAACTGACCACAATGTAACGTCTCATTTTAACTAAAGGAAGGTCGCGAATAAAACTCTTTCATAGTACACGTGTTCCGTTCTTTATAGGTTAAAACTCGTTTAAATAGGCCCAAAACTAAGTTTATTTTTTATTGGGTTCTAAATTTACTTTGTGTTGGTACTTACCAATTTTTTAAACCGTTTGTTCGGGGCGTTTAAAACCAGAAAACACAACCTTTCGCTATTGTGATATTATGCAACGATTTATTTATAATATTATGACAGTTTTATTTTTTCACGAGGTCAAAGACATTGCTCTCTTTAACACGGTTCAAGGCATTTGAATTATTTTTATTGCCCAAAACACAAGTAAAATACAACTAAAATAATACCAAACATAAAAAATAACCCAGTTCCTAAATCTATTCAATTACATGTAAAAAGGCGGAAATAAAGTCCGCGTATCACGACTTCACCACAATATAGGTACATTAGCTCAGTGACGTCACCACCCTATGAAACATCGCCCCGGTATTCAACAACTCAAGGTCAAGCGACGGCAACGCTACATCTACAAACCATTGCTGCTACCCGTCTCGTAACTCAAAACGTTCACGCTCAAAACGCGCAATCGAAGTTAAAAACGATTCTTCTAAAAATTATCATGACGCAATGCTGCTGCCAGGATAATAATGCGCATTGCGAAATTTTCTACATTCGACTTTAAGTCTTATTTCAAAGAGTTTAAAAGTATAATTGATTTTTACTAGATGTAATTATACCATTGTAACAAGTGACATCACGGCGTATCTAAAAATCCTCAGTCCTTGAATTTGGAGACACTTTGCAATTATGTAATGGTAGAAATATTTGTGAGATCAGATAGTGAGGTCATTTTGGAAGCTGAAATAAGAAATCTATAGCAAATGGCGTCTGTGCGTATTGGCAACTTCGAGGTAAACAGTCTAACGTTGGGGAGCTCTAAATGTGATCTGTAAACCCGTTTTATTTGTATTAGTCTGTCTATAACGCAGTTTAATTTTACTTTACAATTGTGCTTTATTAAGGGGAGTTTAGAAATAAGATGTTTAAATCACAAAACAAACAGCTAGAGTAAATAAAGTTATACTTTTTATTGTGCATACCATTACAATGATTCTATAGTTTTTTTCATTTTTAGGGTTCCGTACGTCAAAAGAAAAAAACAGAACCCTTATAGGATCACTTTGTTGTCCGTCTGTCTGTCCGTCCTTTATCCTTTATCTCCGGAACGCGTAGAGATATCGAGTTGAAATTAAAACCATATAGGGTAAAGTCACCAGTGGTCAGCCAGAGACCTGTAGTCAGCCTCTGCCTGTACTTTGTATGAGTGGGAAGAGTACGAAAGATATATTTCCACTCTTCGCACTCATTATAAGGTCGACTCTGGTCTTTGGCTGACTACTAGTGACTTTACCCTACTCAGGTGTGAGAACATCAAACTTTTAAGTTAGCGAATAAAAAGATGCGGCTGTTTATGCCGCTAAAACGTATATTTTGACTCGAGGGAATCTTTATAGGGTATTTTCCGTTGACCTAGAACTATGAAATATGGCAAGTGATACCGTCTTATACTACCTATACCTATAGGGAACAATCTGAGAACTATATTTTTAATTAAATCACAAAAAAAACAGGGTCTTTGCAAGGAACGGCGGTCCAAATTTTTAATTGAGTTAACCGTGTCATGTGCGGAACCCTCAGTGGGCGAGTTTGACTCGCACTTGTCCGGATTTTTACATGTTTGTGAAAAAAAATCAGTGGATAATGTTAAGTACAAATCTAACGAATTTATTTTGAAAAAGTTAATATTAAAAACAGAATAATTTAAACTTGATGACAATGCAATATTAGTGTCTAAGAACGTCGGAAGGTTACATGATATCCGCTGAACAAAAAACCGGCTAAGTGATAAAAAAAAGAAAAAAAAAAAAGATGTTTATTCAGTAAGTAGGCCGCACGGCTAGTCGGACTTGCACACGAAGGGTACCATTATCTATAAAAAATCACGTTTGTTGTAAATATAGGGTTGTTATAGATAGCGGCTACAGAAATACATCTTCTGTGAAAATTTTAACTGTCTAGCTATCACGGTTCGTGAGATACAGCCTGCATGGTGACAGACAAACGCACAGCGGAGTCTTACTAATAGGGTCCCGTTTTTACCCTTTAAAAAAGTACCTATCCTATACTCAATCTGTTTAGGTACTTAAATAAATGTAAAAAAAAAAATCACGTGGTTCTGGATATTAGCCAATCAAAACTGTTCCGTCGAGCGTTGACGTATCAATATTCACCTCCTATTGGCTGACCAGCTATGTCACGTGATTTTTTTGTTTACATTTATTTAAGTACCTAAACAGATTGAGTCAATATTGTTCATAGTTATGGGCTTAGTTGTTATTACATTTACTTTAAACAGCTAAATATATTCAGACCATAGATCTTTTCTCATCGTCATTATGTCACCCTTTACAATACGCACACAAAAGCCATTATACTAGCTTAAGAATAGCCGTGGGATCGAATCTATTTATATCTGCCTTCAATGCCACAGCCAATCGAATCCAACTAATATTATAGATGGGAAAGGTTGTGTTACATTGTTATTGTTACTCATTGACGCTGCAAGGGCGCAAGCCATTAGCCATCGACTATTTTCACGCCAAAGAAACGAACAAAAGATATAGATCACGTGTCAATAAAAGAGACACGTATATGAATACTTGATCGCTGGCTGTTCACACTGCCGGAGAGAACTCTTTCCACTAGTTTGTCGAAACAAAAGATAGAGATCCCGTGTCAATAAAAGAGACACGTATATGAATACTTGATCGCTGGCTGTTCACACTGCCGGAGAGAACTCTTTCCACTAGTTTGTCGAAACAAAAGATAGAGATCCCGTGTCAATAAAAGAGACACGTATATTAATAGTTGATCGCTGGTTGTTCATTGCCGGAGAGAACTCTTTCCACTAGTTTGTCGAAACAAAAGATAGAGATCCCGTGTCAATAAAAGAGACACGTATATTAATAGTTGATCGCTGGTTGTTCATTGCCGGAGAGAACTCTTTCCACTAGTTTGTCGAAACAAAAGATAGAGATCCCGTGTCAATAAAAGAGACACGTATATTAATAGTTGATCGCTGGTTGTTCATTGCCGGAGAGAACTCTTTCCACTAGTTTGTCGAAACAAAAGATAGAGATCCCGTGTCAATAAAAGAGACACGTATATTAATAGTTGATCGCTGGCTGTTCATTGCCGGAGAGAACTCTTTCCACTAGTTTGTCGGAGCAAAAAATATAGATCGCGTGACAATAAAAGAGACACAAATATTAATAGTTGATCGCTGGCTGTTCACTGCGGGCGAGAACTCTTTCCACTAGTTTGTCGAAACAAAAAATATAGATCGCGTGACAATAAAAGAGACACAAATATTAATAGTTGATCGCTGGCTGTTCACTGCGGGCGAGAACTCTTTCCACTAGTTTGTCGAAACAAAAAATATAGATCGCGTGACAATAAAAGAGACACAAATATTAATAGTTGATCGCTGGCTGTTCACTGCGGGCGAGAACTCTTTCCACTAGTTTGTCGAAACAAAAAATATAGATCGCGTGACAATAAAAGAGACAAATATTAATAGTTGATCGCTGGCTGTTCACTGCGGGCGAGAACTCTTTCCACTAGTTTGTCGAAACAAAAGATATAGATCGCGTGTCAATAAAAGGGACACAAATATTAATAGTTGATCGCTGGCTATACTCGCTTCCCTCGTCGTCGGCGCTGGGACCAGTGCCTCAGATGAAATTTGAGGAGATAGCTTATATCCAGGATTAACATATAACTACTTTTCATTTCAGAAAATTTAAAACTTCCTACGAAGTCCACGTGAACAAAGTCGCGGGCAGAAGCTAGTCAGTACTAAAAACTCAATTCGGACAATTTTATATGCAAAGCTGTTAGCTGTTAGCCGAGTCGGTAGTGACCCTGCCTACGAAGCGAGCGGTCACGGGCTCACGGGTTCGATTCCCGGCATGGAAAATATATATACTGCACCCCATAGCACAGAATAATAACTAGTAACTATAGGTACTTTATTGAAAAACAGGACAGGACATATTGGCTACCATAAATAAGGAGCGAGACCCGACAAGTTCTTAAATTTAAGGCCGCCATTAAAATTCGTCTCCGACCACAGACGCGGGTGCCTTGACCAGTTTATTACCTGCACCAGAAGCATCCTGAAAACTTAATTATCAACCTTATACGTTTGACATAACGGCGCTACCCACTGCAAATATAAAGCTGTATTCACTTTGCGAATTAAATCGAAACCTTTGTTGAAGTTTGGGTTCTCGATACTGGTATTAAAGTACGTTTTGCTATAGTTGTTGGGTTGTTTGACACATGTGAAGCGGTCAAGGACAGCGCAAGAGTTGATTTTATTGCTTAAGCCCGTGACTTTGTCCGCGTAGAACACGTTTAATGTTCCCTTGGAAACTGTACAGTATCCTGTTGCCAAGCAACAATGTTTGCATTGTAGTAGTAAAAATAATGAAATAAATCGGTACGAATAATTAATAAATTGGACCACCCTTTGCAAATTGACCTAGTCCTAAACATAGCCTATACAGTGTGTCTCTGACCTTGGGGCTTTAAATTCAACGATCGATTCTACTCGCTAAACTGAACTACTTTTGTTCTGCAACATGAAAAAATAACTTAAATTTAGATAACTAATTGATGTTAAAGTCTAATTGTAAAATCAGTGTATTACATACTGGCCATGTAATCACTATCTCATGGTACGGGGGCGACATTACCTTGGTACGGGGGCTAAAGGAAAATGGAGAATTGGATCGCGTACATTGAAAATTAGATTTAACTTCACTACATAGTATAAAACAAAGTCGCTTGCGCTGTCTGTCCCTATGTATGCTTAAATCTTTAAAACTACGCAACGGATTTTGATGCGGTTTTTTTTAATAGATAGAGTGATTCTTAAGGAAGGTTTATATGTATAATACATTCCACGCGGGCGAAGCCGCGGGCGGGTCGCTAGTGTATGATAAAAAATAAATTTAAACTGAACATATTTTTAACAACTTACAGAACAAAAGAAGTTTAGTTTCAGGAGTAAAAATGATCTATGCATTTAAAGCCCCAAGGTCAGAGGCACCCTGTATGTAGGTACTTTGGGTAAGTACTGGGCAACTTTATAGATAAATACATAGAAAACACAAGACTCAGGTACAAATACTCGTGCTTATCACACAAATCTTTTTTTAAATATTTCTACCGGAAGCGACAGGAAAAGTTCAAATGAATAGAAAATGGTTTTCTTTGATTTTTGTATTTTCTCGGTTAATTGTATCGCTACATTAATGTTAATAGTAATAGTTTACTTGTCCTAAACTGTGTTTCAGCTAAGTCAGACAACTGCTTAAGCTTTCCAAAAATACCTGCGGTTAGGTTAGAGTGTGTTAAAACAACACTAAAAAGTTTTAAACATCAGGCGGAAATGGCTTTAGGACAAACGATGAATAACGACAAGTGACAATCACGACAAATGGCAATTAGGGATTCCAATATAGACCCATAAAATCCACGTCTCACAGTGTTTGTAACAAAACTCCTCCGAAAGGGCTTGACCGATTCTTATGAAATTTTGTGTGTATATTCAGTAGGTTTGAGAATAGGTTGTAAAGTATATTTCAAAAGGTTTGTATGATAAAGAAAATGCACAAGGGCGGCGCCGGGCGCGGACAGCTAGTAACATTATAAAAGTAAAAGTAAGCATCAATCAAGGACTACAGCTGAACAAATCAAATTTTAATAAAATTTGGCATGAAGATAGCTTAAACTTCTAAAAAGAGCAATGAATACTTTCGATCCCGTAAAATTTTGTGATTTTAAAACTTTTGAACTCAAGCTAGTTTCAAATAAAACTGACCTTACTCAATAAGCTATAAGCTAAATCAACAGTAACCTTATCTTACTGTATTCCAAAAATAAATCTTCATTAAACAACGGCCAAGACTCACAAACGGAATTGAATGAAAGCAAAACCAATGTGGAGTTTGGCAAAGTTAAATTTACCGTTGACGTAATTGAAGAATAAACAAATAACAACCTTATTACGTTGAGTCACGATATCGGCAATGCGATGTGTATTTAGTTAACAGAAATATATTTTTGTTGAATAGATACTAGGAAATTGGTAACCTTCAGAGTTAGAGGACCTTTAAATACACATACATATCTATAATTCAAGACGTGAAATTATATTGGAACCACTTGGGCACTTTTGTAAGAGTATTAAAAAAAACAGGGGACAATGTCACCAATTAAACCAATTGATTTAAATAACTAATGGAAAGCAAGCTTTAAAAACTCCGACTGCATTTATTTGATATTGTCATCAACATAATGTTTGGTTTAATGTGATCATTCATTTTATCCTCATAACTTTGATTATATATTGTAACTATATCGCTCTCACAACCAAGACGAATCTAACGACACCACTCTTCAAAATGGTTCCGTTTTGGCTACAGGAGGTCACAATCACATCATCATCATAAACAACATTGTCATAATCTACCACTTTAATGAAAGGTCGCTTACTTTAAAAATATGATATTTTTACAAATGACAACATTTTTACCCAAACCCTTTCGCGGACGACGAAATCGAAAAAACAAATGCCAGTCAACTTTATACCAAAGGAAAACGAGTTCTTACTTTGTTGAAATTCCTTGAAATATTTCCTAACGTCAATTATTTTGAACTTACAAATGTAAACTAGTTGAAAATTCGCCAACAAGACATTAGCAAAAGCGAATTTCAACAATATTTCTTCGAGAAAAGTTTGGTCTGTGAATCTTCACTTCCAATCGTCCGTAGGAAATACACATCAACAGATTTAGACTTTATGACCTACATACCGAATGGTGATTCTGCGAAAATTGTTACGAGATTTCTAGTTTGAATTTTACTTGTGCTTTTAGTTTTTTTTTACAAACACATTATTAAGATTTTGAGTTTAAGCGCTTTAACGTTTTGCTATGTTGCCAAGGAGGTTGTTCTAAAGTGACTAGACCGGCAATCAATCTACGTTCATGGATAAGGTCGCCTACTATTTTGTGTTAGGTCATCCAAAATAAATCCGGCATACAAACTTGATTCACCTTGTAGTTGCAACTTCTTCGTAGCTAAAGCGCGAAATGGACTGGAAAAAACACTTAAGTTCTAGAAAAAGAAGCACAATTTTAAGTCTTTTTCTAACTTAAATTATTGCTTGTATAAGATTTTGAAATAATTCAAATCGCGAAGCTTCCTATTGTCTTTAATCAAATATCACATTTATTATTATAGTTACCTAATGATTTATGCGTTCCTAGTTCAATTTTTTTAATATACATATCAGGATTTTAAGGACCAAGATGAAACGCTATGCTAGACTTACCCACACCGGAACACAATAACGCAAACACTGTAGCTTGCGGGATAATAGTGCTCCAAATCGTCCCTTTACTTTCTCAACTTCGTACCTGATCGATTAATTAGATAGGAAAGTAGTCTTTATTCTTTAGGGAACATGAGTGCTTTTCCTATCTATTCGATAAGATACGAGGATAGTAAAGGGACCAAATGGATCCTACACCAAGGTCTGCTACTCTTTACCTAAAAACAAGCCACTTACTTTTCATAGGTTTCCACCAGCTCCTTGACAGATCTGTCCGTTTCCTCCGCCTTGTCCTTCGAGTGAGGCGTCAGTAAAGACACAACAAAGTCTGCGTGCTCTAGTAACTCATCTCTGGTGTCTTCGAGGCTTGCTACTTCGCTTTGCAGTTCCTAAACCAAAGAAAATAGTGTGATTCTGACATGGTTTTAATTTTAAAGTGAAGAATAGGGACTACTTATACGTTGATTTTTAAATCGCATTTCTCAACAAATATGAAAGAAATGTAAAGTGAAATTGATATTAAAATCTGCCAAGAAATAAATATGATACAAGCATTTTAAACTGCAAATTAGACAGCGATTAGACAGAGAGATCCGATATGCACTGTGTCGTCATATAAACTCCATGATAAATTATGTGTGTTCGTTCATATCTTGATTATTTTTATAGCTATTCAAAAAAATTCATAAATCAAATTTCAAGCTGTGAATTAAAGCAATTAATATTCCCTATTTAGTAGTGGCACGGACCAACTAAGTGAGGGAACAGTTATTAGTCAGTAATTGAGTGTTGAGTCGTAATGCAGAATAAAAATGACTAATTTGACTAATTTAGAAGTTAATTCGCTTCTGTAATCGGACGTGCAATGTTTGGTAGCGTGTTGGTTTATATTTAAATTATGGAATGCCTATGAGGCGTCGCTAATTATTTTTCCGTTCTTGACATATTGAAGGAGATCATTTTAAATATCCTTGGTTCACCAATTTTTTACCAAATCATCATTTGTCAAACTATCATTTCGCAAAGCGATTTCCCGTCGCATTATTTATATTGTTTTTGTGGTCAAAAGTCTAACCTGACACCTGTCTGTGGTCTTATTTAACAAGCCTGTGTAACCTATTTTTTAACATTACGTTTTTGCGACATTTAAGTTTGTAAAATGATAATTATAGTTTGTCAAAAAATGATTTGGTAAAAGTCAGGATACCAAGACCATTTCAAAGTGCATCTATGTATACGTTGTATTTTTTTCCATTTGTACATTAAAAGCAGTCTCGAAACATGTATGTATGCCATGCGCATGTCAGTCAGTTTGTATATTTGGCACATTCTGCCGGCGGGTATTTTTTTCTTTGAAGTGAAATAAAAAATCATTTGAGTTTTTCTCCAAATTACTATCTGTAATATTTACTGTACGAATGACAGACAAATACTTCCTAAAGTGTGAAGCAACTTTTACCTTACTTTTTGGCGGCAAATTGAAAAGCGAGAGAGAGAGAGATTCTCAAGAATGAATGATGTATCTATAAACTGTGAATGGTGGATAGTTTAAATATTTTGGAATTGGTAAATCGCCAGGAACCTTTGCCAATATCAACACATTGTCGCGGCGCATGAGACAATAATTAGGGCAACACTACAAACTGTAACATGTCATGACAGTTAATGTCATTACGAAACTTTAAATACATATTTAGTCTTTTTTTTCATAAACGCACTATAAATCTCATTTTGTAGCAGAATACACATTATTTTAAATCAGGCTTTAAAAGTTACTATTATTTGTTACCCTATTTAATGTAACACTTTAATATTGTCAACAGAAACAACAACGAAACTAACCTAACCTTAGCTAACCTTAGAAATATTTTTATAATAGTTTTTTAGGCGGTTCGATACATGTGGTCTACTGCGGGTGCCACATGTCTGACTGAGTAAAGCCAACTAGGCATAAGTGTCAGTCAATTAGTTGTTAGGTGCAAGCGGAATGTAAAAGAGTGCAATAATTGCCAATAAACTTACGTTTGACAAATTGTTAAATTAAAAATGTACACTGCTTTTGGAATGAATAATTATAAATAAATGTGCTTTGTCACTTTCTGTCAAATGCAAAAGTCATAATGACAGATAAGGACAAGGCTCTACCGAATAACCGATACAATCAACAAGACTGATACGTGCTTGGATATAAATGTATTAATTTAGACTTTCAGCGAGAAAACACTGCCAAACTGCCGTCATACCAAAGAAGGCGGCTAAGTGCACAGTAGTGGTATTAGCATTTTGAATTTAATGTGGTTACCAATAGAGTTTAAAATGGTTCGACGACTACATTGCAGTTAGCCGCCTTCTTTGGTACGACGGCAGCAAAATCATCGGAATAACGCGGCAGGGGCCGCTTATAAATTGAGTTTAATAATATTAGCAGCTGTAATTTCATGTGTTACCTAGTATATTAACATAACTACATACATATATAACTTCACGCTTGTCTCCCAATGGGGTAGGCAGAGACTACGGTACGCCATGTGCATCGATCTAAACATATAACTTTCGCGTCATCTACATTCATCGATCTCTTCATGCACGTACGTCGGTTTCGGGTGCTTTTTATTTGGTCCTTATTCAGTACATCGCGAATCTAATCACCGTACGTCCGTCTTGGACGTCCCCTACCGACATCTCCGCTCACTCTCGCTTGCCATATATCTTTCGTAACCCTTATTTCATCCATCCTTTCTAAATTAAAAAAACCATCTTAGCATACCTTTTTCGATTTTAGTCACAACATCTTTCGATCCACATCGTTCTCAGATCTCGCTATTTCTTACTCTATCTATCATCCTAACTACACACATACTTCTTAGAGCTTTCATTTCAACTGCATTAATCCGGCTTGCGTTCTTCTTCTGCCATACCCAAGAATCACATGAATGTTGGGGTCAATACTCCCTGAACAATAGCAAGGCGAGCTTTGCTCGATATGACCTTGTTTGTCAAGATAGAGTGTAACGCCCCGTTGATTATATTTCCCGCTTTTACTCTTCTTTCATTATCCCTGTCACATTTCCCATCACTCGTAAACATATAATCTAAATACACAACTCATCAACTTGCTCCACTTTTTATCACCAATCATTATTTGACATTCTGTAACAGTATATTAAATCATGCCATTATTCGTTTCGATAACAATTTTAAAGTCATTTCTTCGCAATACAGTCAGTTATTACTTATTAACATATATACAGTTAACCATAAATATATCGGAAACATTTCAGACCATTAAGAGTTGAGAGTGTACTATTTTTAAATAGGATTATTCTTAGAAGCAATTTAAAAATTCTTAGGAGGCTTTTAGATAAAATGACCCTTTCTAATATGTTTTACATGTTTTTTTTTGTTCTGCAATCTATTTTTTTTTTAAATGTACGTACACGTTTTATTTTAAGACTTGTCCAATAAGTAATTTTTATTTTTGCTTGTGACCTATAACTATGAAGTTATGGACAAACTACTGTATTGTATTGCGTAAAAACGGCATTACATAAACTTGTTTCATCTGTAAAGTAGAGCTTACTACATCAATATCTACAAACTTTAAAAACTTAAGCTGCTTAAAGATAAGAGAGCTTTATTTAAACGAGCTGCGAAAAGCTTCGAGCCATGCCCCCGCTGCAATGACGTACGGAATGCGACGCGACCTTTCTAGAATATTGGAATTGTTCCATGTGAAAGCTCGAGAAAGGAGCTTTAAAGCTTTTGCTTTAACCCTATTTTGGTTAAATTCAGTATTTATAATGAATATAGGTAGCAGAAACTTTTGCAAGATAAAACAAATGTAAAACATAGAAAGTATCAGAAATATAAAAAACTTTAAAGGGATACGATCGCCTGTGTACTAGTTTTACATTGTTATTTTGCGAGTAAAAAATTCCAATTATACTATATCGTTATAATAATTGCCAAAAAGTGAAAAAAGTATTTTATGCCATAGATAGCCTTATTTGACTTGGAAGCTTTAGAAATCTTTAAAAGTTAACGAACAAAATACACTCGCCGCGGTCAAATAATACGGGTCAGAGTGCGTTGTTCATACTAAAGAGGCTATTTCGAAGCCTTGGTTCCAGGGACCGGAACCGCTTACCCTTTAAAGGGTTTTCGTTAGGGTATATAATTGACTGGTTTTTCCAAACCCTAACGATGCGATAAGCGTATCTTTGACTTACCCATATGAAAAGCTATCCCATACGATACAATTAATTCGACTAAGCGCTTACCACTTCCTTAAAACCCTCGTTAGGCTTTCCCTTTAAAGTGTTTATTGAACGGCTTCAAGCTATTTTAATCTCTACGCGCAGTCCATACAAAATATTTTTGCACTACTTAGCAATTGATTCGCTATCCACACACACAAGCTTGAAACCAACCAATCACGCGAATCTGCGATACAGAATCAACGGAGAGGGAGAATCGATAGGGTAACACTAACGTAATGCTAAGTGCTTAAATCCGAAACCCTTACGAAACTGGTAACCTCACTGGTTGTAGTTTACTAGTTCGAAGCAGTTTCCATATCATAGGGTAACCCTATCGAAAGGGATACGCTATCGTCTGGGAGAGCATATGATGTAGTTACCCGATCGATACACTTAGTCAAATAAAGGGGTTTTCCGGTCCCTGCTTGGTTCCTCGCCAGGGGATGCTTTTAGTAAAATCTGATGTTGGACAACCTGAGCATCGATTCAGGACCTTCAGAGTGCCTAGGATACCCAACTGATTGAATCTGCGGCTAACGACGGATTTGTGCATGTTCAGAAAAACATCTAAAATGGCAATAAAATGTAAGAAAATCCGAATGCTGCTGCTGACCCAAACTCTCTCGCTGTGGTGTTAACTGACTGTGCGGTCAGTTAGGTATCTTAAGCACTTTTGACCTCCTCGATTGAACCTCGGAGTATCTACCATTAAACCTCACTCAAAACAACCCCTGGCCAGGAACCAAGGCTTCGAAATAGCCTCGTTTGTATGAAAAACGCACTCTGACCCGTATTATTGGACCGCGAGTGTAGACAAGGAGTCCCATAAAGTGTTAAGCGGATGGTGAATCGCCGCTAAAATCGCATAGCTGTCATAAAAATCCTTACAAATTTAGCTCCGGCCGTTAACGTTTCTCACCCACTAAATCAAGTCCGATTTCCACCATTTAGAACGAGAATTAGGTCTGTACGTTTCTGTTTTTTGGTTTTTAAATTTGTTTCATTCTAAGAAGTATTTCCGTCGAAAGGAAAACGTACAGATATAGTTTTTCATGATATCTACAACTTATTCAAAAATCGTAAAAGTCGGACTAGGTTTAAGAGGAGAGAAACGTTTTTGCATTTTGTATGGAAATTTTTAGCTTCTGCACAATCCTCTTAAGAAGATAAAAGAAAAGTTTACAATGAGTCAAAAACATTCTCTAGTCAGTCTGACTACAATGGCAGGAACTCTACATGAAATCAACCGTCTTCCCGTGGAAGTTGTAAGAGGCGACTAAGGGAATGAAGGCTTGTCGTACTGTTAGGCGATGGGCTTGCTACGTGTCACTTATATACACTGTTAAACATCTTAGCCTAATTGTGCAAATTGTGGTTACAGAGTTATCAACAAGTTTTTAGAGTTGTTGGTAATTCTGTAGCTCTGCCTACCCCACTCTGAGAATGAAGGCGTGAAGGTGTGTATGTATCAAATTTGGTTGATTGAAGCACTTGATCCTAAAAGTGTCAATAAATATATCCCCACCTGCAACGCATGTCTGGTGTCCACAGCCTTCCTCCTGGTGCTGGGGCTGGCGTCCAGCTGCCTCAGTCGGTCAGAGGCTGCTGTAACGGAGGCTGCAAGGCTTCGCTGTACGTCCAGGAGTTGGTTCCAGCGCTGCAGCTGGTTTTCGGATATGGCCGCGCGCTTCGCCAGACCTTTTGAAAATAGAACAATCATAAGTTGTTTTTAAAGAATGAAGAAACGAGATAGTCGACGAAACGAAAGTAAAAAAATTCTCCCTTCAACCTTCGGTAAAATGTCTCTACGCTCTAGTCAATTTACCGGTTGACTTATCTCCATCGGAACACAAGAATGTGAACACTGCTCCTTGCTATTGGCGATTTGGACTCGCTCTATATAGTACACAAAGTCTTACTACATATATTTATATTATTTAATATATTTATTATTTAACATATATTTATTTATTTAATCGTTATTGTACAAAAATAAAAATTTCAGTAGGTAGATGGCTTGGCATTCTCAACCATACTATCATAATCAACTCCCTTCTAGTCACGGTTTGGCAGAATATATTTACAAACTTTCATTTCGCAATATGTAATGGTTTTTTTTTATGGCATAGGAAGGCAATCGAGCACACAGGCCACCTGATGGTAAGTGGAAACTGTGACCCATAGACATTCGCATTCACAGGGCTGCAAATGCACTGCCAACCCTGAGGACTAAGATGGAATGCCTCTATGCTAGTCAGTTCACCGGCTGTCTTATCCCCAAACCGAAACACAACAATGCGAACACTGCTGCTTGGCGGTAGGTTAATGGATAAGATGGTGGTACCAACCCGGATGGACATCAGCATGTTTTTTATATTTCCTTTTTTGCGAAATGAAATATCATATCAGGGGACATAAATATCAGGGGACAATGTCACACCAATTGACCTAGTCCCAATTTAAGCTCTAGGCTTGTATTATGGGTACTAGACAACGATATAAATACTAACATAGAGAAATATATACTTAAATACATAGTAAACATCCATGACTCAGGAACAAATATTCGCGCTGATCACACAAATGTCTGCCCTTACCGGGATTTGAACCCAGGACCGCTAGCTTCGTAGGCAGGGTCACTACCAACTAGGCCAGCGCGTCGTCAAATAGACAGTGTATTTAGTGACTTACCCTCGCAGCAGACATTCCAGCGGTCTGCCAGCTCGCGCGTGCGCTGTTCCACGCGCTCGCCGCTCGCTGCGTCTGCGCCGGAGCAGAGCTCACGCGCCCGCTCCCGGACCACGTCCAGGAGTGGCTGCTGGTTCTAGAAGGGAAGAGTTAAGTTAGTTTACGCTGATATTTAAGCTCCAACGTAGAACAAGGGGGCTTTCACACATTCAGTGGCAACGACCCGATATCGAATTCACTGTTGGTTTTTTTATGGCTGGAGTATGCAAAAAAACACATGTTAAGTGGAATCTGTGACCCATAGACATTTGCATTCTTAAGACTACAATCTTAAGTCCGCAATCCGAAGATCACAGTTGGTACCAGATCGAGATTAATAGCGGGAAAATGCAGCTGCAGACTGCAGCGTAGCACTCGTTGGTCTGGCGGTAAATATGTTGAATACATAGAGAAATACATACTTAAATATATAGAAAACGTCCAAGACTCAAGATCAAATACTCGCGCTCGCCACACAAATATTTGGCCATACCGGGAATTGAACCCCGGACCGCTGGCTTTGTATTCATCACGTCGTCAATATATATCGGTATTTTTAATACTACAAACTAGCAACCCGTCCTTGCTTCGCTTCAGTTTGAGTTTTCTGTAACACCCGTACATATACTTAACTTTGAATACATAAAAATCTTTCGTGAAAAATTATCTAACTAATGGTGAGAAGTACATGAAAATCCGTTTAGGATTTTTTGAGATTATCGCGAACGTAAAGATAGAGAGACGCGCCCTGGGACTTTGTTTAATAACATGCAGTGATACTCGTAATGACAGATAGATGGCGCTATATTCTACCCGTTTATTCGATAGATGTCACTGTTAACATAAAAAAGTTAGAGTTGTTCTTTTTAATATTGTATTGATTAATAAGTAAGTACCATATTTCAATTTTCGAAGAACACTACAAGGTCTACAAGTACGCGAGTGAGTGAGTGAGTTTGCTGGCATAAGCTAGCTAATTTTAATTCAACAAAGTCGCATTTGTAAATATTGACATTCGCTGAATAGTGACTCAATATTTAGTTTTGTTTAAATATAACAAAGTAAAGGTTTCAAAGAACCGTCAACCAGTCGCGTTAGCAAAATAAACAATGCACAGTAAAAGTTACAATGTTAAGGCATAACTTAATGTTAATCTATATGGGTACAAACAGTAGTTCTTTGTGCTTAAAATAGCATTGCAAATAATATATACTTCTGTTTGACTTTGTTGTTTCCTGTCGAGCCTTACTGGGTAGCCTTTTACCCCCTACACAAAGAGGGTTGTAATAAATTAGACGCCTTTGTTCGTCTATAACAACTTAGTTTACTAACTGTTCATACGAAATTAAGTAAGAGAAAGCAGTGATCGTAATTTTGAGGTTTTTAATCTTTGAATACCGTAAAATATGCCTACTTTGCTCCCCCGTGGGTAACTATGCTCCATAGTGACTTTTTTGTATGTTACTTAAAAGACAGGGCCGATGACAAATTTCTAAAAATAATTGATGTATACATCCAGCTGCGCAGTGAATGAAAGCACTAGAATGATTTACAATACAGAATACCTCAATATAACGATGGAGCAAGATTACCCGTGGGGGAGCAAGGTGGGCACATTTTACGGTATCTAGTTATTTGTCTAAAGTTTGATACAGAGAATCAACATTTAAATTTTTGGCTAAAGAAAGGTTTTGTAAAAGTTAACGGACAAGTGCTAATAGAAAAAAAAACTGGCCAAGTGCGAGTCGGGCTCGCGCACAAAGGGATCCGTACCATTATCTATAAAAATCACGTCTGTTGTATGGGAGCCCCATTAAATATTTATTTTATTCTGTTTTTAGTATTTGTTGTTATAGCGGCAACAGAAATACATCATACGTGAAAATTTCAAATGTCTAACTATCACGGTTTGTGAGATACGGCCTGGTGACAGTCAGACAGACGGACAGCGGAGTCTTAGTAATACATACATACATACATTCACGCCTGTAATCCCAGAGTGGGCTAGGCAGAGCTACAGAATTACAACTTTAAAAAGTTGTTGATAATTCCGTAACCACATTTTGCACAAATAGGCTAAGATGTTTACCAGCATATTAGTGACAGGTTGCAAGCCCATCGCCTAACAGTACTACAAGCCTATATTCCCTTAGTCGCCTCTTACGACATCCACGGGAAGACATGGAGTGGCACTATTCTAACCCGGCAACCACACGGGTGATAACGGGTCTTAGTAATAGGGTCTCGTTTTTACCCTTTGGGTAAGGACCCCTAAAAATATGAGGGAACAATCCCTCACAAATTGACCTAGTCCCAAACTGAGCTCTTAGCTTGCGTTATGTGTAGTCACGGGTTGTGTAACATAAAAAAAAACATAATATCTAGTAATCGATGAATTATCTACTATTAATAATCTGAAAACGTCTCTAGTCTGGCTTTACAATTTGTTTTGTCTAAACCATATCGTTATCGCATTGCTTTTGAGCTCTTTTTAATCTTAAATACGCAATATGGAATAAAGGCCTAAGCTTCATAAAACTAGTTTGGAAATAAGAAGCCCTTGCCATACTTAATAAAAATCTAATTATTCTTATGAACGCGCTAACCTTGTTTGGTGTACAATGTTATCTTGACTGATAAGCTGATAACGGCTTTACGATTCTATTTTCTCCGGGTTCTAAGTAAACTGATAAATTGTGAGCACTTTCTTCGAGCAATGCAACAAGAACTATAAAAAAATCTAAATTCAAAATATTTATTCAGTACATTGGCCACATGAGGGCTATTTTCACACGTCGGTAAAATACAGTGAATCTACCAGCTCTTCGGACAAGACCATCATACTTTCGCCATATACCTACCTACGTCCGTCCACAGCCTAACTCTTAGTATCTATTAGAAAGCTTTAATTTGGCATGAATATACACATAAGTTACGTCAAGAAAGTGGTAATTAAATGAAGTCTTGAACGCGGGGATGTATTTTTTTTTCTCGTCTATCCCATAGTGTGGGATGACGTTGGATAGGTCTTTCAAAATAAAATATTGCGGGTATGCGAAAACAATTTTTCGATTAAGGGCTCCCGCTTAATATTAAGATTTAAAGCGCTAATTTTTGTTAGAGTCAAGTGTAGTACAGTCAAAACTACAAATACAAAAAATCTGAAAAAAATCTTCAATGAAAGTGCATATAACGAATTTTAAAGGCAAACTATCACGGTTAAGTACGGCTTCGGAACCCTACACTATCCGTAGCCTATAGGCTACTTTTGCATCCCGGCAAATTTTTTTTTTTCCGATGGAATAACGACAATCGAAGTCTACGTGGGCAGAGTCGCGGGCAGAAACTTGTGCATATGTTGCACCACCACCACAATCACTCATTTGCCCAAAAGTTAACTGGCAGAGAGTGACTTACGACATCAAATTTGCCTTATGTTTGTGAAAGTATAATTTCATGCTATAAATATTAAATACATAAATATTTTTTTTTATTATTATTATTTTTATATCATAGGAAGGCAAACGAGCACACAGACCACCTGATGGTAAGTGGAAACTGTGACCCATAGACATTCGCATTCACAAGACCGCAATCCTAAGACTGCAAATGCGTTGCCAACCCTGAGGACGAAGATGGAATGCCTCTATGCTAGTAATTTCACCGGCTGTCTTATCCTCAAACCGGAACACAACAATGCGAACACTGCTGCTTGGCGGTAGGTAAATGGATAAGATAGTGGTACCAACCCGGACGGACCCTGCACAAGGTCCTCCCACAACGAAAACAAAAAAAAACAATATGTAAAGATTTCTGATTTATTACGTGTCCTCTAATTTGACTCGAGCCATTTTCGCGCCGGCTATGACTACTATGCAACTACACCGCGTGTGTTTCGCATACTAATGCGACGATAGTGTAATGGAGGAGACAGTCCGTATAAAAACAATAGAATCTTACAAAACAGGCCAGATTTGGTTGCCGACCTCCTTTTTGCACATTTAACATCTCCTTATGCTACCCAAAAGTCAAAAGTCGGTGAATACATACATACATATCAGGGGACTATGTCACACCAATTGACCTAGTCCCAAACTAAGCTCTAGGCTACGTTAATCTACGTTAAGTATAGTAGCTGTATGAAAAGCTTCGTCATTTTTGGATCTTAGCAGCAGCACAGGCTCTTTAGTAATTAGAAGACATTTGTAAAAAAAAAAACACCTCTCAAAAAGTTCATGTTGTCAGTTACTCCTCCAATTTCTTCCCGGTTACGGTTCGATTTTTGCAATATCCTTCCTTAGTGTACCCCTAGCGTACTCAAGGAATGTTCTCTACAAGTCAGTCAGCCGATAACGCAAGAGCCTCATAATGTAAAGATACATAGATAGATTGTCATCGGTTTTATATATTTCAAGTGTTGCCATAATCGCAACACTTGACCTCCCTTGTATGTTCCGCGTCAGTGTCACGATGTATGTTGTTATTATCTACCACAACTAAAATAACTCAACTGTTTTTATTGTCACATTTAGAAAATCGATTATCTGTAATTAAATACGTTTTATATCCCAGACGGATACTGTTTGGATTAAAGATGAAGAATGTAGAAAAAAAATAAGGGCACACTCTCAACTTACTTATACAGAGAAATAAATAATTAAGTAGATAATAACTTCCCAGACTCAGGAACAAACACTCGCGCTCATTATATACACAAATATCTGCCCGTAGGTACCTATAATGTAGAGCTGCAATTAATGGCAATGAGAAATATGGCATCTTCTAGTTAAACATACTGATAAAAGTCCATAGATAAAAAATATTACCCATTTGCAATGAATCGCAAAATATCGAAATAAATTATCCTTGAGCCTTTTTCGTTTGTAACTTGATACAAAAAACTATGTGCCAGTACGTGCCTGATTTTAAAGTGACAACCAATCGACATACTTAACAGTAAATGACGCTCCTAACCGGTTTTTGCAAGCGTTAAAAAATAATGAGAGAATGATCGGAACCCTTCAAAATCCCCAGGGGGTCCCATTCATAGTGGTCAATAAACGTGGATAATCACTTTCGCACTTACAATCTTGTAGAAAGCGAGGGTTGACTCTTCTCTACGTAAGTATTATGAATCAGCTGGCCTAATATGGTTGGCACAGTTTAAGCACAAAATTTTATACAATACGTCTGTTTTATCGGAACCAAATCAGGCGCACAGGTCGACATAGATATTACCATGATAAAGAATTCCACCAAGCCGGTTTCCCACTGACACGGGCGCTCGACCTTGACACGTTATCTAACAGCTATTTCAGTCTATTGCTAGTTATGTTCGTGAAATAGCTGTACGGTAATCAATTTAATAACACTACTTTTATACCACTAGGTTTTGGTCAATAATGCATAGTTGTATAACAACCATTATTATTTACCTCTAGAAGTATATTACAATACCTATGTCTGTGTAGATGTTGTTGTTTTTATACTTAGATAAGCGTAAAAGGGTTAATAGGTTTGGAATTAAATTTGACATTAATTTAAGAAGATCGTGAATTATCAAATTAGGTTCAAATTAGGGAATGCAGATCCATAAATAGTTTTGACCGGAGACTTCAAAACTGGCTGAAACAGAGGGCTTACTATTCCGTCAGTGAGTACCTTGATGACATTGACTTTTAATTATTTTATTTTGACACATGATTTAATAACTTTAGTGAGTGACTTTTTTTTATTTATTTTGTAATTATTGACATTATTATTTTTGTGATTTATTTTTACTGAAAATGAATGACAATGTATAATCCTTACTGAATAAAGTATTATGAAAGTATAAAATGGTTTTTATAATAAGTCTTTTGCGTTTATTGTGTAAGTAATATTAACGAACGCTAAGCGCCTAAGAGTACGTGTAAGAGGTATAATTTGTGGAAGTCCATCATAGTCTGTATAAATGTATTAACTTTTATTTACAGTGTATGAATAATTGAATACCCTTGCTCAGTAGAGGAAATAACTAACTTTACTTACTTTTTTTTAAAGTATTTACCTACTAGTGTTAGGTACACTTACTTTCAAATGTTTTCCTGTTTTAACAACAATTTATTTACGTAAACTTGAAAGTTGTATTGCAAAAAAAACACGTTACCACAGAATAACTAAAAACAAAATAACAACATCGTAAAATTCACTTTCTAATCACCCCACTTACCTTCCGTTTACGCGGAATTTTGAATGCTTATCTAAAAACTAAACAAAAAAACAAATACTACGTAGGCACGTGGATCTCACACTTGATAAAAATAATACAGTAAGTAACAATTTGTGTGTGTGAAGTTGTCATTGCGGTGCTTGGACGCTGACTGAGCCGCCGGCGCCGCTGGTTTGAGTCGCATGACATCATCCAGTTAAGGCGAGTGAGTCGAATCATTGTGCAATTTTTTTTTCAGCCACGACGGACCTTTTTATGATGAGTCGGTTAATTTTCAAGGGTTCAAGGTTCAATTAGTGAGGTTCAAAAAAGGGAAAACAAAATCGTGTTTTTTTTAATTGTGGTTATAAACGGTGAATATTTTTGCTTTTCCGTTTTCCTTTTTATTTTAATTTTTGATTTGATCAAAAAAAATACAATGATATTAAGATGCCAATTTATAAGTTTTGATTGTAGATATTTATTAAATAATTAACTTGAAGTTAGCAAAATGTCTGGAAGAGATCGCTACTTAGCGGTAAGACCGCCTGTTGTATACCTATAACTAAAATGTACTATTCCGTGTTTTGTTTATTTGATATTCAATAAAGAGAATTTCTACTGTGTGTTATTGTATTGTATATTTTTTTCTTGCACATTAGATGATTTCGGAACTCTATTCACCTCTCACTCACATGTGAATGCACAAAAAACAAATACTCTCACTCATGCCATAACCTGAAGAAAAAACCTCTTACCTAGTCACTAATTTTATCTTTACTACACAATAACTTACAAATTGCAGACTTAATGTCTAAAACGGTTCTCTACCAGTTAACCAAATTATCCATCGGATATTATTTTGTGTTTGTTATACAGGTTCCCCTTAACAGAAACCAGAGTGCATTCACCTAAATGCCTACTGCTATGAAAGGAAATTGTTCTAAAAATAAATGCAGCTCGACTTGGAAATAACAATGAAAATAATGTACAAAGAGATTTATACTCGATCAAAACTAAAGTAGGTACTTACTATGTTTTTACACGATGAAAACGTACATGTTTTTTATTTATTTACGAAAATAACATGACTAGCCTTAACTGATTTCTAATTCTGGCCGCATTAGCCTATGGCGTTTTAAAGTGGCAACACTGAAATGATATACAGGGGCAATCCTAAGACAAGAGGAAGTGATTTATTTGTTGCTGTGGCATTACTGGCAGTGCAATAGACATGAACACTTAGAGGTTATACTTGGGATTCCCCTTATCAAAGATTGTCTTTTTTTAACCATGCAATAAATTAAGAGTTTAATTTTAAATTTAGCTTGGTGTATGTAGCACGAAATTGGCCATCGTGGGGATCCTTGGGGACGGCCTATGTCCAACAGTGGACGTCTTTTGGCTGATATGATGTCGATGATGAAGTATAAATAATTATGCAAACTAAACATTATTTTATTTAAAAAAAAGAAACGAACCATTAACGTTATTATCAAGTTTTATATCAGAATGAGCAATAAACTTTTTCAAAGATATGATGCATCATATTTAGTATCAATTGATAAGGTTCCACCCGTATGTTTGTAATGCAAGCCATTGCCCTGGCAGATATATATATTGATAAAGTGATAACATTATGTCACTATTTGATTATATAGATAATAACATGTATTAGATTGATATTGATATGATTCCGTCGATACTGTATGGAAGGTAGAGTGGGTTTGTTTCTATTTCTCATTCCGGTGGCCATAGTAACAGCAATAAAAAATCAAGGGAGAACATAGCACAAATTGATACAGTTGTAAACTAAGCTCTAGGTTAGTGTCATGCTAACTTGACAACGATAAACATACATATCGAGAAATGCATTATTAAATACTAAGGTAACATCCAAAACTCAGGAACACTACAAAAATTACCTACAAAGCTAGCGTTCACGGGTTCAGATACCGGTAAGGGCAGATTTTCGTGTGACGGTTACCTATCCTAAGTTCAATTTTTTTTTTGTCAGCTGTTTCGTTTGTCAGAAATTCTTATTTGTCTGAAACCGTTTAACTTTCCTGGATTGTTGTAAAACTAACCTAACCTAACCTACAGGTTCTGTAGGTACTTATATCTCTTCAATCATTTCGAAAAGTTAATTGGTTCAGAGAAAAATGATTTTCTGACAAATGGAAATTTCGGACAAACGAATAAGCGGACAATTTTTTTTAAAAACATCGATAGTTTACCGTGTGACAAATGCGAGAAGTCATTTCTGAGTCTCGGATATTTTCTATGTATTTAAGTATGTATTTCTCTATATATACGTTTATCGCTGTCCAGTACCAATCGTACAAGCCTAGAGCTTAGTTTCGGACCACTTCAATATGTGTGAGATTGTCCATCAATTTTTATTTATTCACTGAAATTATTGTTACTGGAAACTACTATCCTTTATTGTTAAATGTCGTGGGAACATTGTTCCATACCGTCAAAATATAAGTCACCAAAATGAGAACACCATATTTAAATCATTCGGTATGTAGTACATTTACATCACATTTATACAGTGTGTGACATCCATAAGAACATATATTTTACGTAAAGATAGCTTTAAGTGTTGTTAGCCGTTTAAAGAAGGAGTTAAGTTATTAGCTAAATTACATTTAGTGTAATTCATTTTTAAAGGGTACAGCGAGCAGCAATGTATAACATTAAGTCTAAGTTAATTGCAAGTTAATTGAGGGATAATTGAGCTATGTCCGATACATTGCGTGGCAAATTAGTTAGTATGAAAAAAAAAGTACAACTTATGTTAACAAAACACTTGTTTTTATGATAATTAGGATGCATATTAACTGTTGTCAAAATATATGTTCGTATGGATGTCACACACTGTATATTACCTATCTTAGTCACTTTATAGATAACTATTAAATAATAGATATGTATTTATTTATAATTATATGTTTATTTATGCAAGGCATATGTATTTATGTGTATATGTATATACTTATTTAGTTCTTTATTTAATTTTTGTTAAGTGACCGTTTCTTTGTTCTTTGTTAATTACAAGCATCTATCTTGTTATTGCTCTTGTTAAGTCTGCTCCACCTACTGTATGAAATTTATTAATTTGACACCTTATCCCTACTAAGGTTGTCTGGAAGAGATCGCTAATCAGCGATAAGACCGCCTGTTGTTTACCTGTATTATTTTTAATTGTGTTCCATCTCTGTTATGTTTTTGTTTGGTGTACAATAAAGTGTTTTGTATTGTATTGTATTGTATAGCGACCCATATTTTCAGAGCTGATATCTCTTAAAGGGCACGTCCGATTTTCATAAAATCTAGATTAAACTAGAATAAACTGCATTCGAATCGATCGATCCCTTTACGAGCTACAATGAAACATACACACATATATACAGATAGAAGAAGTATTAAACTTACACATTATTACACTCCTTTAGCGTTGAGAGTTGAAAACAAGAATTATCAAAAAAACAACAAGAATTGGCAACATTATTTTGTCTTTACTTCCACTCCACTATTAAAAAAAAGTCTCGGCGCCAACACCTCGCGTTAGGCGAGTTGCCCATTAAAATTATAATTAAGTTTTTTCTTCTACACATTCAGTGCCAAGAACACAATAACGGGTCGATTTTGTATAGAACTCAGGATGCTTTGTTTTGAACGTGGTAATTAGTTATTCGGTATTTATTATGCGTATCGTTCCGTGCCGTGCGTTCGCGGAGGAATGAATAAAACCATTATTTTAAGAGAAATTTCGATTGAAGAACGCGATAATCATCACTTTTATATAAACAAGTAATATTGTTTTATAATTGTTTGTAAAAAATGTGAAAAGTATAAAGTTACTAGCTTTTGCCCGCGACTCCATCAGCATAGATATCGTTTTTCACTATTCCCTCAGGAACTGACCAATTTTTCGGGTTAAAAGTAGTTTACATCATTCCCCGGGGTTCAAGCTATCTCCATACCAAATTTCATTAAAATCGGTTCAACGGTTTAGCAGAGAAAGCGTTACAAACAAACAGTTCCCTTCACACTTATAATATTAAGTAAGTATTGTATGTATATGGATTATGATAACTCATTTAGCCTAGACGTATGACAATATTTTATGTTACGAGCGCTAGTTTTTGTTTCTGAGCCTTAGACGTTGTCTGTTCAACCTATGTATGTATTTTTCTAAGTAATAAGCTAAGTGGTCCCCTTACATTTGTAGGAAAGTATCACGTTGGCGTCACCATAGTAGAAAGAGAGGATAATAGAGAGATCTCTCTCCAAGCGGGTGCTATGCCTGGGGACCGCAGTACATTGGGATGAAGTGGGAAGTTTTATATATATCAACTGACTAAAGAAACTTCGTTAGCGCGATGTAGAACTCTTTAGTTCAGCTGTCTGCCACTCGTGGCGCTGGCGAGTTGGTTTATACAAGTTGTCGCTAGAGGTCGCTAGGTCACCATTTGTATATATTATATTTTTAGAGGTCAATTACGAATCTAAGTTGTACAGTAGTAGCATACTAAGTTGTTATTGCCGCCCTAATACCGAAAAGGAACAACTGCGATGTAGTAGTCGAAACAATAAGCTCTATCGGTACCCACACTAAAATGTTTATACTATTACTAGGCATTCAGCCGTCATTTTAGGGTTCCGTAGTCAGACTGGGAACCCTTATAGTTTTGCCATGTCCGTTCGTCTGTGCGTCCACAGCCTAGCTCAGTGACTCTTTGTACCAGAAAGCTGTAATTTGGCATTAGTCACGCCAACCAAGTGGTTTTTTTTTTTTAATTGCGGGTTTGTAAAAACAATTTTTCGGTTAAGTTATCCGTTTAAGAAATATTGAAGCGCAAATTTTTGTTTTTTTTTTTTTTTTATATCATAGGAAGGCAAACGAGCACACAGGCCACCTGATGGTAAGTGGAAACTGTGACCCATAGACATTCGCATTCACAAGACCGCAATCCTAAGACTGCAAATGCGTTGCCAACCCTGAGGCCGAAGATGGAATGCCTCTATGCTAGTCATTTCACCGGCTGTCTTATCCCCAAACCGGAACACAACAATGCGAACACTGCTGCTTGGCGGTAGGTTAATGGATAAGATGGTGGTACCAACCCGGACGGACCCTGCACAAGGTCCTCCCACCTTGTTTGAGTCAAGTGTAAGACACCCGAAACTAGAAATACCTACTAAAAGTCTGAAAAATATCTTAAATGAAAGCACATATAACAAATTTTAAAGGAAGACTATGACGACTAAATAGACTTCATTGGTTCTTCAGTTACAAGCGGTTTAAATGTTTGTACCTACCGAAAACTTATTTGCGGTATTGGTAAACTGACGCGACTCATGTCGATGTATGGGAATAACAGTTTTCCAACGGCAAAGTTAAGTTTGTCGCGAGGTCTAATTTGTTTGTAGTAACGGCTTCGGAACCCTACACTGAGCATGGTCCGACATGCTATTGCCCGGTTTTTTTCGTATTAACGGCTGATTAACGCTAAAATTATTATTTTTAAATAAGAACACTCATAGTAAGTGTATGACGTGTGTCTGGGGTTCAAGTACTATTATTCCTTTATGACCGTTCACTGTAACAACATTATTGCAAAACAACGATTTCTCATAATACGACGTGGTATATATAATATAATAGAAGTGACTAAAATCATTTCGTTGGTAGACTAAGGCCCGTATTAATAAACAGATCTCAACTTTAATTCCAGTCTCAAGATGCGTCAAAAATATCAGATTTCTATGGCTTGACGTTTACTTTGACGGACCTATTTTGTGACATCTTTTAAATTTATTACTCATGAACGAATGAATGCAGACTTCTATTAGATAGTATTATGTAAATCCATTTTTAAAAGAAAATTATTCGCTTACCTCAAGATCATGCTTCGCATGTTTCAGCTTCTCAAGATGCATCCTGAGCGAATCCACAGTGGTCACTGGTTCATCTTTAACATCATTCTTGTCCAGCATCGCCTTGATCTTCTCCACCAACTGGCAGAAGTCCTTCCATATCTCTAGATCCTGTTCCAACTGTGCTTGACGGCTCTTCGCTGAATTCAAAGTATTCTTCAAAATTTGATTGTTCTTCTGATGTTCTTTTGAAAGCTCTTCCTGTTCTGTAGCTGCTAGTGATGCCCATATTTTGTCTACAATGTCCTGCATGCGTTTTCCTATTAAATCTTTCATCTCTGGCTCAGAAGCGTTAAAGAATGATTTGTGCTCTTCTAAATCTGCTTCAATATTCTCGAAGTCTGTGCCGTTCTTTCCCATGTCTAAACGAATAGCTGCTTCATTCACCCAGATATTGAATTTTTCAACCAGCTGTGAATACTGTTGCCTATGCTTCTTGTTATCTTGAAGGTATTTCTCTCGGTTTGCTAATTCAGCTGGCAATGATGTTTTTAAAGAGTTTGCTTCGGATACCATTTCTATTAACGATCCGGGAACGCCGTCGTCATTTTTAATGATATCAGTGATCTTTGTTAGCTTGTCTAAGTATGTTTGAATGCTCTTGGCTAAGTTTGCGTGTTCAATTAATTTCTTATCTACACTGCCTACGTCTCTGTTGAGAAGCGGCCTTGAATGTACTGCAGCTTCGTTGTCGTGTAGCCATTGAAGAATAACAGACAGATCTGATGCCAGTTTCTTATGCTCAGCCGCTGCTCTTTCATGCTCCTGTCGCTTCGACTCTACTGTTCTTCTCAAGGCTAGTAATTGTTGTTTCAATGATTGTAAAAGTTCTGTTATGTTATTCCTATCAATGACGGTACCCTCAGCAGCAATTTGCTGGCCTTTGTCTGTCGCTGTGGCTAACAAAGCCTCACATCCTTGAATCTTGCCAATAATGTCATCATACCGCTTGATTTTTTCATCTAAAGAATCGTTAGACTTTTCAATTTCAGCTGTGAGATCGGTATATTTAACAATGAACTCATTGATTTCCTTAATCAGAGCAAAGAATTGTTCACGCAGTAATAAAAGTACTTTCAGTTTGGATATTTGGTCTTCAATAGTACTCATCAAGTCGTCTTGTTGTGTTAAAATGTCTTGTAGGTCATGTAAGTTGCCTCCTTGCAATTCATTTAACATAGCCTTATTCTTTTTAAGATCGCCTAATATGGCTTCATAGGCTTGAATGATTGGTTGCACGTCTTCAACTTTACTGCCTATTGGTTTGTTCAGTGCTTTTAGTTTATTCTGAATTTCAGCTAAGAATTCAAGGGCAGCAGCAATCTTAGCTGCAGCGTCTTTGTATTCTTTAATGTGTTTCAGAAGAATATTCTTTCTGTCATTAATTATGGCATTAATTCTGGCAAATCTATCTGACAACACATTGACTTGTTCCTTAAGTTGAAGTTTATTAGAGTCTGATAGTGTATCCAAAATATCTTTGGACTTGTCCTTAATTTTGCTTATATTCTTCTCGACATCTTCAGCTTCCTTGCTTAGTTTTTCAAATTTGGCTAGTTGTTCTTCTAATACTTGTAAGCTAGAGGTCCTTAGTTCCGGAGTAGCCGCTACTTCAGCCTCATTCAACCAGCTCTGGCATTTAGCAAGCTCAGATTCAAAGTCATTCCTTCCATGCATGAGTTTATTCAATGCCGCCAATTTTTCATCAATATCAACTTTAGCAGAAGTGTATGACTTATTTAGTTCTTCTAAAACAGCTTGTAGTTTAGCACGGTCTTCTGGTAAACAGTCTTTAGAGACGGCATTACCTTGACGCATGACTTCTCCAAGGGTATCATTGTTAAAGTCAGACAACTCACTCTGGTGTTTCTTATGTACTGCAATTTCTTTTTCGACCTTTGCAGTTTCCAGCGGCACGGGGCCACCAAGCTTTTTAATTTCGGCAAGTTTTGTCTTGAGCCAGTTTTTAGCTTTCTCTATGTCATTTTCAAGTTTTCGTCTATCTTCGTGACAAGGACCAAGTCTTTCAATTTCTTGCTTGATAAGTGATGACAATTGTTTTTGTTTAGATGATAGTTCAGCCAACTCTGACTCTAATTGCGTCTGTTCAGAAGGTTCAAGTTCAGCTTGGATATTGCTTACCTTCTTCTCCAGTGAGTCGATGATAGTTTTCTTACCATCTGTCTCTTTTAGAAGATTTGCAACCTTCTTCTGTCTCTCTTTAACCGATTTGCTTTCATATCCTAATGGATCAGGGTGAAGCATGTTATCGATTTCCTTTTGCATCCATTCGTTTTGTGCATTTACTTCACTCTTTGTGCCATCAATTGCCTTGTAGGTAATTTCAAGCATTTGAAGTTTGCGTTGGATGCGCTTCCCGATGTCATTGTATCTTCTTTCAACAGATTTCATCTAAAATAAAATAAAAAATTCGTTATGACTTCAAAATCAGACAAACTTTGAGCAACTCAAAATATGACTTTATCGTCTTATCAATGAAACTTACCTGTTCCTCAACTTGCTGACTTTCCAAATTGCTGACAATATTGATTACTTGTGAGCCTACAGATTTTATATTCTCCACTTTGCTCTTCCCTTGTTCGAACTCTGTTGCCAATTCTTTCAAGGCACTCAATTTTTGAGGGCAAGGAAGACCCGACCCTTTATCAGCTATGCACATTTTCTTGAGAACTGCGTCGAACCAATCGTGGATCTCTTGGCATTTGTTGCGATAGTCATCAATGATGCCTTGGTTGCCCTTTTCTCTTGATATAGCCTTAAGGATGTCTTCTTCTAGCTCGTCTAATTCTTCTTCTAGATTTATTTCATCTTCTAGTCCTAAAATTAAAAGAGTTTAATTAATTCCTTTAGCACATAGTAATATAGTCAGAGTTGTTAACATGTTTACTTGGGTTCAATTTTCAAAGTCTAGCAGTTTAGAGATGTTATTTAGATTCCCTAGTTCGATATAAACACTAACCATCTGTCGGTATTTCAGTCAGCAGCCTATTTCTCTTCTCGCTCAACGACGCAAGCGCATCGTTCATAGCTGCCATGTCCTGCTTGGCAGCTTCAGGGCGGAGTTTGGATGGGTTAGCCAGCCAATCACGGGCCAGGGCTTTGTGCACGTTTATCCAATCCTGGATCTCCACAACTTGCTTCATGGCTTCTTCCATGCCGTGTACAGCGTCGCCTAAAGTCTCCAGATGGCTTTGTACCTAAGAATAAGAATGAATTTAGTATAATAGATGATATCAATTTAAATGGCGTGTTCAATGCTGCACCAGTTATTATACGACCCACAGCGATTAATAAAGTTAGACATAGACACGTGACAACTATAGAGCAACACGAACCTTAAGAGTTTATATCCTTGTAACTTCTGGGGACCTAGTGAAGACGCGTAATGCTAAGCTAGTGACTTTCGATACTTGGAAAAATGTATAAGATTGACGTTAGCTGATGGATGACAGATTGAGTGTCAAATCCATACATTTCAAGTCGTTAGAAAACAGAAACATTAGCAGCGTTTGCTTCTTTACTGGGCCTATAGATGTGATCCAAAAAGGCGTAAACGACTAAAAATAATAACGGGTATCGGTCCTATTAGATACTATTGGAAGTCAGCAGTAGACGTAGATAATAGAAAACTATCGCGTATAGTAAATAATTATGATGTCTACAATCATTTCAGTAGATAAAACTCAACGTATCTAAGCCTACGGATGATTTTGTTTGACATTAATCGCTGTGAGATCATTAAAGCCGTTTTACTGTGTGACATTCAGGAAGATACTCGTTAATGTGTTAATGATCTTTGCACTTCTAGATCTAAAGAGTAGCAACTCAAAATGCGACTCTATTTGAAAATCTACTTTAATACTAAGCTACTATGAACTTGAAACAAAACTAGCAAGTTTTTTGAGTTCATACGGTTTAGATATAGCAGTGCGATGTCATAATAAGCAAAGCAGCATGCGGGTGATCTAGCTTGCAGGTTGGAATCATTCTCATTTAAGACTTTATCCTTATCTGTTGTTCAGTTGTAAGTTCATTTGGGGTAAGTATAACTTAATTACCATTAATATCTGTCTTGAAGCAAAACCGCGTAACAACGTCATTATTATTTTTCCCTTTCTAACTAGCTCTTGAAATTAAATTACATTAATTTTCTTGTAACAAATAAATGGTGCCTAAGCAGGTTTGAAATGGTAGGTAAGTTATGTTTAGTAGTATCCTCTCCTTGATTATGACACTTTTTGAATAAATAAATAATAACATTTCGGAGAATGACCTCTCCATGCAAGCTATATACCCATTACCAAAAGCGTTACCTTTTGTTCGAAAGCCACAAGCTTTTCGGCGAACTCTGGCTCGTCGACGTTCTTTAGTAACGCATCGATTCGAGTTGGCGCGGCTAAGTCGCTGACGTGCGTCTACAACAAACCATGCCACAAACATCGACACACACACACACACAGACACAGTGCAAGTTAGTGGGAGTGTATAGAGTAACATTCACTTTAATTATAAAAGTAAAAAGGGCGCATTAGTTAGGTATAGAACTAAGCGTATTGCATTTTGTTACTCGTGACGAAAGACAATTAATGATCCTTTAAAATGTTTATACGAACACTATATCTAGTGCCCTTTTTACTTAAGGAAACTTAAATTTTAGACAATTTATCGCAGCGTGTCAGGTTTCTAAAAGCAAGTTTAAAACTCAGTAAACTTGAAATCAAATAAAAAAAGTGTTTGATACTTATTAAATTGTTTAGGTTATGATAAAACTTAAGAAGAAAAAAAAATAACTAAAACGCAGATTTTAATAGAAATCTACTAAGTAGTCAATTGATTTAACATATTTATAAAGACTTAAAATATCACAATACTGAGTCGTGTTTCAGCAAATAAATTGTGTCATACAGTTGCTGCACAAAGCATACAGGTGTCAATTACTGTTAATTGTGATTCATTTAGTGCTAATATCATGTCATCCACATACGTGTCTGAGTCAAGATCATTCAAATTACTATTTAAATATGTAGTTCACGATTATTTACTTTATTACTAACGTTATCAATTTTTAAAATTTACTATTAGGAATGATCTTGATACTTTATACCAGGTGCACAAAAATACATTGCCAACGAAAACCTAATTCAGTTAACTACACTAGTATACCATTATTTCTAACTACCAAAACTCTTTAGATTTACTATCATTTTAGTGAAAATGGAAGATCTTACGTCAAAATGACTCGTTGGTTCTGTAATTTGTAGACCTGGCGGACTTATTAATATGTTGCATTAAACATAAGTTAAGGTACCTATTTTAATAGATTATCAGGGATTTTCGAATAATTTAAGGTAATTATATATTTTGATTAAACAACACAAACAAAACCAAAACAACATTTAAAAGCAGTTTCAGAAAGCGTTTGTATAGGATTTATCCAAAGGACCATGCGTCAAAATTGGCCCAGAACCAGAAGAGCTGAGTCATTTAACAGGTATGTACTTCATTTTCTATTTTGGACACCTAGCTGAATCCCATTGTAGAAGTATATTTTAGCTATAAAGGACCATTCGGGTTACGATTGAGAAAACACGACGTAATACCCGTTATAATCCCATGTTGTCTTATAACTAAAATGTGTTTCTGGAATGGAATCAAGCTCCGTGCCCAAAATAGAAACTGAAGTAGGTACCCACAGAGACCTTTTTACCCATGGTCCTTTGAGATTAATTTAAAAGGTATCATAACCTTTTAAGTTGTCCAAAGGCTATTTTTTTAATTGATGATGAGATAATCATAACAAAAGAAAAGACAGATCCTTTTATCTGACGATTAAAATACCGGCGTTTGAGAGACAAGACAGCTAAAAAGACTGAAGCACATCAGATGCTAGCAAAGCACCAGAAGCCGACAGTACCTGGTCGATGAGGTCCTCAAGCCGTGCCCGGACGTGCAGTTCCCGTGGGGGGATTGGTAGCGGCGCTGAATCTGCTGGTGAAGATGGCCGTGAGACTGAGGCAGCGGCAGCGGAACAGGCGGCCACCGCCGCTGATAGCCGGCTCTTCTCCGTTTGCAGCCGGTTGTGGAGAACCTGATAGAAAGTTCAATTGTAATTTTAGTAAACAAGGGAACAACATAAAGCTGTGGTTTAATGAAATCGGATACGAGTAGACTTGGCTCATGGTAAAAAAGTGTAAGTTGTGTTTCACTAAAAGTACAGAAGAAGGTAGGAACATTTGTTGTTCAATACGTTAGGCCAAGAGAAACTGGCACAAATGCCTATGTCATGCCTGTATTGGCACTGTTTTAATTGAGTTACAGATTCAAAGTAAAGATAATTTAAAGTTTAAAGTTATCTGAAAATTTGAACATGATCTCGTCAGAGTAACTTTAGTAATTTTTCAGGCTTATCACACAAAGGAAATTTAGTAAAACTTACCCTAGCCTTGTCCAGTAAATCTCGTCCATGAGTCAAACCATCAACAGGTACATCCAACTCCGTAATAGCAGGCTCACAGTCATCCAAATTATTTAAAATGCTTTCCAGCGTGTCTTCATATTCTTTGAACTTAGCGAGACCTTCTCTGAGACGCCGCTCGATCTGTAAAGCTGTGGCTAGGAGGGACTTATGACTGTCATTCACGTTCTTCAACTGTTTACCAACTGTATCACGAATGCCTGGGGTTGTGGCTTCGTACCTCTCAATCTGTGCACGACCTTTACCTTCCAAGTCATCAAGCGTCGACCGGTATTTCTGAATATCATCTAGTAAAACGGCGTGTTGAGCTAATTGTTCTTCAGTTTGCTCTCTATTTGCAATATAGAGGGAGTTATGAGCCATCAATTGGAACGAAATCTGAAGCAGCCACTTTTCTGTGTCTTGCAACGATTGGTGATACTGATTGTAGTCCTTCATTTCAGACTCTAACTCGGCCTTCTTAGCAGCGCACTTTGCTTTCAAAGCGTTGCATTTCTTTTCAAGTTCTGTTACAGATTCCTTAACAGCTGGTTTCTTAGCCCAACCACTCAGTTCAGCAGCCTCACCCTTAAGTCGTTCAAGCTCAGGTTTCTTGTTTTTAATCTCATCTTCGATATGTTTGTATTTCTCTAACAAAGTCTTCATCTCACCCAGCTCACCGCCTGTAGGTGGAACCTTGTCCAAGTTTTGTTGCGTGTCAATTATCCATTGGTTCATCTTGTTTTTAGAATCTCCAAAGTCTTCCCATTTTCCAATAGCAGCTTTAAGCTGAGCGGTAATGGAATTCAGATCTATTTTCAATTGGTCCCAGCTCTCTTGCAGAACTTTAACATCATTGCGAAGCCCATCTTGTTCTTCTGGTGGTGTGTTATTTAGCGCTTTCTTAAAGGCTTCCTGTAACACTACTAGAAGATGATGGCCTTCAGTCATACGGTTGTTAACAAGCTTAACAGTTTCCAACTTATCCTTAGTGGTCTCAATATCACCAACACCAATTGAATCATGGACAGTTCCATGCGCTGTCTCTAACCACTGTTGTAGTTCATCCTTTGCTTTGATGAACTCTGTGTGATCTGACAGGTTCTTTTCGCCATTGGAAACAAGGCTCTGTATTTTGGTCAAAAGTGTCGTGTACTCTGTTTGTAGATTGACAGTCTTGTCACGGACCCAAGCACATGCACTGAGTTCCATTAGGTTTTCGCATCTGTCGTTGAGTTCTTCTAGAACATGTTTGTTTCCTAGAGCTTCTGCTAGCAATTCCTGTAACAATGACATTTAATCAATAGCGGAAGACTAAACTAATAAACTTGCAGCCACTTAGATGTTTTTTACTATGACACGAAGATTAAGTTATATGGAATATTAAACTAATTATTACTCAGGTAAATCATCATTTAGCTAGATAAATACTAATTTTATACTTACTCGGCACTTGTCAAGATGCTCAGGTGTGATCTTATCGACCTTTTGCACTGATTTTAACTTGCCATCGAACTCTTTCACCCATTTGCTCATCTTGTCTGAAGTCTCCAAGAAATCTGACCATGCTGACAAACACTTCTCTAGTAGCTTCTTGGTGTCTTTGCAAATTTGCTGCAGATTCTCCCACTCTATCTTTAACTGCTTGATTTCTTGATTAATATTATCCTTGCCTTCATTGCCAGTCGTTTTTAGAACAGCATTGCTCAGTTCAACCGCCTTTTTGAGGAGTGCTTCTCCCTTTGGCAAAGAACTAGTGATTTTGTTGACGTTTTTTAGCTTCTTTTGTACTTCTTCCTTTTCACCGTGTGAATCCGAACATTGCTGTATTTCCATCTTACAATTGCGTATCCAGTCATAAAAGCTATCGTAAGATTCTTTGTATTGTATATGTGAATTGACGTAATCATCAAGTTTCTAAAAAAATTAAACATATATAGACAAGGGTTCACAAAACAACTCCATATCATCAGATAATAAAAATATGTAATACTCACCGAGATCATGTCATTAACTGTCTTCCTAATATCCTCGTATCGTTTAAGCGAATCTTCGATCCCCTTGGACTTCAGCGAAGCATCTTCCTGCAGTTTTTCTTTTAGTCTCTTCACTAAGTCGCTGTGGGATTCAATGTCCCTGTTAAATGTCTTGAACTTCTCTAGCTTGGATTT
Source organism: Acleris emargana (assembly GCA_927399475.2). Taxonomy (NCBI): domain Eukaryota; kingdom Metazoa; phylum Arthropoda; class Insecta; order Lepidoptera; family Tortricidae; genus Acleris; species Acleris emargana. The sequence goes on from OV656841.1 coordinate 2,192,969, forward strand.
CTTCTCAGACAAGTCATTAAGAAGCGAATCATCTGACTGGATCTTTTGGTCGATATCATCTAACCATTCCACTAGCAGCTTGTGAATCTGGAAATATTTGAACAATAAAATGAAACTTTTGTCTTAAAATTAAAATAAACTTCGAGAGGTCATCAAATGCTTTCTCACATCATTACAACATCCAACTTAACAGTATTTTTCGATGAAATTTACCCTGAAATCTTTCAAAAACTACACGATTGCGCACATACCTTGGAAATATCATCGAATTGTGCCGCTCTGCTTGTCAGCTTGTTCCTTACGTCTTGCAAATCTGCGATCAGTTTATCAAACTCCTGCTTCAAATTATCAGTGTCTTCTTGTATTTTGGCTGCTCCTGCCTGTTCCGTGTTCATGATAACCTTTTCTTTCAACTCTAACAGATACCTCAGCTTATTTTGACCTTGTTCCAGAGACTGGCGGAGCAGTTTCACCGTATTGAGTTTGTTATTGACTTCTTGTAATGTAGTCGGTATTTCGGCACATTGGTTTAGCTTCTCTCTAGTTCTGTCTAGCCAATCTTGACACTCGCCGTATAGCGCGTTATGCTGCTGATGTTCCTGTAATATAAAGGGTGAGATTTATGGATTCAAATTTTGATCACTAAGAAAATCTGAGACACAGTAATGTACCTCAATTCATAATAGTTCTGGCAAAGTATCTGATATTGGATAGGTGCTAAAGAAAATCTTACCTGGTAATGCATTTCAAGACGCTTCATCACCTCTTTAGCGAGGGACAATAACGCGTTGTATTTGGTGGTCAGTTGAGTGATGCCATTGGATACTCTAGTGTCAGAACAGGTCTCCAATAACGTCTGCGCACGCACATTGAGCTTGTCCAGCTCTGTTTGCCAGTCGAAGAGGGTTTGAAGATGACCCTGTATATATTTCACGTTAAAAAAAGTTGTATCTAATCATTGTAAATTTAGAATCAATATAGTACTCATATAATACTTCGTTCCACCTAAGGATGGGGCGCTCTACACTAAGTTTGCCTGTTTGCGGTCTCTATTTTAGCACTTGAATGCGGGAACTGTATTTCAGCGATATTAAGATTGTTTTTGCAATGACCTTCCGAAAAGCATACCTTAAGTTAAGAAGTTTATTTAATACATTGATAAGTTACCTGGAACTCCTCGAGTACAATTTTCTTTTGCTCCAAACTGTTCTGTAGTTTATTGAATGATTGCACTAATTTTTCAGTCTTCGACAACCAGTCTATGGCTTCCTTGTATTGCTCCTCGTATTCCGTCCATTTCACGATACCACCTTCGATCAACGCTTTCGTGTTGTTCAGATGCTCACTGTAAATTTACCGCAGTAAAATAAAAATCGGGATAATAACATTGTTAAATTCTCACTTTGTTACAGAATTAAGAAATTAATGCGTAAGAAGAACAGGCCAACTAAGTTTTATAAGAGAAAATAAAATATCAAATCTACAAACCAATGATTTGAGACGAATAATCTATTGTTTAGATAATTGTTTGTATATTTAAAAATGAATCCCTGTTGCCCTTGGTCACGCCATAACAGGAGAAGGGCTCGACCGATTAGAATAACTATTTTTTGTTGTGTTCGTAATAATCACGACAAGGTTTATTTGCAAAATAAATACACCTGGTTTATGTAAAATTCAATTGGTCTATGCACATGCTAAGAATACTTTACGATGAGAGGAATAGTAAAATTTGAGGAATTAGTAAGGTTTACTTACACGTAAGTATCGTATTCTTCCTGCATAAGAGCTACTTCTTCCTCAATTTCTTCTCTATCTTCATCATCAGCAAGCGAGCAAGATGTCTCACCAAGTTCCAAAGCCTGTTGTAGCTTGGCTTGACCTTCGGGCAGCTCACTTTCCAAAACTTTCAGTTGTGATATCTTGCTGCTTAGTGATTCCTTATCACCTGTAGCATCAGAGCACTTTCCTAACCTTTCTTTGGCAGCTCTTATCCATTGGACAAAATCTGAACCAGCGTCAATAAAAGCTTGATGTTGTTCAACAGTTTCCCTCTGTTTTTCGTACAAATCTTTAGCTTGTTTGGACAACGACTCATATTTGGTTGTGATTTCAGACGCTGGAGCTTGTTGCATTAGTTCTGAAGCCTTAGAAGTAACAGACTGAATCATGGGTTCAAACGAAACGATATCTTGAACAATATTGTTTGTTTGACGAAGCGTGGCTTTTCTTTCGCCGATGCTAAGTCCTGCGGTGAGACCCGCTAGGCGGTCTTGTCCTTTCTTGGACTTGGCGACTTTTTGTTCACACACTTCTTGTAATTTTGCTTCCCTATCGGAAATCCATTGTTGTAGCTGAGAATAGCTGGAGCTGTAGTCTGCCCATTGGAGCATAGCAGTCTCGAGGTGGACTTTAGCTGTGGTCATCTTCTTAACTAGGCGATCCCATTCATTTTGTAACTCTCTTAGCTGAGTATTGATCTTATCTTTACCGTCAGATCTTGTATTTCTTAAAACCTTCTCTCCACTATTTACTGTAGCATGGACAAGGTTTTGACCTTCCTCTCTTCGTTTTAGGAGGTCTTCAATTTGTTCAAGACGCTTCTGTAATGCGTCCTTGCTACTATTGCTGCCGGTATCGCTGCCACTTCGCGTAATTTCCCAAGCATCATCAATCCATTTCTTGGTTTTGGCGTAGTTATCATCATAGTTTTGATGCTGTTCATAGTTAGTCTCAACCTTCTTAAGCACATCGTTAGCCATGTTGACTAAGACTTGGTATCTGGAATTAAGATGTCTTAGTTGGTTGTTGACATACGTGTCTAAGTGGGATGATAAGAGTCCAGCGGCCGAAGCATTAAACTTATCAATTTCAGCTTTTCCTTTATGTAGTTGATCAACGATCTCTTTCACTTCATTGACTTGTGCTCCCTTTTCCTTAGCTGTTCCAAGTAGAGCCAACTTTTGATTTTTAATATGTATTTCTTTTTGTTGCAGCCAGTCAGACAGTCTTTCATACTCGTCTTTGTATTCCCGCCATTGGCTTACGGTTTCTTCCAGTTGCCCCTTCTGTCGTTTTATCTCATTGAACAAATCATCAAAGCTTTCTTTCAAAGCTTTCATTTCATTTTTGATCACTGTTTGTCCTTCAGGAGAGGTGCTGGCTAGCAAAACTTCTCCTGTATGCTGTAAATGTTCTAACAATAGCTCTCCTTGAGCTTGTTTATTAATAAGAGCATCAAGAGGCGCCACAGAGTTTTCGATTGCTAATTTATCGCTCAGTGGTTTTGATTTTAATGATGGAACCTTTTCACGAGCTCTACTGAGCCACTGGATAAGTTCATCTTGAGCTTCTTTATACAATCTGTGGTCTTTGTAGTGTTCTTCCCTGTCTGCAAGCAATTTTTTGATCTTGTCATAGAGAGAGTCAAACTTGTTAAGTGTTTCTTGTGCTTTAGAAGCAACCTGGTTTTGTTGACCACTCGCAAGCATTTCGGCGGCTTTAGCTTTTAAAGCATCAACTTCTAAGCGATCGCAACGAGCCTTTTCTTCGACTTCATTGAGCTTTTCAAGTTGAACCCTTTTATCGGACATCGACGATTCAAATGGCGTCAGTTCGGACAGCATATTCTCCATCCAAATGTTACTCTTTTCTATTAACTGTATTTGTTCTAAGAACCCAGCCCATTTCGTTACTGAATCATCAAGAAGGTTCTTTGTTTCAATCATTCTTGATAAAATAGCTGACCACTGCTCTTGTAGGGCAACAAGAGAGTTGTTGATGGCATCGTGTCCGGCTGGAGCTGTATTGGCCATGACATTCTGGGCCAACTCGACAAGTGACTGTACTTTTGTGTAGCCCTCGTCTTTAGCAAGTAAAAGATTTTGAATCAATACCAGTTTTGTTTCTAGATCATCTTGAGAACAAGAACTCAAGTCAGCACAGAAGTCAAGCTTATCTCTAAGCTCTTCTATCCATTGTGAGCATTCAGTAACATTACTTGTAAATTCCTGGTGAGTCTTAACATATTGCTGCCATCTATTGGTTAGGTCTTTAACCTTCTGGGATAAGCTCTGATATTTTACAGACAAGTCCGATATTTGTGAGCCACGTGGGCCAAGCACACCCGTGTACAAGTTTTGAGCTTTCTCAGTTATGTTATCAATTTCAAGTTCCTTAGCTCTCACTTCTCCTTGTAGCTCTTGGAACTTCTTGAATTGCTCTTGTTTTTCAGCCAATGTAGCCTTAAGGTCAACAGCGTGTATTTGAGTGTCTGTAGTTCTTATCCAAATCAAACACTGTTCTTTCATATTTTCATATTCATTCCATTGTTGTATTTTATTCTCCAATGAGTCTATCGTTTTTGAAATAAATGATACAAGACCTTCCCACTCTTGATGCGAAGCATCAATCTGGTTCCTAACGTTTGCTTGACCATTGCTTATCGTCCCTGGCAATACCTTTTCACCTAAGTTACGGATTTTGTCAATACGGTTCTTTTCTTCGGGTAATGTATGTTGTAGCGACTTAAGTTTCTCACAGTTGCTACTTAGTGCAACGCGTTCTAAGTTTACATCGCCCCAAAGTTGAGCTGTATTGTGAGTGGCTTCCACCCATTCTTGCAAGTCCATAACAGCTTTTGTATATTGTTGGTGGTTGTTAACAATGGCTTCGTACTGTTCGACGAAAGATTTAGCTCTAGCCAAAATAGCATTATGTCTCTGTTGTAAAACATTGATTTCTTTCGTTATGTCTTTAGTTACATCTGGCAAGCTTTGTACTCTTGCTTCTAAATTAGAAATGTCTTGTTGATGAGTGATAGCATCTTGGAGACAAGTTCTGTAAACATTAAGCTGATTTCGCTTCTCATCCAAAGTAGCTTTGAGTTCAATTTCCTTGGGCAAATTCATTTCAGCTAAGGTGAGCCAATGCTGGACTGCCTTGAGGTTGTCTTCGAATGACGACCATTTATTTAATTCTAAGTCCAAATCACGCTCAGCTTTAGTAATGTTATCATACAGATTGTCAATGGCTTGTTGAATATCTTGTAGCTGTTGTTCAATTAGCTCTTTGCCTTCTGGAGACGTTGAAGGATACAACTTTTCTCCTAATTCAAAGGTATTGTTAACAAGGAGAGTAGCATTGCGACGTTGGCTCAGTAAATCGTTAAGGCTTTCACGTTTTGCTTTTATACCTTCAGGAGTGTTAGATAAGTTTTTCTTGCACTCTTCAAATTTGTACTGAGCAGCTTTTATCCAATCGGTGCACTGATTGTACTTTTCTTGGTAAGAGTTGTGATCGTTGACAGCCTGCTCGCATTTTTTAACGAGTTCCTTAGCAGTCGATTGCACCGATTGAAAACGTGACGTCATTTGTTGCAAATTCATAGTTATTCTAGTATCATTGCAGTTTTCTATTAAATCACTGAATTCATCAGTAACTTTGTCAACGTCGTTCTCTGTCTTTTTCAGATTTGCTAGAATAGCCTGAAAATAAATTCAGTAATTTATTATTTAAGCCTTATTTATGCGTTTTATTATAGAATTATACTAGTGCTACAACAACTACTATTAGTTAGTACCTTATTACTGTTAACATTATATCAAGGCGTGTTGTCAGACGACCGCACCGATACCACAGCCTCTACTAATTAGTAAATTGTAGGTAGTAAAACACCGATCTAATCCCCTAAAAAGTGTTACTGTGAAATGAAACCGTACCTATATTTGATAAAGCAGACTCATAAATCACATATAAAAGTACTGCTTTTTATCTAGGAACCGTTCCGTATAAAAGTTAGCAATTAGGATACACGAGATAGTATCAACGTCAGTCTTTATAGTCGAGTGACGGTAACCCTGGTTAGACTTTGTGGAGTTAGATCTACTGAAAATTAGACTACATTATCCTACAGTGCTTTAAGTTTATCTCCATCTCTTACTTGGTCCAAAGCTTCGCCCAAAGTAATGACTGCGCTCAAATCATTTTCATGATTATCAATCGCTTTACACAAGTCCTGTTTAAAATGCCACATTAAAATAATATCAAACATCACGCTTCTGTACAATTGTATAATGGAAATGGAAACTTACCTGGTATTTGTTCAGCTGGTCTACTTTTTCTTCCAGTGTTGCTTTTGGAGAGTAAGTTTTCAGACTCATCTCAGTGTCGCTAAGCCAGTGCTGCAAACGGTCATTAGCACTTTCGAACTCGATCCATTGTTGAATCTTCTCTTCAATACCTCGCTTCACATCATGGACGGTAGCTGTGAACTTTTCCAAATCAGCCCGAAGTAGAGCCAGTTCTCTGGACATGCCTTCTTTGCCTCTAGGAGACAACTTTGCACCGTTATTTTCAATCAAATCTTGTAAAATTTTAAGTTTATTATTCCCAGTCGGAATAGCATCTAATAATTCCTGTATTTTAGCTAACTTGCTTTGCAGTGCTGCTTTGTTACCAGTGAAATCTGATAGCAAGTGAAGGCGATCCCACAAATGTTTTTGATAGTCTTGCAGTGACTTTTGTTGGTCAGCAAACTGTTGGTAGACATCGAAGTTGCCTTCATGCTTGTCAATGATCGCTGAAAGTCTACTGGTTAAAGCATTGTAGCGGTCCCATACAGATTTAATAATTTTAGCCATTTCATCATTTTCGCCTTTCCCTGAGTGCAAAGTGGCGGCAACACTTTTTGCTTTTTCTGTTACTGTTTCTATAACTCTCTTGTGCGAGTTTATTTCTTGAAGTAACGTCTTATTTTTTAGCAGTTTAGATTTTATTTCTTGAGCGGAATTAAGTATTGCTTTTTCCTCTCCATCGACGATTTTTTCTTTTTCGTCAAGCCATGACAAAGTTTGCTGTAGAACGTCTTGATAACTCGACCATTGAAGTGTTTGAGATTCGAATTCCTTCTGCTGTTGCAGAATGGTATCATTTAACTTGTCCCATCTTTCTCTCAGTGCTCTTATTTCAGCACGAATATTCTCCCTGCCGTTAGCAGCAGTTTCTGGTAGAACTTTGTCACCCGCGCTTGTTAAAATGACAATTTTGTGTTCACCATTATCCCTTTCTAGTAAAAATACTTGTAACTTGTTACCCTTGCTTTCAATGGTAAGTTTGTCTTCCTTTGTTACCATTTGTGATAATTGTTCTTCTAAAGGTCTTAACCAGCTGTCAAACTCGTTATGCAGTTGAACATATTTCTTGTGGTCTGCCAACAGCTCACTCCAGTGATTTACAATTTCTTTAGAAATTACGTGAAGTTGTTGATAGCGACTGCTAACTTGAGTAACCAGGGGTTTGAGGCGTTCCACACCACTCAATTGAATAAGGCTGTGCGAGTCATCAACAAATGCATCAATTTCTTTTTCCTTTGCATTAATACTGTTTCGCAAATCTACATATCGTTGGAGTTGTGCTTCTTTCTCTTGTAAAGTTGAGCACAAACTTTGATCGCGACATTTAGATTCCTTGTCTTTTAGCCATTCTGTAATGGACTCTATAGATGAGTCAAATTTATTCCAAATATCCAAGGTGTGCTTTAACTTTTGTTCTGAAACTGCAATACCTTCTACTGCATTGCGCAATTGATCGTGTAAGTTGTCAATTTCAGCTTTAATAGCAGTGTTCCCTGGCTCTGATGTGCTCTTACTAACTGACGAGAATACATTTCTTATTTCGTCGAGTTTCTTTGAACCTATCTTTTCTATGTCTTTCAAGGCAACTGCAGACTGTAGTTTTCTTATTATTTCAGGTTTCTCACCAGTAGCATTTTCAATATCAAGTAACTTTTCGGATTGAGATCCTAGCCATTCTTTGTATAACTGAATCAACCGAACTAAGTCTTCGTGTCGTTTAACACAATCTTCTAAATTGTCTTGAAGATTTTGCGACTTTGTTACAATATTCTGGAAAAGTTGTTTTATTGATTGCAAATAAACGTTAAGTGATGCGTCATGTGTTTGATCGACCAACTGTTGTGCTTTGTCACACACTGATTCCACTAGCTGTTGGTGAGTCATGATTTCCTGGTGCATTATCTTATGATTCTGTAACTGCGCCTTTTTCTCTTCTAGTGAGGCTTTTAATTCGGTGTGTCGTTGCATGGCTTTCTCCACGTCTTTGAGCCATTTTGTTAGTTGCTCTTGGGCTAAAGAGAAGTCAGAGAACTGAAGAAGGCACTGGTCTAACTTATTTACGGTCTCTTGGAATGTGTCACCGAAGCTATCCCACAATGTTCTGATTTTACGAATCTTTTGACGTATTACCTCTCTCCCATCAGGGCTCGTATGTGTATATAATTTTTCTCCTAAGCTTAAGAACTCTTCAAAAGCTGGAGTTTTCTTATTTTTCGTTTCATACAGTTCTTTAGCTTTGTTTTGTTTTTCTTGGAGCACTGCATAATCACCAACTATTTCGTTCAAATCTTGCAGTTCTCCTAGCATACCAACTAGCCACTTTTCCATATCATTGTAATCATTTTCAAACTCTTTATGCTCTGCAACAAACACTTCGTATTTGGAGATAGTTTCATTTACAAGATTGGTAAGAGTGTGGTATCTCGTCGCCAATTTTGAAGTTTTGGTGGAAATATCAGATTCACTTGCAACGTTTTGAGAACTGCCTGATCTTGCTAACGCCGTAAAGTCACCACTCCTTGATGCAAGCTCCACCTTTAATTCTTTCACTTTATGCAAATGTGCAATTTTAGCTTCTAGTGTGCTCTTCAAACTTTGATCCCTCAAAAGGTTTTCCTTTACTTTGAGCCACTCTTCCAATTCATCTAACGTCTTTTGGCTTTCATTCCACTGTTTTAATGTTTCTTTAAGCTTTTCGTCTTGGGCTTTACATTGTGAAGCAAACTGATTCCATGTAGCGCTAAGCTGTTCATATTCACTCATTAGTATCGGGTGTCCATTGGAACTTGTTGACTTTAACACAGATGTCAAATGAGTTTTCAGCCCATCTAAATCGCTTTCCATCTGTATTCCTTTCGATGTAACTTTTTCTATAGCAGCAATCTTTGAATCCACGTCATCTTTTTGAGAGACAACCACATAATTAAGCATGCTGTTTTCAGCAACGATGTGGTTTAGACGATCACGGGTATCTTCAAACAATTGGACATATTTATCATGTTCTGCAACGTGTGACTCACAAACGTTGATTCTATCTTGCAGTTCTTTAGCCATGTTGCTGTATCTGTCGATAGTTTTTGACAAACTCTTCTCTGCTTCATCGTCAGGCATTAACTTTATCTTCTCTGTTAATTGCGTAATCATAGAATGGTGTAACTCTACTTCTTGATGTAAAATTTTGTAAGAATGAAGCTGCGCCTTCTTTTCAGGCAATGTAGCGCACAGTTTGGATTCACCAAGTTCATTTTCCTTATCTGATATCCATTTCTGCACTTGGTTGAATGTATCATCAAATGACGATCTTTTATTAATAGTTGTCTCAATATCTTTGATTACATTATTGAGAGAGTCAACTGATTCTTCAAAGTAATTTCTTAAAGCTCTTAGCTCATTTCTTACTACTTCACGGTCCTCAGGTGTAATGCCGCTAAAAAGGGCTTCTCCGGACTCAATAGCATTATTAAGTAGTTTTTGTCCAACTTCTTTGTTTTCGTTAAGTTTTTTAACCTGAGCCAAATCAGCTGCTGTTGGTTTAGCGTGTTTGCTCATTGCTGATAAATCCTTAATATTTCCATTAGCAACTTGAAGCCAGCTTTTAAAATCAGAAATAGATTTGTTGTATGTACCCTTGTTGTCTTTCAATTCTTTTAATCTTATTAGGTGATTGTCCATAAATTTAGAGACAGTTTGATATCTAGTCAATAAATGGTTTATGTATTGCAAGACCCGAGAATCAGGATTTTGCGACATGATATTTTCACCTATAACAGTAAGTTTGCTGACTTTATCACCATAATCTTTAATTTCTTCATTTAATTTTTCAATATCAGCAATTTTGCTGTCGATTTCATTCAAAGTAAGAAGATTTGCAGCTTCTTGTCTTACTCTATTCTCTTTTTCTTTTAGCCACTCAGATACATTTTCAAGCAGCGCTTCATATTCCTGCCACGCTTCAATATTTTCTCTAAGCTTGCTTTTGATTTGGTCGTAATTCGATGTTAATACGTCGAGGTTTTTTCTAGCCTTTTCAGTTTGTTGAGCAGCTTCCTGAGCGCAAGCTGGTTCAGCAACAACATTAAGTATATCGCAAGCTTCCTTCAGTTCTTTAACCTTAGCAGTACAATCCACAAGGCCATTTTCAACATCAACTAGGGCTGCATTTTTAACTTCTAGGTTATATTTATCACTTGCAGCATCAGGCATGCACCATCTAGTCTTGTCATCTAAAATTTTAAGGTTTCTATTAAACATGCTCAATTTGTCAGTGAACAGTTTTTGCAAGAATGTAAGCAATGTCGTCTCTGTTTTGTTGGCATGTATCACGACGCTTTCGAATCTTTTCTGTAGTCCACTTAATTCCTTAGGCACAAGGGATTCGTAGAATCCTGGATAATTTGCGTTCATTTCTGATACGTTTTGTGTTAGGTTATCAATTTCGTCGCTTAATTCTTGCAATTTGGCCTTGCATGATTGACATTTCTTTAGACGATCTAGTATCTTTGCATTGTCCCCAGTCATATCATCGCATTGAATTATATCATCTCTAATTTTGCTAACGCTGTCGGATAGGCGTTTGATGTTATCTTTCAACTTATTTTCTTGTGACTCCAGGGATGACACTGCGCCTTCTAGATTATCTGCTAAAGCTCGCAATGCTTCAAACTCTTTGTCCAGGTATTCAATTATTGATGAGACTTGCCCTACAGGAATGTTTTTATTTAAATTGGTTATCTGTTCGCATTTAGCCTTGATACTATTCTTCAAGCCTATATATATTGGTAGTTCCTCTCTGTATTTAGTAAGGTGACTTTGACCAAATCTAATTTCTAAATTGTCACTTGCATTTGCCAAGTTCTGTCCAGTTTCACTGAGCCAAACTACAACCTGGTTCTTGGTGTCATCTATTTGCCTCCAAACGATAAGTTGAGATTCTAAATCTTGGATTCGTTTTATAATGGCATCATTTGCTTTTTCCCATTGTGTTTGAGAATTAAGGAAGGCTTCTTCAAGTGGACTAGTGTCAAATCCTCCTAGTGTAGAAGCTTGTTTAAGGACGGATTGTTTTATGAGGTCCATTTGGTCTAATAGTCCTTTAGATCTTTTAAGGATTTCGTATGCTTTTTTAGCTTTATCTAAAGCATGAGCAGTTTGTACATAATCTTGAGGAGCATCTTTGCATTCGTTATAGAGCTGTTCGGCTCTTGTCATTTCTCTGTCAAAAGCAATTGTGAAATTTTTCAACTCTTGCAGTGTAGATGATAACAGAATATACTTATTCTTAGTGTCACGCACTGAGTTAACAATTTGGTCCCAGTTGTTATCAGCTGCTGATAAAGCATTCTGAATAGTTCCCATATTAGGTTGATCTTCTCTCATTAGGTGCAATCCTTCTTCTCTCAGTTCTTTCCTAACTGACTGTTTGTCTCGTAGTTCAACATCTAATTTGTCAAGTTCCTCAGTCATATCTTGAATTGATGCTTCAGTCAAAGGTACAAGTTTTTGAGACATGTCATTCAAAACTGACTGTACGTTGTGAAGAACTTCAGTTAAAGCATTGTGCTGGATATTAAATTTGTCCCATCTAACACCTACTTTCTGCACTAAATCTCTCTTTGTTGTTACTTGATTCAGCAAAGCCTCCGCTTTCATTTCAATTTCCCTAACAAGACTTGTAGGAGATATTATTCTACCTGTATTTTGATCTGTGACCTTAATCCTGGAAGGTCCATCTAATAACGCTACATTGCTCTTCCATTCGGGTATCTTTGTAATCACATTTACTAATTCTTGGCGTAGTACTTCGTAGCTTTCAGGCGTAAGCTTTGGTCCTTCGATTTGATACTGAATGTGACCTAACTGTTGCTTATTGTCTTCATACCAGTTCAAAAGGTCTGACCACTTTTGTAGTACACCTTTATTTTGTTGAATGTTGTTTTCGATAATTTGATAATGCTCCGCTATGTTCGAATAAGTGTCGCTTAATGATCGCGATTCATCTGGGTGAGACGCAAGAGTCATGTTCTTAATTTCATTGTAAATGTCAGTGAATTCGGGTGTCTTTGCTGCGTGTTCTTGAAGTAGAACGTGCATTGATTGAAGTGCTGGTTCAACTTTGTCTGCGGCAATCTGGTCATAACTTTCGGTTTTTCTTCTGAAATCCGTTATCCAATTGTCAAATGTGTGAAGTTTGGTCATAAATTCCTGTCGAATGATAATCTTGTCTGACAGTTCATTGACTCGCCCCCTTACTGTCTCAGCAAGATCATTTGTGCGTTGTTTAATATTTGCCACATTATTCTTAAGCAAAGTAGCTCCTTCAGGCTGTATGCTGTGGCAAATATTATCACAAGTCTGTGACAGACTGATAATTTTAGCCTGTTGTTGTGATATCTCATTACCGAAAGACTTAAGTTTGTTTAACTCGCGGTCTAATTTTTCAACTTGAGGGGAATCGATCGTAACACTTCGACTGCTAATAAGCTTTTCTCCGTTTTCTATCCAAGTTTCTAGTTTCTGCGCTTCTTGTTCAAAGTTCTCCCAATTAGTAACCAGTTTGTCTAGCTTGTTGTTCCATTGATCTGCTTGATCATGAATAACGGCCCACCTGGAATGAATAGCGTCCACTTCATCTGGTGCACTTGTTTTTCCTGATAGTTGATGGCTCACACTTGACAAAATCTGAAGATTCATCAACTGTTTGTCGCAGTCAGTCACCAAAGCCTTAGACTGTTGCTGCATTTGTTGCGCCTCGGCTAATGTGGAGGGCTTAGGAACGTTACCAAGTTTCATTTCAGCTTCTTCAATCCAGGGTTTTATTTCCACAACCCCCTTTTGGTACTTTTGCCAACTGGCTAAATCGTGCTCTACAACTTTAGTTTGATGTTCTGTTGATCGTTGCAGATCAGCCATCATTTTTTCTAGTAAAGCAACTTCGCCTTTGAGCCTGGTTGCATCTTGAACTTTATGTTCCACAGCCAATTTAGTTCCTTGATCAGCTACTCCTTTTATAATTTCTAGTTTCTCGGCAATAATCTTTTGGAGTGCTTGCGATTTAACTACTCGCTCTTCTGGAGTAATATTTTCAGATCTGATTTGAGAAATAAGAACGGGGCTCTCTTTCTTAATCCATTCACGGACGTGTTCTAACTTGTGTTCAACCTTAACCCATTCTTCATTAAACTTCTCTAAATGCACAACTTTAGTTTGAACTTCATCTTGTACTCTGCTCAGTTTCCTTTCAATGTTCTCTAAATCTTTCTCAATAACTGGCTTAGGTTTGTTGGCAGTAAGAGACTGTAATTCTTCGTAAGCATGTTGCAATTGTGGTAGTCTTTCAGACTTAGCCTTCTCAATATCAGAGTTGTAAGTTTTAGTTTCTTGGAGCTCTCGAGCAATGTTAGTAACGCCTAACTCTAAACCAGGATGAGCGACGTAGCTTTCAATCCTGTTAAGATCTGAAAGCAATTCTTCTTTCTGGTATTCATAGTTAGACCATACTTTCTGTGTATCACGCAGTTTATGTAGACGGTCGTTTGATGATTCATATGCGGTATTCCACCCGGTCTCTAAGTTTCTAACGTCTTCTCTTACGAAAGCAGGCGCATTAGCATCCTTGATGAGTTCCTTTCCTCGTTGCAGCATCGACATGACAGAAGGTCGTTGGCGGTCGAGCTTCTGCACAGCCGATTGCTGTTCGAGAACCATTTGATCGACCTCTTGCAAGCATTGTGGTGCTGGTACTATCCGCGCTTGTTCTTTCGCAGTTTCAAGGATGCAAATCACCTCATGGACCTCGCGACGGTACGTGTAGCATCTTGTGTAGGTTTCGGTCTTGATCATAGTGATCTCGATGGTTGGAATGAGATTCTTGTAACGTGCAATGAGATTTTCGAGCTTCACTTGTTCTTCTTGAGCTTCTAGTTCGGAGCAATGGTTGGTTAGCATGTCCAGGGTTTGAACCAGCCATTTCATATCTTCGCGTTTCCTATCGGCTTCACGGCAAATGTTCTAGATAGAAATAACAAAGGTCAATAGGATTTGTACAACATTCAATACGTCATCAAAGAACTCCGTTATTTGCACTTATACTTTTTATAGTTATTTGTAGAGCAAATAGATTAAAACATAACTAAATAGAACTGGATATTTACCATCAACTCCCTCAACTGTACAATTAGCAGCGTGTAAATATTATAAATAGTTAGACACCATTTTTTACCTTTTTTACTGCTTGCACTTCATTCATCTACTCACACAACAGTTGAGTTGGTATGGTTAAAGTACTCCAAGATTATAGTCTTGGGGTACTGTAACCATAATAACTAAAGTACCCCACGTTATTTTATTCATATTCTAAATGTGACGACAAGACTAAACAAATTACAATTTAAGACCTCTTGCACTGAACAGTAGACAACAAAGAGATGTACATAGGGTAAAGGCACCAGTGCTCAGCCAGAGACCAGTAGTCGACCTTATATGAGAGCAAAGAGTGGGAAATATATATTTCAAACTCTTCCCACTCATACAAAGTATAGGCAGAGGCCGACTACAGGTCTCTGGCTGAGCACTGGTGTCTTTACCCTACTAAGGGCCGAAACTGGATACATTTCTTTATAGTCGACTGAACTTGTTTATTTATTTATTTCATCTATACTGCACAAAAGAATATTCTTAATATACAAAAGGCAAACCTAATGCAGTAAGGCATTCTCTACCAGTCAACCTATCAGATTCACACTACTAACTCACTCAATTTCTAGAAGAAACCACAATGCCACTTACCTGGAATATCGTCTTCTCCCTCTCAAACGCCTCAGCAGAATCGACTTCCCTCACAATGCTGTCCATTGTCGTCCCTACATGGTCCATCCACCGTTCCATTTCACGGAAATTCTCCCTATACGCGTCCCATTTAGCAGGGATCCTCTGCAACTGCTGCCTGAAGTGTTCCACTCGGTGTACGGTACTCTCCCACTGTTGCTCGCACCTTCTCAGTGCCTCTTCGAGGGATGTATCTTGCGTCTGCTGGGTGTAACTCACGGCAATTTTTTGGAGGTTTTGTAAGCAATGCTCTACTTGCATTACTTTGCCCTGGTTACGGAAGTATTCTTCGTTTCTGATGAGGATGCCGTCGGCGTCGTCGCTTTGATTGTAAGCCTGAATACAATTTGATTGTATTAGTGAAAGTATTGACAGCATCACAATCAAACCCATTCAAAAGTGAGGCAATCAGGATACAGCATTTATTTACAATTCATGATTATTGTCATCAAAAACACTTTTAAAATAAATCACACTTGTACCGACAGAGTACTCCGTTCTTTACATTTCTCATGCCTTTAAGTTTTTTAGAACAAAGTCAAGAAAAGGATATGCCTAAAAGAGTTTGCAATTGGCGGTGTTTTTTTCTCATTTTACTAGAAAGTTTTTTATGCTGTATCCCAATTCAATAAAAGTGACTTAAAACAACTGGATTCCCTGTACCGTGGGCCCCAAAACAAAACTTGACAAACACATTGAAAGAGAGAAATAAGACCATGTAGAAAAGATTCTCAAATATAGTACGTGTAGTAAATTCTTGTGTTCAACAAAAATGCGGGTAACAAAGTTACGAAAGTAATTTTGTGGTAGTGTGTAATGTTTTTAAATGTAAGAGAATTCCCAAAAGGAGAAAAAAAGACGAAGTTTCAAAAACACTCCACAACCCGAAAAACCTTGGACCCATCTTACAAATGCCCACCTCTGTTTCATCTAAGGACTGCGCCACCTGGGGATAATGTTTTGTAAAAATAAACCTAAGACAGAGGAAATTTGTAAACATAGAATTGGTGAAAAATAACCAACCCATAACAAAATTAATCAATTAAAAATTTCAGGTTTTAAATTATGAGTTGATTGAATATATATAAGTATTGTAGTTTTCTTCCAATTAAAACCAAAAAAAATCCGACGTATATAATCAATACAAGGTAGAGATTCACCCAATTATTAAGATACGTCATCTGCGCGCAAAAATGTTTCTCAAAAAGGAAGGTAATTTACCTTACTACTGTTTAGTTGCGCCGCCATCGACACGCACGCATCAAAGACAATAAAATTTTACTTCCGAAAAGTAGCAAATATATTTCATACAAAATGCCGTCTTGTTTTTCGAGGCTAGCAACTTTCAGTAATTGGCCAATTACTGGTAACGTAGCAACTTTCAGTAATTGGCGACGGGTTTAAATATGTTTTAGTATGAGCATACCGTATCTAAATATAAAATGTCATTGGATTCAACACGGTAATTCATTTTGCTGTCGAAGAGTTATCGTACTGTCGACGTTTTTCTAGCTCATATTTACTTGACAGTTATGGCGGCTGTTTTTTTCATCATAACACGTCAAAGGTAATATGGCTTTAACCAGCAGAACAGAGGCCCAGTTTTTAAATGAACTTAACATTTAATACAAAATTAATCGTACGTAAATCTGAAAAGAAACAATAACTTTGCCAGTCGTATACAGACCCCGTTACTCTACATTTCCATACTTAAATGTAATTCCTCATTCTTCCAAATTTCATGTTCAAAGTCCAAAATATATCAACAAAAAACTTTTCAATCATTGGGTGAGCCCTTTGCCCAGCAGTAAGACTCTTAATTATAAAGACGAGGTAAAGTAAAACCTGATCAATGCTCACCTGTTCTTCATAAACGATCTCCTTTTCGATATCCTTAATGGTGTGAGAGAACACAGCCTCGTCGAGCCGGAACTCTAGCCGCATGAGGTGAGGCGGCGCCCGCGCAAGCAGCTCGCGCCATCGTCGCTGGAGGGACTCCACTGTGGCCACCACCATGGGACGCTCTTCTTCGCTGACCAGCTGAAAGAGTCTTTGATTTAGGCTTTGGAACTTTGCAATGGCTTGGTGTAAATTACATAGGGTTGTTCTTATAGTATTTTCATCGGCCACATCCTTCAAAAACTGTGTATAGATAGATCCTTGTGTCATGTGGGGAAACTGCGTCCAAAACAGATGTTGTTTTACAGCATGGATAAGAATAGCGTCGATGGCCTAGTGGCTTTGGGGGTAAACTCGTGCCTTATAACGGTGAAGAAAAACCTTGAGGGGAAACCTGCCCATTCGAACAGCTGAGTGTGTTAGAGGGTAATTGCACAAACGATCCTAAAGGGTCGAAGTGTATCCAAAAGGGCTCTTCTGTAAGATAAGATAAGCATGGCGGCTTAGCACACAGTTCACCAGATAGTTTGTGATCTCTGAGACCCATGGACATTTCTAATCTTGAGATGATGTTGCCAAGTCGAAAATACGATGTTATTTTCATCGCAAGGAAGACTCATAAACACATAGTCTACCTGATGGTAAGTGGGATCTGAGACTCATAGAGCTGTATTAATAAACCGATCTCGACTGTAACGCTCGTCTCAAGATGCGTCAAAAATGACAGTTTTCTATGACTTGACGTATCTTGTGACGGGCATTTCAGGCAAGATTAATACGGCCCATAGACATGAATTCTCAAGACTAATCTTAAGACTGCAATCCGAAACAACCAACCCTGAGGATTAAAATGAAATGTCTCTATCCTAGTCATAGCACCGCTTATCTTATCCCCATATCGGAAAACAACAATGCGAATGCTGCGTGGCTAGATCAAAGATAAGATGATGGTAGTGATCCGGACGGGCACAAGGTTCTACCACCGCAATAATGGATTGCCGATTAACCAATTGTCTATACTCTTCACTGGAACGTAACTTCTGCTTGGCAATAGGTTAAAAAATAATATTGAATAATATTTTATGTATCTTTGTCTTACCTCAATCAACTCCCTTCCAGACCGCACCAGCTCCGACACGGCTCTCTCATCCGCTCCCTGGAAGAACCTCTTATGGAAATCCACGGCCTGCTTGGAGTCCACTCTATTGTCAGCTAGTAGAGCTTCAGCTCTGGTCGCCCATTCTTCTACAGATCGCTTCTTGGTGTCAAATTCATCCCAGGCACGAACTAACCGTTGGAGTTCGGCCTCGCGGCGTGTTGCTTCGGACGAGACGTGGGCAAATCTGAACAGATTATTAAGTTGTAAATTACATACACATACATACCTTCACGCCGTCATTCCCAGAGTGGGGTAGGCAGAGCTACAGAAATACCAACAACTCCAAAGACTTGTTGATAACTCTGTAACCACAATTTGCACAATTAGGCCAAGATGTTTAACAGTGTATATTAGTGACAGGTAGCAAGCCCATCGCCTAACAGTACTACAAGCCTTTATTCCCTTAGTCGCCTCTTACAACTTCCACGGGAAGTCATGGAGTGGCACAATTCTAAGCCGGCAACCAAATAATAAAAAAAAAAAAAAAAAAATAGTAAAATAGTATTGCTAAGATCTGCAGGTTTACTATGGTTGCGTTTATCGCGTGACAAAAGCTGGATGAAGCATCCGTCACTCTCGTACTTACGAGTATATACGTGTCAGAAAGTGACGGATGTTTTATCCACATTTTAAAAATAAAGATAAAGACATTTATTCAGTAAGTAGGTCGCACGGGCACTTTTACACGTCAAGAATATACCAGCGCTTCACAAGAGGAGACCACCGCTGAGAAGAAACGCCGCAAGAAACTCAGTAGTCAGTCATTTTTGTCACGCGATAAACGCGACCATACTAGGCTCCCTGACGTGAAGTCTCTTACTAAAAAATATAATTTGAGTTTTTTCAGTCTGAATTCAAAAGTAGTGAATAGGCTTAACTGACTACATAATCTTTATGTGACATTTTAAGTAGGTAGTCTTTCGACCGCTACAAAACGTCGTTTTTTTACGCTACACAATATTAAAAACCACCGACGCAATAAGAGGGGTGTTGTAAATTTCAAGTTTTATATGTGTATATGAGTAACTGTGTATATGTGTGGGTGTGTACCTCTACATCTGTGTCTATAGTGCCGACGCGGGTAAAAAAAATAGAATGGTACTTTAATAGGGATGGTTCTTCGCTGACAATCGGTTGATCCGATTAAGAAATATGAGGAGCCGTTCAGTTTAGGTTGAGAGAAAGGGACAGACCTGTATAACTTCCATAGCTCTGTCCCTTTCTTAGTATGTCACGGTAACCCCCCAGCTCTAAAAGTAGGGGTCGCCAGTACAGGTTATCTATTTAATAGCTGTGCTGAGCTGAATACCTGTCATTAAGATCCCTCATATGCCTGACTTGTTCCGTGACGTCAGCGCTGCGGTCTGTGTCAGCTGCCTTCACGATGTTCTGGAAGACCTTGTTCTTGCTCTCTAGCATAGAGCGGTAGTAGGTGGTACGGGAGAAGAAGGAGCGGTGGATCTCGTAGCGTTCTGATATCACCTCACTGTAGAAAAATACACAATTTTGTTACCAACTGTAGTTACTTTTGACACTAAGAATTAACTCGCTTATAAAAGGCGAGTTGAAAGGTCCCAAACTCAACACAAGACAACATCTCGCGGTCTTATTATTGTACAGTCAACAGAATAAATAAGTGACCATTTCTGTACTTTGCAAAAAATAATAATCGTGACGTACATTAATTAACACAAAGAATTTTGAAAACATGCACAGTTTGTCACGAAATGGTCACAACTCAGCGTGATGCTGGCAGAGCCAGCGCTGGTCTTCCGTTGCGACCATTTGGTGAGGTCACGGCGCAATGACGCCACGATTGCATACGCATGTCGCGTTTGTCGCTTACAATCGTTTCACAATTTCGTATAACATATCAAACACATCGTTAAAGTGACGAGGTACATGAATGATCACTTATTTATGATGTTGACTGTACTTTAACTTTATTTTATGAATAATTTTATCGTTGTCTTATACCCAATAGTACAAGCCTAGAGCCGCAATTAATTTGTGTGGGTTTGAAACTATCTCCCTGATATATATTTTTTTTATATCATAGAGAAAGCAAACGAACACACAGACCACCTGATGGTAAGTGAAACTACCCATAGACATTCGCATTCACAAGACCGCAATCCTAAGACCTATATGAATCTATTCTAACCACGTACCGTCTCGTCTCCACGGTGCTGCTAAGCGCCTCATCAGCCTTGTCAAGCCACTGCCCGATCTCTCGCTGCCCGCTCTCCAATGACTCGTGCTGTACGAGTAGCTGCCTGTACTGGTGCAACTTGACTGGGACAGTAGCTCGAACACGCACTAGGGCTTCCTTCTGCTGCTTTAGTTTCGCCATGTTGGCTTCGACTTCGTCACGGGGAAGTTCGGCGATTGCGTTTTGGAAGGTTCTGGAAAGAAATGTGTCACGTGAAAGACGGAATCTTAGGGCAATTAGTACGGATGACATTAATAGGAAGTAAACTTTACTTTTGCTAAGCGAAAAGGTTACTTTTTGCTTCTTACCAAGGACTCTTTCGCTGTGGTTTTATGCGTAGTATGATAATATTACGTCGGTGAAACTGCAAAACCGCCTAAGTATCATTATAAATAAAAAGCAAAATGCACCTTTTTAATAAGACTATAAGGTTTATTTCGCTCTATCATAAATTTGTTAGTTACGCGGTTTTGCAGTGTCACCGACGATTAGTCATTGAGTAAAAACTCGGGATATGTACTATCATTAACGTGTAAGCGGTTTTTAAATATGTTATCAATTCCCAATATATTACCGTAGGACCCGTTATATAAAGTAACTAGCGACCCGCCCGCGGCTTCGCCCGCGTGGAATGTATTATACATATAAACTTTCCTTAAGAATCACTCTATCTATTAAAAAAAACCGCATCAAAATCCGTTGCGTAGTTTTAAAGATTTAAGCATACATAGGGACAGACAGCGCAAGCGACTTTGTTTTATACTATGTAGTCATGATACCTACCTCATTATTTAATTGAGCAATGTAGGTATGAACAAATAAACATATAAATGAACATTGTTATCTCGGAAACGATGTTAACGATATTGATGAAAACGGAAAAGGATCAAGAAACCGACTTTTCAAGCAACTACTTGTCTCCAAGGGAGTTGCCACGCTCTTATGAGGGATAAAACGGTCATTGGCACTGATCCAAATTTAAACTACCAAGATAAACCCAAGGCGTTAGCGCCATTTGTACTTACTTTTTGTATTGTGCAATAAAGTTTAAATAAATAAATAAATAATACAATAATCCCTCTCCCAAAAGATTGGGCTAACTATCCAGAGAGGTAATGCAGCCAGTGTCTTAGGGACCATGCCGCGAGCGGACCTGCTAAGGGGGTGTTCTTTTTATTGTGGTGATTATTATTTACATCTTTAATATTTGAGTAGTACGCTAGTAATTTTAATTTAAATAAGTTTAGTTATAACTATGTTATGAAATAAACGGTTTATAAATTCTTAAAACTAGCAAAAATAAAATTATTACAAATGTAAGGTCAATAATACACTGACTTGCAAATTGAAAAAAAAAACAACAAACCTGCTAATGGTCTTGAACAGCTCCTCATGCTGCTCGATCTCCTGGTTCAGCATCAGCAGCTGATCTATGTAAGCCTGTATATCGGCGGTGTGCGCTCGCGGCTGTCGTGCCAGCAGCGCTTCAGCGGCGCCGAGCCACGAGTCCAGCGCGGCTGAGCCTGACGCCAGCTCGCGGCGGTGGCGGAGGGCGTCACCGCCGCGGACGTAACTGCAGAAAACATGTTATATTGAAAAACGAGCTTTAATACCCTACTGTATGTCAGGTAGACCGTTTAGTTTTTTTTTTTATGGCATAGGAGGGCAAACGCGCTCACAGGCCACCTGATGATAAGTGAAAACTATGACCCATAGACATTCTCATTCATAAGACTGCAAATGCACTGCCAACCCTGAGGACTAAGATGGAATGCCTCCATGCAAGTAATTTCACCGGCTATCTTATCCCCAAACCGGAACACAACAATGCAAACACTGCTGCTTGGCGGCAGGTTAATGGATAAGATGGTGGTACCAACCCGGATGGCCCCTGCACAAGGTCCTCCCACAAGTAAATAGTAAGTTTGATATCACATTTGACCAAATTTCATGATTTTTCTGTCACATCCAGTGCACTCTCGGGGTAGTAGAATGAGTAGGTCGCAAAATTACTTCACCGCAAAATGATCACATCGCTTACATTTCGAAAAATCTGAGTCTCAAATTGATCAAATGAGCCTCGCACGGAGGGTCCTATTCCTGAATGGAACCTAACCTACCCAATAATACACACTAAGTGGTCATTTGCTACACTAAAGGCTGTGTAATCAATCTTAAACTGTACGCCTTTCCAATATCTTTCGTACACATGAAGAAACATTTTTCAAAATTCGATGAGTAAAAGAGCGTTCAGTTTTACATTTGACGATCTCTTTTAGTTAACATGAGTGACAAAAATATTATTAGTGGCGAGTGCAAGTGTGATAGAGATAACCTGGAGAAAGCTGGGAGTACTATACAAATATACTCTCGAAAAACAATAACAATATCTTCTTCTTGGGCAGTCCAATACAAACACTAAAGCTGGCCCGGTATTCTAAGCGGTAAAAACAATATCGTCTTGGATCTGTTATCGTATTGTCATCGTTTTGATAGGTCTTATTTACTTGACAGTAATGGCGACTGACGTCAAAACAATACCATTACAGGTCCAAAACGATATCGTTATAGCCGCCGGGAATAGAGGCCCTGATCATACTGAAATATTTCTAAAACAATAATTACCGTTCAGCTTCTTCCCAAACTCGCTCCCATCGCTCCGTGATCTCTATGTACTTGCGCTTGACTTCCGACGCTATTTCGTCAGACGACGTTGCAGCCAGGAAGCCAGCGGCGTCACCCAGCAGCTGATGTCTCTCTTTCCACACCGTAAGGTCTTGGAAGAACTCCAGCCTCTCGTCTTCAGATACGCGAAGCATGTGCTGCGCTTTATCTAACCAAGTTGTAAAATCATCAGCCAAGTGGCTAAACCTCTCCCAATGAGCTATAACTTCTTCAAGCACGCTTCTAGCGCAGCGCACTTCAGAAGCCACTCTTCTCCACGATTCCGAAACTTCTCTCAAAAACGCATCGATCTCTCTCGCTTCAGTCCTATCTACTTGACACACTCTCTTGTATTCTTCAGCTACTTCCTTAATATCAATATAAGCTCTATCAAACTCTTGGAAAATTTTATTCTTCGTCACAAAATTATCGTAATCATCTAATAAGGCACGAACGTGATCCACGTGACCGTATTTACCGGTCCAAGTGGCTAGTTTAGCTTTTGTTAATTCCGTGAAAGCTACTATGCAACATTTGTGTTCTAAGTACTTTAATCTGGCTTTCCTTTGTGGTGCTCCGAGACGAACAGCTTCAAGTCGCTCCTTCATATCTTGCAGCCTTTCACCAGGGATTCTAGAACCATCAGGAGATCTTATTGCCGCTTCAAACCTATCTAAAACTTCAGGAATACTTGCAAAGAACGAGCTGTGCTCTTCTAGTTTTTCGCTTATAATAGCTGCCGTTCTTTCATCTAGATTTGTTGGTATTTCATCAAAGTATAGCAGATATTCAGCTCTGGCTAACCATTCTCCAACCATCCTGAAGTCTCCTGGCAGGTCTGAATCTAGAAGCCATAGCCATCTCCTGTGTAGTCTTTCAAGTTCTGTCCAGAGTGATACCAGCTCACGCCACGACTTAGGTGCTATTGCTACTAAGCTTTGTGTGTACATGAGTTTTTCGAGTTTCTGGTAGGTAGGCTCGCGCGCGAGCCTGTCGGATTCGGCGCGGACGTAATCATCGTAGTTGCGCGAGAGTGTGCGCGTGTCGTAGTGCCTTTGAATGATGGAGACCCGGTCGGTCAGCCACATTCTAAGAGATTCGTACTCCTCTTGAACTGCCGCTACAGCATCTGGTCCGGTTGTCTGTTGAAGAAATGTTTTCACTTGAAATTAATGTAACCTAGAAAGGACCAAGTGTTTATTAAGATAATCTTAGCTTAAAAGCACTCTTCAATCAACAATTGCGCTATGCTGAAAGTTGTCTCACTCTTGTGGCATATAATAAGAATATAAAAGTTTACATTTAATATCTTCGATATTTAGGTACATGTGATTGACCAAAATGAATGTTCTGTAGGTATGGCACATGACAGTGTGTCATCTAGACTTAAAGGAACAACTCATTGGGAACAAATCTCGAAAACACATACGAGTACTTTGTAACATTTCTCGCACCCCGAAAATACATTATAAAAATAATTCGACCCTTAGCAGAAAAAAATGTACCTTAGGTTCAGGATATTTGTGCAAGAACTGCGCCACATAAGTCATAATGGAACGTTCATCTGGTTTCTCCACGTCCACATCTTCAGCGTCCAGGAGTCTGGCGATGCCCAGTTCGCTCTCCGCCACGTCGAAGGCGTGTTCCAGTCGTTGGCGATTGGTCTTCCGTTTCATCTCAGCCAGGTTGATGAGGTTGGCTTTGATAGCATCAATGATAGCCAGGAAAGCGACACCGTCTCTCCAAGACGGACCGAAGTCTGAAACGTGGATGTTGGAATCCCTGGAAAGAAATGTAGAATATAAGGTAAAAGTTGTAACTTTGGGATGTTTGGGACACTTTATATGGATGATATTGGAAATGTTTGCAGTATGAAGTTTAGCAACAATCATTGATCGATGTTTACCGATGTTTCTAGAGCTTTCAAGACTGTAGTCGTAATGCGTATTATAGTTATTGCAGAAAAATATAGGCGGAGAAATGGTAGTTATTTTAAGGTCAAACAAACTGATGACCCGAAGACCTTAGCATTCTCAAGACTACAATCTTAAGATCACATTGCGTGCCAAGCCAACCGTTAGAAAATCGAAAAATAATAGGTATAGGAATGGCGTAGGCTGATGACAGATGTTATCGACCGCTTGTCAACTCCGTACAATCATCCACACAGATGAGTGACCAATGAAGATAAACAGAGAGAAACTGTCTCTGTCGTGCACATGAGATTCTTATGTAAAACCTATATTTATCTCTTTCTACATTTTCTCACTTCTGTCTTTAATGGGCAGTTAAGTGTGTGACTATTTGTACATTTCGAGTTGTTAGACAACAGGAACCTTAGCAGCGAATGAAATCCCTCCGTCGTTGGATATCATATTCGCAAAACATGATATTTTCAAAATATCATACAAGCAAACCATCACATTCGCAAAACATGACATCGCAAATCATCATAGTTGCAAAATATCGAATAAGCAAAACATCATTATTAGTAAGACATGAATTGTACAGTTTCGTCGGAGCTCCGGAGCCCCTATTTCTGGGTGGTTTGGCCTTCCGGGCCTACTATAAATAAATCTAACATAACCTAAACCTACTCACGATTCCATAACCAACCCCGACTTTTTGTAAATATCTAGTTTTCCGAATATCGTGTTTTGCTAGTATGATGTTACGAGTAGGGTAAAGTCACCAGCGGTCAGCCAGAGACCTGTAGTTGGCCTCTGCCTATACTTTGTATGAGGGGGAAGAGTACGAAAGGTATATTTCCCACTCTTCTCACTCATATAAGGTCGACTACTGGTCTCTGGCTGACCACTGGTGACTTTATCCAATATAGCCAGCCATGGACGTATTTCAACTGACATCACGATAAAAATTGCTACTACTTACTTGGGCAACGCGTTGGCAACCCACTGCAGCAGAGTCTTCTTCGCACCCTGCTTCCACCTGTCCTCGGCCCGGTGCGTTGGCGTGGCGGCTCCTGACTCCTGGGACATGACGGAGGCACACCTCGACCCACCCAGGTACTCTAGGGCTCGGCTGTTCTCTTCGATCTGTGGGCAATTATAGTTCGTTACCAAGGTTACAGGAATAACGAAAAAAGAACTCTTTTTTTTTTGAGGCTCTAAGGAACGATGTCGTAGGAGGTTCTATAATATGGAGAAGGCCAACGATCATACAAACCACCTGATGGTAAGTGGCGTCTGAACACCGGACATTATCAATCTCAAGATTGCAATGTTACAATGATAATCTTAAGAATTTGAATGCGTTGCCAATCTGGAGGACTTAAATACAATAATGCGAACGCTGACCGTGTGGCGGCAGGTTTGTATTATAAATATATTGTTGACGTTATCGAAGCTCTTATCCTCTGAGCTGTCAAGTAAAAGAGACTAACACCAATATGATTACGATATAAAGGCATGTCGGGGTACAGAACGAGTTAACGAACAAATATTTCAAGTTAAAAATTATAGGGTGTGCCTATACTAAATAAATATCAATAAAAATAAAAACACAAAATCGTACGCTAAAAAAAGTTCGGAAAATGTATATACTTACCCCAATATATTTGTTTGTATAGATTCTAATTCTAAACTACATAACCATACCTGTGCTAACTCGGGGCACCTATACTAAAGTGATGTAGCAAAATATTTTATCGACCAAAAAAATGTATCGATGTTACTGTCAACATCTACCTAAATGTTATTTAACATTTTTATTTTCGGTTTGAAATAATAACAATAAACAAATGAATATTAATTTGCTTATTTTGAAAATAGGTTTCATAATATACAATTAATATTGTTTCCATATTCGTCGGTATTAAGGATTGCCGTCTAGATGAAAATATCCACTTTAAATTACTGAACGTTCTCTCAACGTCCACAGTGGTCGACGGGGCATTCTTAATATATTTATAATGACATTTAGGTTATTGAAATTTCCATATTGATTGAAATGACATCCGCATACTTTTAATATCTTAAGAGGCTTGATATCAGATATGATATCGAATCTTTTTATAGTAATCAAGATTTTTTTTAATGAGCACATATATTATCGACATCTTTTTATCGATATCAAATCCCCCGAGTTAGCACAGGTATGCACATAACTCCACATAAACCTGCCTATATTTAAAACTTTATCTCCACTTACCACATTTTAAACCGTAGAAATTTTAAACAGTGCAATAAACATAAAAACAACACTATAAATACCACTGAGGACTAACTACTTCATTGACTTCTAAAACAATGATCGCGACTACGGTGTGTGATCAAAGCAAGGCCAGAAAGCATTACATTACAGTTCCGTCAAGGTGCATGTGACAGGTTGGGACACATCAATGTCAGTGTCCGATGACATTACATACAATTTGGATCATTGCATGCGACTTGTATACAGGGTGTCGCAGAACTTAGTTTAAATATACCACAAGCGCGATTTTGTCCGCGTAGAAGTCGTATATTTCCATTCAAAAGAACCTTACGTCTTTTTCGAGGTTCAAGCTATCTTCATACTATATTTAATTAAATTTCGTTTAGCCGTGAGAGTATAACAAACAAACAAATAAAACTACTTTTACATTTATATTATTGCATAACAAAGATTACCGTAATGTGGGCCAAAATAAAGTTATTAGGTATTGATTTTATTTAGACAAGATAATTATTTTGATTGTTTCTTATCAAATAATTAATAATTATGATAAGTGCGAATTATGTTTGCCTTATATAAGCCTATCTTGCGAACAAAGGAATTGTCTCTTATTATGAAGTTTAACCACTGTATATAATAGTACCAGTGTGTGAAAATCATATGTAGTAAAATCATAATATTATCATTCCCGTCGTCCATCAAGGCATCTTAAGACTCATGAATTTACTAATCATGCCAACCTACAGCCAAATGACATTTAATTATTTTTATTCTGTTGTGTGGAGGTTTAAACACATCAAAATAGACGACAGGTCACGGGATACAACTTTGTGGCCCTAGTGAAAAAGGTCACAAGTCTTCGAGGTTGAAGTGAATAATGATACAAGTCTAGTACATGTACTATCAGCCCAATGGAAGCCTGACCCAACATAGAACGGTGTCACAATGTCATTATAAAACACTTTGTTTGGCACCTCATACCACTCGACTCATAACGTCACTGTGATACAGTTCTATAGTGGGTCGGGGTTCCATTGCGCTATTAGTACATGATTTATCCGTCTTTACTAGGGCTACGGAATATACTACAAGCAATGCATACCTTTGGTCCTCTATCCTGCGAATCCAATGTACTGAGTGAAGCTTGCGCAAACAAAATACGTTCAAGCCAATTAAAATGAGAACATGTAGTTATTTATACAAGTTTATAAAGCATTAGAATTATTTATCAAAGCCATTTAAAATGGCTTAACTTAACGTAACATTTATTATGATTAAAATCACCCTGTAAATATTAGAGAACAATTTACAAATGTTCTTGTGGTTCAGTCTCTTACGTTATTTTTGGAAAGAAAGCAGTTAAGTAGGCTATTATAATCATGTACTTTGAAAATGTAATTTACAATAAGCATACATATTCAAATTTTAAATGGCCAATTTGTGCATTTTATTTTTATTTATTTAAATAAAATAATCTTCGACTCTTAAGCCAATTAACGGCAGAAAGATAATTTTATTACGTTTAGTTTACCCAAAAACAAAAAATATACCTACATAGATTGCCTGTAAAAATATTATAAATACACAATTAAAAGCACGTTAGTTACAATTTAAAATAAAAATACTTCATGAATTGCTCGGCTGCATGATACAAGTTACAATTTACACTAAAACCCAGTGAAGTGTTTACAATCACTACACATTTACAAAATATATGTGCCACGTTTCTATATAAAAAAGGTGCTCACTCTACGGCTTACGCGGCATCCCTCATTTACATAATAACTTGTAAAGAGAGAGATTTTTTTACTACACCAAAATACATCACCATGTATAGATCTTTTTTTGCTTTTTAAATTGGTTTATTTCCATATTACAAACGACTTACGTGTTCGGGCCGCAACGGTAAATGAACTGACATTAGGTTGTTACCGGCAATTATTAATCCATAAAGAACGCCCACTCGATAATCGATTTAAAAAAAATACGTTGACTTATCTGGCACCCTGGCTTTGATGCATTTATTTTTTATCTGTCAAACTGTATCCAGAAATGACATCACGCTCGCGACCGTCCCGTAGCTTTTCGTCGGTGAAACTGCAAAACCGCGTAAGTCGCATTTTAAATAAGGAGCAAAAATGCACCTTTTCAATAAGCCAGTGTGGTTTATTTTGCTCTATCATAAATTTGTTAGTTACGTGATTTTGCAGTATCACCGACGTTATGTCAATCCTATATACATTTTCGGTAACGATGACGTTCGTCGAATGCATCTTGTCTAGAGACTGATTCTACAAACCTTTGACGGCTTCCTTTACTGCGGTTTAGAGAGTGCAATTTAACCGGTTATTAACAGTTTTGGTATGAAAAAACCGGTTAAAACCGGTTATAACCGGTTATAACCGGTTATAACCGGTTATAACCGGTTATTTGCATTACCTATTGCGGTTCTAGTGCAAGTTGCGAGAGATTATAAGAAGGCTGCCATATTAGCTGCTTTCACGCTATAATTTTTTACATATTTCCTTTAACATAGAACAAAATAACTTTAATACACCTCATTGCATCGCTTTATCTCACTCTCACCTGGAAGTAAAGGATGATCGTCCATATTAAGCCGAGCACAACGGCAGGTCTTCCGTCGACGAGGTCTGCTGCGTTGATGTTCACCAGCTTAATGCGTTTGCCGGCCAAGAACCGTAACGCCGTGTTCGCATTGGACAGAAAGTGCGGGCGTCGGAGCACGCGGCCGCGTTCCATTGGCTGAAATCAATTGTGTGTGTTAATGCAGTTGGTACCCTTGGTGAAAATGGGGGTTTTATTGTTTTAATACTTTTATAACTGGTGTCCCTAAAAGTGATGGCATTAACTAAACTCCATACATAATTTAAACTTTTTTTAGGGTAAAAGTAACTTTCGTTGCGATCCGGGCTAGTCCTTATAAAATGAAGAAAAAAAAATGGAATGGAATCGAACCCAGGACCTAAAAAGCCAATAATGTCTAAGTTAGTTGTCTCCTCACCAGTTTCTCCCCCGACAGCACTTCAAGCAACGCGAGCAGCTTGGTGCCATCGCGCAGGTCGCGTATCAAGTCGTCGATGCGCAGTGGCGGTATGCGCTGAAAAAAAAGAAACAAATCAGTGGATGTAAGTGAGATAGAATTTTTATATTTATTACTATACTCCATTTGTTGAGGTAATTAATGACATGTAAGCCAAATCCGCGTGCGTTCGCTAGCCAATAGAAACAGAACAATGACACGTCAAACGACAAAGGAGTTTTGATTGGCTGTCAGAGTCACGTGGTTTGGTTTGATACCATTTTGAAGTACCTAAATGTAGTATAAAGAAACTCGAGCTCAGCGAGGGATTGTAAAGTAGAACTCTGAGCGTAGACAGGAATTCTAGGTAGACCGCCCAATACCGAGTATCACATACTGGTCAAACACAGTATTAGGTATCGAGCAACGCGCATCGAGACGCAACCCTAGCGTCCGAGCGGCAATAGGTAACAGAAACTCCTAAAAGGCTGAAGATGAACTACTTATCTATACACCAGGGATGTTACGGAGCTTCGACTCCGGTTCCGTTAAGTCGGAACTTTCGATTATTATTACACCTTCGGTTCCGACACTTTTAAATCGAAGGTTTTAATCGGAGGTCGAAGCATAACATAACGGCGGCGCGGCGGCCTGTGTCGACTGTTATGAACTATCATTTATAATTTTTCATTGTTTGTGTTTTATTTTATAATTGAAAATTGAAATGTAAAAAATTTGACTAAATAATGTTTTATTTGTCCTTAAATAAAAATTCTCTCTCATGCCACCACTTCTGACCCTGCCTCCGACTCTGATTCCGACTCCGCCGCAAATTTAAAAACTCCGACTCCGCCTTCGGTTCCGATAAAACTACCTCCGTTACATCCCTGATTTACACTACGTTTCAAAGACCATTGCATAAATGAAATAAAGAAGTATCTAACCGTGTTAACACGAATTTATCTTCTTTTTCTCATGTGGTCTTGGATATCCTTAATTGTCAAATGGCGTGTTAAACAACACTAAATGGCGTGAAGGTTTAAATTAATAAGTGTTTCAGCACGATCAATACACTTTGCGCGACCCACGAAGGGTTATCAATTATTGTTATAAATATTGTTGGGAAGTTAACTGTATAGTCGCATTAAAAATATCGGAACATATTTGGGATACGCGGATGCAGGATGCTTAAGGGGGTTGTGAAGCTCCGCTAAAACAGCAGATCTGTCAAAAAATTCCATACAAATTTAGCTCCGGGGATAACGTTTCTCACCCCCTAAATCAAGTCCGATTTCCACGATTATTGAATATGTTGTAGTTATTATAAAGAACTAGGTCTTTGTGTTTCTGTTTTTTGTTTTTTAAATTTGTATCGTTCTAAGAATTTTCGTGAAAAAGAAAACGCACAGATATAGTTTTTCATGATATCTACAGTAAACTTGACACAAAATATACATGAACTATTGTTGTGACACTTCGTAAAAAGTAATTATAATAATAATACTAGGAAATTTTTAATTATTTTGCGAATTTAATTTGACACCAGTCAGCTAGCCCGTTAAAAAGGCGTTATTGGAGCGTGTTCAGTTTTTTATTGACCAAATAGGAATGGTTTGTCTCAGTTCATATTTTTGAGTACCTCACATGCTCTGAATATTTGAATGTGACTATCTAGCTAGCTTCATAGTTTAACAAAAAAAGTATGGAACAACTGAGACAAGAGACCTATTACCCGACTGTTTAGGAACAAAATGTAATCTGTTGGTTACTAGGTAACACAAAATGTAGTCCCTGCCTTCCTATGTCGTTATTAACGAAGCACGACAAAGACCAAATGTTGGGACTAGAATTGCCTTACCTTCGACAAGTGTGAATTGATCCAATTGACGAATGTTTTCTTCTGTACTCTTTCCTGTTCATCTGAAACAATAAGAAAAGACGTTAATTTACGCAAGAGACAGGTACTAAATGTTTAATTTTACTATATACATATGTACTCATTTTGCCAAAAAATTATGCTGTCGTGATCCCGTTTTTTTTTTATGGCAAAGGAAAGCAAACGAGCACACAGGCCACCTGATGGTAAGTGGAAACTGTGACCCATAGACATTCGCAATCACAAGACTGCAAATGCACTGCTGCTTGGCGGTAGGTTAATGGATAAGATGGTGGTACCTACCGTGGTACCAACCCGGACGGACCCTGCACAGGGTCCTCCCACAAGTAAATTTAATTTTATTAGTGCGATTAAACTGTATTTAACTTTAATCATTTTACAGCTTCTTATTTTATATTTTTTTATTTGTACCATATCTGTGAACCTAAACTCCTGCCAAATGAAAGCAGAGCACCCTGTGTGTAAAATTTCGTCATTTTGACGTCATCGGTATGAAAAGTACGACCCCGGATCATTAGATTCCGAATATTAAATTCTGATTGGTGACTCATTGCATCAATTGCCAATAATCTATCGCTCTAAAGTTCAGTGCACTTCTTAGTGACTGGCATCTGCCAAATATCACGGTCTATTTCTATTTCATGAGTTCATGGGCTTTGAATTGCTATTAATAGCTGTGTTTATTAGGAAAGTTTAATTTAGTGGGATTGGGGTTTTGTTTTTGTTAGGAATTTATTTCCGCGTTGAAAGAAATTGTGGCCATAACGAGGTGTGTTTTAAATAAAACCTAGCTACAGCTGTTTTATTCGGACAAGCGCCTTTTACCTACACCTATGTACAGGGTGTCCTAGAACTTGGGGCAAATATTACAGTACATAAAACCCCCTGTATACTGGTCCATAATTTAACATTAGCTTTTCTAAACATTTATTAGTTAAAATTTATTAAGCTTTTAATGATACTCGTAAAGGACACTTTACCTTGCGGTATAGGTACTTTTGGCTCCATAGGGTAAAAAAAACGTGATTCCAAAAAAAAATCTAATGTAGAATAGGTACCAAATCACTAATTCCAAAATATCAACACAAAAAAGAATACTTCTCGAGCCACTACAGCATTTCCGAATCTCATTCAAAAACATTGACTATTACCAAGGTATAACTTACGAGTATATCGGCCTCACTCATGAATGAAGATAAATTAGTTCCTCTAAACCCTAGGACCGTGGGGCCCGGAGGCCTGGAAGCTTTCCAAGAGTTTAAAAAATAAACTGATTTGTGCCTTAGGTGACCATAGGGCTGGCTCTTTCCTCAGCCAACGGCTAGCATAGCAATAGCTATCCAACGAGGAAATGCAACCAGCATTATAGGCACCATTGCTGGCAGTGGCAGGGGACATTTGTACATATTATAGTTAATTTATTTTAGTTTTAGTTGTTTTTATTTTTTTTATGTTTTTTTGTTTGTCTTAATAAATCTTTCAACATAGTTGTTCCTTAGCAACGTTTTTCAAACACAATTTTGAAAAACGAACTATGTATTCAATTGTCTCTATGTCTCTGCCTACAGCGGATATGTGTATAATGTCAAAAAAAGTTGAATGAGCAAGAATAATTTAAGTTTTGAGATCTAACGCACTCGCAATCGTTTTCATTTTGAAAATCGAAGGCTAGTCCGCATAAAAAAAAAAGATTGTTCCGCTTTGAAGCCAATTACGATTGTACTTGCGTTAGGCATTAGCCGACGCTGCACAGTATCCTCGTAAACCCGTAATTTTTTGTGTGGTCGATACTCCTGAAAGTAATCACTCCTTCAGGACAGCACGCATCCCGGGCTGCAGGGCACGCAGGCGGCACGGGCCGGCACCGAGCCTCTGGGGTATAGGGTTGCCACCATATAAGTAAGTAAGTAAACTCTTTATTGCAAAAGAAATCGTTTCATATTTAGGGTTACGTACCCGAAGGGCGGCCAACGGAACCCTATGACTAAGGCTAAGGATTACGGCTTTTTTTTCTCAAAGGAAGTAAAGTAATAAAAATCCGATGGCATGATTTGAAATGGTTTTCTATGATTGATTAATAAAATAACTTAATACCTACGTTATATAATTTTTAATCAATTATTTTACTATTTTTATTAAAGTGTGTTTTTCTAAATTGTGCAACCTGTTTAGCTTCTACGATGGAAACAAAACAAGCATACAAACAGGTCAAAGCATTACCCTCTTTCTTGGGTAGGCAGACAAATAGAACGCAACCTCAGCATTCTTATCACTCTTTGATGTATAGTATCTGGAAGACTGAGCGCCGCTCGGGTTGATAACGAATTTTCCCGAAGATTACCAATTGACAGATCGATTTTTGGCTTTGCAATTTTTATCGAAATCGTTAGAGTCGAATCCGAGAACGTGATTAAAAATGTAAATATTTAAAAACATATGTGGGCGGGGCACATCGCTCGCAGGACTGATGGCCGATGGCGCCAGAAGGTTCTTGAGTGGCGTCCGCGGACCGAAAGACCAGCTGTAGGTAGGCCTCCAACAAGATGGCGTGACGACCTTGTAAGGATCGCGGGAACGCGGTGGATGCGAAAAGCACAAGACCAGTCTGAGTTAAGAGCCTTGGGGGAGGCCTATGTCCAGCAGTGGACGTCTTTGGGCTGACATGATAATGATAAACAATATACAATATTACACCTGCTGACAGCCCTGGGAAGTCTTCAAGGGATTTTTCAACTTCGCTTCAATAACGTCGCGTGCCAGATAACACAATGAACTTAAGCCATTATCTGAAACCGCCTTTATTTCTACAGCAAAGAACAATTTTGATCTCTATCTGTATGGTAGTAAAGTTTCAAAATGGTGTATAGTCTAGATCTAGATTTTAGTCAAGTGGCTCTAGACGTCTTTTATTAAACCTTTTAAAGTTTTACAGATTAAAAAAAACTGTTTTTAACAGACCCAGACATAATGCATTCTCAAGACTGCATACAAAATTGCAACCCAAAGACTGCAATTGCATTGGCAACTAAGTCGAGTCCGGAATTAGGCGAACTAACTTGACAGTTCATTGTACACTAATGTTGCCACAGTTTGGCTAGTGCTGTTAATATCGATATTTAAAAAGTCTAGTTTATCATTATTATTGTGTTTTAAATCTAACTAATAATTTGGAAGCCACCTAAAAGGATCACAATGGCCTGTTGTAATGTCAGCATTATTTTTGTATTTTATTCCTAATTTGAGGAGTAAGTATCGTAAATATCCGCTTTAAACCGTACATCCTTCAGATCATATTATATCGTAAAAATTGCTGTAGTTTTTCCCTATTTGGCAAGTATGTATGAGTGTGAAAGTTTCGATGACAATTACTTGATAAAATATAAATATAATCAGATTTATAGAAGGCACAAGGTTATATCGACATATTTGTGTCGACATAAACCTATCACTATTTATTTTTTCCTATGTCTGGCAACATTTTCGGCTGTCAAGTTAGTTCGCCTAATTCCGGACTCGACTATAAAACGGAAACCTATTCCTTAAACTTTTAAAATGGCGCCTACTTGTTTTAGGGTATTTTGCTCTGCATGTTTAGTAGGCGTTACAAAATTTGCATGTGTTTTGCATGCCTAAATATGGTACTATTTTTCGTGTGAATTAGTGTTTTCTTTTGTGACCTTATGCAGTGTGGCGTTGCATTTTAATCCAGGAGTATTAGTCTTTACTATTTGTATTACAAAAAGGCTGTTCAATTGAAAGTTAGCACAACGCCTTTGAAAAAGGGTTTGAATGGAGTCAGGTTGCTTCCGCTTGCATTTTATTAAGGGTCGTGAAACAAAAGTTTAGTTTTATTGAATAAAGTTTTTGTTACCACATAGGTGGTATATATAGACTATAATTTAGAAAACTATCTTCAAACCAACAATCAGACTGCAAAATTGAAGATATTCAACTTTGAAAGTTCCGTAGAAAATTTTCAGACAATTTAGAACTTTCAATGTCATGGCCGTAATATACCCAAATATCATTAGAGCCCATCAGTAAAGTTTTCATATTATCGACGAACATTTCAATTTTGTGTTATGTAATTACCGGATCGCTACCAACATTTCGTCGGTGATACTGCAAAAATGTGTAACTAACAAATTTCTGATAGGGCAAAATAAACCTTAATGTCTTATTAAAAAGGTGCATTTTGCTTCTGATCTAAAATGTTACTTACGACGATTTCTTATCCTTTAGCCTACCGCGAAGCATGCGATTGTCGTGTTCCCGTGTGCATTCCATCTTAGTCCTCAGGGTTGCCATCGCATCTTTAGTCTTAGGATCGCAGTCTTAAGATTGTAGTCTTGAGAATGCACATGTCTATGGGTCACAGAACACAGATCCCACTTACCACCCACCAGGTGGCCTTCCCCATGCCATTGATAACCTATTGGGATGGTTCATATTTTTTTAATTACTCTAATTTGAAATCCATTTCGAGGAATTGAGTTTTAAAGCCGTTCTGTATTATTAAGTTTTTGGAATATTTATCTTTTTCGGACATATCGACAAAATTATACTTGACCTTTGTTTGACTTTTGTTTTTGGCTTGAAGCCCTCCTAGGTGTATCTTACGTGTTAGGCGAAAACCGCTTGAAATAGTATGTTTTATTACAGTATTACAATCACTTTTTATTATTAGGTTACATTTAATTTTTGTAATTTATTAAAAAATGCCCACCCAAAAGAATAATCATGTCATCTATACCATGTCTGCTAAATAAAATAAAGGTTACAAAATGATTGAAATTAATTGGTCTCTTAAAACCTATTCTTTCGAATTAGAATGTAAAATCATGAGTTTTTTTTTTGGTCTACCCCAATTCCTGGAATTAGATAACATTACAGCTGCAAATAGATTTCAGTAAAATGATAACATTCTATGAAACATCGTCGATATTCCTAGCGGTTTTCCAAGGGCGCTTATAACTTAATGGAAGCTTTGAATCTCGACAATTACCATCAAGTTCTAGACAGCAACCCATAAAGTTTAGGGTTAATTTGCCTGACTCATCCAATCACGAACAGGCTGGTTATACCTAGAACTTTTACCTCATAGTCTGTGAGCCGGTCGTTTAAAGTGTTAACTTAAAATGTTTTTAGGCTGAAGCTATTCGTAGCTAAAGCCCTTCGAGTTAAAATTAAGACACTAAGATTTTCTTAGCAATACTTGGGGATCAAAATATGATCACTAAACAATGTGATCGATTTTTTTGTTAGTCACATAACCATACCTAAAAATTAAACTAAAGTTTTGTCTGAAACAGAATTCTCATTTTTTTTTGTTTTATCATATATTGATACCTGAACGATCACATCGCTTCATAAAAAAAAAATCTGCTTATACGTTTTGTTGTTGTTTATATTTGAGTAAGTGTACAGAGTAGGTCTGGACATTGATTGACCTTATGATAGTTAAAGTAATAATCAAATTTAAATAAAAACATTGCTTATAATATTTCGATGGTTTCAGCTTCATACAAAAGTACCAAAGTGATTTGCATGGAATTTTGCTAGGTATGTCCCAGGAGCTAAAACATGTTTAAAACCAGGTGTTGTCATGTGTAAAACCAGGCGCACAGGCAAATACACATACTTAATTTGACGTCTCAAATGGTATGTTGACATCTTACATGGTCTTCTTTAGCTAAAATAAATTGTTTCGAATCGGTAATTGCTACGAGGTAGGTTTTCGAGCGGCCGGCTCTCGGTTTACCAGAAAAAGAACGTGGGATTTTGACGGAGTCATGTTTTAAACAGCCATTTGTAAGTCCTATGATTGTTTCGAATAAAAACTTTTATTGAGGAAATTTTACAAGTAAACGTGATGGAATCCGATTGAAATTAAGAACTTATACTTCACCCTGCAACGGTTGGACGGATTTGGGTAAAAAATAGAACGGAGATAGCTATAACCTGGATTAACAAATAGGCTACTTTTCACCCCGAAAATTTCAAAGTTCCCGAGGCAATAACGAGAATTTTTTCATGGCATAGGAAGGCAAACGAGCACACAGACCACCTGATGGTAAGTGGAAACTGTGAACCATAGACATTCGCATTCACAAGACTACAAATGCACTGCCAACCCTGAGGACTAAGATGGAATGCCTCTATGCTAGTCATTGCTATGTTAGTCATTTAGCTCGTAAGTTTGCGCGCTGTACGAGGGAGGTGAAGCTTACATTATTTAGAGCCTGTACCTCCCTGTACTCGAGCAGCTTATGGGGGTGGTATACGCAGCGGGCCTACGGAGCCCTACGAGTCCAGTGTAACAACGCGTACCGGGTGATAGAGGGGCTGCCTCGCTTCTGTAGCGCATCAGGGATGTTCGCAGCATTCATACCATCATGCGCAACAGAGCATCCCTGGTGCGCCGAAAAGGGCCAGCCCCAACGTCATCCTCAGCATAATAGGGAGTAGGGTAGACTGCCCCTATTTGCGTCACTGCTGTGGGCTACATGCTCCATGTAATAAGTCATTATATGTATAATATTTAGTATAAGTGTATTTCATTAACATATAGGGTTCACAATGGAGTGCTGGCCCCTACCCTGATGTTTGGTAGTGAATGTTGGGTGTGGCAGGACAAGCATGAAAGTCGTGTAAATGCATTTGAAATGCGCTCTTTGCGTAGTATGTGTGGTGTGAAACTGATTGATAGAGTAAGAAATGAAAAAGTCAGAGAGAAATGTGGAATAAAAGAAGATGTAGTGACTTTGATTGAAAAAGGCATGCTTCGATGGTTGGGTCATTTGGAAAGGATGGATGAAAGAAGGGGATCCTGCCGTTTTGCCGAAATTATTTTGGTAAAATTTCATTACCTACCCAAACAAATTTTCGCAACTGTTTTTTTGCCAATGCAATCTTTGGCATAACTATAATACGCTAATTTTCATTAAGCAGAGTTTAACTTCGGATACAGACATTTAGGCATTTGGTCTTTTAGCAAATGCTTTATCAAGGCAAAAAACATTACATAATAAACATTTAGGCAAATGAATTTATATGACAAAACATATAAAGACAAAAATCGGAGTTTGTTTGAGTAATATAATATTGGTAAAACGGCACGATCCCATAAATACAAAATGCACTGCTATTTTCACAAATACATTTATTTGTGTATATCAACTGCATTTGTGACTTACAACTTTAAGTTTGTTGCAATGCTCATTAGCGTTTTTTGTAAGTTTATGTGCTTGAATTTGTCTGAAAAAAGTTTAAAGTTTAAGTAATAATTTTGAACAACGGTAAGAATTTATTACCGAATTGCTGCCAGGTAAGTAGGTTAGGATAGGTTAGAACTTTGACCCCCAACAAAAACGAACTGCTACAAGAACAGTAGGTTAGGTTAGGTTACAATTGCGACCATAATAGCGCGCGAGCCGAGCGAGCAAAGCGAGCGTGCCGCGGCAGCGGCCGGCGAAGCGCCAGAACGCAACTGCTGCCAGGTAAGTAGGTTATAGGTTACAAATTCTACCAGTAAACTAGGTTAAGTTAGATTAGAACGACTCCCAAAATAAATTTACCATTTTTATACCATACAAATCATTTGCCTTATTTTGTTTTGCGTAAAATATGTTATGCAAACTAAAACATTTGACTAAATGAAATTTAGTCAAATGTCCAGTTGGTAAGCGAGTCAATGACTAAACATTCATGTGCCAAACATTAGGTTTGCGTAACTATTATTTGTGAATAGTTAATTTGGCAAACAATTATTTGGCAAATGAAATTTTACGAAAAAAATATTGGGAAGTGATAATTTGTCAAACATAATTTGATAAAACAAAGGTGATCCTGAAAGAAGATTGACGAAAGAGATATACACACACATCGAAAGTGAGTGAAAGAGTCGGAACGGGCCGCCCTAGGCGTACTTTTTCGAATCAAATTGGAGAAATACTGGACAAAGGCCGAATCTTAAGTACCCGAAACCGACATGCTTGCATGACTCGATGTATGCATGTGGAAGAAGCGAAAGAAATTTGTCAAGATGGTGATTTGGCAAGTGGAAAGAAGTGGTCTCTGCCTACCCCTCTGGGAAACAGGCGTGATTTAATGTATTTACGTTTGTAGGATTAAGCAAACATTAACAATATATGAGTTGTAACTATTTTTACTCGAAATAAATTATATTACTATTATTATATGAAGCCGCTCGCTTCGCTCGGTGTATCATTGTCTACCAATGCACAGTCGAGTTCATAACGATGTATACACTTTAGTACCTTGTCTATTTAATGTCATGATAAAACTGCCATATACGAATTATCACAGCTATTAAAGTGACAAGGTATTAAAGTAACCCGAGTAACGGCGAGGCACCAACAGGCGACCTTAATGGAACATCGCGTAGGAAGACGAACACAATAAGAGTATTAAATTGGCTGGTATGTGCCTTTCATTCAATTCAGCGAGAGGTATATTAAGCTTCTTTTACCCCGGGAGAGGGATAAATCTATACATCTTTAACAGGGTGTTTCACATTTGTATGGAAATTACATGTGTTATTTTTTGCAGAATCCGCTTTAGCCGTAAATCTTTCTATTGTAAAAAAAAATATTGTCTAGTTTCAAGTAATTGCAAAATATTTAGAGGTTAATTATTATTTTCAAAACCAATAAACAATAACCAATTTTCCTCTCACCTTATGTCAAACACTAAAGATATCGACCATCATCACCATTTTAGCTGTAGGAGCACACACACCACACCACGT
Organism: Acleris emargana; assembly: GCA_927399475.2. Classification (NCBI taxonomy): domain Eukaryota; kingdom Metazoa; phylum Arthropoda; class Insecta; order Lepidoptera; family Tortricidae; genus Acleris; species Acleris emargana. Next base: position 2,233,740 of record OV656841.1, read on the forward strand.
ACGCAACTCTAGAAAAAAATATAGTTTTGTAGTACTTACTAAGTCTCTGAGCTAGACCGCGGAAAGACGGACAGGCGGACAGATGGCCATAGCTACTATAAAGGTGCCTACGTTCTTGGTTTGACTACAGAACCATAATAAGGAGCAACTGGAAGAGAACATCATTCGACGACAGCGTTAAAATGCAAAACCGTGTAAGTAACATTTTAAATAAGGAGCAAAGTGTACCTTATTACTAATTTGGTAAGGTTTATTTTGCTCTATCATAAATTTGTTAGTTACGCGGTTTTGTCGTATCACCGACGATAGGGTGTAACAATAATAACTAGTCATAATTCAGTTGACGGCTGAAAAGCCTCCGCACAGAAAAGAGGGGAATTCATGGCGCCATATAAAATAAATGCGTCTAGACGCATTATTACCATTTTTATAATGTATTTTAAGGTAGAGTAGTTTTTACTTAACCAGGGAGAATTCATATGTAGCTTAGAACGGTTCAATATGAGAGTTCACAATTGATAGATTTTCATTTAAAATGTAAAAAATAAATATCCCTATACACCGTGTTTTTATTGATTTTCGATAACTTTAAGGGAACGTTCTTTAGGTCAAATAAAGTAAATTTCCCGAAGACAGACAAATGATAGGGAACTGTAACGGTTTTAAAGATATTTAATTTTTAAATTTAATCAGTTAATCACGTTAACTAACTAACGTGGAACTAAAAGGCTCTTAACTGTCTGTGTATGTCACGCCAACATTGACGTATTTGACACTTACTATGAGTTAACTCTAAAGGCCCTTTTAGAATGACCAAAGATACAACATTTAATTACTTTGTTCTAAACAGTTTTTTTTTGGAATATTTAAAAATCTAATCTACCACTTAGTTTCTATGGATGTACCTAACAATATGCCGAAGTTATCGTAAATCAAAAAAAACACGGTGTATAAAAATGAATCGCCTAAATGTACATAACTATGTACATACGCACATAATCTCCAAACGACTGGATAATCCTAATTGGATAATATTTTTTTTGTTTTGTTCGTTATTGTCAGGGCAAGGTTTCTATTAAAGAAAAAAAAGATCTACCGGGAAAACCAGGCAGCAGAGCGAAGCCGCTAGCGGGCCGCTGCTAGTATCAAATAAATATCAGAGCAAAATCTCACACAAATTGATATAGTACCAAACTAAACTCTAGGCTTGTTCAGACAAGTGTAAAAATATGGGAAGACGCGACATCCCAAAAAGAGAGAACTAGACGTTACGTGTGAGGCAGGTATAAAAGACTGGTAAAACTTTCTGTTGTGTTGTGGTAAGCCAGTGCAAACTACGAGTACCTACTAAAGGAACATAGGCATTCTACAGCGATGATCTCAAAAACTACTGAACGGATTTTGATGCCGCTTTCACCATTAGTTAGATAATTATTCAAGAAAGGTTTTTGTGTATAATAAATTATGTTTTAAGTACTAGTGTCGCAGAAAAACAACTTAAATAGAAGCGGAGCGTATAATACAGTTAAATTTCGATGCATAATGCTTTTTCCGCTTTCGTATAGCAAACCAACTCATTCACAGCCAACGAAAACAACCTAATTAACACTCAGTTAGCGCTCGCACTTGACCGACATTTTTAACCGCAGCTCATTGGCAATGGCCGCCATGACGTCACTCATTGATGTGCCAATGCCAACCCATTGTTAACGACCAAACAAAAATGACCTAACAGCCCATTAATTCTAAAGGTATATATTCTAGGGTCTTTGTATATTGGGGTTTTGCTGGACACAAATAATTCATGTCATGAGCTTTAGTTGTATGCAATTTTGAAGGTCGTAGTTTTTGTAGTCTGGTCGTGCTTGACGTTATTCTGGTAGCGCCAATGTCAAACGACCAAGTTACAATGACCTGTAGCGCTTTACTATCAATATGATTACAGAGGTCTTTGTATATTGGATTCTTGTTGAATAGCCAATAATTCTTAAGCTTTAGTTGTATACAATTTTGAGGACCACAGAGGTCTTTAAAGTCTGGTTTTGTGACAGGATGTTGGTTAGATTCGATTGTAAGTAGTAAAATGACTGTCGAAATTATTAGTCACATTGAGTATATTAAGTGTTTCTGTTTGTATTGTTGTGTTCCGGTGTTGGAGTAAGACAGATGACAAGACTAGCATTTAGATATGGATTGATATGATATTGGTTTACGCAGATAGCGGTTCCGAGTTCCATTCCCGTATTTGTTTCTGCATCCTGATTGTTTTATATGCGTTTCTCTTTATAAGTATAATCTGTGTATTACAAACCAAGAGCTTAGTTTGGGGTTTGGGGCAAGGTCAATTTGTGTGCATGTAATTATTTCAAGTTTATTTTTACATTAATCTTGAGATTAAAATGTTAGGGTCAGAATCAGAACACATCATACAAAAAAACTGTATGCGGTTATATTAAAAAACTTCGTGACAAACACACATTACATAGGACTACCTAAACTTATGCCCTAAATGAAATGAAATCAAAATCAAAATCTTTACTGCATATCACATTACATATATGAGGTGGAAAATAAACAATAGTTATCCATGTGACGCCCTGCAAGGGCACAGCAACTTTAGAGGGCTAACTAGGTATTTTAATACAGATAACTTAATACCAAATGACTCTAGGATAATATTCCAAGATAAAATTCTTTGTATTGCACATTTAGGTTACCTACCAATAATTATTATTTATCAACTAGGACTAGGGTTGATAAAATATTAATTAAGTACTACTTATCGTTAAAAAAAAAAAAGTTATAATAGCATTTATTAATTAGATATAGTTTTAAATTTTTAATGGAATTAGGTAGATGGTTGTATATTTTAATGAGCATATGATAGGGGCTAGAAGTTATTATTTTTAATTTTGAGAAGGGCAATTTAAGTTTATTTAGGTTTCGTTCATTTCGTCTGATTTCGGTTATAGGTGTAGAGAGATTATTTTGACAAACAAACCCTAACATGTATTACGTAAGTTAAGCAGCTAAACTAAAGTAGGTAGCTACTGAAACCCTACTTTAAAGGTCATCGTAACACTAACGTCAAATTTGACAGCACGTAACGTAACACCAGCTGATCCGTGTCAAGGCTAGCAGACGTAAACAACATAATGACTTGTTTAATGTTGATAACATTATTAAAATGTTGGTGTGCTTAAGGTGAGTGGATAAATAAATAAAAAATAAAGAATAGGGTACCAAGTATATTTAGGCTTCTACTACGTAAAATCCTTCCTCTTGGACAAGTCTATCTATTGATTATAATTATATACATACATTAAATCACGCCTGTTTCCCAGAGGGGCAGGCAAAGACCACTTCTTTTCACCTGCTACGATATTGTCAAATTTCTTTCGGTTCTTCCACATTCATACATCGAGTCATGCACGCATGTCGGTTTCGGGTACTTAAGATTCGGCCCTTTTCCAGTATTTCTCCGATTTGATTCGAAAAAGTACGCCTAGGGCGGCCCCTTCCGACCCTTCTCTTTCGATCTGTATATCTCTTTCGTCAATCTTCTTTCATCCATCCTTTCCGAATTCCCTTTTCAATCTTAGTCACTACATCTTATTTTATTCCACAAATTCAAATTCAAAATTCAAATCATTTATTCTGTAAGTAGGCCCTGTAGGCACTTTTACAAGTCTGAATCTACCATCTACCAGCGCTTCAAGAGACCATTGTTGAGAAGAAGCGCCGCAAGAAACTCAACAGTAAGCCATTTTTTTAAATAAATAACTTATTACAATACTAAACTTAAGCTACCTACCTAAGCACATTTCTCTCTGACTTTTTCATTCCTTACTCTATCAATCAGTTTCACACCACACATACTACGCAAAGAGCGCATTTCAACTGCATTTACACGACTTTCATGCTTGTCCTGCCACACCCAACATTCACTACCATACATCAGGGTAGGGGCCAGCACTCCATCGTGACCAGCCTATCTATTGATTATAATCCGTTCCTTAGTTTGAAAGATCTAAGGCTCTAAGCGTACATACAGAAAGACAGACGGTGGGAAGCGATTTTGTATTTAAAGATTTAAAGATTGTCTTTTCTTTTCTCCTTCTTGCCTTTTATTTACATGGCTTGTTTCCACTAATTGTACTTTAATTACTTAACTCAATTATCATCAATGATCATAAATGAATCACCTTTACCTTTTTAGTCCGAGTTGAGCCGGAACCTACATCATTCATGCATTCCTCACTTCATACATACACACATACATACAAGTAAATATCATAATGATCTAAAAATCCACGGTAAACAAGAATAAGCATCACACAGTAAACTTAACAGGCAATCAGTAACACATAAAAATTAAGTCAGGCACGAATGGCATGACTAAGTACTCATCTACTTCAGGGTTCGCTGGAAGAGATCCCATTTAGGGATAAGTTCGGCTTTGTACATTAGTTTAATATTAACATTGTAATATTTATATTTTTGTGCATTAAAGAGTTTACATACATACATACATACAGTCGAGTTCTGTATGTATGTATGTATGTTCAAGTTCAGTTCAAGAATGAATATGTATACCTACACTTTTGTACCTTGTCTATTTAATGTCATATTGCCATAAACTGCCATGTAAGCATTATCACAGCGATTAAAGTGACTGTACATACAAACAATATGTCAAAACAATAAATTTTAAGGTCTTTATTTAGCGCGTCATCAGCTTATGTCAACTCCATACATTTCGAGTCGACCGGGGCCATCACTCAAAATGTATGGCATGACAAACCACATGGTCTACTGTCATCCCATACATTTTACGCGATAACAAAGAAAAACTTTAGTAGCGTTGCATGTTGGCTAATGCTCCAGTACCCTTACCATGTGTTACAAGTTACAATTAACGTACTCGCTAGCGAGTCAAATGCTCTGTCTCTCGCAGACTTCGCAGTATTCTTATAGAGTGTGAGGAACAGAGCATTAGACTCGCTAGCGAATACGGTAATTGGAACTCATGGTAAGGGTAAATGAAATTTAGCAGCGGCAGCATTTGCATCTTGGCCTACTGATCGACTTCAACATCTGTGTGCTATGGCACGACCGCAAGATGATCTAATGCGTCCTTGGCCATTATATCGTCGGTGCTACTGCAAATACGCGTAAGTAACATTTTAATTAAGGAGCAAAATGCACTTTTTTAACAACACAGTAAGGTTTATTTTGCTATATCATAAATTCGTTACTTACGTGTCTTTGCAGTATCACCGAAGATATCACTGTTCGTGGCCAAACGTGACACCTACTTTTATCATTTATTGGCTCTCTCATGTTTTATAGTACATAAGTCACAACGTGTTTTAATTCTGGTACTAAAAGATGATATCTCTGTCCCTTTCCTGCAGATTTTATTTATCTTATAAAATCATGACACTACGGTTGTCTGTCATACTCTATCTACATACATACCTTCACGCCTGTAATCCCAGAGTGGGGTAGGCAGAGCTACAGAATTATCAACAACTTTAAAACTTGTTGATAAGTCAGTAAACACATTTAGCACAAATAGGCTAAGATGTTTACCAGCGTATTAGTGACAGGTTGCAAGCCCATCGCCTAATAGTACTATATTCCCTTACAAGCCAATATTCCCTTAGTCGCCTCTTACGACATCCACGGGAAGACACATATGGAGTGGCACTATTCTAACCCGGCAACCACACGGCTAAACCACCACTCTATCTAATAGGTACTAAAGGGGTACAATTTGTATGATCAATCTTCTCTTTTACACAGATTACCAAAGCTATTATCCCTGTCCAGTATAGGAAACTGCAACTGAAGCAAACGAGCTAGGTAGCTGGTAATAGAATAACAAAATGTAGAAACAATATTCCGATTAAGTTAAGAAATCTTCGGATTCTTTTCCGCTCACGAGTATCAGTTAAATCAGAAACTGAAACCAAACACTTCGCTCATTGAAAACGAAACGGACACATTCCAGAATATTTTTCTCTTGCATTGAAAATCTTATACGAACAGCTTCTAAATTTAAAATGCAACAATGACTGATTTTGTAATGTGTCCGCTTTTTATTCAATGAACGACTTGTATTGGTCTACCTACATACAAACAGCTTCCCCCCCCCCTGCCTGCCTGGGTACGCCATTTTGACAATGCTACTTAAATCATCAATAACGTATTGACAACATCATAAACTAATTACATCTTGTTTTTTGCCGCTTTTTTACGACGGTTAGACTTCCGTTTGTTCTTGCTTTATTTTTTGTGGCGCCAACCTTGCATTGCCCTAAGGTCACTAAACTTTGGGTATCTCAGCTGTTTTAAGATAAAAAGCTTGTTTGTTTGTATATTCAGTTTAAATCTTGAAGTTAATTTTAAACAAGAAGCTGTAGGGGTTTCTGCTTTACAAAAGGTGGAGCATGTTTTTTTTTTAAAGGCCACATCATGGAGGTCACTAGGTAATGAAACAGTTCAGTTTAGATTGAGAGTGTTATGCCCAATTTGCAATGGTCAAGGACAGTGGACAGTAGACAACTGACAGTTGACTTACTGTACTCGCAAAACCGATCGGACAGTGGCGAGGCAAGTTGTTTTGCCAGTGGATCCAACTAGAATCGCTTACAATTTTTTCACTCCACTGTCCTTGACACTGTAATTCCCACTGTCCTTACCATTGTAAATTAGGCTTTAGGGCTCTTACACATAGGGTAGGGATTTATCTTGAAAAAGTAAACAGTACCCGAACGGCTAGTAGTTACCAATATAATCATGGCAGACTGCTAAGTCTAGTCTACAGTTTCACTATGTAGTTTAAATAATGATATCATGCTTCGAGATACACTTGCCAAAAACAAGGCAAGGTCATAACCACATCGCTCTACAAGTTACAAATTTGCCACGCGTAAAATTATAGTGATTATAGGAAACCTGCGCAAGATCATGTTTAGCACATTAACCCAATTATTGTTGCGTTAAAGGTCACAATCAAAATCGACCAGTTCAACATTCGAATTTAGAAAAAATATACGGGTTGGCTTGAGAACCTCCTCTGTAGGCATAGCCATATTGGAATACAGCCCTGTTGTAAAACACCTAAGGGCCTAGTGAAGATGCATAACAACATTTTACCGTTTTTTTAAATCGACAACATGTTTAGAGTTGATGTTAGTTAATCGCGTCGAACGCTTATGTCAACTCCATACATTTCAAGTCAAAATACAACAGAATCGCTGCTACGTTTGGATCTTGGCTAGCCAGGTTTTGTATCTAAAATTACCAACAAAATAAGTAAGAAACTGCGATGGTATGATTAGCTACGTGTACAGGACAGAATCAATTTTGATTGCAATCTGTGATCAATATTAATGATCGCAGTCCAGATTATTAGGAAATTAAATTGATTGAAGGATCAATACATCTGATCACAAAATATATCTAGAAAGTTTCAAATCGAGACAGCGATCTCCCAATCGTGATTAAGATTGAATTGAACGTGTTACGAATTGCGTCAGTTTATTCTATAATTATACAGGGTGACTAGATATTCGATATAATCCATTTATGGAGGCATAGTAGAGCTCATTTCGAGCAAATTAGGTGACGTTCGTTGACGAAGTGAAAAAAGAGATTCATGAAACAAAACACTTTTGGATTTCAAACTAAATATTGTAATTCGGATCCTTTAATGGAAAATGAGACGTATCGTGATACTGTATGACGAAGTATAGCTATCGCCTTACAAGAGTTTCCAAGAGTTAACAGGTCTATCGAATAGTCCGTTAAGTTGTAATGCAACCAGGGGTCACAAGGCGCATAAGCATAACGCTTCCATTAGCGATTCTAGATAACTGACATAAGACATTTATTTATTTATTATTCGAAGAACATCTGTGCCTAACAGCTTGATGCCAAAGTGTCAGACACGGAATCATCCTAAGTCCATAAAAATGAGCTACACAATATTATTGTTTACACATCGCAAACAAAGAGGCCAAAACTATTTTACAAAACTGGACAAGAGCATGTCTGACCATGCTCAGAGTAGGGTTAAAAAGTATGTACTAATTCTGTATTTAAAGTTATTTGGTGCTATATTAGGAGATTTTAGTAGGTATAAACACTTTAGTCGTCTGTAGCTTAGGTTAGATAGGAGCCCTTAATAGAAAAATTGTTTTCACAAACCCGTAATATTTTTGAAAGACTATATTTTTTATGGGGTGGACGTCACGTGTAGGGGAGGTACACAAAAAAGTGACGTGACTAATATGTATATTCATGCCAAATTACAGCTTTCTAGTACTAAGAATCTGAGCTATGCTGCGGACGGACGGACGGACGGACATGGCGAAACTATAAGGGTTCTTAGTTTGACTACGGAACCCTAAACAGCAATCGTCCTAGTAATCAGTAAAGATCAGCATTTTGAACTGTGTCAAGGAAGTGGTGGTGGTTTATAAGCTGTCGATCTGTCGCGCTGTCGTAAATTCGATATAGTACATATTCGTTTACGTTTCCTCAGTTTTCGAAAATCATTAACGTTATCGTTGTGTCCGTTGTGCATCTTGTCTAGGACCTTTCGAGATCGATCGCGTGCATCTATCGTTAATTACCATGACGTTGATTGGTGTACCAAACTCGGCATTAAATTAGCTACGAAACTTGATTGGAATCATCTAAACCTTCGCTTAACTAAAAAAAAAACAGAACTAGGTATTAGCAGTGTCTAATTGAATAGGTAAGTAAGTAAGTACTTGAATTGAGACATACCTTAAAACTTACATTTACATACCTTCACGCCTGTAATCCCAGAGTGGGATAGGCAGCGCTACAGAATTACCTACAACTTTAAAAAAAATGTTGATAATTCTGTAACCACATTTTGCACAAATAGGCTACGATGTTTACCAGCGTATTAGTGACAGGTTGCAAGCCCATCGCCTAATAGTACCTACAACAAGCCTTTATTGCCTTAAAACTAACTTTTTATTTATTTAATATGTTAGTTGATGTAGGTTAGAACTTTGTAACTTTAAATGACAGCATTAGTTGATAAGCTAAAATATCGTCGGTGAAACTGCAAAACCGCGTAAGTAACATTTTAAATACAGAGCAAAATGCACCTTTTTAATAAGACGATAAGGTTTATTTTGCTCTATCTTAAATTTAAGTATAAATAATGCACTTTTTGCCATTTACTTGAATGATTACTACCTCAATTAACACTAACGAGTATTAGGAAACACTCCAAAAACAAGATCAATTTTGGCTAATTAAGCTTAATTATTCCGCCAAAAAAAAATAACCTGTCTATAAAAACTTGATAAAACAACTAGTCGTCATTACTGTCAAGTAAAGAAGAGCTATTGTAACATGACTAGAGTTAGGACTTTTGGTGGCAAATCGTGGTTCTAGAATCCATGGAGTCCCTATTTTCTATTTATTGTGATACAACCACTTTGATTTTGACTTTCAGCATTTTAATATTTTATAATTAATTTATTCATTAAACCGCTAAACCAATTTAAATGAATTTTGGTATGGAGGATAATCTCTGCTGTGAAAGCGTTAAAAACAAGCAAATATTAGTAGGGACGTAAAAACCGAAATAAAAATGTAATTAGTTCATTTTGAAATATGACCGTATGGTTCAGCATTGAAGGTCAAAATCAAAGTGTCATGTATTATAATAATTGGGAAATAGCGGCTCCGTGAATTCTTAAACCACGAAATGCCACCAAAATCCTAACCCTAAACATGACATTACGATGACATATCAAAAGTCATATAGTTTTACGGTTAAACCAATTGGGCTGTATTCTATTCGGTTCAAGTTTTTACCCAGTAGAATATACTGCCCTAAGCAAATAAACAGCATCCCAAAATCAATAACAAAGCAGCTACCGCCAAGCAGCAGTGTTCGCATTGTTGTGTTCCGGTTTGGGGATAAGACAGCCGGTGAAATGACTAGCATTGAGGCATTCCATCTTAGTCCTCAGGGTTGGCAACGCATTTGCAGTCTTGTGAATGCGAATGTCTATGGGTCACAGTTTCCACTTACCATCAGGTGGCCTGACGGTTTCAGTTCTCTTCTCTTAGTAATAAGGTTGATATTGCTACAGGAGCTTTATCTGACTTACTGCGTATTAGCTTAGGAGGGCAGTAGAGAGCCCCAGGTACAGTCCAGTTCATAAATATGTATACACTTTAGTACCTTGTCACTTTAATCACTGTAAAAAATCATGTATGGCGCTGCAAATATGACATGAAATAGACAAGGTACTAAAGTGTAGTATTTATGAACTGGACAGGGCTTCTATTCCCGACGGTTTGACCTGTTACCGTATTGTTTTGACGTCAGCCGCCATTCCTGGCAAGTAAATAAGGGCCGTATAAATAAACTCATATTGACTGCAAAGCTCGTCTCAAGATGCGTCAAAAATGACAGTTCTCTATGGTTAGACGTTTACTTTGACGTATCTTCTGACGGGCATCTCAGCTAAGACGAGTTTATTAATACGGTTTTTTTTTTTTTTTTTTTTATAGCATGGGAAGGCAAACGAGCACACACCTGATGGTAAGTGGAAACTGTGACCCATAGACATTCGCATTTCCCAGGCCTAGAATACCTTCCATATCAAGTCGTAAACCGCTATAAATTTAAAGTGTCACTCACTAACTTATTGACAGAAGCAGGCTTGACATACAGTCAGACATGACATACCATAAACTTAATCAGTCTCTCTGTATCTTGTATCCATAAGGGTGTAACCGCCGACCAAGTTATATTGTATGTTAATAGTATAAAGTAGGCCAAACATATCGATATAAAAGGGCTTGCAATGGCTTTGATAAAGTACAATTAAATACGTAAGTCATTTAGTTGGGTGAGCGGACTTTATGAAGGATATTCATTCAGAATAATAATTAATGTTTCTATCCAACGAAATCTATTATTATTTTAATATTAAATGCAACTGATATACTTCTTGATTATTTACCCAAAGGGTAAAAACGGGACCCTATTACTAAGACTCCGCTGTCCGTCTGTCCGTCTGTCTGTAACCAGGCTGTATTTCACGAACCGTGATAGCTAGACAGTTGAAATTTTCACAGATGATGTATTTCTGTTGCCGCTATAACAACAAACTAAAAACAGTATAGATATATAATAAATATTTAATCCCATACAACAAACGTGATTTACGGGAACGGGAACCCTAAGTGCGCGAGTACGACTCGCACTTGGCCGGTTTTGTCCGATTTTTTAATATTAATTTTAGTGAGTGTAATTTCTTATTCATTACTTTATTACCTAGTAATGTTACTTACTTTTAAGTACGATTGTGTTTTACGCGTATACAGGGTTATTGGTAAGTCCACCTATTCCCCTCTAAGGGTTATTGAAGAGGTCTTTTGCAATCATAATACCCTATGCAAAAGTGAACCATATCTGAGATAATTTAAATTTAAGTTTTTTGCTAAAAAAGTCAGGAAAGCATCTTAAAAAAAAAAGCACTATATCAATTTTTTTAATAGCTTTTGTGCAAGGTAAAATAGCTGTTCTTATGCAATATTCATAGTATGCAATATTCAGTTTATCCAACATAAATGACACAAAAACAGAAAAATTTACTAACTTTTGCAAAGGGTATTACGGGACCAAAATGATTGCAAATGATCTCCCCCATAACCCCTAGAGTAATAGGTCGACTTACCTACCAATAACCCTGTATATCTTTCTTCTTTATATATATAATTCTTCTGTCCGTGTGTTGACAGCGAACTTCTCCTAAACAGCTGAGCCGATTTGAATGATTTTTTTTGTGTGTGTTCAAGTGGATTCGAGGATGGTTTAGATTCACAAATAAACCCGGCAGATGGCGTTGTCCTGCATGGCAGGTATCATGCAGGACAACGTCTGTCGGGTCCGCTAGTTTATTAAAGAATTCTTGTTTCCAACTTAACCGCGTTATATTCCAAGGTTATCGAATACGACCGGTGATAACGTGACTGGCGGCGTCATCGACTGTGTCATTCCTATTTTAGTACGATCGGGAGCTCGTCTGCTATTCTGCCGTAATAACAAAGTAGGCTAACTGCTTAGTAATAGCATAACCATTTTGGACTTAATATAGTTATAAATAGGGTATAGATTGCTTCGATTACTTCACAGCAGTTAGATACTCTTTACAGCCGTATTGGCCTCTTAGCCTGTTTTCTTGGGTCTGCTTAGAGATCTAAGTTGTTTTAGATTTCTAGGTATTACTTAATTAAATAAATGAATAAAGATTTTGGATTAGATATTTATGGTGGATTAGTAATGATTAATGTTTAATGTTTATTTGGGCACAAACTGTACAAGTAAAGAGAACACATTGACCAGTGAAGTTGCCACAATTAACTAATACAGTACTTGAGTACAGAGTAACAAGTCAAAAATGTGTGCTAGCATAATATTAAATTTAATTACAGACAACACATTAAGTAGGTCATGTCAGGCTAAAGACGTCCACTGCTGGACATAGGCCTCCCCCAAGACTGTACGGAGGAAAAATGCCATAGTCGCCACGCTTGGTAGGTACATAATATAATATACGTAATGATAACTTGCTTTACTTAAAGCGAGTCGCTTGAGAACAAGTGTATCTAATGAAAAAGGACACTTTGAAATACCTGACCGAACCATCACCATTGGAAAGATGGAACGTAGAATATAGATAAAAAGAAAAGCAAAGGTACAAGACCTTAGCCAAGATGCATAAGGATAAGTGAGCGATTTTCGATAATCGACAAATGTCAACTCCATACATTTTTAGTAGAGATGCCACGAATAGTGAATTGGCCGAATACCGAATACCGAATATTCGGCAACGCTGTCGGCCGAAGCGCCGAATATTCGGCCGCCGAATATTCGGCCGATCCTTACAAGTGGTGGTCAGCAAACGAAAAACAATACCCGAACCTTTCGAAATTTGCAAAAGTTTATCTTTCTTCGTCTGGAAGTAGCGTTTATAGTGAGAGGTTATTTTCTGAGGCTGGTAACGTTTACGATGAAAAGCGCAATCGCTTGCTACCAAAAAATTCTGAAAAGCTCGTTTTTATCCATCAGAACTTACCACTGATTAATTTTAAGTACTAAAATGTTGTAATTTGGAAATAAATACATAATTTTGAGTAAAATAACGTGTCTTTTTTTACATGATTTGCTATTCGGTATTCGGCCGAATAGTACGCACTATTCGGCCGAATACCGAATAGCAAAAAAGTGGCCGAATAGGCCGAATACCGAATAGTTGCCGAATATTCGTGGCATCTTTAATTTTTAGTCGATAGAAAATAGATTGGATAGTAGCGTTTGCATCTTGAGTTGACTTGACTTGACTACTGAGGGGTTATTATGACATAATAATGCAGTTCTGTTTACGCTGAGAGAAAAGGGCAGAGCTATATAACTGTTATAGCTCTGTCCTTTACGCTCGCTGTGAAATGAACTGCATAGCTGTGTGATAAATTTTTCATAAGTTAGAACTGCTTTTGTTTATTTCGTTAATTGAATACAAAACGGACACATTCCAAAATCAGTCAGTGTTGCATTTTAAATGCGATATAGCGATAGTGAAGCCTACGAAGCTAGCGGTCCAGGGTTCGATGACCAAAAATATTTTGTTTTTAATCTTTTGTTCCCTAATATTTTCTAATTACTTAAGTGATTTTTTATCTTATTACGTTTGTAGATGATTGTCCAGTATCACAGAGCTTAAAGCTTATTTTGGAACTAGGTTAATAACCTTGTCCGTGTAAAGTAAAGGAAAAAAAACCTTGACCACTTTGGACTATAAGTGACGTAATCAATCAAAACGTAAGACTTTAATTCCCTTGATGGTCCCAATGGAAGACCAGCGCTGACTTTAATGCCAGCATTACGCTGAGTTGGGACCATTTCGTGGCTACTTACTCTCTTCTTGTATTTAATCTGTTCTTTGTTATGCATGTCACGAATTAATCATTTTCTTTCGTTCTTTCTTTCTTTCTTTTTAATTTACCATAGTCACTTTGACATAGTCCTTTGGCCTACGAATCAGTTTCCTTAACTGTACGTGTATGGGTGTATCAGTGTGTCTGTCTATAACGTCCTAGCTCCCAAAAGGTTTTTTTAATAGAAAGTTTTTTTAATGTTGGATGTTCTTAAGTGAGGTTTAGATAAAACCTAGGGTACTCTGAAAATGAAAATGGAAATGTTTATTACATCAAAATGAAACCTTACAAGAAGTAGAAGCAATACATTGGGTCCTGTTGACCCAGGACCCTACCATTTAAGTTAGAAAAAGACGACAAAATTGTGCTTTATCTTGAACTAAAGTTAAAGTAGGACAACAATAATTTTTTTTATTGACAGTCTTACTCTCGCTTTAGTTAAGTAACATGAGTGGTTTGGTTGTTAATGAGATATCAGTTCCAAAATTAGGGTTCACCGTTACGTCACTGTTTTTTCTAAAGTTTATTTTTAATAAGTATTGGAGCTAAATGCGGTAATAACCGGTTTTGTTACCAAGCGGAAGAAATTGCATAGCAACTGCACCAAACGCATAATACTCCGCGAACTTTTATTGCTTTTTGCATTCCTCAACACGTCTCGACTTCTCGGAGGTCAACAGATTTAAAAACAACTTTAAGACACACGAGTAGAGTCTAAACTTGACTGGAGTACAAATGCACAATGCATGTGGGTTTTTTTTGGTCTCCGTCTGTGGAAGACACTAACATTGTCTCTGATTGGGAGAGTTGAGATCAGTGATTCTGTATGAAGCTGGCAACTTGTGAAATAACTATAAAGTAAGGATTAAAAACTTGTCAACTGAGGGTTATTATGACATAACTAACTATCTGCCGCACTCAGAGACGTCAATCAAATTTAATGATTGTTAAGTGACGTGTTGTCTTATTCTATTGCTATAGCAAAGAATGTGACAGCAGCAACTTTAATCAATCATTAAGTTTAATTGACGTCTCTGAGTGCGGCAGTATGCAGTTTAGTTTATACTGAGAGAAAAGGACAGAGCTATATAACTGCTATACTGCCGTCCGATCACTAAAAGGCCGTTAAGTAGCATTTTTGTCAATTTTGAGTTTTATATATAGCGCAAAAGAGTTTTTTTTTCTCTACCGACTAGTATAATTATTAATCTCAAAATTGACAAAATGCTACTTAACGGCCTTTTAGTGATCGGACTGCAGTATAGCTCTGTCCTTTACACTCGCCGTGAAATGAACTGCTGTGTGATACATTTTCCAAATTTTCATAAGTTAGAACTGCTTTTGTTTATTTTATATTCTCAGAATTCTTATAGCCCTTTTAGACCGAGCTTAGTATCAAGAATGTTATTGAATGATATTGAATCTTCCTTATTAGCCGATAATAACACTTGTATTGTTTTGTTTTTAAGGTTCAAATTAATTTGTTGTTTGCTCATTGTTGAGCCACGGAAAAGTTTTAATTTTCAGTGACATTTAACTTGCGCGATCATTTAATTCTGTGCTGTAAGGGATAACCTAACCTAATCTAGGTACTCGTATCGGATGTGACGGGTTAGCAGAAGAGCTGTCACTTCCTCGCTAAATGTAGGAATTAAGCATTGCCATTCAGTCGGGCTGCGCTGCTATTGGCGCTATGTTACGGAGGTTTAATGTTGTTTTTCATTTGTTCCTGAGTCATGGATACTTTCTATTTTTCTTTTTCGTTTTCTTTAATTTTCTTTTCTAATATTTCAGTGGAGAACATGGGACCTTGGTCAGCTTATATGAAAAGCTTTATTAAGGCCATGTCCTCCCGGCTCATCCGGAGATCCTAGAGCTGGTGCTTACCTCTCGCAAAGGATTGGGCTAGCTATCCAGAGAGGTAATGCAGCCAGTGTCATAGGGACCATGCCGCGAGCTGACCTGCTAGAGGGAGTGTTATTTTTATAGTGGTGATTATTATTTATATCTTTAATATTTGAGTAGCCTAGTTTTATGTTAATATATATACGTTTCGTTTTAATTTTTAATTGTAATACTTCTAACTGGTATACTGCCGTTTGGGAAAAATATTTTTCGCCAAATTTCACTTCCCAAAAAACTTTTCGCAGTAGTTTCATTTCCCAAACGAATCTTTAGCACATTTACATTTCGCATTTTTTTTATTTAGTCAAATTATCATTTGGCATCATTTTACTCTGTAAATTTTTATTAAGACAAACTTTTATTAAGCAAATGATTTCCTTTGGCAAATATTATAATCCAAAAAATTGTTTGTTCGAATTATTACTTCGCACAAAAGTGTACCTCATTAATCATTGACAAGTTAAAAAAATTAAAGTAGGTTACGTTAGAACTGTGACCTCCACAGAAACGAACTGCTACCAGAAAAGTAGGTTAGGTTAGGTTAGAACTGCGACCCCCACAGAAACGAACTGCTACCAGAACAGTACCAAAAGTAGGTTAAGTTAGCTTTGAATTGATAGGGTAAATTATTTTACCTGTAAATTATTTGTCCATGGTACATATGTAATATAATATCAACAACAAGCTACTCAATGCGTAAAGGGAATGCCATATACAAACGAATTAATAGTGAATATCGGCGTGTCAGACACGCAGTAAGAAAACTACCCACGTAAGGAAAAATAATCATACCCTACATTTTATTCAATGAACAACAAGATATACTTAATAAATCGTATGCCAACAATATTTTGGAAAAAGTATGTTATGCGAAACAATACATTTGACTACATGAAATTTGTTAAAATGAAACATGACCAACTAATTATTTATTAAACAATAATTTGCCAAACTAAAATTCGCTAGCTGATAATTTGCTATAAGTTATTTTGCCTTATCATTTTTTGGGAAATGAAAATTTAAGTAAAATAATTTGGGAAGTGTAACTTTGGAAAAAGATTTTTGACCAAACATTAGTGAACCCTGGTGCTTACCTCTCGCAAAGGATTGGGCTAGCTATCCAGAGAGGTAATGCGATTGGTGTGACATAGTCCCCTGATATCTATTTAGGTACAAGCATGACTCTTACCAGAATATATTTTTTAAAAAATCCGCCCGTCAATTCCGAAGATAGATAACTTTACAAAGTTTCCCCTAGTATTGGCTCGTTGAATTTTCCTTACGTTCAAATATTTAACACCGGCGAGACATTAAATCTACATAATTAGGTATTCATTGTGATTGTTTGGCTCCGGACCAAATGTCAGACGCCTGTCTGGATGTACCGTACCTGTAACAAAAAAAAACACAATGTAAGATTACAATTATTGTGCTCAAGCTGTATAACAATACCGGCCAAGTGCGAGTCGGACTCGCGCACCAAGGGATCCGTATCATTGTCTATAAAAAAATCACTTTTTTTTTTTTTATGGCATAGGAAGGCAAACGAGCACACAGGCCACCTGATGGTAAGTGGAAACTGTGACCCATAGACATTCGCATTCACAAGACCACAATCCTAAGACTGCAAATGCGTTGCCAACCCTGAGGACTAAGATGGAATGCCTCATTTCACCGGCTGTCTTATCCCCAAACCGGAACACAACAATGCAAACACTGCTGCTTGGCGGTAGGTTAATGGATAAGATGGTGGTACCAACCCGGACGGACCCTGCGCAAAGTCCTCCCACAAGTAACGTAAGTAAAGTAAGTAAGTAAGTTGTATGGGAGCCCCCCTTAAATATTTATTATACCTATTCTGTTTTTAGTATTTGTTGTTATAGCGGCAACAGAAATACATCATCGGTGAAAATTTCAACTGTCTAGCTATCACGGTTCGTGAGATACAGCCTGGTGACAGACAGACGGACAGCGGAGTCTTAGTAATAGGTTCCCGTTTGTACCCTTTGGGTACGGAACCCTAAAAACAGTGGATTTTTCTTCTGGAGATCATAAATATAATAATAAACCTTGCTGGGAATATTTTTGCTCAGTCCAAGAATATTAATTTGAGCATTTATAAAAAAGTTTGTACATTTCATTTACGACTTCGATTTGCAAAAAAAATTGCAGGTTGGTAGGGTGAATGAAGCTGAGCCTAAATAACATAGTCTCCCAAAATGTCCTCATACATTTGTATGAAACTTTCCTTTTTTGTTACTAACTTTCTTTGGTTCATGGTAACAAAAAAGGAAAGTTTCATACAAATGTAAAAAGACTAATGTATTAAATTTATGACTACAAATGTGAAAAATAGACAAACTACTGTAACTATAAAAAATGATAGATTAGACCTAGTTAATGATACAGTATTTCTTGGAATAACGTTAGACTCCAAACTCCAATGGGGTCCTCATCTGGCTAAATTAGCGAATAGACTAAGTTCTGCAGTTTTTGCAGTTAATAAAATTCGGAATATAATAGACTTGAAAACCGCTCGATTAGTTTATTTTAGTTACTTCCATAGTATTATGTCATATGGTATTTTACTATGGGGTAGTGGTGCTGACGTAAACAGCATCTTTGTTCTACAGAAGAGGGCTATTCGTGCTGTTTACAAGATGGGTCATAGAGACTCGCTTAGAGATAAGTTCAAAGAAACGAATATATTAACCGTATACAGACAATATATTTATGAAAATATTATGCATGTTCATAAACACATCGGTAGTTTAAGAAAGAACTGACATACATAATGTTAATACCAGGAATAAACATAAGCTCGCAGTGCCCTTTACACGGCTTCACAAAATAAAAAACTCTTTCATGGGTAATTGTATAAGGTTCTATAATAAGCTCCCAAGTAGTGTTACTCATTTATCAGTAAATAAATTTAAGAGTTACGTTAAACGTCAACTAATTTCTAAAGCGTATTATAGTATTAAAGATTATATAAATGATGACAATGCTTGGGACTGAATTATTTGTATTACAATTATTAATGACCGTGGAGACTATATACATCTCCTTGTATGCTTATTATTTTAATTTGACATCTGGAGACTCTTTACATCTCCAAAATTGACCGTGGAGACTTTCTACATCTCCCTTGTTTGTGTTTGTTGTTTTGTTTTTTGTTTAATTACCTACTTACCTATATTTAATTTTAATTTGACATTTGGAGACTCTTTACATCTCCGGAATTGTATTATTATTTTAACCTGACATTTTTATTAATTTAATTATTATTACTACTGGGACCTGTAGGTACATCCCTGTGACATTTAAATTAGATAGCTTATGTTTAGTATTGTAATAAGTTCTTTATTTAAAAAAATGGCTTACTGTTGAGTTTCTTGCGGTGCTTCTTCTCAACAATGGTCTCTTGAAGCGCTGGTAGATGGTAGATTCAGACTTGTAAAAGTGCCTACAGGGCCTACTTACAGAATAAATGATTTTATTTTTATTTTTATTTTAGTAGGTAGAAAATTGATTTAGAAGATTTAAGGAATTTAAATGTAAATACACCTTAACTTGCTAGAACGCGCCGTACTCGGGGACAATTTAGAGACAATTAACTCGTTCCTTTTTCAAATTTGTGAATGAAAAATCATCACCAGAGAACGCGACGTAATTTTCATTAACTGACTCTTAATTTCCTAAGAAAAGACAGCTGTGAAGAAACAACCCCACAGGTTTTATTCCGGCCAGTTTAATTATTGTCTATGTTACATACACATTCCATATACAAAATGTCAATCAACAACAAAGAGGGTGTGGCACATGACGTTTATATTTTTTAATGGCGGCTGGACCCTTGCGCCAAACAAGCAACAGCCTAACCGGCGGCGACCAGTTACACAAGCGATGAGATCATCGTCGACCGGCGTAGTGAAATGGACAGTATTATTCGAATCGAATTTAAATGCTTTGCCGCGATTGGCGTAACGGTCTGTAAGCACTGTTGAAGGATTTTGTGCACTGAGCACAATTTGGTTGTTCGAATTTTAAAATTATTTGGCATATTGACATTATTCGATTTAAGTACACTCACGAGCAAAAAAATCAACTCAAGCTGCACGTTTGGGTTCTCCGCCCAGTATATCTTGACCTATTCAAAATATCTTGAAAAAAATGGTATCAAATGAAAGCTGATAATGTAACGATTTAAAAAATAATAATTTTCAGTCATGCCATTTTCCATAAGTGACAGGAGCCAGGTTTTGCAGAGAGAGAGAGAGAGAAAAGAAAAGGGAAATCGTAAAATAAAAGGCATTTTAAGGAAAATAAGGTTTTATTTATTCATTAATACTTCGTTTTTCCACCCCTGGCCCTTATCACAGCATTCAGGCGGTTTTTCATGGATCTTATCAGCTTTTTGATAAGCTCCTGGGGGATGGCATCCCACACCTCCTGCAGAGCTGTCTTCAGCTCCGTAATATTTGAAGGAGCTGGATCCCTCTTCCGAATCTGCCTTTTCAGGAAGTCCCAGAGATGTTCAATAGGATTCAGGTCCGGGCTGACGGCTGGCCAGTTCATGGTGGTAATGCCGACCTCGGCAAGGTAGGCCCGAGTGATCCTTGCGGTATGATAAGGGGCATTATCCTGCATCAGGACGAACCCCTCGTCATAAAAACGGGCGTAAGGAACAACATGCTCCTCAAGGATGTCAGTGATGTACCTGGCAGCGGTCAAACCACCGCCACGGTCCCCACCAGGTACGAAAACGAGCTCTGTACGCCCTTCGATGGAAATGCCCGCCCACACACTGACGAAACCTCCGCCATAGGCAACTGT
This sequence comes from Acleris emargana, assembly GCA_927399475.2. Taxonomy (NCBI): domain Eukaryota; kingdom Metazoa; phylum Arthropoda; class Insecta; order Lepidoptera; family Tortricidae; genus Acleris; species Acleris emargana. The sequence goes on from OV656841.1 coordinate 2,254,491, forward strand.
TTCCTTGAAACAGCATTGTGCATACCGTTCTCCTGGCCTCCTGTAAACTCTTCCTCGTCTGTCACAGCCATTCAAGCACACCCTAGACTCATCACAAAAAAGAACTGTGGTCCATTGCTCAATGGTCCAATTTTCGTGTTGACGAGCAAATTCCGGGCGTGCTTGGCGGTGACGCGGGAGCAGTCTGGGGCCCGTGGCGGGCCGATTTCGGGTCAGGTTAGCTTCCTCGAGTCTTCGTCTTACTATCCACTCACTGGCAGTAACCCCTCGTACATCCCGAAGATGCTGATTGACAGTAACGGCGGTCTGGTGCCGATTTCTGAGAGAGGAAGTGACTATAAAGCGGTCATCCTTCTCAGATGTGCACCTCCGGCGGCCAGAACCTGGTCTTCGTGTCAAGGCCCCAGTCTCCCAAAACCGTCGGTAAACTCGGGTTACTGCTGACTGGCTTAAATTCAGCTGGTCAGCCACGAAGCGTTGGTTGTGTCCCTCTTCCAGCAAGGCCACGACTTGGGCGGCTTCAGTCATGGTGGTATCCATTTTCTTCAGGGTTTCCGAGTAAGGTTAGCAGAGATGTGTACCGGTCAACTTCTGATAAGTGACTGATGACATTTCCCCCTCCTACCCCATATTTATATGGGTCAAAAGGGGCACACCCCGTACGTTTCGGAACGAGTAAATGATCCACATATCGGGAAATGAGACATAACTTGGAAAATCCTGGGTGGATTCCCAGGATTCTTGTTTTTTTTTTATTGTTACATTATCAGCTTTCGTTTAGTATAATTTTTTTAAAGATATTCTGAATAGGTCAAGAGATACTGGACGGAGAACCCAAACGTGCAGCTTGAGTCGATTTTTTTGCTCGCGAGTGTATATTGTGTAGGTTTCATTTCTAGTGAATTTAGAAATGCCTTGTCCTTAAATTGGACTGAACTTCAAATTGTCTCAATATTAAAATATGTGTAATTTTAAAATATCTGTTACGACTGAATCCTAGAATGACTTCAATCCAAAACATTTGAAAGGCCAAATGTCTGTCTCAATTAAATTACAGGTGTTTTGAAATTAGATACATACATACATATCGTAACGCCTGTAATCCCAGTGGGGTAGGCAGAGCTACAGAATTACCTACAACTTTAAAAAGTTGTTGATAAATCAGTAACCACTTTTTGCAAAATTAGGATAACATGTTTACCAGTGTATTAGTGACAGGTTGCAAGCCCATCGCCTAACAGTACTGCAAGCCTATATTCCCTTAGTCGCCTCTTACGACATCCACGGGAAGACATGGAGTGGCACTATTCTAACCCGGTAACCACACGGGCCTAAACGGCACGGGCATTAGATAATTTTAGATAAAAGGCATTTTGGTAGGAACTTTAATGATATTAGGAATCCGGTATTTAAGAAAAAAATAAACAGGTATTTTGGCATCTAGACATTAATGATATGATACAAAGTCCAGATCTAGACGTTATTACAAGGTATTATGTAATAAAATCGAAAATCAATTCTTAAATTGGGGTCCAGTCTATTTATTTATGCAAGCAAGAAGCTGTTTTTCAGTAGGTAACATATGATTATAGTTATTGCTATTGACGTAACGACATCGTAGCGACCTTGTCGTGTTCTCCTAGTCATTATTTTTAATTTGTATTGAACTTATTGACAAACCTGTTGATATTTTAGCAAACCTTACATATGATTTAATTTTGTTCTAGTATTAATTATTATTTATTACCTTATTAACTTTTGATCAGAAAATCTAAGAAGTTTAACCGACTAAATGGGATTGATTTGACTTTTAGCATGCTTATACGATTATCAATGACAATAGAACAGCATCAAGCTGTTATGATGATGTAGACATCGTACACGGAAGGTACTGGTTACTGCAATACCGTAATATAAATTAAATAAGGTGCAAAATTCACCTTAGCAAGTAAGTAATTAATTATGCAACTTATTTAATTTGTTAGTTAACCAGTATTGTAGGATCACCGACGATAGGCACTCCTCTATTTTGAAGGGTATAATTTACTGTTATACCTAACCGCCGTACTCTGAGGTATTTTAGAGACAATTCTGCCCTCATAAGCTAATACTATTAATAATAGTAAGTCAGATAACACTCCTGTAGCAATATCAACCTTTTTACTAAGAGGAGAGAACTAAAACTGCTTTGGTTATTGATTTTGGGATACGGCTTATTTGCTTAGGAGGGCAGAATTATCTCGTTCCTTTTTCAAACTTTTGTATGAAAAATCGTCACCAAGGAACGACTTAAGGTGGAAACCCATTACACCATATCATGCTATGACCGTGCTATGAACGTGTCAGACAAACAAAAAATCTTTGTATTACAAAGTATGAGGCTATGCATACTAGCCCGTTCCGTCACCGATCATAGTGGGCATAGCCATCCGTACACGTTCATAGCACGGTCATAGCATGATATGGTGTAATGGGTTTCCACCTTTAATGGTCATTAACTGACTCAGTGCGGCTGTAAGTGTAATAAGTGCTGTCGGCAACATTACAGAAGTGTGTTATTAAAAATTTGTTTTTAGGGTTCTGTAGCCAAATCGCTAAAAACGGAACCCTTATGGATTCGTCATGTCTGTTTGTCTGTCCGTCTGTATGTCACAGCTACTTTTTTCCGAAACTATAAGAACTATACTGTTGAAACGTAGTAAGTAGATGTATTCTGTGTACTGCATTAAGATTTTCATACAAAAAATAAAAAACAATAAATTTTGGGAGTTCCCCATACTTAGAACTGAAACTAACGGTACGTGGATCTGTGTATCTGTGGGTGGATAGGTCTTCATAAATAATATTGAGGTTTTAACATATTTTTTTTCTAAACAATAGTTTGCGCTAGAGACACTTCCAAAGTGGTAAAATGTGTCCCCCCCCCCCCCATAACTTCCCTGTAACTTCAAAAATAAGAGAATGATAAAACTAAAAATAAAATATGATGTACTTTACCATGCAAACTTCCACCGAAAATTGGTTTGACCGAGATCTAGTAAATAGTTTTTTTTTAATACGTCGATTAAGGTTTAATAAAATTGCTTCTACGGAACCCTTCATGGGCAAGTCGGACTTGCACTTGGCCGCTTTTTTTACATATAACTTTTGAAACGAATTTTGAAAATTACTGAGTACTTACTTACCTAGTTGGTTACTAAGTTCTTTTACTAAGGTTGATGCAAATAAAACTAACTTATGTTTATTTTTTAATTTCAATATGTATAAAAATTAAAAGCTTAATTAATATACATTTTGAAAAACAATTAATCATTTTTCTTAGTTTCCGCAATTCCCGATACGATCTTTTAACATTCACAGCCGGCATCGATGAAATTATACGCATGACTTTTCTGTAAATTTCATTATTTGAAATCGCTTAAAAGTTAGTCTTTGTTTACCAAATAACTTTTTTTGTATAATATTATAAAAAATCCTATCTCTGTATATGTTTAGAGACCAAAATTATATGTCTTAACATGACTTAATTCCAACTTATGAAGCAAGAGATTTGGTGTGTTTTCGTATTTCTGCAAAATCATGTGAAATCTTAAAGTCGATTTAATGAGTCATCAAGATTGACCGGTGTCCAAGAAGATCTTTAGTTGCTTTGAATACATTCGTATCAGAATTTAAAGCTAGAAGTCTGTTCAATATGTCACGCAAATTTGAACTCTCTACAGTAACTCTTACAAAAGTTGGGGCCGTTATCAGTAAATTCGTCGTGCGTAATTTTAACTATGATTTTATCGTCCGAAATGGGAATACTTCAAGCTCGTACATCAAATAATTGCAATAGTTTAGAATACATTATTTTTATTATTATTCTATATAAATCAAAGTTTTGATTAATATACAGGTTTATGCAAAACTGCTTTAATTTTTTTTTTTATTGTAATTAATCTCAGTAACAGAACTTAGTAACCGACTAGGTAATACTTTAAAGTCTTTAAACTGTCATTCCATTTATTCGCCGCGATCGCTCGTCGCCAAAACATTACGATTCCAAAATTAAAATTTAAAAACAAAACGCAATCAAAGACAATGAACTAGACGCCAGTCATTACCAAAGCTATAAATTAGACTCCCACCATACGTGTGAACAAAAACCGACCATGTCAGTAGGCCAGCAGCGCGGAACATAAGTACAAGGTTATTGATGATGGTCAAACAGTGAATATTGATTATGTATAGTGAAGCAACTAGGTATATGACATGTTACAACTAGAGTTAGGACTTTTGGTGGCATATCGTGGTTCTAGAATCCATGGAATTGCTATTTCCTTATTATTACAATACATGACACTTTGATTTTGACCTTAGTATGGTCCAATTTCAAAATGAACATAAAATACATTTTTAGTTCGGTTATTCCATACCTACTGATATTTGCTTGTTTTTAACGATTTCGCAGCAGAGATTTTCCTTATCAAAATTCATTTAAATTGGTTTAGCGTTGAACAAATAAATTTTGAAGTATAAATATACTGATGGTCAAAATCAACGTGGAATGTAACTAATATAATAAATATAGCGACTCCATGGATTCTTGAACCACGATTTGCCACCAAAAGTCCTAACTCTAGTTATGACTAGTATTCGTTATCAACGTGCTGTATTGGTAGCAAAATTTGGTTGACAAAAAAACAAATACACAAGTATTTCCAACATAAATAAAATAAAAATAATACATGTTTATAATCACTTATCTAAATTATATTGAATCAATGACTAAAATTTGTTCAAGAGATTTGGCGGTCAGTTATTCACGTTGATTAAAAAAAAACAAATTTATTTACTAATGACCTCTCTACGTTTTCAGAAGTCACAGGAAGGTAAATTAAATCTTTAATTAAAATAGCGCACGCAATTTTTATTGACGCCCTCCGGCATATCCATCCTTGCCTTCTATCAGCTGATGTACGACTTTTACAGTACTCTAAGCGGGGTTTTTCTTCAGTTAATTTTTAGTTTAAAATAAACTACTTTGCCCGTGGGATGTAATCTCAACTTTGTTTTTTTTTTCAAGCCAGATACAAATTTTAATGAATTTTTAAGTTCTAGTTTTAGATCCTCCAGCACTTTGCGATAATATTGAATTTATTTTATAATTAAGGACAAAGTCGAATATTGAAATTTATTTGTTTTTTCTGATCACTAGTTATAACCAAAACAAAGTTACACACATTTTTTGCCGACTATACTTCTAACATTGACTTAATAGTGAGTTTACTTACACTATTCAATCAATAGACCAGTGAAATTAATCTAAGCTCTTCTTATTTTCTTCTTATTTTTGGAGGTGGGAGGACCTTGTGCAGGGCCCGTCCGGGTTGGTACCACCATCTTATCCATTAACCTACCGCCAAGCAGCAGTGTTCGCATTGTTGTGTTCCGGTTTGGGGATAAGACAGCCGGTGAAATGACTAGCATAGAGGCATTCCATCTTCGGCCTCAGGGTTGGCAACGCATTTGCAGTCTTAGGATTGCGGTCTTGTGAATGCGAATGTCTATGGGTCACAGTTTCCACTTACCATCAGGTGGCCTGTGTGCTCGTTTGCCTTCCTATGATATAAAAAAAAAAAAAAAAAAAAAAAAAAAGCTCGACGGATCCTTCCGTCTCCACCAACACACTCGTACCAGTTCGATAGTAGGTATATACAATTTCTAGCCTATGCTGTCCGTCTGTTCATCGGTCCAAATGTTAAAGAGCTGTGTATCTTTCAAACCGTAAGAGATGGCAGATTTTTTCAATATATCGTATGCTTAGTAATAAACGGGCCTAACTCAAAATTGGCATTAAATTAGTTATTGTATTAAAACGGCTTATAACTGACAGCACTTTCGGCTCTCTTTCTTAAAGCAGCCAAAATCGCGTATTAAAAAGAGATGGCATGATACCAAATAATTCAATGGAAACAAAAAGTGCCAATTACGAAACTTTAAACTCGATTTACCACAATTCATGATTTTTGAGTTAAGCCCGTTTATTACTAAGCATGCGATATGTTTTATTAGTTTTATTACGGTGAATCTTCTACAATTCCCCATACAAGAAACGAAGATAATACGTTTATTTTCATAATACACCAAATGGATTCGAAACTGTAATTTACGAACAGCCCAGAGTTTTAATTAAGTAATGATAATGTTTTAAATACTTTTTTTTTTTTACTTGTGGGAGGACCTTGTGCAGGGTCCGTCCGGGTTGGTACCACCATCTTATCCATTAACCAACCGCCAAGCAGCAGTGTTCGCATTGTTGTGTTCCGGTTTGAGGATAAGACAGCCGGTGAAATGACTAGCATAGAGGCATTCCATCTTAGTCCTCAGGGTTGGCAGTGCATTTGCAGTCTTGTGAATGAGAATGTCTATCGGTCACAGTTTCCACTTACCCTACCATCAGGTGGCCTGTGTGCTCGTATGCCTGCCTATGCCATAAAATAAAAAAAAACATTGTTTAATTTTCTTATACCTATTCCTTGACATTAAACTTCAAACAGATTTCGCACGACTTTTTTTACTATGCTCATATTTGAGAATCGCTATAGCTCAACATTGCAACCAATTTATCTGTTTGCCATGTAGTTAGCACCGTGTCGTTAATTTGTAATTCTCTCGCCAAGGCCTTATCTTTACTGCTTCTAAGAAAACATCGTATCACGCAAGATTGTATGAAAAAGATTTATTCCTGTCTCACTCTACCTACTAATCCTTAACACACTTGATGGAGTATATCAGGTGCTGACGGTAATTGTATCGTTTCTATGGGGTTAATATTATGTTACACACCTGCTTCTTTCTTATAGTATAAATAATAAATATATATCAGGAAACAATCTCAACAATCAGTGATGACTCACGGATCTGAGACGTGGGCGCTAACAATGGGCCTCATAAGGAAGCTCAGAGTCACTCAGAGGGCTATGGAGAGGGCTATGCTCGGGGTTTCTCTGCGTGATAGAATCAGAAATGATGATATCCGCAGTAGAACTAAGGTTGCCGACATAGCCCGTAGAATAGCTAAACTTGAAGTGGCAGTGGGCGGGGGCACATCGCTCGCAGGACTGATGGCCGATGGGGCCAGAAGGTTCTTGAGTGGCGTCCGCGGACCGGGAGACGAGCTGTTGGTAGGCCTCCAACAAGATGGAGTGACGACCTTGTAAGGATCGCGGGAACGCGGTGGATGCGAAAAGCACAAGACCGGTCTGAGTGGAGAGCCTTGGGGGAGGCCTATGTCCAGCAGTATGGACGTCTTTCGGCTGACATGATGAGGAAACAATCTCACACAAATTGACCTAGTCCCAAACTAAGCTCTAGGCTTGTACTATGGGTACTAGACAACGATACACATACTTATATAGAGAAATATATACTTAAATACATAGAAAACACCCATGACTCGGGAACAAATAATCGCGCTCATCACACAAATATCTGCCCTTACCGGGATTTGAACCCAGGACTGCTAGCTTCGTAGGCAGGGTCACTACCGACCTATACCTATGTTCTGCTCTAGTTTAAGTTACAGAGAGGTGCCATTTGCTACTTTAAGAACACGTTTAATTGGCTATCCATTCTAAGTACCACTTTACATTAAAACGATACAAAAGTCTATCTAACATAAATTATAATCAAGAGATATTTTATGTTTCGGTGTGTAATGTAATGACCCAATACTATAGATAACTTTGTCCGACTTCAATAAAATCTCAACCTAAGTATAGGTAGGTACTGGGTGACATCATCCATAAAATGCGCGCGTTTCTCATACTAATTGCTGAATTTACCAATTAGTATAGCAATCAGTGAAACAATTTGTGATTAGTATGTACTTGAACTGAAGACGTATGAAACCGGACGGACATGTATTAAACGGCTGTGTATTGATTTTCGTATAAACTAATGTACAATGATTTTGTATGATACAAAGGGCATTCAAAGAAAAATGGAAAATTTTCGTCTTCTTTCATGAATAAAGTCACAACTATTTATTTAACAATGATAGCAAAAATATATTTGTGATCCTCATAACAAGCCCTTTTATTTGATATATAACACAGTAAGGTTTGCAAAATGTTATTTTTTATTTCCTAAAAATTACCCATATTTAAAAAAAAGGCTTTGCACATCAGTGTTTGGGTCATAGGATTACATTATCCTTCCAAGTTTCACCTGATATGATCCAGTAGATTCGGAGCAAATTGGCTGTGACAGACGGACGGACAGACAGACAGACGCACGAGTGATCCTATAAGGGTTCTGTTTTTAATTTTTTGTACGGAACCCTAAAAACCACAAAGAAGCAGCCATGAAAAACATAACACTTCTTTTCGGGCAGTCTGATAAAAAACCACTCCGCATCCAGAGCTGCTCGCATCTGACTACAAGTTTGGTATAGAATGCTTGTTCGATCTCACGATCTGAGCCACTTGTCAACCGCTTCGGGTATCTTTTTACTGATCGCAAATTATCCTTTTATGGTGGGGAAAATGCGCAAGATTTCTATTAGGCACGATGTTATTTGCTGTGCTGTTATTCATTGCGTTATGCCTTCTATGAACTTTCTGCGTACACACATAAGATTAGATGGGGAAAGTGAATCTATCATGATGATTATTGAAGTGATTATATTTGAGACATGTAAAAACATTAATTATTAACAAAAACAAAAATCAACGTATGACTTGGCAGTACCTATCGCGTTCGACTGAAGTTAAAAACGCCTATTTAGAAATTTAGCATCTGTCCCACGGACATAACAACATGTTTTCCAAGAAAATGCCTACACAGGACAACTATCGGTAACTCTCTGCTTTGTGTGCAAAATAACTAATAAATTGTCCATTGACATCTTTATGCGTTTATCGCCGCGTGCGCAGCCATGACCTGCGCTGCGGTTATCGTCATACGATACCGACTGTGACGACCTGACTCCGAGACTGAAGTGTCTTAGGTAATTAACCTGGCTATCGAGATATATACTCATATAGAAAATGTTTAAGTACCTACTTCCTTAATAATTATCCGACGCGTTAGCCTAGTCGGTAACCCTGCCTACGAAGCCAACGGTCCTGGGTTCGAATCCTGTATGGGCAAATATGGGTAAGGACCAAAAAGTTGTCCACGCTAACTCACTCAATTAAATTTTCTATGAAACTTTTCCGTTGTGACACGAAAGTTAGCCATACAATTGTAGGGATAATTTTCGTCGCACAACGGAACTTTTTTCAACTTCGCTGTTTGTATGGTTAACTGCGCTTAACAGTGGTCCAACTTTTTGGTCCTTACCCATATTTGTATGATGAGCGCGAGTATGTTTTAAGTACCTATGTATGTCTCTATTTAAGTATGTTTACCGTTGTCTAGTACACATAGTACAATCCCAGAGCTTAGTTTGGGACTACGTGAATAATTTCGTGATTGTTTGCTGTTGTGTTTTGGTTTCATGGCGCAATACAATGTGCAGCTTACTTATAAAGCCCGATTTACATTGGTCAAGGACAGTTGGACAGTGATAGTGGACAGTACAGTAGTGTAAACTGATCGGACAGTATCGAGTCAAGTTCCTTCTATTTTTTCACTCCACTATCACACTGACACTGACATTGACACTGTACTTGCCACTGTCCTTGACCAATGTAAATCGAACTTAAGGCTGACTTTTTTTTATGGCATAGGATGGCAAACGAGCACACAGGCCACCTGATGGTAAGTGAAAACTGTGACCCATAGATATTCGCATTCACAAGACTGCAAATGCACTGCCAACCCTGAGGACTAAGATAGAATGCCTCTATGCTAGTAATTTCACCGGCTGTCTTATCCCCAAACCGGAACACAACAATGCAAACACTGCTGCTTGGCGGTAGGTTAATGGATAAGATGGTGGTACCAACCCGGACGGACCCCGCACAAGGTCTTCCCACAAGTAATTAAGTGTTTATTTTATTTTGTTTATAATATTATAGTTTTTGAGGAAAACCGTTTAAGGTTACTTTTTTAGTTAGGTTCGTTATTCATCTGATAAGATTCTAACGTTATGTTGCAGAGTCAAATGTATATGGTAGTTTAAATTGGCTAACGTAGCGTAACCAAGCATCACCTGTTGTTTGGCGTTCTACCGGAACGAATTATGTATATACTTAGGCACTCCGTGTATTTACCTAATACCTACATATACAGGGTGTCCGGTAAATAGTGGACTATCTTACAGGGCTGGATCACAATTAATCAGAATGGAGTTTATGTGAAAATTACCTATTTGGAAGCTAGCCGACAAATTGGTGAGCGACGATATGCCTCCGAACTCAAGAGGTCGTTCATGAAACGCTGCTGAGCCTGCATTAGGGCTGGCGGCAAGCAATTTGAACACTTGCTTTAAATTTAAGAAAATGTATGTTATTACCTTTTATCGTAGTGTCGTTGTATTTCACATTAATGTAAACTGTCTTTTAAAACACTTAGAACCAGCTAACCAGATTTTAAACGGAAGCAAAAGTCGTTTATTAAATTCGCTAGTTTGATAAAATTCAGTCTTTGTTGGACAAACTTAATAATAACTTCGCTGCTGTAATCAATAAACTCAATTGTTATATCATTTTAGAATCTCCATTAACCAGGCCAATTTTTAGGAAAGCAGCACTACAAGTCTTAGTACATTTTTTTACACCGTGTTATGTTAAACTTGCCGCAAGTTAAACGCAGATTCCTAAACTTTAAATTTGATTTGAAAAATTTAAAAAAACTGCCGAATTTTTATTCATTTTGTTGATAGGGTCTTATAGCAAACAGCTATCTTTCACAGCAAACGAAACTGATTTTTTTTAATAAATGTGGCCGCGGCATCGAAAATGGTGAACCAGGGTACCGCATTTCCAAATTTTTATATTCTTGTAGTATAAACACTTGCGAAATTTCATAGTTCTAGGTCAACGGAAATACGCTGCAAATTTTGATTCCCTTGAGAGAGTCGAATTATTTGTTTTTAGCGGAATAAACGGCCGTATCGTTTTTTTACGTTAATTTAGAAGTTTGAATCTTTCACAACTTCAAGGAACTGTAAACCGGAGTATATGATTTTAATTTCAACTCCATACCTTCACGCGTTTCTGAGATGAAGGGTATTGACAGACAGGCGGACAAACGGACATCAAAGTGATCCTATAAGGGTTAATTTTTTTCCTTTTTAGGTGCGGAACCCTAAAAAATTACACAGTTCCCGAAGGAATAGCTATAAACAACGAGGATGAAGTCGCGGGCATAAGTTATATAACGCTCCTAAGGTATGCCACCGACTCGTCCAAATGCAAATGACTCAAATAAGCAAGGCCTGAATTAAACAATTCAGTCGACGGGCAATGACATCATGCCACATCAAGTCTGTGTGTGCATTGGAGATGTTAATAAGTGCTATAAATAAGTGTTACCTATAGGTGTTTTGGTTTTAAGAAGATTGTGAAGCTAAAAAAATCCATACAAAATGTGAAAGGGTAAGGACCAAAAAGTTGGACCACAGTTAAGCGCAGTTAACCATACAAAAAAGAATATGTTAAGAATAGCTAAACTTAAGTGGCAGTGGGCGGGCAAAGAATGGAGATGGGTGAGAAACGGCTGGAGCTAAATTTGTATGGATTTTCTTCACAGCTGCGCGATTTTAGCGGCGCGCTTCATAAACCTTTTAAGTATTTAGCTTGCATGCATGGCTCCCATGTAAAAACACAAATGCGTCGAGTAGCGAGAAAAAGCAAGGTATAGGGTTATTTATGTTGATAGAAAGGTAACCAGCAAAACTTGGAAAATTGTCTAGTCAGGTAAAGTCAGTTAGTTTCGTAAATCTTGACCAAATAAAAAAATGTATTTCAATTTGAATGTTTATATCTTTACCATATAAATAAACTAGAGGACCCAACAGACGTTGTCCTGCATGATATCAGCCATGCAGGACAACGCCATCTGGCGGGTTTATTTGTGAATCTAAACCATCCTCGAATCCACTTGAACATACACAAAAAAAAACGTTGAAATCGGTTCAGCTGTTTAGGAGGAGTTCACTGTCAACACACGGACAGAAGAATTATACAGGGTGTAAGGGACGGCTCACCGAAAACTGAAACCATAGCTTCAGACCATTGTACTGAACTGAAATCCAGTGGAACATTTCCCGGGAAAACGAAAATTTTCTCGTTTTTTTTTTTCCACGTTTTTGCATATAAACCGATCTAGGACAACATATTATGACATACTGAAGCTCATTATGTAAAAAAAACTGTGAAAGCGGCATTTTCACGTAAAAAACGAGAAAATTTTCGTTTTCCCGGGAAAAAATCAACTGGATTTCAGTTCAGTACAATGGTCTGAAGCTATGGTTTCAGTTTTCGGTGAGCCGTCCCTTACACCCTGTATATATAAAGATAGCGCACCTCAATAGTGTATGTATTGTATGTTTTGCCAACGTACAAAATCAGTTAAAATCCCGCAAAACCGTGAACTGTTTAACAATGTCACTGTACGCGTGAAAATCGTTTTTCTGTGAAAATCTACCATAACAGTTTTAATCTCTATGAAACCTAATTCGTCAAGTGCGGATTTTTATCATTTATCCATTTCCTTTTGCACTACGTAAGCTAAAAGGAATGTCAGTTTTAATTTTATGCACTTTTTTATTTAGTAGTAAAGTCAGCAAATCAAAATTATTACGCTTCCAACTTTTTCCAATAAAATTTATTCTTAGATTTTTTTCGCTAAACGCCTAAGTGATTGAAAAAATGCAACGTCATCAAAAAAAAACACGCTTAATGTACTTATTGTTAATCAAAGAAAAACTATGCATTTTTGACTAACGAGTAGATAAACAGGACCAACCGTATTTTTTGTTGTTATCAGTGTGCAAATTTGATAAGATATCAAGTGATTTGTCGAGCGACTTGCATTGTTAAGGCATTAAAAGTTTTAATGTCTTAATTTAAAACTGTCCTGAGAGATTAGGTGCATTTAAGCAAAATCAAGGTCACCAATGTAATGAAAAGAGTATCCTGACGCAACAGTTTCGGCGACAAAAATGGCGTTTACTTTTTAAACTTTGAATGTAGATAATAAATAGGGTTCTTTTTAACACTTTACTTTGTAAGACTTCGAGTAATATTTCCGTTATAAATTATTTGTGTGATGAGGTGAGTATTTGTCCCTGAGTCATGGAAGTTTCCTATGTATTTGTTTATGCCCTTCTATAAGTATTTATTGTTTTCTAGTAAATACTAGTGCAAGCGTCCTCTGAGTATCCACATCCATCCATCCATCCATACTTCCATCCATCCTAATATTATAAATGTCAAAGTAACTCTGTCTGTCTATTTATTACACTCTCACGGCTTAAACGCTGGTCCGATTCCTATTTTTTTTTATAGAGATATCTTAGTTCCCGGGGAAGGTCATAGGATACTTTTAATCCCGGAAAATAGGACAGTTCTTGAGTAATAAGCATGGATCGGAAATTCGGATCGATATTTACCTAAAGTTGGCAAAATCCCGGAAAAAGATAGGTAAACATGGCGTCGGCTTCTTAAAAATATTATTTTAATAATTTAAGTTCTGGGATTTTGGGATTCTACAAAACGTTAATATAATAATTACTTTACATCTAGGATAAAACGTTCTGTTTTGCTCCTATAAATTCGTTAAGTTAATAAGTTACAGGTAAATTAAATAACATTTGGTTAAACATATACATGGAAAATAACTTCAAACAGTTAATATAAATAAATAATTATGAATTAATGCCGGTGTAATTTATTTATTTTGAAATCCCGGAAATTTTATATGAATTATATGATTGAGTCCACCTCCATACAACTGAACAACAAAGCCGGCGCTAAAGTATAGGTAAATATCGATCCGAATATCCGATCCCTAATAAGCGATAAACTTCAACGCGAAAGGAGTTGCAGAAAACGGCTAGAGACAATATAATATATTTCTCGATTATTTACTTCGCTTAAAATTAGTTAAGCATTTTAAATGAGCTGAATTTTATTCAAAAAAAAAAATGTCCTCTTATACCAAATTTAGGCATTACATACTTGTTTATGTCCCGCCAAGGCTACAACCGGCTGACATTGTGCCATAGACGTTATAGATTAGAGGTATTTTGTGGCTCTATGGTAGGTAAACATATCGTAAAAAAGTAACCTTGACTTTTACTGCAACCGGTTGTGCATCAGATATTTCTAATTTAGTTTCGTTATAACATCAAAATGTTAATATTCATGTTATCCGATGTATTAAAAAATATTTTAGCAATTCTAAGAAAACTGGTTTGAGATGTTTCCGCTGTCTGTCTGTCACCTGGCTGTATAATAAAATAAATATTTAATCCGTGTGGTTGCCGGCTTAGAATTGTGCCACTCCATGTCTTCCCGTGGAAGTCGTAAGAGGCGACTAAGGGAATATAGGCTTGTAGTACTGTTAGGCGATGGGCTTGCTACCTATCACTAATATACACTGTTAAACATCTTAGCCTAATTGTGCAAATTGTGGTTACAGAGTTATCAACAACTTTTTGGAGTTGTTAGTAATTCTGTAGCTCTGCCTAACCCACTCTGGGAACGAAGGCGTGAGTTTATGTATGTATGTATTTAATCCCATACAACAAACGTGATTTTTTTGCCGTTTTTTGCTAATGTTGTATAGATAATGGTACGGAAGCCTTATAGTATGGTACGCGAGTCCGACTCGCACTTGGCCGGTTTTTATTTGAGGCTATTTTACTTTTTGCTTTTTAATTACTCTTATAATTATGATTAACCGCCGTACTTAAACTTTTAGAGACTAACTAATACATTCGTTACTCTTTCAAACTTTTCCATGAAAAATCATCACTAATGAGTAATGAACGACTTAAGTAATCATCTGTTATTTAAAAGAAATAAGTAGTTGTAAGTAAGCACAAAAATACTTTTAGGACTGTACTTTTTTGCGAAGTCATTAAAGTTTTTCGCATAATGTATCATTTCGCATAAAATCGTGTGACCTGAATCGGTTTTTACAATTGAAAGGGATAAAAACTAACCTTACCTAATCTACACAATAGACGTTTATTAAATTCTGCAATGTCAGCCTAAAAGGGTGTTATGCGAAACGATATTATGTGAAATTAAACATTAGGACAAACGATAATATGGATCGCGAATGACACCCTCATTTAGGTACCTGCTTGCCACGACCAAAATGATTCCCAAAATTATCGGAATTGACTTGCAAGATTTGGCATAGACTAAAATATTTACGTAAATACTTTTTTTATCCTGCAAAACTGGAAAGTTCCCGAGGGAATAGCTATAAGCGAGTTCAGTCGTAAAGTAAACAGAATGATAACAATAAAAGGTAATTTATATTCCAATTACTACATTGGTGTTTACGACTAATAAAGCACGTAGGTACCCTTTTCTAGTTACTGATGATTAAAAATGACATCATACGGTACGGTAGCATTAGGTATTTAGCAATACTTTTCTCTTAGTCATCCCTCTATAATATTAGGTAGTTATAATACAACTACAACTTAGTTACAGCAGATATAAACAATAAAATGCAAAATACTGCGCCGGGAAATGACTAACAAACTTACTTAAAAAAAAATAAGTGTGTCTTTTTTGTCTGGGTTTTTGGTAAAAAAAATATGGCAAAGAGATGGCAAACTTCTGTGACCCATAGACATTTGAAATCTCAAGACTACAATCGAAAAACTGCAATCCTGAGACTGCAAATGCGTTGGTAACCCTGAGGACTGAGATGGAATGCCTCTATGCTAGTCATTTCACCGGCTGTCATATCCCCACACTAGATCACAACCAATATCCAAAAACCTATCCACTAGTTGTCAATAGAGTTAATAAATATCGTCGGTGATACTGCAAAACCGCGTAAGTAACAAATTTATGATAGAGCAAAATAAACCTTATGATCTTATTAAAAAGGTGCATTTTGCTCCTTATTTAAAATGTCACTTACGCGGTTTTGCAGTTTCACCGACGATATATTCCGTGAACATTCTTACTTGCTTAATATAGGTATTAAACAACTTTCTAACCTCAAAATGAACTGTTTTTAGCTAAAACAGCTATTTCAAAATTGAAGGGTCCACGGAAAGATCATGACATGTCTAGTCACTACATTAGTAACTTTTTGAGATATCGCGATTTCAAAGTTAGGAACCATGTCATTTTGTATGTAATTTTCGTGTAGAGGTTTTTTAAGAGCGAAAAGATACAAGTTATATGAAGATTTATATCTGAATCTGACTGGAAGGTATTCGGTATTTCGTCCTCTACATTTTGAGATTCAAAACTCAATTTCAAAAAAAAGTGACAAGACATGTTCTTTCCGTGGACCCTTCAAATAAAATAAAGCAATCACAGACAATACATTGGCGAAGTATGTGCAAAATGTACACTTAGTTTACTTTATTTACGACAAAAGAGCTGTATTAGCCAAAAAACGTTTCATTTTAAGGTTAGAAAGTGGTTTACTACACTAGACAAGACAGAATACACGGTGTACATAGTTCTAGAATAAATATTGCTCATGAATTCATTACATTGATGTTTACGATCAGTGACACTCGTTACTATGACATCACTCAGCAAGTTGTAAACTAATTAAAACCAACAGCAATACATACAAACTAGTAAATAGTTACTCATTCAATCTCTGCCAAGGGCGCGACTAACATTGATAAGGTACCCAAGCATAGCGTCAAACACTACGCGTAAATCTTGCGCTACTACTATTATTTGTTTTTTTTTAACCCGTCTGTTAAATGCCGGCGCCAAAATCGGTCCGGTTTTGGAACTACGATACACAGATACACACGTTAAATTTATAATGTCCCTCTGTGTGTGTTGGAGGTTAAATAGGAACAATAGTCTGACCAGTGTGTGTCATAAGATTTTTTCTCAAATTTTTCACATGGCAACAATTTTACCTATGAAACAAGCTGACACATTATGAGTGCCTATGAGCATTTCTAAAAAAGTTTGTACATTTAATTTACGACTTCGATTTGCAAAAAAAAATGCAGGTTGGTAGGGTGAATGAAGCTGAGCCTAAATAACATAGTCTCCCAAAATGTCCTCATACATTTGTATGAAACTTTCCTTTTTTGTTATTAACTTTCTTCGTAAAAAGGAAAGTTTCATACAAATGTATGAGGACATTTTGGGAGACTATGTTATTTAGGCTCAGCTTCATTCACTCTACCAACCTGATTTTTTTTTTGCAAATTGACGTCGTGAATGAAATGTACAAACTTTTTTAGAAATGCTCCTATACAGTCGCTATGCATTTCGTGATTCCAGATAGTGATATTATGAATTTGACGCATTTTTGTGTCACCACTTGCTGGTCGGACTCTAGCTTGTGTATGTATTTACTCACGCAGAGATAAGTTCGCCTTTGTACATTCTTTATGTTTTACATCTTCTTTGTATTGTTTATACTATTTAGTAAAAAAAGTGTTTAAGTGTAGGGCGACACACCAGCCGTTAGTATAGAATAACTCAAAATTTATTTACTCTACAAAGCTCTAAATTATTATGCTTATTAAAGTTTCCCCAATTGCTCTAAATCCAAAAAAATATAAAATTGGCTCAAATAGTTCTCGAAACGTTGACTTATAAAAATCACTATTTTTGCCATGCGCCATTTGTAGGGTTTTGGATTCAATTTTTGGTGTACCAGATCAAAGTTTAGCTTTATGACTTCCCAGTATATAAGTTATGTGGTAATACATGTTAGGTATTAGATCCTAAAAAACGTTAAACAATTGACCAACAACTCTTTTCGACTTTATTTGGTAAAATGTGTAGGACTTTCTTGGGCGACAATCGACCATACATTCCTCTAACTACGCTTCAACAAAGCTGCAAAATTATCCCCTTTTTTAACATTTAATGATATTGGTAGAAATATCATAAATAGTTACCCGAAAATATCCAAAAGCAATATTTAATTTAATCTTTTAACTGACGCAATTTTTAAGCCATGGTCTTGTCTGAAGCGCCAGTAGATTCACTCTGATTTACCGACATGTCAAACAGTCCTGCGACTTATTTACTGAATTAATTATATGTATTTTAATGTCTTACATCAGTAAAATGCTGTTTTATGGTATGAGCATGATCTCATAGCTCGTTAAAATATTTAATATACCTACTAAGTATTATTAAAATATCGAGGCAAAGATTTAGTATTAAAAAAAGAGATTTGCATCGATTTCTGGGATATTTTTGGACGTTTTCATCCGATAAAGTTTACTACGCACGAAGAGGTCGAATTTAGCGTAACTTCTTAAATATTCCATAGGTACCATTTTTTAGCGAAATTGAATTAAGCCGGTGATAACAGTTTTGCCAGCTAATTTGTTAATTCATGAACCTGTGGTTTACGTAATTATTGACGTATTATCTTACTGTCTTCGTTACCACAGTTCACTAATTATACTTGATAAAAATGGCAGCCAACAATACGATGTCAACAGCAATATTGTTTTACTGAGTAGCAAGTGGAAAGAAGTGGTCTCTGCCTACCCCTCTGGGAAACAGGCGTGATTTAATGTATGTATGTATGTATGAATAGAATACACGCCCAGGCTGATAATTGTGATGTTTTTCAGTTATCTTTCTGATACCTATTCCCTTTTTTACGGAGCGGCCATTACATCCATTCAACATCAGTCAAAATAATCTCCAAGAATAAATTAAGATTACCAAACCGATAACGCTGTTGCAAAATATACTCTTATGCAAATTTATTCAAGACTTTATTCAAAAATTTGCTGTTTAAAATTACTTGCAGACTTATCAACAATAAGTTAAGTCATATTTTTAATTAGATGAAGTAAGATCACAGACAGACAGTTCGGGAGTCGTTCTTTTGGTGAAAGGTTGAAGCAAATGTAAGTATACAAAATATTTTTAATACATTTGTCGTAGTATTTACGACAATTTTTTTAAAAGAATGTAAACATGAACTGTCAGATTACAAGATCCTATAACAACAAGTTATATCTTATACCCATCCATACCTCGTATTTCCGCGATGTGAGAATCATATTCCGACCGGCTCCTCACGTATTCCTTCCTGGGCGCCGTATGGAGAGCCTGATGTCTGTACTCCGAGTACCACTCGAGAGGCGACTCAGGCCTCTCCTCACTGTACTCAACCTTGGTCACCCTCTCAAACTTAAACCTCACTTCCTCCTCCTCAGCTTCCACATGTTTCAACTTGTAACTAGGAAACTGGCTTTCGTAACTTTTGCTCGGCGATTCCGTATCCCGCGTATGTTTCAGCTTAACTTCGATTTTGGGTGATTCTGCTTGCCGTTTGCGTTGCTCGATCCTTCTTTCTATTTCGTCTACATCTATAGACGAGTCTATGGTGTCGACGGCTTCTCCGGACCATACTTTTTCGTAATATTTGACGCGATCGCGGAGGTTACTTTGCGACGGGGACTCGCGGCCGTCGGACATGGCGGCATGACCTCAGCGGTCGGAGGTTCGCTCGATACTGAGAGGTATTATTGCGACTATTGCGAGCGCAGGCTTTGCGCAGGCGTCGTCAACACGTGCAGACACCTCCTAGACGGAGCTTTGGATGCCGTTGGAAAGTTGGCTGAAGCTGGGTTACGGGTTTGTGTGGACCTAGATTCGTTGGTACATTTTGGTGATAGTATTTTGATATCACTGACGTTGTTTAGTTACGTGCAGTTTTAGTCATATAAATATAAAAAAAATGTTCATTATTTTATTAAGCACATTTTTACGGTTTGGTACCCAAAGGGTACGGAATTACAGAGCCTCCGCTTTCGATCGGTCTGTCTGTCGGCGCGCTGTATCTCATGATAGCTATGTAATAGGTCGACAGTTGAGGTTTTTACAGTGTGTATACCTAAATAATACCTAAGTACATAAATATGTATGTGTACAATTTAGTACCTTGATATAATTGCTGTGGCAGTTGACATGATATTAAATAGACAAGGTACTAAAGTGTAGACTTATTTATGAACTCGACTGTACAACGATAAATCATAAAAATACATACATACCTTCACGCCTTTATTCCTATATTATTAGTGGGATAGGCAGAGCGACAGACAAAAAAAAAAAAAAAAAAAATTAAAAAAAAAAAACAAAAACAAAAATTTAATAAAAAATTAAACAACGCCAATACAACAATGGTCATGGAACATTTCGTGTGTGGTTATAGGTTGTTATTAAAAGTTGAGTTAGCAAAAAAATTGATATTTTTTTTCTATAGCTTCAGGATAATAGCATACTTTTATTGTTAATTATTAGTCTATCAGCCTTGCCCGTCAAATATGTACCTAGGTACTATCAGCCCAATGGAACCCTGAGTCCCTGACCCTCCATAGAATTGTGTCACAGTGACGTTATAAAACAATTGTTTGACACTTCTTACGACTTGAATCATAACGTCACTTTGACGCAGTTCTATGGTGGGTCACGGTTCCATTGGGTTTTTAGTGCATTGCCCTTGTTTTTCAGGTCACCTCACCACGTTGGTGATTCAATTAATTAATTAAGTAAAGAGACCGTACCTATGCGAGAGCTCAGCGACTTTAGGACGTCACCCTGGGACGTAACTACTTAAAAAAAATGATTTTAGATTTAATGGTTCCATTTAAGTTTTTTATCTTTATATTAAATGCAATTATCGCAATCAGCGAACTTGCCCGCGATTTTAAGTCTCAAAGATAAGGAGACAAGGTCAACCAAAACAAGAAGATTATCAACACACGTGTGTCCGTATTTTTCAGTTTATATCGCATTTATAAGTTTTGTAACATATTTTAATATACAGACGCTGTATTAAATGCTTTTGGTTCAGAAAATAATGCTCTTTGGGTTTATTTATTTCTTTAATTGTTTATATGCAATAAAGAGTTGACATACATACAACTAAAACTAAGATATATAAAGATTATACTGAAACATTAAATCTAAAAAATTCCCCCTGCGGCTTTGTACCAAAGATGCTGGCAGCTTTTTTTTCTTGTTGAAGGGTTAAACTAATTTGTCGAGCGAGTAAACTGCCAGCTTTAAATTTAAGTAAACTAATTCATTGCTTTCTCGAATACGGTTCTAACGTTTTTCATGTAAAATAACGGAATAAATCTCTTTCTAGGTCTTGAAATTGAAATCGATCTATCAATTTGTAATCTTCGGATAAATTGGGTTTCAATCGAGAGATGCCAAACATACGAATTATGAATAACCGCTCGTCCCTATAATATGTTCAGAAACGATAAGCAAATGGCTTATATTATGTAACATGTATCTGTAGTTGTATTTTGATATTAACATTAAAGTATCGCATGTCATTAAAGTATCGTTAATCTATGTGGTGGCCTTAATGTTCACATTAAAGTATCGGTGACCGATACGATGGATGTATTCTCTGTTTACCTCTGAGGTTGACTGGTAGAGAATGCCTTTAGGCATTAAGTCCGCCATTTGTACTTTTTACTTTTGTATTGTGCAATAAAGTTTAAATAAATAAATACATAAATATAAATACTTTAATGTAAACATTAAGATACAGCTTCCTCGCATATTGTAGAATCCCCATAATAATTATGTATGTAGATAATGTTAAGTAAGTAATCATTATGAACCAGTGACATAAACTACTAAGTATTTCCAAATGTAGAAACTTTTACCAAAATACTTTGACAAAGAGTCCCGGGTTGCTCAGTTGCTAAAAAATAATACAACTAAAGATTAAATTCACCTTCGAGTTGAGTTGACCTACATAATCATCGGATATTGAGCACCCCTCACCCCTCCATTTGTTCACTTTAAGTCATGGTATCGGGTTTTATGGTCTCTGGTCACGAAGATGGTATCGCTCGGTGACTCAGGCTGACATAAGAAACCGATATGGGGTAGAGAAATGCGTCTTACATTTTGCTGATATTATGTTTGTGTTTTCACAAGTTTTTATTTAGGTTGCAATGTATGTACGGGTCAAATCTTGAATGTTAAATTTGACCCACTTCCCGTTGGCGGAATGAGCTGGAATTCGGACCACATATAAATAAATAAATAAATAAAATCATTTATTCTGTAAGTAGGCCCTGTAGGCACTTTTACAAGTCTGAATCTACCATCTACCAGCGCTTCAAGAGACCATTGTTGAGAAGAAGCACCGCAAGAAACTCAACAGTAAGCCATTTTTTTAAATAAAGAACTTATTACAATACTAAACATAAGCTATCTAATTTAAATGTCACAGGGATGTACAGGTCCCAGTAGTAATAATAATTAAATTAGTAAAAATGTCAGTTTAAAATATTAATACAATTCCGGAGATGTAAAGTCTCCAAATGTCAAATTAAAATTAAATATAGGTAAGTAGGTAATTAAACAAAAAAACAAAACAACAAACACAAACAAGGGAGATGTAGAAAGTCTCCACGGTCAATTTTGGAGATGTAAAGAGTCTCCAGATGTCAAATTAAAATAATAAGCATACAAGGAGATGTATATAGTCTCCACGGTCATTAATAATTGTAATACAAATAATTCAGTCCCAAGCATTGTCATCATTTATATAATCTTTAATACTATAATACGCATATGTAAACAGAATGACAATGCAATATTATGGTATTTAATAGGTGATCTGATGATGGAGTCGGAAGGTGGCGACAGGATCTCTGCTATTCTTAACGTGGACCTACCGTGTTAGGACTCAATAGTTTGGTCTCGATAAGCAGATAAAGATTTTGTAAAATAAGGTACAGTTCGCCACAAAAGATTGTCCCAAAAAAATATTTTTAGACAGAAACTAAATTTTTATGAACTTACTTATAAAGATATTTTAATTTATCGTGTGGTTGCCGGGATAGAATAGTACCACTCCTTGTCTTCCCGTGGATGTCGTAAGAGGCGACTAAGGGAATAAAGGCTTGTAGTACTGTTAGGTGATGGGCTTGCAACCTGTCACTAATACGCTGGTAAACATCTTAGCCTTTTTGTGCAGAATGTGGCTACAGAGTTATCAACAAGTTTTTAAAGTTGTAGGTAATTCTGTAGCTCTGCCTACCCCACTCTGGGATTACAGAAACTCAGAAACGAAGAAAGTTAATGATTTATTAAAGCACAGCTCACACCATTAACGCCTGAATTATGATACTTGAAAAACCAGTCAAGTTCGAGTCGGACTCGCGAACTGAGGGTTTCGTACCACCGCACAGTAGAAGTAGGTATGTACGTATATACACTCATGGACAAATTTAGAGGAACGCAAAAATACAACTAGACTAATAAAACGTATTTTATACGTTGTAAGTCAGATAATGAAAAAAGCTTGGGTCATTTAAATAAATTGGTTATTATTATTACCTTAAAATTTATGTTTTTAATTGTTTTCTAATACTTCATTTGTTTTTCTTTTGCATTAACTTTATGCGATTTTTTGGAAAATTTCAGTTTGTGCAACATAAATTGTATTTTTTTTTAAATAATACGAGTATTTTTCGTTATAATTGTTAAAAATGCACATTTTAAAGAAAATAAAACAAAACATATTGTCGCAGAAAACGACAACAATAATCCAAAAAATATATAGCATACTTAAAGGGATATTCATTTGTTTTTTGTTCATTTTATGTTTACTGTAACGATACACAATAATCTTCCGAATTAATTAAAAAATAAAATAAAATAAAAATCATGTTTTTTGTTATAAAATTATTATTTCTTCCCGTTCCTCTAATTTTGTCCATGAGTGTACTTTCCTTTTTTTATTCTGTTTCAAATCGGATCAGCGCGAACCCAACTCACCCTTGACCTATTTTTAGTATTTGTTGATCTTATTATCCAGGGTTTGTTCTATAAACATACCAAATT
Organism: Acleris emargana; assembly: GCA_927399475.2. Taxonomy (NCBI): domain Eukaryota; kingdom Metazoa; phylum Arthropoda; class Insecta; order Lepidoptera; family Tortricidae; genus Acleris; species Acleris emargana. Next base: position 2,278,463 of record OV656841.1, read on the forward strand.
TGGCACTTGTATGTTATAATTATAACGCAAATATTTATTTCTAAGTTTTGTCAGATGGCCGAGATAGTCGAAGACTTCTCGAGTAAAAAAAAAAAAAAAAAATATCAGGGAAAATGTCACACCAATTGACCTAGTCCTAAACTAAGCTCTAGGCTTGTGCTATGGGTACTAGACAACGATATAAATACTTATATAAAGAAATATATACTTAAATACATAGAAAACATCCATGACTCAGGAACAAATATTCGCGCTCATCACACAAATATCTGCCCTTACCGGGATTTGAACCCAGGACCGCTAGCTTCGTAGGCAGGGTCACTACCAACTAGGCCAGCGCGTCGTCGTAGCGTCCGCGTACCGGAAGACGCGGCGTAGGTAGGTCTCCAACAAGGTGGACGACGTCTTTTTGTTAGATTTTTTGATGGGTTTTCCTGTAATCTACAAGCAATGAACTATTATATTTTGTATTTTATTCAAAAAAATTGTCTCATTTGTTTCGGAGATTGACCATACCCCCCTGGGGTATGGTCGATTTTAGTTTTCTTTCGTGAATAATGTCAAAATTGTTTATTTTACAATAATAACAAAAATACATACATACATTATCTTCACGCCTGTAATCCCACAGTGGGATAGGCAGAGAGCTACAGAATTATTAACAACTTTAAAACTTGTTGATAAGTCAGTAACCACATTTAGCACAAATAGGCTAAGATGTTTACCAGAGTTTTAGTGACAGGTTGCAAGCCCATCGCCTAATAGTACTACAAGCCTATATTCCCTTAGTCGCCTCTTACGACATCCACGGGAAGACATGGAGTGGCACTATTCTAACCCGGCAACCACACGGCACAAAAATATATTTGAGATAACGAGCCCTCCTCTACTTAAGTCCCTAATTTGTCCTCCAAAAAGTAATCTTAATTAAAAAACAAAATTGTTTATTTTGCAGTTTGGGTAATCAAGTTACATAATTATGTACCAGATTTCAACTCAATCGGTCAAGTACTTTCGGAGCAAATTGGCTGTGACAGGCGGACAGACAGACAGACGCACGAGTGATCCTATACGGGTACCGTCTTATAATTTTACTGTACGGAACCCTAAAAATAAAAAAGTGAATTCTGTTAGCTTTTAAACATGTTCAAGAACAAGATGGCTGTAGCAATCCAGAGGGACCCTACACAAGTAAGTACCACCACAATCGTAGTCCAACATCACATGCAACAGATGGTGCAACTGCCAAAAATATCCACGGGCAAAAATCAGCTGACCCCTCCATCCTTTTCTAACCTGTTCCACACTATATCTGTCATCTCAATTGAATGGGGCCGAAGCCCTTCCGCCCTTGACTCCTAATTTAGGGCACTGCGCAGTGCGCACCAGACTGTGACCCAATTCGGACCCTTCCTAATTCCCGGCCGATTAAATTGGACCTACTGGGAATTGTTTTAATGGCTGCTTATAATATACTATCAAAAACAAATTATGGGTAAGGACCAAAAAGTTGGGCTCGCTAAGTCACTCAATAAAAATTTCTATTAACCTTTTCCGTTGTGACACGAAAATTAGCCAAACAATTGTAAGGATACTTTTTGTCACACAACGGAACTTTTTTCAACTTCGCTTTTTGTATGGTTAACTGCGCTTAACTTTGGTCTTACCTTTTTGGCCCTATCGTGCAAGTTTTTGATGTCATGCTTAGCCACGACTGTGACGAAACCATTTCATTTTTAATCAGGTACAATATCACACAAAATGACCTAGTCCCAAACTAAGCTCTAGGCTTGTACTATGGATACTAGGCAACGATAAACATACTTGTACAGTGAAATACATACTTGCATACATACAAAACACCCAAGACTCGAACCTGGGACCGCTAGCTTCGTAGGGTCACTACCAACTACGCTAACTGCATCGTCAATGCAAATACAAATGCATCCAAACCGGCTCATCATCCACGCAGCGCTATGGCAGGCTTCAAGCTCGTCTTGTTTTGTTTTCTGGGAAATCGGACAATCCCCGGTGTGTGAGTAACAATTTCACCGAGAATAGAGAATTTCATAGTACGGGTTTGTATTCGATCTGAGAATTTAGATTGTACACACAACATCACACCTAACTAACCATTAAAGACAGAGCAGAGAGAAAAAGAAAGAGATGTATATATGTGTATTATGTCAACTTCTATGCATTCTAGTGCGACTCTCTTTCATGCAATATTTCAGATTTCTGAAGTGTATAGCTAGATGTGTTGCTGTGTGTACAAGTTGTAGATGTAAAATTTTATTGCCCTTTGATATTATTTTAAAATCATAAACCAACTGCCCGTGTGGTTGCCGGGTTAGAATAGTGCCACTCCATGTCTTTCCGTGGATGTCGTAAAGGTGGGTACAGACTGGTGAAACGTAACATGCAATGTGTCACGAATTCACCGTACACATTGCTGCAATGTAAAAAGATAAAACATAAAAGATGTTTATTCAGTAAGTAGGCCGCACGGGCACTTTTACACGTCAAAAATCTACCAGCGCTTCGGAAGAGACCACTGCTGAGAAGAAACGCCGCAAGAAACTCAACAGTACGTCGTTTTTTAAATATTGCTAATGATATTATACAATAATAAACTTAACCTAGCATTATATAAAACAATGAATCTCACATAACACCAAAAATGTATTCATGCGTAGTTGAGCAGGAAAACGTGTCAAAACTCAGAATTGTCACAAAACTAATAAGCAACAGTAATATAAAAAAAATATATATATAGAAAGTATACAAGTTATACTTACCTGTGACGGTGCAAGACCACATGCATAAAAGTTTCGATACATTCTCCTACAGAAACCGTGTCCCCTAGACAATAATACAATATTTACATATTTTTTAAGACTAATTTAAATTATTAAATTATTTAGGTGTTGGCCAAGCATTTTTATCTGTTAGATAGTCTTCGACCCTATAGTAAGCTTTAGACATCAACGACTTTTTACCCGACTGCGTCAGAAGGAGGGTTATGTTTTTCGAGCGTATGTATGTATGTATGAATGTATGTATGTATGTATGTATGTATGTATGTATGTATGTATGTATGTATGTATGTATGTATGTCTATTTCTGGGCACGCTCTGCAGCCTAAACGGCTTGACCGATTTTAACATACTAGGTGTCATTCGATTCGTCTTAATTGCCGAAGTGACATAGGGTATATAATATTTCAAAATGGCGTCTGCAAAAAAAAAGGGGGGGTTTTAAAAAAAAAAAATTGTTTGTTATAGCAATATGGGTCTCAAATGAAAGCTAGTAAATAGCCCATTCCAAATATATATTCATTATAATACTTTGATGCTACCGTTTAGACAGGGAAATCAAAAAGGACGTTAATTGTTAAGTAATAAATATTAATTCTTGTTGAGTTGTAAACGCCTACAATATAAACCATTAAGAAAGTAGTGTAATAATTAATAATTCACGAATACCTACTACATACTTGATTAATGCACATTGATGTTATAGTATAAATTGCTGGCTAATACCTACCTAATGCGCCATCCTGCCTACGCATGGACAGTTTATTTAAGTAAAGATACACGGAATAGGTAACCTCAATGTAGGTGCTTAGTCTAGTATCCAGGTACACGTATGACGTACTGACCGTTGAGGAACTAAATTGTTAGAGATTAAGAGAAGTTTAGTTGATTTATACCTACTTCAATTTCTCGGCCTAAGTAGGTATCTACAAATTGTTCGATCGGCCTCCATCTAACCAAATGAACTAATCTTACGTTACTACTGGGGATCGATTTTTGAATGCACGATGCTTCTTTTGCTAAAAGGAGAGTTCCGCTTGTAATTTGTTACTTATAGCTTCGTGACATTAAAAAATCGAGCTCCAGAGCTCATTTAACGTTTGGTTATATTAATAAAACCACTATTTTATTAATAAAAACTAAAAAATGTGAAATAAACTAAATTATTTAAATAAAAACAAAAAACCCGACTGCAGTAAAAAAAACAACTGTAAAGCGAGAAACAAGCTATATAATCGATAGGTAAATACTTATAATGTACCATGCAATGATTTTTTGTTTGATACCTCGTTAACAAGTAATGCAATTTATACCAATATACATACAACTTGAATAGTGGAAAAGGTATTGCAGGCGGGGACAAGCAATGAATTATAAAATGTACTTAAGTATTTTCTTGAAACAAAAAACATTTGGATTAATAGCTTGTCCCCGCCTGGAAAACCTTTTCCACTATTCAAGTTGTATGTATATTGGTATAAATTGCATTACTTGTTAACGAGGTATCAAACAAAAAATCATTGCATGGTACATTATAAGTATTTACCTATCGATTATATAGCTTGTTTCTCGCTTTACAGTTGTTTTTTTTACTGCAGTCGGGTTTTTTGTTTTTATTTAAATAATTTAGTTTATTCAAGTAAGTTTTAAGTATTGGAAATGGTAACTTTAAAACAACGTCAGGTAATTTATTAAAGAAAAGGATGCATTGACCTACAAATGATTTATAAACCTTACGGACACGAAATTTTTTAATAGCAATTTTATTTTTATTTCTCGTATTCAAATTATGTACATCACAATTCTTAACAAAAGAGTCTTGATTTTTAATGACATAAATAATATTCTCATAAATAAATTGTGATGCTACTGTCAAAATATTAATTTCTTTAAATAGTACTCTTAAGGAATCACGGGAGTTTAGATTATATATAGAACGAATGGCTCTTTTTTGCAACACGAATATAGTCTGTATGTCAGCAGCTTTTCCCCAAACCAGAATACCGTACGACATAACACTATGAAAATAACTATAATAAACTAAGCGAGCTGTCTCAACATTAGTAAGTTGCCTGATTTTCCTAACAGCATAAGCTGCCGAACTTAATTTACCTGCTAGTACTGCTATATGGGGACTCCATTGCAAGTTTTTATCTATAGTTATCCCTAAGAAAAGCGCCTTATCTACCATTTCCAATCTCTCATTATTAAGAAATATACTAGATTCTACCGGTCTAACATTAGGCAAAGCGAACCTAACACATTTAGTTTTCGTAGCGTTGAGTAGCAAATTGTTACTAGTAAATCAATTAAGTAATTTACCTAGTATGGTATTTATCCTACTGTAATCGACGGATTTTCGGTCTACCTTGAAAATTAATGATGTATCATCAGCGAATAGCACAATATCACAAAGATTATCTACTGTGCGTGGTAAGTCATTAATATAAACCAAAAATAAGAAAGGACCTAATATAGAGCCCTGAGGCACACCTAACTTAACAGGGGCTCCAATAGACTGTGTTTGGTTTACAACAACTGTTTGTGTTCTATCACTAAGATATGAAGACATAAGATTTAGAGAATTATTTGACAGACCATAATGTTCTAATTTTAATATAAGAGTCGCATGATCTACGCAATCGAAAACTTTGGAAAGGTCACAAAAAATTCCTATAGCATCACAAGATTTCTCCCAAATATTGTATATATATTTAATGAGCACAGATGCTGCATCAGTAGTGGATCGTCCTCTGGTGAAGCCAAACTGATTACTGTTAAGCAGTTTATTTCTATTGAAGTGACCTACCATATCTTTTAACATTAACTTCTCAAAAACTTTACTTAAAACAGGTAGAATAGAAATGGGACGGAAATTCGTTAAATCACTCATATCGCCCGATTTAAAAAGTGGTATGACTTTACTATTTCATAAGATTTGGAAAGACCCCCTCTGAAATGCAATTATTGTAGATTAAAGCTAAGTGCGGTGCAATTATATCTATGACATGATGGATGACTTTAACTGATGTTCCCCATAAATCCTCAGTTTTTTTTAAACTAAGCGATTTGAATACCTTAACAATTAAAACTGAATCTACGTGGCTAAAATCAAAGCTTTCGTTACATTTAGTAACATTAGCACAAAGTAATTTTTGAGCTTCAATCGCAGATGATTGAAGACATTTCGTGGTATTAACGGCTATTGTCGAGAAATAATCTTCGAACGCTAAGGCCACGTCTTTGTTTGACTTGATTTGTTTGTCACCCTTGTTAATGGTTACTTGATTATCACGAGTTTTAGATTTACCCGTTTCTCTATTTATTATTTTCCACACGGTTTTAACCTTATTGTCAGAAGCTTTGAGCTTAAGACTTAAAAAGTTTGACTTAGCAGTCAAGCAAACTTGCTTGAAAGTCCTTGAATATTTCTTAACATAAACTAAGAAGTCTGCGTTCATCATGAAAGGTATAGTCTTTATTATTTCTCCTGAGCCGATCTTCTACACAAAGGCCATTGTTTGTAAACAATACCATTGTCTTTCTTTGTGTCCGTAACACCAAGCCGATTACATACAAAAAAGTTAGAACTACATTGAATGTACATTGAATTATCAACCCTACTCTCTTAGTCAGTAGGTTTAAAATGTAAAGTGTCAGGATACAGATATAAGTCTTTATTATTTGAACTGTGCTTATTCTTTACACAATACTATCATCTACACAAAACTTATATTATGTGTATCCTGACACTTTACATTTTAAACCTACTGACTAAGAGGGTAGGGTTGATAATTCAATGTACATTCAATGTAGTTCTAACTTTTTTGTATGTAATCGGCTTGGTGTTACGGACACAAAGAAAGACAATGGTATTGTTTACAAACAAAGGCCTTTGTGTAGAAGATCAGCTCAGTTCAAATAGTAAAGACTATAACACACTTTGTACGGTGAATTCTTTCATTGCATGACACATAGCATGTTACGTTTCACCAGTCTGTACCCACCTTTAGAGGCGACTAAGGGAATAAAGGCTTGTAGTACTGTTAGGCGATGGACTTGCAACCTGTCACTAATACGCTGGTAAACATCTTAGCCTATTTGTGCTAAATGTGGTTACTGAATTATCAACAAGGTTTTAAAGTTGTTGATAATTCTGTAGCTCTGCCTACCCCTCTGGGATTACAGGGGTGAAGGTATGTATGTATGTAAAAAAAATAAAAAATAAAAATAATAAATAAATAAATAAATGTATGTAACCAACTTCATGACGTTTTTAGGTTTCCGGGGTCAAACTAGAAACCCTTATAGTTTCGCAATGTTTTTCTGTCCGTCTGTCCGTGGTTTTATTTAAAGGCTCATGGTGCGTCCACCATTTGGACTCAAAATTATCTGACACGCTCTTATGCCTCGAGTAATAAAGACATTTCAAATATTTTTGAGTCCTGGTGAATGTGCTACAAAGCTGCAATGTGGCATCGTTATACAATTGCGCCGACAAAGTTGTATAACAAAATTTGAAAAAAACACTAACATTTTATTTTAATTAACTTAAAACATTTTGTACAAACGCGTCAACGCTTGATATACCAGCAATATTAGTCAAGTGCTTTTTGAATGGTGGTCAAAATGAGCACACATTCCACCTAATGGTAAGGTGACATTTGCATTCTCAAAACTAGAATCCTAAGACTGCAATCCTATCCTAAGACCGCTAATGCATCGCCATACCTGAAGAATAACATGGAATGGCTCTATGTCTTCTAAGTATACATGAAGATCTAAGCTTAGCTTCGAATAAACTAGAAAGCCGTTTTACCCTGACCGACCGGTCATCACTTCAGCATGCACACAACGGACCTCTGACTCAACTCTGACAACACATTGGACCCATTGAGGTCAACTCGAAACTGATATCACATTAGATTATTACATTAGTGTGTGTGTACATTAGTACAGTAAAGGAAAATGATTCCTTCACCACTTTGGACCGGGTGTGTAATTTTTAGCATAAAAACAAATGGTGTAATGATCATTTTACATAACACGAATTGCATAATTGGGATAGACCAAAAAAATAACTCATGGATTTTGCATTCTAATTCGAAAGAATAGGTAATTTTACGAGATAAATTTCAACTTAGTATGTGACCCAATAGTTTTGTTTTAATAATATGTTTATTTATTTAGCAGACATTTTATGGATGACATGATTATTTTAAATTTGGGTTGGCAAATTCTAATAAATTGCAACAACTAAATGATATCTAATAATAAAAAGTGTTTGAAATAGTGTAATAATAATAAAATATACTATTCCAAGCGGTTTTCGCCTAATCCGTAAGATACACCTAGGAGGGCTTCATGCCAAAAACGAATGTCAAACAAAGGTCAAATATAATTTTGTAGAAATGTCCGAAATAGATAAATATTTCAAAAAATTATAATGCAGAACGGCTTTAATACCCTATTCCTCAAAATGGTTTTCAAACCAGAGTAATTTAAAAATTATGAACAATCCGAATTTCGTCAAAGTGACGTATTACCTAATCAAAAATTACGAGTTTTCTTATAATTTTATTTACAGTGTCACTTTGACATAGTCCAAAGTGGTCTAGGAATCAATTTCCTTGACTGTAGATATTGTGTCAAAAATGGTAGCCATAATTTCATCGAAAGCTATTTTAAAATAATGTTTTCAGGATAGTCAGAATTACGTTGGTTAGATTTGTGTAGACTTGTGGCTACCAAAAACCATTAATCCATGCGGCGAGAAACATATATGAAAGATAAAGAAAAGGGTGGGAGGACCTTGTGCAGGGTCCGTCCGGGTTGGCACCACCGTCTTATCCATTAACCTACCGCCGAGCAGCAGTGTTTGCATTGTTGTGTTCTGGTTTGGGGATAAGACAGCCGGTGAAATGACTAGCATAGAGGCATTCCATCTTAGTCCTCAGGGTTGGCAGTGCATTTGCAGTCTTAGGATTGCAGTCTTGTAAATGCGAATGTCTATGGGTCACAGTTTCCACTTACCATCAGGTGGCCTTTGTACTCGTTTGCTTTCCTAAGCCATAAAATAAAAAATAAACTGCGTTGTGATAGGTACGTCCGTTGAAAAGTGTATCGATAAAATATCGATATAATCACGTAAAAAAATACATTTAGAAATGTCAAGGCTGAAGAAACCTGTTTTGAATTGGTTTTAAGTTAGTATATCGTATCGCAAATTAAAACGAAGTTGCAAACCAAACTAAAAATAACACATAGGTACATACATAAACTCACGCCTTCATTCCCAAAGTGGGGTAGGCAGAGCTACGGAATTATCAGCAACTCTAAAACCTTGTTGATAATTCTGTAACCACATTTTGCACAAGTAGGCTAAGATGTTTCCCAGCGTATTAGTGACAGGTTGCAAGCCCATCGCTCAACAGTACTACAAGCCTGTATTCCCTTAGTCGCCTCTTACGACTTCCACGGGAAGACATGGAGTGGCACTATTCTAACCCGGCAACCACACAGGTTACTAAAAATAACTTTTTAAAATTATAACACCAAAGCAATACTGTAAGATTACGATTATCGTACATTTAACTCTCAGGAGCTAATCTTATAGAGGTACAATATAGGTACGTAAGTTTTATCGATAGGTATAAAAATTGCAACCGACCAAGTCTCAGGGCATTGAACTTTAAAACCAACCTCATATGCTCCTAACACCAAGCATTTTAAACCTTACTGTTTCCAACTTAAGAGTGTTGTTAAATGTTTTTAAAACTATATAGGTCTTTTATCTCTAGCCTTATGGTAATGCAGAGCATGTTCTTACTCTTTTAGAAATAAAATTGCATATAATTTGAAATTTCTATCGTATTTGCAACTTTATTTAAAACAACAAGAGTTGAATCTACTTTGACGACTCAATTGCAGTTACGTCCTTATAACACGGAAAGTGGAACACTCGTTCAAAGTTAAAAAGAAGTAAGTGTAATTTTAATAAATTTTTATTGTAAGTTCTGTTGCCACGTATTAAGATTTAAATTTGAATGTTTGTTTTACGAGTTATTATATTTTTAGTTGTAATGTATGCAGTCTAGGTGCGCCTCATACGAACATGTTTAGAATTTAGTCTGAACTAATGTATGTTAAACTATGTTGTGGTTTAGCTAATAAAATTCAATTAACTGTATAAGGGTCTATCTAGGGTTGGGTTGGGTGAGTTTAAAATGTCATACATTAAGGAGGTTCTTACTAATGCAAGCAATAAAAAAGCTTGAACTTGTTTGTGGGATTGGTCTTATAAGTAGCTGTACTCTTTAGTACTTTGTCACTGTAACGTATATGTTTGAACTGCGCTGCACTTCTGTGAAAGGGGTTAAATTGACAAAGTCCAAAAGTGTCCAACTAATTATACGGTCCGTACGTAACGTAAACCAAAATTGTCTCCCATTTTTTTCCTGGGAGTTGTCATTTATGGTTGAAATATCATACATACATACAATCACGCCTATATTCCAGAGGGGTAGGCAGATACCGCTTCTGTTCATCTACTACGATCTTGACAAAACTCTTTCCCTTCTTCTTCCAGTATTCCTCCGATTTGATTCGAAAAAGTACGCCTAGGGCGGCCCCTTCCAACTCTTCCACTTTATATCTCTCTTTCGTCAATCTTTCACCCATCCTTTCCAACTGACCGAACCATCGAAGCATGACCTTTTCAATCTTGGTCTCTACATCTTCTTTTAGCCCACATTTCTCTCGGATCTTCTCATTCCTTACTCTATAAATGTATCTATTTTAATAATCTGATGTATATATTTTTTCTCGTCTACCCCAAAAATAGTGCGGGTTTGTGAAATATTTTTTTCGTTTAAAGCATCCATTTATGAAATCGTCGGTGAAACTGCAAAACTGCGTAAGTAACATTTTAAATAAGGAGCAAAATGAACCTTGTAATTAAGTCTGTAAAGTTTATTTTGCTCTATCATAAATTTGTTAGTTACGCGGTTTTGCAGTGTCACCGACGAAATGCTACCGCCAAAAAATATCTTACATAAATTTAATAGGAAAACTATCACTTCTTAATAAACTTCAGTGGTTCTTGAGTTACAAACGGTTTTAATGTTTATACCTTACTGAGGGAGCAGAGCAATGATATATATATATATATATATAAAATCAAAGTTAAATATATATATATATATATATTTAAATTTGATTTTTAATATTAGATTTCATTTTAAGCAGTCCATACCTTTAGTACATATTACACACCAAGTATTTTATCTATCTCCCTAATGCTGACTTAACGATGCCTGAATTCGGGTTGGCTCCACCTTCCTTCTCTCCCGTCATATCGACTGCAAACCCTACACTCCTATCCTATCTACTTGACTCTCCGGTGTCTCGGGAAGGTGCGCTCTGCCTGCGGCGGGCGGAGATGGTTGGTGCAGCAAAGGCGACGAGGCTCGCATGCCCTGATCGGTTGAGTATTAGTGGCTGGTCGGTGCGGGTTAAGGTTCTCGTGCTCTGCCGGCTCTTCGCTACTCTTACTGGACCGGTCGGGCGGGCGTGCCTCTCCCCGCTAGCCTAATCTAACATCTCCTCTCCGTCGCAGTCAGTGCGTACGGGTCCTTGCAGCAGAACTGCTGGCTGGAGGTGTCACCAGAACAGAACAGAACAGAACCGAAAACTTATTTGCGGTGTTGGTAATCCTGACCGCGACGTCGACAACAATTTTCCAACGGCAAAGTTAAGTTTCTCGCGAAGTCTAATTTGTTTGTAGTAACGGCTTCAGAACCCTACACTGCGCATGAGCATGGTCCGACATGCTCTTGCCCGGTTTTTATAGACAGAATACATAGATTTAATCAATGGTTACATTTTCAAAACACTTTTTGTACACATACACATACATAAACTCACGCCTTCATTCCCAGAGTGGGGTACGCAGAGCTACAGAATTACCAACAACTCTAAAAACTTGTTGATAATTCTGTAAACACATTTTGCAAAATCAGGCTAAGCTGTTTACCAGCGTATTAGTGACAGGTTGCAAGCCCATCGCCTAACATTACTACAAGCCTATATTCCCTTAGTCGCCTCTTACGACATCCACGGGAAGAAATGGAGTGGAACTATTCTATCCCGGTGGTTGTAATAATATATAAAATATACAAATGTGAAATTTTGTTGGATGATATGTTTGTGCTTCAATCACGCCTATACTGCTGAAAGTATATAAACAAAACAATGTATTTCTAGGCGGACGCAATCGCGGGCGAAAGCTAGTTAAAAATAAACTCCGTCTTTCAGCCATCGAGACTTAGGTATTTCATATCAGACTAAATAGCCTTTCATCCAGGCACTCTAAACCCTCTCACATGCTACAGACAGACATACAAACAAACAAGATCTCAGACATCTCTCTCATCTCAATTACTAAACGGCTGCTCGCTGAAACTTGATCTCTCATTGTCTTAAAGCGAGAATAAACAACTTAAGTACCTAGTTGTCTGGCACTTGAGTTTAAATTGTTATTTTTTCAAGAGAGTAAAATAATATTTATTAACAAACTGTTGATTGGCTTAATGTTTTTTTTTTAGGGTTCCGTGCTCGGAAAGAGCCCAACGAAACCCTAGAAAAAAAAAGATAAAAGATGTTTATTCAGTAAGTAGTCCAATAATAATAAACCTAACCTAGCGTTATATAAAACAATGAATCTCACATAAAACAAAAAATAAATACAATCATGCGCAGTTGAGCAGGAAAATGTGTCAAAACTCACATATAATATATACTTACCTACGCTGTCCATCCTAACTTTAAAGATAGATAATTTTTTTAAATGTTCTGTTTTTTTTATTATTATTCAAGAAACAAACAGTCTCACATAGTTGTACTGTAATACATAAACATTTGCTAAAATAGTAAACTTACAGTTTCCTAACAATACTATTGCAAAACATGATTTTTGTACTTTTTTTTTTTATAATTACAGAATTGCTTTTGTGCATGACAACTTAAAAAGTAATAATGCCACCTGTTTTTTTTTTGTGGTATTACAAAACAAAAAATGGGGGATACAAAATTAAAAACCTACATACAACTAACAAATCTACATGTAAGTATACTACATGTAAGTATCTGTCCAAATTTGCCAAAAATTTAAGTCGTTTAAAAAGGCAGAAGGTTCATAGGTACCTATACATTTTAAACATCCTAGAACGGGTCCATATTGACTGAATAAAAATTTGTTGTCCGCATTTATTCAAATCCCGGTTAGGGCAGATATTTGTGTGATGAGCGCGAATATTTGTTCCCGAGTCATGGGTGAGTTCTATGTATTTAAGTATATATTTCTCTATATAAGTATGTTTATCGTTGTCTAGTACCCATAGTACGAGCCTAGAGCTTAGTTTGGGAATAGGTCAATATGTGTGAGATGGTTTTCTGATATTTATTATTTAGATATTCATTTGATTTTAAATTGTTAGAGTTGTTGGTAATTCTGTAACTCTGCCTATCCCACTCTGGGATGAAGGCGTGATGGTATGTATGTATGTCATTTGATTTTCTATTAATTAGGTTTTTTACATATTCAAATATAAAGGTGAAATAACAATACGGATACAAAAAATAAACTTTATAAAAACCTAATCTACGGGTGCCGCCAGTAGCGGAGCAGGGCTCAAGCTACCGGTGCCGCGGTGCACGGGCGCAATATTGTATCCTGAGCATCCACATTTAAATACCGAGCGTAGCGAGGGTGTTACGAATTTATTCAATCGTTGCGTGAGTGAATGTGCAGTGATCTTGATCTATTGTATTTTTTCATATATATTATCATTTAGAGAATTTGTAAAATATAGTAGTATTGTGTAGTATTTTTTGGGAAACTGCCTCAGTTTAACTTTTATCTGAAATCAATTGGCTGCACATACTAAATTATGCATTATTCTTTTTAAATTTTGACATAAAAGGGTCGATTATATTTTCACCTTTCTAAAAATGTACATTTGTATGTATAAAAAGTGTACGAGTTCGTGGAAAGCAAATCCAACCCATGCCATGGGACACACCGCTTTTTGAGCGCGCGTGGCTCAGGACACATTGGCATTGTTCTCTACGGTGTGGGGATGAGACACGGTTGACATTACTAGCATAGAGGCATTCCATATTTAGTCCTCAGGGTTGGGAACGAATTGAGAATCTTAGGATTGCAATCTTGAGTTTGTAGTCCTGCGAATTCAAATGTATATAGGTCTCAGATCCCATTCACCATCAGGTGGTTTATATACTCGTATGTAAGTGCCTTTTTCTTTCCAATAAAATACATAATACTGTGACAATTGCGTAGGGGTTTTAGGTAAGGGTAGATGAACGTCAATCCATAACTACGGTGCGCTGTTCTGTTGGTTCTCTCGCGATCGGGGCTTATGTTTTCGGTAGCCACTCGTGACACCAGGGTCACAGTTCTCTCAGGTTATTCAGGATCGACACATGCGGTGCGTCAAAAGCTCGAAACTATCTTGAAACTTCCACCGCCGCCGAGTTAGGATATTAGGAGAGTGAGGGTAGTTGGAGACTCCACATTGTCACAATACCTCGGACGAACCTCGAAGGATTAGCACCGTTTTGGCACCATTGTTTACAGAACCCTAAACATCACATACATTAAACGTTGTATATTAAATTAGCTTTAAGCGTAGGTAGGTACGTTGTTTGTTTCCCTTGAGGTGAAGTCAAGCGAGTAAAGTCACGTTCGATTAGTGAAACCCGATCGGGCAACAAAATTAACTCGTGCAGGATGGTTTCTGTAATAGGAAATCCATGCTTATAATGTTCGTTCATACATACATACATACATACCTTCACGCTTGTAATCCCAGAATGGGCTAGACAGGGCTACAGAATTACAACTTTAAAAAGTTGTTGACAATTCAGTAACTACAATTTATGATCGTTCATAATATTAATAAATTATGAATACAAATACAAGTGATATTATGAATCTCACGCAGGACTGATGGCCGATGGGATCAGAAGGTTCTTGAGTGGCGTCCGCGGACCGGGACACGAGCTGTGGGTAGGCCTCCAACAAGATGGAGTGACGACCTTGTAAGGATCGCGGGAAAGCGGTGGATGCGAAAAGCACAAGACCGGTCCGAGTGGAGAGCCTTGGGGGAGGCCTATGTCCAGCAGTGGACGTCTTTCGGCTGACATGATGATGATGATGATGATGATTATGAATCTTAATATCACTTGTATTTATATGGCATTGAATCGCAGTTAAATGGGTGCACCATGGGGTTCCTGATTCTTAGAGGATTTCTATGTATTTGAGAATGTATTTCTCTAAGTGTATTACCCATAATACAAGCATAGAGCTTAGTTTGGGACGAAACGATATAGATGATCGAAATGCCGATTTTTTATTACTTATAATATACACCAGGTTAGAATAGTGGTTCACTAATGTTTTACCAAAAAATTATTGACAAATGGTCATTTGACAAACAACGTTTCACCAAATGATCATTTGGCAAACGAGACATTTGACAAAAGTATCATCTTACAAAAACTCACTTAGCAATTGATCATTTAGCAATTAGTTTACTTATTTCTGGGCAGAAAAAAAAACAACCTCGAAGGCCAAGGCGGGAGCCAAGCTCCCGCCTTTGCCTTCTAACCTAACCTATCCGAGTCGGTCATGCCCTGATTCGTCTTCCTCGTAAAATGTAAATTTAACTGTTGATCATTTGGAAAAGTAAGTCATTTGTAAAATGACTAGTAGTAAAATGATCAATTGACTTAACATTTTTTTGCAAAACGTTGTTTGTCAAGTGTAATTTTGCCAAATGACTTTTGGTCAAACGGCAGGACACCTAGAATAGTGCCACTCCATGTCTTCCCGTGGATGTCGTAAGAGGCGACTAAGGGAATAAGGGCTTGTAGTACTGTTAGGCGATGGGCTTGCAACCTGTCACTAATGCGCTGTTAAACACCTTAGCCTAATTATGCAAAATGTGGTTACAGAATTATCAACAAGGTTTTAGAGTTGCTGATAATTCCGTAGCTCTGCCTACCCCACTTTGGGAGTGAAGGCGTGAGTTTATGTATGTATGTATGTATAAAATACACACGAATATCAAGATACACACGTTATACTAATGAAATCCCTCTTTTTTTTCAGGAGTTAACAATGTTTGCACACTACAGTTCTGTCTTGACACGTTCGTTTGGAGGGGTTGCATTTCGTGGTCAACAAAAAGTACCTAATTAATCTGAGCCTCTATTTTAGGCGGTATTATTTTTAATTCGGCCAACATTATTGTGACATAAATAAGAGCTATCAAAACATTAACACGTACAAAACGATCCGACAATGTCACAAGTCCAACTGTACATTCAGTATGGAGATGTGACCCCCATAGTGGAAGCATTGACTGAAAAAAAGCTTCATGACCCCACATTGGGGGCACCCGGCAGGGACGTGTTAAATGCCCATGACAGCAGGCTAAAGACGATATGGTTCTTACCTCCTAGAATCGCGGTCTTGTCCGTTTGTTGCATTTTCTACGCAAATACAAGGCACGCTTCTTGACCATGTAACCTTGCAAAGCCTGGCTATAAATAGAAGTGTCTCGAGCCTATATCTTCACGCCTACGCGGCCTGGCAGGATTGAGAGCAGGCCAACCGGTCGGACGGCGTAATCCAAGAGCCATTGTGCGGCTCCGATCAGATTGCATGGCAGGTTTGAGAGTAGGTTCTAGGAGGGAGCGCTTTGTTTCATACAAAAATTTGTAGTCCGAATGTCTTAAAAAGATAAAAGATGTTTATTCAGTAAGTAGGCCGCACGGGCACTTTTACACGTCAAAAATCTACCAGCGCTTCGCAAGAGACCACTGCTGAGAAGAAACGCCGCAAGAAACTCAACAGTCAGTCGTTTATTAAATATTGCTAATGATATTATACAATAATAAACTTAACCTAGCATGACATAAAACAATGAATCTCACACAAAACCAAAAATTAATATATTCATGCGTATAGTTACTCATAATCATAGCAAGTCATAAAGTGTTTTTTGCTAAAACGATAAAAATCTTTTCACGGTTTTTGAAATATCTAGCTGGTAAATGAGGTTAGGTTAGGTTAGGTTTGTTTTATAAAAACCCTGAAATAAAAGCCGTTTCACATAAAAACAACAGTTGACGTCACCATCCCGCATGACGAGAACCTCGTGAAGGCCAAGAAGGATAACCTCAGCAAGTACCTTGACTTGGCTCACGCGGTGACCACCATGTGGGATGTTGACTCGACGATCATTGTCCCGATGGTTGTTTCGGCAAACGGTCTTATAGCGAAGAGTTTCGACCAACACCTCAAGAGACTCTCGCTAGATGGCTGGATCAAGGGCCAGATACAGAAGGCAGTACTCCTCGACACGGCACGCATTGTGAGGAGGTTCCTCTCTCTGCAGCCCTAACCACCGCCGTGACATAAAACAGTGCTTTATCCCCTCGGTGTATAATCTACTATTAAAACTAACGCAAATAAATTCATTACAAATGTGAGGTCAATAACATTAAATAAAAAATTACTAAGAGAACAACACGACGAGGTAAGTCAGGAACAACCAAGCGACCCTCAAGAATATAACTGGTATATCAATATTACCCTAGATCTAGGCTGCATTGCGTTTGCGCAGGGACAGAGATGAGATCACTGCGCCGGCGCTATAAAAGGACCAACCTCGACCTTCTCTCCCGCATGCCTATAAATATAGGTTACAGGTAATTCCATTAGTCTAACCACCAAAGCAAAATGGTAGTATGCGCATATGTACTCCATACACTGTTACTGCCTTTTACTTCTGAGCTAACGGTATTTCTGCGTGTGCGATTTATAAATAGGGCAAAGAATTTTGACGTTATTTTGAAAACTGAATGGAATTCGGTTAATTCATGTGTGTTTAAGTATGTTTGTAATGTGCTTTGTTATTCTGGGCTGTAAGGTAAGGAGAACAAGCACTAGAGGAACTCTTACCATTAGCGTTTTTAACAGGTTTATGGACCAGAAATTATCCTCCCCTTTAACCAAGTCCGATTTTAGCGATTTTTGAATACGTTGGGGATATTTAAAAAAAAATAGACCTGGGAAATCGAAATAAATGAAAATGCTGAAATTTACAAACCCTGTTTTTTATAATAACAACATATTCAAAAATCTAAAAATCGTACTTGATATATGAAGCGCGAAACGTTAATGGCCGGAGCTAAATTTGTATGGAATTTTTTGACAGATACACGATTTAAGCGGCCTCTGAATTCTTGGCAATCTTTAAATTTAAAAGCTTTCTAGCTCATTCTGAAGTTACATACTACTTATAAAATCGATTGCAATTTATTACCAAACAGGCAATTACATCGCTGGTTGAGCTAATAAAAACGTGGTAAAAAATCCTAAAAGAAAGCATTGTCTCCAAATAACATACGGCCGTCGGCGCGCGCGCCGTCAAACTATTTGCGTGCTTCCGCGTCGAATTCTTCAAATACCGGGGTGCTTTGGGACGGCATTCTTTGCGTGAAGAATGTTGGAATGAACCAATTTACTTGAACAAAAGTTCGAGTACTTGGGGGAGGGGGGTCACCACGACATAGATACTGGGGGGTTATTATGACATAGCTATGCAGTTCATGTTACGGTGAGTGTAAAGGACAGAGCTATAGCAGTTACATAGCTCGGTCCTTTTCTCTCAGCGTAAACTCATCTGCATAGTTATGTCATAATAACCCTTCTGGCCGGTTTTATAAAGGCCCGTAAGTAAAATGTCAGCGGGGTTATTACGTAGCCAGGCAGTTCAGTATACGCTGAGAGAAAAGGATAGAGCTATACAACTGCTATAGCTCCGTCCTTTACGCTCGCCGTAAAATAAACTGCATAGTTACGTCATAATAATCCCCCGATCAAAGTATAACTTCATATAAGTTTTGACATTCATGACAGAAATTTGATCTAACGGATCTTTATAAAACCCAGCCTACAGCAATTTGGTTTGAGTTGCGAGAAAGGGACAGAGCTGTATAACTGCTATAGCTCTGTCCCTTTCTCTCAAACTAAACTCAACTGCTTTATTATATCATGTTTACTCCCCTGTAATGAACAAGGACCAATAATGGACCTTGTTGGACCTTGGTCCAAAGCTGTGTCCAAAGTCAGTCTATTTTTACAACAATAAGGCTTAATCATCATTAACTGACGGACGTTAGAATCCAAGCATTACTGCTATTATGACGGACCTATGATATATTTAGTAGTTTGACAAAAGGTTTAATTTAAAACCAGATTTTACTGCGTTTCAAAGTTTAGGCTAAACTGAAGTCGCCTTAGGTCAATGTCCCTGTTCTGAATTATGACTGAGTGTCTAAAATAAACTGAAAATGCCAGGAAAATGCGGTCGGCCAGATGACTGACAGGAACGATGTTGGACATTTGCTGTAACCGCGAAGATGTGTCAGAGTATTGCAATGTTTTAGACAGTATTCAGTACAGTTACATTAGAGATATAAATATTAGTGCAATGTTGAAATAGTTTTAGATTATTCCTCAAATTTAGGCTATTACATTCACTCCATATTACTGACACGTGAGCCTTGATGTAGATAATTAACTTTTTTTATTATTTGAATTAAAGCAAGCAAAGTTTGAGTAACATTCATAAAATGTAAGTAGTAAAATAATTTTCAATAAAAATATGTGTAGCTTAAGTATTAATATTAGGGTGCAAATATAAAAGCTTAAATGTAGATAGAATTGACATCATCTTGATTTTCTGATTGTGTTATCTGTAATGTTTTGTGCTTATCCTCATTTTTATATTATGTATTTATGTAAGTATTTATATTAATTTAATATATCGGTATTCTTTTGTGCAATAATGATTAAATAAATTAAATGTTTTCAATCTCTAATTTTAGAACATGCGATTACGATGTTTTATATTACCATTCTTAATACAAATGATTAAACTAGAATTTAAGCTTCTAAAGAAGAAATTATTTAACTAATAATCATATAACTGCGGCTTTAACCAAACCAGCCCGTTTTACGGATAGTCCTAGACGCCACAACACAAATTCAATGCCCAGAACTGAATATTGAGCCTGATTTATATGTAAATTTTTGAGCAAGGCATGGAATCTGTAACACGTTGGAACAGCCGTTGGTAGAAATATCCCAACCCACGCACGGCCATCGCTATAATAGCCCGCTTAATATAGCTCGCCCTGCTTCAATACTGACTGATGCGGATTGCTTTGGAGATAATACTAGGCAGACACATAGGAAATAGGAGCGGGGCGTTGTGGCGACGATTTGTTGCTATCATCATATTCATCATCATTGTTAGGAAACCGATAACTCCCTTCTCTAATCCCATTCCTCTAACGCCATCTATCGGAAGAAATCGGAACTTATCGAGCGCACCCCGCGCACACACCCCCCGCCCTACACGAGTCAAGGTTTCACCACGACCGCGCGCGCGCCTGCTCTGAAGGAAAAAACGTGTTTTTATATAATATTGAGACTGATTTGTGGCTAAGACTTAAAGGAAGTGTGGAAGAAGAGCAGTGAACCCTCAGCAAATGGAATATTGCTTCGAGAACTCCTGTGTGCAAGCCGAAAGACCTTCGTTCACCCAACCTGAGTCCACCTGTAAGTTCCTCAGTCCCCTTTTCTTTCTTGTCGGTTTTTAATGTCAATTTAACATAGTTTACGCAACAATCATCATGTCAGCCGAAAAACGTCCACTGCTGGACATAGGCCTCCCCCAAGGCTCTCCACCCAGACCGGTCTTGTGCTTTTCGCATTCACCGCGTATGCTATGGTGTAAGGGAATGACGTTGAATATTTTAAATAGCAAAAATTTGGTAAAGGATGGAAGAGCTCGTTTAAGTTAAAATAAAGCGGCACTCAACCGAAATCTTCATAAATATGAATATGAGTATTCATGAGTGTAGTGTGAAGCTTCTCGTTTCACCAATAAATGTTACAAAACTATTACGTTTACTTTTCTCCAAATTACTACATAGATAGAACCTCAATATTAGAACCGTTGGTAATTTTTTGATGGCTTTACACCGAAAAAGGGCCATAGTTAGAAATGTCAATTGGGTTATTATGACCATACCTGGGATAACTCGGGGCAAGTTCTAGGGATTTGATATCGATAAAAAAGATGTCGATATAATATTTATATATCTAACGTGACGCGTGACATTGTATTTTTTCTGGAGAAAACTGTCATTACATTTAGAGCAAAATAATATTGACTCACGTAGTTGTATGTCAGGATATTCACTAATCCACGGTTTAATATAATTATCGCGTGGGCGTGGATGTTTCTTGGGTGGCATGATTATTTTGGACTTTGTAACAAACGTAGCGGAATATTACCTCGTATATTATTCTTACTCTAACATATTATTATGAATGGCACTGACAGTAAATTGTAATTTTGATTGAAATGACATTCGCATACTTTTATTATGTTAAGAGGCTCGATATCAGATATGACATCGAACCTCTTTACAGTAATCGAGAATGTTCAATGTGCACATGTATTAATTTAATTATATCGACATCTTTTTTATCGATATCAAATCCCTAGAACTTGCCCCGAGTTATCCCAGGTATGATTATGACACAGCTATGCAGTTCATTTCACGGCAAGCGTGAAGGACAGAGCTATAGCAGTTATATAACTCTGTCCTTTTCTCTCATCGTAAAATGAAAATGTAAATGTATATCTTATTAATAAATGCTATTATAACTTAAATGATTTTTTTAACGATAAGTAGTACTTAATTTATATTTTGTCAACCCTAGTCCTAGTTGATAAATAATAATTATTGGTAACCTAAATGTGTAATACAGAGAATTTTATCTTGGAATCTTATCTTAGAGTGATTTAGTATTAAGTTATCTGTAATAAAATAAAATACCTATGTAGTTAGCCCTCTAAAATTGCTGTGCCCTTGCAGGGCGTCACATGAATACCTATTATTTATTTTCCACCTCATATACTTATGTAATGTGCAAACACCGGATTGATGGGGGCAAAAATGTACATGTGCTAGTGATTCATTAAATGCCGACTTAGTTTATCGACATCGATAAAAATCACTTTTTAATCATCCATCATTATCATAAGTAATGGCCAAGTTTGAATACCTTTTCATTATGTGCAAACCTCTTTTATTCATACTTATCGCAACTTTAAACAACTGGTATCTGATAGTACTCCTCACTCGAGTCCTGTACTCGAGTCACTTTTGACAACCATTGAAATTACGTTGAACAACCAATTCCTTCACTACAGCAATATTCTTTAGCATTTCGACGAATTGAGTTTTTTTTTGTTTTTTAAGTCGGTTAAATTGTTTATCTTCATGGAAAGCTGATCATTCATATAAAGAAGATAAAGGTACGACTTACTTTTGTAAGAAATGTAAGATCCATATGTCACAACCAAAGTTGTCGATAAACTATGTCGATATTTAATGAATCACTAGCACTGGTACATTTTTGCCCCCGTCAATCCGATGTATGGTAATGTGATACGCAATAAACATTTTGATTTTTTTTTGATTTTTTGAACTGCATTATGTTATAATAACCCCGCAGGTCACACTTTCGCATCCAAACTATGTTGATTTTGATATGTTATCGTATTGTTTTTAACCCGTCTGCCATTACTGTCAAGTAAATAAGAGCTATCGCGACTCAATATGGTTTTGCCGAGAGGAATAGGGCCATGCATTATGACCAGACCTAGGAATATACCGGGCAAAATTCAATGACAGCTAAGGATTGACCGTATCGATAAACTCAACTATCGATGCTTTTCCCATATACTAATGATTGCCCCCAGCATTGTTTTTGTAAATATAACTTGTAACCACTTCCACACAAATTGAAAGGTCCTTTTGCCACCTGAAATCGATTTAACAGTCGAGATGGAGAAAATTCTGATCGTTTACTAACATGGGACAGTAATTTTGAAATACACAATGAGTAACCAAAAATATGATGATTATGAGTGAAAGTTCAAAAATCCTCTTAAAATAAAAAATAACCAGAATTATGTTGATATTTAGTTTTATTTTCATACTTTCAATAAAAAAATAGTTTTACAAACAAAACTTGGTGCGATCACTAGTAGGTATATGGGAAAAGCATCGATAGTTAAGTTTATCGATATAGGCCATCCCTAGCTGTCATTTAATCTTGCCCCGTAACCGTATATTCCTAGGTCTGATTATGACTATTTTTTCCCAAACAACTAATTCCTAATGAATTTGCAGAATCTTGTCTAACTTGATATGAATACCTTTACTCACTCGGTGATTTATTAGAACTGTCATTTTCGCTGATTTAATGGCAACATTTAACGGCTCGTGACTTTAGTGCTGTTGGACATTTAGGGTTGCCAGGAATAGCAATAAACACTGACATATACCAGTACATGAGGAAGAGATTTAGTTTTTTTATAGATCATAAACTTATGAGCAATTCATCTTCTCTGCCACTGTTTGCTGCGTGCTATAATTTTTATTTATAACCTCCGAAGAAAAACGAAGGGTGTTTTAACTTTAGCGTATGTATAAGTACATAGATCTAGTGAATAATCGTTTCCCATCGATTTTTGTCGGAAAAGTTCGTATTTATGTTGTTATTAGCTCCAGTACCCATCAATAAGCCAACTGAGAAAGCAAGATAAATACGAAGTTAACCCCCGACAAATAGAGGGGTATTGTTAGTTTAATGTGTGTGTATGTGTATCTGTAAATCTATTTGTACATCTGTGTGTCTGTCTGCAGCACCCTTAGCTTCCAAACAGATGGATCAAATTGGGCACGTTATCTTTTTGAATGGAATGCGAATGCGAGTTATTTCGTAATGGCTGTATAAGATTTAAGATTATTCCATGGTCTAGAAAGGAGTCAAAAATGGAAATTTTTGACTAATTCCTTATTCAAAATCACTTTCACCCTAGGGATGAAAATGCCATTTTCACATGCGATATTGAAATCCTTACTTTCCGAACAGGAAAGTTCCGCTTTTCTTAGGGATAACTATAGATAAAAACTTGCAATGGAGTCCCCATATAGCAATACTAGCAGGTAAATTAAGTTCGGCAGCTTATGCTGTTAGGAAAATCAGGCAACTTACTAATGTTGAGACAGCTCGCTTAGTTTATTATAGTTATTTTCATAGTGTTATGTCGTACGGTATTCTGGTTTGGGGAAAAGCTGCTGACATTCGTGTTGCAAAAAAGAGCCATTCGTTCTATATATAATCTAAACTCCCGTGATTCCTTAAGAGTACTATTTAAAGAAATTAATATTTTGACAGTAGCATCACAATTTATTTATGAGAATATTATTTATGTCATTAAAAATCAAGACTCTTTTGTTAAGAATTGTGATGTACATAATTTGAATACGAGAAATGAAAATAAAATTGCTATTAAAAAATTTCGTGTCCGTAAGGTTTATAAATCATTTGTAGGTCAATGCATCCTTTTCTTTAATAAATTACCTGACGTTGTTTTAAAGTTACCATTTCCAATACTTAAAACTTACTTGAAAAAGTCGTTGATGTCTAAAGCTTACTATAGGGTCGAAGACTATCTAACAGATAAAAATGCTTGGCCAACACCTAAATAATTTAATAATTTAAATTAGTCTTAAAAAATATGTAAATATTGTATTATTGTCTAGGGGACACGGTTTCTGTAGGAGAATGTATCGAAACTTTTATGCATGTGGTCTTGCACCGTCACAGGTAAGTATAACTTGTATACTTTCTATATATATATTTTTTTTATATTACTGTTGCTTATTAGTTTTGTGACAATTCTGAGTTTTGACACGTTTTCCTGCTCAACTACGCATGAATACATTTTTGGTGTTATGTGAGATTCATTGTTTTATATAATGCTAGGTTAAGTTTATTATTGTATAATATCATTAGCAATATTTAAAAAACGACTTACTGTTGAGTTTCTTGCGGCGTTTCTTCTCAGCAGTGGTCTCTTCCGAAGCGCTGGTAGATTTTTGACGTGTAAAAGTGCCCGTGCGGCCTACTTACTGAATAAACATCTTTTATCTTTTTATCTTTTAGGAAAGATAAAATTATATAGTTATTAAAATATCTTCGAGCTTGATTTAAAGTTTGTTTGTCATCTAATAGCCAATCTATGACTTACGTACTGTGCCTATTCCCGGCTGACCCCGATCTGAGCTATGAATGAACGGTTTCGTAGAATTGATTCTGTAACGGAACGCATTTTGCTTCAGCTAAATGATAGGGAGAGACGAAACTATGCGTTGAAGAGGGATGGGGTACATTGCATAATTATGAAGTCATAAACGTAATGCCAAATTGATTGAATTACATTTCTATTATTCCGAATGTAATTTATTGTTTTTTTTTTTTTTTTTTTATGGCATGGTATGGCAAATGAGCACACAGGCCACCTGATGGTAAGTGGAAACTGTGACCCATAGACATTCGCATTCACAAGACTGCAAATGCGTTGCCAACCCTGAGAATTAAGATGGAATGCCTCTATGCTAGTCATTTCACCGGCTGTCTTATCCCCAAACTGGAACACAACAATGCGAACACTGCTGCTTGGCGGTAGGTTAATGGATAAGATGGTGGTACCAACCCGGACGGACCCTGCACAAGGTCCTCCCACAAACACTTTTTTAAAGAGTCGCCAAAAAGTTATATTACGTACTTTAAATTCTTATATTTTTTGGTCCAACGTACTTATCGATAATACGAATTAATTTGAATTCTCGTAGGTACTTATATATCCTAAAGCTATTCCCACTTTATACGGAAACGATCCAGTTCCTGTGGGAATTAGCCAATAATGGGAATAAAAAACACGCAAAAAAATATGAGACTATTTGAAATGGTTAAAAAAAACAAAACGCTTGTTGTTAGCTATAAAATTATTGATGACATGTATAAATAGGCCAAGTTATTTCACACCACCATATGTGGCTTTTAGCATGCATGCTGTGCATGATGCAACCATTTTAAAGTACAGAGTAACGTAATTTTTTTGAAGTCAAAACCAATAGCCTAAAACAAATTCAAAATATATTTATTGCATGACTGTGGTATTAAGTATAAATATTTGATACAGGTGTTAAGTACATTTCTTTGTATGCACAATTGCACACACAAATACTGCTATAATCTACTAAATAAATAAATATCTGGGGACTATGTCACCCCAATTTACCTAACGTAACCTAAGTCCAAACTAAGCTCTAGGCTTGTATTATGGGTACGAGACTACGATATAAATAATAATAAAGAGAAATATATACTTAAATACATAGAACACACAGAAATAACAGAGTATCTAAGCGATAAATTATAATATAATAAATAACTGAGTAATTATTAAGAAAATAAACAGATAGATAGGTATATAGATATATAGAAAAATGGAAATATTTAATATTGATTAATTATTAATTGGATAGTCCTCCTCTCTCTTATATTGCTGCGCCCAACAGGGTCCATAGAGTACGAATATCACCTATATAAGTGTATTATGTATTATTATGAGTGCAATAAATATATGAATATGAATATGAATATGAAAACATCCACGACTTAGAAACAAATATTCGCGCTCATCACACAAATATCTCTCCTTACCGGGATTTGAACTCAGGACCGCTAGCTTCGTAGGCAGACAGTCACTACCAACTAGGCCAGCGCGTCGTCAAACTAAAGTGTTAAATTGACGTATCATCGGTGAAACTGCAAAACCGCGTAAGTAACATTTTAAATAAGGAGCAAAATGCACCTTTTTAATGACACAGTAAGGTTTATTTTGCTCTATCATAAATTTGTTAGTTACGCGGTTTCGCAGTATCACCGACGATATTTGTAATTTAATTGTGACTGGAATATTTTAAATTATTTTGTTAATACAGGGTGCCTCTGACCTTGGGGCTTTAAATGCATATAACAATTCTACTCCTGAAACTAAACTTCTTTTGTTCTGTAAGTTGTTAAAAATATGTTCAGTTTAAATTTATTTTTTATCATACAAGTTAAATCTAATTTTCAATGTACGCTATCCAATTCTCCATTTTCCTTTAGCCCTCGTACCAAGGTAATGTCGCCCCCGTACCATGAGATAGTGATTACATGGCCAGTATGTAATACACTGATTTTACAATTAGACTTTAACATCAATTAGTTATCTAAATGTAAGTTATTTTTTCATGTTGCAGAACAAAAGTAGTTCCGTTTAGCGAGTAGAATCGATCGTTGCATTTAAAGCCCCAAGGTCAGAGGCACCCTGTATATAAAATTAACGCTTTAAATCTATTCAAAATCCCTTTCTTTGTCCAGGGCGAGTCATACAGCACAAGTAGCACAACGAGGCGAGTGTTGCGCGAGTAAGTTTATATTTCAAAATGGATTCCATTAGCGCGCCAAATGCTAACATATTATTTTACATGTTTCAGACGGCTTCTAGGTTACTCCCACTCCCGTTTAGTTAGGAAAATAGCTACTTTATCTTATTCTAGCTGACTTGACAAATGACCTTGTCCTATTTTTTAACCCCCGACAAAAAAAGAGGGGTGTTAGGAGTTTAACGTGTATATAATACAGTGTATTGGTGTATGTATATTGTCTGTGTATCTGTCAAAGACCCCTCGGAATGGGTCTTTGCTGGGTTTTATACGAAAGAAGGAGTTGCCATTAAATCTGGTTTTTTATTAATTTAATAGGTATATTCCTGCATATAGGTATTAAAATTTTCCTAAAAACCTTATTCCCAGTCCAGGCATGAAGCCCACATCTACGAACATATTTTTTTGATCGGTTTAAAGTAAAAGATACTAAGCAACCCGCCCTGGCTTTGCTTTGGTTTATGTGAGACTTCTGTAACACCCGTACGTAATCCATAAATTATTAAACATTCTCTTTAATCCCTCTATCTATTGCTGACAATTGCATTGAAACCCGTTGCAGACTTCAAAAGATCTAAGCGTACAGACACGGGAGCGACTTTGTTTTATCTTACTAATATTATAAACGTGAAAGTTTGTAAGTATGGATGGATGGATGGATGGATGGATGTTTGTTACTCTTTCACGCTGTAACGGCTGGACGGATTTGGATGAAATTTGAAATAGAGATAGCTTATACCCTAGATTAACACAGGCTACATTTTACCCCGGTTTTTTTTTTAAAGTTCCCGAGGGAATAACGATATTCGAAATCTACGCGGACAAAGTCGTGGGCAGAAGCTAGTACTATATTATGAAAATGAAGAAGATGTAGGTACATTCAATATATATCACTCATCAGTATGTGTTTTTTTTTTTTACAAATGTAAGTAAATTAAAAACACTTTTTAAGTTGTAATTCTGTAGCTCTGCCTAGCCCACTCTGGGATTACAGGCGTGAAGGTATGTATGTATGTAAGTAAATTCATTATATGAACTTAGCCCTTTTTATCACAATACGACATAATAAAATCATCCTCCAAACTTTCGCAGCCCAGTCTCAGACTAATCACTCTTGCACAACCCGGTCGTGTCCCTTGAATTATTAAACGGCTATCACATGTGATGCAGCTGATTTCAATCTGGACGTCACGCGCCCGCGACTTGCGTCAGCGGTGAAATAGGTAGTTATTTGTAGAATTTCTTCAATTTTTAAACTGATCATTTAATAAGAATGAGGTATTAGAAGTGCTAAATTATACATAAATACAGGCCAAGTGCGAGTTGAACTCGCGTGGAGAGGGTTCCGTACTTACGTAATTATTATTTTTTATAGATTTCTTATAGTTTTCCTGTAGGTAATCTACAAGCAACTAACCTAACCAAGTTAGAAGAAATTGACTTAAAATGCATAATAACACGAAAATGATAGTTAGTATACTAAATGAGTTCGATCCTATGCTAAAAATTATTCAATTTGCTTTGATGCTAAACGTTTATTATAGTTTTCATGATGAAACTTTATTGTAAAACGACATAAAATAATACAACAACCATAACTAAATAAGACTAAAATTAAATAAGACTAACTCTAAATATATAAATTAACTAAAACATTAAATCTAAGAATGGCCCCTGCGGCATTGTACCAAAGATGCTGGCAGCATTTCCTCGCTGGATGGTTAAACTTATACGTTGAGCGAGGAAACTGCCAGCTCTTCGGTCTCCCGTCTCTCTTTCGTGATTAGTTTAATGAAATTATACAAAATGTTCTTATACTGATTGAAACGCACCCATTAAGAACATCTGAATTGAGAGCTCTCACTCTCTCTTCATCTCAGAAATCAACACAGCATTTTCATGTTGTTTTTGTTAATAGAATAAACTTTTCCTATGTCTAAAAGTAGAGTTAAAACCAACCTAACCTTTAACATCTTCCTCAATCAATTCCGTCTCACCCAAGTGTGTACTTTCTTTATTTTCGTCCGTATACAATTCCAACCTCTTACGGGAAGTGGTTATTTTCGGCAGATCCGTTCTCCCATAAGATTGTTTATTTTAATATGAGCTCGGGTTTTCGTGGGCTTGTTGGTTTCATGGCTAAATTGCGTCCAATGTGACAGCTTTAATAGCTGAGTCTATGAGTGGCAGGTTTTTTCAAGGGTTTTAATGTTTGTTTGTTTAATATACGCATTCTAATTCATGTCTGTTGCTTAACTAGATTATCGTTGTTTTTAAGATAAAATAAGAGATAGCTTTAATAAAAGCTGGCAAGAATTGGGATAGACCAAAAAAAATAACTCATGATTTTTACATTCTAATTCTAAAGAATAGTTACTGAAGAAGACTTAGTTAATTTTAAAAGACCAAGTTCATTTTAAATATATATGTATTCGACCCAATAGTTTTGTTTTAATAGCTTTATTATTTTCAATTTGGGGTGACATTTTCTAATAAATTACAACAATTAAGTGATACGAGTAATAATATGATGATATCTAACGATAAAAAAGATTGTGATAGTCTATTAAAACATACTATTTCAAGCGGTTTTCGCCTAACCCGTAAGATACGAGTACACCTAGGAGGGCTTCAAGCCGAAATCGAAAGTCAAACAAAGGTTAAATATACTTTTATCGAAATATCCGAAATAGATAAATATTTCAGAAACTTAATAATGCGGAACGGCTTAACTCTGTCCCCTGAAATGGTTTTCGAATTAGAGTAATTTTGGATTGGAGAAGTAAAAAAAGGTAAAGGTATGGTGTCCCAACAACGTGATACTATAATATAAGATAATTGAGATAAGATCAATAAAGTAAATTCGATGTTATTTCTTTGTTATTTATTACTACACGACACGTCCTATTTAAGAATAGTAGATTGTTCAACAAGGGACTAAAACAAACCATAATGACGCGAGATGCTTAGCCACGCGAGGGAGCGAGAATCAGAGTCAGTTCGAGTGTAATTAATGTCATTATTGTTGTTTAGTCTCGCATCTACAATCTACCTATACCTAAATAGGATTTTTGAAATTGAAATTTGTTTACGGTGGTTATTTTTTTAAAGTGACACTTTAAATGCGTGCATATTTAGCCAACAAACACAAACTGGAAAACTATTTGCACCATGTATAATAAAATAAATTTATCCTTGATGTATTTAGGTAAGTACCTATACATTATTTATAGTTAAGTTAAATCTAGCTAAGTAACATTTAACATTGTTATTATAATTATTATATTGATTAAGTGGTGTACAAACTTAGTCGTAGCTTTTTGTCTATGTTCGGGTCCACGATTTCATGTTATTGACAAATTCGTCAATTGAGTAACACGCCATCTCTAGCAAGATGTTTTTCAAATTATTTTTAAATAATGCGTCACTTGATGCGTTTTTAATGTTTGACGGGAGAGCGTTATACCTATAGCTTAGGGTAGTAGGCTACGCCGAGTGATTTGCGAGCCTTTGCCAGTCGCCGCGACGGGATCACCAGCAAGTGCTGACCACACGTGTTCCTGCCGTGATGTTGGGCTCGAGTCTTGTACGAGTCAAGATTCGACCTCACGAAGTAAAAATATACCTTAATCCCTAGATATTAATAAGGAGCTTTAGTTCCGATCTGCAGAGACTTAACTAACATTTTAAGAGCATAAGAAGTGAAAAAAATATAAATATTAAATTTTACTACAAATATAGTTTTTTTTTCTTTTGTCAAGTTTTGAAGGTCGCCAATATATTATTACTAGCGTTATGCATCATGACTAGGCCCCCAGACATGCAATCTTCCTTCTATAAATGCGAAAGTTTGGATTGAATGTTTGCTAGTCAATCACGCCAAAACTACTTAACAGATCTGGATGAAAACTGGCAGTGAGATAGATTATTGTCTGGAATAGCACATAGGCTACCTTTAATCTCGAAACAAATCACTGTTCCCGTGGGATACCAAAATTACGAATTCTACGCGGATGAAATCGCGGACACAAACTTGTGTCAGGCGAGCCTTACACTCGTAAGTTTTACTTACGTAAGTAGGGACGCAGCTATTTGTTAGAATTAGATAGAAACATGTTTTTACCATTCTAACAAATAGCCGTGTCCCTAGTTACGTAAGTAAAACTTACAAATGTAAGGCCACACACGTAAAACATGTTTTTTATATCTTGATATTGACAACAACAATTTAAAAACAATTTATTCCACTTTTGTTTTATTATCTGTAGTAAAACAGTTAATATTTAAAAGAGCACCACTCATACACTGTATAAACACAGAAAACTAGAAAACATTTAAAATAAAACAATGCGATTCAAATAAAAAATAGAATGACCTTGGCACGTATACAAAACAAATAAAAGGCAAAAAAAAACACAGTATTTTAAGCATTTCAGAGGTCAGTAACACCCAATGTATCAATTGCAGCCTACAATTGCATACAAAATAAATAAATTTTATTTGAAAACTTTAGTCTTCACGGCTATCTTGTCATTGCAAAAGCGACCTTGGCTCTATTGAATCAAAGTTTGCTAACTGTGATGTTTTTTCTTGGTCAATGGATTTTTCAGTAAAATTGGCGAGGGGCCAGGAGGGGTATTTTAGGGGAGAGGGGATTCGGTGCCGACCAGACTACTGAAATTAGGTGCACTGCAGTGCGCAAACTAATTTTATAACGCTTCGGACAAGAGCATCTTTGCTCAGAAGAAGCGCCGGAAGAAACTCCAGCAGAAAGTCATTTTTTCATACATACCTACACAGAAACACAATATAATATAGATAAAGATAAAGACATTTATTCAGTAAGTAGGCCGCACGGGAACTTTGACACACCAAGAATCTACTAGAGCTTCACAAGAGGAGACCACTGCTGAGAAGAAACGCCGTAAGAAACTCAGCAGCTTAAAAGTAAGCAATAAATAATAATTTATACAACTAGAAAACTAAAATCATTACAAATGTAAGGCAAATAATATTAAACTAAAAATAATGACTAGGAGAACATCACGACGAGGTCTCTACGTCAAAAGCCATAATTAGGATAATTAACTGAACAACAAGTCCTTGGAAACGTGAACGGACTCCCGTCCACGACGAAGACGCGTATCTCAGACATCGCCTCCCTCAACCATGTGTTCGAGAAAGTGGCAACCATCGAATGGTTGCGACCCGATGAACGACGCCGCCGTAAGCAACGATAGGCCCCTAGACTAGGCCTGACTATTAAATATATTTTTTAATATAAGACAACTTTTCATAAGTAGGAAATATAACAATTTTTTTTAATGTGATGGAGAAGGAAACATAGCTCACAAGCCTCCTTAGTAAGTAAGATCTGTGACCCATAAACGCTTGCATTCTAAAGACTACAATCTTATGACTCCAATCCCAAGACTGCAAATGCGCAATCCCTGAGGACTACGATGGAATGCCTCTATGGTAGTTATTTTACCGGTTGTTCTGCACACAACACAACTGCAACCCACAACAGCTGCAGCAATCACAACAATGTGAACACTCCTGCTTTACGGTAGTTTTAAGACTAAGAATGATGGTAGCGACGCAACCCCAATGGACCTACCACCACTAGACTGACAAACCAAAAAGCACACTGCTATTATATAAACAGTACGTGCGGGCTGGGGGCTGGGGCGCGGCGTCACATTCGCGGCTCTCGAAGGAGTCAGGACGAGGTCCAGGATGCCGACGTATTCGCTGATCCCTGGCCAAGATTGTTGAAAAATATACGCCATTGTGTGAATGCAATATAATTTTCGACACAATGTTTAATTTAGTTGGGAATGTGAACCTACTTATTTGTTTTCTTTAAATTTTTTGACCTCTCATCTTTTTGTGCTAATAATGTAGGTGCTTTGGTATCTACTGTTAACCTAGTATAATTATTAAATAAATAAATAAAGTATACGTCTCGCATTTTCAGTGTATAAATAGAAATTAAAGTGTCCTTACAGACAACTGTTAAAAAGAACAGTCATCTGTGAGGAAAATAAAATCTTCGGATATAACTAGTTATCTCCAAGGAATATATGTTCTTTACAAATAACTGTGTTTTTTAACAGTTATCTGCGAGGAAAATCAAATGCTTGAAGATAACTAAGTAGTTATACTGGAGGAAAAAAAAACTCCATAGATAACCAATTATGTGGCCACGGTTACGTCCAAGGAACAAGAGTTGGTTTCTCTACCCTTTTTGGTTGTTTAATTTAATTGAGTTCCTTCTAGCTCACTCCTTTGCCTTTCTCTGACTAACTGAAATGAATCACCTATGACCCAATTGTCGAAAATAAACAGTAATGTATCCGTGGGTTTGTTGTATGTTTAACGCACGTTACGTGAGATCGCGCACCTTGGGCGAGTTTCCTGTTGCGAAATAGTTGTATTTCGGGTACTATAGTAGCATTCACATTGGATCTGAAGATGCCTAGATAGTTCGTACGCAACGTATGGATATATGGGGTGGGCTAATTTGGTTCAGTGTTCTCTAAATATAAAACATCAGGAGGGCTGATATTGCTGCGTTTATCACGTGACAAGATGTGGATGAAACATGCGTCACTTTTTGACTCGTATATAAGTACGAGAGTAACGGATGCTTTATACACATTTATGCCCGGTTCCTATATTCAAGACACGAATCGTTTCCCTTACGGGCAGTAGTGTTATGACATTTGCTTCATACAAAATGTGTCAAATTTTAACGAGACGTCACAACTCTACCAACGGTTTTGAATATAGGAACGCACCATTAGTCACGCCACTCACGCAACAGAGGTTTAAAAAAAATCTGACTTTCCCTTCTATGTTTAAAAAAAATGGATAGTTAAATAGGTATAGGTCATTCATTAATGCAGCCAGTGTCATAGGGACCATGCCACGAGCGGACCTGCTAGAGGGGGTGTTCTTTTTATACTGGTGATTATTATTTACATCTTTAATATTTGAGTAGCTTAGTTTTATATTAATTTGAGTAGCTTAGTTTAATGTTAATTTAAATAAGTTTAGTTTTAACTTTTGATTGTAGTTCCTATATTATATTAAATAAATCCGGTAATAAATTATAAATAGCAGAAGGGAGTATTTATTTTTTATGTTGTTTCCCGTGTGGTTGCCGGGTTAGAATAGTGCCACTGCATGTCATCCCGTGGAGGTCGTAAGAGGCGACTAAGGGAATAAAGGCTTGTAGTACTGTTAGGCGATGGTCTTGCAACCTGTCACTAATACGCTGATAAACATCTTAGCCTATTTGTGCAAAATGTGGTTACAGAATTATCAACAAGTTTTTAAAGTTGTAGGTAATTCTGTAGCTCTGCCTACCCGTCTCTGGGATTACAGGCGTGAAGGTATGTATGTATGTATGTATGTTGTTAAAAAGAATTCTTTTAAAAAAAAAATATTCTTGCGGCACTTCTTCTCAACTATGATACATTTGAATTTCCAACATGAATTAGGTTTAGTTCAACTCAACAAAAAGTTTTCAAATTTAATCATAGCTTCGTTTGTTGGCTAGAACTTCTTGGCGCCATAATACTCCCTTGCAAATTTAGTATTTTTCCACCAAAAAATTAGATCGTATCTCTCCATTCGCTGCAAATAGCACGACCGATGCTGCGCTTGGCCTAAATCGCATCTGACCGATTTACTCAAGACTCGCTGTCTAGTTTCAAACTGGGCCAAATTGCTATATTATCAAGTAAGCCGAAGCTTTGGCGCGCCAAAATTATTAAAAAGAAAGGAATCAGTAACAGGTTTTCAAAAACATCGAGTCAGCCCAACTAATGTACTGGATACCTGATCAGCATGAGAATTTTTTTAAATTATATGGCTGACTATTAAAATTTAAACTTTAGGAAAGAAATTGCTAGGAAATTTCATCATTTTAGGCCTTAAAAACAAAAATCCCATATTTGTCACCAAAAAAAATTGTATCCGGGGCCGATTGCATAATAAAGTTGCTAATAGTATTAGTGGTTTGGCCTGTACTTTATTATGCAATACTGCCCTCCTAAGCAAATACACAGTATTCCAAAATTAACAAACAAAGCAGTTTTAGCTCTCTCCTCTTAGTAATAAGGTTGATATTGCTACGGGAGTTTTATCTGACTTACTGCGTATTAGGTTAGGAGGGTAGAATAGCCCCTGGTACGTTTGTTGCCTACACATTTCATCCAATACATTAAGTTGGGCTCGAATCTCTTTGGTCTGATTGACAAGTATTTTACATCTGACAACCGATCCAAAGTCTACAAGTTATACGGTGGTATTGTATTAGAAAAAGCAGTCATCGTTTGACAATGTTTCCCTAGAAATTATTTAATTCTTCGTCACCTGGCAACATATAAAATAACTGACAAATAAAAGATTAAAACATTTCTGAGTGGCATCGCTTTTTACTGAAGATTTTAAATCGCAAAACCGCTTAAACTGGCTTAAAGGTTATCGCATTTACAATTGGAAGTGACTAACTGAAGTACTAACTGAAGATAAAGATACTACGTAACTCGGTCATTCTCCAGACAGCCATTTCTGTATGTCCTCGGACTTAAAAAATATAAAACTATTGAATTTGGTATAATTTATATTTTTTAAACGTAGGAGGTACTTGTATTGAGGTGTACATAAATTTTCAAGTAAATATTCGATACCCTTATAGGTGAAAAAAAAAATCAATACCCCATTCTCCTAATTAACACCTCGCGTCCCACTTCCGAAATCACTAATATACCTACTTCCCCCGAACATATACAAGAAGAAAGATAAATGAAAGTATTTTTATTTAATTAAAGATAAGATGTCCACATTACAAAAAAATAACCAAATGTATTAAGTAATATATCACTAAGATATACAGTAAAGTAACTTTGTCCCGAGATGTGTACTAATCCACGCGCCGCTTTCATTATTGTCCGTGCAAGGCCATTGAAGAAAGAGACAAACATCGCTAACGCATTTTGCGTGAGCCGCCAGTCGTGTCGAGACCCTCTTGAGGGAAAGATGTATTAATGTTGTGTGGATCGCAGACTACAAATGTAAGTATCTAATTCGCGCGTTTTGGTTCTCGTAAATTCTAATTAACACGTTAACGTTTCTAAAATCAGCCAATAACTCTTTAGCTCTGTAAATTATTGTATACATTAAAGACCTCAGTATTTACCAGTTACTGGATTTTGTAGTTTATCACATGTACCTACAAGGAGTTATATTTTTTTTATCAAGAATCCCTAATACACACGTCTAATTCACGGGTTAAAAATGAACGCGTTAATTAGTTTAAGAGTAGTAAAAAAGGTTTTTGGTACATATAAAAGGTTTTTATTTCTAAATTCTTGCTTAAGCTAAACCAGTTTAAATGAATACACAGGAATAATCTTTTAACAAAAAGGTAATTCCCGGAAGAATGATGGCGGGTTCGATCTTACTAGGATTTTCCTTAGATGATTAGACATATTATTATGTCAAACTGACATTATTAACGGGTCCGTAACCATAAATTCTTAACCTTATAATCGTATCTATGTACTTAAGTGTTTGAACAATATGCTATGTCAAAAAGCTATGTTATTTTGTTTTGCTAATATTTTTAAATTCATTTAAGTTATGTTTAATGAAAGTTTTTTTGTTAACCGTTTCAAAGATATAATTTTATAAAACAAAATTACCTACTTTCGTGTTTTTTTTTTATTTTCCGTTAGGTACTTACCTACTTAATATTTTTTTTGAATTTATTTTAGCGTTAATTAAACTAGTATCTTTAATCGTCAAGAAGACTAATAATGTGATAGTTACTTTACTATTTTTTTTTTATTTTTTTTTTGATAAGTTGGTCGCGTGTTGAGGGTGGTGACTTATTTTTGAAAGAGAATTTTGTGGTGATTTCTTATGAATACCTATTCATAATGTGTTTTTATATAATTGATATTTGTCAAATTATTAATAAAGACCGTTTAAAAACGTTTTTGTCTTATTTCCCAAAAAAATATATATATTTGGCAACCACATTTATCTAATAAACGCGTAGTTTTTCTAATTCGCAAGCAAGTAATTCTAATTAACGCGTAGCTTTTCTAATTCGCGCGTCACGCAAATACTGAAACCCTTCTAGTTAATTACCCGCTAATAATAATTAAGTGCCCAATAAATATTAAAGTTTGAATGGTCGATATGTTACTACATATAGTATAAAATTTATCAAAAAGCAAGTGGGAAAAAAGTGCCGTGTTAATTAGACTGAGAACATAATTCTGGAGAATGACCGAAAACTATATTCATTTAGGAATGCATACAATTGATAAGACATGCCAAATGGTTATTTTAGACGTTGCCAGCTAGACAGAAAAACACGAAATAAACGCTATTAAAAGAAAAGAGATGGCAAAAAAGCAAATGGTGCACAGCCCACCTAATGGTAAGTGGTTACTGAGACCCATATACATTTGGAATATTATAGATTATAGTTGTAGCTAAACCTAGCCAGCCTAGCCAGCAGCCAGAACTAGGTGAAGACGTCAACAAATAAAAATATAGTTAGTTTAGTTGGGTGACGGCCAACAGTGTTAAATTTGGGGGCGTCTGCCTAGACGCCGTGTCAATCAGCTGATATGGCATGATCGGTTTCAATTAAGTTTTTAACAATATCTTAATTATTTTTATTATAATATTCTTCACAACTTTATCTTGAGTGACGACCTTGTGAAGATCCCGGGGACGCGGTGGATGCTAAAAGCACAAGATCGGTCTGAGTGGAGAGCCTTGAGGAGGCCTATGCCCAGCAGAGGACGTCTTTCGGCTGACATGATGATGATGATGATTCTTTACAACTTAAATTAGTCATCAATATAACGGCCAACGGCCAGCATAGACGCATTTCCTGCCCAATAAAACTAACCCTTTAGGGCTGCAATGGGTTGCCAGTAGGGAATGCAATTTAAACGGTTATTAACCGTTTTTGTATGAAAATAACCGGTTAAAACCGGTTAAAACCGGTAATTTGCATTCCCTAGTTGCCAGCTCTATAGACCAGCGGGCCCAATATGGCTGCGTTTATCGCGTGACAAAATGTGGATAAAAAATCTGTCACTTTTTGACACATATAAGTACGAGAATGGCGGATGCTTCATGGTTTATGGTTTTCGTGATACATTGCATCGCTGCAATAGCTCCCAACTTAATAATGTTAAAACAACTCGTCAATGAATTGCTACAAGCTTGCTATTGACCAATGAAACTGAGTCCTAGAACCCACTTGTGCATGATATAAATTAAATTATAGTTATAGCAATAAGTAAGAAATGTCCATAGAAATTTTTAGCCTTTTTTTAATCTTCTGCTACTAATAAGTAGCAATAATAGACAATCGTTGCTGGAAAATAAAAAATAAGACAAAGAACTAATTATGATTATCTATTTACAACATTTTGAAACGCAACTCTATCAATCTATAGCATTGATGTTCTGATACAGATAAGATAAACTGTTGCAGCAATAAATTTAATGACTCTTCTAATTGTCATTCGAAATAACGCATTAGACTAACCAATTAGTTGCTCCAACAAAGTTTGTCCCGTTGCCAATGTTTTGATTGTCTCCGACTAACTTCAGGTTGATATTATAAGAATACTGTTGCTAGTAAAACGATGTGGAATTCCTCTATAAATTTAAGTGCTCTGGGTGATTTAGATTTAAGTAGATTTATTTATTTCATAATATAAGATACAGTTATATTGCACACATGTCAATTATACTTCTTGCGGCGCTTCTTCTCCGCAATGATGGTCTTTTCCGAAGCGCTAGTAGATTCACTCCCATGTTACTGACGTGTAAAAGAGCCCTCATGTGGCCAAATTACTGAATAAATATTTTGAATTTTGAATTTTGATACAGAATTCATATTATGATCGTCAAAGAAGTAAAAACAAAAAAAAGTAATGTAGCAAAAACCAATGTCAAAAATGAATGGATTATAAAACACAAATAATAATAATAATATGTGATCATTACACAGTTTACGACGGCAAAGTTTACTACTGACCTTTGGAAAATTATTAACGGAAACTATATCCTTCAATCATCATGCTTCTTCTGTTTATGACTCTTGTCAATTGGGGTTCAAGAACTTACTTTATTTTATCTACGTGTACTTATCCATTTTTATTTGTAACATCATCATCTTACGTCATAGCCAGGTGAGAAAATAATTTGCACCTCTATGGTTTACGTCATCTAGATCTTCGCAAAGAAGGCCAACATCTGTCAACACGTCAATTTATGGCCTTTATGGAATTCAATTCGAGGGATTCCGGTAACCTTTGGGGAGGGAAGGTGGCCAATTGAAAAATGCCCGGCTGTTATTTTTGTTAATTTTGATTTACTATATACTGATTTTACTCTGTCGCTGACACTGGCGAAATCACTTGGTGGACCGCCATTAATTTAAAGAAGAAGAAGAAGAGTTAAATTCACTATTTCTACGTTTTAATATCAATGCCATATCATTATAGTCACCTTTTTGGACTGTATACTTCACTTAGCTCTTTTTAGCTGTACCTAGGTCTAGTTTATACTTATTAACATTATTTTTTGATTATATACATACATACACAGCAGTTTTGGTGTTCTACTTTGCGTATTATCATATACGTTACCGACCGTAACTACCAATATCAATATGGCATCAATACGTTTCATTTTTGTTCTCAAGAGTGTCAGAGAATTTGTCAACTGTTGCTTTGCTTATTTTAATATCATTATCATCAAAGTCTGAGTGGAGAGCCTTGGGGGAGGCCTACGTCTAGCAGTGGACGTCTTTCGGCTGACATGATGATGATGGTGATGATCATTAAATTCTACTTACCTTTGTACTGAATCAGAATCACAGTTAAAAGCACCTAAAGTAATTTACGATGAATTCGAGGAACGTTTCGATTTAACTACAGTGCTTACAACGCATAAGAGACCGTCGATACTTTTTACGAGCTTGTATAATCGATTTTACAAAGGAATCGATAAGGTTAGTTGAACTACGTACAGTAAATTTGCTTAATGGAAAAATGAGTTCGTTCGTTCGTTCGTTCGCATGACAAGTGAGATGAGAACAACATAAAAGGTACTTCTTGCTTAAAACAATATTTAAATATGTAGGTATTGAATTGACATTATGCTTTTGAATTTTGAATGGTTTTCGTTTTTGATTTTATAGTCGTGTATTTATTTAGTTAAATCGGTAAAAATTTGGCAATGTTCAGCTGAAATAGGTAGCACTTATTATGTTTTATTAGTACATATAATCTTGATTCTTTTGGTCCACTTTGATCTTAAACCTAAAACTTACCTTGTAATAACTGAATCGTAAGTTGATACTCTGCTAACTTCTCATCAACGTAGCCCTCTTGCGACTGACTAGCGATGATCTCAGCTGTAGACGGTCCTCTTTCCTCGTCCTCTTCGTATATCATCGGCCGCGGCGGCGGAGGCGGCTCCAACGGCACTCCCGCATAGTCGTACTCCCGAACCGGTTCGTAAGGAGACGAGAAATAGTACTCAGGACTCTGCCCCAACGTGGGAGACATGGGATAAGGAGAGATAGAGAAATGAGAACTCGGGGAAGGAGAATGAGGTCTGAAGGGAGAATGCAACGGCCTGAATGGTTTGGGGGACGGTTGCATTGGTGGTGGAGAGACTAGAGCTGTTGAGTGGCGAGGGCCTGAGATTAGAGGGGGTGGGCTGGGGGCCCATGGCGAGGGGGGGCGGTAATGGAGGGGGGAGGGGGGGGCCGGGGGCCGCGCGCGCCCGTGCCCTGGCGGCGGTTGCGACATCTCGCGGATTGAGTCAAGTCAACCCGGTGTCACGCCGATATCTGCATCGCTGGAACAAGAAGAAACGGTTAGAAAATTTAGTGAGGTTACTTTAAAGGAACTTTGAGAATTTTTTAAAGCTTATAAAGGACCCAATACAATATAGATAAGCCCGCAAAGAGTCTCTGGCAAACCTAGCTTCATGTAACACAATAGCAGAAATAAAACTCACTAGTATAATAATACTTTTTATACTTAAAAATACTTAATTATCGAATCCTCATTATAACAAAACTCTAATTTAAAGACAATAACAAACAAACGCTTTGCTATAACTTTTAAACAACTATAAGAATAACTGTGCATGTATTTAATTATTGTTTCAAGTAAATCTTGACCGTGTTTACAATTACTATGATTCAAGACGAAGTATTCAGATCATTTAGGTACATTTAGGGTCATTTTTAAATATGGTACCAGAGCCCTACTTTAAAAATCGAAGTTCGAATTTACGTTATCTTCATCCCTTTTTGCCAATGTACTCGTAGTCTCGAGTGTGAAGAGAAAAGGACGGAGCTAGCATAACTTCGAACTTCGATTTTGAAAGTAGTGCCTCTTGTTAGTCCTAGTATAAGGTAGGTTTAGGTTAAGAGGTGGTAGGACCTAAATAGTGTAAACGTACGGATCGCTACCACCTCATCGTTTAACTTACTTAAGCATTGTTATACAACCAGAAAAATCATCTTAGTTGGAAACGCATTTGCAATCACGATCGCAGTCTTCAGAATGAAAATGTCTAATGGGTCTCACATCCTACTTATCATCACGCTTGTGCGTTCTTTTGCCTTTTTGTCACAAAAAATCATGCGAAATAAAGAAACATTAAGGGCCAGATAACAAGCCTCCCTCATCTGTCAGGTAAATTGTAGCTCTGTCCTTTTCTTTGTCATAAGAAAAATAAGGACAGAGCTACAATTTGCCTGATAGATAGTGTTATCTGGATATTGAAAAATCATCCCTAAACGTAAAAAAAGAACAACTGCTCATGCATCAAGGACGTCATGGAAATCCATGAGAGAGGCATACGTTCATCAGTTGACGGTATATGCTGAGAAGAAGATTCATCAAATATAAATGCTCATAAATGAGCTCATAAGTGGGAGGACTTTGTGCAGGGTCCGTCCGGTTTGTTCCACCATCTTATCCATTTACCTACCGCCAAGCAGCAGTGTTCGCATTGTTGCGTTCCGGTTCGGGGATAAGACAGCCGGGGAAATGACTAGCATAGAGGCATTCCATCTTAGTCCTCAGGGTTGGCAACGCATTTGCAGTCTTAGGATTGCGGTCTTGTGAATGCGAATGTATATGGGTCTCAGTTTCCACTTACCATCAGGTGGCCTGAGAGCTCGTTTGCCATCCTATAAGACAAAAAAAAAACCATATTCTAAGTTTATCAGCAACGCTTCAGAAGCACGTAAGATTTGTTTATATCTTGTATATGGTTGCGTGCTGGATATTTTTGGATGCCTTGCCAAGGGGTTACGGCCGAAAGGAGCGAGTTGATAATGGTGAACAGATGCCCTGCTATTTTTATTAGGTTCTAATCGTTCAACAGTCTTTTACAAGGCATGTTGCTGCAGGATACATTTTAGGACAGCGTTTATTGTAAAATAAATAATAAATAAATATACATACATACCTTCACGCCTTCATTCCCAGAGTGGGGTAGGCAGAGCTACAGAATTACCAACAACTACAAAAACCTTTTTGATAACTCAGTAACCACAATTTGCACAATTAGGCTAAGATGTTAATAAATAAATATCAGGAAACAATCTCACGCAAATTGACCTAGACCCAAACTAAGCTCTAGGCTTGTACTATGGGTACTCGACAACGATAAACATACTTATATAGATAAAATATATACTTAAATACATAGAAAACACCCATGACTCGGGAACAAATATTCGCGCTCATCACACAAATATCTACCCTTACCGGGATTTGAACCCAATACTGCTAGCTTCGTAGGCAGGGTCACTACCAACTAGACCAACGCGTCGTCAAAAAAAATCAAAACAGAATCAGTCGTCAATGGCTCAAGCCAGCGACTCCTAAAGTAGGTTTCCACGGAACTTAAGGGTTCTGTTAAGTCTTATTCAGCTGTTACTCAATACATTATACCACCGTCAAACCGCTAACCGTACTTTTAATTGGATTGGATTAAACAACGGTTTGTAATTCATGGAAAAACAAGTTCAGAAAAAAAATGTGTTCCATGTCAATTCCATGAATTTTGCTTCTTTTTCAACATCGCTAACGGTAGCATTAAACATATTGTCTATCATGTCTATTTAATTACCGTCTCTACACAACATTTTTTTTTACATTTAATTCATCTATTAAACTTAAATAGCCTACGAATATAATCTGTCAACACGTGCGTAGGTTATTAAGATGCTGTAACTATGCTAACTAATCACAAACCCTATTGAAACAAAATTTAATAATTCAAAAATAACCTCGTCTATCCGCAGGAAACGTCACATTTTTCACCAGAAATAAAACTGAAAAGGTTTGTTAATCATCACTTTGATTGATATGATAACATCATCGAGGAGATTAGCAATTTTTTTGATAAATATTATTTTAAGCATAATAAAATATTACCTCGGCTTAAGCGATACGCTTGCCGCTACAATATTCTGAAAGACATAACTGTTTTATTAATTATGTTGGCCACAGGCCAATGTCAAAGGGACTAAAAATAAATAATGCTCTAGTAACGTTTTGTACGGTTTTCGTGAAAGTTTGGGGTCAAGGCGACGTATGGCATCAAGTTCTTGTG
Source organism: Acleris emargana (assembly GCA_927399475.2). NCBI lineage: Eukaryota > Metazoa > Arthropoda > Insecta > Lepidoptera > Tortricidae > Acleris > Acleris emargana. The sequence continues at coordinate 2,322,502 of OV656841.1, forward strand.
GATCACCGAATATAAAGTAGAACATTGTGCACTAGATCCATTCAGGACTATAAGGATCGATAAAAATATCGATTAAACTAAATACTCATTACTTTGAGCTTTTATTGTCATACGTTAGTTATTATATTTATGACTTTAACTGTATTTAAGGAACATCTTATAGTTTTAAAAAGTAGCAGACGTATTGTGCTATCTTGCGGGACTCCGGGAGTAATTATTTGATGAAAATGATTATCAAATAATCCCAAAGTTAATGATTAGTATTCTAAAAAGTCAATGATTGATGAATTTAGTTCAAATTCATAGTAAACTATAAAAATATGTCATGAATGTTACTTGTAAAAAATAGCGGTCCTAATATGCTTCCCTGCGGAACTCCCAATGAAATGATAAAATTCTTAATAAATCTCGTTGATAATCGTGCCATCTAAAAGACGTATTTTAATTTAATGGGCTCAAGAATGGCGTCAACAATTCATAAATAAACTCAATGTGATGCATGCACTAAGTTTAGCTTGGAGACCGTCTCAATGAAAACAGTCCAAAATACGCTAGCCAATAAACTCTACTGCCTAATTGTTTCATCAGCGTTACACAACAGTATTAATACGCCAGTCAACAACCCTTTAATAGTGATGACAAAAATGGCCGCCAGCCAGCCGGATTTTGGTAAAAAAACTGGTTTGGACAATGCACCCATGCTGGCTGTCCTCCAAGCGTGCCAGTTTACGCAACCCAGGATTTTAGATGCCAAGACAATTGTCTGGGCATATCAGAGCACATGATGGTAGGTAATGGCTTTAGGAAGTGAGTATTTTGCGGGTACCTTGCGGCATGTGACGTAGATTTTCTCTCTGGTTTTAGTTGACTAGGTATTATAGTAGCATCTATCTCATATCTTTTATCTCGAACCTAACTTATGCTTTAAAGGAATGCATGTTTTTTACTATTTGTGCTACGAGTATGACATGACGGTTAAACAATCAAGTCGGTTTAATAGACAAATACCAAGAATTTCATTGCATTTGACAGCTGCCGTCAGCCTTGCTAAAATGAACTATTATTTTGTGTATTTTCAGATTATGTTTTATCAACTGTCATGCATCCGAAAATTGGCAGCTTCTCAGGCTGTTTCCACTCCGTTCCACTGTTTCAGTTTCATCAGTTTTATAACCTTAAGGATAAAGACGGAATGCCTCTATGCTAATTATTTTAAAGAATTTGCGCACGTTGTCGCTTAGATTGTCCGATAATTGCGTTCATTAGTTTACACATTTCGTTAAGTATAATGACCACAAGGTAATCTCAAACACTCACACTAACAATACTAACTTTTTTTTTAAATACACTATCTATACTTTGGAATGAGCTTCCGTTGTCCTTAAGACAATCACCTACTGTAGTCTAGTCGCTCTAAAGCGAAATTTAAAAACGTTGTGGCTGAGTGAGTCGTGAAGCCAAGTTCCTATAATGATTATGGTATATATATTATATTATATGTGTATTTTATGTGTGGGTACCTAAGTTTATGTTACTTTGAGTACCTACTGTATTATCATCTGTTTTTGATATTTTTTGTGCAAACTTGTATGTGTCCAACCTTATGCATTGTCCTAACTCATTAACTTCAGGGTTAGCTGGAAGAGATCCCATTTAGGGATAAGTTCGCCTTTGTACATTACTTTAATATTTATATTGTAATATTTATATTTTTGTGCAATAAAGAGTTTACATACATACATACTATCTCCGCCGCGTTTAATATTGTTGAGCTACCTGATACATGAGCAATTTCAAATAAGTATTTATTGCATATATAAATACGAGGGTGGATTGAAAAGTTCTGAGCCTGGTAAAAAAAAGTAACGGGCTCACTTTTTATAACAATTTTATTTTTCGACATATTCTCCATGAAGGTCAATGCACTTAGTCCACCTCGCCTCCGACTTCATTATCCCATCAAAAAAAAAAGAATCGCTGAGGTCGTTAAAATATGAGTCTACTGCTTCTTGTACCTCCATATTTGTCGAAAATATTTGTCCTCCCAAGTGTTTTTTGAGGTTTGGGAAGAGATGATAATCGGGAGGAGCTAGATCCGGCGAGTAAGGGTCATGCAGCAGCACTACAAATCCACAATCATATATTTGTGCCATTGATTTCGCCGAAGTGTGACCGCGAGCGCTGTCTTGGTGAAACAGTACTTTTTTCGACAGCATTCCAGGTCTCTTTATTTTAATTTCCTCACGCAGACGACGTAAAAGAGCACAATAGTAGTCCGAATTTATTGCTTTGCCCTTTTCGAGATAGTCTAACATGATATTCATGATAACCCTCCTGCAATCCCAGAAAACTGAGGCCATTACCTTATTAGCTGACAAAATGACCTTGGCTTTTTTGGGTGGTGGTGAACCTGGTCTTTTCCATTGCCTGGATTGTTCTTTCGATTCTGGTGTACTGTGGTGGACCCATGTCTCGTCCATAGTTATAAAACGATTGAAAAAATCGTCGGAGTCACGTTGAAACATACATAAACAATCTTGGGAAATTGTAACACGTACTCGTTTGTTCTCGACTGAAAGCAGTCTAGGCACCCACCTGGTTGACACCTTAGAAAATCCAAGAACATCGGTGATGATGTTCTGTGCCCGCTCATAAGAAATACCCATTGCTTCCGCTATCTCCACAATCTTCAATCGCCTATCCTTCATTATCGCATCTAATATATTATTGACATTTTCGTCCGTAGTAGCCGTCAACGGCCGCCCACTCCTAGGCTCGTCTTGAACAGTCTCCCGGCCACGTTTGAAACCAGCTACCCATCTTTTTATGGTAGCATACGATGGAGCAGATTGCCCTTATGTTTGATTCATATCTTCAAATATTTGTTTTGGTGTTAACCCCTTCTTTTGCAAACATTTTATGACAGAACGGTGCTCAATTTTATCCATTACTTGAAAAATCAGTGACCTTATGTAGCAGTTCGAGCATAAAATGCAAAATTGTGACAGGAAAAAAACAAAAGATAGTGCATAATGGCGACTAAATATGGCACTTTGACCTGCCAGTATTTATTTGTTTTTTTTTTATTATATTCAACCTTAGGCTCAGAACTTTTCAATGCACCCTCGTACATTAAATCACGCCTGTTTCCCAGAGCGGTAGGTAGAGACCACTTCTTTCCACCTGCTACGATCCCGACCGATCTCTTTCGCTTCTTCCACATTCATACATCAAGTCATGCACGCACGTCGGTCGGCGGTCCCTATTACCACACAGTACAAGGGCTTTATTTGGAACTTAAAATTGCATAGGTATGTACATATCGTCTACAAATAGGACCCCAATCCATCAAGGAACTGAGACACGGTGACACTTTGTTTAACAATTCTTGCGATTTGAATTGTGATATCACTGTGAGACAGTTCTATAGTGGGTTAGATTGTACTCTCAGAGCCAATTTTCCATCAGGACCTTTATTAACATAGTAAAACTGTACCATATTTTAACTCTGCGCCATTATTGTCAAGAAAATAAGAGCTATCGTGAAGTAGAAAATTATGATAACAAGTCAAAAGCAATATTGATTTACCGTGTTGCATGGAGCCCCAAGTGATATTTATGCACGTTTGCATGTCAAAGTCATAAAAAACCAGGCAAGAGCATGTCTGACCATGCTCAGTGTAGAGTTCCGAAGCCGTTACTACAAAAACTTTATCTCGAAAAACAACAAGTATGAACTAATTCTCTACTTTGTCTTGGGTGATTTTAGTACCAATGAAGTCTTCTTAATAGTGATATTTTTTGTTAAAAATTCAATTATGTTCTTTCATTTAAGATATTTTTCAGATTTTTTGTATTTGTAGTAATTGGAGGGACACTTGACTCTACCAAAAATGAACACTAAATCTTAATATTTCACAAACCGATCACTTAATCGAAAAGTTGTTGCCACAAACCAGCAATGTTTTTGAAATAACTATCCAACAACACCAAACACAACGACGTTACGTGCAGGGGATGTACCCTTTGCCACTTTGTCGGAGTGAGTAATGTGTATGTTCATACCAAATTACAGCTTTTACATACATACATACATACCATCACGCCTTCATCCCAGAGTGGGGTAGGCAGAGCTACAGAATTACCAACAACTCTAACAATTTGTGGTTAATTCTATAACCACATTTTGCAAAAACAGGCTAAGATGTTTACGATGTGAATATTAGTGACAGGTTGCAAGCCCATCGCCTAACAATACTACAAGCCTTTAATCCCTTAGTCGCCTCTTACGACTTCCACAGGAAGACATGGAGTGGCACTATTCTAACTAATAATCTCTGGACTTAGCTGCGGATGGACATAGCGAAACTATTAGGGTTCCTAGTTTGACTTCGGAACCCTAAAAACTTGTTTAAACTCCATGCTCTGCCTACACTACATCACCGATACCTATCGCGTCTATTTCAGCGAACGTAAGTTTGTGCCCACGCGTACCCCACGCAGATTCGCAAACATTTTTATTGTGTCTGTCGGTGCCTTGATCCCGTATCATTTGTGAATTATGCCATTACTGTCAAAAGACATAGCTATTTAAATATCATCGTGTTTTTGTAAAGGGGGATTTTCTTAGGCGAAATATTCTGAAACCCTCTTGAAAAGAGAAATAAACAAATGTTAACGCTAAAAGCATTCTTGAACAGTTGTTTTTCAATACATTTGGTTACACGTATTCTAAGAAGAATTTGGTATTTTTTTCTCAAGCGTTATTATTGAAAAAAAAGTGTTAATTTTCATTCTATGGGAAAGAAATAAAGGTAAATGCGTCAGTTAAAATATTTATAGAATTCAAATTCAAATGTCCTATATTTTTATTTTTTGCTCCCTTCATAGAAATTCAGGTAACTAAGTACGTACTACAACTATTAGCATTCTTGAACAGTTCGTTTTTAATACATTTGGTATTCTAAGAAGAAAGTTGGATTTTGTAGCTCAAGCGTTATTTAAAAAAAAGTGTTTATTTACAACAAAGCTGTGATTTGACCCACTTTTTAAATCGTCGATATGGTTTATTCCTTACGTGGGAGGGAAGGGTAAATGCGTTAATAAAAGAATTTAAACGATTAAAATATCCTATAACAATTTTTGCTCCCTTTCATAGAAATTTAGGTAAGTACTTAAACTATTATTATTAACTGTATAAACTGTTATCATTATTCATTGGCGCATTAATAGTTATAAAACGTTGCATTTCCTTGAAAAAAAATTACATGACGCATAAGACGGAAAAACCTGACCTTAGTCATCATATATGTCTTTTTACGCCGTTAGTTTGAAACTATCTAGCAAAACTGTAAACTGTCGATATGTCCGTCCGTCCTAACTGAAAAGACCAGTATCTTTTGAACCGAAACAGATAGTGGGTAGATTGATAGAGAGTTTTTTTTATCAGAATTTGTATTATTACGGCGGATTTGCAATCTTTTTAAGAAAGTGAAATAATAAACGTGGTCCCACATTTTTTTTCAACGTATTTTTATTTTTGTTGTCGGTGAACTATAAAAGCGTCAAATTTGGTATGATTAAAGTACTAACCCTGAAGAAAAACAACAACTACTAAAAAACGGTCAAGTGTAAGTTGGACTTGCTTTGAATAGATTCAAAATCGAATTCAAATAGGAATATAATAATACGGCGCTAACGAGGGGCCTCATAAGGAAGCTCAAAGTCACTCAGAGGGCTATGGAGAGGGCTTTGCTCGGGTTTTCTATGTGTGATAGAATCAGAAATGATGATATCCGCAGTAGAACTAAGGTTACCGACATAGCCCGAAGAATAGCTAAACTGAAATGGCAGTGGGCGGGGCACATCGCACGCAGGACTGATGGCCGATGGGGCCAGAAGGCCCTTGAGTGGCGTCCGCGGACCGGGAGACGAGCTGTAGGTAGGCCTCCAACAAGATGGAGTGACGACCTTGTAAGGATCGCGGGAACGCGGTGGATGCGAAATGCACAAGACCGGTCTGAGTGGAGAGGCCTATGTCCAGCAGTGGACGTCTTTCGGCTGACATGATGGTGTCATCAATGTATGCAAAATTACGTAGGACGCGCCGTAATGTCGCTGTCCCCCCGTGTGTGATGTGGTTGCCGGGTTAGAATAGTGCCACTCCATGTCTTCCCGTGGATGTCGTAAGAGGCGACTAAGGGAATATAGGCTTGTAGTACTGTTAGGCGATGGGCTAGCAACCTGTCACTAATACACTGGTAAACATCTTACAATTAGCCCGATTGTGCAATATGCGGTTACAAAATTATCAACAAGTTTTTAGAGTTGTTGGTATAGTCTTTATTATTTCTACTGAGCCGATCTTCTACACAAAGGCCATTGTTTGTAAACAATACCATTGTCTTTCTTTGTGTCCGTAACACCAAGCCGATTACATAAAAAAAAGTTAGAACTACATTGAATGTACATTGAATTATCAACCCTACTCTCTTAGTCAGTAGGTTTAAAATGTAAAGTGCCAGGATACAGATATAAGTCTTTATTATTTGAACTGTGCTTATTCTTTACACAATACTATCATCTACACAAAACTTATATCTGTATCCTGACACTTTACATTTTAAACCTACTGACTAAGAGGGTAGGGTTGATAATTCAATGTACATTCAATGTAGTTCTAACTTTTTTGTATGTAATCGGCTTGGTGTTACGGACACAAAGAAAGACAATGGTATTGTTTACAAACAGTGGCCTTTGTGTAGAAGATCAGCTCAGTTCAAATAGTAAAGACTATAATTCTGTAGCTCTGCCTACCCCACTCTGGGAATGAAGGCGTGAGTTTATGTGTGTATGTATGTGCCGTAATGGATTGAAAACACTTGCTTTTTGTAAAACCTCGGGGTTATTATGACAGCTTTGCAGTTCAATTTACGCTGAGAGAAAAGGACAGAGCTATATACCTGCTATAGGTCTGTCCTTTACGGTCGCCGTAAAATGAACTGCGTGGCCATGTCATAATAATTTTTATTTTTCCTAGCAGCAGCAAATATTTTCAATTATCGTCCAAGCATTTCTAATGAACCACTCCTACGCATAAACACTACATCACTCGCGCACTAAATCATAGATAACAGAGCACAAGGTTATCTTTTTTTGCAGCTAAAACCGTCGATTGTGATGCAGATTTAAATTTAGAACGATCGACGAATCTAGAAGTGACGTTCAAAACAGATATTAATGTTTTGAGTAATAGAAGTGTTTTGGTGATTGAATTTGTTGTAAACAAAAGAACGTGAAATATGATTATGTTAGAGATTTTTTTAAAGTAGAGTATTAGTGTGTCTGTCTGTGGGATTGTAACGGATAGACCTAGCTAGAAGACTAGTGTAATCGGGTGAGTTCTTATCTATGTAGGTTTGATGAAAATCGGTTCTGCCATCATTCTCGTTCAGGGTGAAAAAAACGAATGCCACATGGACGGCATGTACCTTAAATATTGGAAATAGCAAATAAAAACAATAAATACTGTATAATTGTTTTTTTTTTTCAATATCTCTTCCTTATTTAATTCGAACTGTTCGAATATGACAAAACTATAAAGTCGTATTTTATGAATTTTATGATTATGTAGAGATCTAGAACACATACATAAATAACCCTACTTTATTATTTTTTAAAACCACTTCGATTCTCGGTTACGGTTAAATGCAGTATTTAATTAATACAAAAATAAAAGTGAGTATCCTTTAAGTCAGTTGCTGTCCATATTTTGTCGTCGAAATGATAATTTTTAATAGATTTCTTGGTCGAGGAACCCTCATTACACGTAACTGTCGGGTATACACAGTAGAAGCCACCATTTCATCACAATCGGATCAATAGTTTAGGAACATACATACATACATACATTAAATCACGCCTGTTTCCCAGAGGGGTAGGCAGAGACCACTTCTTTAAATATAAATATAATGTTTAGGAACATATAAAGGATAAACATACAAACATACATTATAATTTATGTATATAGATTAGTCAATAGTTACGTATGCCACAACACTCTGTCTAGCATACTAAACTTGTTTTAGTAGAGTTCAGAGCCATTCATTCACAATTCTTGCACGCACTCCATAAACATTTAAACCGCAGAAAATCTAATACCATAGAGGTTTTATGTCTAACAAGTAACTATTGTCCCATGAGTTGCACGTCGTCTCCCTTTGAACTAAACAATGCCTGCTCAGGCGCATTGGCGGAGAAAACCAAGCAATTCTCAAAGGAATTTATGTAGTCGTAAACTAAAGAACTGAGGGCGACGGAATGAGCTATGCTCGGAGTTTCTCTGCGAGATCGAATCAAAAGTTTCTGTCATAAATGTAAATTACGAGATATATGGTTTGTTGCCGGCTGTATGTTTTTACACTGCGACCAATGATATTTCATATCAAGATACGTCATCTGCGCACAAAAGCGTTCCTCAAAAAGGAAGGAAATTTACCTTACTACTGTTAAGCTGCGCCGCCCGCAGACACGCACGCATCAAAGAAAGACGTTAGTATCGCTTGCATCTGAGCTATGGTCTCATGTTGTCAACCCCTCTGTTTGCTCATTGGTAAGCCCACACCAATGCTTAAAAAACGGTGACGGTACGGAATCGCAGTGACGCATCGTATGCGTACCGTTTTTATCGCATGCCCTCCACACCGCTGCTTAACGGTGCGTATATTACGGTGCGTCAAAAACGGCGCCATGTTGTTACTATGACCCCGTCTTTTGTTTACGCAACGACACCGTTTTTTAAGCATTGGCGTGGAGGGCATGAGTCAAAAACGGTACGGATACGACGCGTCACTGCGATTCCGTACCGTCACCATTTTTTAAGCATTGGTGTGGGCGTAACTTTATTGTTGTTTAATTATTAAAGATTCATATGACAAAAATATCGATGTAATATGCAATCTTCCGATACAGCGATTATCTCACTTTACACTCGCGACTAAAATAGGTATTACTTACCTTTTTAAAGCCAAATATATGTACTTACAGCTGATCATTACTATAATTAAACAATGATTCGATTAAGAGCTATCCGATACAACAGTCCAATTTCATCATCGTATATTATAATCAGCCGCTCTAATACATCATTTGCGACACGGCGATTGCGTTTGACATCTTGGATCGTCGCCATTTTGAATTCGGCGAAAAAAAGACGTTTAAAATAAGATGGCGACGTCATGTGGGGAAGGTTGGAAGCTTTTTAGCTGATAGGTTAGGGCATTGCCCGTCTAGGTCAGAAAAATATATAGGGGTAAGACATAAAGTTAAGTACTTATAAATGCGTTTTTTTTAATGGTAAATCCATCTTCGTAGTAATTCAGAACGAAATTGTAAATAAAATAGGTGCGTGCAACAACTGTTTTAAGCCACTATAGAACCTTGTCATAATAATAACTATAAATGAAGTCACGAAAAACTATATATATTGCTTTCTGCGACAGAGTTCCAAAATAAAATGTAGTGGTTAACTGATATGTATATTTCAGTTTTGTAAATACAAAAAGTGACATCATCGCGTCACCAATTCTATTTTTTTTTTTTTATAGCATGGGAAGGCAAACGAGCACACAGGCCACCTGATGGTAAGTGGAAACTGTGACCCATAGACATTCGCATTCACAAGACTGCAAATGCGTTGCCAACCCTGAGGACTAAGATGGAATGCCTCTATGCTAGCCATTTCACCGGCTGTCTTATCCCCAAACCGGAACACAACAATGCGAACACTGCTGCTTGGCGGTAGGTTAATGGATAAGATGGTGGTACCAACCCGGACGGACCCTGCACAAGCTTCTCCCACAAGTATCTACATAATTTCTAACCCATTTAATAACAATACAAGATCAATTACATTTTCTTACACAGTTATTTTTCCAATCCATACTAAGTATTGTATTATAAATGTGAAAGTAACTGCCTGTCTGTCTGTTACTCTTACATTCACAGCTAAACCCCAGAACCGATTTCAATGAAAGCTTAAATCCCATGGAAGGACATACAGTACTTCTACGCGGACGGATTCGCGGAAAACAGCTAGTACCTAATTCAAATGATTTAACAACAATAATCCTTGAGTTTTGTTTACTTTATCGTGGCGACGAAAACGAGTACGTGTATTTGCTAAGATATTTATTGTAGGCGTCAAAATATATTTATATTTTATATAGGTGAAAAATTTAATTAAATGACCTGTTGCATGTAGTTGTAACACATCTGTATAGATCGTTTGACATTCTACGAATATTTTTTACGTTTAAGTCTAGTATTATATTTGTACGCGCTTTATTAGCTATAAGTAGTTACAGCGTAGCGTAATGTTCCCTTGCAACTTGCTGAAATGTAGCCGAGAGCTATGTCATAATAACCCCCCTGACTAGGCATTTTTAACATTGACAACACGATACAACATCATCAAGATTAAAGGCAATATGATTTAAAGCAAATTTTAAACGAAAGTAGGCCTTATCTGTCCGCGGTTTAAATTTAGGCTTCAGCCGTAAATATCGTGACTGTCAATTTTTTTCCATACAAATTTAGCTCCGTATGGTATTTTTTCTCACCCACTAAATCAAGTCCGATATCTACGATTTTTAAATATGTTGTCGTTGTTGAGAAACATTGGGTTTGTATTTTTTTTATTTTTGTAAAGAATTAATTAAATTTTCTTCATAATATCAACAACATATTCATAAATCGTAAACATCGGACTAGGTTGGATTAACAATCTACTTGAAAGCTGGTTTACTTTCTAAATCGTTGAAGAACCTATTAAAGTTAGTAAAGAAGTTAAACACCAATTTCGCCTTATATATTAACTTTCAAATAAGGTAGTACTTAATTGAAAAGAATAAGGAACGATATCCTATTGACACGGAACCACGGAAGCACGCAACTTGGCAAAGTATGCTACACGAAGCAATCGTAAATGGAAGTCTGATTTTTACTCAAACATAAATAACGAGGTTGATTTAACTGCTCATGAACAAACAGTTGACAAAAATAATTCTTTGAATAGCTTTAAAAATAACCAAGATATAAACCAGCAAATATTTGTTCCTATATCTTTCTATCAAAACAGAATTTGATATGGAGTTTATATGGCCGAATATAATAAATATCAGGGGACAATCTCACACAAATTGACCTCGCCCCAAACTAAGCTCTAGGCTTGTACTATGGGTACTAGGCAACGATAAACTTACTTATATAGATAAATACATACTTGAATACATAGAAAACACCCAAGACTCTGGAACAAATACTCGCGCTCATCACACAAATTAATATTTGCCCGTACCGGGGATCGAACCCGGGACCGCTAGCTTCGTAGGCAGGGTCACTACCGACTAGGCTGTCGCGTCGTCAAAAGAAGTCACAGTGCATATCGGATCTCTTTGTCTAATCGCTGTCTAATTCGCAGTTTAAAATGCTTGTATCATCCGTGTACGGGATTAGTATTTATACTTGTGGGTGGACCTTGTGCAGGGTCCGTCCGGGTTGGTACCACCATCTTATCCATTAACCTACCGCCAAGCAGCAGTGTTAGCATTGTTGTGTTCCGGTTTGGGGATAAGACAGCCGGTGAAATGACTAGCATAGAGGCATTCCATCTTAGTCCTCAGGGTTGGCAGTGCATTTGCAGTCTTAGGATTGCAGTTTTGTGAATGCGAATGTCTATGGGTCACAGTTTCCACTTACCATCAGGTGGCCTGTGCTCGTTGGCTGATTTTAATTACAGAATTGATTGATCTCTTTTACGGTAAGTCCTCAGTTCTGGAACTTCTGGAGCGTTATAGTCTAGTATCTAGTTTAAGCCTCAGCGGTTGCCATGTACCATTTAGTTTGAGGGTTCCATAGTGACGATGCGTTGGTCTAGTTAGTAGTGACCCTGCATATATTAGTGTGAAGTATATAAATCATTTGTTGGTCAATGCATTCATTTCTATAATAAATTACCTGACATAGCTTTAAAGCTACCCTTTCCAGCACAAAAATGCTTGGCCTAAACCAGAAACTTTTTTTTTTTTTGAAATTCAGTAGCTTTATCTTGTCTAGGGGACACGGTTGATGTAGGAAAACATATCAATCTTATGTCGTCGTCTTGCACCGTCTTATATACATACGCCTAGGTAGGTGTTCTCTTTTTTTTTTTTTTCTTCTCCCTCTATCTCTCTCGCAAGATTTTGGTGTGTTTTCCTGCTGAAACTACGCAACTTATTTAATAGATTTTTTAATTTAATATTTATAGATTTATATAATGCTAGACTAAGTATACCATTGTAACATTAAATATATTTAAAAAATGACTGACTGCCGAGTTTCTTGCGGCGTTTCTTCTCAGCAGTGGTCTCCTCTTGTGAAGCGCTGGTAGATTCTTAACGAGTAAAAGTGGCCTACTTACTGAATAAATGTCTTTTATCTTTTTTATCTTTTTTATCTTTGATGAGCTCGAATATTTGTTCTTGAGTCATGGATGTTTTCTGTGTATTTAAGTATATGTATCTCTATATAAGTATTTATATCGTTGTCTGGTACCCATAGTACAAGCCTAGAGCTTAATTTGGGACTAGGTCAATTGGAGTGACATTGTCCACTGATATTTATTATTTATTTATTTACAATCAAACTAGGGACCCCTATAGTTTCGCCAAAGTCCGTCTGTCCGTCTGTCCGCGGTAAGCTCAGAGATTCTCATTACTAAACCTGTTTTTTGGCATAGTTATACATTACAATTACGCCGATAAAGTTATAAAATAAAATCTGGAAAGTACAATACTTTTGCTAACTAAATTACTTGCTCCAAAACTTGCGGAAATCATTATAAATCAAACTCGAAGTAGGTCAATTTCATGCCAAAACAAAATGGTAATTTCATAGCAATAAGTTATATGTTTGCATTCTGGAAGAACGGGATATTGAGGGATTGCGTGACTCCTGGAAAAATGTATTCGGTACCCTGGTACCCTTTTTAACGATGTTTTATCAATAACTATCGGTTTACATACTGTTTGTGTACACGGGTAAAATGTCTGACTTCTACACGCCACTAATCTTTAGATAGTATGAAACAAAGTTGTTTTCCGCCGTCTCTCCTGTTTTAGTCTTAGATCTTTTAAACTAACTAACGGATTTTAATGAGGTTTTTATCAATAGATAGAGGGGTTCAAGGAGGTTTTTATGTGTACCTAATAAATACTGGGTTATTTAGTGGTATTCCATAAAAGTCATATAAACTTTAACGAAGCGGATTGCTAGTCATTTATATGTTTTTTTTTAAATTTTATTTATTTATTTAGAAGCTTTGTTCAACTTTGAACATGACAGCTCCAGCTGGCCAAAATACAAACATACGGACAAATTTCACACATAAAAAAACGCGAGATAAAAAATAATGCTACCAAATTTTGAAACGATTCTTTACAAAAAAAAAACCATAAACTTTAGCAACCTCTAACAAAGGCTTTGCCAATATGGATTGGAAGATGCCAACATTTGAACAGATTATACTAAAGTCTGTAAACAGCTGTTCCCTCTTTGCACGAGTACGAACACATCATGCATGCCTAAATGAAGGGAACACGGGAAGAACATGCTCCCACACCGTATCACAACAATCATCATTAATTCGACTCCCAATCCATAGTTAGTTTGACGCAGATCTGATGCATCAATTTGAAGACGTTTCTAGTTTGAGCTGTAAAATATTAATAACATCTGCTCCGGTCTATTTTTATAGCATTCCGTCACAGTTCTAGTTGTAAAATCGTGGTGAAATGAAAAACATTGAGAAATGTTTTTATTCAACCAAGATCTTAGCGACGTTTGACTGGATGAGATACTTTTTAATTCAGGGGACAATCTCACACAAATTGAAAAGTCCCGAATGAATCTTTAGGCATGGCGTGTATTTTATCATTTATATTTTGTTCTCAAATAATTATGTGTGTGTAACTTTCCGTGTGGTTGCCAGGTTAGAATAGTGCCACTCCATGTCTTCCCGTGGATGTCGTAAGAGGCGACTAAGGGAATAAGGGCTTGTAGTACTGTTAGGCGATGGGCTTGCAACCTGTCACTAATGCGCTGTTAAACACCTTAGCCTAATTATGCAAAATGTGGTTACAGAATTATCAACAAGGTTTTAGAGTTGCTGATAATTCCGTAGCTCTGCCTACCCCACTTTGGGAATGAAGGCGTGAGTTTATGTATGTATGTAACTTTCCGTGGATTCATCTGATGGTTCCAACGGAAGACCTTAGAGGGAGTCTACTTGCTTGGGAGGGGGTTTACTTGTGGGAGGACCTTGTGCAGGGTCCGTCTGTGTTGTAACACCTTCTTATCCATTAACCTACCGCCAAACAGCAGTGTTCGCATTGTTGTGTTCCGGTTTGGGGATAAGACAGACGATGAAATGACTAGCATAGAGGCATTCCATCTTAGTCCTCAGGGTTGGCAGTGCATTTGCAGTCTTGTGAATGCGAATGTTTATTGGTCACAGTTTCCATTTACCATCTGGTGGCCTGTGTGCTCGTTTGCCTTCCTATGACATAAAAAAAATATCAGCGCTGACTTTAACACCAGCATTACGCTGTTGGGACCATTTAATAACTACATTATTTATGGGCTTATTAATCTGTTCGTTGTTATCTCACGAATTAAAGGTTTTTCTTCCTGTTCTTCCTTTCCTATGAGAACTTGACGTCGATAAACATATTCATATAGAGAAATGTATAACTATAGAAAACATAAAACACTCATGAACAAATAAAAGTTAAGGGTGTGGTGAAATTTCTCAATTTGAAGTTACCTATTTCTTATTTCACATGAAAGGCAAAAATATGAGCACAAGTTGACATGTTTATTGTATTTTTGTCAACTCGGCCTCCATTATGTTACTTTTATGTAAACAGGAGATGTCTTTACGGTGACAATACGATAACACGTCAATAACAATATGGTTTTACCGCGTGTAATGAGCGTGTAAAAAGTAAACATGACATGATGGAGAGACAAATTAACGTTCGTTGCCTTGCTAAATTTTGTATGAAAAATCGTCACTAAGGAACAACTTAATCGTCGTTAACTATGACTCATTTTACCGGCTGTTCTACTCTACACCAGAACACAACAATACGAAAACTTCTGCTCGGCCGCAGGTTAGCGGGCCTACCGTATTGTTCATATTTTTTCAGTAAAACATACTGTATTTTTTCAGTGTGATATTATGTATTTCTTAGGTGGATACAAACCGATAATAAACCAAAATGCTCGCTTACATCTTGTGTAAGTAGTGTAAGTTATTAAAAATCGACACTGATGCATTAAGATAAGCTTCCAGAAATAGATATAAACATCCGATGACGCCTCATAAATAAACCATTTTATATCAACCACTGCGCTTACGCATTTAATGCATGCAATGAGGATTAATAGTTAGAGAATGAACGGAAGCCCCTGCCATGTTATCGACTCATTATACTACTCGACGGACAAATAACCGGCGAATTTAAGGACTCATTATACTATGCGACAGACAAATAACCGGCGAATTTAAGGTGTCCCGTCAGGGCGTAAAAGCGTTTTGGGTGGGGTGTACATTCTCAATTGGGTAGATTCTGTGGTGACACTAAAAAAAGGCGGCAAATTTAAAATATAACTAGATGGTAACACGAAATGCATAACGAATGGGTAGGTACTGATAATGTAGTTTGTTTCATAGGTAAAATTGTTGCCATGTGAAGAATTAGAAAAAATGCTTGTGTCACAATCAAAACTCATGGGCAGTCATTCAAAATGTATGGGACGACATTATCGTGCGTAGCGATAAATAGAATAATAGCGATAAACCACGTGGTCAACAGTAACTGTCATCGCATACATTGTTAGTGATAGAAACGATAAAACGAAACCAGCGTTTTTATCTCAGCTAGGGCCCCTGATGAGAATAACATTGGGGTCCTAGACAAGAGAAGAAGAGGACATATTATGTTCTAACACATCGTATATCTCAATTATTCAATGATAATTCGGACCGATTGTCCTAACCTGGTTTTCAACAGAGTCAGGCAACTTAGTAGGTAGTTTTCCAAAATTTCTCCTTCGGATATGTTAGGTTAGGATTGTATTATGTATAACGACACAAAAAAAACAAGCAGAAATGGCTTTAGTATACAATATACATACATACATACCTTCACGCCTGTAATCCCAGAGTGGGCTAGGCACAGCTACAGAATCACATACTTAAAAAGTTGTTGATAATTCAGTAACCACAATTTGCACAAATAGGCTAAGATGTTAACCAGCGTATTAGTGACAGGTTGCAGGCCCATCGCGTAACAGTACTACAAGCCTATATTCCCGTAGTCGCCTCTTACGACATCCACGGGAAGACATGGAGTGGCACTTTGCTTTAGTATAATAATCGAAAACTCGAACAAATAACGCATTAGGTCCAATTTATATTTCTATAGTAATGTATAGAATATGGCATATTACATGAACCCTATAATTATATTTTCGACAACGATAAAGATTTTGGACTTTATATTTAATCGATAAGTCATTGAATTGAATTGAAATTAATGACGTTCGCTAAACGAGTCTCTTCTAGGGTTGTTTGTTAGTGGTTACGTCACTATACCCATTAGAATACGTTATGATTTGGTTTAATTCTAAATTGATATTACGTAGTTATCTTGCGATAAACCGATTTAGTTAAATAGGGTAATCCATAGCAACGACTTTATCTAAACCAAAACGATCTAACTCAAGCACAACAACCGGTATAAGTCTAGATGCATTAAGTAAAGGATTTTTGATAATCGACAATGTGTATACGATTGACGTAAGGCTGGCAGATCGCGTCAACCGCTTGTCAACTCACATTTCGTGTCGATAAACTTAAAAATTGTCGAAATCTCAACTGCTTAGGAAAAGATTTTACCAAAAACAAATTAACTGTGTATTTGTTATAAACATGGTTTTTTCTATCAGACTTTAAATATTGCGAGTTAGGTATAACCGTGTCAAAATTAAGTAAATGAAGCCACATCAAAAACATCTTTAAATGTTGTCATCAACTTCCTTCGGTAAAGGTCACTAAAGGTCCACGGTAGTTAAACATTTAAAGTTTCTGTTAAGTAACAAACTTTTATTAGTGATCACCAGGGATCGGAAATTCGGATCGATATTTACCTATACTTTCGCACCGGCTTTGTTGTTCAGTTGTATGGAGGCGGACTCAATCATAGAATTCATTACTAAATTTGGTGGGATTTCAAAATAAATAAATTGCACCGGCATTAATTCATAATCAATTATTTATATTAACTGTTTCAAGTTATTTTTCATGTAAAGATTTACCAAATGTTATTTAATTTACCTGTAACTCATTAACCTAAAGAATTTATAGGAGCAAAATGATTTTTTTATACTACATGTAAAGTAATTATTATATTAACATTTTGTAGAATCCCAGAATCCCGGAACTTATATTATTTAAATAATATTTTTAAGAAGCCGACGCCCTGTTTGCCTATCTTTTTCCGGGATTTTGCCAACTTTAGGTAAATATCGATCCGAATTTCCGATCCCTGGTGATCACAACCAAACACTCCGCAATGTTAAATCTAGCACTAACTTACGGCGATTCACACACACGCAATGCGAAAGGAAATACACTAAAATACCGCAAATACAACGCAAGCTTTCCTACCGCAAAAAGTATTGAATGTAATAAGTATTCTAAAAGTTAGAAGCTTTTTTGAGGTTATAAAAAACCCCGGCACTAAAATAAATAGTAAGTTATTATGTTTTCTTTTATTTAGCTAGCTCAAAACGAATTAAGATAGCAATAAAAACGTAATCGGTCAGCAAAAACGTATGCGGAAATCTATCGTCCGGAAAAAACCTGGAAGGCAGACATTTTGAAACTTAATACGGGCTTCGTCAGTGTTAGTATTTAGTAGGCTACACTAAACTACAAAAAAACAATCCAATTACCGGTAACTAATCAAATAAAACACTGCACTGTCACTGCACGGTACAAATCCGAACTGATTGGTCACTCCACTTTTGAATTCGAAAGTTTATTCCGTTTTGGTGCGTTACCGCGATGGTTAGGTTGGCAGAGCGGCGGCTGTCGTTGGACTGAGGCGGGCGGCAGCTTCGGGCGCGTTCGGGACTATTCGGCTTTAAATTTAGATTTTGGCTCTCTCCCCGGTTTAATTTAGACGTGAGTACATCGTATAAACCGTATCCGAGATGCGGTCGCCGCCTGTTTATATATAGGAATTACAGCTTTTTATTGAGGATTGAGGATTTTTGCATGCTGCGGGCAGACTTTTTTGGGCATCTGGGCGCCTAACTTGCCATATCAACACAGCGACCGGCGCTCCATTCCAATTTGTTTCAGCGGAAGCTCGTCTCGCTCTTACATCGTTATTATACTCGACGTTACAGCCTCGTAAACCTTGTGTCAGCCACGTTTGAAGTAATTTTTACATAATATGTACTACATATAGGACATCGTACACATACATCGTAGGACCTTACGGGGATAGAGCTTTGGTGGTATGGATACCTACAACAAAAATAAAAATACATTAAACAAAACGTTTCATGTTGATTTCAGGTTATCTTGTCATAGGTACAAGTAAATAATATTTAAGATAACCTGAAATCGACAAGGGTTCAGCAGAAAATAACTTTCTATGGAACGAAAATTCAGCGAGCGACGGTGGAACAAGGGAACATCCTTTTCATACACGTGACCCATGACACGATCTCCTGACCTGGCCCTTTCTTAATATGTCGCCGATATGATCGTGGAACGTTCGCTTTTGCCTCCCCTTCCAACATTCCCATTTACTCTTGCCTCTTATAGGGTAAAGTCACCAGTGGTCAGCCGGAGACCTATTAAGACTGCGCCGAGCGTACGCCGGATGTACAGTGGCGCCCTCATTACTATTATTGAGATTTCTAATAAACTAAAGTATTTTCTTGAATTCGGACGATGCATTTTTGTACTACAAATAAAAACACAACTTATACGATAAATCCCATAGTTTACTAACAATTGACCTTCGAGTTATCAACTTAACGGAAAAAAGTGGCCACCTTTTCCCGTTAAGCTGACTACTCAAAGGGTAACTATTATCAAAGTTTTTTACGTATCCCATAAATTGTGTTTTTACTTGCGCTACAAAAAAGCATCGTCCAATTCCATGGAAATTCTTTAGTTTATCAGAAAACACAATAATAGTGTTGAGGGCGCCACTGGACGCTCGACGTTTGCTCGGTGCAGTCTTAAGTCGGCCTCTGCCTATATTTTGTATGAGTGGGAACAGTACGAAAGATATATTTCCCACTCTTCGCACTCATATAAGGTTGACTACTGGTCTCACTCCATCCATTCCTTGCCTTCTCCATACCATAAAAAAACCTAATATACTGGATGGGTGGTCCAAACACTTCGTAACCGTAACGGTTTTTGCCAGGGGTGGCCCGTTTTATTACGTTGGTATAGTTGTACTCTTGCACGGTCAATCGGTTCGCGGCTGAAAACTTTTCATGGTAATTACCGATGTAATGTAAACACAGAAACTGTACGTGACTAGGCCACGTCACTAATTAACATGACTCAACTCATACAGTGTTCAGTTGGCTACAGTACCCTTACCATGAGTTACAATTACCGTACTCGCTAGCGAGTCAAATGCTCTGTACCCTTACCATGCGTTACAATTACCGCACTCGCTAGCGAGTCGAATGCTCTGTACCCTTACCATGCGTTACAATTACCGCACTCGCTAGCGAGTCGAATGCTCTGTACCCTTACCATGCGTTACAATTACCGCACTCGCTAGCGAGTCGAATGCTCTGTACCCTTACCATGCGTTACAATTACCGCACTCGCTAGCGAGTCGAATGCTCTGTACCCTTACCATGCGTTACAATTACCGCACTCGCTAGCGAGTCGAATGCTCTGTACCCTTACCATGCGTTACAATTACCGCACTCGCTAGCGAGTCGAATGTGAGATGTTTCATTTTTTAGTTTAATATTGTTTAATAGTGTTGTTACTTACCAGATAAATATTACCAATATCGCGTAACTACCGTTCTTTTAAAAAAAAAATCGCAAACTTGAATTTTGCATCTTCGATCGAACATTTTCCAAACTTTGAGCTCTTGCGGTGAAGAAAAAATACACTACCACAAGGTAACCCATGAGCTTAAAAACATGCCCATTTAATAGAGATTTTAAAACAGTAAATATTGTTTTATTGAAATTTTAGAATAAAAAAACATCTTCGTACACTAACCATGAACAAAAAGTCGAGTAAGGGTGTCAATTTTCAAAAAAAAAACAAAAACGTCCAAATATCTCGAAAACCGTGCGACTTTTACAAAACCTATTTTAGCTTTTTCATAACGTCCTCAGTGCCCTCTATCCGTAGTTCAAGGATTATCCACTCATTATCTAACACCCTGTTTACCATAAACATTTTCAATATAGGAAAGAAACACATTTCAAAAGGAAATAAACACAATACACCGTGTTTTTATTGATTTACGATAACTTCGGCATATTACTAGGTACATCCATAGAAACTAAGTGGTAGATTCTTTTTTTTTATATTGCAAAAAAAAATATTTTTTTTTCTATGGAGCTAAGTTCATTTAGTTACTTTGCTCCATAGAGATTTTTTTTTTTTTTTTGCAATATAAAAAAAAAGAATCTACCACTTAGTTTCTATGGATGTACCTAGTAATATGCCGAAGTTATCGTAAATCAATAAAAACACGGTGTATAGGTACTTGTTCTAATGGAAACAAAACCCGATAAAGCCATTTATGTACTGCGACTTCTCTATATCAATTAGGAACATCGTAAAGTAACTTCCTTAATATCGTGATCAAAGAAGGGAAATTTCAAACGATGTCCGATTTCGTCTCGGGTAACGAGGTTGCTTTTAAAACTTTAACGAGATTGTGATTTCTGAAGTTGAAAGTTAACTTACAGAATGCGATAACGTTTTTCTCTCACCGTCTACCTAGTCCGATTTTTTCAGTTTTTAAATCTGTTTTAGGTTATAAAAAACTGAGTCTGTACGTTTTCCGTCAAAAGGAAACAAAAAGGAAACGCTGAAACCTAGTTTTTCATAATAGCTACAATATATTAAAAAATCCTGGAAGGAACATTATCGCCCGGAGCTACATTTGTATGGAAACATTTTGACAGCTACGCAATTTACGCGTCAGTTCATAATCTCTAATGGTGCTCCCACACTAGCAAATCAAATGTTATACAACGTTATAAAACATTTGTATTATATCATTTTATCACAAATTGTAACAAAAGTTATACATTTTTATCACGTTATATAACGTTATATACCTTTTTAAAATGTTATACAACTAATTACAACACGAAAAAACATGTTATAATTATTTACGAGAGTGGGAGCGTTTGAAACATCTAACAAGTTGTAACAAAATGTTATGAAGTGTTAGAGGATGTTATCATGTTTTATAACGTTATATAACATTAATAACAGGTAGTGTGGGAGCACCATTAAATATCACAAAGCACTTAAAGGTTGGTACAACTTGTTAATCCAAAAAAGGTTTCAAGCGCGTTTGTATTTTTCGTATAAGTTAATAACATGGGCGCAAGCAAACGTGTTCAAAACGGTTTTGAACACCAACTCATACTCATGGCTCAGGCACGCTCAAGAACTTTTAAGTCACTTCGTGGAAATTAGTACTTAATTCGTTTTTTTGGAAGATGCAACGCGGGCGAGGCCAACCTGATTAGCATTGTGATAATTTACTCGATGCAGCTGATTCATGTTATTGGAGTGAAAAGTGAAGTCACTGATCGTCATAAGTAACTACACTAAGGTGGGTCACACTATAGACACAGTCTTATATATTTTTCAAACCTTTTCCAGGCATAGATTCCTAAGACCCACCATACAACAAAATTTGCCAGTTGAAAATAAACTTATTGCCATTGCAATAAAGTCTATTTTCTAATTTAATTACCAGTCATAAAACAAGAGATATTCTACTTTATCTTCTTTACAATTGATATTTTATTGCAACGGCCGTATTATGTACATTTTTTTGTACGCGGGGACTTAGGAGGATAGTACATTTCATCGACCACATACATGTCGCTCAAAATTGAACTTAACTACCTACATTTTATGACACAAATTTTACTGAACTTTCCTGAAATATGACTTCATGGATCAGTATCCTTCAGGAAGTTACGAATTCGTGGCTCTATTACATTTCTTGCTTGTATCCTTACTTTAGCAAGGCCTGGAAAAGGGTTAATGCCGTGCTAAGTAACTATAGGCCAACAACTATAGACTGCTGCTTGGCCAATTTACATAACTTGTTAAGCCGGGAAAACACACCCCTGGCCTGCGAGTAGCACAAAACCGGCCGTCGCGTCGCTCGTGGTGATCCTTGAGGCGTTTTCTCGTGGCCCTACTGATTTGTCCTATTAGTAGGACCACGAGGGAGACCTATTTCTCGTAGTCCTATTAGTATGTATGCTTGTGAAAATGTTCGTCCTTTATAATAGTATACGAAGGTAGGTTTAGGTTATGTTAGTTTTGCAGCAGGCCCGGAAGGCCAAACCACCCAGAAATAGGAGCTCTGCGGTAGCGGCGCTCCGTCGACACTGTCTTATTGATTTGAAATTAGGGGTAAAAACTGAAGTAGGACAGGACAGAAATAGGATTCCCTCGTGGTCCTACTAATAGGACAAATCAGTAGGACCACGACAAAACGGGGGATCCTTGGGACAGCAGTGGACGTCTTTCGGCTGGCATGATGATGATTGATGACACTGACACTTTCGTATCGTCATCCAGTACTAAAGGTGAAGTATACGTAGAATAATGTATGAAAACGTGTCTAATTAGGGGTTAGTGCTACGAATGGTTTTAGAAAACGTTTTAAAAACGTGACGCATCATTCAAATATTCGTGCTCGAGCTAATGTACAATCAAAAGCACTAATATCATACATAAACCCACGTGTTTATTCCCAGAGTGAGGGGTAGGCAGAGCTACAGAATTACCTACAACTCTATAAGCTTCTTGACAATTCCGTAACCACGTTTCGCACAGTTTTACCAGGAACTTATTAGTAGTGTGTTGATATTTTTGACGCTTTGGGAATATATATATTTTCAGACTTTGACCATCTCCTTATGCGTCTGCACCTGTATTTACGTATACATATTATAAATACGGTTTATATCTGTAATCTGATTATCTAGCTCTATCTCCTTTTAATTTTATTTCAGTTTATTTAAAGGATGACGTAGATAATGATCAAAGCAGCTCTTTATATCCGCAACTTGTACGTGGAGAAAAATAGAAAACGTTTATTTGAGTACTACAAAACGCAGGTACATACAAACAACAACACTATAAATATAGCAATAAAGAATATATGCGACTGAATGGTCTCCAATTGGAACAGTTTATATCCGATAGGGTCCCCGCTTCTTTCCCAAACACCAAATTGCTCAATTTGCTCATGTTGAGACTTTATATGCGTCATCGTGACGGTATATAGCAGTGGTTCTCAACCAATGGTCCACGGACCACAGGTTCTCTGCGAGATCTTACAGACGCACGGCAGGGTCCAAACAACTTTGGGTACGCTTAAAAGGGTAACCAATAATTTTATCCAATTTGACTTCATTGATAAAAAAAAACAGTTAATTATTTTAATTATCGTTCCTGACGTAGAAACTTCGTCATGTTGTTCTCCTAGTCATTATATTTATTTTTATTTTATTGACCTTACGTTTGTAACTTACTTTTAAGTATTATTGTATTTAATAATTGAAAAAATGACCTTCTGCTGCAGTTCCTTGCGGCGCTTCTTCTCCGCAATGATGGTCTTGTCCGAAGCGCTAGTAGATAACTCCATATTAACGACGTGTAAAAGTCCCCTCATGTGGCCAATTTACCGAATAAATATGTTGAATTTGAATTGAATTTCAATCCTTTCATCGAATTTAATTTCATCGACCGCTCGTAATCTGCTAAAACCCTGACGTTTTAAGGATATTTAAATATTAATTACTTAGGTTAGGTTCGGTTAGACTTGTGTCTACCTAAATAAAATAACTCATGTGGCGAGAAATTAATTTTGATGACATGAAAATGATACGTTTGTTGAAGTGTTTCGACAAAATGATAGATAGGTACCCAATTAAAAAGTTCCAATAGATGGAGATTGAAAAAGCAATTCGGGATTAATTGGGGTAAGCGATCTCTTTGAATAAAAATAAAAATATTCAAAATCCACTACCTACCTATATTTCGCCACCGTATTTGTGATTGTTGAGAAGTTTTGGCGCAACAAAGCAACCCCTTACTCTAAAGTTTGACCAATCGCCTTTCACTATCTTCTTAACAATTTACTTCTGCAAATGTTTTCTGCTTCGTCATCATCATCATCAGCCTATATTAGTCCACTGCTGGATATAAACCTCCCCTAATTAGCGCTATAGCTCCCTGTCTTCAGCTTGCCGCATCCAGCATCTGCCTGCAGTCTTTCGCAGATCGTCATCCCGCGCTGCCTGAGGGCGTCTTACACTACGTTTGCCGAGACGCGGTCTCCACTCAAGAACGCGTTTACCCCAGCGGTTGTCGGTTCTTCGCGAGATATGGCCGGCCAACTGCCACTGTTCTTCGGCGGAAAAAAAAACTTTAATTTATATAGTATTTATGAATATTCTGGCACTCTCAATACAATAAAAATTAACCTTGATTGAAAAAAGGTTGGGAACCACTGCTATATGAGGTCTAGGTGATACGTCTTAAGTCACAGCTGTGGTCACACACAGTCCGTAATGGCCTCAGCTATGGGGCTGCTCCTCGCGTCAGTGATAATCTCGGCCATCCAGCACGGTCTGGCACAAGACATAATATCGGTACCGCGTCTGCTAGACAACAAACTAGACGAGGAAACAGACATAAAGTTGTCCAATGGAGATGACAACAACTGTGGCTCAGAACTATTCCTTGGTGGCAGAGTTATATTCTTAACTCTAAGCGAGGCGCTAACAAGTGACAATTTAAAAAAGCGCCCATTCACGACCGGGCTGATATCAAGCCCAGAAGCTTTCAACGTCAGAACGAACGAAGCTAGATTTAAGATAGCCAGGATTAAAACTAGAAAGTACTTGTTCGCGCTCCGAGCTGACCCAGAAGGGGAGAAAGCGTACTGGCTTCACCAAAGTGTTGACAATGGAGGACCTTTACCGTTCTTAGACGTTCCGGAACACCCGACTGCGGGCCAGCCCAGGTATGTGTTCACTGGAGACTTTAGTCGCTGTTCTTGGACGGTCACGCCTTTAGGGAACGGTATGCTGCGTCTTCGTCATGTCTCGGGGTTACATCAGGCACGTCAGTTTAACAATCTGCCTCCAGAACAGAGAGGAGGTCCCGTCTCGTATGCCATGCAGTACAAGGACTATGGTGCCACGGCAAGGAAAGAGTATTTGGCGGAGAACAGCCACTCGTTTGTCTACATGCATTACTCTGAAGGAAGGTGGACCCTACATCTTCAACTGAAGGCGTGCCGCCCTCTGATAGGTCCACGAGATATTTCAAACCCTACGTTTTTTATATATTATATAAGTACAAAAGATTATACAATTCCTAACTAACGTGTGATCTGTGTGTTGAAGAATATCCTTGAATTAAATATTGTATTCATCCATCCACACTTTTATTAATCCATCCATATCCATTCTAACATTATAAATGCGAAAGTGTGTATCTACATATACGTAAATGCCCAACGATGTAATTATGTTTTGATTTAACTTGCGTTTCCCGTTCGACCTAAAATTAGGTCGACAGAGCCCCGCTGTGCGCAGCACCTTTCTCTAGCTTTGAAGAACAAATAGGTAAGTAACGAACTTACTTTAATTTGCCATTTTAACTTATATACTTTGTATTGTGACGAGTGGCTACCACCCTGTGACCTGCATTGGAGAAACAAAAATTTCAACAAACAATGCAATAAGTATGTGAAACTTGTAATAAATAAAATCACCTAACATAATGGCGTCCCAGGCGTGATCCCTGCGGAACACCCGAGTCAGTGTAATACGTTTCCAATATACCTATAGATAACTAGTGACAACTGCATTTTGCGGTATTTTTGAGAACCGCAGAGGCTACCCCAACTATGTAGTTAATAAATAGTTTCTGCAAAAGTATGGACTGGTCGACTTTGTCGAAAGCGCTACTAAAATCCGTGAAGATTGTGTTAACCTCAAGACCTTTATCTGCCGGCTCATATAGGTTGGAAACAAAAGGAAAGAGGTTAGACTGTACTGAACGGCTTAGGTAGGTGCTCTAAACCCATGCTGGTAATCCGACAACAAGCTATCAATCATTACAGATAACACGGGAGATATAAGGGATTCCAGTGTATTGTTAACACGATTGCGGCAAAGCCCAAAAGGAGGGTTATGTGATTGACCTGTATGTATGTCCGACTCTATGTTCCCTCATAACTACTAAACGGCTAAACCGATTTTAATAAATTATTTATTTATTTATAATCAAGTAGGTACAGTACAATCTACACGGCATTACAGTTAACACTAAGCCGCTGAGATATGCGATTGATCAACAGATAAATTTGCAGCAATATATTATACTTACAACACACAAATAAAACAACAAGCTAATAAAAACAGAAAACGCTCACAATGCACATAATGGTATAATCTATTCCTTTATAATGTATCTATTTCCTCACAGAATCTGAGACATTCACGAGAAATAACCACGCACCGACTGTCAAACACATCACACTCCGCTGCTGATAGCAAAAGTGCATTAAACATTCGTAGCGCCCGAACATTTTTGGACAATTCCTATGTGACACTGTTCCTGCTTTTGGAACTACAAGAAGATTAAGGGTGCGAGGTCTTAGATGTTTTTTAAGGACAAATGGGACAGACAGTCTCACAAGTTGCGTCACAAGGTCGTCAGAAGAGCATAATTTACGCCTTACTTCCAGAGAGTTGAAAGCAAGCGAACCCAACAAGAACTTAGTAGGATATAGTAACGGATAATATACGTGGTTAGATTCGTTTTATTTTAACGACTACACTCTCATAGGCTGTATGAAAATTATTGGTAATCAAAATGGCGGATTTTTTTAAAGTAAGTATATATTTACGTAGACGGTAATATCAAAAAAATACTCAAAATCAAATAATTCAGACACTTTAAGTTCCGTTGTACATTTGCAGGAAAGTTACTCATCATTTAATTTTGCTGTTTTGTCTGACACTTAAAACTCCGCTTAGAACCCTTAATAATGAGGTGCCATTTAATTCCAGGATTATCTATGCCACCATTGCCACCACACGTCGAGTGGAGCATGATAGAGTTTGGTAGAAACCAAGAGCTTTTAAACTGGCAGCCTTGTCTATTTTGAGCACTGACAACACCAAACTTCAAACATCAAATGTCAGTCTCCTGTCAAGCAGTATAACAAACATTTTTGTTGATTTATTTATTTCTCGATGTGATTGACTTTAATTTAACCGAACGTGTTTATAGTTATGAAAATAACAAATATGTTTTTCTGACACTTGTTAGTTGTTTCGTTGTTATTCTGCTAGCGTACCTAGTTGAATTTAGGGGTATATTTTTGTGTTCACAATGTTTAACCCTGAATTTAGTGATTACCAATTGACTTCTATTATTACCGAGTGTTGTGGGGGCGCAGCGGTGGTGTATTCCGCCCTCTACAAACCTAGCAAGCAGTATGTGGCTGTGAAAAGATATTTTGTTGATAAAAGCAGAGAGAATGCCAATTTGATACAGGTAATGAATGTCTAATGTAAGCAAAGCAAATATAGTTTGTAGATACGCAAGTCTTAATTGCATTCTTACATTCGGGATATTAAGTTCTGTTCTTTGAGATAACTAGATGAATGTTAAGATAAATAATTCATAACACTAAAGACTAGCGAAAGAAATGAGTCTTAAATACGCAAACACTTGGAAAAGGTCCATTGACCCTATTAATAAGTCTTTGGAAGTTGATCTTCCAATTAAATTAAATATTTTTATGATAGTGATGATGAATGTTCAATTTACTTAAACTGTAGTAGAATGTAATAGGAAAAAAAACCAGTTTAATGGCAGAGACTGAGCAATGTAGTGATACTGTTTTTTTTTTAATTATGGTTTTCACATCTAATGTAGTAAGATGTATTTCGCCATTGACAACTTCACATTAGAATGCTTGGAAAAGGTTCAGTGGAGGATTGTTACTTAATAGGACTTTGTTGAAAACAAACTATGATTATGGTCATAGTTTGTTGCATTGCAGTGGTATAAAATAAAATAATATATTGGCTATTGATTGATATTTTTCAGCAAGACATCCTAACCCGCAAAGAGCTTCAGCATCAAAACATTCTCCCATACCTCACCAGCTTTGTGCATGGCCGGGAGCTATACGTGGTGTCTCCACTGATGACTCTGGGCTCGTGCCGCGATGTCCTGGACCAGCACTTCCACGAGGGCATTCCGGAGCTTGCGTGTGCCATTATATTACGGGATGTGTTGTATGCATTGCAATATTTGCACAAACAGCTGTATATTCATAGGTGAGAGTTTGTAAAGATTGTGGAAAAAAAAATCATGATTTTAAGATTATAAGAGTAAAGGGAACTCATATTTAATTTTTAAATTCTTCTTTAACAGTGGCCGTTGTTTATTAAAGTAAATAAACACAAATTTCAGCTTTACACACTTCTTTAAAGAGAGACCCTAGTAATCACAATCACATTTTTTTATTGTTGACAAATTCCTTTAGCTTTAAATTTAATTTAATTCGGTAGGTGGTTACGAAATGTTGGTTAACACACAGTACTAAAGGGACAAATTAGACAACTATATACTTAAGCAGAATATTTTTATAGATGCATCTTTACAAAATATAAACTTATCTCTTTAAAACTTATCATGCGCATGTTATTATTGTCATAGATCAAACAAGGTGCAATCTATTTTTGTGTCTGCAAGAAGTATATTGAAATGGCCATTAATTGTGTCAAGAAAGGTCTTGGCATGAACCAGTTGGCAACCATGTTTGTATGTTTTATGTTTGTATGATGATAACTTGTGTATGTGTTATCCAATCTTCATTAAATTTGGTTTTATAGTGGTATTATTGGTCAAGGCAAATACGATTTAAATCTTTGAACATAAACTTAAAGGTCTTTGGTAAAGACATTCCATCTTAGTCCTCACGGTTGGCAATGGATGTGGAGTCATAGGATTGTAGTCTTGGGAACAATACCGTCTTTACCATAAGGGAACATAAAGCCCGTGCCCAGAGCTCCCATCCTCAAGGGTCCCCGAAGGACCAACAATTTATCTCACTAGATAATAGTAGAAAAATATTAGTATTATTTGTTCTTTACTTACTAAAAGGGCCCCGAACAAGCGCCCCAGCATAGCTTAAGATGGCCTTGCTTGGGAATGACCACCTAGTGGCCTGTGTGTTTGTTTGCCTTCGTTATACCATAAGATATGACAACAAAAAATTATGGCTACTCTTCAGGAGTGTCCGTGCCAGCCACGTCCTCATCTCGGGCACGGGCACCGTGCGCCTGTCCGGGCTGCGCAGCGCGGCGTCGCTGGTGGTGCGCGGGCGCCGCGTGCGCGCGCTGCACGCGCTGCCGCCGCCCGACCACGACAACGCCAACCTCTTGTGGCTCAGCCCCGAGCTGCTGGAACAGGTGAGTGTCTGTCTGGGCCAGCCTCGAGCTACTGGAACAGGTGAGTGTCTTTCCGGGCCAGCCCTGACCTGCTGGAACAGGTGAGTGTCTTCCCGGGCCAGCCCCGAGCTGCTGGAATAGGTCAGTGTCTGTTCAGGGCCAGCCCCGAGCTGCTGGAACAAGTAATTGTCTGTCCGGGCCAGCCACAAGCTGCTGGAATAGGTCAGTGTCTGTCCGAGCCAGCCCCGAGCTGCTGGAACAGGTAATTGTCTGTCCGGGCCAGCCACAAGCTGCTGGAATAGGTCAGTGTCTGTCCGAGCCAGCCCCGAGCTGCTGGCACAGGTAATTGTCTGTTCGGGCCAGCCACAAGCTGCTGGAATAGGTCAGTGTATGTCCGAGCCAGCCCCGAGCTGCTGGAACAGGTAATTGTCTGTCCGGGCCAGCCACAAGCTGCTGGAACAGGTCAGTGTCTGTCCGAGCCAGCCCCGAGCTGCTGGAACAGGTAATTGTCTGTCCGGGCCAGCCACAAGCTGCTGGAACAGGTCAGTGTCTGTCCGAGCCAGCCCCGAGCTGCTGGAACAGGTAATTGTCTGTCCGGGCCAGCCACAAGCTGCTGGAACAGGTCAGTGTCTGTCCGAGCCAGCCCCGAGCTGCTGGAACAGGTAATTGTCTGTTCGGGCCAGCCACAAGCTGCTGGAACAGGTCAGTGTCTGTTCAGGGCCAGAGTCAAGTTGCGAGAATAAGTATGCAGGCTGGAAATCGAATTAAAATCGGGATGTAAATAATACCTACTGTATGTTGTTACAAAACCCTTGATGCGCGAGTCCACCTCGCCACTTAACCTGTTTTATTCTGGATCACTGCATGTTTTGCCGAAAACTTCGAGTGTTTGACCTGTTTCCTTTATCCGTAGAACCTCAAAGGCTACGACTCCCGCTCCGACATATACTCCCTGGGCGTGCTGTGCTGCGAGCTGGGCAACGGCGCGGTGCCGTTCGCCGACGTCCCGGGCACTCTGATGTTTACCGAAAAAGTGCGCGGGAGTCGCCCGCAGTTACTCGACTGCTCTACGTTTCCGCAGCCTGCTGATGATGAGATGAATAGTGAGTGGCCTATCATATATTTTTTTAAGATTTGGAGCAGGGTTCACTAATGTTTGAACAAAGAATTATAATGGCTATAAAGGGTCTAGCAGGCTAAGGAAGGAGAAGTGGCCCCTGTGACGAATATCGGATTTTTATAATGTCATTTGTTGGCTATCTCATAATATAGAAACACCCTAACTCTCAGCCCCCTATCTTGAACCGTCACCGAGATACTGTCAAAAACGTCATTTTATGGACACATTTTTCAAAGTCGTTTTTCTCTTGAACTATATAAGGTAGAGCAATCAAACCAAATCATAGCTACAAAGGATGGGTAGGAGTATAACTCTGATTTTTTAAAATATTTAATTCCATGAAAAAATAATGATTAAAATGTCAGAGAATTTTTTGACAGCACTTTTCAACTAGTATTTGTAAAGGTACAGCTACGGAAAAAATCACATAAACTGCTAATAGTATTAGCTAGTACCGCGCGAAAAATCAATTCAATATAATTGGTGCAACATACTTAAAAAAAATGTCAAAGAAAGCGTTAAATGAGTCTTTCATTCGTGACGGTTCAAGATAGGGGGCTGAAAGTAAGAGTGTTTCTATATTATGAGATAGCCAACAAATGACATTATAAAAATCCGATATTCGTCACAGGGGCCACTTCTCCTTCCTTAGCCTGCTAGACCCTTTACAATAAAATACCTCTTACAAATAAAAAACAACAAAAGAGTCAATATTTTGTAGTATGTTAAGGAGTTTTTTGATTTCAAAATGTTTTTATAATGTGGAAGAGTTTTTTGCGTTACTCGCTTACGCACTTCAATACGCGGTCAACTGACGAAACTGCATCAGCAACTGATGCAGCTACAATCCCCCACCGAATATGAAGTAAGTCAACGACTTACAAGCCTGGAAAATTACGAAAGAAAATTCGATACCATTCAAAGTGAAATAGAATCGCATTCGCCAGATATTGAGACGCAAATCGAACAACGTCATTCTACTGAAGAAAACATATTACAGTTAAAACTGAAGTTACACAGCTTACGCCCGTTACCATCGGAGGCACCGTCGACTTACGTCACGGCGTCCCAGCATGCCCGTAGCTATGAAGGTACACCTGAAAATACGACCGTGGCTATCCACATACCTAAAATAAATTTTCAACCACTACAGGACCGGGAGAGTTTTAACAATTTTGTTAAAAGATTAGAAACATACATGAAGCTAAGTAACTGTCACGATGCTCGTACCCAGACTCTGCTGTTGCTTGGTTCGCTACCTCCTGAAATACACCAAAAAGCTTATGATTTGTGCTCACCAAATGATCCTTGTGAAAAAGATTTCGACAGTCTCGTACAAACGTTAAGGCACTGGTCACACCGCCGGCTACAGACTATAAGCTAGTAGAACTATAAACTACAAAAGAGTGGGCGAGCGGCGAGAAGCGAGTAAAGTTTTGATAGTTTTGACGCTCGGCTATAAAGCTGAGTACCGCTGAGCTAGTTTTATAGTCGATAGCTTTTACCGCTGCGGTCAACTAGTAAACAGCGGTCCCACCGCCAGATATCGGCGAGCTCGGCGAGCAACTAGTAAAATTATGTACTAGAAACAGTTGACAATCGGCGGGAGGCTATATAGTAAAAATTCTATGGGATTATCGCTTACTCGCCGGGCGGTGGGAGAGTGTCCTCGCCGGCGGTGTGAACAGCCAGCTATAAACTATAAATATATATCTCTTACTTTTATTTACACGAAAGCGATTATCTTTTGTTCGTTTCTTGAGCTAGAAAATAGCCGATAGCTCATAGCTTACTCGCTCGCGGTGGGACCAGTGCCTAAAAGACTATATAGATCCAAAACCGAGCATTTGGGCTAGCTAACATAAATTTATCACGAGGATTCAAAGAGAAGACGAATCAATTTTGACCTATACATCTGAACTGAAGCGTTTAGCTCAAGATTGCGGGTTTACCTGTAAAAACTGTAAGGCATCAATTTCTGATAATTTCCTGACATTACAGTTTATAAGAGGGCTACATGACAAATTATATTCGTACGAAAATACTGCAAGATACAAAGATGTCGGAATTTGTGGAACTGCTAAGCACCGCGACTGCAATCGAAGTAGCAAAATCTGACAGTAACTACATGTCTCCAGCACATTGCTCTACACAACCGCAGGTGAAAACAATTCAATTGCATCGCAAACAGAACCAATATAGAGCTATAGCAACAGACCATTAACCCGATACCTATCATACAAGATATTTTGGTAGAAATGAATGGCGGTGAGCTGTTTTGTACATTAGATATCAGCCAAGCATACTTACACATGTTGATGGACGATGAAAGCGCTATGATGCAGACACTCAGTACACACAAAGGAACATTCAGGGTAAACAGACTAATGTTCGGCGTTAAAATTGCACCAAATTTATGGCAGAAGTTTATGGATCGTTTACTTCAAGGAATCGACGGTGTTAAATGTTTCTTTGATGATATAATCATTCAAGGATCCTCAGAACATCAGCTCATGACCAGATAACGCCTCGTTTTGCAAAAACTACAAGAAAATAATCTAAAATTGAATAAAGAGAAGTGTCATTTCATGCAAGAAAGTATCGAGTATCTGGGTCATGTTATTGATAAAAATGGCCTACACAAGAACGGAAACAAGGTTAAAGCGATTGTAAATACAAGATGTCCAGAAAATGTTAATGAATTACGTACATTTCTAGGAATGGCTAATTATTATAATAAATTTATACCGAATTTAGCTTCAATAGCCTATCCGTTGAACAATTTACTCAAAAAAGGTAATCAATTCACTTGGACGCAAGATTGCCATGAAAGTTTCAATAAAATCAAAGAAGAGATTTTGAGTGAAAGAGTATTGACACATTTCGATCCGGCTAAAACCCTGGTTCTTGCGACAGACGCTTCACCGACCGGCCTGGGGGCCATTCTCAGCCACCGATTACCAGATGGTTCAGATAGGCCTATAGCTTTTGCGTCACGATCATTGACAAGTAGTGAAAGAAAATATAGCCAAATAGATAAAGAAGCTACATCGCTATTTTGGGGCCTAAAAAAGTTTATTCACTATTGCTACGGCAGGAAATTTATACTCGTTACAGATCACAAACCACTTACCACTATTTTCCACCCCCACAAAACATTGCCGGCCATGAGTACAATGCGACTGTTCCACTATGCACATTTTCTCTCCGGGTTTGACTACACTATCGAATACAGGACGTCGATTGAGAACAGCAATGCGGATTATTTATCGAGATTTCCTGTAGATACAATGGCAACAAACGTTATTGACGTACATTGTGCATTCCAACTACATCAAATGAATACTATCTCCATTGATCGTAAGAAAATCGCAGAGGAAACTGAAAAGGATGTCGAATACAATAACCTATTACACGCCTTAATGTCGGGCACAACAATGAGAAGGTATGGTTATAACGATAATGAAATGACTATTCAGGATGGGTGCTTAATTAAAGGCATTAGAGTTATGATTCCGCAAGAGTGACAGCAGGTATTAGACGAATTACACACAGGACACCTTGGAATGGTAAAAATGAAAATGTTAGCACGCGGATATGTATACTGGAAAAATATGGATAAAGATATAGAAGATATCGTTCGGAATTGTCGGACATGTCGATTACAACTCAACCAACCTGCCCCCGTTACGTTACACCACTGGGAACTGCCGACGCAGCCGTGGCAGAGAATCCACATTGACTTCGCAGGGCCGATGAAGGGCCACTACCTGTTTATAGTGGTTGATGCATTTACTAAGTGGGTCGAGATAATCCCAACTACAACTACCACAAGTGCTTGGTGCATCAAACAATTAAAGGAACTTTTCGTAACTTTTGGATTCCCTTTTACCTTGGTGTCTGATAATGCCCGGCAGTTTGTTTCAAATGAATTTGAGACGTATCTTAAGTTGAATGGAGTAACACATAAGACATCAGCTCCATACCATCCCGCGACTAATGGACAGGCGGAGAGATTGGTCCAGGTTATCAAAAAGGCTCTTCATAGTATAAGCACTGAAGCAGGCAGTATGCAGGACAAGCTATTAAAGATAAAAGAACAGTTGCGAAGGACGCCAAGCACAAGCACGGGCCGAAGCCCTTACGAATTAATGTTCGGAAGAGACATAAGAAACACCTTAAGCGTCAAATTCAAGGCGACTACAAATTCGAGCGACGAAACGCATAATGATGTACGCCCTTCAATCCGAACATTCACCATCGGACAGAGAGTACAAATACGAAGTTACGTGAATAGACAGATCAAATGGGAATTCGGAACCGTGACTAAGGTCAGGACTGATGCAGGTGAGATCTGTAAACGACATCTAGATCAAATGTTATGTACCACGGTTGCGTGAAGAACTCACGTCACACAGATTTGTGGCGGAGGTGTCGTGTCTATGCGATGGTTTTTGCTTTTCTGCTGTCAAGTTTGTCACTGTGACTTTCATTCAATAAATGAAATGTTTCATACATGTTCTGTTCATAATAATTTCAATTAGATTCATGCATATTTAACAGTACTCATTTTGGTAATTTATTAAAAAGCCTTGCCGCCATTCCAAATAGGTCAACAGGGTGTTGCATAACTTGCAGGCATGTACAACCCGGACAGCGGCGTGGGCGACAACGCCGAGGCGGACAGCGCGGCGCTGCGCCAGCTGTACGGCGGCCGCGCGCTCGGCGCCGCCTTCCACCAGCTCAGCCACGCCGCGCTGCAGAGGTATAACCCGAGGAGACGATACCGATAGCGACAATATTCTGCCCGAGATCAGTCGTTACGGCGATCGTTTGTCGGAAAAGATCTCGGTGGTTCAGTCGGTTTGTTGTAGCTGTCAAAAACTAGAGCGGTGTGTCACGACACCGGCGAGGGTGGACAAGTTCAAAAGTGTTTGGTATTGCCGGTACTTCGGTATGTCACAATCTCGGGCCGAGTTCTAGAGGTAGCGACGATCTACTCCAAACATCGACGGCCAGGGTGACGGCGCTCGACGACGGTGGACAGGCGGCCATGGTCGATGTATGTGTTGCTACTTCGGCGTCGTCGTCTCGTTATCGTTGTCGTGTCGTTGACGGCGGCGGTGGACAAACAGCCTAAAGGTAGGCGCAAACATAACCGCTCGACGACGGATCACCTCAAAATGGGACATTGAAAAGTGAGCTTTGATCTGCGTTAGTACGATGCATTTTTCAGTGACTGCTAGCATGTGCCGAGGCGAGGCGTTGCCGTACCGATGCCGGTGTGTACAGTATGGAGTTTCATACAAGGAATACTAAACAGCTCGAGTTGAGGAGGTGCCGATCCGGTGCCGAGAGGTCATGTGTGCGTCAACCTATAGACATCGGCAGGGGTCGAACTTTTCATGCCGATGACGTCAAAATGACGAAATTTTACACACAAGATGCTCTGCTTTAATTTGACAGGTGTTTAGATAAGTCTTGATTGGCACAATTTAAAAAAATGAAAATAAAAAGCGATAAAATGATTAGAGGTAAATATAGCTTAATCCCAATCAAAATACGGACGACGGTTGCATCATATTTATTTTCACCTCTCATTACTAAAAACGGCTCATGTAAACAACTTTCTTTTTTGAATGTCAATGCCAAATTGTTTTTTTTTTTTATAGCATGGGAAGGCAAACGAGCACACAGGTCACCTGATGGTAAGTGGAAACTGTGACCCATAGACATTCGCATTCACAAGTCTGGAAATGCGTTGCCAACCCTGAGGACTAAGATGGAATGCCTCTATGCTAGTCATTTCACCGGGTGTCTTATCCCCAAACCGGATCACAACGATGCGAACACTGCTGCTTGGCGGTAGGTTAATGGATAAGATGGTGGTACCAACCCGGGCGGACCCTGCACAAGGTCCTCCCACAAAAACAAAGTCTATTTAATCATATACCTACTGTCCTTCTCAATGACGGTATCGTTAAACTCAGAAAGTTAAATAAGGGTTCGTAGGGTCACAGAATGCTGCGTCAACTCATATCGCAGTGCATGTGCACATTAGTCGTTGTCTAGGACTCAAGTAGTTAAGTCGTTGTACTTAAAATAAAATATAAATAAATTTAGTGATCTAATGGGCACTAGAATCTAATTGGTATTAGATTCAGTATTGTTCACCTACATATTACATAAACTCCCTATAGGTTTATGCAGAACTTGTTTGGCGATACTCGAACCAAATTTAAACCTTTCAATACTGGTCTTTCATTTTTAATCAGCCTGTATACAAACTGACGTCATTTCAGTCCTTCATTCTGGTCTCCCTCAGACGCACGGGCGCGGGTTTTGGCGTGGACGGTGATTGATGTGAGAATAATGCAAACAGATTAAACGATCAGTCTCCTGTCAAAATATTTAATATATTTAATTTTATCAGTCCAAGGGTTACACGATACTTCTCTCGTCATTCAGACCAGAATGATGGAAAGAACTGACGCCAGAATTAGCGTGTAACCGATGTCATACTGACAGGTTACACGCTCAGTATTTTATCAGTTCAGTCCGTCAGTCTTGTAAAATTTTGACTGACGCCATAATTATGGATGGTTCGAACGGTTACACGATCAATCCAAAACTAATATCAGATTGCAAAAACTTACTCCAGTCACCGTTTAGATGGAGGTTACACGCTCAGTATTTCATCAGCTGAGTCCATCCGCTTGGTCAGAATAACCCAAGAATTATAGACGGATGAAAAGTAAAAATATTAAAAAAGTTGATTTTAATTTATTGACAACACTTCCATTGAAAAATGCTCTGCAACTTTTGCTATGCTATTTCAGGGACCCTGAGAAACGTCCATCCGCCACGCAGCTGTTGAACCACCAGTTCTTCAAGCAGATACGAAAGACGGACTTCTTGCCGAGCCTGATCGGGCGGGTGAAGCCTATCAAACCGGACCCAGGTAAGAAACTAAAGCACTCCACGTGCGCTTAAAGTTCTTGATTATATTTCAATATTGCATAATTAGTTTGAGCATAATTGACCTAATTAATAATTAATTAATTGTGCAAATTGTGGTTACAGAGTTATCAAGTTTTTAGAGTTGTTGGTAATTCTGTAGCTCTGCCTACCCCACTCTGGGAATGAAGGCGTGAAGTTATGTATGTATGTGTATAATTGACCTATTCGCGTAAACTCCTATGGCGTAGTCCACACTTGGCAGAAAGTTCGTTGGCCGAATAATCTGCTTTGCCCAAAGGTTAACTGGCAGTGAATGCCTTACGGCATTAAGTTCGCCTTTTGTATATTAAGTGTATTCTTTTGTGAAATACATAAATAAATAATCTTTACGCATACCATTTGTTAACGCATAACGCCATCTACCGACGGCGTAGGCAGCCATATGAGTCGGAGGACGACGAACGCCCTCCCATTCCACTCTACGACACACCTTACCCATGTGTGCATTGGTTTATATTTTATTAAATTTTACTGCAATTGTGCAAGTAATAAAACGTTTTCTCATTCTACAATAAACTCAGTCATTGAAGACCCACTATACCAAATTATTCTAAAGAAAAAACAATCAAAAGAGGAGTTCTTGCCTGTCGCCTGTGGAATAAGTATCAACACCATAAATGAGTTGAATCGTCGCAAATAATGAAGAATACGCATTACATTATTACGCAGAATAGTATTAAAGCATAAACTTATTCAAACTAATCTTAGGTTGAAAGTCAGGCAGGCATGCATGCATGTTCCCTAGCAAGCAAGACCTAACACCGAAGGATAAGAAGATTATTTTTTGCGAATGTTTACCAGTGTGGTCTAAGCTTAATAACAACTTATGTTACGTTTTATGGTAACGTCACGTATTTTTTTTTATGTTACTTCTATGTCACATTGGTCAAAATTCGCGGCCATACCCATTTACCACTTAATAAAAAGATTATTAAAATTTTACCTATAGCCACGGTGTCTAGTTGTATAAATAGATAGTTAAAATATGAATAATTAGTAGACGATCCAGAGGAAAACTTCAGGCTTTACTTAATGAAATATAAGAAGAACCGATAGATTATGGGGAAATGGGAAAATAGACGATAAGTTACATACATACATAGGTACCTTCATGCGTGCCTCCTAATCTAAATAACATTTCGACCTGTCAACATGTGACGTCGATCCCACAGGACAGGCCTTGCTAAGTGTGGGAATCATAAGCAATTTGTAAAGTTAACAAGATTTTCAAGTTTTTTTTTTTAATGGGTTAGGCAGAAACTACGGAACGCCCGGTGCACCGGTCCAAAACGTACCTCTTCCGCTTCCTCTACATTCATCAACCTGCACCCTGCACCAGCACGTCACCGTGAGATCACGGAGTCACAAGTGTCAAAGCTGTCGTTTTTAGTTTCGCCATGTCTCTCCGTCCGTCCGTTCGTCCGCAGCCTAGCTCAGAGACTCTTAGTAGTAGGAAGCTGTAATTTGGCCTGAATATACATATTTGTCAAGCCAACAAAGTGGTAAAATAAAATCTTGTAAAAAAAAAATGAGTCAAGTCTCCCCCCCCCCCCCCCCCTCCAACCTACAGCCAAAACTACAAATACTAAAAATCTGAAAAATATCTAAAATGAAAGCACATTTGGAGGTGGGAGGACCTTGTGCAGGGTCCGTCCGGGTTGGTACCACCATCTTATCCATTAACCTACCGCCAAGCAGCAGTGTTCGCATTGTTGTGTTCCGGTTTGGGGATAAGACAGCCGGTGAAATAGCATAGAGGCATTCCATCTTCGGCCTCAGGGTTGGCAACACATTTGCAGTCTTAGGATTGCGGTCTTGTGAATGCGAATGTCTATGGGTCACAGTTTCCACTTACCATCAGGTGGCCTGTGTGCTCGTTTGCCTTCCTATGACATAAAAAAAAAAAAAAAAAAAAAAACATATAATGAATTTATTAGGAGAACTATCACTACTAATTAGACTTCAGTGGTTCTTGAGTCAAACGGTTCAAATAAAGAAACTGACCGCGACCTATGTCGATGTATTGGGATAACAGTTTTCCAACGGCAAAGTTAAGTTTATCGCGAGGTCTCAGGTCTAATTCGTTTGTAGTAACGGCTTCGGAACCCTACACTGAGCATGGTTTGACATGCTCTTGCCCGGTTTTTACACCATTGAGTTGGCTAGATGTATTGTCCTAGAATTGAGATTTGAATGATGAATTGTATGGAACCAAGTAACATACAAGACAATGATTCTAACCTTGTTTCTCTTCAGATGACATGTCAGCCCTTCTTCTTCAAGAGAAGATATCAGAGATGGAGATAGAAAAGACCACGGAATGGGACTTCTAGACAATCTTGGCGACCTCGCCAACGAATGTTGTCCTCAGCGTACATACGTACAAAAGGCT
The DNA here is from genome assembly GCA_927399475.2 of Acleris emargana. Taxonomy (NCBI): domain Eukaryota; kingdom Metazoa; phylum Arthropoda; class Insecta; order Lepidoptera; family Tortricidae; genus Acleris; species Acleris emargana. The sequence goes on from OV656841.1 coordinate 2,362,896, forward strand.
AGTTGACTACTTTTAAATTTGTTATCATTATGTATTTTAATGGGTAGATCTATAGGTTTTGTTTGTGGGAGAAATTATGTCTGCAACTGCGAAATGAAGTCATGTCAATGAAAGTAAAATTAACCAGTAGGACGCGCTGTCGTGTATTTAAAATACTATAGTAACGTATAGACGTTACAATTTGGATAAACAAAACTACATGCATACAGTGCCAGTTAAAAATACTATTAAATTTTCAGAACTGTTATAAATGTACCAGTCGGCCTTAAAGGAGCCACACTTTTCTATAGTCACGGTGAAAAAGGTTCGTCACTTTTCGACTCTATTTTAACGCTCTTAAGGTCCAAAAGTGTCGAACCTTTTCTTACCGTGACTATACCTTGTCGCTTTAAGGTCACAGCACACATATCAACTCGGAAAGGGATCGTCACCGCCTCGCCTTTCCACTACTAGGTGAGGCGACTACGTTACGATTCCGATTAGTCTTCGTTGCAGTAGGGAGTTTCATACAAATGATACTGAACGGCTCGAGTTGATAGGGTGACGATCCCTTTCCGAGTTGATATGTGTGCTGTGACCTTTAATGTTTTTGCCATATTAGTGCACCAGGTCAAACAAGACAAGTGTAGCTACTTATCACACTCCAAATGTTTAAATATTTATAAATATTGTCAATTTTGTATAGATTGTAAACTCGAATAATTTTATATATAAATTTTATATTTTGTAATATGATAAATTCAAATGTAGCCAATATTAAACTGTTAGAAAGGATATACATGGACTTATAGCTGTTTGGTGTGAGCAGCAATAAAAAAATATTAAATGCGTCAACTTATATCATTAATCGTTCCATTATACCAGAATTTTCGTGGCACTTTTTAATAGTGCTAGCGATTTCTCATTTATCTACTTCCGATGTATCAATACAATGAAATGCAGAACACTGTCTGGATGAGATCCCTTGATAAGTTCGCCTTTGTACATACCTTTTGTGTTTCTGTCTATTTAGTTGTTTGTTATTTTCCCGTTTATGCAATAAAGTATTTACATACTTTCATACATGTAGACGTAACCAAAAAAGGCGATCTCTGCCAGATAACGTTTTGGTAGCTAATACTTGGAAATTTACCAATGCAATTGAGTATAAAAGTTACATGGAAAACAATATTTTATGTAATTAATCAGTTTTCAAATGTAGCTAATAATACCTTAGCCATTGCAGTTAAGAATCAGTGCTAACAAGCGCTTCTTCAGTTCATTTACAAAAATATGATCGTCCACTTCTTTCCGAATTTCGATCTTGACAAATTTCTTTCGCTTCTTCCACATTAAGTGGTCTCTGCCTACCCTTCTGGGAAACAGGCGTGATTTAATGTACCTATGTATGTATATGATCGTCATAATTTTTTATTTAAAGTCCATAATATATCATCCTGACTTGTCCTATTTAGTAACAAAAGTTGTCTTATTTAGTAAAAACACTTTTATAACCTCAAAATGCATAGTTTTTGGCTGTACGTGTTCTGGCTGCCCGTTTTTTTTAAATAAACCAAATGGGGGCCACATTATCCCTATGTTACATCATGGATTGTTTTTTTATGAGGAAATTATTGATTTAGGTGAAATAAAACATTCTGAGGTTATAAAAGTGTATATTAAATAAGACAAGTCACTAACAAATTTATGATAGAGCAAAATAAACCTTACTATCTTATTAACAAGGTGCATTTTGCTCCTTATTAAAATGTTACTTACGCGGTTTTGCAGTTTCACCGACGATACGTACTTAGATTAAAAGTCAGACACTATGACAGCTCAAAAGTGCCAGACTTTGATTCGGTTTTATGTTTTAATTTTTTTTTAAACACGCCTGGCTGCGTGAATTACTGATCGATTCAAAGGTTTTTTTTATAAAATTCGTTGCTCACACCAAGCGGGCAAGGAAATCCGAGTACTAAATAATTAGAGAAATGTTATAATTTGAGACCTGTAGACTCTGTGATTATTAAATGTATTTGTTGATATTTTTGTTTTATAATTTATCTACTTATGTTGAAACAACCTAGTTCAATAAATTTTCAAGACAAAAATCTTTAACAGATATTCCGTTAGCGGCTTTTCCGTCGAGTTATGAGCTAGAGGTTTTTATAGGCGCTAAACAAAAAAATTAGGCAAACATCTCGTGACGCAGATTTTTTTTTAAAGGAAGATTTTCAAATTAACATGTTTCTTAGCTACTTTTCATCGAAATTGGTTGAGCCGTTTAAAAGATATCAGCTCTGAAAGAAAGCTTTTTATCGAATTTACCAGTCGGCGGAGCTCTGCGATAGTTACCTTGTAAAATCAAAAATAAAATTTTTAAATATTTATTCAGTAAATTGGCCACATGAGGGCTCTTTCCACGTCGGTATGTATAGATAACCGAAACGAGGACACCTGATGCATCTTGCTTTCCCAACTTATCGAAAATTACTAAGAAATAATGTGAAAGTAAAGTAAATAGGGTAAAGTCACCAGTGGTCAGCCGGAGACCTGTAGTTGGCCTCTGTTTATACTTTGTATGAGTGGGAACAGTACGAAAGATATATTTCCCACTCTTCGCACTCATATGAGGTCGACTACTGGTCTCTGGCTGGCAACTGGTGACTTTACCCTACCTACAAAATTATTCGACTAAATAGGATGCCGTTTCACATACATCTATAATAGGAACGAGAAGAAACAAAATGAAACAGCATATTAATTTGAGCTCAAAGTGTATTAGCAATAACGGTGATAACTGCGTGCAACCACACGGCGACGGCGCGCGCCCCGGCGTCTTCGTCCGTTGTGTATCCGCTGGCCACGTAGGAAGCTCTTCCCGCCCTGAAAAAAAAAAATTGTCAAAAAGGTACTATAACATTTGTTTATGCGTAATTTTTTTAAGTGGAGTAGAGGGGAGCACATATCGTAGCAGAGCTTATTCAGATACATAATTTGTGCAAGTTACCTACTGCAAGAGGATTAGTCGGCGTTATTATAACCGCCGTCATTATTGTTTTCGCATATTATTCAAGATAAACTTTTTATTAATTCTTGTTGTTTTAAATGGAATGGATACTCATCCATCTTTCATACATCTTTACCTTTTGGTACCCGCCCGCTTCCAAAGGAGCCAGTAACAAAAAGTATTTGAATTCTAATTTAAGACATTAATGACTGTTTTGTTTTTTCGCTATATGTATCGAAAACTATCACTTAATAGACTTCATTGTTTCTTGAGATCCAGGATAAAGTATTTATACCTACTTAAAATCATTTATGACAGCACCAAATCACTTTAAATGTAATATCCGTTCATACTTGTCCATTTTTGAGATAGTTTTTTATGAGGGCTTCGGAATCCTACACCGGACATGGTCCCACATGCTCTTTTTCGGTTTTTATTTGTTATAATTTCCCTAAAATACCTAAAGATATTTTTTTACCTACATCTAATCTGCATGGATGGATGTCAATAAATCTGCATTCGCTACACCTACTATTTATTTTATTATTGGAGGAGGGGTTGAGGTGGGCCACAAGGCCGCTTCGACCATTACTAATCTTGGGTTTAGAGCTCACCGCAAAGGGTTGCGTCAAGGACTTTCCAGATGCTTTGGGCAGGGTAGATATTTCTGTCGCGCATTAGTGGTTCTCATGAACGGAGAATGTGCATCCCTGTCTCCTGTCTCCTGAATAGTAAAGCTGTAACGTTGTTTACCTGGCAACCATGGACGCGGTGGCTTTGGCCCCTCGGTCGCCAGCCGCGTCAGTCAGCGACAGCACATCCTTCAGATCCTTGGACAAGTTCTGCTTGAACACTGACGCCGCCGCATGCAATGTGTCCAACTGTAAGTAAAGGACAACATGTATGTCATTAGCGGATACATTGGCTATACCTAAAAGTTTAAAAACCAAAGCAATAGACATGTTGGATGCGAAAAGCACAAGACCGGTCTGAGTGGAGAACCTTGGGGGAGGCCTATGTCCAGCAGTGGACGTCTTTTGGCTGATATGATGATGATGATGATGATGAGTAGGGTTAGGACTTTCGGTGGCATATCGTGGTTCTAGAATCCATGGAGTCACTGTTTCCTTATTATTTTAATACATGATGATCATACTGAAGGTCAAAATCAAAGTGTCATGTATTATAATAATTAGGAAATAGCGTCTCCATGGATTCTAGAACCACGATTTGCCACAAAATGTCCTAACTCTAATGATGAGACATTTTTGTAAGTTTAATGTTTATGCCGGGCCGTTATGAAAGCGGCTTTCCCTTAGCGTATTCATAACGCTGCGTTCTCGGATACTCATTGACATGGATTTTTCCAATCGCATTTCTCAACAAAATATGAAAATACCGTAAAAGAGATCACCAAAAGTGAAATTAAAATAAAAATCGGCCAAGAAATACGGATCACAAGTTTTTTAAACGGCTTATTAGACAGAGAGATCCGATACGCCGTGTGACGTCATTGGTCCTTGTTTATTACTGGTTCCGTCACCCTACAAGACTTTGGCAGTTCGTTATTTCAAATTCATGTTATTTATTTGTTGAACGTAGGTTTAATTATTATGTACCACTACATCCTGCCCAGAGGCATACAATTATCTTTTATTTTTCCTACCATAGTTCTGTCCCCCGGCTCTGCTCCTCCGTACTTGCTGATTGCCTGCATCGCACTTTCCCACGCTTTCAACCACGTTGAGGCGTCCGCTGATTTAGCACTGATGGAGAAAACAAATTTAAATATTAAGTACTCTTACACTCATTTTGATACAAGTATTATTATACCTATGGCACAATTTCTTATTGCTACGAAACTCACAAATGGCAGGCGTAAGAGCAGGTGAGAAAGCAGTGTAAACCTTCGTCTCATTACACTGTTGAGATACAAATGCGTTCTTTAAATAAACATAATATTTTCGGACTCACTCACACAAATGGCCCTAGTCCCACAAGCTCTAGGCATCTACTAAGGGGACTAGACAACAATTAACATACCTATATGGAGAAATCCAAGACATGTACTCGCTCACAAAAAACATTTGTCATATACAAAAATCGAACCAGGGACTCCTAGTTCTGTTGCAGGGTCACTACGAACTAAGTCATCATTACCCAGCAAATGTCTGCGATGCAGCAGAGAGGCCCAAACTGTAAATGCCTCCCGACGTGCCTCCCATGTCTGTCTCCGCGAACTCGGAGAGGTCCCATAGCACGTTCGAAGGGTATTGAAGCGATGCTGTCTTGAGGTATGATAGGATTGCTGAAACACGTAAATAAATATCAGACAATCTTAAACAAATCAACCTGGTCACGAATTGTGGGGACCTAGTTAGAAAGGCTACAAGTCGACTAACCTCGTAATGAAAAAAGGGTACATACTTAAACGGAGTGTACAAGACTTACACCCTTTTTCACTTGACCGTCAGGAGTCTTATACCCTTTTCCACTAGAACCCCAAAATTAAGCTCTAGCTTAGACTATAAGTACAGGGCCATAAGTAGCTGCACAATTGTATTTGTACCTTGTCACTTTAAAGCCTTGGATAGATTAGTGTAACTTGTGTATAGCTACTACTAGACAACGATCGACACACTTATAGCAGGTGCTTATAGAGAAATACATACTTAAATCCATAAAAAACTCCCAAAACTAAAAAAAAACACTAATAAATAGTTGCGCTTACTGGGTATCGAATCCGAATGGGTTACCACAAACTAGGCTTAAGTCGTCAATATAAATGCTCCAACTCAAAACCAAAGATGAGACCGCGTGTTGGCCTAGGCACGACATTACGCGGCAGCGATGGCCGGTGAAAACCAGAAAAAAAAATCGCCACATCACCACCGTGGCGAATGTAAGAAGTACGACCTTCTTACATCTCATGCAGATATTTTCTAACCCTCGCCACTGGTCGCTACCGCTGCTAGTCACGCATAATCGTTACAAGGCGGTCACATCACAAACTGATGCAATTATGCATCGCAGGGCGCCTTGCTTTATCTTGCACCTCTGTAATTTGCTCATACTCGTATCAGCAGCTTACCTATTCCAAATTTCTTCAACGTAATGCCACAATCTCCATCTCCACACCCTGAGTCGAGCCGGTTCAGCAGTTCCTCATTCTTCACCAACTCCTCAGATGCCTTTACAAGACAAGCCCGAAGCAACTCTTGGTTTTCTTTTGATAACGCAGGACCAGTGGCTGCCTGCATGAAAGGTACACTCGAATTATTAATTTAATTTTGTAAAATCCTGGTCGCGGCACTTCATCATAGAGCATAGCATCGGCATAGAGAATTGACTCTGTATTATATTTTTTTAGCGATCTGTTCGTATATATATATATATATATATATTTAGGGTCACTTTTGATTGAGGTATGTTATTACTAAAGAAGTTTGCTACAAATTAAGAGTAACCTCTACTTTTTGGGATTCAAAACTTAGTCTAAATTAATAAAACTTAACTAGAACTTATTCTTCACTTAGACTATACATTTTCTACTTACCGTTGTCTTCACAAACCGCTACTAACCTTGATGTTTTATCATCATCACATAATTTAATGCCCTCTTAAATTATCAGAACCGTCAAAGCACGAGACACCTCATTCGCTACCGTCCCATTCCCTACGTTCACCAAACCATCCCATTGTACCTATAGGCGTCGTGAAATAGCTGACATCACTTATATGGTTAACATCACTAGTAGGGGTATTGATAGTCCGGAGTTGCTTGGTTGTCTCTCATTCAATACCCCCACTCGATCTAAGAGATATTATCCTCCGCTGTCCATTAAGTCCGCATCGTCCAGGTATAGGGCCAATAGTTTCCTAATACGTGCAGGTAAGAGCTTGAACAACCTGGCAAGAGAGGTGGACCTAGATATATTTAACTGCAAGGGTCAATCCGTGAGACAAAAGTTGTCGGCGAGGTGCTTTGAGTGAGTGAAACTAGCATGTGTTTGCCAGTCATAGCTGTCAAATTCTATTATTGTATTGTGGGTATTGTACGCATTTAGCATTTATTCTATATCTAGTAGTGAGATCCTGTAATTGGCTAACATTTTCCTACTCGGTCAACAATTACAACAATAGTTGTAATTGTATAGCTGTTGGATTTCCTTAACATAAATAAATAAATATTTAAATTGACTGCGATACTTTATGGTAGCACTCACCTTTCTAGCATCACCGTGTAACAAAGTATCATCGTCCACGTGTCCCCCCTCGCACCGCACTGACGCCTGCCCCCCTGTCCAGCCCACGGCACCAGTAGGGGCATCCAATAACTCCAACCAAAGGTCCCCTCGCTCTTTGTTCAAATGAAGCAGGCAGATTTGGAAGCCATGCATTTCTAGAGACGTTTTGAGATGCCCGGAGAATATACGCTCGACTGTGATATTCTTAGAATCTGCAAATTAAAATAAGTTTTTGGAAATTTTATGCCGTAGCCCTTTTATTGAGGACTAAAGAGTATCAAGACTAATCAAGAAATACCTACTTTATGACTAAGTATTTAATGCATCACACTCAGTCACATGTCTTTTTCTAACGTATGTGTTCGAGAAAGATGGCAAGCATATCCCTAACCTTGATGACAGTGAAGAAGTCGGTTTATTAAAGCTTCTAGTCTAGCCTAACCTAACGTTAAGAAGTTAAATTCAAAAGATCTGACTAAAGTTTTTTTTTTGGAATGACTGAAAAACTTCTAAAAGTCCAAGTGCTCATCTACTTACCAAGATGCTTCTCAAGAGCCCAGGAATTTGCCATCACTTACCTTCGATTTAAGATGACTTCTATAGTATTAGTAATGACATTAATCATTAATAAGGTGATGGGTATGCTAGCGCCATCTATCGCTATTTGTTATTAAAATTAAATAAATAATAAAAAATAAAAATAATACCCCCTTACCTACTCCTTACTGCCTTGCTTACTCGGCGTACGATCGAATAAATTGGTAAACATCACCTGTGGTTGTGATCCTCAGCAGTAAGAGAATGAGATAGAAGAAGAAGAATCCTTACTCTGAAGCCAGTTTAGATCATCGCCATCATCATTGTCGTGTCAGCCGAAACACTGCTGAAAACTTCTCTCTGATATGTCCTAAGTAATTTAAGCAACTATTGAAGTGTGGACCACGTACTAGAAGGCGTAATTTGGCTGGCTTCCCAGCTGGATGCGATTTGGTAGAAATAAAAAACATGTAACGCATGCTTTTATACACGATTTAATCTTACCCAAATAATCCTTGGTCTCTGCGCTGATGATGTTCATCTCCATGAAAGAAGTTCCTCCCAAGTTGTCGATCAAAACAGCGACTCTGTCACCAGACTTCAGTTTTAGATGTGCCACGACCTGAGAAAATAATCCCATTTAATACGAGTATTTATTCCTTGTCATAGTAGCTCTTACTGTCAAGTGAAAAGCTACCATAACGTCAACAATGAAAATGGAACACTGACCCACCATAGAACTGTATCAAAGTGACTTTATAAATCAAATCGTAAGAATTGTGAAACAAAATGTCACTGACACTGTTACAGTTCTTCCAGATCTTGCTGTATATTCTGTGTCCTTGGTTTTTTTTAATTCCTATTGATAATACCTGTTCCAATATCATGGAGACTACTTCCTTAGCAGTGCCCATCTTCATCTTCTTGATACCTGCTTCGCCGTGGACTCCTGCACCGAGTTCCATTTCATCATCAGCTATCTCGAATAGAGGAGGTTGACCTGATAAAGAGTCATGATTACAGTCGACTACAAGTGTAAATATAACGTCAGAATACTCAGAATTGAAGCTATACTTAAAGGAACGAGTAATTCGTAAAGAAGTTTCGTAACCTAGATTGTTTATTTATTTTGTTCTCATGGCTTAAGTCATTTGGCCAAAATATCTTAATGATCCCAATTTCGTGTCATGGTACGGGGCAGTTCATAAGAAGGAATGAAATTCGTGTTACGAGAAGAGTTTTGATTATGAATGAGGAGGCTATAATTGAAGAGGGAAACCTAAGAAGAGATTGATGAAATGTGTGAAGAGCGTTATCAGAAACAAGGGAGTAAGATAAAAAAGGACAGAGCTATACAACTGCTATAGCTGTCCTTTTCACTCGCCGTAAAATTAACTGCATAGCCATGTCATAGTAACCCCCCTGATAAGGATATTCGAAAGGAAAATACGTACTGTGTCAAATCCAAATGATTGGAATAAGGGCAATATGATGATGGTCCTTAAATAATAATGAAGTGTTTCAGTTCTTCATACCTGGCAATGAGCAAGCGCTTAAGCAAACTCCAAGAGTAGCCATAGCCTTGTTTGCTTCAATAGCGATGTTCCGAATGGTTGCCAGGTCAAAGCCTTTTTCAGCCATGGCACCACACAACTGAAATTAAATCGGAATTAATGACCAAAATCCCTTCAATTTATTACAACACATAAGGTATTTTTGTGGTGGTACGACTATCTGCAGGGTTCTTCCGGATGGCTACCACAACCTTATCCTTTACCCTACCAAGCAGTGGTTCGCATTGTTGTGTTCAGTGGTGGGGATAAGACAACCAGTGATATTATTAGCATAGAGGCATTCCATCTTAGTCCTCAGGGTTGGCAGTGCATTTTCCGTCTTGAGAATACAAATGTTTATAGGTCACAGATCCCACTCATCATCAGGCTTGTGTGATCGTTTGCTTTATCCATGTCATAAAAAAAATCTCGCTCAGCCAGGTGCGGCTTATTTCCTACTTTAGGCATGAAGCATGCATTGCCATGTATCTCCGGGAGTATTATTTTGGCTAGGTTACCTGCGTGAATAAGAGCGGTTTAGCCATTCATGGCTAAGTTGAAAGAAAGAGATGTAGCTAATTTTCAAAGTAGAGCCTGGGTATGGTACTGACTACAATTTGTTCCTTGTTTACTTGTAGGTATTGCGTTTTTTTTGGGTTCTTTAGTTAAATGTGTGTGATATGTGTGGGTAATCTGCCGTAGTTTCACAAAATGGTTCCTGTGGAAGACCAGCTCTGGCTGTGATGCCAGTATAACTGAGTTGGAACCATTTTGTGACAACAGACCTCTTGTCTTTGTTAGTACCGACCGACCGTCAATGAGATCGGACGTGTGCATTATATAAATCTAATTGAAAATACTCAGTGCATAACCGTGACCTAGTCCTCTCCATAAAACAGCAAACAATTATCTGTGTCAGTGCACGAGCGCCTACGTTGTAATGTTTAGTTTGGACTGAAAATAAATTATTACAACAATGGCGGAGTCCAGCCCCTTCAATCGAAGTGGGTTAACTTCCCGCAGTCCTCCGCCGTTGCCGTCGCCCCGCCCGGACCACCCGTCCGCTCCCCCGCCCATCCATGCGCCTGCGCCCGGACCCGTGCCTACCGAGAGGGACCATCCGCCGATGCTAGTGAGTACCGCTGAAATCCAGAAATGGATGAAATTTATCGACGCGTCCCTAAACGACGTGTGCACCACCGCCGCAGAAGGGAAACTGAACTCCGAGCAAAAGCTCAAGATAACCAATTTGTGCCGCAACATCGGACATTCCACTTCCCAGCTAGCGGTTGAATACGAAGCGCTAAAACAGAAGTCCACCCAAAACTTCCAGACCTGTCAAGACCTCCGCGAAAAACTGGACCTCTCTACTAGCCTCTCAGAGCTGCAACGGTGTGTTGAAGAGTCAACAAAAAAAGACTTTAGACCTTTATCTTTCTCCGACGCACTCAAGAAAAACAACACTATTTTGATCCAGCCCTCTAACATTACTTCCCTAGCTATTTTCCCTACTGATAAGTCTAAGTCCAGCGACGATACTAAAGCTCTCGTGCAACAAATAATAAAGCCCGAGGAGATGAAGCTCCATGTGAGAGGACTACGTAAGGTAAGAAACGGCGGAGTCATAATCAGCACGGAGTCCAAAGATGACATTCAAAAACTCAAGCAGTCGCCACAACTGACAACTTCAGGCCTTACCGTAGATGAGCCCCAAAAAAGAAGACCCCGTATCGTCATAGTTGGAGTCCCCAGCGCCATGCAGGATGCCGATGTATTAAAATGTGTTTACCATCAAAACTTAGCCGATAAGATACAGGACATGTCTCTAGAGCAGTTCTTATCTTCAACCAAACTGAGCCACAAATCGGGAAAAAAGAATGTTGAAACTTGTAACTTCATCATTGAAGTATCACCCGTCATAAGAAAGGCCTTGATATCAAGTGAGCGAGTTTTCGTTAACTGGTCATCCTGCCCTGTCAGAGACTTCACCCTGGTGACGAGATGTTTTAAATGCCAGCAGTACGGGCACGCGGCGAAGTTCTGCAAGAGGGAGGCGGAGATCTGTGGACACTGCGGGAGAGAAGGTCACGCAAAAAAAGAGTGCCCTAACAAAAACGAGGCAGCAAAATGCGCCACATGCATGCGCTTCAAGAAACCTTGCGCCCACGAAACGGGCGATAGTGACTGCCCGGCAAGAAAACTAGCAGAGAAAAGGTACATTAACTCTATTGACTATGGAGGCGCCTAAGAGCGCCGCGCTAACCTCTTCTCCCAGGGCTCTTTTTACATTAGTTTTTATCGACTTAGTATGAATAATAGTATAATCTCTGACTTAGATAACTTCTCTGTAGCGGACTCTAAACTTTGTAACACGGAAGACTGCAAACAATATATTTACTCTCACCGGAAACCACTAACGATACTAACACAGAATATCCGTAGTATTTTCAAAAATTTCGATAATTTTAGCGTATTCCAGCATAGACTTGGAATAGACTGCGACATCATCATTTTGACTGAATGCTGGCTAAATAATCATGACAACCTGCCTAACATTCCACATTACAATAAGCACAAAACTCAATGGAACTATAACCAAAACGATGGTGTAGTGGCTTACGTGAAAAACAATCTGAATGTCACTATTGAGGAACCAAATATGCAGGATTGTAACCGGCTCTTAATTAAGATTGAATCTGAATACGCAATTCTCGCTTTATACAGACCGCCTTCTTTCAAGGATATGAACATTTTTACTAATTCTCTGGACGAAACCCTCCGTTCATTAACTTCATTCAAAAACATCATTGTTATAGGAGACATAAACATCAATATTCTTCCCGATAGTAGAGACCCTGCGACTCTGAACTATCTAAATTTATGTTCCTATCATAGCTTACTACCTGCGCACACGCTTCCCACACACCAAAGCGGCTCCTGTCTGGACCACATCATGCTTAAATCTAATCTCCCAGCCCAAACATTAGTCACTAACTCCTCAGTGACAGATCATAGAGCCGTTTTACTAACCTTATTTCGCAAATCACGTAATCTAGGCCACCCAACTATAAGTACTAAATTAAATAAAAACGGACTCGAACGCGATTTATGCAATATTGACTTTGACCCAATCTACAAATGTTCTGCTGACGCAGATACTTGCATGTCGTACCTAATACAAAGTGTCCGGCAAGCAATTGCGAATAATACAATAAATATTAACGTTCCAATCAGCAATAAACTTCACAATATCAAACCGTGGATCACGCCGGGACTTGTCCGGTGTATAAGACATCGGGATAAATTGCACTCAAAGGCCAAATCTTACCCTAAAAATATAACACTGCAACTAACATACAAAAGATATCGTAACTATTGCAATAACTTACTCAAAAATATTAAGGTTAGCTACGATAAAAAACAATTAGAAATGGCGGGGTCAAATAGCAAACTAATCTGGAAGTGTATTAAAACTCTTACGTTCACCGAAAAACAGCGGGAATCACCCTCAGGCTTGTTAAAAGTATGCTCAACTCCGCTTTTGTCCGCAAACCACGCAAATGACTTTTTCGTCAATATTGGGAAAACTCTCGCCGAAAATCTCCAAGGAAATACACCTGCACCCCCTCAAAGCAACTTCGCCCACAAAAATACCGCAAAATCATTTGTACTGTTAAATACTGACGAAAAAGAGGTTGACAGACTCATATCAAGCCTGAAGGATCACTCTGCTGTTGGCTGGGATGGTATCTCAAATAAATTACTAAAACAATTCAAGCACATATTGGTCCCACCTCTCACGCACATTATCCAAAAATGCCTAGCTGAAGGAATTTTTCCCAAATGCCTGAAAAAAGCTGTCGTAGTTCCTGTTCACAAATCTGGCAATAAAGTGGAAGTAACTAATTATAGACCTATCTCAGTTCTCCCCTCAATATCGAAAGTACTAGAAAAAATTATAAATGGTCGACTTATCAAGTACCTAGAACATAAAAAGCTGTTGTCTAAAAACCAATTCGGTTTTAGACCGAAGTTATCAACTGCTGACGCTGTCCATCAATTGACTAACCATTTAGTCCAGCAACTTGATAGTGGTAAACAGGCATTAGGGATCTTCTTGGACCTTGCAAAAGCATTTGACACCGTCTCCGCTCCCATATTACTGCACAAGCTTGAATCTATAGGCATTAGAAGCACCCAACTAAAACTATTCTCAAACTACCTGGACGATCGCACTCAATGTCTAAAAATAGGCCATGTCACCAGCTCCGACCTGAAAAACACAACTTTTGGACTCCCTCAAGGAAGCATATTAAGCTCAACCCTATTTCTAATATATATCAACGATCTCTGTGAGCTGAAACTGAAACAAGGTAAAATCATTTCATACGCTGACGACACTGCCCTACTCTTTTTTGCAAACACAATTGAAGAAGTATATCTGCATGCTCAACAAGGTTTTAACGTTGTAAACACATGGCTTCAACATCACCTACTAACCCTAAATGCTAACAAGACGCAATACGTGCATTTTTGTATGCGGAAATCGCCTAGGCTAAGAACTAACACCAACCTGTATGCGCACAACTGCAATGATCCAGCAAACAACGATTGTCGCTGTCCCGTAATAGCCACTACTACCAATATGAAATATTTAGGAATCGTTCTTGATGAATCTCTGTCTTTCAGACCACATATTGACATTCTGTGCAATAGAATACGTAAATTAATATTTGTATTCAAAAAGCTACGTTCCATAGCAGATCTGCCTCTCATTAAACAAGTTTACTTTGCTTTATGTCAATCGGTATTGAGTTACTGCATAACTTCTTGGGGTGGCTTGGCAAAAAGCATATTAATAAATCTAGAGAGAGCACAGAGAGCAGTATTAAAGGTCTCTACATCTCGCCCATTCCTATACCCTACTAACCTCTTATATAGATCGTGTGAAGTACTAACCGTCCGACAGTTATTTATATTTAATTCGGTTCTAAAACAACACACTGCTACTCCATACAATAGCGATTATACTAACAAAAGACGTAAAGATATTGTTTGCCAGCAAAATATAAGACTTATGCATAAGTTTTCCTCCAGTTTTTTTATATTCTTAGGTCCCTTTCTCTACAATAGACTTAATGCCAAGTTAGATTTGTATCCACTCTGCCACAAAAATTGTAAGAAAACTCTACGCGATGCTCTACTCACTATGTCGTACGACGATACAGAGAAGTTATTAATTGTTATTTCCTAATTATAAGTTCTGTTATTGTTATTTACGTAGTAAAAGTAATTACATAAGCTTTTATTTAATTAAGATCTATATTATAATTTAATTTATACTTTTGAGTATTTGAGATAGTACCTATGTTATGTTAAGTTAGTCCATATCTGCCTGAAACACAGGGAATCCTAGTTCAGGCATTAGATAAGATAATATTAGGCCTTAGAGTTAGAATTATTGTACTTTAGATTTAATTCTCGTGTAAATATTACTTGAATAAAAAAAAAATATTATTAAAAATATTATTATAATATTAGTACTACAAGTATATAGTTTCGTTTGTCTGTATGTCTTTCTTTCATTGCGACCAGCCGTAAAATGTATGTAAAACTGTTCACAATGGTAACTGCCTAACGGGTAGCCGCGTCGCAGGCCCATTGCCGTTTCGGCGGCCTAATAAAATTAACTACGTTGATGACTTCAGAGCGAAAGTGAGAGGAAGGGTCGGAAGGGGCCGCCCTAGGCGTACTTTTTCGAATCAAATCTTCGATTTTGAATCTTAAGCACCCGAAACCGACGTGCATGCATGACCCGATGTATGAATGTGGAAGAAGCTAAGAGATTTATCAGGATTGTAGCAGGTGGAAAGAAGTGGTCTCCGCCTAGCCCTTTGGGAAACAGGCGTGATTTAATAGTTGACTGTCGGATCACCAGCACCACATTGCAGATTAAGTATATTCTACCCTACGATTCGAAGTCTAAGTATGCTTAAAAAAAAGGATGACTACTGATGCGAATTAAGGCATACCTTGTAGAAATAGACTTCTCCACACATACTTCTGCCTCCAGTTTTATTGTGGCTGGAAGCTACATCCTCTCCCACGATCAGACCTTCAACCTGCAAACATAAAAAGATTACCGCCATGTTTTTTTTTATTAATTTCACTTGTTTGCTGGTTTGCCAGTATGCTTAGCCTAACTTTTGCAAATCAATTTGGAACCAGAAGGGCTATTGTCTAACGCACTCGCAATCACAGCCGGCTTCAAAGCGGAGCAATTGTTTTCATTTTGTATGCAGTCAAGCCTTCGATTTTCAAAATGAAAACGAGTGATTGAGGGTCTATATCTAGATGATGACTGCGCAAAAAAGTACAGCAGGCAAGATCATCTCAAAACTGTTTTTTTTTACAGAAATTGTCAAAAAATATAGTCTGAAATAAATATTATTTAATTACCTTAATACCAGCAATTTTTGCCTTTTCGATAGCTTTGCCGAAGTTAAGTCTGTCGCCGGTGTAGTTTCCAATAATTACAATAACTCCACCTGAAATACAGCAAATATTATAATTATTCATAAGCGCGCAATAGCTAAAATATCAATAGTCATTATCTGTCACTGTGACATTTGAATTTGAAAGAAAGGGACAATGAATACTTTATCCAAAATATGTTTATGGCGTGTTTATGAGTATGTGGTTTAAATGGTTTAAATAAAGCTCTGAAATGTAGTTTTACATCAAAAACATCTAAACTACGTATATGCTTAGGACTGCGCCGAGCGTACACCGGACGGACAGTGGCGCCCTCATTACTAATATTGAGTTTTCTAATAAACTAAAGTATTTTCTTCAATCGGACGGTGCTTTTTTGCACTACAAATGAAAACACAACGATATATCACATTTTTCCTTCGACCTTCGAGTTATTAACTTAACGGAAAAAAGTGGCCATCTTTTCCATTTAAACTCAAAGGGTAACTATTATCAAATTTTGTTACGTATCCCATGAATTGTGTTTTTACTTGCGCTACAAAAAAGCACCGTCCAATTCCATGGAAATTCTTTAGTTTATCAGAAAACAATAATAGTATTGAGGGCGCCACTGGACGCTCGACGTTTGCAGTCTTAAAAAGTCTCCGAACATACCTGAGTTATACTTGAACAAATGCGCAATTCCGTAAAGCACGTGCCCCGTGGGGGGTGACGCGAACACACCTCCCGCCACGGCTCCATCCAGCATGCCAGCCCCCACCAGACCTGAGGAGAATATTGCACCTGATGGTAAACTGGCTCTGAGGGAAGTTCTCAATCTAAAGACTGCCAATGCGTTGCCAACCGGTTTCACCAGTGGTGTTACCGGCGCACAGGATCAAAGCAAAGTGAACTCTGCTGCTTTGCGGTAGATTTTTATGCTAGAGGAGGAAAACCAAACGAGCTATCAGTTCACTTGATATGGAGGAATCACCACTGCAATACGGATCCTGACGGACCGTGGACAAGGTCCTGCCTAGTGATGGGCGATTTCTGAAACATTACAAAACTTTCCTTAACTGCGAAAATTACAGCTTCTGAAAGTTACATAATTAGATGGAAATGATTCTGACATGTGTAAATTTCATGAAAAGTTTTCGTTACCGTACTTACGTTACATTACAAAACTTTAGTTATTTTCAGAAATTTAACGTTTTCATTTTAGTAACTTTCAGAATATTGCAGAAATTAAAACAAGAAATAAAATAATAAGAAATTTTATTTCAGGCAACGAGGCCCATAGTTACAAATACCTTATAGACTAACATACATAAAAATATAAAACTTAAAACTAACACCGAGGTGACAAAACAACGTGGTTCTGTTTTGCCAAACTTGGCGTGATGGTCGCGGCTGTCGGTAGGTATTAAAGTGAAAGTTTCACATTTGAAACTAACAAGCCGCCCATCACTAGTCCTGCCACGATTAAAAGTTCTAAAATGTCTGAGTGTTACTCACCGCCTGCGAAAGGCTCGTGACCAGAACCTCCTCCGCCCAACACTGCTACCCGCTTCGTATCGCCCTGCAAAAAGAGAAAATATCCAATCAAGGCTTAACCCGACCCGTTAGGACCCGTGTGTTGCCGGGTTAGAGTAGTGCCACTCCATGTCTTCCCGTGGATGTCGTAAAAGGCGACAAAAGGAAAAAAGGCTTGCAGTACTTTTAGGCGATGGGCTTGCAACCTGTCAAACATCTTAGCCCATTTGTGAAAAATGTGGTTTCAGAATTATTTACAAGTTTTAGAGTTGTTGGTAATTCTGTAGCTCTGCCTACCCCACTCTGGGAACGAAGGCGTGAGTGTATGTATGTACTCGTATGTCAAGGCTTAAATTAGTCCGAGATCACCTTTAATTATTAACTATACTCTGTTCAATCTAGGATGATGCTTGTGACAAATTATACTATAAACACGTATTACACTTGTTTCTATAAAGTTACATAAATAATGCGTTGCTCCAAACCTAGCGACGTCGCTCAGGAATTTAAATAATAATAATCTCCTATTTTAAATTCCTCGCTTGCGATTGAAATTGCGAAATACGGCTGTCACAGGCATCATCCTAGATTGAACATAGTATAGTATAATTCCTTTTCTGAAACCCTATCCTAAGGCTGCGGCTCCACTGAGGCGGAGATGAGTGGAGTGGAGCGGAGCCTCCTATTTTCACGAATGGGCTTTCAGTACAATTGGGATAGACCAAAAAAAATTACTCACGGTTTTTACATTCTAATTCGAAACAATGGGACAAATTTCATTAATTTTGTACTTGACCCAATAGTTTTGTCTTAATGTCATTATTATTATTTATTTAGCAGACGTACATTTAATGGATGATAGGATTATTTTAAATTATCTTTGGCATTTTCTAATAAATCACAACAATGAAATGATATCTAATAATAAAAAGTGACTGTAATAGTGTAAGTATATGCGTAAAATACACCTAAGGGCTTCAAGCCAAAAACTTAAGTTAAATATACTTTTGTCGAAATATCCGAAATAGATAAATATTTCTAAATCTTAATAATGCACAACGGCTTTAAAACCCTATCCCTCGAAATGTTTTTAGAATTAGAGTACCTAATTGTAAAAATATAAACAATACCAATTCAACCCTCGGATAACCGATTAAAACCGGTTATAACCGGTTATTTGCATTCCCTATTTTGGAACAAGCCACATGGACGTCCTCAGCTCAACGTCAAGTCAAACTACTGTGTTGATAACTAGGTATCTACTCCTTATCTGAGGGTTGAGTTGGTATTGTTTATATTATTAGCGGTAATAGCGGTATATGGTAAAATTAGGGTGTTACACTGACACTGCTTTTATTATCATTCATAACGTAAGGTTTGAAATGACGACGACGTTACCTTGCTTCTGACGGTGACCACCCTGTGTCTGGGGTGCAACTGCAGCGAGGGGTAGGTGGCGACCACCCCGCGTAAGTTATCGTCCACGCATGACTCGGCCGAGTTGATGATCTTCTTCGTTATGGGCTTGCGGGACATTCTCGAGCTGAAAGTCAAATTAAATCTTGTCAATTCTTTTCTCATAATATTTCGGGAACAGTACCCTTACCATGAGTTACAAGTACCGTACTCGCTAGTGGGTCGAATGCTCTATCTCTCGCAGACCTCGCAGCTTTCTTATAGTGCGAGGGACAGAGTGTTCGACTCGCTAGTGAGCACGGTACTTGTAACTCATGGTAGTAAGGGTACTATTTTCTGCGTGATTAAAAGCACCCAAAACCGATGAAGAGGTTGGTAGATGACTGCCTACTCAAATGGGAGAAGGCGTGAAGGTATTTGATTTTTTTAAGGCATGAAGAAGGTAAACGGGCGCACTACCCACCTGATCTTATCTAAATGGGAGCTGTGACCCATGGACGTTTGCACTCTTAAAACTACAATCTTAAGACTCCAATCCTGAGACCGCAGCTGGCCAATCCTGACGACTAAGATGGAACGCTTTGATGCTAGTAATTTTCCCGGTTATCTTATTCCCACACCACACGGTTAAAAGAATACTGGATTCTCAAAATATACTGTTATCAAGTATCGATCCCGAGACCTTAAGTGATGTTATGTTAGTTGGTAAGTGGGGTTTTGACGGTAGTACCGGACACAGTGAGTATAAGCAGTGCTTTTCCGATAGCCCAACTTTAGAAGATGGAAGTTTATTCGTGACATCATATGTGCCCTTGCGTCTCGTGTCCATAGTTGCAACAGCAGGAGAAGAAACAATATTATGGAAGAATCCTCGCCCATCATCAACTAGGTACTGTCGCCTTATTCGCTTCCAATTTGCAAAAAAGACAAAACAATTATCTAAGAACGAAGAAGATTATTTTAAAGAGAAAATTAATAATTTAGTACCATCGACGTGTATGTTGCCGGGCGGCGATGAATTACAAGTTCATCATCAATTGCAATTGACAATGGTAGACGGCAAAATTTGTAGTGCGTTAAGTGACACGGCATCTGCTAGCAGGTGTTATTTGTGCAAGGCTACACCCAAAGAGATGAATCAGATAGACATGTGTTTGACCAAAGAAATTGATACCGCTACGCTGGAGGTTGGATTATCTCCTCTCCATTCATGGATAAGATTTTTTGAATATTTTGTGCACGTGTCATATCGGCTCGATGTAAAAAAATGGCAAGTTCGATTAAATGAAGAAAAGGAAAAAATGGCAGAGAGAAAGAAGACGATACAAAATGATTTTAAAAATAAATTAGGTCTGATAGTGGACAAGCCGCGTAGCGGAGGAAGTGGCAACTCGAATGATGGGAATACAGCACGTAGGTTTTTTGCTAACTCTGCCATTTCTGCCGAAATAACAGGAATTAAGCAAGAGCTTATTGATAGGTGTGGTACAATTCTTAACTGTCTCAATTCCGGTTACAAAATTAATTCTGAGAGATTTAAATCGTTTGCTTTAGACACGGCTCGACAGCTTGTTGAGGAATATCCGTGGTACAATTTGCCAGCGTCCATTCACAAAGTTCTGATTCATGGGTCTGAAGTAATCGATCAGTTCGATCACATGATGGTACCCATAGGAGAACTATCAGAAGAAGCTGCCGACGCTACAAATAGAAATATAAAAGCGTTTCGGCTCAACAATACTAGAAAAATGTCACGTGTTGCGACGAATACCGATCTTTTAAATCGACTTTTATTAAATTCTGACCCACAAGTTACGGGTCTTAGAAAGCTTCCTAGGAAAAAAAAACTGTTTTATCTAAATCTGTCATTAGTTTATTACATTAGGTATTGCTAAGCTCATTAAAGTTTCACTAATGAGTGTTAGATAGTTTAATTATAGTATTTTTAAGATAACAACTCTTTACGTGCGGTTCATTCTACTGCATGAATTGCACATAACGAAAAAACTTAGTAAATATGTTTGCGTTCAATATAAGTTGTTTCTTTTTTAAATTAAATAGTATTAAGGTATTGTTTATTATATTTTTAAGTGAAAACATGTTACTTACTATTTATAAGTGTTAATTATACGGTATTGAAATATAGTGCATTTTGAAACGTTTTTAATTGTTTTTTTTTTATTATTATTCAATAATATACCTATACACATTAAATTAATTGTAAGTCCTTTATTTTATCAAATAAATTCATAATTAACAACAATATATGCATTTCTTCCCAATAATGTTGGAAGTTTTGGACAAATCGACTTATGACACTCCATACACGCTGAACCACAGTGCGCCCGTACAAAACGTTATGTCGCATTGAACCAATAACTAAACAAGAAATTTTGTTTTCAAATCGTGGCATAAAAAGCTGAGTGGAGACCATTTTGGGCTTAATGCAGTTAAGGTATTATTTAGAATTTAAGTTGATTTAGTTAAGCAAATTGTATTATTATTACTATTTTTAACTTAAGTGCTTTAAGTGCCAAATAAATTATATTTCATTTCATTTCATTTCAGACACAAAACATTTCTTACTTTCATAATCTTTAATCATTTGTATTAGATTCAATTCAACTTACTTTTTAATTATATTTTTTTGTTATTGTCCGCTGAGAGCATCTTGCTAATGTCTAAATAAATAAAAATCTAAATACCGGCCTTGATTGTTCCGTTTAACTTCACTTACCATTCAAAACAATATCACCAATCAACACGTCAAACTCCTGGCTTGCTGCTAACAATTTACGTAACACGAACACACGATCAAAACATTATGTCAGTTTTTATCTTATCAGTTCGAACCTAAGTTTAAGACCCCTGATAACAATCGTTATCTTATTAAAAACAAATTTTGCTTGAATTAACCTATTAGTGCAGCTATTATAACTATTTTCTAGAATAACTTGTCTTTAAAACCAAATAAACACCTTGAACACCATCCAATACTTCTGTTTACATTTCCTATTTAACTGTGAGTTTACTTAGTCTGATAAAAAATTAAACTTGTCATCGAGGAAGAAAACAATATACATACCTACTTGTAGACAGTTTTGAACTAAGTGTAAAATAGTATTTACAAATAACAATTTACTTCGGCTTCTTTAAAACCCTATATCGGTTTTTTAACTACGTACGTATTTAAACTTCACTTATAAGAAATATGAACTGAAATGCTTCTACCTGTATTGGACACTGTTGGTATACTGTTCATGACAACATTCAACGTTTAATAAAACTATTATACCACAACGCCAAAGTCCGATCAGGAGTTCAAGGAAAAATCAACCTAAATTTACAGCGTTTGGATTGATTATTTTAACTGAGCCACAGCGAGTTATCACGTTTTATTTTGCAGGCTGCAGGAGCCAATTGAGGATAATGTTATTTTTAGTCTCATAAGTTCTAGGCTATGTATGAAGGTCTTTGTACTCGTAGTGCATACTTAGTATTGACTCCAATTTGTCAACCATTAGAAAGAGACGTAAGTAGTCGTGTTTAAGGCGTGTAAATAGATGATACTTACAGATTTAGTGACTAATGGATTGTCATCGTTTTATGTCGGATAAGTTCGTATTAATCTTGCTTTCTCAATTAGCTTATCGGTGCGTACTAAAGTTGACTGAGACAGTAAGATAAAAACGAACTTTTCCGACAGAAAACGATGGCTATACATTATTCACTACATCTGTATATTTATTTGCGTTACACTGTACTACTACAAAGGATATTTATATGGCGGCCAAAAAGAAAATGCAGAGAATGTACATGTCTACTTAACAAGGTTCCATTCGAATTTCAAATCAAATCAAATCAAATAAAAATATTTTTATTGCATGACTGTAGGTATCAAGTATAATAAATATTATACCTACAGATGTTAAAAAAAATGTGTGTGTGCATCACTACAATCCTAATTCTAATCCTAATCCTAACTAATATACATGCGAAAGTAACTCTTTCTGTCTGTCTTCACGCTAAAACTACTGAACCGATTTAAATGAAATTTGGTACACAGATAGTCTAGAGTCTGAGAAAGGACATAAGCTACTTTTGATTGCGAAAAAGCTAGTCTACCATAAATATGGTGTACAATAATTGGCATAAGCCAATAAACAATAGGTATTATGAAAAAAACAATTATTTATTATAGGTACGTTAATTAATTTTATAAGGAAATCATTTAAGAGAAAAATGTAACCAACATTTAAAAAATAAAATAAAATTAGCAGCATACTACGACTTGGTATGCTGCTAATTTGACAAGCGATCGCGGCGTTAGTTTTCAGTCGGCACCTCTTGTTAACCCATCATTCTATGCATCCAAACGTTCAAGCCTTCGTTTTCTTAGCGTTCCGCCCAGCCGTCCCAGACGCTGTCTGTCCGCCCGTCCGTTTGTCGGTCCGTCTGTCCTAACTGTATAGAGCTGTCTGATCTTTTGAACCATAAGAGAAAGTCGATTAATATTTATTTACAAAAAATAAGTTAAAAATAAAGGGCATCTTATTTTGTGGCATCATAAACACGGTAAAAAATGCAAGCGTCAATTTATAATACAAAACCCTAAAAAAACAACAACAAATACTTAAAACCGATGAAGTGTTAGTTGGGCTCGCGCTAATTCGATTCCTAATATACCTATTAGGCACAGTCAAGGAAATTGATTCGTAGACCATTTTGGACTATGTCAAAGTGACACTGTAAATAAACTCATTAGAAGTCTCTTACTTCCCGTGTGGTTGCCGGGTTACAATAGTGCCACTCCATGTCTTCCCGTGGATGTCGTAAGAGGCGACTAATGGAATAAAGGCTCGTAGTACTGTTAGGCGCTGGGCTTGCAACCTGACACTAATACACTGGGAAACATCTTAGCCTACTTGTGCAAAACGCGGTTACAGAATTATAAACAATTTGTTGTAAATTCTGTAGCTCTGCCTAACTCTGGGAATGAAGGCGTGAGTTTATGTATGTAAGTCTCTTACGTTTTGATTGATTACGTCACAATGACATAACGACGGTTAACCACCAATCCCTCCTATCTCAATATGTTAAAACTTTACAGTAGACACAAAAAACTTTGTATTTTGGGCAAAAATCGCGCGTTGTCATTTAGCAGGTATTGCCAGGATAACAAAAACACTAGAAATATGCTTTATTTGAAATAGGAGATCTTTCTAATGTGTGCGTTAGAGGGTATTTATCATGAATTGCGAAGAAAAGTTGTTTCACCAAAAATGTCAGTTAGGAGGTATTGGTGGTTAACCGTCGATAAGGAAATTGATTCGTAGACCATTTTGGACTGACTGTACCTAATACCTACTGCGCGGTGGTACAGAGCCCTCGGTGTGCGATTCCGACTCGCGCTTGACCGGTTTTTTATTCTTCTGAAGATTTTTTATTAAAATATTATTTGGATATACAAAAAGTTCTTCGACAGAATAAAAAAACGTATGTTAGTATCCTAGTTCGTAATTCCCCATGTAGAAGTCGTTTATCGCTTTTCCCTCACGAACAATCAAATTTTCCGGGATACCTATAAGAAGTATTTGTGTGCCAAAATTCATCTGTGTTTTTATAAAAAAAAAAAACAGGAAGTAGGCCGCACGGGCATTTTTACACGTCAAAAATCTACCAGCGCTTCGCAAGAGACCACTGCTGAGAGGAAACGCCACTAGTAACTCAACAGTCAGCCGTTTTTGAAACTCAAACTTTTACGTTTATGAAATTAATACGAATACGAAGTAGCATTTTCGTTAAACAAGTAAAACGTATACTATAGCGAATATTAAAATGGAGTTAAGTAAGTAAGTAAGTAAGTCAATGAATTTTAATGGTTTTGTCAGAGAACGACCTTGCCTGGCAGAAATACTGAACAATAAAGTTTAATGGAACTAATTACGAAACGTCTTAGTGTTCGGCCTTTCGTTTCCATAGACGACAGATTTTCCATTTGTGCTATTCAATTTAACTATCTACCTCAGTGCACTGTTGCATAAACCTTAGCATTAGTTACTTTGCTGAGAAGAAAATCTTCGACATTATAAATAGCTGTTGATTGATGGAGAATAACAGTGCCCTTCTAAAAATAAGCAGTATCCCAAAATCAACCAAAGCAGTTTCAGTTCTCTTCTCTTAGTTATAAGGTTGATATTGTTACAGGAATTTTATCTGACATACTGCGTATTAGCTTAGGAGGGCAGAACATCAGGTCGCCAAGCAAGGCTTTAACCTCCTGAGTCCCCAGGTTTATCGCTTGAGGACATAATACCAAACATAAAAGGCACCCTATAGTAAAATTCAACAAGGTTGAAATTACAATGTTACTAAAATAGGTACTCGGTCTTAAACGATGAAGGCTAAGGTGGAAAAAAATTAACACGCAGTATATTCTATCAGTTTATTACAGTGAAGGCGTCGCTCACTCCTGTGAAGGGGGTGATTCCGGTTAGGAGGCCGCGTGACGCACCGTAGTAGACGACTCGGTAAGGTGCGGCCAGAGCGTCCTCTGGTATCGTCCACTCTATCCTCACCAGGCTGGTGGCGAGGAGAACTGATACACGCTCCCAGTGGAACCTGGAGACAAGATAGTCAGTTAATTAGGCCAGATAGAAGATCACGAACTGACACCGAAACTAACAGGTACTATCAGCCCAATGGAACCCTCCCCAAGTAGCACACTGGGTGGGAAATAGCTCGTATATCATATCTATTTAGATACTTAAGTGAAATATATAGCCATGACTAAGTTCTATATAGGTGGAAAGAACCCTTAGGCAACCAATATAGAACCACGGGGAGAAAAATTGCAGCTTATTTTTGGTTCTATATTGAATCCATAAGAGATCTCACGATTAACTTAAGTTGCAATTAGAACTATGGGTGAAAGTTATGCGCAGTGAACGACGATTATTGACCGAATGAATAATAATATTTCAGTTCGGTCAATGAGTGATAAATGGGACGCCAAAGTTCCTTTGAGTGACGTGGCAACAATTAAGTCGGTAAGTTTTTAAAAGTGAATGTGATCTGCCATTTTAATTTTGGATTTATACATCTGTTTGGTTAAAATTCACGTTCAGGCATTGAAATAAGCACGAAATTCTTGCGAATGCTTTTTTACCGTGAAACTATAGTATGGTTTCTTTGTAAATTTCGATGCGCCTTTGATTAGATCAGGAATATTTAAAAAGAGAGTGTTAAATCATATAAGGAATTGATACTGATAAGAACTAAAACTGTAAAAACCTGACCTAATGATTGTAGGTTACGTACAATGTTAAAGTAACATAGTCACAACTATCAAAAGTCTATGATTATGCGTCAGTGTGATAAAATTCTGTTTAAAATAAATCATTTTCAAGGACTCCAATTTGTAAACATGGCGAAACAAAAAAGATCTTACAGTGTTTATTTTCACTTATTTGTTTTCTATTTGAGACTATCAGGTCTGAAAATCACTTATTTGTATCTTGCGAGTGGCACAGCAGTGAATGCTATGCCCTAGAGCTTTTGTGCTGTGACACTAGCGGCTTTCATTAAAGCCTAAAACGGCACAGAGTTCGTGCTTCCTATAAATGCTATGGGAAACAGCCGGCCGTGGACGGAGTTCCGTTTTTGGTGTAATTAAAAACACCGGCCACATGACAGCCGTAATGCCATATCACGAGGGTCTTTGTTTACGTCTCTCGACGTACTGTCCGTGAACGTGTTAACATTGTTTGACAACACTTATAGCTTTAAACACAACTCAAAATTGTATATGACTTCATCTTGTCACTTGTAGTTGCTTATGAACGTTTTTTGTTTCCACTTTATTACATGGTTGGGTAAAGTCGATTTTGCTACTTAAAGTTGCATGCAGGTTTTAATTTTCACTGAATAAGAAGCAATAGTGCTATATAAGGCCCTAAAGTTACTTATAAGCAACTTTTACATATAAGTGGGAGCATACCCTTATTTAGATCTTTTAATTCCAAATGACTAGTATAATAGAGTAGTATATCACCAATAGTGGCTAAAGAGATAATTTTACGACCCTTCTAGGCCTTAAAGTTGCAATCACTTTAGTTTCCAAAAGGGCCGTAAAATTATCTCTTTAGCCACTATTGGTGATACACTACTCTATTATACTAGTCATTTGGAATTAAAAGTTCCAAATAAGGGTATGTTCCCACTTATAAATAAAAGTGGCTTATAAGTTACTTTAGGGCCTTATATATCACTATTGCTTCTTATTCAGTGACAATTACAACCTGCATGCAACTTTAAGTAGCAAAATCGAATTTACCCAACTATAAGTAATAAAGTAGAAACAAAAAACGTTCCTAAGCAACTATAAGTGACAGGATGAACTCGTATACAAGTTTGAGTTGTGTTTAAAGCTATAAGTGTAGTCAAACACTGTTAAACCACTCATTTAGAACATAAAGCTATAAGATAAGCTGCAAAATTCACTAATGTGCTGCTTGGGTCACCATCACCAACGGTGTCACAGTCACATTATAAAACAATTTATTCGACACTTTCTTACGGCTTGAATCATAACGTCTCTATGACACGGTTCTATGGTGGGTCAAGGGTCCAATGGGCTGATAGTACCTATGAGTAGATTAAGTTAAATCTTTATCTCCAACAATTAGTACCTTTAATCATATGCTTACAATACTTACATCTAATAAATGCAAATAGTAAAATGGTGAACAAGACAAAATTAATAATATTTAAATTAAAATAAAACTGAGCTACTCAAATATTAAAGAAGTATATAATAATCACTACTATAAAAAGAACATCCCCTCTAGCATATTATTCTAGCATAAGCATATTAGCAATATTTATTACATCGAGTTTTCAGTGACGTCGACGCTTGGCAACGCCTAAATGGAGGCCGCTGGTCCTCTAACCAAGAAAGAATAAAATAAAAAAATATCAGGCTCGCAATGTCACACCACTCTTGACCTAGTCCCAAACTAGGTCTCTCTAGGCCTGTACTATGGATACTAGACAACGATATAAATACTTATCTTAAATACATAGACAGCCATCATGACTCAAGAACAAATAATATTCGCGCTCATCACACAAATATCTGCTGTTACCGGGATTTGACCCGCGGCGTCTGTGTGGTGTGTTCGTTAATGTTCGGGAGTGGTCGTTCTCGCCCGCCGGTGGGTGGACGTTGCTCACGGCGGGCGAGAACGACCGCTCCCGGACATTTCCACCCGCCGCGGGTGGCGGGTGAGAACTAGTGTTGGTACCACCATCTTATCCATTAACCTACCGCCAAGCAGCAGTGTTTGCATTGTTGTGTTCCGGTTTGGGGATGAGACAGCCGGTGAAATGACTAGCATAGAGGCATTCCATCTTAGTCCTCAGGGTTGGCAGTGCATTTGCAGTCTTGTGAATGCGAATGTCTATGGGTCACAGTTTCCACTTACCATCAGGTGGCCGGTGTGCTCTTTGGCCTTCCTATGCCATAAAAAAAAGTAAGTAAGAACTGCCGTGGACTCACTTGGTTTCCCAGTTGGCGTCGGTGGCGACGACCACCCATATGCCCAGGTCTTGCCTCTGTATTTCTAAAAAGGTAGACTCCTGCCGAAGATCATTGCGAGGGTTCGCTCCCACCTGGAAAAATTACATATTCGCTGTTATAATGGCGACTTATACTTTCAGAGCTGTCTCTTAAACGATCAAAAGCATTTTCATCCTAGATAAAAACCACCTAGATTAAACTAGCTGTCTATTAAAAAAATGTCTAAATTGTCCTTTTTTCATTTCGGTCATTTCACTTCATTGATTGTATCATTTCATCAAACGCTATTTTCTGCTGAAACCATGATGTTTTCAGTTTTTTTTTAGGTACATACATTAGGTTGTGACTAAAAAAAAAAACTCATGCGGTGAGAAATGCCTTTCGATGTAATGAAAATTCGGCTTAATGATACTTTCGTTGAAAGGTGTTTACCACACACATACCAATACACGAACACGGATACACACGTTAAACTTATAATACCCCTCTATTGGTGGGTTAAAAAAACCAATAAATAAGGTTCAAAATTGAACTGAAGGGTTATTATGACATGGCTTTGCAGTTAAGTTCACGCTGAGAGAAAAGGACTGAGTTGTACAAGCGCTAAATTAACTTACAAAGGTTACGCTGATCGTCTCCCCCCTCCTGGCAGTAGTTGGGGGTGATCCCACCACATCGCCAAAGCTTCGTCCGAGACCGGAGTTGTCAGCCAAGACGGGTAGGATTATAGAGATGGTCCGCCCCAGGTTATCAGCTGGCTCTGGTCCCGGGAGTACTGTGGTACCCTGGAAGCACCATAACAGACAGTGTTTTTTATGGACCATCTACAATATTTCATGGACTTTCATCATTGTCAGCCCCGTGAGTCAGCTTTACTTCAATACCAATATACATAATACATACATAAACTCACGCCTTCATTCCCAGAGTGGGGTAGACAGAGCTAAAGAATTACCAACAAGTCTTAAAACTTCTTGATAATTCTGTAACCACATTTTGCACAAGAAGGCTAAGATGTTTCTAAGTGTATTCGTGATAGGTGGCAAGCCCATCGCCTAACAATACTACCAGTCTTTATTCCCTTAGTCGCCTCTTACGACATCCACGGGAAGACGTGGAGTGGCACTATTCCAACCCGGCAACCACACGGCAAACACATAACAAACAATATTAATTAAAAACAAAAAGTCGTTTAAAAGAGGAAGAGGAGGAAAGGATTACTTAAACTTATAAACTAACTTCGCTGCGTTTGATGTTGGATCCGTTAAAATTGATTGAAACAATTAAATATCATTTATTTATTTATTTATTTATTTATAGCCATTTATTCCAATAAAAATTATAATCATTAATAACATGACATGCATTATTTCTTGTTGATTTAGTATTCGAATTTATGCACATTATACAATTGAAATAATTTATGAGTTATAATTTGAATTTATACATTTATAATGGTAAATAATAAGTATAATTTTAAAATATTGTTCCATGCATTAGTATAAGTGAATTGATTAATTTATTAAAATTGATTTTATTGGGATGTCCATTTGTGGACATAGGCCTCCTCCATCATATGCCATGTATTTCTATCCTCGGCAAGTCTCGTCCAGGCCACGCCAGCCACGACTACGACGTCGTCCCGCCAGCGACGTCGCGGGCGACCCCGAGCCCTCTGCCCGTCGCGCGGGTACCAATGCAACAGTAGTTCGCTCCAGCGGCCGTCTCTTGTTCGCGCCGTGTGCCCGGCCCATCTCCATTTCAGTCGGCAGATTAGTTCGGCGGCATCAATAATGTTGGTCTTTTTACGGATGTCGACACTCTTTATTTTGTCTACCAGTTTGATGCCAAGCATGCTGCGTTCTGCGGTTCTTTGGAATACCCGTACTTTACTTATTAGTTCGTTCGTTATGGCCCAGGTCTGGCATCCGTAAATAAGAGTTGGAGTGATGACTGAATCCATCGCTTTCTTTTTAAGTTTATTATCCAATTTTGACTTGAATATGTGTTTCAATGACCAGTAAGCGCTCCATGCTTTCTTTATGCGTTTCTCAACTTCGTCCAATTTATGTTTTCCGAAGGATATGTTCTGGCCAAGGTATAAATATTCTTCGGCGTAGGCGATTGTATTCGACTGTATAGCGACCGGTTTTGGTTCATTATTTGTCATTACTCGGGTTTTATCGGGGTTCATTTGTAATCCGCATTCTCTACTATGATTGTCTAAGGTTTGGAGCATGAACTGAAGCTCCAGGTGGCTCTCTGTTATCAGGACGATGTCGTCGGCAAAGCGTAAATGGCTTAAATATCATACATATTCAAATTTCACTTCAATCATTCTCTCTCGGTTTGAGTTTCGTTTGAAGGCCCATTATTTGGCCCATCAGTATTTTCATTATCAAGATTAAAGACTACAGACGCGTTTTCAACCTTGAAGACTATATAGCATGCCTCTGTTCTTCATATA
Source organism: Acleris emargana (assembly GCA_927399475.2). Lineage (NCBI taxonomy): Eukaryota > Metazoa > Arthropoda > Insecta > Lepidoptera > Tortricidae > Acleris > Acleris emargana. Next base: position 2,393,698 of record OV656841.1, read on the forward strand.
GTTTCAGATTTTTTACCCCTAAACATAACAATGCGAACTCTTTGATGACCTGAACAATTTGATCACTTAGGCTGCGTCAACATTAATGAGCATTCTGGATGTTTCCAATTATTTGGTGGTCTTGACTGCTACGTATATTATGACGCTGACTGTACTACATATCAACTTCTGTGTTATCCCCTAAGGACAAATAAATAGAATTGGACGTATACCTCAATAGCAACGTTGGTGAACTCTTCGAACTTCTTAAGGAAAATATCCAGCGTGTTTGGTCCGTAGATGGTTGAAGCGCCCTCGTACCTTTGCACCTGTAAGACAAACGGATTATCAGTTAATTTCGTAAAAAAACGAATCCATTAAATAATTGATTAAGTGAATTAAGGTGCAGCAATTTTTTTGTCATAATGTCACTTTTTGTAACAAGCTCCTACGCAGTTCCAATTCTTACATACATACATACCTTCACGCCTTCATTCCCAGAGTGAGGTAGGCAGAGCTACAGAATTACCAACAACTCCAAAAACTTGTTGATAACTCTGTAACCACAATTTGTACAATTAGGCTAAGATGTTTAACAGTGTATATTAGTGACAGGTTGCAAGCCCATCGCCTAACTGTACTACAAGCCTTTATTCCGTTAGAAGCCTTTTACGACTCCCACGGGAAGACATGGAGTGGCACAATTCTAAGCCGGCAACCACACGGCAAAAACACGGCCAATTCTTTAGCTTCTTTTTCCCATCATTAGCTGATCTGATGATGGATTGACCATACCATCACCGTTTTTTTGAATTCGCACACAAAGAGATATCCTAACCTTAACCTACACAGACTCAAGCAATCCTTACCTGATACTCCTCAAACGTGGACACATAATGTATATACTCGTTGGTGAGCCCAGAAACAACCACACGTCTTGGCTGCCCTTGGCTCTCCTGGACACTGCCGACTACATCGCGGATGCGTCTGCCGGCCATGGTGGTGGGCTCCCCTGGGACTCCGGCGATGGCGAGGCCTCCCAGCCAGATGAGGGTCGCGGAGACGATGCTTGGGTGCCAGGGTATGGGGAAGTTGGCCTGAGAAGGATTTTGTAATAAGTTATTGTTACCTTGAAGCTCTGAGTAGGAAACATTAAAGATAATGCCACCTATTATGAACCAGACTAATTCATAATACAGCGCAACAGAAGAAGTTTGGAAAGGCATAAAAGGAGAAGAAGAATGAGCTACAGACAAGAAGAGGTAGATCATCTCCCGAATGAATGCTGCATGTTTTTGGACGTGGTGGAACGTTTGATAGTCGTCGTTGAAAACGATCAAACGTAACTTCGACCATGTCCAAAACTTGAGGCATCTTTTAGGCATCTTTATCATCATCATCATCATAATAATGACGTAGAGTATTATGTTATCTGTGATAGCGTAAAGATTTTATTTTTTTGCTAAAATCTTTCAAAATTGACAGCAATGAATCCGGTTGCCTACTAATGAATACGAATTATACGATAGAGAAGGTCGTACCAGTAGGTACTACCTACGAAGGGAGAAGGTAGTAGTAGTTTCATTATGTTCCGTGGTTTAGCAGGGTCAAACCGGTTATAGCAGGATCACACTGCAATTATACTCACTCGGCCGGTGGCCAGTAGGATCGGCTTGGGCGCGTGACACTCAATATCTTCCTCGGTTGCTTCCGCCACAATGCCACCAATCGCGTCCAGAAGTGGGTTCCCTTGGATTGTACCCTGCAAAACTCTTTAATTTAAAAATACTGGTACGCGGCACGTCATAAAGAAGGAATAACTGTATCTTGAATCAAGGAGCACCCAGAGTGAACTAAGGATAACAGCAGTTAGAGCCTGAGACAAAAGTTGTGGAATCCATACCAACCAGAAAACAGCTTATGACGGGCCATCTTCGTTTTTCTGAGAAATAGAACTGACAATAAATGTACTGGCAGTGGCGAGTGTTAATGTGATAAAGGCCATCAAAAATGTTAAAGTACTGCTCGTACCTACTGAACTTATTTATTACAAATTCATTTTATTTTAAGTGAAACACCATAATTATTACTTAAGTGTGTTAGCTTTAAAAATAGACTTCAGGGTTTAACTTCTCAATCCGCCGACGAAAAAATATTACAAAAACAGTTTTTAGCCCAGAAATAGATAAGTGATCAAAATCAACATCTTGACGGAAAAGAGAGGTGTTATAGATGTATCGCGCGTGTATGTCCGACATTAACCGAACGGCTGACTTGTATTCCGAGATGGCCTTGAGAGGTCATGCAGTCCCAAAAATTCATATCACTACATAGTATAAAACAAAGTCGCTTGCGCTGTCTGTCCCTATGTATGCTTAAATCTTTAAAACTACGCAACCGATTTTGATGCGGTTTTTTTAATAGATAGAGTGATTCTTAAGGAAGGTTTATATGTATAATACATTCCACGCGGGCGAAGCCGCGGGCGGGTCGCTAGTGATCATATACAATACACATGATAATACATATGATAGTTTTGGTAGTAGGCATTACTGACTATTGCTATTCTAGAGAATCAGTTTAATTTGATACACTCAGTAATGAACTAATGACTTTCACTGTTTGAGTGGCATGTCACCTACTTTTGACACATTGCGAGTTAATTTACTAATGCTAAACTTAATTGATTGTATATACTATTTTGAGATCCTATTTCATCAGTTTCTAACAGCATTTACTCAATAGGCATAGTAGGTGCCGTACACAACAGATACAAAATGGACTTACCTGAGTTATATTCAAAGTGTTGGCGCCATCTATGGTTCCGGAGGCGAAACTGTAACCCATCGCAGCCACACACCCGCTCACTAGGTCGCTCTGGATATTATAAATAAATATTCAAATAAATTACTGTTCGTTCTAAGAAATCACTGAAATATCTCTACGTCTACACCATCCTTTGCGATATTTTTTTCTTATATCAAAATTATTTCCTTTTAGTTTGATCAGGGGGGTTCAGTTCATTTTACGGCGAGCGTAAAGGACAGAGCTATAGCAGTTATATAGGTCTGCCCTTTTCTGTCAGCGTAAACTGAACTGCAAAACTAAGTCATAATAACCCCCCGGGAGAGGAAAAGGATCTGTAAAGTTTAAAGGAAGTTTTATGTTGCCTCCTTTAATAGTACATTGTGTATTAAGGTCGGTAAGTAAGGAATTACGATCGAGGCTCTAGTAGAAGCCCGAAGTCGAAGACTGAGGGCTTTCTGAGTCGAGGTACGTAATTCCCGTACCGCCCGTGAAACATACAATGTTTTTCATCACATTTGCGAGTAAATAAACACACAAGTCATCACAACTATTATTACGAATTACTTGAACTTTTTTTAAGCGGATGGCTGGCGGACTCCACAGATTATGCAAATGTTTCGTTCAGAAACGTTAAGGGCAAATACTTACGTAGGTATACATACAGCCCTGAAGGAGTGTAAAAAAAAACGACGTTTGTTACAGACAACTATTAAAATCGATTATTAAGAATATTAATTGAGTATTTAAGTAACATGTAGCGAGATTGCAATAAAATTCCTGTTTAAATAACATTTTAAGACAATTTTACAATTGCGTGTAAACTCTTTGCTTGAACTTGCATGACCTGTGTGCTGTGCTATAAATTAAAAAAAAAATACTTACCGACCTTGGGTTTCATGGTAAGAAGAAAGGTCGAGGGTTTTATATGGGGCATTGCGGTCAACTTAACCTGTATGTTTAGATACTGTTTACATGCAAGTGTGATGAAAAAATTATGGCATACTACAACCAAAATCCTCATGAAACAATAAAAAAACCTGCCAATTATTCGATCTGCAACTGTTCTATTTATTTCAAGATTTAAAAGAGACTTTGTTTCGTATCAATTAAGTTGTAATTTGCAAAGCATTGCAAAAATTTGTGACACATTTCACAAATCACTTAAGGCTTTCAAATGTTTAATAATATAAGTAGAGGGTGTCTTGTATTTAGCGATCTACAATCTGCCTTTTTATAATACAAATACAACATTTTAGGTTTTTTTTGATGATAAACGCACCACCTATCGACCTATGTCTCGAACCATCGTGTACAACAACCGCGGCTTCAACTAGACCTTAAACGTACTGTTTTTTTTTAATTAATTATTTTCTTGAAAAAGAAAACGTACAAACTCGGTTTATCATAATAACTACAACATAATTCAATATATCCAAAAATAGTGAAAATCAGACTTGATTTAGGTGGTAAGACACGTTACCGCATTCTGTAATACTACGTTGGAAAATACACGTCAGGAAATTTAAACAGGTCAACGTATGTACCTACCTCATTGAAGATCCTATTCACAGGATCGTATTTCGGCACCACCTGTTCACCCATTTCCAGGAACTGGTGCACCACCGCGATGTCTCCGACTAACTCCTCGCCAGGGGAGTTCAGCGCTGTCTGGAAGCAAAATGGATACTCTAAAACGTTACTGACTAATAGTAGCAAAGGGATAGGTAATAGTCAAGACGGATTTTATGTTGCATCGCGAACAGTAGTTTTATCAAAGTCATGTCGATTTAACAAATAAAAATAAAATAGATATCGAGATCAATAAAAACGAAATAGTTAGTACTCCTGAAAATCACTACAGTTTAAACCCCAAATAAATTCCACACAGTTATGATTCTGAGTAACTAAACACACTACAAGGTTAGCAACATGAAGAAACTAAAACACTAAAAACACACTCATAATTTAAGGTGGTTGATGACAAAAAGATCCCAAAGGCCATTAATATATCTCTTTACGACATCATCTACAGAAGATTTGCAGAAATGCATTACTGGCCCTTGAGGAAATGCTAGAAAAATTGCGTATAGGTTGAAAGTGGATGAGGCCAGACCAAATCCATCAATTCCGCTCTTGGTACAACCAATTTTCTTGAAAGTTAAATAAAAACTACCGTCGATTACAAGTTTACAAATCAAATAACTAATCGTGATAATATAGGGATATAAGGTAGAAAAGGGAAAAACCATTCACACCACTCCCCAGAATTGCATTGCCTAACCGGACCTGGACATAGTGCTAATTTATTTTAGGTCTGGTTTTAGTTAAAACATGCTTACCAGCGCTCCCTCATAAACAGCAGTTCCTATAATCCTGGTGCTCTCAAACATGTCCTCTCCAGGTCCTAGCGAGTAGCATCGCTCCCCAGCACTACACAGAAGGAACTGGTTGTCGCACACGTCTCCGCTGAACTCGCAGCGGGCGCCCTGGGTGTTTGGAGACACGTCGCCAAGGTTGGATGAGAAGAATCCGGCGACTATGTCAGCCTGAAAATTTTATAAATTTCGTTGAATACGTTTTAAAGAAACAGATGGCCAATGGCGTCGAAAACTTGTGGCGTCCGCGTACCAGAAGACGCAGCGTGGGTAGGCCAACAAGGTGGACCAACGACGTGGCTAAGGTGGCGGGAATTGGATGGTTTCAAGCGACGCAGGGCCGTTTGATGCGGCAAACCTTGGGGGAAGTCAATGTCCAGCAGTGGACGTCTTTCGGCTGAAATGATGATGGTGGACACAAAATTAACTGCTATTGCTCCCCTACTTCTAGAGTTCATAATGGGGCGTCTTAGTGCCCCCCTTTGCAAGGAGACTTTTATTTTGACGTAACTACTCTTAAATTGTAATTTAATTATAAATAAGACTGTCACACTGGGACTCACTTTTCCGACAAACCTGTCAGGATTCAACCTCTCTTCCATCTTGATGGCAGCGTACCCAAGATTATCCGAGGAGATCAGCAGATTGGTCATATTCATGCTGGTGGTGTGGACTGCAAACCAGGTCAGCACTCCGTGGAGAGAACCGTCTTCCTTCTCTATGCGCACCTGTGTTAGGAGCTCATCGGTGTCAGATTCAAACCTGGTAGAGGCAGAATTTGGTTTGTTTAGTCACAGTTCCTCAGGCTTGGTGTCGCATTTGCAGTCTTAGGATTGCAGTCAGATAATAGAATTGAAGTTTTGAAAAATTAAAGGGTATGTGGATCTCAGATCACACTTACCATCAGGTGGCCTATTGTTTTCAAAGTTACATATCCCTATGACATTGAAGTCAATGGCAGAATCTTCAGAATTAGACAGAGAATTATACAGGCATTTATTCAGTAAGTAGGCCGCACTGGCACTTTTACACGTCAAGAATCTACCAGCGCTTCACAAGAGGAGACCACTGCTGAGAAGAATCGCCGCGAGAAACTCAGCAGTGAGTCATTTTTTAAATATATTTATTATTTTATTACAATGGTACTACTTAGTCTAGCACTAAACATTATAAAAAATAGTAAATTAAAAATATATCAAATATCCTGCGTAGTTTCTGCAGGAAAACACCCAAAATCTTAAGAGAGAGATAGAGAGCGAAAAGGAAAAAAGACTGATCCATGAAGTCATATTTCAGGAAAGTTCAATTAAATTTGTGTCATAAAATGTAGGTAGTTAAGTTCAATTTTGAGCGACATGAATTTGGTCGATGAAAATGTACTATGCCTGGAAAAGGGTTAAGTTAGCAACGCGTTGCAAATCTAAAGTTTTCAAAAGTCCATGGGCAACAGAGCTTTAGGTAGCCTGTGGTGACCATGGGTAGACAAAGTTACATATTACCTAGCTTTTTCTTCTTCTGGATTGTACCCGTAAGAGTACGGTGACCTGTTCATGTGGGCGTTAGAGACCACGGCGGTGCTGAGGAACAGCCTGGCAGGCACCACGTTCTCGTGTGCTCGCACTATACTCTGCAATGATAATTGACAACAATTCATTATGTGCTAAGGTAGTAAAATAAAATACCGTTTCTAGATTTTACACTGCTGATTACAGTAAACATATCTTTGGATTTTTTTATGCAGTAGTTTTTTTTTATATTTAGGAAAAACAGTAAAAAAAGTTGGATTGTGAATGTTAGGAATACACTTATAGTGCCCTTAGTCCATTTATTACCAAAGGAATTGAAAATAATATACAACTGTCATGTTCATTTTTTATCTGTCTGACGGATTACTTGATTCTAACGACACGCTTTCGATTCTACGCAAAATAGTTTTTTTATTGTAATGGCGTCTACAAATTATGTAATTAATTAAATTACGCAAAATAAAAAAAATGTGAACGAACGGCAGCGAATGATTGACAAGTGCACTCACTTGACATGACAATCAGTTTTGTTATTGTTTAAAGTTACTTTTTTATTTTATATCATGCTAAGATCACGACATCAGTATTCCTAACTTTGTACATACGGTCTTTTTAATGACTATTTCTTTAATAAATTATTAACGACGAATTTAAGTTAAATAAAGAAAAACCAAGAAATACGGGTAGTCTAATTTTTAACCAGCTATTATAAACGCGAAAAAACAATATTGTTTTTTTTTTTGAAATGTTGTCAATTGCGGTTATAATTAATTATCTCTATGGGCAGAAATTATCTGAGGGTACCGGGGAGGTCAGTGACTCTAGACAAGATGCTTAACGTATCGTAAAAGATATTCGAAAGTTGTATTGATAATATTTGTTACAAGTTAAAAACACGTATTTTATATTTAAAAAAAGTAACAAATAATAACCCGACCGTCCAATTACGTCAATCCTGTATATATATCTTATTTTATTGGAAAAAAACTTCCTTGTAAATAAGACAAAATAGTTCCTACTAAAGTCAAACAAATGATAAAAGAAACATCGCAAATAAAACATATTGGAAGCGCGTCGGAATAACGAAATCTACCAGGTACCCTAGGGTGCTGGTATGATATGGGTATGGTTCCTCTGAGGATCACTTTCCGGAGGTGTACAAGTCTGGAGATTTATGGTCCTGCACTTACCATCGGATGTCCTGTATTCTCGTTTGCTTTCTCCAAGTCATTCAAAACCAGTTCCAAAGACTAAAGAAACTTACATTAGTGATGCCCGTGACGTACGCGTCAAAGGTCTCCTGCGAGAAGCCCAAAATGCTCACGTCCAGGATGAAGTCTACCAGGTACCCTCCTGGGGTGCTATGGGTATGGGTTCCGGTGATAATCACGTTCCGGAGGCTGTATATGTCTCCGTACAGCTGTTGCAGGTTCTTTACCACCTGGAAATGAGGTTTTATATGATGATTTTATCTTGTGCGATTGGGAGCTTTTGAATATACTTTAATCCTGCTCTTTTGCGCAATTCATTTGTTTTAACTAATAAGCACGGAAATTATTCTTGTTTCGGGATAAATCCCCATATCCATTCGATATAGACGAACGGAGAGTCCAATTCAATTCAAACCTTGGAGCTGTTTTTGCGTGATTGAAAGAAAAATATCCCAAACATCAAAATAGTTTAAACAGTAGAACAAATCGGTTTTAAAAAACAAAATATTTAAAAGATAAAAAACCCCATTATAGTGGCAATGCCTTCTTTAAGAGCTGATATCTTCTCAATTCTTCAACCGATTTTAATCAAGTCAGCTACGAAGCATCCCGATTGAACTAGTTTTCTTTTTAAACTTAGAACAGTACGTTTTCTATTCAGAAGCTAAAACATGATATTAACATAATGCTTACCTCTCTCCTGACATTGATGCCCACAGACTGGACATCAGCAGTGACCAACACAACCCTGGAGCCATCCTTCTCGAATATAAAGGCGCGGGAGAACTGGCGAGTGTGCAGGCCAGCACCACTTTGGGACAGCTCCGCGTAGCCCATCTGGAGATTATGTTTATTACATTACAATCATGATGAACTTTAAGAATAATAACATTAATAACACAGAAGCCTAGTCCACGCATTTGTTTGAGTTTCGTGGCGTTAATGCTTCCATTTGCGGTTTCAAGTTTGACGAAACGGGCTATAGGAAACTATCATAAGATTAACCTAGGGAATTTTACTGCTAGGCCTCGATTCTACATTTTCCCCCAAATTGTATCGTATTTTTTACATTATGATAACTAGTAGAATGGTTAAAAGTCACGACTAAAAGCTGGAACATGACCACGGGGAGAGTGTGCGCAGGAACTACATGACCATCCCACCCTCCACTTTCTCACATCAGTCTTTCTAAACGCCGGGACGACTTCCATCCACATGTAGTAGAATACCCAATGAATCGCACGCAGCGGTTTGCTGCGTCGTTTATAACCTTGTGTAGGTGTAGGAGTTTAGATTTCTGATAGTCAAAAGTCTAACTCAACCTAACCTACGTAATTAATATTTAAGGTACTTAAACTAAAAACAAGAAGGCTTCAGCATAAAATAGGTTTCGATGAATAAATGTCGGTAAGCAAATAGGCAGTATCCCAAATTAACAACCAAAGCAGTTTTAGTTCTCTTTTCTTAGTAATAATCATACATCGGGGTTTTCGGTGCGGGAATGTTTGTTTTGTTTGTTGTTTGTTTGTTTGATGTTTTAAGAGATCTTTTTAAGGAAATTAATATCTTAACTGTAGCGTCACAATTTATTTATGAGAATATTATTTATGTTATAAAAAAATTGGATTCTTTCACAAAAAAATCTGATATTCATAATTTAAATACTAGAAATAAAAATAAAATAGCTATTCGAAAATTCCGCGTCCGTAAAGTACATAAATCATTTGTTGGTCAATGCATTTAATTATTAATTTAATAATTCTATAATAAATTACCTGAGGTAGTATTAAAGTTACCCTTTCCAGCACTCAAAAATTACTTGAAAAAGTCGTTAATGTCTAAAGCGTATTATAGGATCGAGGACTATATAATAGACAAAAATGCTTGGCCTAAACCCGTAACTTAATCAATTTTTTTTATTTTTTTTCAAATTCAAAAGCTTTATCTTGTCTGGGGGACACCGTTGATGTAGGAAAACATATCAATCTTATGTGGTCATCTTGCACCGTCTTATATACACATACGTATTTTTAATTTGCTATTTATAGATTTATATAATGCTAGACTAAGTAGTACTGTTGTAATATAAAATATATTTAAAAAAATGACTGACTGCTGATTTTCTTGCGGCGCTTCTTCTCAGCAGTGGTCTCCTCTTGTGAAGCGCTGGTAGATTCTTGACGTGTAAAAGTGCCCGTGCGGCCTACTTACTGAATAAATGTCTTTATCTTTGTCTTTATCATAAGCCAAAGATTAAAAAACAGAATTTTACTCTAGGTTTCTACCTAATGAAAAATTAATTGAACAAAAAAAAGTATTTTATAAAAGAAATGTCGAAAAACTATGAACGAATTTTTACAAGGAAATAGAAATGCAATCGAAAATAAATTAAATATGCTCCTATTACAACTGCCGACTTAGAGAGATCGTTCAGTTCATTGAAATGGATAATATTTACAGCAAGACGTCGCAGATGAACTGTTCCAAATATTGAAAAAACATTAATAGTTTATTTTGAAAATCGTGTCAACTACTAAATTTACCTACTGCGGGTAATTAATTAACGTTAATTTTATTATTATCTCATATCATTATAGCCTTGGTAGTAAAGCTAAAGTACTACATGAGTTAAAATAAACTTGTATCATAGTGTAAGCAATTCGCAGAGAGGTAGTTAGTCATTAGGCATAATATGATATTTTCTCAGATTACCTATCTGTTGATATCTACTCTTTCTTAAATCATTCCCGCACCGAAAACCCCGATGTATGGTAATAAGGTTGATATTGCTACAGGAATTTTATCTGACATACTGCGTATTAGCTTAGGAGGGCAGAGCTTTTATAGATACTTACAAAAGTTATTTCAACACACGGCCCCGTCATGTCAGCAATACCGACTCCAACTTGATAAGTAGCTTCAGGGCGTACAGTAGGCTCACTAGTTGTCGTCGTGGTTGTCTCCGGTGAAGGTTCGATAACGGTGGCTCCCTCGTCAGTCACGACCAAGTATATGGTGGCTGTCATGCCGCCAAGTACACCAAGCGTCACTAAGGTGATTATAATTTTACCTAGCAGTGACACCGCCATTTTGTTTTCTGAAAAGTATTGGGAATATTGTGATAGTGACCAGCGCTGGTAGTTCCTGAGACTTTGAAGCTTCTTCTTCTTTATATAGTACTTAGGCGACTAAGGGAAAGGCTTGTAGTACTGTTAGGCGATGGGCTTGCTACCTGTCACTAATATACACTGTTAAACATCTTAGCCTAATTGTGCAAATTGTGGTTACAGAGTTATCAATAAGTTTTTAGATTTGTTGGTAATTCTGTAGCTCTGCCTACCCCACTCTGGGAATGAAGGCGTGAAGGTGTGTATGTATGTATGTACAAAAAAAATCGCTTTCCGCATCTGTCCGTGTTTTCCTTCTTCCAAAACGGACTTTGATACAGTTTTCTCCATAAGTAAGATAATTTTTCTGTTTTTAGGGGTCATAATCAAACTAGCTCAGAGAGTATTAATATACTAGAAATCTGGAATTTGTCATGAATATTAGTCATAAGTATAAAGTGGTAAAATAAAATCTTGTTTTTTTTTAATGTGCTTCTGCTACACGTAACGTTGGGATGCATTTTTTTTCTCGTCCAGTGTGGGGTGTCGTTGGATATGATTTTCCAAAATATTGCGGGTTTGTGAAAGCAATTTTTTGATTAAGGGATTCGTTTATGAAATATTAAGCTACAGCCAAAACTACAAATACTCAAAATCTGAAAAATATCTTAAATGAAAGCACATTCATCGAATTTTAAAGGAAAACTATCGCTACTAAGAAGGCTTGATTGGTTCCTGAGCCACAGCCGACTCAAGTGCTTATACCTACTAAAGTCACCTAAGACAGCACCAAATAACTTTAAATAAGTAAATAATTCGTTCATACTTGTTATTTCTGAGAATTTTGTGTAGTAACGGCTTCGGAACCCTACACTGACCATAGTCCGACATGCTCTTGCCCGGTTTTATGTATTATTCTGGTTTATGTACCGTGTTACAAAAATACTCACACAAACGAAAGCGAAGCGAGGGTGGGTCGCTAGTAAAGTATAAAAGTGTCGAGGCTTATGGTTAGAGGGAGAGAGAAAGGCATATCTATAGTACGGAACCCTAGGTGCGCGAATCCGACTCGCACTTGACCGGTTTTTTGTTAAACACCCTTTGCAAAGAATACGGGCATTTTTTTTTTTGTCGACTATAAGAAAAAAGTTTGTATGTTTTAAAATGAAATAAATGTTTACTTACGTCAAGTTAATCCTTACAAATAATTCCGTAACCAACACTTTGATTCACTTTCAAAACTATTTTATAAACGGTTAAATATTTGAAATAAACATAAAAATATCCTATTTATAAATATTACACATGTTCTTACAACTAAGCCGTATGCAGGCAAATATTCATTGAAGACAACAAAATTATGCATATCAATCAAACAAGTCAAAAGATAAAAATAATCCTAAAATTAGTGAGTTATCTATTATAATCAAATTAATTATGATATAATAAGTATAATGGGGGTCTACTTCGAAACAATCGAAACTTATTACATGCTCTCCCTTTCAATCACAAGTTAACATTCGATTGCGAGAAAGAGATAGGTTGATGCAACTTAACACTTTGATTTTGGATGATTATAGTTTGGGGGATTACTGAATACTTTAGTCGTAACATCTGTATCTACGAGTATATACAGGTTGTCTCTAAAAATAACGACCAGTAAATGTCAAGATACCCAAAAGATTGTCTTAAAAAAAAACAGCTTATAAATAAATAATAAATGAGCATATTATACGCCGTCCAGTAACGTGTTGGGCTGCCACGGGGCCCTAGCCAAGATGCATTATGCTAACTAGCGTTTCTATTTGTTTCGTTTTTAAACCAATATTTAAGTTATACCAGCACCTAAGCTAAATTGTAAGTCACAACCAAAAATCCCTATATTCTACGAGCCCACTACCCACTTACTTAAAAAATGAGTCTAGTGACGAAACATTCAAGCGTCGATTGAAAAACCTTTTTCTCAAAAATGACCGGAAAAGTTGACATTCATTACTAACTCCATACTGAGACGCGAAGTACATAGTTTACAGACAGTTCCCAAATTAAAAAAAAATTACATTGCGTGCTCGCTCGCTACACAAGCCCGCAATGTTGCATACAAATTTCATTGTTATCTAGTTTGTAACTTTTTAAAAAGTGAAAACGGCCATAATAAAATGAGGGCGCAAGTGTTATACATCCATATTCTATTCGAAACGTAACTTTTTTATCTGTGTCTGGAATAGCTTGAGTTTTTTTTTCTAAAAAAAGCTTGCGTTACTCCTTGTCATAAAAATAATGGCGGTAAAGAGTGAGGTTATTTCACGTGAAGTTTGTGTTTATATGCGATTTTTTTCTTGCGATTTTTGAGAAAAGCACTATATATGCCTCGGCAGGAATCGCAATTGCGGGCCTCGTATTTTTAAACGGACTCGCAAGCTCGTCCGTTTAAACCAATTCTCGGCCCGCAATTGCCTGCTTCACTGCCTAGGCAATAATGTACTATTGTTAGATAATGCATTTTACTCTGTAAGTGAATTTATTGACACTGAATTTTGATTTAATAATACCTATATATATACTTTTGAGATTGTTTATTCTACTACCATTTCTATATTTAAGTTAGTGACTCGTTTTATTATTATTTGTGTTTTATAATGCATTTATTTTTGACATTGGCTTTTGCTACATTTTTTTTTTGTTTTTACTTCTTTGACGATCATAATATGAATTCTGTATAATTAATTAACATACTGTACTGTAACTTATATTATGAAATAAATAAATCTAAAACATATGGGAGAGCGGCGTTCTCTTAGCACAAATATCTAGTATAAAAAATAAATAGTAAATAAATCTCAAGAAACAACTGTCATATTTGCCGCCAAAACAAAATGGCCGCAAGAAAAAGTGCTATACCTCCAAGTTGCCCACCCTGTATGTGTCTCTTTTATTGACACAATTTTGTTCGTTTTTTGAGCGAGAAAATAGTCTAAAGCTAATCGCTTCCTCGTCGGACGGACAAGTGCCTAAAGAGAACTAGTATAGTATACCCTTTCGAGTAGGATATTGTGATTAGAGATCAATTAGCGATACTGCTTGGCGTCTATAGATTTTACCACCCGTGAGAGAGGTATAGGGATCTTCCAGCTCTTCTCTCTGCCATCATTCCTCTGAGATGTTTCCGAAGACTTTCGGAAAGAGTTTTATGAAATGATAAAAATAGTACATCATTGCCTAGGCGTGGAAAGTCTAGGACTTCCTGACGAGGTGGGTAAAATACGAGTCAGGAAATCGTCGTTTCCGCCGAGGCATATATACAATACAAATACTCTTTATTGAACACCAAAAAAAAAAACAAAACACGGAACAGTACATTTTAACTATAGGTATACAACAGGCGGTCTTACCGCTAAATAGCGATCTCTTCCAGACAACCTTAATAATGCTTTTCTCAAACAATACTTTTAAAAAACAATATGGACACGGACGGAGAGTGTTTTCATATGGTTTTTTTTACTTCTGGGAGTAAAATGAGGCACTTTTCGTCCTTGTGGTTCAATCGGAAAACCGTTCTTTCCGAGCATGTTTAAGAAATAACTATTTTTTTGGCATGTTCTTGAAAAATACTTCAGACTTTCAGCAAACTCTTCGTTTGAACAGAATATTTTAAAACATCAGTAAGTATGTCAGTTATCAGATTAGCGATATGTTAGCTTAGCTATACTTTTGTTACTTACGGTAATCTTATTTATAGTACTTATCTATTTTAATGAAGTAATTATAATTCAGAGATAATAGTAACACAACATTCCATTTAATTGTTGATTTTGATTGAGACAGTACTACTTTTTAAAAAAACTTGGCAAGTACAGCTTAGCAATAAAAACAAGTCTGTGAGCACTTAGAAGGTGCCTCGACTTTGTACTTCTCTCTCACTCGCTCTAAATAAGAGCGTATGAGCGCGAGTGAGAGACAAGTACAAAGCCGAAGTAGTAAGGGACATTCACGGTCGTCCACTTAAGAAATGAATGGCTTGTTCGTTGCAGCTAGCTAATCCTACAGCGTTCAGGTCGTTACGCGTCGAACGCGCAAACGAATATCACCCTAGAGGTGGTCAACTGGGAATGCCCCCTACTCTACCTTATAAAAGCTATTGCACTGTAGATATAATGGCGATCCCTTCTTTCAGAGCTGATATCTTTTAAACGGTCCAACCAATTTACATAAAACTTAGCTAACAACCATAGAAATCAGAAATCGGAAAATATTTATTTGCATAGACACAGTATAGGGATGTTACAGTACATTATGTTTCATGAATCAAGCTTGCATGCAAGCGTGCAAATATAATTATAGTAGTCAATTAAAATGTCAAAATAATAATAATAAAAAATAAAAAACAAATATAAATGTCAAATTCAAACAATACATAACAATAGCAAAGGTTAACATAGTAGGCATTTCAAAATTACATAGCTAAATACTATTGTCGGTGCTCGAGATACGCCTTTACGCTGTAAAAACAACGATCCAAAAGCCAGTTTGTTAGACTGCGTTTAAAGGCGTTTCCCTCTAGCAGCCTGAGTTCCTCCAGGAGATAATTATAAATGACAATGCACATATTAAAAAACTTAAAAAAAAAATTAAAACAAGTGTTAGCTTTCTTTTTAATACCTAATACCGTGTCCGAAGGTTAGTCTTTGTCACAGTTAAAACTACAATATTAATTGGTAACCACCAATTAAGCAGGTGTTGGATCATTTTGCAAATTTTATAGTGTGGAGAAGCCGAACGAGCACACAGGCCACCTGACGGTAAGTGGGATATGTGACCTAAAGTGACAGCGGAACTAAATGTTCTTCACCGCGCTAACGAAGTTTCTACACTCGGCTGATATATATACCACTTCCAACTTCATCCCAATGGACTTCGGTCCCCAGGCATAACACCCGCCTGGAGAGAGCTCTCTATTGTCCTCTCTTCCTTCAAAAGTTACGTCTTTCAGTTTCCCTTACGTTCCATTGTCGACGCTCTAATACCTGATTTATACAATCAGCTCGCTACTCGCATGGCCAGGTTGCCACTCATCCAAATATTCGACGATATAGTAGTCTTCAGAATGCACATGCCTATGGTCTCTAATCCCACTTACAACCAAGTGGCCTGTGTGGCTTAAAAAATCGTATATGGAACACTGACGCTTAAGGGCCCCATACACGCCCCGTACATTGACGACGCGCTGGCCTAGTTGGTACCCAGCCTAAGAAGCTAGCGGTACTGGATTCAAATCCCGCTAAGGGCAGATATTTGTGTGATCAGCGCGAATATTTTGTTCCTGAGTCATGGATGTTTTCTATTTCAGTATATATTTGTACTACAAGCCTTTATTCCCTTAGTCGCCTCTTGTAGTACCTACTACTAGGCGATGGGCTTGCAACCTGTCACTAATACGCTGGTAAACATGTTAGCCTGTTTGTGCAATATGTGGTCACAGAATTATCAACAAGTTTTTAAAGTTGTAGGTAATTCTGTAGCTCTGCCTACTCCATTCTGGGATTACAGGCGTGAAGGTATGTATGTATGTATTTGTCTATATAAGTATTTTATATCGTTGTCTAGAGCCCATAGTACAAGCCTAGAGCTTTGGGACTTGACATTGTTCCCTGATATGTATAAATATACTTTATATACACGTTTCGATTTATCTGTACGACAAATCGAAAGTGTATGTCAAGACCGTTAACGATGTACTTCATCGAAAACGATGTCGGAAATGCAACAAAAACCCATGCAATCATGAATTTCGTCCGAATCGACAGTGTATGGCTTTAGTAGATGTGCGATGAAGAGAAAGAAAAAGCTGATATTTAAAGAACCGCACACAACTAAGCTTGAATGTGAAGTCATAAAATCAATTAAATAAATTTCAAGAAACATAATTGTAGAAATCCGCTCTTTTAAAATAATACGAAGGCACTTGATATCAATTATTTTATTCAGTTCAATTTTATCCTTGGCACTTGTAACAAATATACATCTAAAATTATTTAGACCTTATATCAAATAGAAGACCTATTCAAATTGTCTTAGCTATAAAAAATAAAACTTAAATTATAGGTATGGTTGTAAGTTACCTACTTTTTATTCCTACGGCAAGTAAAACAATTAAAAGATGGTCTATCAAACTTATAAATACAAGTGTTTTTACATAAATATTTCATAGCACAGCTAATCAATATTATATTTTCAATTCTAAATATTAGTTCATCACGCAATTGAAAATAAAAAATAATAAAACAAAATTATAAAAGTTAATATACCTACTTATTTACTTTGGTATACATTTCAAAGTAATGTAATAAGACATGTCATGCAATAAAATATACATACATTCAAAAAGAAAAAATCATTTATCTACAAAACGTACTTATTGACATACATAAACCTTATTCACAATAAACCTATTGTAGTCAAATACACAATAAACCTATTTTAGTTAAAGTCTGCTTTGTCACTTTCTGTCAAACTGAAAGATAAGATATGTAAACTTTGTGTTTGTTATAAGTAATAAATAAATAAATAATAAGTAACGACAAAGCATGCTTCATTTCATCAAAATAATAATTTACTTTTTATAATGCAAGCAAAGTCATAGTCATTGTATAGTGTAACTTGTTAGTTCCACTGTGTCCAAACAAGAATAAGTCGAAAACGGAAAGCGACGAAACAAGAATGAGTCAAGACAAGAATACGTCGAAAAATGAAGCAATCGAATTATAGTTAGACAAACGAAGGGTTCTTTGCTATATTTTTAACTGTTCAAAAATTCGACTTCAAAAATCTTGTAGGTACATCCCAAAGTCAGAATTAACTAAAATATATTCATATCCAATCAAAACGAATCACAGCACACACACATTTACATAAACCATGACTGGATCACTTTTATCACTGCTTCACCAAAACCTAACCTAAAACTACCTAACCTCAAAACTGTTGGAAAACCCGTGGTAGGGATATATCCCACCGAGGATGTACTTGTAGTTCCCGTAGTGGTGCAGCCGGTAGGTGCCAGCGGGGGTTCCGGGCGGGATGTGCCACTCCAGCTCGGCGTGGCTGGTGCCGAGGATCTTGTTGTTGCGGTGCCAGATGTACCTTGGAGGAACATTTGTGATTAACGTTCATCGTGATTGGGCTTTGAATTCTGAGTATGCAAAGGATTCCACAATTGAAGAATTCTAGGTTAGAATCCTGAGCACGGCAAGGAATTCAAAAACAAGGGATGCAAATTACTTTGCTCCGGTGTTACACATACGACTTTTCACCTCAGCAGCGGGAACCTGTAGCCTAAAGGTAAAAACAACCACCTGCAAATAGCAAAAAATAACTGCTTTTAAAATGGTTGGTATACTCAATTTATAAGAAACTATAAAAGATTTCAATCTCGCCGCAAGCAACGCCGTGGGAAAGTCATAGTCATACCCATATATTTAAACCTATGTGCTTCGTCATGGTCGCTCAACTATCTTAATCGAATCATCTTGTCACCGCCCTTGAAATATAGGAGTTCCGGTGGCTATCTGTGGTCTTCATCATCAGTTCCACTTCACCAAATAGTGGCTTACCAAGAGCAAATAGACGAGTTACAATGAAAAATACCTAAATCGAAACACGTCCGTCAATTACTCCACCATCAAATCTTCATTTTGATAAGAATGGGATCAAACGGGAAGCACCAGCTTTCAAATTATAAAATAATCATCAAAATGGGTTCACCCCGTCGAAAGTTCCGAGGTAACAAACATGAAGAAAAAAAAAGGAATTGAGAACCTCCTCCTTTTTTGAGGTCACAACACAACAGCCAACCACAACCACTACAACCAACCATGTTTTGTTAAAAGTTATTCAAAAGTTACTTTGTCTCACACTCTCAGCAAAATCGACTGCTCGCTCACTGTCTTACGCACGCCGCACGCACGCATGCATGCACGCACTATATATCACAATGACAAGGCTCTAAGTATGCTATATGCTTTAACTGGGTGACTATATACCCAATTGTCACTAGACTTTGGTCGATGAAACTTTCGTAGGCTGCCTCTCATACGTGTTCCCGTGTCGCCTATGGAGCTATGACGTCATCAGTGTCACGTGACAGTTTAAACACTCCTGGCTCGCAATTGGATCCATGTTTCGAACTACTGAAAATTGCCTATGGAAGATTGATGTTTTCGATTTTTCTACAAGGAAATTAGAACCCTATATTCAAACCAGTAAAGTTCATATTTAAATAAAACGATTAAATCACTTCTGTAGGGATCCTAATAATACGTCCTTACTTTGTTTCCCAGTCGGCGTCAGTGGCAACGACCGCCCAGGCGTCGTCCTCGGCCGACTCGAGTCGCTCCACGGCGCCGTAGTAGCCGCCGTGCCGGATATTGTTGCGGGGGTGCCCCGACACCTGGAGGGGGGGAGGTTTAGAAATCATAATGCTGTTAGGTAGTCTCACAACTCAATAAGAAACTATAGGTTACCATCATGTGGCCTTTGCCGTTGTTTGCCTTTAATTTGCCATAAGAAAAATAGGACATTTCAAGCTCGCAGCAAGCGACGCCGCGGGAGAGTACTAGTCATATAATAAACCATTTAAATGTGCTTCGTCATAGTAGCTCAACTATCTTAATCGAGATATCTTATCGCCACCCTTGAAATAGGTACCGTTGAGGAGTTTCAGTGGTCATTTGAGGTCTTCATCATCAGTTCCACTTCACCAAATGATACTTTTTCAATGTAGCTGGACTTGTTAATGAAAATACTAAAGTCTCGCTATATGTGCCTATTACATTTGAGGAGTTCCCTCACTTCCTTACGAATCCCCTCATCAAATACCGGTGACAGTGGGACCACCCCGAAAATATACCTTATAAATATTTTTTTGTACAGTTGCTTAAAAAGTTGTACTTTTCGTAGCTGTATATCGTGCGGATAGTTGGTTTTCGTGATTTTTTTAAAATACTAAGCCGTGCATCCAACCAAAGAGTTTGCATGTTTAAATAGAGTAGGTATCTAATAAGGTAATTAGGAGGCTAGCACGGTCCGGCTCAGGAGCGGGCCGGCAGGCGCGCCCGACACAGCGCAGATTACTGTAGGTTAGGTTGATTTGGTACTTCTTATGTTTATCTTCTATCTTATATATACGTCAAATGCTAGGAGTGCATTACTCCTAGCATTTGACGTCATAATTTTTGATTTATCAATTTCGTAAAATTTAAGTAATTTCGGACAGAGTATACACACGTTAAGCTCACTTCAGAGGTCCGGGGGAAGAGGACAGATACACAGATACACTTGTTTTGACACACGTGTGGAAATGTCATTCTTCACTCGTCCCGAGTCTTGACACTAACCTACCGCACTAGCATCGAAATGTACTATTTCAAAACCGGTTCTCAATTAACGGTGAAATCGGTAAACATACATAAAAATTAATACATACGGTGTAACATAGAACCTCCTTCTTTTTTTAAGTCGGTTAAAAATACCTCCTCCTGGGTCAGTTCCTTAGTAGATAATTATCAAAATGCTTACAAACAACCCGTGTGGTTGCCGGGTTAGGGTGCCACTCTATGTCTTCCCGTGGATGTCGTAAGAGGCGACTACGGGAATATAGGCTTGTAGTCACCTGTCACTAATATGCTGGTAAACATCTTAGCCTATTTGTGCAAATTGTGGTTACTGAATTATCAACAACTTTTATAAGTTGTAATTCTGGAGCTCTGCCTAGCCTACTCTGGGATTACAGGCGTGAAGGTATGTATGTGTGTATGCACTTACAAACAGTGCAGACACTATGTCCCCGTAGCTGTACTGGGTCTGCGGTTGCCCGGTGCAGTCCCCGAACTCCCTGCCCCACGGGGCCGCGTCCCACAGCACGGGCGGCAGCAGCGTGATGAGCTGGTCGCTGAAGTCTGGGGGCTGCGGGCCAGGGTCCAGGGTCATATCCTGAAAAAAATGAAGGGTTTTTTTATCAACTGTTTTTAGTAAATAGTATACATCTCTGTAGTAAGATAGTTTAACAAATCATACCAAACGTATTTTTATAATGGGGCTTCTAAACGGGCCATGTTTTGCTGCAATTTGCGGCCGGTAACTAGTGCTGTCTTACTCTTACTTCGTATGTTAGAGCAAGATGCAGATAGTTGCCGGCTGCACATTGCCGTGGAAATGTTGCTCGTTTAGAAGCCCCCTAAGGTTGCACATTTAAAATATTGTATTATAACTACCTACCTTGACTAAGGCCTCAGCCAGTTCCACGTATTTGTTGAGATAGATGTCCAAAGTGTGTGGCCCGAAAATGGTGGACGCCGCCTCGTATCTTTGTGCCTGAAATAAATAGTTTCAGCATACAATAATAATAATAATTGTAGTATACCAGAGTCGAGGGGTGGGGGCATTCATCTGTCAACCGCCGTACCGTGCGGGCATGCTGTAGATTATACTGAGGAGTGTAAGTGTTGGTGCTAGTGTTATCGAGTATTTTACAAGTGGCGAACGAGGAAAATGTAAGTACATACTCACCATATTTGTTGAAAGGATAGGACAGGTACAGGTGCGATAGATATTTGAGGTACTTAAGTAACGTAATTTTACCGTGCATAATTATTTCACGGTAACAGAATTTGTGAACACATAATTCAATAACATTGTACAAACGGGAGCAACGGTGCCTCGAGTTGTTTGCGATAATGAACGCATTGAGTTTGTTTGCTTTGTACCCGCTTATTAATGGTATAAATAAAAAGAAATCACCTGACGAAGGTTAATGATGTTGTTGATGTTGCTTACTTATTTATTTAATACCCCATTCGGCTATATAACAACAAGTACCTATAAAATATTGATTATAATTTTGAATCGAGACATTTATTAATAACTAAATTATTCGATTGACCGTGTAGATTCAGGTGTAATGTGGTATAATATAATGTTTTAGTGCTGTTCTTACTTCGTAAAAGACAATAAGTATGTGGTCGGAAAGAAAATGTCAATATAAATAAAGGCGAATCTGGAATAGGACGTTATGATGTACCTACCAGGTCGATGTGATTGTCTAGGTTTATGTTATTGGCATATTGTGATGTATCATATTAATGTAATGAACAAGCCGGGTTCATGTTATTGACATGTGATTTACCGGGTCAATATGATGGGCCAGGTTAATGCCATAGGCACATGCTGCATCAGGTCGATGTGATGGACCAGATTGTCGTGATAAGTGTGTTTTGGAAGTCAATGATGGACTGGTCCATGAAAGGTCAATATGATGGACCATGTATTTTTGAAACGTCAATATGATAGACTGATTAATGAAGGTCGATACGATGGACCGTGCGTTTTCAAAAGTCAATATTATAGACTGATTAATGAAGGTCGATACGATGGACCGTGCGTTTTCAAAAGTCAATATGATAGACTGGTTAATCAAAGATGGATGTAATGACCGTGTGTGTTTTGGAAGTCAATATGATAGACTGGTCCATAAAAGGTCAATATGATAGATTGATTCATGAAAGGTCGATAAGATGGACTGTGCATTTTAAAGGTCAATATGATACACTGTTTCATGAATGGTCGATTTGATGGACCATATCAATTGTTATTTGGAATTGGAAGTCAATATGATAGACTGTCTCATGAAAGTTTAGAATGATAGTTTGTTACTTAGATAGTTGAAAAGTTGATATGGAACACCGTTTTGTGAAGGGGTCAAAATGAAGGCCATTGTTCTCGATTGGTCAATGTTGGACGCAGTGTTGATGTTGGTGCGTTGATGTGCAGTTCACGCATGTATGATCTGGCTGTTTTGGATGGTGTAAGGCTGGGAAGTGATGAGAAGTCAATGACCTTTGTGTTATTGTGACTTCAATGTACAGAGTCACGCCTTGTTTCAGATCACCCCAAAATGGCTCAGGTAGCAGCGGCACTGCCAGGTCTTGACCAATTTGAGTGCGGAGGTGATCCTGTTTCAGTAGGTGTGCGATGGGAAAAATGGAAAAGAGCTCTAGAAGTATATTTTCTAGCCGCTAATATTGAAAAAAGTGGAATAAAGCGGGCCACTCTTTTACATTTTGGTGGACTCGCCTTACAAGAGATATACTACAACTTGCCAGGAGCTGATGTTAAAGAGACAGATGATATTGATGTTTATGAAGTTGCTATAGGGAAATTAAATGATCACTTTTCTCCCAAACAGAGCCGATATTATGAACGGTATATCTTCAGACTTATGAAACAAGACGAAGGCGAAAGGTTTGAGACTTTTCTAATTAGATTGCGACAACAAGCTGATAAATGTAAATTCACAGCACAAGAAGAACATTTAATTGATCAAATTATTGAGAAAGGTCAGAGCGCTGAATTAAGGAAGAAAATTTTGTCAGCAGGTGATAGTGTCACTTTGCAGCAAGTGATTATGATAGCTACAACACTCGAAACTGTTAACAGACAATTAGACACATTTCGGCAGCCTGGCCCGAGTGGACTACGTGACACAAATAAATTGGATATAAACAAAATTAACACGAAAATTAATACAAGACCCCGAAGTTCATCAAAGACTTGCTTTAGATGTGGAAGCGCTAAACATTTATCTTTTGATTCCGCTTGCCCTGCGAAGGATAAAACATGCTTAAAATGTGGGATTATCGGACATTTTAGAAGTTTTTGTAGAACTAAAGCACAAAAACGTAAGTTAGATTCAAACAGGGACGAGAAATCAAATAAAGCGAAAAGACCTAAGTTTAACAGAATGGAAGACGATGTTAACGAAGTAGACTACGTATTTCACCTTGATGATGATTCCGTTATCAATTGTAATGTTGGAGGTGTTACCATTGAAATGTTGATTGATTCGGGCAGCAGATGTAACATCATTACTGACAAAACATGGGAATATTTAAAAACACGGAATGTAAAAGTTTCTCATCAAATTGCAAACCCCGGAAAGACATTACTGCCTTATGGAAGTCAAAAACCTTTGGACGTTATTGGTGCATTTAATGCAAATATAGCAATCCGTAATGGAATAGACCAAACGGCCACTTTCTATGTCATTCGGAATGGAACACGCAATCTTTTAGGAAAGACAACCGCTATCCAACTCGACGTCCTTAGAATTGGAATTGCTGTCAATAGCATTAGTACATTTCCTAAATTTAAGGATGTAAAAATTCAAATCCCCATCAATGACAAAGTAAAACCAGTCATTCAACCGTATAGGAGGATACCAATACCATTGGAAGAGAAGGTTAATTTAAAAATAACCGAACTTAAGGAAACTGACATCATTGAAGAGGTCAATGGGCCTTCACCATGGGTTTCCCCAATGGTGCCAGTTTTAAAAGAAAACGGTGATATCCGCATTTGCATCGATATGAGACGGGCAAATGAGGCTATAATAAGAGAAAACCACCCACTTCCAACAATGGATGAACTACTACCCAACTTTGGACAAGCTAAATGTTTCTCGAGGCTTGATATAAAAAATGCCTTTCATCAGTTGGAGATCGAAGAGGACAGCAGATACATCACAACCTTTAGCACCAGTAAGGGTCTGTTCCGTTATAAAAGATTGATGTTCGGTGTCTCGTGTGCCCCAGAAATGTTCCAAAAAGTGCTGGAAAAAATGTTGTTAGGTTGCGAAGGGACTGCAAATTTCATCGATGACATCATAGTACACGGTTCTAATGAAAAAGAGCATGACGAACGACTCAGCAAAGTACTTCAGGTGCTGAAGGATAACAATGTTCTACTGAATGACGACAAATGTATCTACAAAACAAATAAAATCGATTTCTTGGGACATGAACTAACAGAAAAAGGAGTTAAACCTCTGAAAAAATATGTTCAAACCATTCAGTCAGCAAAACGGCCCACCAACGTCGAAGAAGTGCAAAGTTTTCTAGGCCTAGTCAACTATGTCGGAAAATGGATTCCCAACTTGGCGTCGCTAACAGAACCTCTTCGGCAGCTTGTACGACTAAAACTGAGTAGAACAACAAATATTCAGAAATATTGGACTACAACTCAAGAGAAAGCTTTTGAAAGACTTAGGGATAGTCTGTCGAATATAAGAACACTTGGATATTACAACCCTGCAGACAGAACACAAATAATAGCTGACGCGTCTCCAGTCGGTCTTGGCGCACTACTCATACAGATTGATCGTAATGGCCCTCGCGTAATAGCGTTTGGCAACAAGAGCCTTACTGATTGTGAGAAAAGATACTGCCAGACGGAAAAAGAGGCTTTGGCACTCGTGTGGGCAGTGGAACATTTTAAGATATATCTTTTTGGTAAAGAATTTGAGCTTATTAGTGACCACAAGCCTTTAGAGACCATTTTCGGGCCCAGATCTAAACCGTGTGCGCGTATTGAGCGCTGGGTATTGCGATTACAAGCTTATAAATACAAGGTCATCTATCGCCCAGGTAAAGATAATATCGCTGACCCCATTTCACGACTATGCCAAACCAATAAACCGGAACCTTTTGATAATGAAAACTATATTAATGCAGTTGCGGAGTACAGTAGTCCGGTTGCAGTTCCATTAAAAGAAATCGATACAGCCTGTGCAACTGACGAAGAAATGCTTGCACTAAAGAAAGGAATATTCGAAAATAAATGGAACGAATCTGCCATCTCTTATAAGGTTTTCCAAACAGAGATCTGTTTCCAAGGAAATATTGCTTTAAGAGGGAGTAAACTTATAATACCCATAAAACTCCGCGACAGAGTACTTGATGCGGCACATCAAGGCCATCCTGGTATAGTTGCCATGAAGGGTCGACTCAGAACAAAGGTGTGGTGGCCAAAAATCGATAGCGATGCTGAAAAGCGTGTAAAAGCTTGTAGGGGATGCACACTTGTTTCAGCACCTAATCCACCAAATCCGATTAAGAGACGAGATCTTCCAGTTGAGCCGTGGGTTGACGTTGCGTTGGATTTTCTAGGACCTTTGCCATCTAATGATTATTTGCTAGTTCTAGTCGACTACTACAGTCGCTACAAGGAAATAAAAATTATGAGGAACATCACGGCCACAGAAACAATCAGGGTCCTTAAAGAAATATTTTCCCGAGTGGGGTACCCTGCGACACTGACTTGCGACAACGGTAACCAATTTACCAGTGAGTCTTTCAAGGCATTTTGCCAAGAGTGCGGAATTGTCATGCACAATTCAATTCCCTATTGGCCACAAATGAACGGTGAAGTCGAGCGCCAGAATAGAGATGTGCTTAAGCGTCTGAAAATTAGCCAAATAGAAAAGCAAGATTGGAAAAATGATCTCTTGGAATATCTGGTTATGTACAATAGCACACCTCACACAACGACCGGGAAAACCCCTGCTGAGCTCTTCTTCCGAAGGCAGTTCCGGGATAAAATTCCAACCGTGGCGGATATTGAACACAAAGTACTAGACTCTGACGTCAGAGATAGGGATAAAGAGAAGAAGGAAAAAGGAAGATTATATGCGGATAGGAAAAGGAAAGCAGTTGACCATGGCTTAGAAATAGGAGAAAAAGTTTATGTAAAAAACTTTATTAAAGAGAACAAACTAACATCCAACTTTAATCCGGAAGCTCATACGGTAACAGATGTAAATGGGGGAGACATAAGAGTGAGGAATGATTCAACGGGAAAAGAATACCGCAGAAATGTTATCCATCTAAAAAGGGTGGAAACTGGTGAATGGACCGTTATCAATAAAAATGCTGAGAACACAACTCAATCTGACGATAATCAAGATGATGACTGATTTACCTACATTAAACCCTTATGTGTTTTATGTGATTTTCATTATTATGTATGAGCACTGATTGGATAGTAATTAAAGTGATTACGAGTTAAGGTGTTGAATTTTATAAAATAAGGAAGAGATGTAGTATACCAGAGTCGAGGGGTGGGGGCATTCATCTGTCAACCGCCGTACCGTGCGGGCATGCTGTAGATTATACTGAGGAGTGTAAGTGTTGGTGCTAGTGTTATCGAGTATTTTACAATGATAAACACTATCATATTGAATATAAATATTTCAATGTAAAAAATAATATCATGCATGACTAATACATTTCCAGAGGACCGCTTTTTATTTTAATGGCATAGGAAGGCAAACGAGCACACAGGCTACCTGATGGTAAGTGGAAACTGTGACCCATAGACATTCGCATTCTTGTGCACATGCACTGCCAACCCTGAGGATTAAGATGGAATGCCTCTATGCTAGTCATTCGCTTTCCATAATTCGGTCATATCAGTAATGACCAGGTTGCCGTAGGTTATATTTCTATCATGGAACGGTGACACAGGTAAGCAGGGTGTGATGAAAAACTTTTCTCCTTTTATACAAGAACATTCTAAGAAGTTCCAGAAAATGTCTCTTGAAAAACTTTCCAAATTTGAGAAACAGAAGAGCACGTATTGACGTGACGAAAACAGCCGCCTGATGGTTACCCTATACATTTTTGGTATACTTCAGGAAGCTTGGAAATCTACTCAGGAAGTTACTAAAAGTATTCTTGGAAACAACTTACTTACTTACTAGTGGGAGGACCTTGTGCAGGGTCCGTATGGGTTGGTACCACCATCTTATCCATTAACCTACCGCCAAGCAGAAGTGTTTGCATTGTTGTGTTCTGGTTTGGGGATAAGACAGCCGGTGAAATGACTAGAGACATAGACATAGAGGCATTCCATCTTAGTCCTCAGGGTTGGCAGTGCATTTGCGGTCTTGTGAATGCGAATGTCCATGGGTCACAGTTTCCACTTACCATCAGGTGGCCTGTGTGCTCATTTGCCTTCCTATGACACAAACAAAAAAAAACATCCAAGACGAGATGTTATACAAAAAGTTAGGTACCGAGAATTTTTCATAAACTACTGGTGAGAGAAAAATTGGGATGGGACGAAACCTTGCACTCCTGATGGTTATTGGTTACCCATTACCTGGTATTCCTCAGGCGTGGCCACGTAGTCGGAGTAGACATTAGACAGCCCCGCCAGCACTAGGGTCCCCCCGGTGACGCGCGCCAGCTGGCGGCGCAGGCGGCGGCCCGCCATGGTGGTGAACTCCCCGGGGACGGCGGCTATGTACAGCTTGCCGACGCGGGCCACCGCGCACGACACTATCTTGGGCTGCCATTCGTACGGGAATGTTGCCTGGAGAAATAATGAGTCGTATAAATGTAAAGTCGTCAATGTATTCAAATTTCAAATTGACGAGGTAGAATTAATTACCAGGCTAAAACTGGCCAACCAAAATCACAATAATACGCTACTCGTATTCTGGTATTGCTGAACGGGACCCTAAAACTAATAGGTCACCCTAATCTGCCAAGTTGAACGAAACAGACTGAATATTTCTTGCCATTCTCATTCAGATTTGATTAGTTAAGAAAGAAAGAAAATTAGGGCACAATGTGACCAAAGACACAAAATAACCGAGTCCCAAACTAAGCTCTAACTTTGTACTATGAAAACTAAACAATGATAAACCTACTTATATAGAGAAATACAAAGGTATAGTGGAGTCTTGTAATTGCGACTGTCTGGTTATTGCAACTAACTTGAATAACTGCCTCTAACATTACTGTTTTGAACAAATACTGGCGTGATATTGTTCTTCTATACTAAGAAATGCAATATCAAGCCTGTCTTTGTTCAAACAGTGATGCTACAGAGAGTTATTTAAGTCAGTTGCAATAACCAGACAGTTGCAATTACAAGACTCCACTCCACCTTATACAGTACATTAGAAAGCAAAGCGACCAAGACTCAGGTAAAAATATATACCAATACTATAAATCGAATCCAGGACCGCTAGCTTCGTAAAAGGACACCAACTAGGCTTACTAACCATGTCTTTAAGTCTTCATCGTCATATTAATAAACATATCCATCCTGATTAGGTTATTAAAAACCTATACTTCATAATTTACAAGTCCAACTGATATCTATAAGATTATAGTGAGAAAAATACTCAAAACCAAACGTCATTGTCAGCAAATTTAAATAAATTTATCATCAGTCAAAACATATTTTTCTTACCCGTCCGGTAGCCAGCAGTATGGGTTTCGGCGCCTGACATTGAATATCCTCCGCAGTAGGCTCAGCGATGAAGTCCCTCACAGCGTTCCACAGCGGGTTGGAAGTAATGGTGCCCTGCTTGAAGTCAAAGGCACCAGGTCCGTCCGTGGTGCCGGCGGCGAAACTGTAGCCCATCGCTGGGAGACAACCGGAGACCGTGGTGCTCTGTGAAGGGATGACGATGCTCAGAAAAACCACAAAAAATAAATTTCTGTCGAAAATTCCATGTTTGCAACTAGCTGTCGCTGTCGACTGTACTTCTTTATGCATAGCCGTTATCAAGATCAAACTAATGAGTCCCAACACGGTGGGATACTATGGCCACCGACTCCATCATCAGATCAGCTCTTAAAGATAAAGATAAAGACATTTATTCAGTACCTAAGTAGGCCGCACGGGCACTTTTACACATCAAGAATCTACCAGCGCTTCACAAGAGGAGACCACTGCTGAGAAGAAACGCCGCAAGAAACTCAACAGTCAGTCATTTTTTAAATATATTTAATAATTACAATGGTACTACCTTGTCTAACATTATATAAATCTATAAATAGTAAATTAAAAAATATATCAAATATCCTGCGTAGTTTCCGCAGGAAAACACACCAAAAGCTTAAGAGAGAGATAAAGAAAGAAAAGGAAAAAAGAACACCTACTTATGTGTATATAAGACAGTGCAAGACGACCACATAAGATTGATATGTGTTCCTAAATCAACGGTGTCCCCTAGACAAGATAAAGCATTTGAATTTGAAAAAAAAAAATTGATTAAGTTTCGGATTTTTCGGTTTTCTTTATTACATACCATAAGTTTGCATTGTCATCAGGTTACATACGTGGTCCAAATTTCAGCCCATTCAAACCCCTTTTCTTATCATTCTTAGACGCGTACCGGTTTTATTTTGAATCTTCTTACATAGCAACTTAGGTTTAAATCGATAGTAGGTTAAACCAATAAATTAAATAATATAATATGGCCGCCATTCCTGTGGGTTTGATGTCACGTGACCGGTCACGTAACCGCGTCGCCCCACACTGTGCCTTCAACTTTTGAAACGGCTCCCGCATACGAGGGGTTATTGACTTGCATTAACAAACATACATATGAACAGTGCAAATTAAATGAAAGTTTGTAATGAGGTCAGGTCACAGACTTATACATTACTTCGTATGTACTTCCTTCTAGAACAATAAAACTGGATAACTCTATGGTGTCAAAACCATAGCTGTGACTCCATGACGTCACAGTGACGTCTCAGTCTCGCGCCGACTCGAAGCCAGTAAGGTCTTTAATTTGGATATCCCGAATTTTGTTTTGAAGTTGGTAAGACTGTACTAGTCCAACTTATATAAAAATCTGAGAGATGGCTATTATGATGGTTTTCCAAAGATATGTGATATTTTTGTAAGATGGGTCAAGTATTGTTTGGCAACAAAAGAGTATGGATGAAAATAGCTTAGGGCGCTGTTCAGAGGGAAATCAGCAACATTCTGTCCGAAGAACTGACACTCCATTAATTTTAAGTTGATAATTATCTTTTACTGACTGCCCCCATTTCACAATGGCCTGTCACTGGTGACAATTCGACGAGTTCCTACATCACTGAGCCAGCTCTCAGCCTTGTCAAATAAAAGGCTGATGACGATGGTCCTTAATACTGTTAGCCTTTATAAGTATGTTTATAAATGATATACTTAGCTGTATGATATATGACTGACAGCTGTTACACCTGGGAACTTTTTTTTTATTTATGGCATGGGAAGGCAAACGAGCACACAAGCCATCTTGATGGTAAGTGGAAACTGTAACGCATACACATTCGCATTCACAAGACTGCAAATGCACTGCCGACCCTGAGGACTAAGATGGAATACTCTCTCTCTCTCTCGCTCCCTATTCGTTCATTTAATAATCTCGTGGTGAACAACTTTCCAAATACTTCTCAACATTCCACTAACATTGTTCTTCTTCGTATATACTTACGGCGTTAAAAGTCTCGGTGACCGGATCATAAGGCTTGGCAGTCTGCTTAGGCATATCCACAAACTGATGCACGATGCCAAGTGGACCGGTCAAGTCTTCGCCTGGTTGCTTAAGCACTTTCTGTAGAAAAACCACAGCATCCATGTAAATGTAATTTAAAACTTATTTAAATATTTTATTTTTGTCCTGTTTCTGCTGGGTAAACTGACAGAAGTATTTTGTTTCATATCAAAATACGATGCAAAAATCTTGGATTTACCACATCCTCAATTAATTTCCCTCTTAATCATTTCTCGCCACCTTATAAGCATGTATCGTTCCGAGCCGGACGCGAAGCATACTTCTCCCATCAGCCAACAGAACTTGGTTTTGACCCACTGCCTGAGATGGAGTAAGCTTAATGCCCGGTTCCTATATTCAAGAAACGAATCGTTTCCCTTACGGGCAGTAACGTTATGACATTTGCTCCATACAAAATGTGTCAAATTTTAACGAGACGTCACAACTCTACCAACGGTTTTGAATATAGGAACGCACCCTTAACCACTTACCATTGCAGTCTCAAATAACTTGGTCGCAATGATCTGAGTACTCTCAAACATGTCTCGTCCCGGGCCGGACGCGAAGCATTCTTCTCCCTTCAGAGAACAGAGCTTGGTCTCCTGGTCGCAAACCTTGCCGGAGATGGAGCAACGAGGACCGCGAGTGTTGGGGGATACGTCACCGAGGTTTGTGGAGGCGAAGGCGCAAACTACTCGACCCTGGAAGTTGGGAGATTAATTATTATAAGCTGAACTTCTTTATAATTCCCAAATAAGTATTGTTGGATATGTACGAGTACATCAGTAAAAAAGTCATGCTACGTTTATTATATCAAAGGGTTGTGTAGTGTAGTTCTCACTTTAAAAAAAGATAGTGGTCCAATATTAACAAGAACAGCAAAGTCAAAATAACTCTCTAAATAAATAACAAAGTACCGAACGTAAAACAAAAGCTTTAGTATTTTATTTAAAAAATATAGAATTTTAATTTTCGCGACTACATAGAGGATTACAAACCCTGATCTATGATCAGTCTTGAGTCTATAATTAGGATGAATCGCCAAAATTATCCAATATCGAAAGTCTAAACTACATAAACATCACCTTGATGTATATTCTTCTACCGCACGTGCACTTTTAACCTCGTGAACTGGGAAATCGTTTCCGAAAACTTATGACATGAAGGAAAGAGAAAAGTTTTCTTTAAAATGCCGGCAACTGGTTCTAAAATTTGACAACTGTTCTCAAGTTGCCTTGTTGTTTCTTTCTTAACCCTGTAAAAAACTTAATATAGAATAACTAGAGTAAAAGTAGCTCCTACTCAGCTACCATCTGAATGTATTTAATCACTTACCTTCCCAGGCAATGTCGTGTTCCCGTTGAGAGCCTTCTCACAGAGCACAGATGCGTACCCCACATTATCCGAGGATATCAGCTTGTTGGTGTTGTTCATGCTGGTTGGATGAACGGCGAACCAGTTGATAACGCCCAGAATTTTGCTCCCGGAGAGGAACCGGACTTGAGCGAGGGTTTTGTCGGTGTCGTATTGGTATCTGAGGAAACGATGAGAAGAAGTCTATAAGATATAGATTGGTTTGGGCTATTTTTCCGCAACTCGACAACAAATTAATGCGCCTATTTTGCGATAGAATATTATTGTTTTTCTAAAACATCAAAGGAAAGATAAGCATAAAGACATGGAATTGTCCTTAGTCCTGAAAGTTGGAAATGAATTTGCAGCCTTCGGAGCCCGCTTACCATCAGGTCGTTTGTCTTTCTCACGCCATAAAAAAAACCTATAATAAGTTACATTGACCTAATAATACTTGACGCTGGGAGGATTCTGGATCTTATCAAGAGGATAACATGGATAATAAAGGAAAATGATAATAACCTACAAGATTTTAAGTAAAATAACAGTTTAAGTAAGGTAAGAACACTTTTGGTTGTTCCTAAAATTTACACCGTAAGTATATTAGTGTAGTACACGAAAGTGTACCAAACTGAATTTTGGCAACAGTTACAATAAACAACATGCTGCATGCTACTTACTTGGCCCTCTCTTCAGGCGGGTTCTTCAGATACGAAGTTGGAGAGCGGTTAATGTTGGCATCCAGCAACTCTCCCTCTCCGTACTCCATGCGAGCTGGTGTCAGGTTGAAGTGGGCCATCGCGATGCTCTGTGATACAAATTGAATCTTAATCATGATCTGAGGATTATGTCGCCTCATAATGCTAGAAGCATTTTACAGGGATTTTGGATCGACAAAAAATATTCGACAAATACCGATAGTTAGGATTTTTTTACGTTTGCCCGAAAGATCACTTCGAATATTTTCATTAAGTCATTACTTGTTTCAGTTTTTTTTTCTATTTGACAAATAATCTATTCCTTATTAATTTCGCTGTAGAATTAGTTGTCCAATGTATTGAAATTGATAATTTATCTATTTCTCATTTTACATTGGTATCATTGCAAGATTTTATAAATAATTTCATCAATATCATCATTTTAATCCTGTTTTCGGTGAAAATTATATTGGGTCAAAAAAAAAGCATTCTCAAAACTACAATCTTAAGATCGCAAATGTCTTGCAAACCCTAAGGATTATAAATGGAATGCCTCTATGCAAGTAATTTCACCGGTTGTCTTATCCCCATGCAGTTTTTTTTTTTTTTTTTTTGCCATTGTAGGTTAAAGGATAAGATGGTGTTAGGGATCCGGAAGTTCCTAACTTCCTACCACCACATATACAACTGATTACTATATTTCCCGCGTACCTTGTAAATTCCAACGATGTAAGCCACATAGGTCTCCTTGACAAAGCCGAGGATCGGCAGGTCGAAGAGGAAATGCATGAGGAACCCTCCAGGGGTGGAGTGGGAGTGAGTTCCACTGATGATGACGTTGCGCTCGTTGTAGATGTCTCCGAACCGCTTTTGAAGACGTTTTACCACCTGATAATTGTATTATGGTGTTGAAAGGTAGGAAATGAGGTTTACAGTATCTAGCTAAGTTGTAATTGCGTTGGAAGTTGACCGAGCCGCTGACAAAAATTGGCATTGTAACAACGTTTTTTTTAATTGGAAGTCATTGTTGATAATTTCCAAAAATGTTCGTTATTTTGAGTTTTGAGAAGATTTCCAATATTCAAAAATGTTCAGCAATCAGCACCCTGCACATTGCTAGTCTAAAATTACTGGTACAACCAACATTGACTACAGTGACCCATAAAATTGAAAAACTGGTCAAGCGTGAGTCGGAATGAAGTAAAGAGGATTCCATAGATTAAAATTCAAACATAAAACAGTTAATTAGAAAATGATCGCATCAGGACTCCTTTACATCGGTAAGTAACATGTAGTAAATCTACTATATTTCTACTATATGTCAAACCAATTCAATTCAACATCGCTCGTAAACAAAGTGGACAAAAAAAACTTTACTTTGACTTTGTTTTTACTTCTCTACTAAATTTACAACGAATTAAACTAAATATGTGGTCTAATCTATTCAGCAAGTAGAATACCGTATAACGCGTTCAACCTACCTCCTTCCTGACCCCATGCCCCATCATAGGAGCATCTACAGACACGAAGACAATCCTCTGCGTGCTGTTCCCATCATCAGCTAGCACGAAAGCCCTCGAGAACTGCCGCAGGTGGATACCATGGCCAATCTGCAGAAAGTGTGCGTAGCCCATCTGGAATTTGAAAAAGTGATGATCTTTAAATTCCTATACAGTCTTTTTGGTGATGTTTTTTTCAAGAGGAAGATAGCGCGAATAGTAAAACCTGGCAAGGTCTTTAACCAGTTTACTGGCTAACCTATCGTCATGTTCGCGCTGTTTTGTTTCGGTATAGAGTTAATTTAGTATGATGATGCCTTTCTTGCGGCGCTTTTTCTCTGCAATCATGACTTCAATTTCATTTCATTACTTTGGTAATGAGCCCTGGAGGGACTAGTTACGACTAGCGATGTTCTAAAATCGTCAAAATAAAATTGACGTTAGCTGATGACAGATTGCGTCGACCGCTTATGTCAATTCCATACCTACATTTTGAATCTATATCTACATGTATACATCTTACCTCTCCCAAAGGATTGGGCTAGCTATCCAGAGAGGTAATGCAGCCAGTGTCATAGAGACCATGCCGCGAGCGGACCTGATAGAGGGGGTGTTCTTTTTATAGTGGTGATTATTATTTACATCTTTAATATTTGAGTAGCCTAGTTTTATTTTAATTTGAGTAACTTAGTTTAATTTTAATTTAAACAAGTTTAGTTTTAACTTGTAGATAAAAGAAATTAGAAAAATTTACAGAATAAATTATTTAATTGCATTAAGTTACGATAATTGGTCAGTCTTAGTTCTCAGAGCTGGCCTTGCCTTTGTAATCCTAAGATTAATATCCATAGATATCAAAAGTATGCTTTGGCAGAGAACATCTTGCATTGCCTTTCAATATTTAACTACCAGATTTTAAACGACTTGAGAAGAATTGAGTAACAATAACCATGTTAGCACAGGGTAAAAGGTTAAACCTTTGTATTCCTAATTCATAAGGTTACAGCTCGACACTTTGTGATCTATGCATTTCGCATGGGACTAACACGACAACACATTATGGCTTGTAGCGTAGCAACATAATGTATGCGGCAGTCGTACTAAAATAATTACATACATACATACATAAACTCACGCCTTCATTCCCAAAGTGGGGTAGGCAGAGCTAAAGAATTACCAACAACTTTTAAAACTTGATAATTCGCTAAATATTATCAATGATTGCTACCACTTCCTTAACTTATAGTATTTTATTAGGGTAATTATCCCAACCACATTTTTTAGCGGCGGACGTGATAATTGGGGTTTAAAGTACATTTATTGGAAAACTATTTATTTTCTAGAAAATCTTACACAAAGTACCATGTTGAGTCAAAGTTAAAATTGTTAATAACTTATCATGTTTATCGTAAAAAAAAAAAAACGGTCCAAAATCCATGTTGGTGTCGTGTCCAGTACTTGTCGCATACACTGATATACCGTGGCACAAAGTTATTAAGCCTCAACTAGATTGATATTTTAGTTACCTCTATTCCCTATTAGTTAAGGAATTATAAAATATTACAATTATTGCATTTGCAAATAAAAAGAAACTAGGAACAGTGTAAATAAAACTGTCCTTGCGAAATAGTCAATCTTGGTGGTGAATATTAAAATTGATTTTATGATCGAACGAAAAGTGATTAAACAAACAAATATGGCGTCAGTCGTTCGTTCAGTTCCAGCGATAGATTAGATGGTGAAAGATTTATACCGTCTTGCTGCATCTTCCCTCTAAGTACATAAGAATCAAATTTTGGTGGTACAAAATACATTTTTATAATTCTGATAACTTAGATAACTTGTTATTTTGCAAAAAAAAACAATTGTGTATAAATTATTTTGAGTATGTTAATGGTGTTTTTTAAACATACTCAAAATAATTTAAACACAATTGTTTTAAGATATATCGAATTTCCTAATTATATAACACCAAAATTGCTATTATCCACCAAAATTACTTTTCTAAGAAAAACACACGATCAATAATGACATATCGGGATTGTTAAAATAATAATCGTTAGGGATTCATTCTTGTTATTTTTTAAAACCAACAACGTATTTTTTTTAATATAATAAATAGTTATTGTTTGGTGTTTATATAATTTTGGTGGAACAAGGAATTTTGTCAATTTTGGTGTCTTAGGAAAAGCCATCAAAATTGTATCACCAAAATTAGAACTTGTACTTTTTTATTTTATTTAACGTGAATATTTTAGTTTTATACATACATACATAAACTCACGCCTTCATTCCCAAAGTGGGGTAGGCAGAGCTACGGAATTATCAGCAACTCTAAAACCTTGTTGATAATTCTGTAACCACATTATAAAACTGACAAAGTCAAAGTTTTGTGTCAGTTTTATTCATTCTCGCTGCAACGGCTAGGCGGATTTAGATGAAATTTGAAATGGAGACAGCTTAAATCCTAGATTAACACATTATTTTCATTACGGAAAACCAAAAAGTAGGTGAAGGATTTTTTTTTAAGTTTTAAAATTTACAGATTGAGTCCTTCCATATGACACTCCGTTTGCTACAATCATATTACATTTATCTTTCGACACCCCATTCTAGACACCTTTTAAATATTTAGAAACATGTTTTTTTTTACTAAAAACAGATACGGGCAATCAAGTTATAAAACTATGCCAAATTTCAAGCTGATAGCTTCTATAATATTAAAGAAAAACTGCTGTCACATACAGACAGACACCGAAGTCTCACCATAAGGGTTCTTTTTTACCATTTTGGTACGGAACCCTAAAAACTACAATCAATATGTTTTTGCTCGTAAGCCGGGTCATAATAACCAGGCCACACGTGTTGTAGAAACAGTTCCCTGCATGTTTCTAATATTTCTATTATACTATAGGTACTAATAATTACTATTCTAGTCATTTTACACCAACATTGCGTGTTCTACTGTCAACGATTTTTATTGACAATAGATTTTTTTTCAGCACTAACCGTAGGCGTAGATTGTTTTTGTGTAGTAGGAAATATGGTTAAAAAATTACCGACTGCTGCGGCGTTTTTTCTCAGCAGGTGGTCAGTCTTGATGTGTAAAAGTGCCTGAATGAATGTATTTTATCTTTATAATGCGTTAAGGCATTAAGATCGCCATTTAAGCCCATTTTTAAACTCCACCGCAAACAAAGGGGTGATATAATTGTCAGTTTGACGTTTCTTTGGGCATCCTAACAGACGGACCCATTCGGACTACGGAATTCAAAATTCAAAATTTAAAATGTTTAACTTGTACTCATAATACCGAACGCGATTTTTTGATAGAAAACTTAACTTTTTGCTATCGCTTATAATTTTTTTTTTTTTTTTTTTTTTTTTTTTTTATATCATAGGAAGGCAAACGAGCACACAGGCCACCTGATGGTAAGTGGAAACTGTGACCCATAGACATTCGCATTCATAAGACCGCAATCCTAAGACTGCAAATGCGTTGCCAACCCTGAGGCCGAAGATGGAATGCCTCTATGCTAGTCATTTCACCGGCTGTCTTATCCCCAAACCGGAACACAACAATGCGAACACTGCTGCTTGGCGGTAGGTTAATGGATAAGATGGTGGTACCAACCCGGACGGACCCTGCACAAGGTCCTCCCACCTCCATAATTAAATTAAACCTAACCTAACCTACATAGCTTTCGGAATAATGAAGATTCGGACAAATGAATATTCGGAATTTTAAGGTGTTTCCCTCTTTTACCCGTCGGTAATAGAGAGTGAAACTACCAGCGCTTCGGACAAGACCATCATTGAGAAGAAGCGCCGCAAGAAACTCCAGCAGGTAATTTCGTTTTTAAGAGTTACCTAAGAGAACCCTATATAATTAAGTGATTAATAAGGTTTCACTGTCCATTTGTCTGTCTGTCTGTCGTCGGGCTGTATCTCATGAACCTTAATAGGTAGGCAGTTTTAATGTTCAGAGTTTATTTCTAAATCCTATTGTCGTTAGAAGAAAAAAAAAAAGGGGGGAAACTTGATTTTAACTTTAACATTTTTCTTGCTCGGTCATAAGAATTTCTAGCAGTATTTTATTTATTAGCTCTGAAATTAAGAGCATTGTGTCTGCCAATTAAGGCTATGTGGGAAGAACCGGATGGACTACCAAAGTTTCAAAACAGATGTTCAACTACAACATATTCAAAAATCGTGAAAATTGGACTTGATTTACCGGGTGATAAAACGTTATGTCAAATAAAAAAAATAGTATGTTTTTTTTACAACTACACGATTTAAGCGTCGATTCACAATCAGTACGTAAGGGTCGCCATGTTATGCACGTGTAATGTAAAAGTGTAAATAAACGAATGATGTACAAACATAAGTAGTTTCACTACCGAGTAGATTTAACTCATAAATAAACCTATGTACTTATTTCCACTTCTGGTAGGTAACCAGTTTGGTGTTTCCTTCGTATGCATCTCTTAACTGGTCTTATGGTAACATTCACTTTACGCGTTTTCCTTGGTTTTAACGCTATAATAAAATAACTGTGGCGGCTGCCCTGAACCCAATAACAACCTCTCATATGAAACATATGTTATGTAGCATTTATACATGACAGACGCCAGTAATGAACTCTTCACTCTTAATTCGAATTTCATCGTGTTCGAGCTTTAAAAGTAAAATATTTTTGCGTTAGTTATGATAGAGAATACGTTGGTAAGCTTTCTGTTAAAAGTAATAATTAAAAAAGTAAAGTAGCAGCTGTAGGTACATTGTACGGAAAGTTGGACTTTTCGCACTAGTGGTTTTTACCTTCCATTTTTTCCCCTTAATTGTTCAAATTGCACTGTGATTTTTTATCAGACTAAGAATTACGTGAAATTGTCTCATTTAATTACAGTTGCATTTTTATTTCATTATAATTTTTCGAAAATGTATTAAAAAACAGTTATTAAGTTCGTTTCATACACATGCGGAACAGTCCTATTAACTCGTTCTGAGTCTTCTCTTGTCAATCGCTCGCTTCAAGACTCGTGTAAAATGACATACTTTCTGCACTTGCATCAAAATATAATATTTTATTCACCTAAACCTAATATTACAAGTTTTTTTTTTAAGTATTAAGGAAAGTATTTTTTCTGCGTTATAAAATCAAAAAGAGTAGGTATCTACTTAGATATTTATAGCAGTTCAAAATAACTATTACTATATGCCTCAATTCAGATAACATTACAGGTAATTCATAGCCCTGAACAAAATAACCTAGTTGGTAGAAAATTCAGTTTAACGCTAGCCTGCCGAGTCACCACATTTTTGCTTGAGGACAAAATACCAACAAACATAAAAGGCACCCTATAGTTAAGCCCCGACAAGGTTGCAATTACACTGCTACTATAATAGGTGTTGGGTTTTTCGAAGCTATAGTTAGTTTAGTATACATTCCGATTTAATCTGTTACAGGTCAGGTAACTATAATATGAGCTTAAGTAGGTACTCATTATGTTGATACTTGGTATGCGACACAAAGGGCACACAGGGCCTCTATTGTACTGGGTGAAACCGTTATTTCCTTTCACATAACATAGTATCGAGTCACTGTTGGATTTAACATGCTGCTGATTATTTTTTAAAACAAGACATAGAGGAGGAGCACACGTCACAATCTGAAATGAGTATTTATTTGAAATGCGAATCTGAACACCCCATTTTAAGTAAATACTGGTTGGTAATGATTTCGAAAATGAAGCTAGCCGTTGGACCCGACTCTACAGTGGCCTCTAAACTTCCTAATTTTATTTAGGTGTCGCTATAACATTTTGCTATTCTATGAGCAGCTGTCATAATCAAATGACAGCGCCATGACAGCGCTAATTTAAATCTGACGCTTCTTATTTTAGGCGGTCTTTTACTAACATAGTCTTAAATTTGCTCTGTTACTAACATCATATGGATCGTTGGATGGTCTGAAATAAATGATTTTTATTTTTTATTTTTTTTTATTTTTACATTGTCAGCTTGACATTCTCGAATAGCACTGATTAAATCTGCCGTCTAAACTATGTCTTAAAATTAGAACATTTAGTTTTAGTTAGTTTTAGGCTATTTAAGCGATATGCACGTAGAATTGGGTCCATTAGCTGCTTAGTAATAAGTTAAACAAAGAGGTCAGTAAGTTTGCCTTCGGTAGACATAATAAATGTGCTCAGCGATCCGCCGTGACTTATACCTAAACTACTCGTGTAAATACTATTCATTGGTACGACATAGTTTGGTAAACATACGGCTGGCAATTCGTTTCGTATGTAAATACCTACCTATTATAATTTTAAATGTTACCGCCGTACTAGAAGACTTTTTAGAGACAGCTTACATCTTTCCTTTTTACAAGGTTATATTGAACCTGCTATGTATGTACGAGGGTCAAAGCTTGCAATTCTTGACCCACTTCCCGTCAACGGAATGGGCTGAAATTTGCATCACGTGCATGTATACCCGATGACAATGCAATATTATGGTATATGGTGATCTGATAATGGAGTCGGGAGGTGGCGACAGGATCTCCGCTATTCTTAATGTAGACCCGCCCTGTTGGTAATGAATATTTTGGTTTTGATAAGCAGATAAAAAAAATGCAAAAAAAAGTAC
Source organism: Acleris emargana (assembly GCA_927399475.2). Classification (NCBI taxonomy): domain Eukaryota; kingdom Metazoa; phylum Arthropoda; class Insecta; order Lepidoptera; family Tortricidae; genus Acleris; species Acleris emargana. The sequence goes on from OV656841.1 coordinate 2,435,081, forward strand.
AGCTGACTAAAAAAGGTTGTCCCAAAAATGTTTTTTTGACATGCAAACAAACTTGTGTGTATGAAACATCGTCAATAAGGAACGACTTGAGGACACTTGAATCGCGTAGGTATAAAAAAAAACATACAAATTTAGCTTGGACGTGGGCGATAAGGTGTCTCACCTCCTAAATCAAGACCAATTTCTACGAATTTTGAATGTCTTGTAGTTACTATGAAAAACTGGGATTATACGTTTCCATTTTTTTTCTATCCACTATATATTTTTTTTAATAATATCTACAGCATATTCAAAAACCGGACTAGGTTTTAGGGAAGAGAAACGTAATCGCATTTTGTATGGAAATTTTCAGCTTCACAATACTCTTAATCGTCAACCCATTATAGACTGAATTTGATTGTTTAATTTATCTACTCTCATATCGTAAAGTTCGAATTATAAACTTCAAAACGAATTTATATTGGCATACTTTATAAACACAATACCGAAAAAAAAAAAAAAAACACTATAACATTATTTCTCTAACAAAATAATGTTATAAAGTAATTTTTTTACCATTACGATACAAGTTGATCCAAAAAGTTAATGTCACCAACGAGGTTCCATATCATATATTTTTTTATATTGGAACGCACATGCGGTTCGCGTCATTTTTATAGCATTTAAAAAACTTTTCATTCCAATTTTTACTTGTCTGTGACAGCGCCCGCTTTAACGAATGCGCGGTGATGTGCTAGGTTTTGGCGCCATTCATTGAATACGTTTTGCTGTAGTGCCTGTAGTTACTTTATTAACTTTGATCTTTTATTTAGTAGGTTGAATCGCAATGAGTAGATAAAGTAGTGTATGAAACTGCACATAACTAGGTATTAAAACACTCGTGTGATACTATTAAAAACCTCGCCTAGCGGCTCGGTTCTTAAACACACACTTGTGTTTTAATACCCCTCTTTATGCAACAATTTCATAAACTACTATTTGACTTTTAATGTTAGAATAATAAAGCACAAATTCTAACCATGACAGGTGCTAAACGGCACCGCAAAGGTTTAAATAATGAGTTGAACTCTAGGTGTGGATATTAGACCTTTACAGAATTACTGACCTGTCAAGCGGGACCCTGGACTCCAGAAGATATCCAGGACCTCTGGGTCAAACTAAGTTACTAGTACAAGTAAATAAGAGCCATTGTAACTTTGATAATACGATAACATGCCAAAAGTTATATGTTTTTACGGGGTAAAATAGAGGCCCAGTTTTTACGAAAAAATGCTACTTTAATATATCGTAAATACATTAAATAGAAAGTAATAAAACAACTACACACAAATAAAAAATAAAAAAACAAATTAGATCTATAGGTGCCAAAATGCTGCCAGTATTTCCTTGCTGAATAGCGATGCTATGCTAGAAATAAAAAGAAATTACAATATTAATATTATTAATCTACGAGTATGTATTATATTAAACTTTATTCCTGTATGGTTAAAACAATTAAAGGTTACCTACTTCAAAGTTCTAATAATAAAAATGAAATGAAATACTTTATTCGCTGTAGATTACTTGACATAAAAAAATGTGCTTTTGCATGAAATGCATTATGCAGCAGTTTTGTATTCATATTTTTATTTAATTATTTCATGTATTCGTCTTAGTAAACGAAACTGATAAAATCACGTATATCCCACGAAACAATTAAATAATAGCCTACCAAGATTCGCTGACTTTGGTCTTTCTCGATAACATGATGAGTCAAACTCAAACATGGCGCAATATGGCTAAATGGACAGCAACTGAACTAACGAGGCAAATATTGGACCTTTACTTAAGTGTATTAAATAAATAAAATCAGGGGACAATATCACACAAGCTGACTTTAATCACAAACTAAGCTCCAGGCTTGTAGTACGGGTACTAGGCAAGGATAAATTTACTATTTTACTTGTGGGAGGACCTTGTGCAGGGTCCGTACGGGTTGGTACCACCATCTTATCCATTAACCTTCCGCCAAGCGGCAGTGTTCGCATTGTTGTGTTCCGGTTTGGGGATAAGACAGCCGGTGAAATGACTAGCATAGAGGCATTCCATCTTAGTCCTCAGGGGTGGCAGTGCATTTGGCAGTCTTGTGAATGCGAATGTCTATGGGTCACAGTTTCCACTTATCATCAGGTGGCCTGTGAGCTTGATTGCCTTCCTATGCAATAAAAAAATATATATATACAGTAATAGTGGGCGTTTGCGACTTCGTACGCGTAAAGTTAGTTTCCTGATACTCCCCCTATATTAACCCCCTTAGGGATAGAATTTCCAAAACTCCTTCCTTAGTGGATATTTACACTATATAAGGTATCTATGTGCTAAATTTCCAGCCTCTAGATCCAGCGGTTTGGGCTATGCGTTGATATATCAACAATCAGTTTAGCATTTTATATATACAGATAAATAATAAAGACAAGGTAGGTACAATAAATATCCCGTGAACCCAAAACTAGGCTGAGCCTAGGCTCCACTTTTAGTCGGTTTGACATTTAACAGTACCTTTAGACAATAAAGTAATTAATAAAAATCGAAAAGTAGTGGTTTTCAATATGTTAATATAAATAATGTGTCGGCAACAAAACATAAAAAATAAACGTTCGAATTGAGAAACCTCTTCCTTTTTTAAAGTCGGTTAAAAATTCAAAATAAATAACAATCTTAAAGTAGACTATGGTTTACAATATGTTAACTAAATTAATATAAACACAAAAAGGGGCAATATGTGGGCAAATATTAGTGTGATGGCGCGAATATTTGTTCGTGAGTTTTTAATGTTTTCTGTGTACGTAATTAAGAATCTAATTCTCTATGTAATTACCTAGGTAAGTTTATCGTTGTCTAGTACCCATACCTAAAGCCTAGAGGTTTGTGTGGGCCTAAATACTGAATGAACTATACTATCCTCAATACGAAGTGGCGAGTAGGGTCATAAATCATTGGAATTTACCTGTGGGAGGACCTTGTGCAGGGTCCGTCCGGGTTGGTACCGCCATCTTATCCATTAACCTACCGCCAAGCAGCAGTGCTCGCATTGTTATGTTCCGGTTTGGGGATAAGACAGCCGGTGAAATGACTAGTATAGAGGCATTCCATCTTAGTCGTCAGGGTTGGCAACGCATTTGCAGTCTTCTGAATGCGAATGTCTATGGGTCACAGTTTCCACTTATCAGGTGGCCTGTGTGCTCGTTTGCCTTCCCATGCAATAAAAAAAAAAAAAAACATGCTATCTCTTTATTTTTATTTTTTTATTTATTTAATCTTTATTGCACAAAAGAATACACTTTGTATACAAAAGGCGAACTTAATGCCGTAAGGCATTCTCTACCAGTTAACCTTTGGGCAAAGCAGAGATTGTGGTGGCGGTGCAACATAGGGTCTAACATATATGTTGCTTAAACGTAATAATATATACCTACATACCAATATATTAAAATAAATATAAATACATAATTTAAAAAAATATATAAAAATGAGGATAAGCACAAAACATTACAGATAACACCATCAGAGAAACAAGATGATGACTATTCTACCTACAAAATGAAAAAAAATCGCGAACTTTCTTTTTAAAAGCAAACTTGTTCGGAGCTTGCTTGATATCAAGGGGAAGGTCGTTCCAAAGTCGTGCTGCTTGAAGTGCGAAAGAGCTGGACATGAAGCCTGTGCGGTGAAGAGGGATGGATAGTGTGAGATTGCCAGAGGATCGTAGCTGACGGAGGTGGGTGGAACCAAGAAATTTAAAAAAATATTTTAGATAATCAGGAGATTTAGGATCGTACAGGATGTTATATAGGAAACAAAGTAATCGCATTTTGCGACGTTGACGAATAGGAAGCCATTTAAGTTGAGAGCGGAAGGAAGACACATGATCATATTTACGAAGACAGAAAACAAAACGAATACAATTATTAAGAAGGCGATCCAACTTATCCAGTTGTCCCTCGCTCAGGTCCGGATAGCACACGTCACCGTAGTCAATGATGGGGAAAATTAGGGACTGCACAAGGGATACCTTGGTCTTAATAGGCAAAAAGTGTTTTAATTTATTAAGAGAATGAAGAGAGCCCATGACCTTACGACTTACTTCGGCGACATGTGTTCTCCAGCTGAAGGAGTTGTCGATGTAAATACCGAGATCCTTGACGCTGGAGCTAAATGGGATATCAATGCCATTAAAATTTGGTGGCTGAACAGCATCGAGGTTAATTTTATTCAGCTGGCCTGAACTACCAATGATAATAGCCTGACACTTGGTAGGGTTAACGAACAAGCCAAACTTTTCGGACCACTGCAATATATGTCGGAGATCGTCATTAATCTTGTCGATGGTAGATTGTAAGTCGGTCACTTTACAACAGTCATACAGTTGGAGGTCGTCGGCATACAGATGGTGGGAACAGCCAAGATCGGGTGTGATGAAGTTAATGAAGGTGGAGAATAGCAAAGGAGAGAGAATACCTCCTTGTGGCACGCCAGCAGCTAAGTCACACCAATCGGAAAAGGACCGATCGACTCGAACCGCCTGCTGACGCCCCCGGAGATAAGAAGAAAACCAAGTAAGAACAAGAGGTGAAACATTAAGATACTTAAGAAGTGCTAGGAGAATGTCGTGGTCAACTGAATTAAATGCATTGGAGAAGTCAATAAGAATGAGAACTGTTACCATACCATCCTCCATGCTCTGTCTAACATCCTCTGTAACCTTGAGCAACGCTGTACAGGTACTGTGGCTAGGACGAAAACCAGATTGATAGGCACTAAGAATATTCTGGGAATGGATAAAACCAGACAGTTGTTTATGTACAACCGCTTCCGCAATTTTAGATACAAATGGTAAAATAGAAATTGGCCTGAAATTGTTAAGGGACGTGGGATTACTAATTTTGGGTAGGGGAAGTACGAAGGCTTTACGCCAGAGCAAAGGAAATTCTCCGCTGATAAGGGAAAAGTTGATAATGTGAGTAATTATTGGGAGTACACAGTCGAGGACCATCACGACCATGACACGACTCACATCATCACACCCCACTGCCTTGGATTTGATGGCAGAGATAATTTTCTTTACGTCTTCTTGAGAAACGGTGGAAAAAGAAAAGGTCTTATATAAAGAAGGAGGAAGTGAATATAATTCTGAAAGGGTGATAATTTTAGTGTTTGGGTCAACACAGAGAGCAGAGGAAAAATGCCTATTCAGATCATTAAGAGAAAACGACGGGGAACTAAAGGGATTTGCAGATTTACCAATGCCCAGTGTTTTAAGAAATTTCCAGACATCAGCCATGGAACTAGAGGTCACATTATCGTGTATATATCGTCGCTTGGCTGCCCGCACCATCTGATTACATCGGTTCCGAGCAGTCTTAAACAGCTTCCAATTATCGTCAGTACGGTCGCGTTTATACAGTTTGAATGCCCGGTCTCTCCTCCTCATCGCCATCCGAACGCCGCTAGTAATCCACGGTGCAGGTGGTCTTCGGACTCGGACTGAGCGCAAGGGAGCATGTTTATTGAATACTTGCAAAATTGTATTGTTAAACGCAGACACCATACTGTCAGCAGTCGTTGCTTCTGTCACAGGAGACCAATCAATATTAGCAGTGTCATTCAATAGAGCGGCGGTATTAATTTTTGCAAAACTGCGCATCTGGACCACGGTAGGCCTAACTTTAGGTGGCTTGATTCGATATGATGCAAAAATAAGGTCGTGATGTGAAAACCCTGGAGCTGGAACCTGACCGTGCGTTATGATATGAGTAGGAGATGAAGTAAGGATAATATCTAGCCAGGTATCGGAAGATGAAGAATGGTGGGTTGGGTCTAACTGAAGAATTGAAAAATCTACAGATTGAATAATATTAGTAAATTTTAGACTACGGGGAGATTTTTTGTAAAGATCAGTATTAAAGTCGCCCATGATTAAATGATGAGCGTAATCCGAACTAAGCGACTCCAATTTTTGTTCAAGTGAAGAGAAATAATCGATCGAAGGAGGACAGTACACTACACCAAGAACGGCCTTGACCCCTCTGACATTCACCTCAAGGAATATAAATTCTGCAGCGCCTGAGTAGAGAGAAGGGGAGGCATCAATAATTTTATACGGAATGTTACTTCTTAGGTAAATAGCCACACCACCACCACCCTTTCCAGTGCGGTCATTCCGAACCAGAACAAACCCAGGAAGAGAATAAGATGTCGAGGGTAAAGTAGGTTTCAACCAACTTTCTGACACCAAGACAGCGTGGATGGAATCTGATTGAAAAGTATCTAAAAGATCGCTAAAATGAGACGGAATACTTTGGGCGTTGATATGGCATACGTTCAAATTATTAGAATCCGGTAATTCCCGAGATAGCAGCGAATTCAAATCACTAGAAGAGTTGAGAGAATTAATAGATAAAAAGGCAGAATTGTCATCATCTGCAGAATAAAAAGTATCATCATCTGACATAAAATATATATAAACTTACAACATAAATAAATAAAATATGTATATATATATTATAGTCGATATAAAGAGATAATAAAATTTATAAATGATCTATTATTGTAAAAGTATAAAAAAAAAAAAAAAAAATATTAGAAAAATGCACAGGACAACTCACAAACGTGCTCATCCTGCCGGGTAACAAAATAAAGTTAACAGAACCATACAAAACTAATAAAATAATTGTTACAAAATACAATTATTACAAACTCACAAGGAACAAACCCGCATACTCTAAGAAACAAAAAAAAAAAAAGAAGAAGTGTAAATACGCACGTTGTAACCAAACGCTCGAACACCCCTGTCTGACTGACAGTACTGTAGTTACAGTGACATGACAGAACAAAAGTCATTGAAGTGAAACAATAATTGCAGAAAAGTGGGTAAAACTACATTTATATAAACTACTAGAAATGTATAACTACTATTATATCACAGTCAAGCCGTATTACGGTATTACAGTAGGGAACCAAGATAAGGGGTGACAAAAACGAAAGTAATGGCTAGATAAGAGGGGGCATTTACGATTGAGCTATATTGGACTTCGCTGCGGCCTTCGCCGCACGCCCGGGCCGGGGCTGACTGCCAGTGCTGAGATAAGGCACGGGGCCGGGCTCAGCAACCTTCGTGGAAATCGCCGACACCGTCGCCGCTTGAGGTAGCCGCTTACCCGAGCCCGCTGCAAAGCGCCCAATGTCCTCTTCTGACTCAATGCGCACGCGCTTGCCGCTGGGCAGCTTAACGAAGATGTTACCGTCAAGGGACCAACAATTCTGCATCCCAAATTGTTTACGCCCGCTTACAAACAACGCCTGGCGATGTCGAGTGAGGAACTCAGAGATGACAACATTGGATCCCTTTAGTGCGGCTTTCTTTTTCCACACAGATGATTTTATGGAAGGGTCAACAAAGCGGACTAAGATGGGGCGGTCTCTGCCTTCTGAGATCTTGCCCAATCTGTGACAAGCCTTGAAGGATGCCGCCGAGACATTTGGAATTTGCAGCTGGTCTGAAATAATGGATGAGATCGCACAACTTACGTCCTCGCCGCTAGCTTCAGGCAGGCCAGAAAATAGGAGGAATTTCCTGCGATGTCTCATCTCCATGATGTCTTGAGTCTTACTGAGGGCCTGAATTTGTTCCCGGAGTAACTTAAACAGTGCCAGAGTTTGTTCCTTGAAAGCTGCAACTTCATCGTATAGGAGAGTGGTAGATGCCTTTGCTGAAGGGGAGCTATTCAGCTTCATCTCAAGCTCGGAGAATCTTTTAATTATGGCAGCCTCCAGAGATTTTTGTGCCTCAGCAATATCCATGACATTGGCCATACTTAAGTAGCAAGTCAGTGTCTTATAGGTTAAGTTTGACAGATGAAATGTGCCGGCAGGATTCACAGTGAGTATTAACTGTACTAGTGCATTAATTTGATTGCAAACAATAATCCAAAATAATTAAAAATAAATAAACTTGGTTTTGTACTCAAAACTTAAAAATTTGGAGTTTTAATATTTTTTTCGAAAATTAAATGTTATGAGCTGTGTCACTTGTTTTATGCCTACCGCCCAAAAAAAGCCTTTCACACCTGCATGGCCTTATGGAGCGGGCCGAGCAACAACAACAGGAATGTCGATAAAGTAACGAAGAAAATAAATTACGTGGTGTCTTTTATTACAGTATTGTATAGTTACTATCGAAATGTTAAATAGGTAAGTATATTGAATTTTGTACTAATATTTATAATATCCATTACGACGTAGGTTTACGGACAGAGTTCGTATAACGAATGAGTTATGCATTTTGATATTAACCCTTATATGTAAAAATATATTTTGTTATCAATATTATGCCTAATGAATGACTTACATAGAACTATGAATCATATGTACTATAATTGCTAATGCACTTGTCAATATCTAAACACAATTTCAATAACGATATAAGATTTCGTTTGAAAATACAATAATTATATTGACGTTTACATCATAAGTTATCGACATGTTACCACCCCTACGGTAGCGGACGTTTATTGCCCTACTCGCCACTTCGTATTGCCTCTTTTTAGAGACGGATGGATTGGGCGAAGAGTAATATGAGACAAAAATGAGTCAATACTCAGATGACGGATGATATGGATGTTTGGAAGAAATTGATATAAGAGCAAGGATGTAATGAGGATGACATGTTGATTGAGATAAGTCTTACTTGACTGTTTAGTTAGTCATTTGTTTATCAACGAATGACCTGTGTTGAGTCACGGACTATGTTTATAGGTATGACTTTAAAAGTAATAAATACATATTAATAATTACATAACGATAGTGAATGTTTGATGTGGCAGTATAAGCATGAAAGTCGTGTAAATGCAGTTGAAATGCGCTCTTTGCGTAGAATGTGTGGTGTGAAACTGATTGATAGAGTAAGAAATAAAAAAGTCAGAGAGAAATGTGGAATAAAAGAAGATGTAGTGACTAAGATTGAAAACGGCTTGCTTCGATGGTTCGGTCATTTGAAAATAATGGATGAAAGAAGATTGACGAATGAGATATACGGGTCGGAAGGGGCCGCCCTAGGCGTACTTTTTCGAATCAAATCGGAGTAATGCTTTAAAAGGGCCGAATCTTAAGTACCCGAAACCGACGTGCGTGCATGACTCGATGTATGAATGTGGAAGAAGCGAAAGATATTTGTCAGGATCGTAGCAGGTGGAAAGAAGTGGCCTCTGCCTACCCCTCCGGGAAGCAGGCGTGATGTAATGTATGTATGTATGTATAAAATTAGTATTTGATATTGCAGACGTAAGAATTTTAATCACCTAGTGTTATTCAAAAATACGAACCAGCTTTTAGAAATCAGTAAAATTTGGCCACTATTATGTTCACAGCTCTAAGCTGCAGACGTGACACTGGCATAATAATTAAAAACAAGACCAAGGCCATTTAAAAAAATGCCATTTTGTGTAGAACGTATAAACAATACCTACTGCAGTACTTTTTTTTTTGGAAATCCAACAACTTATTTACAATTCAAGGTTTATCATAATATTTAACTGCATAGCTAATGACAGGTTTCCACGAAGATTTTAATGTCCCCAATTTATTAAATAAAAGCTGTGGGAACTCTATGACACATTAACATACAACCTTAGACATTACCTTCTTAGTTTGCACACGATTCTGCATACAAATGCATTGCAATGGATTCATCACGCACACGGAAGTGCACGCACTATTTTAAGTAGGTCTAATCCGAGTCATCGTCATTTTAACCCAGTTGTGGAATTTCTATCGTCAATTGACAGAAATTTAGAAGCTGGTACCAAAAATTGAATACTTTTGTCGAAATATCCGAAAAAGAGTAATTATATCAAAAACTTAATAATGCCGAACGGCTTTAAAACCCTATTCCTCGAAATCGTTTTCGAATTCGAGTAATTGACGACGCGCTGGCCTAGTTGGTAGTGACCCTGCCTACGAAGCTAGCGGTCCTGGGTTCAAATCCCGGTAAGGGCAGATATTTGTGTGATGAGCGCGAATATTTGTTCCTGCGACATGGATATTTCTCTATATAAGTATTTATATCGTTGTCTAGTACCCATAGGCACAAGCCTAGAGCTTAGTTTGGGCCTAGGTCAATTGGTGTGACATTGTCCCTGATATTTATTTATTTATTTAATTATAAATACATGAACAATCCCAATTGGGCTGAGCAAGAAACACTAAAAATGGAAATACATAAATTCAAGCAGTTAAAGCGACAAGGTAATAAAGTATTCATGCATGCCGCCGAAGGTATAGTCTTTACTATTTGAACTGAGCTGATCTTCTACACAAAGGCCATTGTTTGTAAACAATACCATTGTCTTTCTTTGTGTCCGTAACACCAAACCGATTACATACAAAAAAGTTAGAACTACATTGAATGTACATTGAATTATCAACCCTACCCTCTTAGTCAGTAGGTTTAAAATGTAAAGTGTCAGGATACAGATATTAGTTTTGTGTAGATGATAGTATTGTGTAAAGAATAAGCACAGTTCAAATAATAAAGACTTATATCTGTATCCTGACACTTTACATTTTAAACCTACTGACTAAGAGAGTAGGGTTGATAATTCAATGTACATTCAATGTAGTTCTAACTTTTTTTTATGTAATCGGCTTGGTGTTACGGACACAAAGAAAGACAATGGTATTGTTTACAAACAATGGCCTTTGTGTAGAAGATCGGCTCAGTAGAAATAATAAAGACTATACAATTATGTCGAATGTCGGAACCATCACAATCACTGGCCTTGACCGCTGCTTACTATGCTGTTTGTCCGTTGCTGGGAAGCAGATTGTTTAAATAAGCTGTTTTTATATCAATGTATTAGAAGTTGCCGTGTGGTTGCCGGGTTAGAATAGTGCCACTCCATGTCTTCCCGTGGATGTCGTAGGAGGCGACTAAGGGAATAAAGGCTTGTAGTACTGTTAGGCGATGGGCTTGCGACGTGTCACTAGTTAAAGATCTTAGCCTAATTGTGCAAATTGTGGTTACAGAGTTATCAACAAGTTTTTGGAGTTGTTGGTAATTCTGTAGCTCTGCCTACCCCACTCTGGGAATGAAGGCGTGAAGGTATGTATGTATTAGAGGTTTTCGGAGGATTGAATTAATTTCTTATCGTTTGGTTTATGTGAGCACTACACGTCGTAAATTGATTATGTAATGAAATGGATCTAACTTTAGGGTTCCGTAGTCAACACGGAACTCTTATAGTTTCGCCATGTCCGTCTGTCCACGGTTTAACTTAGAGACTCTCGGTACTCCGGAGCTGTAATTTGGTTTATTTGGCACACTTTGACATTTAGGTAGGTTAGGTAGACACCATACCACTGAAATAAGTACAACCCAATTTAGTTTAATTTGAAGTTTTGTTTACTAATCTATAACCAAAGACATTAAATGTACTTAGTAGTAATTTAACCATTATTAATTATCGTAATGTATCTTCTGTACTTATATTCTTTTATTGTATAATATGCTTTTCACCTCAGCAGCTCAAACAAGCAGGTTTTGCTGCTTAAAAACAGTGAGCAAAATTCAATTTTGCTGCAAGCGAGAGGCAAAGTAGCTTTTTAATAAAATAAAAAAAATGCCGTGAGCAGTGCTGGGGCTACTCACAACATTCGAAAAAATTGAACTTCACTTTGTTCTGTCACTTTCACTTCGATATGAAAAAAGCGAGAGATAGAAACAACTTGATTCGAAGTTCGATTTTCAAATTCCACACATAGTAAGCCCAAAAAGAAACGCACGTTCGGATGCACACATAACCGTAAAATTGCAACTAAAACTATCTGTTAAAGTTTGAAATGTGTTTATTATAACTATTTTATACAGTAGGCACAATCATTTTTTTTATTTAATGTTTTGAAGACAAAATTAATGACAAATAAGAAGTTTATCATGTATCTACATAATTTTGTTATCGTTTTAACAATCTTTAATTTCGTGACATAAACCGCGGGGGCAGTTTCAGAACGCATTTCAAAAATAGCGGGATTATTGTAGCCAATAGCCATAGACAAGGCCTAGTTAGGTTTTTCTTAAAGCCACAGACTACATAAAGCTGTATAAAGTTGTGTTTGCACTACGGCATTATCAAGTTGAGTGACAGGTTTTATCTGTTTCATGTTTATTTTTTCCACTTTTTATTTTATTAGTATTTTGCAAAAATGCTTGTGATTGATGCATATGCGATCGTGTCGTTATTTAGTCGTGTATTCACCAAATGGTCACAACGGAAGACCTGCGTTGGCCCTACCAGCTTCACGCTGTGTTGTTCTCGCTGCTGAGGTGAAAAGTTGTATGACTCACACGAGACCAAAGTTTTTTACGTCTCGTATCTTTGAATCCCTCGCTACGCTCAGGATTCTAACCTAGAATCACTCGCTACGCTCGTGATTCAATAATAGAATCCTTCGCTTACTCGGGATTCAAAATCATCACTCGCAGCAAAAACCAACTTTGCTCTCTTGTTGAACAAATAACTATTGTTTACTAGCAGTTGTTTCAGTCTATTAATAAATATATATTCCTTTTTTTCGTCTTTTATACTTCCAGGTAATTTATTGTAATTTTTATGGACATTATTATTTGTATGTCTTTACCAATCACGGGACTATGGGAGTCCCGGACCTTTGGATGGCGTAGATGGGGCCGAAGCCAACACGCAGAGGCCCTTTAGACAAGTTTAATTTAGTAAAGTGATGGGACACCAATCGGCGATTGTCCCTGAGTTCAAACTATAAAAGTATGCTCCCACGGACAACCAACTCGCTCACTCGACACTTATGCAACACATCCACCCTTCGAGCATATAGCTCTTGCGACTCCACTCTGACCGGCCAATAAAGGCAAGCCAGAGGTGAGGGGTCTGTTCCTCGTCATTATACACTCCAGCCGGGCGGTGAGGCAAGCGTGAGGTGAGGAACAGGACCTACCCTCGGGAGCAATCAGGTCCGTGGTGTCGCCACTCACCAATGGTCAGACATGCTCTTGCCAGGTTTTTTTATTTGTAAGTACCTAAATTCACCTTAATAACACATTCCGAAAAATCTTCTGGCTACCTAACGAGACAAAAGATACATCTCTTCTAAGTTAGGACTAGGACGGACAGCGGAGGCATATTATTAGGGTCCCGTTGGTAACCCTTTAGGTACGGAACCCTGATAAAAGGAACGAATCTCACGCAAATGAATACGACATGAGAGTGACGTTTCAAACCAGCGTCTACTATAGTGACTCCCATAGCATGAATCTTTCGATTTGTTTTACCGATATCATCGTTCTTCACAATCGTTGCTCGTCATGTTGTCATTAGTCATAACTATTGAATTTTATAGGTACCGTTATTGGTCATAACATTCAATATGGTGATTGTATTGAAAGGTAGAAATTCAAAAGGAATATTTCAAATAACACTTACAAGAATGAAAATTATTAAAAGTGAAAAATAAATAAAGTAAAATATCTTTATTTTCAGAGAACTTTGATCCATAGTTGGTTAGTAGACAAAAGGAACTTAAGTACCTATGTCAGTGAGCATTTTAAGAACTAATAATTAAAACAAATTAAAAAAAAAACAGTTTTTTTAGTACATCATCATTTTGCCTATCCTATCGTGATTGGTCATAATCATAACATTAAATAGGGGAAGTATGTACAAAATGACATATAGTTTTGTTTTTGTATTATAACTTTTAATTGGTAGTTCACTGCACAGCCATAGCTTACATTAATCATCTTTGGTCCTTAATCTATCCAACCTAATAAACATTTTCAGTAAAAAATCAACAGAATAAAAAATAAAACATATTTAACTGAGATCAGTCATAATCCATTTTGTCCATATGCTTCGGACAAAATGACATATTGCTCATGGACAAAATGACATACAAATAAAAGGTACACAATTATTGGCATAATTCGCAAATGAAACGCTTAGTTCTTCTTGGAACATCGGCACAGGAAGCATGAGCCCAAAGCGAACATTGTAAGCACCGCAACCAGTCTTCTCCGGGCTTAGATCTTGAGTAGAGGTCGTTACAATAAATACAAGCACAATCCTCTTCGTCATCATGAGAAACGGTAGGAAAAGCTTCTTCCTCGTCATTGTCTTCGAACAATTTTTTGGTAGCTTGACGTTTTCTCTTTGCTTAGGGGTTCATTTTTGGATTTTACTTCCAACATATTAAGAGTACTAGTCAACACCAATGAGCTCTGTCGAGTTTTTGGTTTTCGTTTACCTTGGCCACTAATAAAACGTCCTTTTGGGACCGGAGATAGCACCTCAATGGGAGCGAGCATTGGTAGCATCAGCAGTCAAAGCATCTTCTTGACTGGAGTTTGCTTTTTGAACTTGAGATGAACTTTCAGCTTGTGGTTCGGTCGGTGCTGTTATTTCGGCTTTTTTTTTTTTTCAGGCAACGTTTCATGGAACCTTGGTTCATCTCGTGGTAATGCAGCCACAGTGACCTGACACGTATTTGTTACAGGAATAGAATCATCTACTTGATGCGAAGATTGTGCCGAAACCTGTCCAGACTCGACAGAGTTCATTAGTGTTGCAGGCTGAGAAGGCTGCTCATTGGGATTGTCTTCCAGCGGTATGTTTGTAGTTTCAGCGGGTTCGTACATATAATCCGGAAATATATCAGGGTTCAGCGGCCAGATACCTGTGCTTTTAAATCCGTGACATACATTTTGCACCGTAGCTGCCTTGCCATATGCTTATATAATAATAAAAAAGCTATGGACAAGTTGGACAAAATGACATACCTATGCCATTTAGTCCGTTATACATGTATGTTGTATTGTCCGTACACCGTTTTAAAACAATAAAATTTGAAAATAAATACACACAGAGCACTTTTCCTAAAAACAATATATTTATTATAATGATAAATGTTTAAGGAATGAAATAAATGCTAAGTTAATAGGTACAATAACAAAAAACTTACCATTCGAACAAAAACTTTGTCGGTATGAAAAAAACTCGCAACGTGTGAATACCTGTCTTCGCCCATGACACCCAGACGAATGAAAGTGATGCGTTCAAAATATGGCAGGTTATAGAAAACCAATATGGCCGTGATGCGACACTGTCAGTTTCGTGTTAAAGTCCGCCAAATTCAAAATAGACCGCCTGTGTCATTTTGTACATATATGTCATTTTGTACGTACTTCCCCTACCTATAGTAATTTCATAAGGAATGTAATATTATGTTGAATAATAAAATAATACAAGGATAAATAGTATTATGCACAAATGATATTATTATATACCTACTTTTTTGTCAGATGGTCAGGTTTTCAGTCAAGGACTCAGGGTTCCTTGGGCTGATAGTACCTATGCGCTCTTTCAACAATGCATTTTCTTCCAACACCAAAGACACTATTCCGCGTCAATTTTCATAGAAATCTCTCTTCAAGGCACTGGAGTCCTAAACAGCAGTAACTAATGTGATATTGTTACTTACAAACGTGATCTCCGCGGGGGGTCCAGTGACGTCAGCTATGCCGACGCCGACGCGAAGCGCACGCGCCGATGCTAGCAGGAGCAGAGTACAGATGGTGTGTAGAATCATCCTGAAAAATAAAAAAGCGAGCTTGAAAAAACCAGACTGTTGGAAACCAACTTTAAATCGTTATAAATCCTAAATGATCATTTAAAATGAAAAATGATGAAAGAAACCTAATCATTTTTAAATACCTATTCAAAGATACCCCACTTGTTTTCTTTTTTATAACACACAGCGTCTGGTGGTCGCCATATTGAATTTTGATAACTGTCTTATCTTTAGTCGGATCCGAGACGTGGGCGCTAACAATGGGCCTCATAAGAAAGCTCAAGGTCACTCAGAGGGCTATGGAGAGGGCTATGCTCGGGGTTTCT
The DNA here is from genome assembly GCA_927399475.2 of Acleris emargana. Lineage (NCBI taxonomy): Eukaryota > Metazoa > Arthropoda > Insecta > Lepidoptera > Tortricidae > Acleris > Acleris emargana. The sequence continues at coordinate 2,451,040 of OV656841.1, forward strand.
CTGCGTGATAGAATCAGAAATGATGATATCCGCAGGAGAACTATATAAGGTTACCGACATAGCCCAAAGAATAACTAAACTGAAGAGGCAGTGGGCGGGGCACATCGCACGCAGGACTGATGGCCGATGGAGTCAGAAGGTTCTTGAGTGGCGTCCGCGGACCCCGACACGAGCTGTGGGTAGGCCTTCAACAAGATAGAGTGACGACCTTGGGAAAGCGTTGGATGCGAAAAGCACAAGACCGGTCTGAGTGGAGAGCCTTGGGGGAGGCCTATGTCCAGCAGTGGACGTCTTTCGGCTGACATGATGATGATGATGATATCTTTAGTGACACTCACAAGATTATGACAAATCAATTGACATGAGAATCATAATAATCGGCTCACGCATTTAGTTTCTAGAGCGCCACAAAGAAACAAACATACATATATAGGCTGATAAACACATTACCCTCGTCCTTCGGCATTCGGATAATAAAGTATTTGCATTTACGTAATTAATCTTTTATTCAAATGATCAGTTTGTATGTTGATGACACGTAAGCCTAGTTAGTAGCGACTAGCGACCCTACGAAGCTTACGGTCCCGGGATCAAGTCCCGGTTAGGGCATATATTTGTTTGATAACACTGATGAGCGCGAGTATATGTTCCTGAGTCTTGTATGTTTTCAACGAGTATTTCTTGCTCTGTATAAGTATTGTCGTTATTGTTTCGTTACACCCAGAGCTCGGCTTTTATTCGAACACTACCTACAACATTTAACTTTCTATCATTCAATATGATAATTTTGTGGATACACCAAAAAGTTCCTTTTTTTTCGGGGTTTCAAGGTCGAATTTTGGTAACTTTAATAAAATAAAAATAAATCGGTATCAAATAGCCCCTAGACAATTAAAGGGTTAAATTACCCGAAATGGATAGCTAATGGCCTCTTCTATTCGCCTGTTTCTTTTAGACAACGCTCTACCAAACACCCTGTATAAAACAGCTGTCACTTTCTGACACGTATGAAGTATATTTTATCCACATATTATCACGCGATAAACGCAACTATACTAGGCCTGCAGGGCCCGTATTATGGCTGCCTTTATCGCGGTGCGGTGGATAAAGCATCCGTCACTCTCGCACTTACATGCTGGTCAGAGAGCGACAAATGCTTTATCCACTGGATGTAAGCGACAGAGCTATCTGAGTGATATCAATTACACGGTTCTGTCTCTTTCTCTCACCGTAAACTGAATTGCTTAATGCTTAGCCATATCATTGTATCCCCCGAGTATTAAACGACGTTTATTGACGTTCAAATGTAATCTGAATTCAACTCGCGCGCATCGCATCGACATTGACCGTCCCTTCCGCGCCACGTGAGGAAAGTGTTCCTGCTGTCGCCCTTGGGAATATGGAAATAGTTCTTGATCACTTGAGATGCGAGAGTTGTTGTAAATCGGAAGTAATCGTAGACAAAACAAGTCCAAAATTAAATAAAAAAATGAAAACCTGTCAGTTTCCGCCAAGGCAGAATTGGTTTTTAAGATTGGTATAGCGATATAGTAACGTTATGTATAACCTCTATTACTGCACTTAACCTCACTGGTTCGTACAATACCGCGATGACCTTCAATACCATTCCATGTAATACCTATGCATCATACGAGTCACCAGCTGCACAATTCTTTGATTTAGTGCATTAAAAGCACAAACCGTCACCCAGTATGCTATTCGTAACGTTATTAAAAAGTATTTCGGGTATTGTTATGATTTTGATTTCGCTGCGATGTTACATTTAAAACACTATGTAACGAAATATAGGTAGCTTTATGATTTTGATATGCGGTGGATGCGAAAAGCGCAAGACCGGTCTGAGTGGAGAGCCTTGAGGGAGGCCTATGTCCAGCAGTGGACGTCTTTCGGCTGACATGATGATGATGAGGGTCTGGTTTGGATAGCTATGTTTCGGTGTGGGGATAAGACAACCAATGGAATGACTACCATAGACGAATTCCATCTTGGTCCTCGGGTTGGCAACGCTGCAGTCTTGGGATTGTGTCTTGAAGATGCAAGGGACTGTAACTTCGAATCCCAGTTGCCACTAAGTGGCCTGTGTTGCTTTCCCTTCACCTCGTCCTCAAAAACAGCAAGTTAAGCATACACCGGTGGTGGTGAAGTGTTTACTCCGTGAGCAAACCTTTTGAAGGCACCTTTGTATGCTAAACAGTGGAAACCCTGCTTAGCAATTGTTTGTTCCCGCTCACCGCTCATGCGTGCCGCCTTTGCGCGTGCCCAAGCTATAATTAAATGCCTTATACCTTTTCCAATGAAGGTATTCAATAGAAAATCGAAAAGCATCCAATGTCGTACTAGTTCAGTGAAAGCGAAACTACTTGATTGGATTACTTCGCTCTTTACAAGGTTTCTCTAAACTTGCTTATACCTTTTAATTTCATATTGAGGCTGCAGATGATAGAGAAACTTTCAGCTGGTTTATGGTCGTTTTTGTCGATGATGTGACGTGGATTAATGTCACTTTCTGACCAGAGAGAGGGCTTATGGCCTATCATCATTATCATAATTATCAGCAGCAAGACGTCCACTGCTGGACAAAGGCATTCCCCAAGGTTTTCCGAAACGATGGGTCCTCTGCTGCTGTCATCCAACGGTTTCCCGTGACCTTTATCAGATCGTCAGTCCACCTTGTGGAAGGCCTTCTTCGTCTCCCGGTTCGCGGTCGCCACTCTAGAACTTTCCTGCTGCAACGGCCATCGGTTCTACCGAAGATTCTTAGCATCCCCCGCCCCGCCATTACAGGCCAGGAACACCGAAGCCGCCAAGCTCAAGACTGAAATCCTAAGACTGCAAATGCGTTGCCAACCCTGAGGACTAAGATGCTATGCTATTCCTTTGTGCTACTCATTTCACCGGTTGTTTTATTCCAGCACCGGGACACAACAATGCAACTGCTCTTGGCGGCAGATTAAAGGATAACAAAGCGATCTAGCTACCATACCATGACCACCACCAAGGCCATGTGTGTGAGCGACACACATGATCCTACCACCACTACAATAATTTTTATACCTTGTACCTGTGACAGATTTGAAATTTTAAATTTCACGCGAACTTTGTTCCAACCAATTGAGCAGTCAACTATATTCCTATATGAGAAAACGATCGTTAACAAATGGTATTTCGTCGGTGAAACTGCAAAACCGCGTAAGTAACATTTTAAATAAGGAGCAAAATGAACCTTTTTATTAAGACTGTAAGCACACACTGACAGAACACGATTAGCTAAATTTATAAACGATAACGATGCCGCGTTGTTTGCTTGAAACGATGGAGCTGAACCGCGAAAATTTCTGCTATTATTATTAATTGTACATTTTTAAATGAAAATTAATTTTAATATGTCATAAATTGTACCTTTTTAGAAAGCTTATGAATTGAGCAAACTATTCCTGTCATTTGTACGCGAAGTGTCATACTTTTTTTTTTAGTTATGCTTTAAAATGTTACAAAATTTGGAAAATAATTAGTAGATTTTTCACCTTAAAATCCTTTTATTTGCAAATCTTTGCATTTTTTTGGCATTTTTTATTATTTTTCGTATTCAGTAATGTATTGGCTATTTGAAAAATGCTTTTTTTTATTTCTAAATTACGAAGTTTTTACACAATGACTAGTTTTAGGCCGAAAGGCGGGTATTTTTTAAAAATTCTAAAAACGTGAATAACTCGATAACCAATGAGTTTTGACCTGGTTGATTGGACTTATATCGTTACAAATGAGCTGTAGAATTACCCCTTTCAAGGGATACGGCGAATTTCCAGTCACCCTGTATACGTTGATGATGTACTAGGCAGGTAAATCCAAACAAAAAATCACCATGTACGGAAAGAGATGTCACATTAGTGTACAAAAAATGGTAGGTGTCGCTGACTCACAAATGTCAAAAAAAAAGTTTGAAATGTTTGACATCCAAAAACACCAAATTAATGTTGACCTAGAGATATCTGGTTTTTCGCAAAATTATTCCTCTTTAAGCCATTAATAACATACGTTAAACACAAAAGAAACGGATCAGTAGTTTTTAAGATATTTAGAAAAGTAAAAAAAACTTTCAACTGACATTTCAAGGAAACTGTCAATAATTATGACATGAAACTTGGCAGATTAATAACTGTCATTATGACCAATACATAGGATATACTCATTGGCTAATAACGCCAGGGGCATTTTTTGTTCCCTTACCCGGCTAGGTATAGCCTATAACATAATACTAAATCGATTATATTTCCTTTATAAATCTTATAGGAAAACGAAAAAAAAAATTGATTCCTTTTACGTCATTATTATTGTTTCGACACATTTTAGTAAATTATATATACTATGACATACTTGTGACTTTGCTTGCGTAATAAAATAAAAAATAACGATACCTAGGATTGATTTCATTTGTTGTACATAGTAATTTAGGAGATTTAATAATAATGATTTATGCCCAAAAAGGAATCTGCCGGAACAAGAATATGCCGAAAACGGAATACATACGTCCAAACGAGAATGTGCCGAAACAAGAATATGTCCAATCAGGAATACGAAGAAAACGGTATCAATCAAAAAAAAATATTCGATTTTAATAATTAGCAACATCACTAAATTCGCCAAATGATATACGTGTCACAGGCACAATAAGATACGCAAAATATTATAAAAAATACTATTCACCGGCTGTAAACTCAACGCTGATCTTTCGTTAAGACCTGTCAAATCCTATCCTAATCTAAGACTTATTACAAGTTCAGACTCATTCATCCAACAGTGACCCAGTTCATCGATAGACTCCATTCCACCCGGTCAATGACCGCGCGGGCCAACCTTGGACATACTTAACGCATTCTCTGAATAACCCATAACAGTGTCAAAAATGCACGCAACAGACAATTATGGGCGCTTAATTTATTAACAGTTTCAGTGCTTAGAACTCCATAATGAGGTACATATTGCTTGGAAATATTTAAGGCTGGTTGGTACTGATTGTTGGAATGGTAAATTAGTCTCCTTGAATTCACGGTATTTTCCTTGCAATGCGTTTTAGATGTGTGTTAACGATCTGAATGACGTTATTCAGAAAGATTCCGATAGAGTAGTAAGTAGGTACTAATTTAGTCTAGATTGATCTAATGCAAGTTTGATGGAAATCGATTAGACCGTTTTAGAGCTATCAGCTCTAACCTAGGCATAGGTATAAGGTTTAAAGACTTAAAATGTGATGTTTCTGTCAAGACTTTTCGTATTTTTAGTTTTTGACATTAAATGTAATTAGATAATTTGAAACATTTTTCAAGAAAAACTGGTAAAGTGTTGCAAAATAATTATGAATAAGTACTTAAGTACATTAAAAAGTAAATTACTAAAAAACCTAAATTACTGTGTTTAATATTTTTTCAATAGAGTATTTTTTGAACATTCAAGCGACGACAGAGTTTATTCTGCGGAGGTCAAGATAGTTTCTGAGCAAAATTTGAGTACGGGATCCTAACTTGCATGATATTAATTTATTTTATTTAGTATTTTACTTTAAAATGTTGCAGTCTGTAAGAATACAACGAACCTTGAACTTGAGGGGAGCGACCTTAGCGTCACGCACGATGCACTCTTGTTCTCTTTACAAAAGTATTTCCTTGTTCCAGAAACTTCGACCGAGACTGAGAGCATTATCTACCGACGCCTGCGATCGTGGTCTAGGAGCTTGTATTAGTCTAATTGTTTATGAATTGCATGGATCAGGACATTCAGATCTCATGGTTATGGGATGGATGACACACTCTTATATTAAGTCTAGTTTTACTACTAACAAGTAGATTTTTTTTAAAGTGCACAAATTATCAATCATTTGAAATGCAGCTAATGATATTGCGAAGTAAAACGAAAGCAGCATAGAGTTGGATGCACCAGGTTTCACAAGTGCACTTTCAACATGCGGTTGCAGACGGTGCATTGCCGTTTAGCCAGTCTAAATAGTGAATTTTCGTACGCACGGAAGTGACATATTAGCCATATTTAATTATATTATATTTTTTGAACTAGATAGATATCTGGGGAGATTGGCCTTTGAAGTTGAATATTGTAATGTGTTTATAATGGGTCCAAACCGGTAGTCCTAAAATGGTTTTTACAATAGAAATGGTTTTATTTTAATTATTATTAAAAACTAACCCAACCTAACCTAACTTAACCTAATCTGCACAATAGACGTTTATTAAATTCAACAATGTCAGCCTAAAAGGGTGTTATGCCAAACGATTTTATGCGAAATGATACATTATGCGTAATAAAATTATGCGCTTCAAAGGAGTCCCGGTTATAATCTTTGCCTAGACGCCTAATAGCATATTTTAATATCCACCATGTTATATTGTATCATTCAAAAACCATTTAGAAACTATTCATTTATTGATTTAAATTTAATATTATGAATATTTTTGAATAAAACTGTGGTTATTTCTGTACATGTTTCAAACCAGAGCAAGTATAAGAATACCTTCAAGTCCTTACGAGAGAAAACCACTAAAGCACATGTTTTATTAATCGTGGATGGAATATTCAAACGCTCATTCATGCGGGTGTGTATCTTAGAAGGTATTTACTATTGTCATATCAAGTATTTATTCCCTAACCTTGTTCAGTCACCTTTAAGACTCGAGACGTTTCGTAAAAATATGTAAATCGTATTACACAAGTAATATTTATGCGCGGTCTCCTCGTTAGTCAAGGTCAACGTTACCGAAATTATTTTCATATTTACCTATATTATGATTAAGAATTGCCCAAGACTCCATCGGCTACTTTTTATCCCGGAAAATTGGACAGTTCTCAGTGAGTACCAATAATGGACTACTAGTACTACTAACGCGCTTCAATCCTTTTCAGCTACTATGAAAAAGCTGTTACACCTACTTTAAATTCATAATATACTTGTGGGAGGACCTTGTGCAGGGTCCGTCCGGATTGGTACCACCGGCTTATCCATTAACCTACCGCCAAGCAGCAGTGTTCGCATTGTTGTGTTCCGGTTTGGGGATAAGACAGCCGGTGAAATGACTAGCATAGAGGCATTCCATCTTAGTCCTCAGGGTTGGCAACGCATTTGCAGTCTTTTGAATGCGAATGTCTATGGGTCACAGTTTCCACTTACCATCAGGTGGCCTGTGCGTTCGTTTGCCTTCCCATGCCATAAAAAAAATAGATTAAGTACTGCCCCAAGCTCACGGAACTTTTTATAATGGTCTTATTCCCTATGTTGTAAGAGTTCCGTTAGTTTAGGGCTAATACTAAATAAGGTAAGGTGGGGGAAGATAAAAAAAGGGGAAAGATTAAAAGTCTCACATAACTCCCTAATTGGTTTAAATTTTTTAGTGCTGGTATCATCCATTAAGCCGCCATTTTGTTACGATCCGCCGCACATTCGCCAGTGACCGCTCGGAGTAAGTAGACGTGTGTTATGTGCTATTTTGTGAAGGTCGGCATTTCGTGGTGAATTCATCGATTTTCAATCTTACCCCGTGTTTCATAACTTGATTAATAAGGGGAGTATAAAAGTTCTGACTGACTATTTATGTGTTATTTGAGATTCTATTTTTATTTACTTCTGCTAGGTGTTAATCTAGGCTATTAATCATATGTTGAGATTTACAAGAAGTTTCCATCTTTACCCAGCCAATTTCGCTGGGGTAACATTGAAATAGTAATGTTTCAATCTTCCCCCGTTTTCGAAAGTCATAGAAAAAGACACATATTCTCAAACTTTGCACTTAAAAAAATAATTAACGTAAGGTTTATTTTCTGACCTAATATAACGATAAGATAAATAGTAACTAAGAAGTGTTGTGTGAAACTATTGTGTGGAATCAATAATAAATCTGTATTTTTTTGTTTGGAGAGAAATAAACCTCTTAAAGTTTACTAGAAGTAGATACTTATTTGGATTTCTAATATTATAAATGTAAGTAACTAAGTATTTGGTATATTTTTGTATTTTAAATGTGTCTTAATTTGTTACACTGATTCATATTTATTTTCTAATATTTTACATGTAAGTGGCTTAATTTGTGACAAAATTAGTCATGCTGCAAGAAAATACTTACTTTTTTGTATTCATTTCTTTTATAATATAAATAATTGTTTCCATGCAACTGTTATTTTAATTCCAAACTGATCTTCTTAATATAAAAAAAAAATGTGTTTACGTTTTTTTATATGAAGAATATACAATAAAAAGTTTGAGTATCACTGTCGTTTTCCCTGTGAAGCGGGGTAAGAGTAAAATACTTTTTTTTTCAACTGCACTTTTCTTGTTACCTATCAGGAATATTTACGCAAAAATCATCTGTATCTGTTAAGCGTAAGGAATTCTATACAATAACGAGCAACAGTAACCGTTTGCATTCATTTAAAAGACTTTAGACACTATGTCAATCTGACCCCTCGACCATTCCATCTTAACCCGTCAATTTTTTAAACAAAATTTGATTTTATTTTATTATTTTTATATATTAGAATAGGCGTAACCGAGTTTTATCGACAGATTACAAAAATATAGCCCTTGCTCATACCTACCAATTTATGCAATTGAAAGGAAGTAAATAGTTTTTTATTTTACGAGGGTTTTAACACAACACTATCCATCTCATCAAAAAAACATTCAATCTTACCCCACCTTACCTTATAAATATCTTTTATTATTTTATATTATGAATAAGATAGGGAACATTTTATTTCCCATATCCACCCTGCTATTTTTGTAAAATGTGATTACAGAATTTATAGACAAGTTTTTAAAGTTGGTGCTCTGCCTACCCCACTCTAGGATTACACGCGTTAAGGTATGTCTTGCTGTCTGGTACTCAATCTACATGTACAATTCGTAGTCGTAACACCTAACCTTGCCTGTTATTCATACGACAGATCAAGATGTAGTAATTCCATTCTTTTGTCCAAAACTCAAGCCATCATTTCTCGCCATGATGCAATTAACATTGACATAGTTGCGTTGCATTTTCATGTTTTAAGTAATTTATGTGCATTATTGAAATATGGACCACAAATTACACTTTGCATGAAGGCTAGCTGGGGAATCAGATCAAGGGTAGCTGGAAGAGATCCCTTAAAGCTCGCCTTTTTAATTATTTATTTTAAAATCTTTAATGTAAGTAATGTTTTTCTTTATCTTTTGGGCAATAAAGTATTTACATAGATACATATCCTCTGAGTCAAATATTCCTAGAAGTTAAGTTACATACATAACTTCACGCCTGTCTCCCAATGGGGTAGGAAGAGACTATGGAACGCCAGGTGCACCGATCTAAACATACAACTTTCGCTTCCTCTACATTCATCAATCTCTTCTTCATCTCTTCAAGTTAAATTATATAGAATTTCTCTTGACTCATGAGATGTTTTTTAAATTTAGGGAATTTCTTGCCAGTGCAATGCTACACCTGAAATATAATTTATAATGTATACCGATATCGTTTGCTACAATCAGTCGATTAGTTATCAATACTTTATTGATCGCGCCCTGCTTTCCTTTGTCCCATTTAAAACTCTTATCAGATAACAACACCAGATTTGATCAATGACATGTGAAAAATACCAAAATATAATTTTTGCCAAATATCTATCTGTTCATTCAAACAGTGCCCTTAATTACGTTCTTTGTTGGATTGGAACTGACAAAAACGAGACCATCCCACTCCATCCTGTCGTAAGCAAGACATTCTGTTCCACGCATTACATGATAACTTACAGTCTCAAGTGTTCCTTGTTTTTCATAATGGTTTATTTTTAGCCAGTATGTTTGCTTATTGTTAGTCACACCGTGTCTGTCGCACCGTTTAGATATAGTTGAGTACACGATATTTTAATATATCACATCACATCACATCACCTTGATACCGAAAAAATACAGTATTCCCGTCGGATGACAACAACAACCAGGACGAGGTCGAGGGCAGAAACTAGTATTTAAACTACACTCAGGGGCAAAAATAACGGGTCAGAGTGCGTTTTTCATACAAACGAGGCTATTTCGAAACCTTAGTTCCTTTCCAGGGGTTGTTTTAAGTGAGGTTTAAAGGTGGATACTCCGAGGTTCAATAGAGGAGGTCAGAAGTTCTTAAGATACCTAACTTATCGCACAATCAGTTAACACCACTTTAGATGTTTTTCTGAACATGTACAATTCCGGCGTTAGCCGCAGATTCAATCATTGGGTATACTAAGCACTCTGGAAGTCCTGTATTGATGCTCGGGTATCAGATTTCACTAAAAGCATCCCCTGGCAAGGAACCTAGGCTTCGAAATAGCCTCTATACTATGACAAACGCACTCTGACCCGTTATTTTTGCCCCTGAATGTACTAAACACGTCACTTTTTTAATTCTCTGATATTCTAAGCACTCAATAGGTCCTACTATTAGAATAATTTTAAGGATACTTCTTAGATAATTCTGTTATACATACATACATACATACCTTCACTCCTTCATTCCCAGCGTGGGGTTGGCAGAGCTACAGAATTACCAACAACTCCAAAAACTTGTTGATAACTCTTTTATTGATTTATTAAAGTAAATCGCGACGAAATCCTAATAAGCATAAAAATCGCACACAGCTTACTTATGTATACCTTCCATGTTTTCTATTTGTGTCTAATAGGGAATATGCATGGATTTTAAAAATCGCATTACTCATCAAAATATGAAAATACCGTAAAATCACCAAAACGGAAATTAAAATTAAAATCGGTCAAGAAATACGGAAGTTATATGCATTTCAAACTTCTAATTGGACAGAGAGATCCGATGTGCACCGTGACGTCATTGTGCACTGCGGCCATATAAACTCCATGTAAAATTCCGTTTTACTAGAAAGAGATAGGAACAAATCTTTGTTGGCTTATATCTTGGTTATTTTTATAGTTATTCAAAAAATGTTTTTTGTGATCTGTTTGTTACATGAATCAGCTTCAATTGAAGCTGTAAAAAAAAAACATGCATATTCCCTATTGCATTGTAACTAGATCCAAGGTGGAGTTACTGGAGTCTACTGCGCAGACGCGGGTTCATACAAAGCGGCGGAGCTGCGCGGAGGCACGCGTCACCCGTTGCTATGGATACGCGCCAGCGTTTGTGAGGCCGCATTTTGCTACTGCGTAGGGATAGTTGCATGCCAGTTATGATTCTAAAATGTTTCAGCAGATATAAAGCCTAGGACTTGATGACTTCTACCTCTACCTTTTCGTTATCCGATCGACTTCAGAATGTACCACTCTATGCTCGGATAAGAAAACTGCCCAGCCACGAAGCCGGTTAGGAAATTAAGACGGGATGTCATGGACGTTTTTTTTATTATCGCCCTAAAATGTCTTAAGAAAATGTTTGCAAAAATGGTTAGCAATGTAACTTCTTAACATAATTTTGAACAATCATGAATCACTTTGTTTTTCAATGTGTTATCACTGTTTGGGTGTTTAATCAAAGATAATTGGTGCAAAGAATGAGTTTATTGTTCTAAAAACATTGTTTACCTTTGTTACCTTACCTTTGTTGTAATTTGTCTCAACTACTCATAAGGATCCAATTAACAATACTCAAGTTATCGTCTAAAAAACATACAAACATGCCTGCAAATAATCTAAATGCCCATTGAGCTAGGTTTTTTTTTAAATAACGTCTACTTTTGGTTACTTTCGAGTTTTGTTTTCGTTAATTTTGGAACACCTGTAAAAATCGGTTGACACAAAATGACATTTAAGATCATAACTTTCATAAGGTCACTGCCACGAATTGTTGTCAGCCTAGAGACCTCAAGTTCACCCGCCGAGTTGTGCATTCGGATCATTTCATACAGAATACAAGGTTATTTCTTTTATTTACGCCAATTATGTATTTATAATTTTGAGTAACCAGACCGTTAACATGGCAAAGTTATTCGACTAAGGAAGCGCGTAATTGGATGGAACTCAATAGGATTTGTGTAACATTACGGAATCAACATCCTGTTGACGAGTTGAGTGAGTTGGTTAAATTGATAGGTGAACGAATACCTAAGTACATATAGGTATGTACCTAAGTCTGGGCTAGCATTGTACCGACGAAAAACTTGTTTAATTGTAAAGGTATATGTTTAGTTAAGTTAAGTTTAGTAACTTACATAAGAATTATTTTTTTTCATTCTCAATAATGCTCTCAAAACTCACGTCCAAGAGTTTTCTTAGTAATTCTAAGAATGTTCTGCAACTTACTTATTGCTGGTCTGAGGCTCTATTACACATTGTTTGACCAGTGTATTTAAACGAATAATTTGGTACTTCTATAGTTTAGTTAAATAACAATCTAAAGGACACGTGCATTTTGCAAGTGTATTGTTTTGGTTTCTAATAAAAAGAAAAACTTGTCTGGATACTATAGTATGACGCGTCTTGTTATTTTAATTAGTTCAGTGGCTGCCGTGGAACAATAACTTACAATTTCATATCATATTATACACCTACAAATACTACAAACTCCGTAAAGAAATAATCTACTTCCAAATAATTTTACTGGCAGTATTTTTCACATAATAAAAATTAACGAGCATAGGTATTTGTTTTACTCACCTAATGCTTATTAAATAACCACCGAACCAATATTATCCTTCTATAATCTAAACCACAGCACAATCCAATTAAAAACAATATTTAAACCACATTACAAACAAACAAAACAAAACGGAAACACTTTTTGAACTGTCACATTTTCCCGCCGAAAACCGACATTTAAAAAGTAAAATATCGTTTGCGTTCCGATTTACACTATTGAATTAATTTAAATTTCGCGTTCTCAATTAACCCTTTCAAAGCAAGGTCAATTTCATTTGCATTTACGATGTATATTAAATAATTGAACGAACGTGTGGCTTCGGTCGTTGTGTGAGACCGACTAAACTGACTTAACTGACTGAATCGCAGCCGATGTTATTGGAAGCAACGGCAAATGTTTGGTCCAATGTTAGTTCCAAATAGGATTAGCCTTTGTTTACACGTCTGACTATGATCGTTGGAAAAAAAACAGTGTTTGTTAATGATATCATAATGATAAATAGTCCTCTATTTACACAGAGACCAAAGAGTTTTGTTAACATTCTGAATGATCCTTTTACGGCTAATATTAACCTCAAATTTCTGGTGTGATATACTCGTACCTACATAGATCTAGATTGGTAGATTTTTAGTCTTCATTACAAGCTGTTTGTTTGTACGTTCAGTTCAAACTTCAAACTCATGCAATTCGATTTGAAACTAGTTCCCGTTATTTGGGAGATGACAATGCAATATTTGTGGCGTCATGGAGTTGATCTGATGATGCAATTGGAAAATGGTAACAGGCTCTCCAGTATACTTACTATATCTACCTAGTTTTAACGCGTAGCAGATGTTGACAAGTAAAGTCGGCAAAAAAAACATAGCATCATCATTTCAGCCTCGAGACTTCCACTAGGCTGCTGCCTCCTCCCCCTGGTTTGCTAAAAAGACCACCCTGTGCCACTTGCATCTATCGGTTTCCCGCAACCTTAGTCTCTTCGTCCTTCCACCTTGTTGAAGGAGCTCCCTAGTATTATAGAGGAAGGTATTCCAACTTAGTTGTTGGGGTTAGCGGTGGGTTTGCAGTCTTAGGATAGCAGTTCAAAATTTAGAGGTTGGAATTATACATACATACATTAAATCACGCCTGTTTCCCAGAGGGGTAGGCACAGACCACTTCTTTCCACTTGCTATGATCTTGACAAATCTCTTTCACTTCTTCAACATGTATTGGAATTATAAATATAAAATAAACTAGCGGCCCGCCAGCGGCTTCGCCCCGCTGCAAATTTCTGACTTTTCCGGTGGATCTTTCAATTATTTTCATTCCTACAAACCTTGTCCTGACAATGACGAACACAACAAAAAAGAAATCAGCCAAATCGGGTCAGCCGTTCTCGAGTTTTGCGCTTAGCAACACGCAATGAATCGCGAATCATTTTTATTATATAGATTACGGTGTTTTATATTCAACCCCCGAGAATGAGAAAAGGGGTAAAAGTTCGTGTGAAAATTTCGCCATTTCTAAAGATATTTTTTTTTACATTTACCCATGAAGGGGTTAATGGAGGGGATGGAGTTTGGGCATTTTCAACGTTACATACATAAAGTAGTACCTACCTAAAATAGAAAAAGGATATAAAAGTAATTCAGGGTAGTATGAGAATAGAGTATGTTTAGGGTTCCGTAGTTAACAAACCCTTATAGTGTCGCCAGGTCCGTCTGTGCGTCTGTCCGCGGTTTAACTTTGAGACTCTTGGTACCTACTAAAAAGCTGTAATTTGGCGTAGTTTTACATTGCAATTACGCTGATAAAGTTAATACATCTTCTTCTTTCTTCTAATATATAAAATTTCCATGTCACAATGTTAGTTACCGTACGAAACGGCTTGACCGATTCTTATGAAATTTTATATGTATATTCAGTAGATCTGAGAATCGGACAACATCTATTTTTCATCCCCCTAAATGTTAAGGGTGGTCCGCCCCTAAATTTTATATACATGGTAAAACAACGTTAGCCGGGTCAGCTAGTTATGACATAAAGTTAGGTACAGCTATCATTGGATAAGTAGCTCTTATAGTAGATTGTTCAACAAGGGACTAAAACAAGCCATAATGACACGAGATGTTTAGCCACGCGAGCGAGCTTGCGAGCGAAGGTGGCTGTAGCTCGAGTGTCATTATGGTTGTTTAGTCTCGCGTTAAACACTCTACTTTTCACTTTGAATGCGAGGAAAAAAACGACGTTCTAAACAAAATTACAACATTTATTATAAAAAAGTTTCTAACAATTAAAACTAACAATTAGGTATCTTATTATTACTATCGTTAATCTAACATTAATAAAATAAAAGTAGCTAACCAAATGTACGATATATTAAAAGTGCAATTATACCTTATTATTTCGTTGATGTTTTAAATGCTTGCATATTTAGCCAACAGATTCAAACTTGGAAACCATTTTAAAAGTAATTGGACCACGCATAGTAAAAGAGTTCGGCCTTAATATGATTAAATAGATTCATATTCGTAATAATTAATCGTGTTTCACAAAATTGAATCCTTTTTTTTATATATTTGCACAGTTGTCATTTTGAGGTTATTTCGACACCCAAAAATATGGTCAATACACAATCACTGAAAATGGCGATAATCCTCCATTCACAAACACCGTGATTGGTTGTTTAAGGGTTTCCAAAGTAAATTAAAAAAAAAATACTTTAATCCCTAGAGATTAATAAGGAGCTTTAGTCCCGATTCGCAGAGATTTAAGTAGCATTTTAAGAGCATGAGAAGTGAAAAGGATCATTATTATTTATCTTGCCAGGACCGTCGAGAACATATTGAACTAATCACGTAAACGTAGCCCGTATTCGGTCGCCGACTGTGTATACAGGCCAGAGGGGTTATTATGACGTATATTATAACTATGCAGTTCATTTTACGGCGAGCGTAAGGGACAGAGCTATTGCAGTTATATAGCTCTGTCCTTTTCTCTCAGCGTAAAATGAACTGCATTGCTACATCATAATAACCCCTCAGGTCGGTCAAAAAGAATTTCACCGACGCTTTCGGTCACCGACCCATGTACTTAAAGAGGCCAATTCGATCACAAACTTATTTATTTAGTGCTATAAGTATAGTAACCAACAAGGCCGCAAAAGATGCATAACGCTAACGGCGTTACTTATAAAAGTGGAATAACCGTGGAGTAGCTAAACCATACATGCAGCGCTAGTAGATTCACTCCATATAACCGACGTGTAAAAGAGCCCTCATTTACTGAATAAATATTTAGAATTTTGAATTTTGTCATTATTTATTTATTTACCCCCTTACTAATAATGGTTGTATAGTGGTGGTATAGCTATACAATGTTTTGTCCTTATCTGTCACTGTGACATTTGAATTTGACAGATAAGGACAAAACATTGTATAGCTATACCACCTCTATACAACCATTATTAGTAAGGGGGTTAATCTTTATTGCACAAAAATACAAATTAGAGTACAGTCTGTGAGCACTTAGAAGAGCCTTCGGTTTGGTACTTCTCTCTCACTCGCTCTCATACGATCTTATTAAGAGCAAGTGAGAGAGAAGTACTAAACCGAAGGCTCTTCTAAGTGCTCACAGACTGTACAATGGCATTCTATACCAGTTGACATTTGCGCAAATCAGTCATTTTTTGTAAGCGGTGCAATATTGGTTGACTTATATGTCATTGTGACATTTGGATTTGACAGGACAAAGCATGGTTTAGCTACTCCACGGTTATTCCACGTTTTTATCTACCTAACGTCATAAATGTATTAGATATTTTATATTATTATTATTATGGCATGGAGAAGGCCAACCCGCACAAATGCCACCTGATGGTTAGTGGCATCTGTGACCCATGCACATATGCATGCTCAAGACTACAATCTTAAATGCGTTGCCAAACCTGACTAACATGGAATATCTCATGCTAGTCATTTCACCGGTTGTCTCATCCCCACACCGGAACACAGCAATGGGAACACTGTTGCTGGGCGGCGGTCAAGACGGTGGTAGCGATCCGGACGGATCTTACACAAGGTCCAACCAACGGTGTCCCCTTATTTGACAGACAGAAATTTCTCAGAATATTGTTTCACAGAAAATGTTTCATATAAGTAGGTACTATTTGGTTCTTGTATTTTTGCTTCAAATATTTTTTTTCTTAAACTATTTACTTGAATGAAACATATTCCGCAGAAAATCAATTCAATGAATTTATTAATTATTTTTTTAAATTTATCAAACTTATCAAAGAATATATATTTTTTAAGAATATTGCTTGGTCAATGTATTTTTTCATAATATTTTATTTCAATGAAAGTAAGTGTAAAAAGTCGTGGGAAACTATATGTTCTGTGATTATTTTTTGTGAAACAAAACGAAATTACTGTCTGCATAATAAGGGTACACCAATAATAACAAAATCAATACAACATTAGTAGATTGTTCAACAAGGGACTAAAACAAGCCATAATGACACGAGATGTTTAGCCACGCGAGCGAGCTTGCGAGCGAGGGTGGCTGTAGTTCGAGTGTCATTATGGTTGTTTAGTCTCGCGTTAAACACTCTACTTTTCACTTTGAATGCGAGGAAAAAAACGACGTTCTAAACAAAATTACAACATTTATTATAAAAAAGTTTCTAACAATTAGGTATCTTATTATTACTATCGTTAATCTAACATTAATAAAATAAAAGTAGCTAACCAAATCTACGATATATTAAAAGTGCAATTATACCTTATTATTTCGTTGATGTTTTTAATGCTTATTAGCCAACATATTCAAACTTGTTAACCATTTTAAAAGTAATTGGACCACGCATAATAAAAGAGCTCGGCCTTAATATGATTAAATAGATTCATATTCGTAATAATTAATCGTGTTTCACGATATTATTTCTTTTTTTTTATATATTTGCACAGTTGTCATTTTGAGGTTATTTCGACACCCAAAAATATGGTCCATACACAATCACTGAAAATGGCGATAATCCTCCATTCACAAACACCGTGATTGGTTGTTTAGGGGTTTCCAAAGTAAATTTAAAAAAAAATACTTTAATCCCTAGAGATTAATAAGGAGCTTTAGTCCCGATTCGCAGAGATTTAAGTAGCATTTTAAGAGCATGAGAAGTGAAAAATATATTATTATCTTTTAGTATAAGGGTTATATGATAAATAATATGGTATGATTCGTCCGTTCCACCGACACGTTGTTGAGAGAATCACTAAGTACCCTGAACCGACTCGAATAGGTTAGGTTAGAAGGCATTTTTTTTTACATCCCTTGACTTGTATAAGATGATTTTATTGTTATTAAGTCATATATGAACTAAATAACAATGAGAACTAATAATATTTAATTTGAAATTATATGATATGAAAAAGTTAACATTGAAATTCATTTAATTTAAAAATCGAAGATTTAAATGTCTTCAACGTAATTCTTCTACAAATTGATTATTCTATGAAATGATAATACGAGTTTTTTTTTACGAGAAATGAAATTCTAAACAGCTTCTGTCCGTAAAATAACGTACAACCCCAACCAACACTCGACCACCATCACGATTGACGTAAGATGATCTACCGAGTCGATCATTATGTCAGCTGATCAGTTTTCAAAAATACATACAAACACGTTAGCGTTAGAGGGATGCCACGCGAGTGTTGGCTTGGCTGTGCGTTGCGTCGCGCTGCTGTGATTTGAATATAGAGCGACGCAAGTGTTTCAAACGCATCATGTGGCATGTTGTTCCAATTTATACGTAGAACAACGCACCGGCAACGCTCGTGTGGCATCTGATGCATCTTGTCTACCCCCGGCCTTACGCTCGTTCCCCAAATACAACTTCACACATTGATTTTCGGAAGGAATCGATCCCTAATCAAAATTAGCGTATGTGTCTATAGCCCTGCCCTTTTCGACAAGAATGTCACATCTATTCTCTAACTCTTATTGCAATATCAGCCATATTAACTCCACGAAACGTTAAAATTACGTTAATAATGTGTAGTTCTTTTTAAACGAGGACTGCGCGCGCGGCAGCTGCGCAGATGTCACCCTATTTTTGGGACGCAAGCTCAGGATACATTAGAGCAGGCAAAAAACTATCACGATCATTCGAGCTTTACGTTTACGCGTGTGTAACCGCTGTACTCAGAAAGAGAGACAATATACACGTTCCTTTTTCAAACTTGTGTATGAAAAATCGACATTAACTGCCGCACTCAGAGACGTCAATTAAAAATGCTTGTTTAGTGACGTGTTGTCTTATTCTATTGCTAGCAAAGAAAGTGACAGCAGCAACTTTAATCAAGCATTAAATTTAATTGTCGTGTCTGAGTGCGGCAGTTAGCAACGACTTTATCGTCATTAACAGACTGAGTGCAGCCGAATGTGTAATAAAAAGCAAGCTTGTGTTTCAAAGTTAACATGGTTTAAAAATGTAAAATACGCAGGATATACTGAAATTTCATACATTTTTCGCGGCAGCTGCATTCATCTTGATTTTTTGAAATCGCCTTTCGCGACCTTGGTCGGACCAGGATCTGGTTTGACCGTGTAATGGCTGCCAAGCTGCCTTACTGCAGCAACGTTGGGTATCGGATGTTGGGAACAAATGCATAGATATCGCGATCTACTTGCTTGGCATATACAGGCATAACAGTCAGTATGTATGTCATCATTAGACCCCGCTATCGGAGGTGCAAAATGGTAGCTATCAAGTTCTTAGGGATGGGTAATAATATTCATGATGCCGATATCGATATTCTTACTTTTTCTGTACAATTAGTTTTATATATGTACCTATACCATTTTTTAGACTACAATTTAACTTTTTATTTTTTGAATCCATGATAATCAATGTCATCAGAAATGTAAATAAAAATAAATAGGGCTCAGATATATTGGGTTTATTGTTGAATAAATTCATCGTGACTGCACTAGATTATTGCAGAGAAACTGAAAAAAATACTGATCGTTCATTAACAATACGATATCCCTTTAAGAGACATTTATTATTATTTAATTTTTAATTAATTTATGAATGGTTCGTGCTATGAAGATAACGATAATTTGTTAGTAATGATGAAATATTGAAGAATTTTATTTATACATACATACATACCTTCACGCCTGTAATCCCAGAGTGGGGTAGGCAGAGCTACAGAATTACAACTTCAAAAAGTTGTTGACAATTCAGCAACCACAATTTGCACAAATAGGCTAAGATGTTTACCAGCGTATTAGTGACAGGTTGCAAGCCCATCGCCTAACAGTACTACAAGCCTATATTCCCTTAGTCGCCTCTTACGACATCCACGGGAAGATATGGAGTGGCACTATTCTAACCCGGCAACCACCAATTTTATTTATAGAAATGAAAAATGTTTAACACATTTATTTTGTAATTATATAGTCCTGTTTTATTAAATAAACACGTTTAATAAAAGTCCTAGACTCTCATTATGGCAAAGAAAATATATCGATATATAGCTATAATTATCGACATATAGCTATATAGTATTTCAAAATAATTTTTACCCATCCCTAAGAACTTGACAGCTACCATTTTGCACCTCCGATAGCGGGGTCTAGTCATCATCATCATCAAAGCCGAAAGACGTCCAGTGCTGGACATAGGCCTCCCCCAATTTTGGGGGGGAAAATGCCGTAGTCGCCACGCTTGGCAGGCGGGTTGGCGACCGCAGTTATACCATGTAGTCCGCGGAGGACGCCGCTGCCCATCCTCCGGTTTATCCCTTAGTCGCCTCTTACGACACCCACGGGAAGAGATGGGGTGGTGCTATTCTCGACCGGCACCATCACAGCTCAGTAGCTATGTATAAGTATTTATGAAAGTAGGTGGCTCGTGCAAGGAGCTGTTATGCAAGTGTGCCAGCGACAGGCGTTTATTCCCGGCTTATCTTTATGCATTTGTTTATGCTCCTCGCCAACGCAACTGCCGCCGACGGGCAAAGTCGTGGCCATCAATTATATTTCTACGGTCATGGCTTGTGATTAGTAATGAAAATTAAGAAAATTAATAACTCGTATTTCACACCATAGCCGAATTTTACTTACTGGTGAGACGAAAAAATAAAAACTTCTAGAAAACGGGTAAAATCGGCCAGTAAGCTTAACTTATGAACTGACACAAAAAAAACAATCCCAGCCGTAATAATAAATGATTTTGTGCTTTATCACTTGAAGTCATGTTTAAACTGCTGCGCAAATATTCCAAAGGCGTTAAAGCGACAAAGTACGAAAGTGTGCAGCTTACCGACTGTATAAGGCCGACTGTACATACTTAAGTACTAGTAAAAAAAAAACTATCTACAACCGCTCCAGTTTTTAGGGGGGGTCATTTTGGCTCTAGAATAAATATATAATAAAACAGGTCAAACAAATCCGCCAAGTTTTAGGAGATTTATCAAGGTGACATTAAACCTTGGACCTTGGACATAGCCCTCCTATAGCCGGTTAAAAGAGAACGCATTAAAGCTAACGTAAGTGCATTTTTTATTTTTGCGGAAGAACTCGCAAAATACCCGCTAAGATAACAGATTGACATAATTAACCGAAAGAACGATAGCAATACCTTTAATTACCGATTGGAAAAGCCCTTAAAAAACGAAAAGGACAGATATATCACAAGATAAGAATTAACTAAGTAAATACATGCAATACATACATACATTAAATCACGCCTGTTTCCCAGAGGGGAAGGCAGAGACCACTTCTTTCCACCTGCTACTTTTATTATTATTATTGTTTCATTTATTTCGAACAACAATGATTCATTTAAAATACAATTGATAAATTAAATTAAATTAACTAGGCTAGAATTAAATTACTAGGCTAGAATGCTACGATCCTGACAAATATCTTTCGCTTCTTCCACATTCATACATCGAGTCATGGACGCACGTCGGTTTCAGGTATTTTCCAGTATTTCTCCGATTTGATAAGAAAATAAGTAAATAACTGTTAAAATTAGTTGTAGGTGCCTCAATCTCACATACTGTTGTGTCTATCAGGGGTTACTTGCCACTTCCTACTATTCTAATTAATATTATACATGCGAAAGCTTGTGGGTGTGTGTGTGTGTTAGTTTGTTACTCCACGTTGCAACGCCTGGTCGGATGCGGTCGAAAGTTACAATGGAGATAGCTTATACCCTGGATTAACACATAGGCTAAAGGGCCTATAGGCTACTTTTCATCCCAATTTTTTTTATAGTTCCCTAGGGAATATCGATATTTCAAATTTTCAAAGTAATTAAGATTGTGAATCGACGCTTAAATCAAATAGCAGTTAAAAAAACATACAAATTCAGTTCCAGGCGATAACGTTTCTCACCCCCTAAATTAATTCCGATATGTATTTTTGAACATGTTTGATGTTGTCTGTGGTTATTATGAAAACGTTTTTGTCTGTGGCATGGTGAGATTTTAGTGGTTGTAGGACCTTCTGCAGGGTCCGTCCGAATCGCATTGCTGTGTTCCGATGTGGGACCGTGGAGTCTATGCTTTACATATTTTTGATGACAAGGGGTGGGGGATCTAGATGGTGATTACATTAGCAGTAGTTATTTACTTTTTTACACATATGGCAACCCACACATTGTCTATGCTTGAAAACGAAACGCATGTTCGGGTATTCCCACAAATAATGAATACGTTTAGGTACAGACTTAGAACCGAGTAGGAGAATTACCGCGTATGTTTACATAAGCATGGGAGGGGGGGGGGGGGGGGGGGTAAGAGCTTTGCTTACTTTTGCTTACAAGGGGAAGGGTGGGCATAAATAATTGTAATAAATCGGCTTACATAATACTTGAACGGCCCATGTGGGGATAAGACAACCGGTGAAATTACCAGCATAGACGCATGACATCTTAGTCCTCAGGGTTGGCAATATGGATTGCAAATAACCAGTTATAACCGGTTTTAACCGGTTATTTTCATACAAAAACTGGTAATAACCGGTTAAATTACACTCCCTAGTTGGCAACAATTGCAACGCATTTGCGGCCTTGGGATTGTAGTCTGAAGATTGTACTCTAGAGATTGCAAACGTCTATGGGTCACAGATCCCACTTACCATCAGGTGGCCTGTGTGTTTGTTCGCCTTCTCTATGCCATAGAAAACAGTCGAGTCATCGAGTTTGACATTTCTTAACCTAATAGTTAACTCGTCATTTCAAATCCCAATGTCGATTTAAATATACAATTTCGTAAAATACGAGAAGTTAGTGCAATCGTCAAATTACCTTGTCAGGCAATTTAGTCGACTGGATTCAAGGCCGACTGTGTTAGAACCTGCGCAAACGCAATAGGACACAAATTACGACATGTATCTGAGGCCGTACTTTGATTATCGAAGTTCGAAATTAGGTACGTTAGCTCCATCTCTTTATCTCGATATAGTCTCAAATGACGAGTGGCAGGGATGGAGAGAAGAAGTAACAAACAAACACACAAACTTGTGCATTGATAGTACCCCATTTAAAATCCGTTGCGTAGTTTGGGAGATCTAAGCGTACATACATATACTGCCCTCCTAAGCTAAAACGCAGTAACTCAGATAAAACTCCTGTAGCAATATCTACCTTATTACTAAGAGCAGAGAACTGAAATTGCTTTGGTTTTTGATTTTGGGATACTGCTTAATTGCTAAGGAGGGCAGTATAGAGAGACTAAGCGACATTGTTTTAAACCACGGAAAAAAGTGGGATTACTTTATTATATACAGGGTGTCCCAGAAACCGACGCCAACCCGCCTAGGGCTGATAGAGCAGCTCAAGCTATCGATTTAACTCCCATGTATGTTCAGCAATTGTTATTGGTTTCCGAGATATTGATCATTTAAATCAGAATTTTTGCCATTTTTCCTTATGTCCGTGCTACGAAAAACCCCTAAATTCATGTATTAATTCACATTTTGTTCAGTGTTTTCTTGCATGATTAGAATCACTGTAAAATAAGGAAGTTTTTAAAGCTACATGCCAATTTTTTTTCATTACAACTTTTTGAGTAAACACACAAAGTTTGTTTTTCCATACTTGGTGAAAACAAACGCGGGGTTCTCTTAGTATGGAGAAAGTAACTCTGTGCGTTTACTCGAACATTTGTAATAAAAAAGAAATTGGCATGTAGCATTAAAAACTTCCTTATTTTACAGTGATTCTAATCATGCAAGAAAACACAAAAAAAAAATGAATTAATACATGAATTTAAGGTTTTTTCGTACCACGGTCATAAGGAAAAATGGCAAAAATTCTGATTTAAATTATCAATATCTCGGAAACTAATAACAATTGCTGAACATACATGGAGGTTAAATCGATAGCTTATGAGCTGCTCTATCAGCCCTAGGCGGGTTGGCGTCGGTTTCTGGGACACCCTGTATATCACGGGACAATGTCACACCAAAGGGTACTAGAGAACGATATAAATACTTATATAGAAAAAATATACTTATATAAATAGTGAACATCCATGACTCAGGAACAAATATTCGCGTTCATCACACAAATATCTGCCCTTACCGGGATTTGAACCCAGGACCGCTAGCTTCGTAGGCAGGCTCACTACCAACTAGGCCAGCGCGTCGTCAAAATGTAACCTACTAGTATTATAATATTTTATGATTCAAAAAACATACCTTTGAGTTTTTCGCGGCGCTTCTTCTCCGCAATGGTGGTCTTGTCCGCAGCGCTATAGATTCACTACATATTACCGACGTAAAGAGCCCCTAAATTGGCGAATTTACTGAATAAATATTGAATTTTGAAGTTATACTTGCCTGTGTCTTTTCACGGATATCTCTTGGATATCTCTGAAAAAATATTATTTTGTAGTTACATAAAAATACGGTCGATCATTGGGAGAGGTGGGATACCCAGCAGTCCTCGGCTGATAAAGACACCGAGATCCCTTTGTCCAGCTCTTAGTTCAAGTGCGTTTGTGCGTATAACCAATATTTTAATTGTAACGGTCCTATTTAAAATTAGATCCTTACCTATGAAATTGGCGTTTTATATGGAGAATTTTATGAAAACGGTGGTTTTCATACATTTAATTTTGCGGATTATTTAGTAACGTCAAATGCAAACCAAGCAAAATTCTGTCAGGAATATTGGACACTTCTAAGCTATATTATACATATCCTGGTTAGGTACTTAAAAATAGTTCGCTTCATAAAACTCTGCGTAATTGAAACACTTGAACTTGCAGCACTTAAAAAGAGTTAAGTTCACACTTTAATTTTAAACATTAAGTAAGAAATTGAACCATATTATTTGTAGGTATCTAAAACCTTTGTTGCATAGTGTATTACCTAATGAAATTTAAAAATATTTTGGAAGTTAAAATTGAAATAAATAAATTCCGTACGAAATAAAACACGTAAAAAAAACGCCAATTTCATAGGTAAGGACCCAATACTAATTAGTAGGGGAAAGTGGGGCAGATTGACGCACAGGCAATAAATATTCTGGAAATAATAAGAGTCCCAGACAGGGTTGAAAGGGACGCAGGCTCTTTCCAAAAACTACAATATCATATTAGTGAAATACTTATGTCGAATCCAAAACTGAAATGTAAAAATCTGGTTATATTTAATAAAAGGTAGTACTTAAATAGTTTTGTTAGATAAGAATTTTCGTCTTGCTTACTGGCGTTACTCTTAAAGGCAATAAGTGAACTGTTATGCAATACTACATAAGTACAATCACATACAGAGTGAAAAGAAAATACAACAGAATGTTACAAAATTATCCAACACGCGGTAAGGTATCAGTCGCGATCTCTCCCAGTTAATCTTTTATAAGAAAGAAAGTTTAAAATTAACAGATACTTACGGCGAGGGCAGTTTAAATCCTGGAGAATGATCCAAGAGGAACAGCATTAACGAAACTCAAGCGATACAGGTCAAGGTAAAAATATTTCATAACAAGTGATTCTGCTGCTTTGTACTCCACCTATAAAGATAATATAGTTAAACTGACAAATATTATACAAGCAACAGATTTTGTTGAATATGTCTATTTATCTCTCTTTTTCTGATAAAATTTACTTACCTTCACGTGTTGCGCGTATGAGTACTATCTTTGCTTTATTTTTCACAAAACGTTACGTTTTACGAAGGTACCTAAATTGGGAGCGAAGGGCAGAATATAATGAAATACATTTCATGCTTATTTCACCCTATATACCTATGGAGAAAAAAACACATGGTAATATTTAATAACCGTGTAAATCTCAATTAGGTTCACTATGCAATAAGAAAAATAATAAGAAGTATTTAAATTATATTTGAATCATTAAAACTGCCCAAAACTGACTGAATTTGCATCAATCTGCCCCATTTTGCCCTAAGTAGTTCCTGTTAAGGCCACCAAATAAGAACTGGAAATAAAATATGTAGGTACAGTCAACCAGTTGGATTCTTAAGCCACTACGGACCATGTCAACGTGACGTTGTCAACCAAATCATAAGAAATCTCTTACGATTGGTTTACAACCGTCACTTTTACATAGTCCATTGTGACCTAGGAATCAAATTGACTGTACAAACACTATCACTGCTAAGCTAACTAACCACTAGTGAGCCTTATCTATTACTTAAGGTGACAAGATTCACAAATGATTAGTTAACTCTGTTGCTGACGGTACTAAAGTGATTTGAGATGTAAGGTTGACTTCCGTGTGCAGTTTCGTTTTCGATTTTCGTCCACGATCAGTCCACCGCGTCGAACGGCGCGACTTCCTGCCAAATAAACTTTAATGTCAAATCTTGAAATCAAATTCTGCTATTTATCCTCACGTTTTTATTTGATAGTGAATGCAGCCCGTGAATGGACAAGACATCCACTAGGGGATTTGTAGACCAAAAAATGAAAGCCATCGGACTGAAGGCGTGAGTGGGCACTATCCGCAAAACTATCTGGCCGGTAGGGTAATAAACGTCGGCTACCGTTAGGGGTGTAACATGTCGATAACTTATAATGTAAACGTCGATATAATCATTATAATTATTTTGAAATGTTATTGATATTGTTTTTAAAGTTATCTAATGAATAATACTAAATGTTTAAGATAATTACATGTTTAAGATATTTCTTAAATAATTAGCTATATACGTGATTGATTAGGTAAGTAGATAATGACAAATAAATGCATTAGTGAGCCTAGCTAAAGCACTTTTTATTAACACCAACCGTCTTGTTATTAACCTACAAGACGATAGTGACACTGAAGACGAAGAAGAATAGTATTACTATTAATAGTAATATTTAGTAATATTAGTACTAGTATTTTCCTTGTTTAGTTATTTATTTTGTTATACCTCCTTATTATTTTATTGTAATACTTTATGTCAATAGTTTAATATACCTATTTATATTTCGATAGTAAACTAAACAATACTGTTATATAAAACACCACGTAATTTATATTATTTGTTTCATTACTTTATCTACATTCCTTTTTATGCGTAACGCTACCTGCCCTATTGCTGCTCGGCCCGCTCCATAAGCCGTGCATGTGTGAAAGAGATAGCATAATTCTGATGATTTATGACCTGACCGGCCAGATAGTTTTGCGGATAGTATATATCCGTTCAGACATTAAGTAACATGTCGAGGCTTGATGTTTCCGTGTTTATAAAATAAAAGATGTTTTACACTGTCGTATCGTTTTTTTTTACAGTATAATATTGTTTAGCGCTATTCCTTGGGAAACTGACAAATTTTCCGGGATAAAGTTACCTTTGATATGTCCTTCTCGGTGTTAAAACTATCTTCACATCAAATTTCATTAAAATCGGTTTAAGAATTCTTTAATTTCGCTCTAATAAATTTATCTTTCCTCGACTTCGTCTGCGTTGACCAAGCGAAAGCCTTGACGCTTGATTACGAATACGATACAACTAACGCCCTCTATGCAAATACCTTGACATTAAAGCCACATTGGTAAATCCTAGATGTCGCTGAGATCGCGTTCACGTGCCTGTTCCTAGTAAAGCTGCATACACATACAAGTTACCGTTATCTTGAGTGCCGCCTAGACGGATGCATTTATTTATGCCTTTCTTAGAAGACACTTCAAAAAGTTGTTTCTAAGCGTTTTGTTACCGTTGTTTTTCTTGAGTGCTGCACAGGGGGCACTTCCCTTGTCATTTAATACCTACCTTAAGCTTAATTCTTTTTACATTCCGTATGAAAGTCAAAGCCACCATCGGATAAGTTAGACTAGCAATAAATTGCCTGCCTCCCCTCAGCACCCTATTTTTTGCCGCAGAGGGTTCTCTCCCTACATAACCTACACAATTTAATTTTGGTTTAGATACAATACTGCTTATTGGATGGCATACAAACTAAGAACGCGAATCTCGATATTTTGCGCGCTACATAAGTTTGGTTCATTTTTAACGCCACCACTTAACGATAGCAACCTTGTTTTCCAGTAAATGCTGGTAGGGGCGTCGTTTGAGTCTGAGCAACGAACGCGTCTTGCTAGGCCAATATTAGTTACGCGAGTGAACTGGAAACTTCTATCGCCTAGAGATAACCTATCCCGACTATTCACAATATTACTTACCTTACCCGACCGACACGGCCGGATAGATTCCAGGATTTAAATTTACCTAATTACCAGTGACTCACACGATGCAAAGGAACCTACCAAGTCAATACTTAAAATAAATTATTTCATATCTAATCCTGTATGCACAAGGCCGTATCAGCTTCAACATAGCTACGTACTGCGTAACAGTGCATTGCGCGTGAGAATTATCACTACATGTATAAAACAAAGTCGCTAGCGCTGTCTGTCCCTATGTATGCTTAAATCTTTAAAACTACGCAACGGATTTTGATGCGGTTTTTTTTAGTAGATAGTGATTCTTAAGGAAGGTTTATATGTATAATACATTCCACGCGGGCGAAGCCGCGGGCGGGTCGCTAGTTTCTATATAAATATTGAACTTGTGGACGGAGCCTGTGGGTTTTCAGACCTCCGCCCTAGGGTCAAATAAATAAGCTTAAAAACAAAATAACTTTTTACTTAAAATCGGTTGTATTTACATTTCGTCCATCGTAGAAAATCAATAGTGTTCAACATCACAAATAAATAAAATCGTACTAAGGTATTCACATTAGCTGTATACGTCGTACACAATATGCGACATTATTACCACAAAATGAAAAGGCGGGACGATACGATTTAATCATAAGATAAATTTATTTATTTCATTTCCAAACTCAAATCTGCTAAGTAACGTTTGCTCCCTTTGGTATTCGATCGCC
The DNA here is from genome assembly GCA_927399475.2 of Acleris emargana. NCBI lineage: Eukaryota > Metazoa > Arthropoda > Insecta > Lepidoptera > Tortricidae > Acleris > Acleris emargana. The sequence goes on from OV656841.1 coordinate 2,480,026, forward strand.
AACGGAACAATTTATCTAAATGCTTCCGAACACATCCCCCCAGTCTCCCTTGAAGCCGGACGTTGTGTAAAAAATAGTTTTATTAATTAACATTATTATTGGTGCATCACACCCGTGCCCCACGAAAGACTGCAAAGGTGAAATTACCAGAGTGAAAACTGATTCGGCGAGTAAGCATCGCTCGGTCGCGACCGGCGCGGCCGCCATGACGGGTCGCGAGGCGCCCGCGGGGCGGGGCGCGCGGCCGAGCCAGCGATGTATCTCGCGCGACGGGTGATATTCCACACGGCGGAGCGCGTGGCTGTGCCGTGGTACGGGGGCCGACAGACGCCGCGGGAGGGGCGGGGGGCGCAGATCGAACGAGGCCACGCGGCGCGGGGCGCCGGCGCGCCTGTCCGCGCGACACCCGGCTCCTCATGCCCTTTCATAAAATCCATCCTACACACTAAATCACTTTAACCTAGGAATCTCGTAATCTACACCTCAAACACTGGAATACCGAACTGAAGGCTATCCTAATTAACAATTATGGACAAATACAGGTCGGTTTATTGTTTAGTTGTCTATAATCGCGTCGAGCTCTTTATCTCTGTTCGAGGCGAGAGCGCGCGAAGTGTGCATGATAATGGCAAAATTGTGATGTTTTTCTTTCGAGTATGCTGCGGATTATCAACGCCTCGTTTTCAAACAGCCGGCGCTGTATATGCGCCCCTTGAAACTCGGAACTCCTCCAGGACCAACAATTCATTTTCACATTAGAATCTCATACATTCCAATTCATTCAAAATATCATTTTATTTTCACTAGGCCCAGGAGAAATTCCAAGTTGAATGAGGGAAGATGGGGTAGCAGATAACGAGATTGAATGCAATTTTCTAACAAACCATGAAGAAAACCTGAATGCAACAACCACTATGTTACAAGATTGATTTATAAAAATCACAGGCTTCACTTACTCTAATCTAAATATTAGTATGTACACAAACTCTCATTGGAAACAAAAAAGTGGAATTGAGCTTAAGAAACTTAATGCTTATAAGCTACTATAGGCAATGCAGTCCTGAGTTACTATTTAATTTACCTAATTACATTATAGAGGACCTTTTGCAAGAAAAATATCACAATTTCACCATTTAAAAGGCTCATTGGGTATACCTAGAATACAGTTTGGATTTCACTTAATCTTTACTTTCCGAAAAACACATTTGTACATTTCAACAGCATTTCTATTAAGTCTTAATTATAGGCTGCTTGAGCCAAAACTAAAGATACTTCGGTATCAAACTTAAACATTGTAAAAAATTGAAAATCTGCATTGGATTTGATATCTTAATTACATTTGTCATTTAAATAAAACTGCACCCGTGTTAGGTGGGAGCGATGTCGGCCTCGCATGTTCCCAACTGTGGGCTGCTCAGGGCTGGGGTGGCCAGTTGGGGCGAGGCGAGGCCGCGCCAGTTCGGGCGTCACGAGCACTAACACTTCACTGTGACATTGTCCTTAGGAAGACACGAGTCGTATTACGCATCATCTTCCTCCTCGTCTAATAACTCCTCTTCTACTTCTTCATCTGTAACAATAACAAAGTAATTTTAACCACAAAGACTCATTAAAAGATGTACGGCCTCAGTTTATTGCATATTCAGTTGTACATACCTTCGAGATCGTCGTCTTCTCCCTCCCCTAACTCTTCTTCGTCTTCTTCGCCCTCTTCTCCCTCCACTTCTTCGTCATCATCGTCGTCACCTTCGCCCTCTCCCTCCAAATCCTCTTCCTCGCTGTGTGGCTCGTCGTCTCCGCCGCCGCCATTTTCTTCCTTTCGCGCCTTTTTCGCTTCCACTACTTTATCCTAAAACAGAACAATCTCGAATTAATGGCGGGAAAAAAACAAGACACTATTTATTTACATACGGCGACAAAGCGACGCCTTGACGCTATTCAAGATCGAAATAATCATTTAGCAAGTAATAACTGGCCATTAGCCAAATGATTTCAATGTTCTTGCAGTGTAATGGTATTGCCGGAAAGCGGCGGGTTTCGTGAAGATAATGAGAAACGCAGGTGACAAAGATTCGTTACGATAAAGAAGCGTGGGTTATTAGTTGTGTGGGGGAAAGAGCGACGCGAGGCGCGGGGCCGGCGCCATACGGCCTATATTCCCGTAGCAACGGGCGGAACGCGGTCACAGCGCATACGTAACCGCAAGGCGTCGGTAGAATTATTTTCAAAAAACGCTTAATCGACATCACTGCGTATTACTACATAACCTAATTATATCGATAGACAACAAAAATAAGCTTTCGATACCTCTCAGCCTACTAGCGATAGCGTGCATTTATTTAGGTTACCGCGCGAGAACGAGACGCAAGATAATATTCCCACAAGTAGTTTTTGAATTTTAAACAAATTATCATCGATTTTTAAGATTAGCTTTTATAAAGCATAGTGTAAACAAAGTACCTAACTATAAACGTATAACAAAGAAGTGCGTCTATATATTCCTTACAACACCTACATGCCAATAATGCCGGGTCATTGACTACCGTTCTTGGTAACCGAAGTTATTATACATAATAACAAGTAGTCTATTCGCGGCAGCCCCGATTTTAGTCGCTAGTAACCGTCCAAAGCAGGTTTATAGTGGTACCAAACATTAGCAAGGTAAATCGTGATCGTGACAACTAAACACAGGACACTACGTTGGCCGGCCATATTACCAATCCAGCGTCACGCTGCCATGAGCATTAGCTCTGAGACTTAAAATAGACGATAAACGCAATAAAATCAATAACAAACTGGCCAGTAGAGGAATAAAAGTGTCCGTATCGACATTTCGTTTACTAGCACAAGCACGGTGCGTTCTCGCGCCATGTTTTTTTGCCAAGGTCATGCCTCCGTATCGAAAACGGGTAAACAAAGCTATCAGAGTAGACGCTACGTATTAAAACGGCTCTTAATGAATAACCCCTAAGCTTAAGAGCAACTTTGAGCAACATGGTACTGACTCATCGATTACCTCACATACTAAAATGCATAACTCGTCAGAAATGACGTCCAAAAATACGCCGGCACGATACGGCTTCACTCGTGCAGCGCGGCAGATTCCAATAAACCACGTGGTGAAATACAAAGATGGCAATAATCGGGTAAATGAAGCGTTATGCTCTATAATGTTCAATAAAATGGCGCGGGATTAAATGAATACATTTACGAGACATGTGCACTCACCTCTGCCGCCCTTTTGGTTGCTTTTAGATCACTTTTCGCGTCCTTCTCATCGCCAACCTTGTCCACGGCCACTTCACTGTTATTTTCCTTGGTGCTCATGATTGTTCTGATTTTGGCGTTAGTAACTAGAAATAGTTAAGCTGTACGACTCTTCGGATCCGACGCGCGACTGACTGACCGGCGACGACACAGGCAAGTTTGAAAACGAAGATGGCGCGGGCTTCCACACGCGTTCTGTGATTGGACGATAGCATCCGCCATTAACAAACTGTGACTAGCATGTGGGAAATATTGTCAATTTCTTTATAAATATTCCTAATGTTTTATTATAAAATAAGTGGACATAAAGTTTTTGAAACTAATATAAAGCAGTAATAAATTACTAAGGGCCTCTAAGAATAAGTGGTATTAACATGAAAACCGAAAGAAATGCAGCGTTGGCTTAAATTAGTTCAAAATATCGACACTACGCGTCGCTTTAGTCAATGGTAGTTGTAGAGGGAATATAGCGGGAAAATAAACTTATCTTAATTCTTATCTAAGTAGCAGTAGGTATTTGATTCAAACAATAAATTTGTAAGCTCGTAGCAGAATACGTATTAGAACATTTAGAACACAAGGCTACTTACTTTATAATTTTGTATGAATTCAAATTCTATTTATTTTTTCAGCTTCTACCGAGTTGTTGGGCATTTTTGCGTTTCGATTCTTATTATGCTCTAAGATGCGATTTCCAATTATTTAGGACTAAGTACTATACTAAGCATGGCTAGTTGGAAAAGTATAATATAAATATAAGCGGACCGAATGGGAGGTCGCTCATTAAAAATCTTTAAAATTAGAGACTAAAATCGTCATAATAGGCCACCCAGCTTTATTCGTATACCTACCTAGGTATTATTACATTTATTACCTTATGCCATCCTTACGCTAGGTAGTCTAGTCATGGACCTTTCCTTTCCCTTTTTAAGAGTAAGTAATCAATTTAATTGAAATTTCATTCGAATGAAATTAAAAATTCTGGAAGCACGGCAGAGCACCGCCAAGTTCCAAGCTGTTCGTATTTTTTTATTGTTAATGAAAACAATGTAAATTGTTATGTTACTGTTTTTCTTGACTGCAGTAGTTGCTGTTTAATTATGTATGAATTATTTTATAAGAGATTTTCAAAGCATTTAAATTTTAAATGACTACTGAATAAAAAGTAAGTATGAGTACAAAATGTAATTGTACTCGGCCCGGCATGCATTCAGTCAGAGGCCAAACCATTACTCAACAGCGGTACCTATAGGTAGGTACATGTTGTTACCGCGTCACCGCAGTTGCCCTACGATGCGATGACATAAGGTATTCTGATTGGTCAATAGTAAACAGGAATAAAATAGTCAAAATCCGCATTTGTATCTCAGGCTTTTATTAATTTTTATATATTGTTTTCTATAAAATGTATTATTTTTCTATAGAGTGATAATATTCGTTAGTTTTTTTATGGCTGCACGGAGTAAAATGCAGTTAGCGGGAAGCACTGTCGCTGCTCCACGCGAACAGTAAGAGAGAGGGGGGGACCGATACTTAAGTACGTATACCTACGTGGGCACCTCCGCTCCGCGAGACGGATAGGATTTTAGCATTGTTGTTATTGTTATTAAACAGTCAAATTATTTAAAATAAATAGGTAGGGGTTCCTACGTAAAGCTTGCACTCTAACTTAGACAATATGTCAAGGATGAGGTAAGGTGGTATATTTTAATTTTTTTATATTTTTTATTAGAACTTGTAAGCACAAAAAGGTTCGGTAAACGAAATAAATAAAAAATATCAGGGGACAATTTCACACAAATTAACCTAGTCCCAAACTAAGCTCTAGGCTTGTACTATGGGTACTAGACAACGATATAAATACTTATACAGAGAAATCTATAATTAAATACATAGAAAACATCCATCCATGAAATAAATATTCGCGCTCATCATACAAATATCTGCCCTTACCGGGATTTGAACCCAGGACCGCTAGCTTCGTAAGTAGGGTCACTACCAACTGGACAAGCGCGTCGCCGAAGGAAAGAAAATGAAAAGAAAGGAATGATTGGAAGGGATATTGAAAAAAAATGTATGTGTATTTAATTGACGCCACGCCTAAGTTGCGAGGTGGAACTGATGGAGGAAATAAAAAGGCTTATGTTTACGACCCGCACCTAAATTGACCTATTGAGTTTTTTAACAGTTATCTATTTAAAATACTTTGTTTTTAACCAAAATTAATTAAGATTCCTGGATGGTTACCGCGAAACACTAAATTCGAAACATCGGGTGCCGTGCCGAGTCCCTGTCACTCGTCATTCGAAACTGAATCGGGAGAAAGGGATGGAGCTAACGGAACTTCGAACTTCAATTTCAAAGGATCTCTGCATTGTTATATATTACTATTTATATTTATCAAGCAATGCAATACCGAGATACCGGGATCCCGTATGCAATATGCGGGACTAATCGTTCGTAAATTGAGCGGGAACCCGCGGGATTTGCGAGATTGAGGAACGCCTTAGTTCATACCTGTTACTCATTGCCCAACTGTTATTGCCAAATTATTGCCTACCCCGGAAAGCAGTGGATTGCCTGACGAGGTGGGTAGCCAACCGAGCATTGGCGATTAGTGTTCCATAGGACTCGAGCCTTTTTAGCCCGAATTTTAAAGCTCCGGAGGTCTTTTTAGAGCTGGCTTAATGGAATGGGTTTCAAAGAGCTAGTGATTTTAATAAGGCCGTAGTCTTAAAAAAGGCTATAGCCTTTTTTTAGGGTTTTAGCTTTTTTAAAGGCTTAAGCCTTTTTTTAAGGTTGTAGCCGGGCGTTTTCACTAAAAAGTGTACCCAATTAAAGACTGAAATTAAGGAACTTTAACTTTGTCAGTTTTGTGACGAAAATTAGCTATATATTGACGGCCGCAATGTATGGCTAATTTTCGTCACAAAACTGACAAAGTTAAAGTTCCTTAATTTCAGTCCTTAATTGGGTACACTTTTTAGTGAAAACGCCCAGCCGCTAACTTGAGACGAGTTGAGCCTTATAAAATGTTTAACTTTTATGAATGCAGTCGCAGTTCGGATCATATTCGTAAAAATCAGTTGTGTATTTCTGTTGCCGCTATACAACAAATAATTAAACTCAAAAAAATCCTTAAAAAATATTTTTATAAACTCAAAAATATTTTAGCCTCCGAGCCTAAAGAAGCTTGGAGGCAAAAATATTTTTAAGTTTCAATATTTTGACAAGGACTTTAAGTCTAAAAATATATAGCCTTTTATTAAGGTTACGAGCTCCGAGAGTCAAGGCTGCCGAATATAACAAGGCTTGTGGGCTAAAGAGCCTTATAGGCTTTTAGCCCTCTAGGCGTTAAAATCGAAGCCAGGCTTAAAAAAAAGAGCTAAAAGGCTCGAGTCCTTTGGAACACTATTGGCGATCCTGCTAACATACGAGTCAAGCAATCTCGTTTTCAACGAGGTATATACATATCATGTTTTTCTCCAAACAACGCGAACAAATCATACAAATACAGAATTATAAGTATTTGTAAAAAGATTTCAACGAATTGAGAGAGAACATTACTTTCAGAACCTTTTTTTAAACTGCGAGCGGTTCTATTAGATCAAAGAGTAGTGTAATATACTTGGTTTAGATAATGTCACGCACAATCACCCGACCGCCCCGCTCGTAACGCTGCATCAATTTTTAAAATTAAAAAAAACTTGAAATGTAGAATCAAGTACCTATAATGATATATATTTTGTATAATCTTACACTGCCTTGCCGGATCCCGCGAATACCGGGATTAAATTCTCATGCGGGATTGCATTCCAATTTATACACGCGTGCGTGCAATAGTGCTAACATATTACATATTATAAAAGTCTATGGTTATAATTTCGCCTTATACCTAGAAGAACTGATCTGTGAAATGTGACGCGTCGTGTCACGACGACGAACTGTAAAGCTAAATTCATAATGTGACGTTGGCGACGTTGCATACGACAAAATAGCTACTACAAGAGGCGAACTGCTTCTGATTGGTCGAGATGGTTATGGACACGAATAGTAGTAGCGATATCATCGTGTGCGATTCTCATTGATTGTGAATTTAGCTCAGGCAATTCGCAAGCGCGTCGCGTTTATATTACAGAGAGGGTACCAAGATGTAAACGCTACTAACGTTTTTAGGGTTCCGTACCCAAAGGGTAAAAACTGGACTCTATTAAGACTCCACTGTCCGTCTGTATGCCTGTCTGTGTGTCTGTCACCAGGCTGTATTTCATGAACCGTGATAGCTAGACGAAGTTTCCACAAATAATGTATTTCTGTTGCCGCTATAACAACAAAAACTAAAAACAGAATAAAATTAATATTTACAACAACATGCGTTCCGCTTAGGAATTTTAACAATTTTAGCCTATTAATAGTAACTTACGCTATTACTGAAAGTTAATTTTAAGGTCACAGGTCACACCTCATTAGAACCACCCGGCATCGGACCCGCACCGCCTCGCCTCGCGGTTAGTACATATTAAAAACGTTATGTAGCGTAGTTGATGTAGTGACCGCATGCGGCATGCCCATACAAATCCATATAACGAATACTAACCGCCTCGAAGCGAGGTGGTGCGGGTCGGGTGCCGGGTAGTTCTAATGAGCTGTGACCTTAAATCCTTCCGGCCCTCACATTATTGCTAGCAGGTAAACATCGCAGGTACAAAATCAAAGCATGGATTTTGGGCAGGTCGCCTCTTTAACCACGCCTGAAGGTAAACTGTTTTGAGGGATCGCTTTATGTGTTTACCTACCTGGGTTGGTAATTTAGCTAACAAGCCTTACTTGAACCATCAGTTCGTATAATCTTCGTACTCATGCGTTTCTTGGTAGTATTTAAACACAGCACCATCAAGAACGAACTGTACAGTTGGCTACAAAGAGATGTATCCACTTTTGGACCCTATTACAATGCAATACGCTGTAAAAGTGGATACATCTCTTTGTAGTCGACTGTACCTAACTTCACATATTACCTAGCACAAGTTGTGATGCCACACGAAATTAGAGACTTGTTATGAAATGAGTGACAATAATCTAATGACTTCGACCAAACGCTGCAAATATACGAATTTCAGTCTCGTTCACATGGAAATAATAACGGCCAATTTGACCACGTTTTCTAAAAAAACAAGGTAAAACTGAAAAATATTTACTTATCTTAACTTTTATTATTATTAATTGCTTGTAAAAGGAAAAGGAATTACTTTTGCGACTAGGTAATAGCTTTTGAGAGAAAGTTACAGTGACAAAGTGGACGTGGTGAATCTATAAGATGGAAATAAGAACAAGACCCTTTTTAAACCAAATATAGGCAGCCTGCACTGTTTTCGACTCCTAAATAGCTTAACTTAACGTAAACATGTCGTGTGACATGCTACGCAAGACTATTATGCTTCCCGTGTTGAAGTTCTTTATCGCTAATATTACCTCAGAACCTGTCCAATTTGGATAACAAGTACCCTTTGTGCTTCTTTAAGGTTAAAGCTATGTAAATACTAAATTTCATTAAAATTGGTTCAGCAGTTTTGTTGCGAAAGTGTAACAGAGTTACTTCCGCATTTATAGTAAATATTAGTACCTCTGAATAGTATGCATGTTTTGATTTCTATATTCGCAATAATAATTATAATTATCGTTGGTAATTGGTGAAATTACTCAGTGAAAATACTATCTACATTTCACCAAAAACACTTAATTAAATAAAGAAATATTATATATTATTAGTATTACATACTTATTCTGTTGCATGAAAAAACTTGTTAACTTGGCCTTACGCACTACCTGTGCATACTATAAATGAACCATAGAATATCACAATTGATACTTACTTTATTAATGTCATAATGTGAGTGCACATCACAATGTGGTTGATTTATAATAAATATTAGTACCTCTGGATAGTCTGCATGTTTTGATTTATATATTCAAATTATAGTTGGTATTCGGCAAAATTAAAGTAAAATACTACATTTCACCAACAACACTTAATTCAATAAAAAAATATAATATAATTATGACTTACTCATTCTATGTAGATAAGATTATTATTTAGATATTCATTTAATTTTCTATAAATTAGGTTTTTTACATATTCAAATATAAAGGTAAAATAACAATACCGATACAAAAAATAAACATTATAAAAAACCTAATCTACGGGTGCCGCCAGCAGCGGGGCAGGGCTCAAGCTACCGGTGGTTAGGGCTGCAGAGAGAGGAACCTCCTCACAATGCGTGCCGTGTCGAGGAGTACTGCCTTCTGTATCTGGCCCTTGATCCAGCCATCTAGCGAGAGTCTCTTGAGGTGTTGGTCGAGACTCTTCGCTATAAGACCGTTTGCCGAAACAACTATCGGGACAATGATCGTCGAGTCAACATCCCACATGGTGGTCACCTCGTGAGCCAAGTCAAGGTACTTGCTGAGCTTATCCTTCTCGGCCTTCACGAGGTTCTCATCATGCGGGATGGTGACGTCGACGAGCACTGCCCGGCGTTGAGATCGATCTGTCAACACGATGTCAGGTTTATTGGCGACAATAGTCCTGTCTGTGATAACAGATCGATCCCAATAGAGCGTAGCACGACCATTTTCGAGAACTGGCGCCGGTGTGTACTTATAGTACGGCACTTCAGACTCAACAAGACCGTATTGAAGAGCAAGCTGCTGATGAATGATCCTGGCTACGAGGTTATGTCTGTGCAAGTACTCGCCGTTGGCCAAATGCGAACAACCGGAAATTATATGTCTGAGGGATTCGCCGGGACAACGGCACGCTCGACAAATGTCGACCGTGCCATCCCTCAGAATATATTTCCGGTAATTGTTCGTCATTATGACCTCGTCAGCAATTGCACAGGCAAAATCTTCGGTTTCCCCAAAGAGGTCACCAAACCGTAGCCAGTTCACGGACGCTAAAATTAGATCGTCCCCTGATATTTATTTATTTATTTATTTTTATTTATTGCATGAAAAACTTGTTAACTTGGCCTTACGCACTACTGTGCATACTAAAAATGAACAATAGAATAATTATCACAAAAATAATATGAAATTACTTACTTTATTAATGTCATGTGGTTGATGGTTCTGTTCGGAGTTCAGGAATTGAATTTTGATTTCATGAAACATGTTAAGTAAATATTAAGGCAAATAGCCAAGTCATCTTTACCGTCTAAAGTTCTGATACAAAAGCTGCAGCAAGTTTTTTTAAATTAAAAATTTCATTGCCGGTTCCGGAAGTGGTTCTTAGTCTGCGGCTGCGTTTTATTTGGGGATTTGTATACTCGCGCCCTCGGCTTCAGAAACCCTACTAAGAAATTGAAATTGGTAGTTATGCTAGCTTCATTCCTTTCTTTTGATTTAGTGTCGAATGACGAGTGACAGGGATGGAGCTAACGTAACTTCGAACTTCGATTTTCGCCTCAGTTTGACAAAATCTTTTACGATGGTGCAAATCGTCGATGATACTGCAAAACCGCGTAACTAACAAATTTATGATAGATCAAAATAAACCTTACTTCTATATAAAAAAGGTGCATTTTGCTGCTTATTTAAAATGTTACTTACGTGGTTTTGCAGTTTCACCGACGAAATAACAAAAATTATGGCAAAATGAAATGTTAAATCATTTTGTTATTCAGAATGAGTATGAAAATAGCCATGTGATGGCTGCAATCTTCCTTCACTGCATATTTACATTGACTTTTTTACGCTTTTAGTACACCTAATGCCAACATTGTCAACGCGTTCAACAACGAAATATCAGCAAGTTGCTGGCAGCATTTCGCATATGCTGTCCCATTCACTCTACGGCGAGATGAAATTGTTGCGTCCTTGTCGGTACTTTTTCGCATTTGAAAGCGAAAAGTTTAAACAGACGCAGGAGTTTAGGAACTAGAGTCCGCTACTGGTTACTGGTAACCACGTGCTTCTGTCCGAGCGGACAGAATTTCGCAAAATGGAAGGCGAAAATATAGAAATGATGTTGAATTTGATTTGAGGTTATTACCGACGCCAGCAACAACAATTCGTCCTCTTCAGAATCTTAAAGGGATGACTGGGACGTGCTGCGTGCTGCGATATGCTGAAATAACGTACGTCCTGCCTAACCCAGTTGCGATTAGGGTTACCATATCTCAGGATTTGTCCTGAGATCTCAGGATTTTTCGACTTTTCTCAGGATTGCGGCCGCATTTTGTAAATCTCATGAAATCTCAGGATTTTCAATAAAACACAGCTTACATTTTAAATATTAATTAAAAGTTAAACAAAATTAAAATAATCTTCCCTTGGTAATAATTGCACAGTTAAAATCTCAAACTGTATAAAATCTCAGGACTTTTCCATGGAAATCAGGCCTTTTCTCCGGACTTTTGATTTTTTCTCCTGGTAACCCTAGGTGCGATCTACGAATAAAGACAATTCTATGCGAAAAAAACTATATAATAGTGTACTAACGTTCCTCAGAGGTTTCGCTATCGCAATGGTTTCGCAAAGACTCTACCGTATACGAACACGTGTAGGCGTGTAAAGGCGTTAATTAATGTTATACAATGACGCGGTGTCTTGTACTATTATCTGTTCTGTGGCGGTGTCATTACGATAAATTTCCTTTTGTCAACGTTTTTAAAGCTCTTATTTACGAACAAAATGGCTAATAGAATAGTACCGTCAACTGGGGTTACTTTAGACCTAGGGGGTAACATTGACCACCCCAAAAATCATCTTAAAAATTTAATTATTCCTTTAAATGTTCCATCATCAGAAACAACCTATTTATATTGTTCTAAAATTATTTTAACAATTAAAGATGTTTACCACTAAAATAGTCATAGTTTTAAGCGTGGTCAATGTTACCCCCTAGGTCTAAGGCCGCCTTTACACCTGTAAGTTACTTACGTAATATTTACATAATTTACTTACGGTTGCATTTACACTTGATATAAACTTACAGTAAATAATGCTTATGTAAATTTTGTGAATTTAAACTTGCATAAGTTATTACACGCCCATTTACATTGCTTACTAAATCAGTAAATAAAATGCCTTCTCAAAGTCGCCACGTTCAAGCAGCTGCTGCATATATAATTGTATCCAAACTAAAGCAAAAGAAAAGACAATGCTGGGTAAAATCTTGGCTAGAAAAAAGAATACTTAGCACGAGGTGCGTTTGAAAATCTTTTAAAGGAGTTGAGAATGGAAGACCGAGACCAATTTTTCAATTTTATAAGAATGAATTCGACAACTTTTGAATATTTTTTGGAAAAAGTTGCACCAATCATTTAAAAAAAAAGATACATATTTTCGACCAGCAATTTCACCACCTGAGAAACTTATGGTCACTCTTCGATTTCTAGCTTCGATTTTTATACTCCTTATTTTTGTAGTCCCATAGTATGGGACGTGCCTCAAAAGCAGTAATTAAAGTTTCTACCTTGTCTGGAGACCCGGCTTTATTTTGTTTTTGTTTAGAGGAGGTTTTTTTTTTTTTGTATGTTTTCAACTTATCAATTTAGTTCGATAAGTTGTAAGTCGCTTCCGTAAACAAACTCGAACGCGTTTAGACTTGCAATTTTCCAATTTACGTAAGTTGTAAGAACTTAGGCCGCCTTTACACCTGTAAGTTTTACTTACGTAAGTGACTTAAGTGAGCAACTTACGATAAATTTTCAAGTGTAAACACTCGTTGTAAGTGACTTACTGTAAGTTCTTACAACTTACGTAAATCGGAAAATTGCAAGTCTAAACGCGTTCGAGTTTGTTTACGGAAGCGACTTACAACTTATCGAACTAAATTGATAAGTTGAGAACTTACAAAAAAAAATGTCCTCCTCTAAACAAAAACAAAATAAAGCCTGGTCTCCAGACGAGGTAGAAACTTTAATTACTGCTTTTGAGGCACGTCCCATACTATGGGACTACAAAAATAAGGAGTATAAAAATCGAAGCTAAAAATCGAAGCTAAAAATCGAAGTGACCATAAGTTTCTCAGGTGGTGAAATTGCTGGTCGAAAATATGTCTTTTTTTTTATGATTGGTGCAACTTTTCCATAAAATATTCAAAAGTTGTCGAATTCATTCTTATAAAATTGAAAAATTGGTCTCGGTCTTCCATTCTCAACTCCTTTAAAAGATTTTCAAACGCACCTCGTGCTATTATTTTTTCTAGCCAAGATTTTACCCAGCATTGTCTTTTCTTTTGCTTTAGTTTGGATAAAATTATATATGCAGCAGCTGTTTGAAAGTGGCGACTTTGAGAAGGCATTTTATTTACTGATTTAGTAAGCAATGTAAATGGGCGTGTAATAACTTATGCAAGTTTAAATTCACAAAATTTACATAAGCATTATTTACTGTAAGTTTTTATCAAGTGTAAATGCAACCGTAAGTAAATTATGTAAATATTACGTAAGTAACTTACAGGCGTAAAGGCGGCCTTACAGTATGTCACTTACAACGAGTGTTTACACTTGAAAATTTATCGTAAGTTGCTTACTTAAGTCACTTACGTAAGTAAAACTTACAGGTGTAAAGGCGGCCTAAAGTAACCCCAGTTTACCGGTACTCTTCGCACCTGTTCCAAATGCCCTTCGTTAAAAAGAGTCGTGTATATAAGACCGCTTTCAATTGAATTTCCAAAGTGTACCACTTTTTAGGTGTCCGCATTAGGTGCGTAAGTTTGCAGTCAGTGATGTGCGGTTTAAGGTGGACTTCCGACCACCGCGGCTCCGGCGTCACTAACGCAGCGACAGTGACGCGGCTTCAGAGCGATAGTATTATACAGTACGGAAATGTATGATGGAACGTTCGAGCGCAGCGCCACTGTCGCAGCGACAGTGGCGCCGCGTCAGTGACGCGCGGCCGTAGCGGCCGTGCAATGCTCGCGCAAGTACTGTCGCGTGGCAGGCTGCGAAAGCACGTTGTTTTTAGGTTTTTATCGAGTTATTTTCGAGAGAATATCTAAAAAATGGACGTTAGTAACATATTTACGGATGAGCAAGACGAGGCACTAATAAATTTACTTTACTCATCCTTTCGACTTTTGAAAATTGGGTCTGCTGGGCTTCGCTCCATACTATAGTAGTAACGAAGCAAAAGATCATCATCCTCTTCTTCTTCTAATGATATTTTTTTAATTGATCGGTTCATTCCTACTGTACCGCACAACCGTCAGGTATGGACTAATAACTGTGACTGACGCCGGAGTCGCGCTGCTCGGAAGCCAATCTGCGACTAAGCCGCTGCGACAGTGACGCAGCGGCTCAGACGCTGCGGCCGTTGCGATAGAGCCGCGCTGGTCGGAAGTCCACCTTTATCGATAAATTTGGTTAACTAAATAAAAGGCATTGATTACCAATTGATTATTGACCGTATTTCGGAAAGTAAACTGAGAATATAATTTTTTGTCTTGTAATAAAATAAAGACTTTTTAAAGTTTTTATTTAAAAATAAAACGTTTATCTTTAATAATGATGAATAAGCCTTACAAATAGTAATTGGAAGACACTTTGTGACCCTTTTCTGATGCCGGATTGAATTGCACCTTCTGAAACCACTACGAACCATTTCTGTTAGAGCATTTCCTACCATTCCTGTTCGAGCATCAAGGTTAATTCGGTTGGGTTGCGTATGAATGGATGTGATAACTGAAGATACGTTTCTTATTTCAGGAATAGGATAGGAAGTTTAACATTTTACCGCAAAATATAAAGATATGCTGTTTACTATTCCAGTTTTTTAATTTTGAAATAGTGTGACTTTTTCCACATTCCAAAATTTTCCACATTCCTCTCTGTCTGGCGAGGCTTTTCGAAATCTGTAACAAAACAATAAATTAATATCGAACATTGATAAATATGTATGCACTTATGAGTAAAATAAAAAATACATACATATTCAATTAAAACAGCGATGTTTAAATATTGAACGTTCAAATAACGAACGATCGAAATATCTACAATAAAGGCCATGCCTATGTCTAAAATGCTCGCAACGAAAAAAACTGAACATTTAAAAATAACACTATCTAAATGTTTTAACTTTCGACATTCAAATACAAACAAATACATACATTCGACATTTGAAACATCGGCCTATTAACTATTCGGCATCGCTATTAAACTCAAAATGTATTAATTTTTTGATATATAAACACATACCCATACACATAGTTACTCATGTACCTACTCAACCAAAATATCGAAAGTTTACTCATCGATATTAATTTTGGAAGCACTAATATTGTTTACTTCCGAAAGAAAATCAAAAAATGCGTTGCTGCACAAAATGCCTTTGTATACCATGTTAATGTTTCTAGTTAAAACTTGCAAAACGGCCGCATTATGGCCGAAAATCAACAGATTTATTTGTAAAACATCACTCACCTGTGAAAACTTATATTATGATATGAGCATAATTTTCTTTGTTTCCCATTCGGGATTTGCTTCCACGAAACACGCAGGCCATTGCACTTAAACTATATTTTAATATTACACTATTAACTAGTTGAATTAATATATTTTCTGCGTATTATTTTTAAAATTCCGACCGATGATGAGCGAACAGATAGCGAACAACAACAGTAATCTGACTAAACTAAGTGACACTTTTTTTAATTCTTTATCCGACTAGCCGCTTATTCTATCCATTCGTCTTTAATTTAGTAGGGTTCAGATGTCCGGCATTGGCGGCATTGACCAACGAGCATTGGCTACAAAGCTGTGTTGTACACAGAAGAAAAAGGTGGTAGGTAATCTTGAAAGTTGGCTACACGCGATCTATTTATAATGTCTTATGTACGCCGCCGAGTAAAATCATTTAAAAACAATATCAAATTACGTTAAAACCAATATTATTATATGCCGCATCAGTCTTGACCAATCGGAAGCAGCGATAACGCTGTGTCCAGAACTAGTTTAATTTATTTCATAAATATATATCATATTTTTTTATTTTTTTATTTTTTGCCCCCGCGGCGACTTGAACAGCTACTACCGCAGGGATATGGCTTCCACGTGAAGTGATTTCGCCAGTGTCAAGGTTTATATGATTATAAATCAATATAGCAATAAAACACAATCCAATCTTCTCTAGGAAGATTGGGGGCAACGTTGTACGGTGATTTGTAGGTCAGAGGTCAAGATAGTTTTAACCTCTGCACCACTGCGAGTCCACTTGAAACGAGAAGAAAGATGCCAGATACACGAAATAAGTCCAAGTCTTCAATCACTGTGCGACACAAAGGCATAAAAAGTACAAATCACTATCAGAAAAGAACTTTTAACACCTAATTACCCAAAAATTAAAGTCTAAAACAAATTACACGTCCGCCATCTTTTAACGTTGCAAATGGCCCCTATATCATATTTAATTTAGATATATTGTTGTATCTTTTTGTGCATACCAAATCAATCAAGAATGACAAATGTCTAAAGTAGCAGGAAAAGTGACTGAAGAGGTTAAGGTTGGGATTGCGTACCTATCTAATCTCTTTAAATATGTACTACTAATCGAGTCAAGCATGGAGGTAAGATTTTGAAATAAAATGATACATTTTGAACTCGTAAGTATAAACGTTTCTCGATATGAGTGTCACTTCTGTTATTGCCTATTTGTCATAATCTTTGACTACTGTCAAATCGTTTTGGCTCCCGCGATAACGATGTACGAGGGGTGATCCAAAAGTTTTGATAATCGGTATTAAAAATGGGAGATATGTAAATCGTTATATTTTGATTGAAATAAGCACACTTTCTATATTTCCAAACACTTATTAACGTCATTCAATTGTTTTATTTTACCACTATAAAAATAATTTTACTTTACGAGGTCAAAATGGTCAAATTTTGTACGTTCACTAACTCAACATCAGCTCGTGATTTTTATGTAGTTGTTTTTTAACATTAGTGAATGAGAAGTAGTAGTCGAAAGTTAGGGCTTAATAACGGGGAGAGCGGTTCTCAGTTCTGATTTTTGGTCGATGAGCAGCACCCTTGTGAATTAGAAGGCTCTGAAGCACATTTCCTGCCACAAATTCGTTTTTTTTTTCTTGAGCTTGTTTTTAATATTATCCCATAACTATGATAGAATAATGTTATATAACTCTCCTAAATTATTTAAACACAATTGCTAAAAACTAATGTCAAAGTATTTATTTGTAGGCCTCAATAATCCTGAGCGAGGCCGAAAAAACCACCCTAAGTTTTGGTGACAGAGCTGGAGATAAAAAATCCACTGCAATGATAACTTATTTATCGTTTAAATCATAATGATAAATCAAGGTTTCATTTTCAAAAACAATATTTTTTATTAGTGTACCAGAAGTTTTTTCACACCGCTTCAAATTATTACAAAACTAACTCTTATTTTACCGTCTTGTAAAATTATTCATACAGATGTTTTTTGTTTAGTTATCACAGAAAAACAAATGAACAATATAGTTTTTTTTTTTCTCTAATTTAAGTTTGATAAGTGCCATGGTATATTCCACATTAAAAGAATATCATTATGTGCATGGTTCATACTGATTCTCAAAACTTATGGATCACCCCTCGTATGTTCATAATTCTGCTATTATAACCAGAATTAAGGGTTGCGCGTAGCAATAATAAAACTCTATTTATTTGTAAAGTTTTTTATTATACTTCATTTTCATGTTTGAAGAAGAAGAAGAAATACATTTATTCACCAACCATAAGACACACATACATAACACAAAAAATTAAAGAAAACAGTGAAGGTAACAGAGAAGGCACGCAATGTATGTCCTCGCGGCGGTAAATCGGACACTGGCTCAGCAAAATGCTGAGGTGTCAGACACCTACAGCGCTGATTTTCAGTCAGTACCGGCTGTGACTCACGGAACGGTGTACCAACATAATAAATATTAATAATATAGCGGAAAAATAAATAGGAAAATAAAAATAAATAGCATACATAAATGCATGTTTAAGGAAACTGTAGGCAGGCCTCCAACAAGATGGAGTGACGACCTTGTAAGGATCGCAGGAACGCGGTGGATGCGAAAAGCACAAGACCGGTCTGAGGGGAGAGCCTTTGGGGAGGCCTATGTCCAGCAGTGGACGTCTTTTGGCTGATATGATGATGATGATGATGATGATGTTTAAGTTTGTATCGGCTGTATCCGATGTGGGGTCAGTGTCACGACTTTTAGTTGACGGCCAGAGCCGTCTGTGGCGTTCAAAACGGAAAAGGAAAATTACGTGTTTTCTCGTGGTCCCATTATATTTGTCCCATTGAACAAAAAGTGTAAAAAGTGCACCTAGATTTGATCACCAAATACTCATTATGATTGTAAGAATAGGTAGGTTAGGTTCGTTAGGTTTCTTCAAATGCCCGAATGGCAAAACTAGCCAGAAGCAGGAGCCCGTAGGGCGGGGCTCCGTCGAAAGTCAATGGGACAAATATAATGGGACCACGAGAAAACAGCCGGAAAACTATCAAGACCTTATCACTAGACTTGATTGGTTCCCTAGATACAGACGACGAAAGGGTTCAGCTGATAGCAAGCTTTAAAAATCCGACTGTTGTTGCTAACCAACTTTAAATCGTTATAAATCTTAAATTAACGCTAAAAATGAAAAACGATTAAAGAAACCTAAACGATTTTTAAATACCTATTCAACGATCCCACTTGCCATAGTTCGTCGACTTTTTGAGTTTCTAATTTACAATATGGCGTGTAGTATTAAATTTTAATTACTGTCATATCTTTAATGACACATCGATTAACATAAGAATCATCGTTTAGTTTCTAGAACAAACATACATACAGGGTGTCTCTGACCTTGGGGCTTTAAATGCATGGAACGTTTCTACTCCTGAAACTGAACTTTTTTGTTCTGTAATTTATTAAAAATATGCCCAACAATATTTTTTTTTTCATACAAGTTAAATGTAATTTTCAATGTACGCGATCCAATTCTCTATTTTCCTTTAGGCCTCGTACCAAGGAAATGTCGCCCCCGTACCATGAGATAGTGATTAGATGGCCAGTATTGAATACACTAATTTTGCAATTAGACTTTTACATCAATTAGTTATCGAAACTTAAGTTATTTTTTAGTGTTGCAGAACAAAAGTAGTTCCGTTTAGCGAGTAGAATCGATCGTTGCATTTAAAGCCCCAAGGTCAGAGGCACCCTGTATATATTAGGCTGATGAACAAAATACCTCCGGCAGTTTGGTAAAATACTGGCGCTGTGGCACCACGTGCTGAGCTGAGTCCTTTTTGACCTCAAATTACCTCGCAACGTTTCTAATTCGCTACTTGTATATAAATACTTTTAAGTCATATAGGTACTTAATTATATTACCTTTGTGTTCTGTCCGAATGGTTGATTGTTTGTTGTGTTGCAGTGTGTTTTTGCTGTCAAATAAGTTTTGTGAGTTTGAATTAGTGTTTAAACCTATTGAAAGTCATCTATAAGACAGCAACAAGTTATTCTCTGCAAAAGATTTTTGCGTTTTTATGAATGGCGAAGATACTCTATAATGAATGAGTAATGACCACGGTCCGACATTGTAGTTTTTTTAAAATATTTTAGCATGCATGCCGGCTGTAGACACTCGTCGAAACGACCAGAAACATTCCAAGAGCGAGTGGGCACATGCAGCTCACGTGTCGATAAACGTGCACAGCCGAT